>CM053035.1:164303585-165798585 GCA_028564925.1 Lithobates sylvaticus | reverse complement strand
GTCTCCACATCTGAAGCGTGTCTGTGACATTGAAAACCACAGGTATGTACTAAACATCTATTAATGGACACTAGATATAGAGGAGTTCAAATGAGACTCCAGAAGAGTTGCTCATTCCATCAATTCGCTAACAAAACAGAAAACTTGTATTTTGTTTTTTTCTTTTCTCCCTACAATATCAATCAAGTGCTCTCCAATCCTATCCCGCTGCTCCCTCTTGTCTACATACATTTTTCCACATTGACAGCTGATCTGATAAATTATATAGCATATGGTACTTTAATCACTGATCTAATATCATATGTTTAGGCTCCATTCACATCCATGCATCCCGGATCGCGGGGTTCCCTGTCACTTCTAATTACACCCCGATCGTGGCGCGATCTTGCCACGATTGTTGCCCGACGTGAGGTCAGGCACTGATGTTAGATGAGAAGGCCTGGCTCACGGTCTCCGCTCTAATTCATCCCAAAGGTGTTCTATCGGGTTGAGGTCAGGACTCTGCGCAGGCCAGTCAAGTTCCTCCACCCCAAAAATACACGATGGGTGGCAGTGATGGGCACTGATGGGTGGGAGGGATAGGTACTGGTAGGTGACACTGATAAGCAGGACTGCTAGGTGGCACTGATAAGGCATTGATAGGTGGCACTCGTGGGAATTGATAGGTGACACTGGTGGGCACTGATATGCACTTTGGACACAGGCAGGCGGCACTTGTGGGCACAGATGAGGTGGCTGTGCCTCTTCCTCTTCGGGACTGATGTCCCTTACACAGAAACCGGTGATCGGCTTTTTTTTTTCTCCTCGTGCTGTCAGCGTGAGGAGAAAAAAAAAAAAATTAACGATCTTCTTCTGTTTACATCACGTGATCAGCTGTCATTGGCTGACAGCTGATCATGTGGTAAGGAGCTGGGATCGGCCCCTTACTCCAATCTGTGATCATCCGAGTCTCATTGACTCGATGATCACAGAGTGTGTTGCACGGCCTCCCGGCAATGAAGGTCCACACTGTAGCCGTTTTTCGGCTATAGCGCAGATGGTAAGAGGTTAAACAGTGGGCGATCACATAAAAGTGGTCCCAGCAGCGGATTCGCCACGGGATCGCTTTTATGGGCAGCGGGAGAGGTGCCCCCCCTCCTGCTGCTTCCCAGTCATTTCCCCGCTTACCAGTAGCGGCAGAAACTCTAATCTGATTGTGGAGCGATGGGCAGGAAGTCAAGTAAGTCAAGGTCGTCTCTATGACCTTGGAGGATCTGAGCGACGTCTGACATCACTTTCGCCTAACGGCCTTAAAGGACCAATTTCTTTTTATTAGTAAACGTAAAATAATTTGAAATTTTTTTTTTTTTGCTTTTAAGTGTAAATGTGAGATCTGAGGTCTTTTTGACTAGCAGTGACCAAAAATATGTGTTTTTTTTTTTTATAAAGGACAGTGTTAAAATTAAAAAGTAAAATAAATCAACCAAATTTAAAGCAAACGCATATGTAAGTCGCACCCACATATGTAAACGTTGTTCAAACCACACATGTGAGGTATCACTGCGATCATTAGAACAAGATAAATAATTCTAGCACTAGATCTTCTCTAACTCTAAACATGTAACCTGAAAACATTTTTAAAATGTCACCTACGGAGATTTTTAAGTACCGTAGTTTGTCGCCATTCCACGAGCATGCGCAATTTTGAAGCGTGACATGTTGGGTATCTATTTACTCGGCGTAACATCATCTTTCACATTTTAATTCATGAAAGTGTATTTTTTTCCAAAAAAATTGTGTTTGGAACACGGCTGCACAAATACAGTGTGACATAACATATTTTATTCTCTAGGGTCTCTGCTACAAAAAATTATTATAATGTTCTAAGTAATTTTCTACCAAAAAATACTAATTTTAACTTGTAAACAAGAAATGTCAGAAAATAGCCTGGTCCTTAACTTGTTAAATTTGTGATACAAGTAAATCATGGCTCAATGGCTGTATACGAACTACATCTAAGGAAGCTGTTTTTTAATATAGCTAAGATATTCATTTTACATTTGTTATATACGTTGTGAGACCTTCCTTTTTCTCAAACAGAAAATGATTGATCAGGTTATGTGTAGATTTTCTGACTAGTTGTAAAATCCCTATGAGTCATAATGAGAATGAAGCCTTTGTTTTCACCTAGTAATGGTACCCCCTAAACACCCCCAATGTTGTGTAAGTATCACATTGGACAGATCAAAGCAGGACCTATAAGCAGTGGTGGGGGGTACAGCCACCCCTCTATGCCCAATAGATAAATTCATGCATTGCATGAATCTATTCATGGCCGCCGCTGCCACCCGGCGTCCGGACCCTTTTTGGGTGCCTGAATTACAGCAGTGGGGTATTTTTTATTTTTTTTTAGGCTCTAATAGGTGTCAAAAAAGGTAAACATCGAGCGCCATGCTTGGCGCTCACAGTTCACTCAGCTGTGTTAGGAAAGCAAATGAATATTCGCTTTCCTAACACTGAACCGCCAATCAGGTGCTCGTGTCTGTTACCTGATTGGCTGAAACAGGCCAATCAGGTAATTGGACACCTATCAGGAGATGAGGACGGCAGACGCATGGAGGACACCGCTCGCCGTCACCCACTGCCTACCAAGACAGGGTAAGTGCCGCGCAGACAAGCGTGTGGGGGTCACACTGGTAACATTTAATGGGCACAGTGGCAGCAATTGAGCACAGTGGCAGCGTTTTTTTTTATTTATTTTTTTGCGCCTATCCCCAAAAAATTTGAGCACTGGCCGCCACTGCCTATAAGACCAATCATTGGGATGTATTTACAATTCAGTCCCCTCTGTATGTCTGAATTGATTTATATTCTGACATGTGGTCCCCAAGGTAATCAGCTGAATAATACACGCTGTAATTGGAGTTCCTTGCTGCATTTGCAAGATCTTATACACATATCTATAACAATATAAATCAGATGAACCTTTTACTGTGCTTCCATTACAGATATGTTGCAGAAAACAATATGTGAAAACCAATATGAGTGAGTACAGCGGCAGAGTGCCTCTCCCGTGCCGGATCACATACCTAGTACGTTCTGGTGTTCTGACAAAAACTGTCCGGCCATCGGATAGTGTCCGCCCCGTACTGCGCAGGCACAGCGCTTGCGCAGTACAGAGAACCAAGGAGAGTCCGAAGATGAACGGCGTCCACTTGGATGGTGGGGCTTGAACCTGGACTCACTGCGCAGGTGCCGTTCATCTTCGGAAACCTTTGGCGTCTCCTTGTTTTCCGTACTGCGCAAGCGCACTACCGGGTTGGACACTATCCAACGGGGGACAGTATTTGACACATCAACGGCACTTCCGGGTAGATGGCGCATGTGCGCGCCGCTGCTGTGCTGTGATTGGACACAGCACAAGCCGATCAGCGGGTGCTGGCCAATCGATGTCTGCCAGCACCCTCTGATGGGTGGGGAGTAACACAGACCAGAGCTATGCTTATGTAAACAAGTCAGAGCTCTGTCCTGCCAGCGTGGATATGCTGGATTTTGTTTCCCTGCAAAGCAGGGAATAAAATCCAACACATCCCTTAGTAAAAACAGCACATAGTAAACACGAAAACACTGGCTAGGCATACATTCAACCTTTTGAGCCCCTTCCCAGCCAGTGACAGTCCATATTTTTAGCACTGATCACTTTATTAGTGTCACTGGTTCCCACAAAGTGTTAAAAGTGTCAGATTGTCCGCCACAATGTCACAGTCCTGCTATAAGTCGCTGATATCCGCCATTACTAGTATAAAAAAAATTCCAGTATATACCATCATTTGTAGACGCTATAACTTTTGCACAAACCAATCAATATATTCTTTATGAAGAAATTTGATTTTTTTTTTTTTTTAATTGGACATGTGTTATATTGTAGCAGAAAGTAAAAAAAAAAATATATATATATATATATATATATATATATATATATATATATATATAGATAGACAGATAGATATGTTTTTTTTTTTTTTTTTTCAAAATTGTTGGGTTTTTTTTTTTTTGTTTTTGTTTTATATAGCAAAAGAAAAAACCCAGTGGTTGTCAAATACCACCAAAAGAAAGCTTTATTTATGGGGAAAAAAATTACACATACAATTTATGTACAGCGTTGCATGACCGTGCAATTGTCAGTTAAAATAACGCTAAATCTTCCAGAGGGCAAGTGGCTATTGTAAATCCCTTACCATGGCCACATAAAAAAATTCACAAGAATGAAGTTACCTTTTTATAAACAAAACAAACCAAAAAAAAGTCTAACAGCACTTGTTTATGCTTCTCCTGGGCTTTGATGAAATGTGCCGACAATTCACAGAACTGAATGACTATTAATTAACCACTTGTGTACCAGGCTGTATTTACCCCCTTATTGCCATCTGCCTGCTCCATTTGCTTCTGCCCCCCTGATTGGTTCCTGAACCAGCTTGTACCCTGACCACACTACTGCCTGTCCCTCTGTATCTATAATGTCCTGCCAGTGCATGACCCGGCCTGCCTAACTCTTCTACTCTTTCTATGCTCATCAGTACCTGCCTACCATCCTGCTGTGCCTACTCATCTACAATCTGCTACCAGCACATGCCTCATCTGCCTGCTGTCACCTGTACCAGTCTGCTGCCTGCCAGCCTGACCACTGATGATTTCTCCTGCCTGGCGTGGACACGTGCTCTGCTACTAGCAAGACTTGCAGGCACTTGTGCCTCCTGTTCACACTACCAGGGGCCCTGAGTCAGGGGCTTTCCTCATCATATCAGGTTCAGCTACCACGTACATAAGAGATGCAATTCTAACATACAGGAAACAAGTGGATTGTATTAGTTACATATTAAATACTAGTTGTTACCTCTATAGATGGTTAATAAATGTCCCAAAAGGACAATATATCTGCCCACGGCAGAATAGAAGTAGAAACAGTGATGATAAGGCTATGTTGGCACAGGTGACTATCCACAGTGCAAAGGGCAGCAGCAGACATTTACTGATTTGTGCCACCTGTGAGTAGCAAGTTGTGGCCTCCAAGCCTGTACACTTTAATGAAAGGTCATCGTCAGTCACAGCTATCCGTGACCATCTGCACAGTCAAGGATTACCCGCGGTAATCCTTGCTGGAAACACTTTGTGCATTTCTGAAATCTACATTTATACCCAGAAGTCTGGAATCTTTGTGATTTATTAATCAGAGCTGATCCCGAAGATAAATACCAAAAGACACATTTTCGCATTTCTAGTGAAAAAGAATGCTACAAAGTTGCAAAGCAGGACGTCACTCAAAAAGTAAAGTACTGCTGGTTGGCTCCCTCCGCCCAGCCTGAAACTGAGTGTAGCCCTTACATCCGAAGGAGCTGCTGGACATATTGGGTCCCCTGTTCCTGTGCCCACGACTTAAAATAGCAACACACACACTCTGACACACCTAGTGGGGTACAGATGTATATGCAATACTCTGGTGACAAAAGAGATATGAAACAAAAGTAATGACACAGAAAACAGTTAAACTATAGCAAGAAATATATTGCAAATAGGTGAACAGTAGAAATTTACTATAAAAAAAAACGTACATTGGCGTAGAGAGCAACCCCTCCTAAACTGGGGTTGAGGCAATCCTAACTAAGGAGTTTTACATCACAATACCAGTTCAGCAGTTTGTAATGTACCCTCTCTCTTCTGCTGGCCAGCTCATTGGGGTCCATCTCTTAAGCTTTGTTCACACTTGCTCAAAATACTGACACTTAACATACCCGCCTAAAACATTAATGTGAGTTATTTATTGAGTTTGCGTTACGATTAACGCGTGTTAAATGTGAGTTACAAATGCTCCAGAAACATCCTATGCACATTTGACACACATTTGATGAGCATTAAAGACGCACCCCAGATGCCTAGGTTTTTCCTTGACTGCTGGGAACAAGGCCTAACAGGCTACAAATGCATTGCAAACACGCTGCAAACACATGCTGGTGAGTTATTGGTGCCTTACCATAAACTTGAATAGAAGGAGTTGAGATGCTTTAAATCCTTCCAAAGTCCACACAGAGCTTCATTTTTGAAGCACAGAAAATCAAACGCAAATGTTTCATGTTTTGATAATATGAATGGCACTGTGTGCTGTCCACATTATCAGTTGCAGACTGCTTTAGGCCCCTTTCACACTTGTGCGACTTCAAAATCACGCGATTTTGCCGCAATTTGCGACCGCGATTTTTGCCACGATTTTGCCACGATTTCAAGGAATGCCTGTGTAAGTGGCATCAAAATCGGACCAAAGTAGTGCAGGGACTAATTTGAAATCGGAATTACTTGAAGTTGTACTAATATGACTGGCTGTCATTGGAAATAATGAGGAACGACTTATGCTATCAGGAAACACCTTGTGGAATCTCATGCAGACATTTCTGGAATGCATGTATGTAAACAGAAAGAGGCTGCGGGAGATCAACATATCTGAAATGCTGTCAAGGATAAAAAAAAAAGAAGTGAAAACTGTTTCTATTTAAAAACAAATGACATTTGTTAAAAGCCATTCAGTTTGGGATTACATGTACTTTAGTTTTGGATCACATGTGGGTTCATACATTTTACTGTTTATACTATGACTATCATAGCTCCCAACTGTCCCTGATTGCGAAGGACTGTCCCTGATTTGAAACAATGTCCCTCTGTGCCTCTTTCCTCGTCATTTGTCCCTCATTTTGGTCGTTTGTATATAAAAAGCACTTTTTATCTTTCAAAAAGTGTTTCCCAGCGCTAAACCTTTCATCCAATTTCTAAATTGCTGCATTTGTAAATTTTAAAAGCCAATATAAGGAATAGTAGTGGTAAAAAAAAAAAGCTCTTGTGGATTTAATTAACCTTTTTTTTTGGTTAATTCTCCTTTAAGGGGGTGTGGCAGGGGGGCGTGTCCTACACCTACATACGTTTGTTGGTAGGAGTCCCTCATTCCCATCTCAAAATGTTGGGAGGTATGTGACTATTAATAGGCCTGGATATATTGGATGAATGAGTAGCCTGCAGCCTCTTAGCACCTGTGATGTTCTAACGTGAACAGAGATTGAAATTAGTTCTCATCACCCTTTTTTTTTTCTGTCTTTTGCTAGCTTTGCATTAAAGTGTTATTAAACTCAAAAAGAAAGATGTAATGTAGCGCCCACCCCATTTAGGTGGGTGCTTAATGTGTTTCTGTAGGTAGTAATCAGTGTTGGTCACCTTACTTTAAAAAAGTAATTAGTTACGTTACAAATTACTTCTCCCAAAAAAGTAATTGAGTTAGTAACTCAGTTACTACATTGGAAAAGTAATTAGTTACTCAGCAAAGTAACTGTGATTTTTTTTTTAATATTTTCTTAGGGGCGGGTCTAGTATTACTGTAAGCAAGGGGCGCGTTCCCCCCTGCACGTCTATTTCCCCTCTGCACCCCCCTGCACGTCTGTTCCCCCCAACACATATATCTGTTTCCCCTCTGTACCCCACTACACGTCTGTCCCCCCCACACACGTGTAGCGGGGTCGTACCCCTTTTAGGGGAAGAGACTACATCCCCCATAATTCCCCAGGCTCCCGGGCTGCTTGTTTCCGCCCGAGAGGCTGCTGGGGGAGGTGATAAAAAGGAGGAGGAGAGACCGCCTCTTCCTCTTCTGATGCCGCGCCTGACTGGGACGCCTCTTCTGACTGAGCTGGTGACGCGGAGACTGGTTCCTGAGGAGACACCTGTGCGGACCGGGTCTGCTGAAGGCCTGAAGCCTGGGCCTTGCAGCAGGTGGAGTGAGACTCTCATCCCTCAGAGTCAGCAGCAGCGGAGTGGAGACTCTTCCCTACAGTCGGTCGGTCGGAGCTGAGGACCGGAACGCAGGGGCTGTGACTGAGGAGACCGGATGCCGCCATTGGAGGGACCGGAGCTGAGGACGGTACCCCAGGATTGGTGAGAGAGCTGAAAGGCTCATCCTGCATTGATACACACACTTTCATGCCTATTGAACTGCCAAGGCATAATTTACCTCAGAGCAGCAAATGTTACTTTCTGTGGATTACAAATATACCATTTAAAGCTACATGTGCACCACCTCTACAGATCTATTGCCGGTGAAGAATACTGTACTTATTCAAGGACTGAGCTCTATCACTAGGGATCAGGCCTGGTCCGTTAGGTAGGCGCAGATAGATTTATTGCACCTCAGGGGTGCATAGCAGACGGTCGCTACACTTGGCGTTCCGTTTCCCCATTGCTAGTTTGATACATATGTGTGTACAATGTTAGAGTGCATATTGCAGGGACCTGCTAAAGTATTGTAAGTCAAATGTTTAAATGCATGTTGCTATTTCTTTTCCTTACTGACAAAGTAAAGCCAGTTATTCTTATTTCAGCAGTCTGCTTGTGAGTTCATACCCATTACACTTAGAGTATAAGTGCTGTTTATATGTGCATAGATACATACCCCTTGACTAACTGTGCCAGAGCGGGTAGAGCAAATTGCCGGGGGTTGGTGGAGCTGTACTCAGGGACCCAAAACAAATCAGCGGCCCTCTTAACTGGGGGTATCGCTACACACGTATATCTGTTCCCCCTCTGTACCCCACTACATGTCTGTTCCCCCCCCCCCCCACACACACATATATCTGTTCCCCCTCTGTACATCTGTCCCCCCCAAACTCACGGATCGGATCGTTGCTTGGATCAGAGTCACGGATCGGATCATTTTTCAGGTCAGCAAATAATAATTTAATTTGCAAAAACCTGTGAAAATTCCACCACCATAAAGCCCCCACTGTAATATCCACAATCTCACCCACTGTAATATCCACGTCATCTCCTCAACTGTAATATTGGCTGAGTATGGCTGGGTACGGCTGAGCATGGCTGGGTACGGCTGGGTATCGCCGAGTATGGCTGGGTATTACCGTGTATTGCAGAGTATGGCTGGGTATTACCGAGTATTGCAGAGTATGGCTGGGTATTACCGAGTATTGCAGAGTATGGCAGAGTATTGGCTGGGTATGGCAGAGTATTGGCTGGGTATGACAGAGTATTGGCTGGGTATGGCAGAGTATTGACTGGGTATGGCAGAGTGTTGGCAGAATGTTGGCAGAGTATTGCAGAGTGTTGGCAGAGTATTGGCAGAGTATTACCTGGTATTGGCAGAGTATTGGCAGAGTATTACCTGGTATTGGCAGAGTATTACCTGGTATTGGCAGAGTATTGGCAGAGTATTACCTGGTATTGGCAGAGTATTGGCAGAGTATTACCTGGTATTGGCAGAGTATTACCTGGTATTGGCAGAGTATTGGCAGAGTATTACCTGGTATTGGTAGAGTATTGGCAGAGTATTACCTGGTATTGGCAGAGTATTACCTGGTATTGGCAGAGTATTACCTGGTATTGGCAGAGTATTGGCAGAGTATTACCTGGTATTGGCAGAGTATTACCTGGTATTGGCAGAGTATTGGCAGAGTATTACCTGGTATTGCAGAGTATTGGCAGGGTATGTGCTGGCATCCATCTCCCCTCCACTGTACAGATCTGTACACAGAGGGGAGAGAGGAACCGGTGTCATCTTGACGCCGGTTTGTTTACAAGTGATCGCTCATTTGACGGAGCAATCACATTGTAAACGGCCGACGGGTGCACCAAGATGGCAGCCGCTCCGGAGCTAGGCCGGAGCTGCGGCCTTCTTGGTGCACCAAGATGGCCGCCGCTCCGGAGCTAGGCCGAAGCCGTGGCCTTTCCTAAGGCCGAGGCCGCGGACGGCTCCGCGGATCGCGGCGAGTAATTGCGGTAACGCCGCCCCAGTAATGGGAACGGCGTTACCGCGAGGGGAAGAGTAATCAGTTAGATTACTCGTTACCCTCTAAAGTAACGGCGTTGCATAACGCCGTTTACTTTAATCGCGTTTCTTACATCACTGGTAGTAATAGGTAAATTTAGCCAGGGCCTTGCACTTTTTCTAGGCCTGGTTATTTATTTGGGAGAGGGGAGTGCTAGAATAGAGGGGGGTGTGGCTCAGAGAGATCCCCTCAGCCTTACAGAAATTACAGATTGCCTGGCGTTTGTGAAACTTTGCATGGGAGGGAAGAACGGGGCCTAGTAACATAAGGTAATGAACAACTTTGCAGCTCCCAAGGGAGTAGTGCGCTACATAATATATTGCAGCTCACTAATCATTAGATGTGGTGGCTGCATTTGCTTTCTTTTCTTTGGCCTTTTCCCCTCTGTTTTCACCTGGTGATCTGTCTAGGGTTGCCACCTTTTCTTCAAGTCAAACCCGAACACTTTAGCGGCGCACAGCAATTTTTTTTTATAGTATAAACTATACACATATTTTGCTATTAAATAACATTTCTAATTATATGAAGTTAATAACAAGAGTCCCCCTTTACATCAGAGTCCACAGAGTCCCCAGTTTACATCTGAACTCCCAGAGTTCCCTTACACTGTAAGGGGGGACTCTGCAGACTCTGATGTAAGGGAGAACTCTGGGGACTCTAACATAAGGGATGCTCTGGGAATCCTGATCTAAGGGGGAACACTGAGAACTCTGATGTATGGAGAGGACTCTGATGGAAGGGGGGAACACTGTGGCCTCTGGTGTAAAGTGGTGCTCTGAGAACCCTGTGTACTCACTTAGAGGCAGGAGAGAGAAGGGGGGAGACTTCAGTCAGAGACAGGGATGGATGGTGAGCTCACTCAGCCCTTGGCAGTCAGCACATCTCATCCAGATGTATCTGAGTCTGCTGGACTTCAAATTTCCGGCCCCCACGTTCCTTTTCTGAGGCACAACGCCGGGGATTGGAGTGTGGGCAGACACAGAGGGGTAGGGGGGAGGAAGAGGAGCAGGTCGATCCCTCTCTCCTCTCCCGTCTGTGTGTGTGGGGGGATTGTTAGTGTTGGCTTTGGGTAGTGTGAAAGAGAATGTAATAGACACTCTCAGCTTACAAACACTGCAGCAAATAACCCTGCTGGGAAGCCAGTGTCCGGTCTGAATAATATGTCCGGGTTTCAGGCAGTCTGAAACCCGGACACATGATTCCAAACCCAAACTGTCCGGGTGAATCCCGGACAGGTGGCAACCCTAGAACTGGCCAATAGCACATCACCTGTATTAGTGAGACACAACTCTGGATGAAGGAGAGCAGGAGGCACAACAGACAGCAGTATTTTCAGTCTGGGGGGGAGGGGGGGGGTAATGTTAAAGTGATATTAAAGTGGTAGTAAGCCCAGGACCCTGCATTCACTATATCTGGTCTCCCACAGTACACAGAACACGGAAATTGAATTTTTTTGTAAATATAAACTGCCAAATACATTTTTTTCCTCAGCAGTATATAGCAGTATTGTGACTTCTATCAGTGTCCGGCCGAGCTCTAGTTAAAGCTTGTTGGAGGAGTTTTCATTCTCCTCTGACATGAGGATGCAGGACCCGTGACTTTCTGTCTGGACAGTGCTGAATGGCCCTGTGCTGATCACATGCACCTCTCTAGCAATACAGTACACACCAAACTGAGCATGTGCACAGTACCCCCAAGGCTCTATACTATCAGCAGATGGATTGGAGACTGTGGAAAAAGGGGATGATCAGAGAAGACAGGATCAAACAGACATTTTTACTCAATGCGTAGGATGAACTCCGTAGGTTCCACAGTGAGTATAGCAAGTTTAAACAAACAAACAAACATGTTATACTTCCCTGCTTTGTGCAGTGGTTTTGCACAGAGCTGCCCCGATCCTCATTTTCTCGGGTCCCTCGACAACGCTCATGGCTCCTCCCTCCTGCTGAGTGCCCCCAGAGCAAACAGCTTGCTATGAGGGCACCCGAGCGGGCTGCTGCATAAAGAAGGTTTTTTACCTTCACGCATAGAATGCATAGAGGTAAAAAAACCTTGAGCTTTTAGAACCACTTTAAATGTATTAGCAAATTTAGCCGCACTAATAGACGAGTACCGGCATTGTTTACATCACATGATCAGCTGTCATTGGCTGACAGCTGATCACGTGGTAAGGGGTCGGGATCTGCAGGGGGCGCGCAGGCCGCACGAGCGCGGGAGGACGTCCAGGGACGCCCTCCCGGCAAATGAAGTCCGCGCTGTAGCCGTCTTTCGGCTATAGCGCGGCCCGTAAGTGGTTAATTGAAACATATTTCATGTCAAACTGAAGACAAAACAAAGGAAATGATGCAATCTTTGTAGAAAAGGTTCTAAAATCTTCGGAAAAACAAACTCCCACGACACGAAGGGACAGATTGCTTCAACTGGGAAACCCCCTTTATGCCAAAGTAACCACAGAAGAAGATCCCTCCCTGTATTGTATCACCCGCAGATCATAAAGTATTTAAGATAAACCATTTTCCCCGGAAAGCATAGAACACCTCAGGCAGCAAGATCTCTACAAACTAGGTAAGTGAAAGGAGTTCATCTCACTTCCATATAACACGGAGGAATGTTCAGGTACATAACGGTATTTTTAATTTCCTTATCTTCGGAAAAGGGAGTGTGCTTTTAGTCATCGTATATTGTCTTCCCGCCAATTTATGTGCGTGGTATGTAGCTTATTGTACAGGTTCTTTACATTCATTGCATGTGTGTTTTTTTTTTCTTCATGTGGTTTGCTGATGCAAATTGTATTGCATTCCTTGAATAATATATTTTCTAAACAGACAATACGCGCGCGTGTGTGTGTGTTATGGTTGCCACCTCATCCCTTTAAAACTGAACATATATTAATTACACACGTTCTGTGGCTGATTAAGGTGATAATTAAACTCACTTGGTGCCTTATCTGCATTTAATTAGCCTCAAAATCTGTGCAATTCATAATTGTTTGAGTTTACAGGGATGAAGTGGCAACCCTAGTGTGTGCATGTGTGTATGTGTGTATATGTGTGCGTGTGTGTATGAGTGTGTGTATATGTGTGTGTGTGTGTGTGTGTGTGTGTATGTGTGTGTGTATGTGTTTATGTGTGTATATGCAGTGGCGGCTGGTGCTCAAAATTTTTTGGGGGGGGGCGCAAACAGCCTCACTGTGCCATCAAACGCTGCCACTGTGCCCATTAAATGCTGCCACTGTGCCCATCAAATGCTGCCACTGTGCCCATTAAATGCTGCCACTGTGCCCATCAAACGCTGCCACTGTGCCCATTAAACGCTGCCACTGTGCCCAAAGTGCTGCCACTGTGCCCCAAGTTCTGCCATTGTGCCCCAAGTTCTGCCATTGTGCCCCAAGTGCTGCCACTGTGCTCCAAACGCTGCCACTGTGCCCCTTAAGTCCTGCCACTGTGCCCCTCAAGTGCTGCCACTGTGCCCCTCAAGTGCTGCCACTATGCCCCTCAAGTGCTGCCACTGTGCCCTCCAAGTGCTGCCACTGTGCCCCTTCAAGTGCTGCCACTGTGCCCCTTCAAGTGCTGCCACTGTGCCCCCTGCCTGCCCTCTGCACTTACCTTGTCTCGGTTTGCAGCTGGTGACGGCGTCAGGCGGCGAGCGGTGTCTCATCGTCCGATGTCTTCTCCCGCGCTCCTCCTGTCTTCTGCTATGATTGGACGCCTAGCGTCCAATCACAGTGCCTGTGACTTCAGCCAATCAGATGACAGGTAACAGACCTGGCAACCTGATTGGCTGAGAGGCGGGTCTGTGTTAGGGAAGCGATGTATTCGCTTCTCTAACACAATACTGTGTAATCAGCGAACGCACAGCAGTGCGCCTGCTGTTTACACTTAGGGAAGCCTATTAGAGCACACCGCTCTAATCAGGTCCCCTATCAGAGCTTACAGCTCTAATAGGGCGCTTCCAGAAACACCCCCCCCCCCCCCCCCGGCTGTAATTCAGATGCCTGAATAGGGGGCGGCAGCTGTGACAATAGATAGATTCATGCAATGCATGAATCTATCTATTGGTGATAGAGCGGTGCAGGAGAGGGGGGCGGCGCTCCTGCGCCCTCTATGCACGCACCGCCACTGTGTATATGTGTGTGTGTGTGTGTGTGTATATGTGTTTGTGTGTATGTGTTTATGTGTGTGTGTGTGTATATGTGTATGTGTGTGTGTGTGTGTGTGTGTGTGTGTGTATATATATATATATGTGTGTGTGTGTGTGTGTGTGTGTGTGTATATATGTGTATGTGTGTGTGTATATATGTGTGTGTGTGTGTGTGTGTGTGTATATATGTGTATGTGTGTGTGTATATGTGTGTGTGTGTGTGTGTGTGTGTGTATGTATGCACAACAGCCTGGATATGTCCCAAGTGAGATAACTTTGTTAGATACCAGTGTTGTAAAAAGTAAAGATTTTGCCTTCAAGTAGTATTGGTCTGCAGTTTTGGCAATATTATGTAGAGTGTTAACCCAGCTGGTTGAATGAAAGGTTGGAGCCCCTGAACTAACTATACAAAGTTATATTTTGACAGGGGGGTGCCCCCTCCCGCCAGAACCCTCCAATCAGTGCTCTCCGCCATTGACTGAGAGCACTGATCGGGAGTCGATCGGATGCTGGTTTTCCAGCATGCTTGTCCAACAGAAGTCGGCCAAACGGACAGCTTCTGTCGGACAGACAGACATTCACACAGGGCGAATATCAGTTTATTTTCCGAGCTGGCCAATGTCTCCTGACATTCGGCCCGAGTGTATGGGGCTTTATATAATACCCCCACAAATGTCTAGTTTCATAGATCCTCTGCTGTCCCCTAATACAGTAATGGCGCGTACACACGATCGGACATTCCGACAACAAAACCGTGGATTTTTTTTCCAAAGGTTGTTGGCTCAAACCTGTCTTGCATACACACGGTCACACAAATGTTGGAACCTCCGAACGTCAAGAACGCGGTGACGTACAACACGTACGACGAGCTGAGAAAAAAGAAGTTCAACAATCAGTGAGAAGTGATGAACCCGGGAATACTGGGTGGGCAGGCTTGACCTCTGGCCAGAGCTTGCACAATTTGCAATGGAACTGTTGGCTTGCCCCTCGTACAGTGTCCTGTCCGAAAGGACGTTCAGCGCAGCAGGGGGGATCGTGACCAATAAGCGCACTCGCCTAGCTCACGACAGTGTTGACTACCTCACATTTCTAAAAATTAATGAGGCATGGATCTCGGAGGAATTCAACACATGTGACCAGTAGACCAAATTCCTCATGACAGGCCACAAATATCCGCCACCACCCATAACAATTCATGGTCCCTGTCTTAGATAAATACAGCGGCATAAAACGCTCATGTCCGTTGAATGCCTAATTTTTGGGGCCTGTAATGGCCGAAACTTATTTATCCTGTGAATGCCTAATGTACCTCCAGCCACAGAATACAAAGTTCTTTGCTGTCAGGTGAATGCCTGTTGGCTAATTTTTGGGGCCTGTACTGGCCGACACTTACTTCTTTATCCAGGCTGTGAATGCCTCATTTTTCAGACTGGAATTGAAAATCAATGGTTCTGTAAACGTTCCGCTAAATTGTGGAACGGATGCGGACCCATTTTACAGACGTGTGAATGGACCCTATATGTATTTGACATGTATTTACCGGCTGCTGTCAGTTCTGGCTGATTTAGGCCGAGCTATTAGCCCCCGTACACACGGTCGGAAATTCCGACCACAAAATCCGTCGGATTGTTTCCGAAGGATTTTATCCGACACTGGTGTTGCATACACACGGTCAGACAAAGTTGTCGGAAAATCCGATCATTCTGAACGTGGTGACGTTCGTTGCGTACGACGGAACTACGTAGAGGCTAGTAGCCAATAGCTTTGGTCTCGTAATTTGATCTGAGCATGCGTGGCACTTTGTCCGTCAGAATTCTCTACACACAATCGGATAAAGTCCGATCGGACTTTGTTGTCGGAAAATTTGAGAGCAGGATCTCAAATTTTTTCCGACAGAATTCTGACGGAAAAAGTCAGATGGATCCCACACACGGGCGGATTTTCCGACAACATGGTCCGATCGGACATTTTCCGTTGGAAAATCCGACCGTGTGTACGGGCATAACACTAAAACCGAGCAATATTACAAAAAAACTAAATACACGTTATAACGGTATAAACGATTTATATAACTTATAAGAAAATAAAATAATTTATGGCAACTTTTCCAATAGCAGGATCATCTTCATAGCCTGGCCTGGCCTTGCCTCTCCTCTATGGCCTTCATGCGCTCCTGAATTGAATGAAATTTTGCAGATAAAAAAAGAATGCTTGTCGTTGTCGATCGCAGATTCGCTTAATACTTCTGGTATGTCAGTGTCCATGTTGTAGGACTATGTGTGCACAGCTAGTAAGTATTTTGTGGCTGCAAATAGGACCTGGAGGTTTTTCAAGTTCGCTTGCCATTAAAATGAATGGGACCCGCCGCGATCGTGAACCGTCCCATCAGATGTTCGTCCATCACTAGTTTTAAAGTCAAAACGCTTTTTAACCTTAAAGGGGTTGTAAACCATCATGGTTTTTCCCCTTAATGCCTTCTATGTTTGTTATTTAAAAAAACAAACTCATACAACCCCTTTAACCACCTGAGATCCGCGCCATAGCCGAATGACGGCTACAGCGCGGATCTGATGTGCCTGAAGGGAGCGCGCGGCGCGCTCTGTGATCCGCGAGTCTGTGAGACTCGCTGGATCACAGATCCGAGTAAGGGGTCGATCCCGACCCCTTACCACGTGATCAGCTTTCAGCCAATGACAGCTGATCATGTGATAATAACCGGTAATCGGCTTTTTTTCCTGCTCGCGCTGACAGCGCAAGGAGAAAAAAAAAAAGCCGATCACCGGCGGCAGTGAGAGGGACATCAGTCCCTCTCACTGCAATATGCCCAGGGTCCATGGTGCCCACCTTTGCCAAATAAAAGTGCCCACTAGCTCCACCTGTCAGTGCCCACAGTGCCATCTGTCAGTGCCATCTGTCAGTGCCCACAGTGCCACCTGTCAGTGCCCACAGTGCCAGTTCTGCACATTCAGTGTCACCTACCAGTGCTCATCAGTGCCCATCAGTGCCATCTATCAGTGCCATCTATCAGTGCCCATCAGTGCCATCCATCAGTGCCCATCGGTGCCACCCATCCGTGCAACCCATCCGTGCCCATCAGTGCCATCTTTGCTGTGCCCATCAGTACCGACTTATCTGTCCCCACCAGTGCAGCCTATCAGTGCCCACCAGTGCAGCTTATCAGTGCCCACCAGTGCCGCCTCATCAGTGCATATCAATGAAGCAGAAAAATTACCTGTTTGCAAAATGTTATAACAAACTATTAACCACTTCCCGACCGCCCCATGTACATATACGTCGGCAGAATGGCACGTACAGGCAGAACCACGTACCTGTACGTGCCATTCTTCAGGCGCGTGGGGGGTCCGATCGGACCCCCCCCGGCCGGCGGGGACGGTCGGGATCGCTTCAGGAGCGATCCGGGATGAGGGGACGGCCAGTGGTTTCTGGCCACCCCCTCGCGATCGCTCCTGGCGAATCAGATGCTTCCTCTGTCTGTGTCAATCAAAACACAGGCAGAGGAAGTGATGTCACGCTCGGTGCGCCGGTCTATGTGACCGGAACGCCGAGCTGTCAACATGTACAGGTTAGTGCACCAACAGTACACTGACACCAGTACACATAGGCACACAAAACACCCCCCTGTCACCCCCAGATCACCCCCCAGATCACCCCCTCCCCCCCCCCCAGTCACAGTGTCACTAATTGCAGTGATCATTTTTTTACTGATCACTGCATTTAGTGTCAGTGTGACTGTAATAACTGTCAGTGCAGTTAGTTTTAGGTCCAAGGTAGCCCCCTACCCCCCCCTAATAAAGGTTTAACCCCTTGATTGCCCCCCAGGTAACCCTTTCACCCCCTTTTGCCAGTGTCACTAAGCGATCGTTTTTCTGATCGCTGTATTAGTGTCACTGCTGTCGCTAGGTAACCATTTTTTTTTTTTAGGTAACCGCCATGTTTATATAGGTTCATAAATAGGTTTATAGGTCAGGTACCCCCATATTACAACCTAAATAAAGGTTTTAACCCCCTGATTGCCCCTAGAGTTAACCCTTTCACCAGTGATCACTGTATAACTGTCACTGGTGACGCTGGTTAGCCAGTTAGTTATTTCGTTATTTAGGTTCCCCGTCAGGTTTTTATATAGCGTCAGGTACCCCCATATATTACCTAATAAAGGTTTTAACCCCCTGATTGCCCCTAGTTAACCCTTTCACCCCCTTTTGCCAGTGTCACTAAGCGATCGTTTTTCTGATCGCTGCATTAGTGTCGCTAGGTAACCAGTTTTTTTTTGTATTACTGTTACGGGTGACGCTGGTTAGTTAGCTTGTTTTTTATACTGTCAGGGCACCCGCCATTTATTACCCAATAACGGTTTAACCCCCTGATCGCCCGGCGGGTGATATCAATTAGGTTTTAGGGTCAAATAAGGTCTGCGTCGCCCCAGGTTAGTGCCAGTACCGCAAACACCCACGCGCAAAGCATACACCTCCCTTAGTGGCACAGTATCTGAACAGATCAATATCTGATCTGATCAGATCTATACTAGCGTCCCAGCAGTTTAGGGTTCCAAAAAAAAAACGCATTGTTAGCGGGATCAGCCCAGATACCTGCTAGCACCTGCGTTTTCCCCCTCCGCCCAGCCCAGCCCAGCCCACCCAAGTGCAGTATCGATCGATCACTGTCACTTACAAAACACTAAGCACACATAACTGCAGCGTTCGCAGAGTCAGGCCTGATCCCTGCGATCGCTAACATTTTTTTTGTGGTAGCGTTTTGATTCAGTCGCTTCAGTCAGGAGCTTTTTTACCTGTGAATCTCAAAAAAATAAAAAAAAATAAAATAGTTGTCGTTTTATTGTTCTCTCTCTCACTCTATTCTCTCTCTATTGTTGCTCTTTTTTTACTCCATTCTATTCTGCAATGTTTTATTATGTTTTATCATGTTTTATCATGCTTGCTTTTCAGGTATGTAATTTTGTTTACTGTGTTTTAGTGTTAAGCATTTTTTTGTTTTCAGGTGCGCCATTCAGTTGCAAAGCGGATTTATTTATCTTGACAGCAACAGCGTTTGCTCCCACGATACATAAAGCCGCGACTCCAACGCTGTAGGAGGTGATTTCACCACCACAGTTAAAAAAAAGAGCATATATGCCGAAGCATGGGGGCAGCAGGGGGGGGGGAGGAGCGATTGGCTCCTAATGCCACGTACATACGGTCGAAATTCCGACCGTGTGTACACGGCATAACTTTTGCGGGAGGATGCCCCCATGCATCGGCATATATAAATGGTGCATGTATGCCCATCATTAGAAGTGGGTGGATGAAGGGAGGTATTCTAATGGTGGGCATACCCACCAATCAATCTCTTTTTTTCGTTCAGCCAAGAGGCTGCATGAAAAAAAAAAGATTACAATATATGTCCAGTATGTTGCTGGACTTTGAATGGTTATACCAGAATGATGCCTGCAGGTTTAGGTATCATCTTGGTATTATTCTTTTCAGCCAGTGATCGGCTTTCATGTAAAAGCAATTCTAGCGGGTAATTAGCCTCTAGACTGCTTTTACAAGCAGTGGGAGGGAATGTCCCCCCTCCCGGATATAAACCGCGCCATTGGGAAATTGGGAAAGCATTTTATCACACCAATCTTGGTGTGGTCAGATGCTTTGAGGGCAGAGGAAAGATCTAGGGTCTAATAGACCCCAATTTTTTCAAAAAAAGAGTACCTGTCACTGCCTATTGCTATCATAGGGGATATTTACATTCCCTGAGATAACAATAAAAATCATAACAAAGAAAAAAAATGGAAGGAACAGTTTAAAAATAAAATAAAAAAGCTAAATAAATAAAAAAAAATCCCAAAAAAAAAAAAAAAAAAAGCACCCCTGCCCCCCCTTCTCTTGCGCAAAGGCGTACACAAGCGTTGGTCTGGCGTCATATGTAAACAGCAATTGCACCATGCATGTGAGGTATCACCGCGAAGGTCAGATCGAGGGCAGTAATTTTAGCAGTAGACCTCCTCCGTGAATCTAATGTGGTATCATGTAAAGGCTTTTAAAGGCTTTTAAAAATGTATGTAGTTTGTCGCCACTGCGTGTTTGTGCGCAATTTTAAAGCATGTCGTGTTTGGTATCCATGTACTCGGCCTAAGATCATATTTTTTATTTCATCAAAAATTTGAGCAATATAGTGTGTTTTAGTGCATTAAAATAAAAAAAAGTGTATTTTTTTTTCACAAAAAATGCGTTTGAAAAATCGCTGCGCAAATACTGTGTGGAAAAAAAAAAATGCAACACCCACCATTTTAATCTGTAGGGCCTTTGCTTTAACATTATATATAGTGTTTGGGGGTTCAACGTAATTTTCTTGCAAAAAAAAAATATGTTTTCATGTAAACAAAAAGTGTCAGAAAGGGCTTTGTCTACAAGTGGTTAGAAGAGTGGGTGACGTGTGACATAGGCTTCTAAATGTTGTGCATAAAATGCCAGGACAGTTCAAACCCCCCCCCAAATGACCCCATTTTGGAAAGTAGACACCCCAAGCTATTTGATGAGAGCAATGTTGAGCCCATTAAATATTTTTTTTTTTGTCCCAAGAGATTGAATAATGAAAAAAAAAAAATATATATATTTTTTTTACAAAAAGTTGTCACTAAATGATATATTGCTCAAACATGTCATGGGCATATGTGGAAATACACCCCAAAATACATTCTGTTGCTTCTCCTGAGTACGGGGATACCACATGTGTGGGACTTTTTGGGAGCCTAGCTGCGTACGGAACCCCAAAAACCAATCACCGCCTTCAGGCTTTCTAAGGGTGTAATTTTTTTATTTCACTTCTCACTGCCAATCACAGTTTCGGAGGCCATGGAATGCCCAGATGGCATAAAACCCCCCAAAATGACCCCATTTTGGAAAGTAGACACCCCAAGCTATTTGCTGAGAGGTATGGTGAGTATTTTGCAGATCTCGCTTTTTGTCACAAAGTTTTGAAAATTTAAAAAAAGAAAAAAAAATGTTTTTTTCTTTACTTTCTTCATTTTCAAAAACAAATGAGAGCTGTAAAATACTCACCATGCCTCTCAACAAATAGCTTGGGGTGTCTACTTTCCAAAATGGGGTCATTTGGGGGGGTTTTGTGCTATTTTGGCATTTTATGGCCTTCGAAACGGTGATAGGTAGTGAGTGAAATCAAAAATTTGCACCCTTAGAAATCCTGAAGGCGGTGCTTGGGTTTCGGGGCCCCGTACGCGGCTAGGCTCCCAAAAAGTCCCACACATGTGGTATCCCCATACTCAGGAGAAGCAGCAAAATGTATTTTGGGGTGCAATTCCACATATAACTATGGCATGTGTGAGCAATATATCATTTAGTGACAACTTTTTGAAAAAAAAAAAAATCTTTTTTATTTTTGTCTTTATTCAATCACTTGGGACTAAAAAAAAAAATATTCAATGGGCTCAACATGCCTCTCAGCAAATAGCTTGGGGTGTCTACTTTCCAAAATGGGGTCATTTGGGGGGGGTTTTGTACTTCTCTGCCATTTTAGCACCTCAAGAAATGAAATAGGCAGTCATAAATTAAAAGCGGTGTAAATTCCAGAAAATGTACTCTAGTTTGTAGACGCTATAACTTTTGCGCAAACCAATAAATATACGCTTATTGGCCGTTTTTTTACTAAAGACATGTGGCTGAATACATTTTGGCCCAAATGTTTGACTAAAATTGAGTTTATTAGATTTTTTTTATAACAAAAAGTAGAAAATCTCTTTTTTTTTCAAAATTTTCGCTCTTTTTCCGTTTATATCGCAAAAAATAAAAATCACAGAGGCAATCAAATACCATCAAAAGAAAGCTCTATTTGTGGGAAGAAAAGGACGCAAATTTCGTTTGGTTACAAAATTGCATGACCGCACAATTACCAGTTAAAGTAGTGCAGTGCGAAATTGAAAAAAGACCTCTGGTCCTTTGGCTGCCAAATGGTCCGGGGCTGAAGTGGTTAAACATGATTTTATTTTATTTTTTAATTTTCCATTTTTTTTATTTGTTTAGCAAAAAATAAAAACCCCAGCTGTGATTAAATACCACCAAAAGAAAGCTCTATTTGTGGGGAAAAAATTGTAAAAATTTCATTTGGGTACAGTGTTGTATGACCGCGCAATTGTCATTCCAAGTGCGTCAGCGCCGAAAGCTGAAAATTGGTCTGGTCACGAGGGGGGTTTAAGTGCCCAGTAATCAGGTGGTTAAGTGCACTCCTGTGACTCAGAGGAGAAGTATGGCCAAAAAAGCTCTGGCCATACTTCTCTTTTAATTTTTAAATCTGCATCTACGTGAGATGCATCTTACTGCAGAATGGATCCGCCTTTGAGCCTGGGTTCACACTTGTGCGTTGCAGACACCGCATATAATTCACACATATATCAAATCGCATCGCGTCCACACCAAAATGCCATAGGACCCTTTTTTTCCCGCAATGAATTTAGCGATGTGTTTTGCGATCTGTTTCGGGGTGTCCTTAATCTAACATTGATACCCGCAGCAGATTGCATGGACACTGTGCAATTTCAGTGCGGACTTAGACTCCAGTGTGAACCTAGACTCAACGATGCGCCTGCTCCATGATATGATGGGAATTAGAAATCCAGGAAAGGCGCTAGCACTGCGGTTTAAAAAGCTATCAGGTTTGCATGAATTGTGTGTCTATCAACTGCCGGCAGTGGGCCAGCAGAGTGCAGCACATCGGAGAGTCTGGGAAGGATTTAGCCCCTCTGTCATTGTCACAAAAAAAAAAACACAGACACAGAAAGCTGACTCAGCTTTTCCTTTATTCTGAATTCTGAGGAAGTGAAAAATGTGTGGCGTAACGTAGAGTTTTAAATAGAATACATATACAGTATAGAACCAAATAGAAAAATACCCTAACTTTTTTTAACATTTTGAATAAAAAAGGGGTTATAGCCTCCGGCAGATCCTTGTTGTTGTCTGTGAGCTCATATTTTTATTGTTATGCAAATATAACGCTTCCTCACCACCTTTCAAATGCTCTCTGAAAAAATGTTCTAAAGGAGGATCTCCTTTTAGAGAGCACCACTAGTGTGAACGAGCCCCTATGGCACATGTGTCAAACACAAGGCCCGTGGGCCCACCAGGCCATTTCATGTGGCCCTTGCCTCTCTCCTGCGGTTCTGATACTCCCCTCATCTCTGCCCCCACTCTGTCTCAGCAGTTGGCACCAGAGATGAGGCCAGAACTCCTTCTACAGATCCTTCACCTCTGTGCAGCTGCATTACCCCCTCGTCTCCACCGCCATCCTATCTCAACAGTTGGCAGCAGAGAGGAGGACAGAGCTCCTCCTACAGATCCTTCACCTCTGTGCAGCTGCAACACCCCCTCGTCTCCACCTCCATCCTATCTCAACAGTCGGCAGCAGAGAGAAGGACAGAACTTCCTCCTACAGATCCTTCACCTCATCTCCGCCCCCCATCTTTTTTTCAAAAATAACAAACATAGAATGCATTAAGGGGAAAACAACAGTTGCCAGCAGAGAGGACGAAACCCCTCCTAAAGATCCTTCACCTTCCTGTGCAGTCGTAGCACCCCCTCATCTCTGCCCCCATCTTGTCTCAACAGTCGGCAGCAGAGAGGACAAAACTCCTCCTAAATATCCTTCACCTTCCTGTGCAGCCGCAGCACCCCCTCGTCTCCGCCTCCCCTGGTCTCAGCATTCAGCTGACTCTACCTCTCCTCTGGTTCTCCTCCAGACCCTGCACTTTCTGCTTCCCAGCTCCACCCCCAGCTTCTTCCAATCAGCAGCAAAAGATAGGGGTGGGGTGCACTGTAATGTAAGGAAGGGTTGGGGACTCAACTTCTGATGGCGGAGGAACTCTTGACAACTGATGTTGGGGGGGTTGGTTTGCTCTGGACATCTAGTTGCCCTTTGAGGGCAACTATATTGCTAATGTGGCCACTGGTGATGATATTGAGTTTGATACCCCTGCCCAATGGTAAAGGGAAGTAGCTGTGCGCACATTGTGCATTATGGTGTGCTGCAACGCAGGAGCTCTTTGTAGATCCATTGGAGTATCATTGAAATAGGAACACATTGCAGAATGCTTTGTATGCTACCGTGTGTAGCAGCACGTGTTTTATTGCTGCGTGTTTACTCCACGTGATGGAGTACATGGGACCATATCATCCATAGAAGCTTGGACTTTATTCTGCTTATCAAGGACAAAACCATAAAAAGGGAAAAACGTTCCTTTGGTTTCAGTCACAAAGCAGGAACCTGCTATTACACAACACACAAAGGTTTTATTGTTTGGCCAGCTACACAATATTAATATGTCGGACATTCTCATGTCAAACGATATGATGACTGTGGAATTTAAATGACTAAAACCTAGTTTCATATAAAAAGTCAATTGCTCTGCTTTCCGGGTAGACCTTCTATAACCCGGGGCTTGTGGGACTGATATTTATCTGATGATTCATTCTCATTCCACCGTAGATAGACTTTTCACTGTGAAATAATCAGTATAGAAATATGTGTATGTGTTATGCATAGAGGGACTGTCCCTGATTTGGAGCAAAGTCCCTCTTTCCCCCTCATTTTGGTCTGATCCATATAAATTGTATATAAAATGCACTTTTTATCTTGCAATAAGTGCTTCCCAGTGCTAAACCTTTCATCTGATTTCTAAATCGCTGCATTTGTAAATTTCGAAGGCCAGTATAAAGGAATAGTAGTGGGCACTTACACCCCCTTCCTGCCCAGGCCAATTTTCAGCTTTCAGCGCTGTCGCTGTTTAAAAGGACAGTTGCGCGGTCATGCTACACTGTACCCAAACAGAATTTTTATCATTTTTTTCCCACAAATAGAGCTTTCTTTTGGTGGTATTTGATCACCTCTGCGTTTTTTTATTTTTTTGCTAAATAAAAAAATACCTAAAATTTTGAAAAAAACTAAAGTTTTTCTTTTGTTTCGGTTATAAAATGTTGTAAATAAGTAAGTTTTCTCCTTCACTGATGGGCACTGATAAGGTGGCACGGATGAGGTAGCACTGATTGGCACTGACGATGGGCACTGATAGGCGGCACTGATGGGTGGCACTGATATGCAGCACTGATGGGCATTGATAGGCGGCACTGATGGGCACGGATAGGCGACACTGGGCACTGAAAGGCTGCACTGATGGGCACTTATGGGTGGCACTGATAGGCGGCACTGCTAGGCACTGATAGGCGGCACTGCTGGGCACTGATAGGCGGAACTGCTGGGCACTGATACGTGACACAGAGGGGCACTGATATGCGGCACTGATAGGTGGCATTGATAGGCATCACTGATGGCACTGGCAGGCATTGGGGATGGGCACTGATTGGCAGCTGCCTGGGCACTGATTGGCATTTTCCTGGTGGTCTAGGGTAGCATACCTGGTGGTCCTGGTGGCATCCTGGTGGTCCTGAGGGGCATCCTCGGAGGGGCTGCACTGATAATCAATCAGCACAGATCCCCCCATCAGGAGAGCAGCCGATCGGCTCTCCTCTACTCGCGTCTGTCAGACGTGAGTGAGGAAAAGCCGATCAACGGCTCTTCCTGTTTACATCGTGATCAGCCGTGATAGGACACTCGAGAACGGTGTAGCGATGTTTCAGACTGACACACCTTACCATCGATCGCCGTGATGCGCGCCCCCGGGTGGCGCACAAGAGCGGTCGTTCTGGAAGGCTGTCATATGACGTCCACCCAGAACGAGAGCCGCGCCGCCCCGCCGACATTTGACGGCTGGTGGGTGGAAATCGGTTAAGGGGGTGTGGCAGGGTGTGTGTCCTATGCCTACATACTTTTGCTAATAGGTGTCCCTCTTTCCCATCTCAGAAAGTTGGGAGGTATTGTTATGTATAAAGAAGCATGCACAGTTAGATTTTACTAACTTTGATGAACAAGAACAGGGATCCATTCCTTCAGTAAGCTTGCATAGTGGGCCTGAATGAGCGCATGGATCCACGCACGCATTGTTTATGATGCTTTTCTAGCTGTTCACTATAGGCGTGCGCCGCAGGGGGTGTGCGAAGTGTGCTTGGGCACACCGTAATCAGCGTCCAGCCTAGATTCCTCCTGCTGCCTGGGCCTGTGTCATTTACTGGCTGCTTCCTTTTCTGAATAAGCACAGTGAGTGTGTCACGTACCTGACGGTATAGCCTGATATGCAGTGGACGGCCTCTCTTACACGACTCGAGGCCCCCGGTAGAGCAGACAGGGAGCGCAGGAGTGCCTGATCGGTTGCAGACCGTGGAATCCGAAGCAGCTGTAGGAGGAGCAGTAGCTCAGCAGGGTACAGGCCGGGTCAGTGATGGGCTGGCAGCGAGGTAGCAGAAGGATCAGGCAGGTGCGGTGGTCAGACAAGCCGGGTCGGGTGCGGGAGGAAAGCAGGAATCGTCAGAGGCAAGCCGGGTTGGGTAACAGGAATAGGTAACAAGATGCAGGTAGGCAGGAACACAGGAAACGCTGTAGAGCAGACAGCACCGAGTCTGTGCACTGGCAGTGTTTAAATAGGCTGTTGGGCGCCAAAAGCTATTACCGGGTGCACGCGTGCGCGTGCACAAACATGCGCGAATGCACACAAACACGCGCACACGCACACAAACGGGCTTGGATTCTATCTTCAATGCTGGCGTGCCCTTCTTGTGCGTGCACATGCGCGCGTGCGCACAACTGCACGCAGATGCACCGGAGGTGTTCTGACAGGGGCTGAGGTCACAGGTTGTATTCTTCGGCCGCCATCTTGGGTCCTGGCTAGCCCTTCCTGACAGAGTGTTTGGACAAATCAATAACTGTGTTCATTCATAATCGAAGCCTAGTAAACTGTGTTTACTAGGCTTCAGTTTGTGAATGAACAGGAAGCTTATTCAGTACAGAGCACTTCCCATTCATTCACAGTTCAGTGCCGCTGACGCTGCAGAGAAAAGGGCTGGGGAATCTCTGTCCTCAGCCCCTTTCTCTGTCGCAAAAGTGAGACATCAGATATTCTACCAAAGCCCTTAGTGTGGCTTCTAAAAGAATTGTAAATAAAAAATACTGTAACAAAAATTATAGAAATAAAAAACTATTGACACTGCCCAACTGACACCAATCTCTGCCCTACTGACACCATCCATTGCCCTACTGACACCTTCTACATTTTAATACATTTTTAAATGTTTGTTTGCGCTTTGGGGTACACACCCTAATGTAATAGTCTGCGCACACCAATGCTGATCCACACCTCCCAACATTTTGAGATGGGAATGAGGACCTCCTACTATCAAAACGTATGTAGGCATGGGACACGCCCCCTGTCACGCCCCATTAAAGGAGAATTAACTCCAAAAAAAGGTTAATTCAAATCAAAAGGGCTTTATTTTTACCACTACTATTCCTTTATATTGTTTTTTTAAATGTACAAAAGCAGCAATTTAGAAATTGGATGAAAGGTTTAGCGCTGGGAAACACTTTTTGAAAACTAAAAAGTGCATTTTATATACAACTATATAGAGAGGACCAAAATGAGGGACAAATGAGGAGGAATGAGGGACAGAGGGACATTGCTCCAAATCAGGGACAGTCCCTCGAAATCAGGGAGAGTTGGGAGCTGTGCTGATCACACACAGATGTTCAATGCGTACGATACAGTCCTAGTTTTTAGTGTGTGTCCCTATGATGCTTTTGTGCCTTCTGTTCTGATAAAGTGCACCAAGACATGCCCATGTCAATACTTTATATGAAAAAAAAACAATAAACTGATGTGACCAGCTCACTAAGAACATGGGCAAAGCAAAACAGCTGGTCTAAAAAAAACATACGGCCCGCTTTCAGAGCAAGAAAAGTCTGAGTATATACAGGAATGTATCATTGAAATATTCATTCAGTATGAGCGTACAGAAATAATCAACCAGCTGGTCTGTGAACTTCTGTGCATTTATTTAATGGTACAGCAATGCCTGATGCAATATTCCCAGTGTAGGGTTCACTTATGCCGCGTACACACGATCGGATTTTCTGCCAGCAAAAGTCTGATGGGAGCTTTTGGTTGGAAATTCCGATCGTGTGTATGCTCCATCGGACTTTTGCTGGCGGAATTCCAGCCAGCAATAGATTGAGAGCAGGTTCTCAATTTTTTCGGTCGGAAAAAGTTCTGATCGGAAATTCCGATCGTCTGTACCAATTGCGATGCGCAAAATTCCTACGCATGCTAGGAAACAATTTGACCCATGTTCGGAAGCATTGAACTTCATTTTCCCGGCTCGTCGTAGTGTTGTACGTCACCACGTTCTTGACGATCGAAAGTTCAGAGAACTTTAGTGTGACTTTGTTTGCAAGTCAAGCTTGAGCGGGATTCCATCAGAAAAAAACATCCAAGATTTTTCCGATGGAAAATCCGCTCGTGTGTACGCGGCATAAGGCTTTTTACAGATCACATTTTATTTTTACAATCTCTTATGCCGCATACACACGATCGGAAAATCCGATAGAAAGGTTTTCCGTCGGAAAAATTGAGAGAAGGTTCTCAATTCAAAGTCCGTCGGAAATTCCGACAGAAAAAGGCCGTTGGGCATACACACGGTCTGAAAATCCGATGAAAAGCTCCCATCGGACAGTTTCCATCGGAAATTCCGACCGTGTGTACGCCGCATTATAAAGCGACATTGGCGGGCTGAAAAAAGTGCAAAGAAACGGTTCTTGCAATAGAAAAGCTTATAACACCATAAGAATCTTCAGCATTAAACCCTTCAGGGAGCATTGGATGCCCATTTTCCTGTCGTGCGCCATGGTTCCATTCAGGGTTGCCAACCTCCCGCAGAATTTTTTACTGACAAAAAATTGAAAATTTTCTGGCAGAGCAGACAAAACATAGGACATTTACTGACAGAGCACATTTTTTTTTACTGACAACCTGAAAAACGACAAAACTCCTATTAAAATCTAAGACAATCAATATTCAATCACTTCAACCCCGGAAGATTTTCCCCCTTAATGACCAGGCAATTTTTTTTGCGATACAGCACTACGACGCTTTAACTGACAATTGCGCGGTCATGCGACGCTGTACTCAAACAAAATTGACATCCTTTTTTTTTTCCCCACAAATAGAGATTTCTTTTAGTGGTATTTGATCACCTCTGCGGTTTTAATTTTTTGCGATATAAACAAAAAAAAAATGACAATTTTGAAAAAGAAAAACTATATTTTTTACTTTTTGCTATAATAAATATCCCCCCAAAAATGTAAAAAAACAAACACATTTCTTCATCAGTTTAGGCCGATGTGTATTCTTCTACAGATTTTTGGTAACAAAAATCACAATAAGCGTATATTGATTGGTTTGCGCAAAAGTTATAGCTACTACAAAATAGTGGATAGATTTATGGCATTTTTATTATAAATAATTTTTTTTACTAGTAAGGGCAGCGATCTGCGATTTTTAGCGGGACTGTGACATTGTGACGGACAGATCAGACACTTTTGACACTTTTTTGGGACCAGTGACATTTATACAGCGATCAGTGCTATAAAAATGCACTGATTACTGATGGCAGGGAAGGGGGTAACACTAGGGGGTGATCATGGGGTTAAATGTGTTTCCCGGGAGGTGTTTCTAACTGTGGGGGGAGTGGACTGACTGGGAGTACAGAGAGATCGTTGTTCCTAATCACTAGGAACAGACGATCTCTCTCTACTCCCCGGTTAGAACAGGGATCTATTTGTTTACCTTGACAGATCTCCGTTCCAGCTCTCTGTGGAGCGATCGCGTGCGGCCAGCGGACATCGCTGTGCATGTCAGTGCATGTCTCTTCTGCAATAAAATGCCCCTAAGTGCCTGCTCACCGTCTCCTGCGCCACTGTAGTCTGAGCTGTGCATATGCAGCTCAGCCTACAGTGCCGAGCCATGGGATCATAGGCAGAACTCATTAACATTAATAAATAATCACGCTTGACTCAAACCTGTGGATTGAATAGACCATGGCTCTTTATTATAGGTATTAAATAAATAATTAATTTATTATATCAACATAAAACATGTAAATAATGAAATAATTAGGTAAACAATGCTCATAACATAAATAGCATTTTATATACAGTATAACCATATAGCTCAGCTATTGAAGCTCAAGCTACCAGCTTTCAATTAAGGAAACAAATGGACAAACCTCATAAAAAGAGCCACGACGGGTGGGGCGTGTTGTCTTCTGATTCTCCCCGCCCATCTAATGACTCATCCTCTCTTTTTTTATAGGTGTCAGACAACTGCCAACTCGTCAACCAATCACTGGCAAGTATTTACATTTAAAAATAAAATGTTTTAACAGCTTCTAGCAACTTCCATAGTTTTCCACGATCCCACGAGGTGGTGGGGTGGGGGACATTTTATGCCCCACCTTTCCGTCTTTGAGTGCCAGGATGACAGCCACATGCACTTGCGTCATTTCTTGCCAGACAATGAAGAGGCCTGAAGACTGGCACTCAGAAGAAGACGCCGGTTCAGAACCATACATGTATATATATATATATATAAAGTGTTTTCTGCCACCCAACCGCCCGTTATTTCAAAGTAATTTGTAATTATTCTGCTGAATCTTAATTATTCTCTATAACTGTAGAATGTGTTATCAGCAAAATTAACAATATTACTCGTCCATCTGGTTATAAAAAAGTCGGCTTCTGTGAAAGGGACATCGGTCCCAAAGCCTCAACTGTGCCCACCAGTGCCACATGCCTGTGCCCACCAGTGGATATCAGTGCCACCTTCCAGTGCATATCAGCGCCACCAATCAGTGCCACCTATCAATGCCCACCAGTGCCACCTAACAATGCCCACCAGTGGTGCCAATCAGTGCCTCATCAGTGCCAGCTAGCAGTGCTGCCTATCAGTCTCACCTACCAGTGCCCATCACTACCACCCCTCAGTGCCCATCAGTGACAGCTATCAGTGCCACCTATCAGTGCCACCTTTCAGTGCCCTTCAATGCCCGTCAGTGCCGCCCATCAGTGCCGCCCATCAGTGCCACCTATCAAGCCCCACCAGTGCCACCTCATCAGTGCCCACCAGTGCCACCTATCAGTGTCCATCAGTGCAGCCTATCGGTGCCCATCATTACCACCTATTAATGCCCATCAGTGCAGCCTATCAGTACCCATCAGTACAGCCTCATAAGCATACATCAATGAAGGAGAAAAATTACCTGTTTGCAAAATGTTATAACAAAATATAAAACTGTTTTGTTTTGTTTTTCAAAATCTTCTGTATTTTTTATTTTTTTAAAACAAACAATAAAAAACGCAGTGGTGATCAAATACCACCAATAGAAAGCTCTATTTGTGTGAAGAAAATGATAAAAATGTAATTTGGGTACAGTGTTGTATGACTGCGCAATTGTCAATCAAAGAGGGACAGGGCTGAAAGCTGAAAATTGGTCTGGGCAGGAAGGGGGTTTAAGTGCCCAGTAACAAGTGGTTTGTTTCCTGCTTGTGTGATTGGCTTACTGGTTTTCCCTGAAGTCTGCACTAAGATACAAGTCATATATCAGGCATCCCCTGCAACAAAAATTTCATTTTTGGTAAGATAATTCCAATAGGAAATCACATCTAAAGGGATGCAGGCCCAGCAGCTTTCCTCATTAGAGCCCTGCAGGTGCAGCAGGTGATTGATAATTATGAAACCACTGCCATTAGACTCACTTTCCCACATGGACAAGGACAAACACACAGGGATTTCTTCAGAATAATAAAGGTTTGTTAAAAAGTTTGATCACCCAGAGGGGAATGTTTGTTTTTTTCTCAACAAAAGTAGATTTACACTTTAACCGCTTGCCGACCAGCCACTGCAGTTGCACTGCGGCAACATGACACGGCAGCGCGAATCGCCGTCATGTTACGTTGCTTCTTTGTGTGGCCACTAGGGGCACGAGAGTGCCAGCTGCTCGCCCCGGAGCCGATGTAAGTACCCGGCAGTCGCGATGACCACCGGGCTCCCGCAATCGCTCGTGACACGGCAAGAACCGGGATCTCTGTGTGTAAACACAGAGATCCTGGTTCACTGAGGGGAGAAGAGACTGATCGTGTGTTCATACAAAGTATGAACACCGATCTATCTCTTTCCCTAGCAAGTCCCATCCCCCCTTCAGTTAGAACACGTAGCAGGGAGCACAATTAACCCCTAGATCGCCCCCTAGTGTTAACCCCTTCACTGCCAGTGACATTTTTACAGTAATCAATGCATTTTTATAGCACCGATCGCTGTATAAATGCCAATGGTCCCAATAATGTGTCAAAATTGTCTGATGTGTCTGCCATAATGTCGCAGTCATATTAAAAATCACAGATCGCCGGCATTACTAGTAAAAAAATAAATAATACTAAAAATGCTATAAATCTATCCCCTATTTTGTAGACGCTATAACTTTTGCGCAAACCAATCAATATACACTTATTGCGATTTTTGTTACCAAAAATATGTAGAAGAATACATATCGGCCTAAACTGATGAAGAAATTTGTTTGTTTATTTACATTTTTGGGGGGATATTTATTATAGCAAAAAGTAAAAAATATAGTTTTTCTTTTTCAAAATTGTCGGTCTTTTTTTGTTTATATCGCAAAAAATAAAAACCGCAGAGGTGATCAAATACCACTAAAAATATTTAGAAGAATACATATCGGCCTAAACTTTTTTTAAAAAAGGGGGATATTTATTATACAAAATATAGTTTTTTTCAAAATTGTCGCTCTTTTTTTTGTTTATAGCGCAAAAAATAAAAACCGCAGAGATCATCAAATACCACCAAAAGAAAGCTCTATTTGTGGGAAAAAAAGGACATTAATTTTTTTGGGTACAGCGTCGCACGACCACGCAATTGTCAGTTAAAGCAACGCAGTGCCGAATCGCAAAAAATGGCCCGGTCATTCAGCAGCCAAATCTTCCGGGGCTGAAGTGGTTAAATCGCTCACTGGCTTTTTGTATTTCTTGAGGACCCAGTGGTGGAATTTCCAAACCAGGGTTTATTTTACTGTTCTCTCCTCCTCCTCATTCTGCAATGCGGAGTGACAACTTCTCCCCCCTTCCCTTCCCGCCATAATGATCAGCAACTTGGGCATACTGGGAATTTCCAAGTCACCACTGAGAAATAAAAAAAAATAACTGACATTTGGTTCAACCTACTGTAACCCAGCCAATACAGAACTATCAGGCTTGCTAGGCAAACACAAAAGCCATTCCATAAGTTGAATGTGACAATGTGACTCAATCTGGTGAGGTCATCAAAAAAGAGAACTGCTGATATAGCGTCCGTTATCGGTATTAGTGTGATGCAACATCTCAATTCTTGAACTTCTATGCAGTAAACAATGTTTTCCAGACGTTCCTTTTTATTTTTTTTTGTTTGATCCAGTTCTGCTAAAAAAATGCAACATTTATGCAGTATTTTTAAGATTGTTACCTCAATCGCAGATGAGCTTGTCATTGTCAAATGCACAAATGTTTGAGTTTATCCGAAAAGCCGTTTCAGCTCCCGGGCCTTTTTTTTTTTTACGCTTTTTTTGTTAGAAAATTGCTAGAAAATTAGTTTAGAACCCCCAAACATTATATATTTTTTGTTACACATTATTTGCGCATTTTTCAAACGCAATTCTTTAGGAAAAGATAAACGTTTTAAAATTTGAATGCAAAAAAATGAATCTTCATTGCCCCTGAGATGAAGTCTATTGGGACCAAACGTACATCGGGGTTGGAGGACATAGCGGTGATGTCAGCACCACTGGGGAGCAGGACCATAAATTTCTGAATGCCTGATGTATTCATTTTACTTGTGAGTAGAATACTCTTCTTTTAATGACTTTCTTATGCTTGGAAATTGGAAATTGGAAACCTTATTTAATTTAAAAGGATAACTGCACTTGTTTTTTCTTTTTGATTTACATGGACTTGATTGTGTACCTTTGTGAGTACATTGACATTTAGTTTATTCAATAAAGAGTTTTTATGGTATTGCACTAGGCCGATGCGCCTTCTTCTTTTGTTCTTCTGTTTTAGTACTGGTTACCCCAAACTGAAGTGGGTAGCAATCAGGGGCGGACTGACCATTCGGCCACTCGGGCACTTCCCGAGGGCCCCGGGCCACTAGGGGGCCCCATAAGGGTTGCCAGCCTCAGTAAAACCAGGGACAGTATGTAAAAATCTGTGTTTTTTTTTTTACATCTGTTTCTGAAATGTCCCTTACCAACATCCTTTTGGTCTAAAAATCCCAATTCCAGATTATAGCTGCCCCACCTCTCCAGTACCTTCTCAGCCAATAGAAACATGTCTGTGTATACTGTGGGATTGTATACTGTGTGTGTGTATACTGTGTGGCCCCATAATCTCGGATTGCCTGGGGGCCCCATAATCTCCCATTGCCCGGGGGCCCCATGAGTTGTCAGTCCGTCCCTGGTAGCAATGTCAGTGTAGCATGCAGTGTGGTGGTGTCCATGGTGCAATCTTCTGTACAGCAGAGGTCAGGGAGATGGAGCACAGGGGGGCCAATCAGGTGTGCTGCAGTTAGGGTCGCCACCTTTTCTGCAAGCCAATCCCGAACATTCTTGTACCCATGAAATATGCTTACAATGCTGAGCCACAAGTAAGTCTCTCACAGACATGCATAAACCTCAGAACAATAATTAAAAAATAAAAATAAAACTCTTCCAATACATATGATTTGTGGACTACATGCAAAAAAGTGATTCCTCTATCCACAGTTAGGTGGATGGAGGTATTTCCTCCCTCCTTAGGGGGAGGGGGCCAGAGGATCTGACTAGTGCTCTGTGTGGCGAATCAACAGATCGCCTGACTCTGTGGAGGGGCAGAAATCCTGCCGACTGGGGGGGGGGGGGGAATAGTAAAGTGTTCCTCCTGCCCGGGACAGTTAGCCACAGTTCAGTGTGAATAAATGTGTCCGGGTTTCATGTAGTCTGAAACCCAGACACATGGTCCAAAACCCGGACTGTCCGGGTGAATCCTGCTCAGGTGGCAACCCTAGCTGCAGTGCGGGAGCATGTTGATAGCATAGCTCCCAACTGTCCCTAAATGCGAGGGACTGTCCCTGATTTGGAGAAATGTCCCTCTGTCCCTCTTTCCCCCTCATTTGTCCCTAATTTTGGTCTGATCCTCATAGTTGTATATAAAATTCACTTTTTATCTTTCAAAAAGTGTTTCCCGGTGCTAAACCTTTCATCCAAATTCTAAATTGCTTTTTTTTTGTTGTTAATTCTCCTTTAAGGGGGTGTGTCCTATGCCTACATAGTTGCTAGTAGGTGTCCCTCATTCCCATCTCAAAATGTTGGGAGGTATGTGATAGGAGGAGAGGGCAGAGTGACAGAGCTGATGTCTGATGCTTCTTGTTTTGGGCTGGGTGTGGGGTTTGAAAATGGCTTTGCTGTGTGACAGAGCTATGTACATCTCAGGGCTGGATTTTATTTAAAGTCTCTCAATCAGCATGATCTCGTTTTTATCTTTATGCTGCTAGCATTACTAAATAGATGGGAAGATAAAATATAGTTTCTTGTTTTACTCTTTTTTTTTTCTTCTTTCTTCTTCAGTTGCTTCCTGGCCTTGGCCAAAATGATGTCATACATCCCAGGAGTATTCATGGGCAGAGGCGGCTCTCTAATTAGGCAAATTAGGCGGTCGCCTAAGGCCTCACACTCACAGGGGCCTCGCGGCCTCCTAATTTGCCTGTGCTCAATCATTGATTCTCTCTCTCCACCCTCTTTATCTCACCCTCTTTTCTCTCACCCCTCGTCTCTTTCTCTCTCTCTCACCACCCTCTCTCTCTCCCTCATCCCTCTCTCTTTCTCCCCTCCCCCTCTGTGTCACCCCTGGTCTCTCCTCTCCCCTCACTCCTCTCTCCCCCCTCTCTCCCTCTCCCCCTCTCTCCCCCCCCTCTCTCTCTCTTCTCTCTCTCTCTCCCTCCCTCTCTCCCTCCCTCCCTCTCCCTTTCCCTCTCTGTCTCTCTCTCCCCCCCTCTCTCTCCCCCTCTCTCCTCTCTCTACCCTCTTTCACTGCGCTTTGCTGGGATCCTCCACTCTTCATCCTCCCAAGGCATGGGAAATTCTTAGAGGGGTGGGTTGCCACCTTGCTGGGTCCCAGATGTTGTATTGGCTGCATATGTCTGATGGGTGAGGAGGGTGCCCTGGAAGTGGTGCTGATGAACTGTGTGCTTGTATTTTTTTTCCTTATATGGGCGTGAGTGGGGCCTCATGTGTAAGTTTCGCCTAAGGCCTCACAAAGCCTAGAGCAGCCTCTGTTCATGGGCATCTTTTTCTTTCATCTGGAGGAGGGGAGGAGGTGTTTTCTCAGCTCAGAACCCTCCTGTCTGCATGCCTGAGCTAAGGGCAAATGGATTCCATCAAGTAAATGCTACATGAATGATCTGCCCTTACTCAAGATGTCTGTGGCTAGAAATGCTTTTTCAAAAAAACTTGGAGACATTGATGGATGGGGGAGTTTGCTTTGAATATTAAAATAGGATTAAATTATGTTTTCAGTTTGTGGTGCTCTGATACAATTTAATTCCACTTTACTGGGAAAAAAAAAAAGGTTTCTCAATAATTGCTGGAAAGTTGAAGCAAAGTCAGCATAGCTTGTAGGCCAAACCACAAGCTAATACATACGGTCACACTGTGTTGTGGCAAAAATATTACCATAGGTCATGTTCGGTAAGCTGTACCGTCACTTATGCAAATTAATGGATCACAAAAGCCCTGCAACTGCATGTAATGTATGCAGTTCCGGCAGGGCGCTGTGGGCTTTCAATGGTTAAAACAGGCATCCAAGGGGTGACTTATTGCCTCTGAGCCACCTGTCAAATGCCTAAAATATTATTAGCCATTCTAACTGCAAAGTAAGTATGGACCTGGAGCAGATATTCCCAGTAGCAGATAATTGGACGGCGGTGTAAACATGAACCTATGAAACACTATATTCCAGATTACAATAATGCTAATCGTTGCCCCACTGGAACAACAAACCCCTTTGCCAATATTAACTCAAGAGGAACAACTTCTTTTAGATTTAGATATCACACTGGAGGAGGCTGAAGGTGCAATTGACTCCTCTTCAAATGAGAAGACCCTGGGGCGCGATGGTCTTCCAGTATATAAAAAGCGCCATTGTAAGAGACACGGAAAATTACGAATCGAAAAAAAAAAAGTTCACTTTTCGAACGATTCGTTAAAATTTTTAGCGAATCGTTCGTTCATTCGTACTATAACGAATGAACGAAAATAACGAAAAAAATCTAAACTAATTGCACATGTCTAAACCTTTCATCCAAATTCTAAATGGCTGCATTTATAAATTTTTAAAGCCAATATAAAGGAATAGTAGTGGTAAAAAAAAGCTCTTGTGGATTTAAAAAACCTTTTTTTTTTTGTTTAATTCTCATTTAAGGGGGTGTGGCAGGGGGTGTGTCATATGCCTACATACGTTTGCTAGTAGGTGTCCCTCATTCCCATTTGTACATCTCAGGGCTGGATTTTTTTTTAAGCGGAACTAACGTCTCTCAATCAGTATATAAAAAAGGTAAAAGGTAAAATAAATAAGAAAAAAAAATGTTTATTAAACGTGCCCCGTCCCGCTGAGCTTGCGTGCAGAAGCAAACGAATACGTGAGCAGCGCCCGCATATGAAAACGGTGTTCAAACCACACATGTGAGGTATCGCCGCGATCGGTAGAGCGAGAGCAATAATTCTAGCCCTAGACCTCCTCTGCAACTTAAAACATGCAACCTGTAGAATTTTTTAAACGTTGCCTATGGAGATTTTTAACAGTAAAAGTTTGTCGCCATTCCACCGGCGGGCGCAATTTTGAAGCTTGACATGTTGGGTATCAATTTACTGCACGTAACATTATCTTTCACAATATAAAAAAAAAATTTGGGCTAATTTTACTGTTGTCTTATTTTTTTATTCAAAAAAGTGTATTTTTTTCCAAAAAAAGTGCGCTTGTAAGACCGCTGCGCAAATACGTTGTGACAGAAAGTATTGCAATGATCGCCATTTTATTCTCTAGGGTGTTAGATATAAAATTATAATGTTTGGGGGTTCTAAGTAATTTTCTTGTAAACAACAAATCTCAGAAAGAGGCTCGGCCCCTAAGTGGTAACTGGAGGGAAGAGAGGTTCCTGTATTCCCGGATGGGGAACCCATCTTTTCACCACCCTGCAGTCCTACTGGGGAGGGCTCTCCTTTAACTGGATGGGTGTTTCCCTGTATTTGTCTGTATTTCTGGATGGGTGGAAGGGGGTCCCTTCTACACACCCCCATGCACTTCTCATATTAAGGGGTCTCCTTTTAATTTCCAGGGGTCAGTACACCTGGAAGTTTGTGGGGGGTCCCTGACTCATTTGGCACTATTTTAGCACATGCCTTAACCATTCCATATGTTGCAGCTTGGCACTGCATGTACTTTTATTAACCCTGCCTACTACTCCCCCTGGGGGGGTCGCATTTTGACATCTTTTTTCCTGGGCACCAGCTGACTTTTTCCCGGCACTGGCTGCAAGGGAGCCACAGTGGGATTTGTCTCTAAAAGTAGATCCCCCCCTTGTATTGCTCCTCCCATCCCAAACCCTTGCAAATCCTACAAACAACGCTGCTAGCCTGCTTCCCCTCAAATGCTCGCAGCTGATGCTGGGGCGGGAGATCATTGCTATCTTCAGATGGAGAGCAGAAGTGGGGAGGGATGGGGGCTGGTAAACATGTCAGTCCCTTCCTGAATGAATATAGTGAGCAATCAGTACCTATCACTCCTGTGTTCATTTATCACTGAAGCATAGTAAACTATGTTTACTATGCTTTGGCTTGGGAATGAATAGAAAATGACAGGGGAGATTATACTGGGGAACAAATTGACCTCGGAGGTGGAAGGATTATACTGTTACAGACTACCTGTGGGGAATGTACTGAGCTACAGACTGATCGGGAGGGGGGGGGGGGGTGGGGGGGGGTGTGTTGAGGTACAGAGGTGTATTGAGGGATGTATTGAGGTACAGATTGGCCTGGGGGGACTATACTAGAGGACAGACTGACCTGGGGGATATACTGGAGGACAGACTGACCGGGGGGGGGCAGAATTATCCTGGGGGATATACTGGAGGACAGACTGACCTGGGGGGATAAAATAGAGGACAGACTGACCTGGGGGGATATAATGGAGGACAGACTGACCTGGGGGATATACTGGAGGACAGACTGACCTGGGAGATATACTGGAGGACAGACTGACCTGGGGGGATATACTGAAGGACAGACTGACCTGGGGGGGGGGCAAAATGATCCTGGGGACAGACTGACCTGGGGGGATATACTGGAGGACAGACTTACCTGGGGGGCAAAATTATCCTGGGGACAGACTGACCTAGGGGGATATACTGGAGGACAGACTGACCTGGGGTGAGGGATTATACTGAGTTACAGACTACCTGTGGGGAATGTACTGAGCTACAGACTGATTGGGGGAGGGGGGGATTATACTGCAGGACAGACTGACTTGGGGGGGATGTATTGAGGTACAGAGGTGTATTGAGGGATGTATTGAGGTACAGATTGACCTGAGGGGATTATATTAGAGGACAGACTGACCTGGGGGATATACTGGAGGACAGACTGACCTGGGGGGCAGAATTATCCTGGGGGAAAGACTGACCTAGGGGGGATATACTGGAGGACAGACTGACCTGGGGGATATACTGGAGGACAGACTGACCTGGGGGCAGAATTATCCTGGGGGACAGACTGACCTAGGGGGGATATACTGGAGGACAGACTGACCTGGGGGGATATACTGGAGGACAGACTGACCTGGGGGGATATACTGGAGGACAGACTGACCTGGGGGGGGATATAATGGAGGACAGACTGACCTGGGGGGATATACTCGAGGACAGACTGACCTGGGGGGGGGGGGTAATACTGGGAAACAGACTGACACGAGGGATGGCATTATACTGAGGGACACACTGACCTGGGGGGATTGTACTGGGGGGCAGACTGACCTTTCAGACACACAAACTCTTCATCACGGCACCACATAACTACTCTTCTTGGGGCACCCACAAGGGTGTCAAATGTCTTTTACAATTCTATAATGTATACTGCAAAAAAAAAAAAATTGCTGTGCGTTGCTAAAGTGTTCGGGTTTGGCTTGACAAAGAGGTGGCAACCCTAGGTGTGACATCTGTGTTGATGTTTCAGTTAATAAGTTAGTAATGTGGAAGAAGACTGAAGGAGTGAGGTGAGGAGTAAAGAGATAGATTTTGGTGTCATCGATGTAGAATATATGAGCACATGCTATTTGTCTATCACTTGTCTAATGTCTTATTTTTGTGTGTTTTTGTCATAGAGGAAAATGACTTGCTGTCCTGCTACTATGTCCATGGGTTGTCCATCTACAGGTAAGAAATATAGACATGTGTTCAATATGTTCATAACCGTTAAAGCAAACCTTGCAATTCTGCTCATTCCCTTTATTTTTTTCAGTGGGATAAACTTTTCTAGAAGGCTATTTAAAGAGCAGCAATGACATGCAAACTGTACTTACATGTTTTACATGTAGAATTATTTGATTATCTGTTAACTGACCTTATGAGAGAAAACAGCTTGCTTGCTGTACATATCTGTGTAGGTCCCCATCTTTCATCTACCCAACCATAATGATAGAGAATTGCTCATGAGTACAGAGCACATGCTATATAACAGGCAGTTGTGTTATAAATGCACTGTGCATATCTTACCAGCCTACCATTTATTTAGCATGTTGTGTGAGATATCATTTTGCCCCTGTACAAATCATTAGTAAGACCTCATCTGAAAGATGCAGTTCAGTTTTGGGCACCAGTTCTCAAAAAGGATATCGGGAAGCTGGAGAAAGTGCAGAGAAGGGCAACCAAACTGATAAGAGGCATGGAGGAGCTCAGCTATGAGGAAAGATTAAAGTAACTGAATTTATTCTTGCTTAAGAAAAGGAAAAGGCAATTCAAGTGTAGAGTTATACACTTTCAGGTCATCACAAAGGACAAAGGGGCACTCTTTACCTTTGGAGGAAAAGAGAATTAAAGTGATTATAAAGGATATTTAAAAAAATATATAATAAACATGCTATACAGTACTTGCCTCTCTGTGCAATAATTTTGCACAGAGCGGCCCCAAACCTCCTCTTCTGGGTCCCCCATGACGGTGCTGATGGCTCACCCTTTCCTCCCAAGTATCCCCCGGGGGGTGCAGCCCTTCAAAGGTTTTGTACCTTAATGCAGATAATGCATTAAGGTAAAAATAATTTTTTGCTTTTATAACCACTTTATCCTCCACATACAGAAAGGCTTCACCATAGTAAGACCACTTTCACACTGAGGCGCTTTTCAGGCGCTTTCACGCTAAAAACAGCGCCTAAGGCCCCTTTCACACTGGGGCGTTTTTCAGGTGCTTTATCGTTAAAAAAAGCGCCTGTAAAGCGCTTGAAAGAAGCCTCATCTGCAATCCCAATGTGAAAGCCCGAGTGCTTTCACACTGAGGCGCTGTGCTGGCAGGGCATCAAAAAAAGTCCTGCAAGCAGCTCCTTTGCAGCGCTTTTGGAGCGGTGAATACACCGCTCCTAAGGCTACTTTCACATTGGAGTGGTGGGGGCGCTGGCGGTAAAGCGGCGCTATAGCAACGCATTTCGGCCGCTAGCGGGGTGGTTTTACCCCCGCGAGCGGCCGAAAAAAAGGGTCAATACCGCCCGCAAACCGCCGATGTAGCGGCGTTTTGCGGGCGGGTTCGGAGCGCTGCCCCATTGTTTCCATTGGGAACAGGCACTATATTATATTTACCGCTCCTATAGCGAGCCAAAGATGCGGCTTTCACACTGAAGACACAGCAACAGCTGTTTCGGGTCGGTTTGCAGGCGCTATTTTTAGCGCAATAGCGCCTGCAAACCGCCCCAGTGTGAAAGGGGCCTAAAGCGCCCCTTCCCATTGAAATCAATGGGAAGCGCCTGCAAAACGCCCAAAAAGCATTTGAAAAACGCCCAAAAAGCGCCTTTGGCAGCAGCGCTTTGTGGGCACTTTTAACCCTTTATTTGGCCACTAGCAGGGGTTAAAAGCGCTCGAAAAACACTGGTAAAGCGCTGATAGTTTAACCACTTCAGCCCCGGACCAATTGTCAGCTTAAGGACCAGAGGTCTTTTTTCAATTTCGCACTGCACTACTTTAACTGGTAATTGTGCGGTCATGCAATTTTGTAACGAAACGAAATTTGCGTCCTTTTCTTCCCACAAATAGAGCTTTCTTTTGATGGTATTTGATTGCCTCTGTGATTTTTATTTTTTTGCGATATAAACGGAAAAAGAGCGAAAATTTTGAAAAAAAAAAGAGATTTTCTACTTTTTGTTATAAAAAAAATCTAATAAACTCAATTTTAGTCAAACATTTGGGCCAAAATGTATTCAGCCACATGTCTTTAGTAAAAAAAATGCCAATAAGCGTATATTTATTGGTTTGCGCAAAAGTTATAGCGTCTACAAACTAGAGTACATTTTCTGGAATTTACACCGCTTTTAATTTATGACTGCCTATTTCATTTCTTGAGGTGCTAAAATGGCAGAGAAGTACAAAACCCCCCCAAATGACCCCATTTTGGAAAGTAGACACCCCAAGCTATTTGCTGAGAGGCATGTTGAGCCCATTGAATATTTTTTTTTTTAGTCCCAAGTGATTGAATAAAGACAAAAATAAAAAATAATTTTTTTTTTCTTCAAAAAGTTGTCACTAAATTATATATTGCTCACACATGCCATAGTTATATGTGGAATTGCACCCCAAAATACATTTTGCTGCTTCTCCTGAGTATGGGGATACCACATGTGTGGGACTTTTTGGGAGCCTAGCCGCGTACGGGGCCCCGAAACCCAAGCACCGCCTTCAGGATTTCTAAGGGTGCAAATTTTTGATTTCACTCCTCACTACCTATCACAGTTTCGAAGGCCATAAAATGCCAAAATAGCACAAAACCCCCCCAAATGACCCCATTTTGGAAAGTAGACACCCCAAGCTATTTGTTGAGAGGCATGGTGAGTATTTTACAGCTCTCATTTGTTTTTGAAAATGAAGAAAGTAAAGAAAAAAAATTTTTTTTTTTTTCTTTTTTCAATTTTCAAAACTTTGTGACAAAAAGCGACATCTGCAAAATACTCACAATACCTCTCAGCAAATAGCTTGGGGTGTCTACTTTCCAAAATGGGGTCATTTTGGGGGGTTTTATGCCATCTGGGCATTCCATGGCCTCCGAAACTGTGATTGGCAGTGAGAAGTGAAATAAAAAAATTACTCCCTTAGAAAGCCTGAAGGCGGTGCTTGGTTTTTGGGGTTCCGTATGCAGCTAGGCTCCCAAAAAGTCCCACACATGTGGTATCCCCGTACTCAGGAGAAGCAACAGAATGTATTTTGGGGTGTATTTCCACATATGCCCATGACATGTTTGAGCAATATATCATTTAGTGACAACTTTTTGTAAAAAAAATATATATATTTTTTTTTTTTTTTTTCATTATTCAATCTCTTGGGACAAAAAAAAAAAATATTTAATGGGCTCAACATTGCTCTCAGCAAATAGCTTGGGGTGTCTACTTTCCAAAATGGGGTCATTTGGGGGGGGTTTGAACTGTCCTGGCATTTTATGCACAACATTTAGAAGCCTATGTCACACGTCACCCACTCTTCTAACCACTTGAAGACAAAGCCCTTTCTGACACTTTTTGTTTACATGAAAACATATTTTTTTTTTTTTGCAAGAAAATTACGTTGAACCCCCAAACACTATATATATTGTTAAAGCAAAGGCCCTACAGATTAAAATGGTGGGTGTTGCATTTTTTTTTTCCACACAGTATTTGCGCAGCGATTTTTCAAACGCATTTTTTGTGGAAAAAATACACTTTTTTTTATTTTAATGCACTAAAACACACTATATTGCTCAAATTTTTGATGAAATAAAAAATATGATCTTAGGCCGAGTACATGGATACCAAACACGACATGCTTTAAAATTGCGCACAAACACGCAGTGGCGACAAACTACATACATTTTTAAAAGCCTTTAAAAGCCTTTACATGATACCACATTAGATTCACGGAGGAGGTCTACTGCTAAAATTACTGCCCTCGATCTGACCTTCGCGGTGATACCTCACATGCATGCTGCAATTGCTGTTTACATATGACGCCAGACCAACGCTTGTGTACGCCTTTGCGCAAGAGAAGGGGGGGCAGGGGTGCTTTTTTTTTTTTTTTTTAGTTTTTTTTTTTATTTATTTAGCTTTTTTATTCTATTTTTAAACTGTTCCTTCCATTTTTTTTCTTTGTTATGATTTTTATTGTTATCTCAGGGAATGTAAATATCCCCTATGATAGCAATAGGCAGTGACAGGTACTCTTTTTTTGAAAAAATTGGGGTCTATTAGACCCTAGATCTTTCCTCTGCCCTCAAAGCATCTGACCACACCAAGATTGGTGTGATAAAATGCTTTCCCAATTTCCCAATGGCGCGGTTTATATCCGGGAGGGGGGACATTCCCTCCCACTGCTTGTAAAAGCAGTCTAGAGGCTAATTACCCGCTAGAATTGCTTTTACATGAAAGCCGATCACTGGCTGAAAAGAATGATACCAAGATGATACCTAAACCTGCAGGCATCATTCTGGTATAACCATTCAAAGTCCAGCAACATACTGGACATATATTGTAATCTTTTTTTTTTTCATGCAGCCTCTTGGCTGAACGAAAAAAAGAGATTGATTGGTGGGTATGCCCACCATTAGAATACCTCCCTTCATCCACCCACTTCTAATGATGGGCATACATGCACCATTTATATATGCCGATGCATGGGGGCATCCTCCCGCAAAAGTTATGCCGTGTACACACGGTCGGAATTTCGACCGTATGTACGTGGCATTAGGAGCCAATCGCTCCTCCGCCCCCCCTGCTGCCCCCATGCTTCGGCACATATGCTCTTTTTTTTAACTGTGGTGGTGAAATCACCTCCTACAGCGTTGGAGTCGCGGCTTTATGTATCGTGGGAGCAAACGCTGTTGCTGTCAAGATAAATAAATCCGCGCTGCAACTGAATGGCGCACCTGAAAACAAAAAAATGCTTAACACTAAAACACAGTAAACAAAATTACATACCTGAAAAGCAAGCATGATAAAACATGATAAAACATAATAAAACATTGCAGAATAGAATGGAGTAAAAAAAGAGCAACAATAGAGAGAGAGAGAGAACAATAAAACGACAACTATTTTTGTTTTTTTTATTTTTTTGAGATTCACAGGTAAAAAAGCTCCTGACTGTTAGCGACTGAATCAAAACGCTACCACAAAAAAAATGTTAGCGATCGCAGGGATCAGGCCTGACTCTGCGAACACTGCAGTTATGTGTGCTTAGTGTTTTGTAAGTGACAGTGATCGATCGATACTGCACTTGGGTGGGCTGGGCTGGGCGGAGGGGGAAAACGCAGGTGCTAGCAGGTATCTGGGCTGATCCCGCTAACAATGCGTTTTTTTGGAACCCTAAACTGCTGGGACGCTAGTATAGATCTGATCAGATCAGATATTGATCTGTTCAGATACTATACCACTAAGGGAGGTGTATGCTTTGCGCGTGGGTGTTTGCGGTACTGGCACTAACCTGGGGCGACGCAGACCTTATTTGACCCTAAAACCTAATTGATATCACCCGCCGGGCGATCAGGGGGTTAAACCGTTATTGGGTAATAAATGGCGGGTGCCCTGACAGTATAAAAAACAAGCTAACTAACCAGCGTCACCCGTAACAGTAATACAAAAAAAAACTGGTTACCTAGCGACACTAATGCAGGGATCAGAAAAACGATCGCTTAGTGACACTGGCAAAAGGGGGTGAAAGGGTTAACTAGGGGCAATCAGGGGGTTAAACCTTTATTAGGTAATATATGGGGGTACCTGACGCTATATAAAAACCTGACGGGGAACCTAAATAACGAAATAACTAACTGGCTAACCAGCGTCACCAGTGACATTTTATACGGTGATCACTGGTGAAAGGGTTAACTCTAGGGGCAATCAGGGGGTTAAAACCTTTATTTAGGTTGTAATATGGGGGTACCTGACCTATAAACCTATTTATGAACCTATATAAACATGGCGGTTAACCTAAAAAAAAACTGGTTACCTAGCGACACTAATGCAGCGATCAGAAAAACGATCGCTTAGTGACACTGGCAAAAGGGGGTGAAAGGGTTAACTAGGGGCAATCAGGGGGTTAAACCTTTATTAGGTAATATATGGGGGTACCTGACGCTATATAAAAACCTGACGGGGAACCTAAATAACGAAATAACTAACTGGCTAACCAGCGTCACCAGTGACAGTTATACAGTGATCACTGGTGAAAGGGTTAACTCTAGGGGCAATCAAGGGGTTAAAACCTTTATTTAGGTTGTAATATGGGGGTACCTGACCTATAAAACTATTTATGAACCTATATAAAACATGGCGGTTAAAATAAAAAAAAAATGGTTACCTAGCGACACAATGCAGCGATCAGAAAAACGATCGCTTAGTGACACTGGCAAAAGGGGGTGAAGGGGTTAACTAGGGGCAATCAGGGGGTTAAACCTTTATTAGGGGGGGGTAGGGGGCTACCTAGGACCTAAAACTAACTGCCCTGACAGTTATTACAGTCACACTGACACTAAATGCAGTGATCAGTAAATAAATGATCACTGCAATTAGTGACACTGTGACTGGGGGGGGAGGGGGTGATCTGGGGGGTGATCAGGGGGTGACAGGGGGGTGTTTTGTGTGCCTAACTGTACTGGTGTCAGTGTAGTGTTGTGCACTAACCTTAACATGTTCGCCGCTCGGCGTCTCCGGTCACATAGACCGGCGCACCGAGCGTGACATCACTTCCGCCTTCCTGTCTATACAATAGACAGGAAGGGGAAGTTTCTCATTGGCCAGGAGCGATCGCGAGGGGGTGGCCAGAAACCACTGGCCGTCCCCTCGTCCCGGATCGCTCCTGAAGCGATGCCGACCGTCCCCGCCGGCGGAGGGGGGTCCGATCGGACCCCCCAACCGCCTAAAGAATGGCACGTACAGGTACGTGGTTCTGCCTGTACGTGCCATTCTGCCGACGTATATCTACATGGGGCGGTCGGCAAGTGGTTAAGCGGCGCTTTACGAGCGTTTTTCGGGCGCTGGCAGTGTGAAAGGACTCTTAAAGCACTTGGGCTTTCACATTGGGATTGCAGATGAGGCTTCTTTCAAGCGCTTTACAGGCGCTTTTTTTAACGATAAAGCCCCTGAAAAACGCATGAAAAACGGCTGAAAAACGCCCCAGTGTGAAAGGGGCCTAAAAAGCTCACGAAAACGTATTTCCATTAAAATTAATGAACGCTTTCACACTGGGGCAGTGTGCTGGCAGGGCTGTGAAAAACTCCCCTCCCCATTGAAATGAATGGAAAGCTCTTCAAAAGCGCCTGAAAAGCGCTCAGTGTTTTTACTGGCAGTTTAGAAGCGCTTCAGTGTGAAAGTGGCCTTAGAGATGTGGAATAGATTCCCTCAAGAACTAGTTCTGGCCAACTCAGCAGATTGTTTTAAAAAGGGCCTGGATTCTTTCCTAAATGCACAAAATATAGCTGGATACTAACATTTATAGGCAATACCACCAGGGGATCAAGGATTATATCTGATTACTTCGTAGGGAATCAGGAAGGAATTTCCCCCCAGCTGGAGCAAATTAGATCATTGTTTATTGGGGGGGGGGGTTTTCCTTCCTTTGGATCATTCAGGGGTATAGAATTGTGCAACTGTTTTCATTGAACACCAGTAGGGATGAGCTCAGGCGTGTTCACATGGTCCACGTGCAGAGCCCGCCAGGAAGTCGGCGCAGCGCTGCGCTAATCACAGGCAGTGAGACATTGCCCGATGCGCGGCTGCAGAGGTCAGGAAATGTCTCACTGCCTGTGATTAGTGCAGCGTTGCGCCGACTTCCTGGTGGGCTCTGTACGTGGACCATGCGAACACGCCGGAGCTCATCCCTATACACCAGCATAACGCTAGATGGAAAGATAATGACTTTCTGCTTTTGAAATATAACATACTTGCAGTGATACATTATAACTTTGATGCAGGCTCTTTTGTAAGGTTATACCATTTGATGGTCATTATTCTGCCTGGTGTAAAGGCTTGCCCCTGTATAATTTATGCACGATGGGATGGCTAAGTAACTAAGAAGGAGAAGAAAAAAATAAGTTCTGTATAGATGTACCCTTTAACCACTTCAGCCCCGGAAGGTTTACCCCCTTAATGACCAGAGCAGTTTTTGCGATTCAGCACTGCGTCGCTTTAACTGACAATTGCACGGTCGTTCGACGTTGTACCCTAACAAAATTGACATTCTTTTTTTCCCACAAATAGAGCTTTCTTTTGGTGGTATTTGATCACCTCTGCGGTTTTTCATTTTTTGCGCTATAAACAAAAAAAGAGCGACAATTTTGAAAAAAAACAATATTTTTTACATTTTGCTATAGTAAATATCCCACATTTATTTAAAAAAAAAAAAAAATTCTTCATCACTTTTGGCCAATATGTATTCTTCTACATATTTTTGGTAAAAAAAAATTGGAATAAGCGTATATTGATTGGTTTGAGCAAAAATGATAGCGTCTACAAAATAGGGGATAGATTTATGTCATTTTTTTTTTTTTACTAGTAATGGCGGTGATCAGCGATTTTTAGCGGGGCTGCGACATTGCGGCGGACAGATCGGACACTTTTGACACTTTTTTGGGATCATTGACATTTATACAGCGACCAGAGCTAAAAATAGCCACTGATTACTGCATAAATGTCACTGGCAGGGAAGGGGTTAACACTAGGGGCAATCAAGGGGGTAACTGTGTTCCCTAAGAGTGTTTCTAACTGTGGTGGATGGGCTTACTGGGACATGACAGAGATTACTGTTCCCTACCACTGGGAACAGTGGATCCCTGTCATGTCACCTGTCAGAACGAGGAAATGCCTTGTTTACATAGGCATCTCACAGTTCTGCCTGAGTACAGGGCAATCGTGGGCCGCTGGAGGACATTGAGTCCACCAGACATGCGGGCACGCTTCCACAGCGTGCTGCGAGAGCGAGTGCGCACCGACGGTGGCGCGCAACCCCCCCCCCCCGCAACTGAGCCTGCGCGAGCCATCGTACACCTACGGCGATTCACGCAGGAGAGCCATTGTACCACCATTCAAACAACGGCGGCCGGTCCTAAAGCGGTTAAAGTATAATCTTGTATAAATGTGGCAGAAATAGCTCTACAGCTGGTCACTTTTACAATCCTTAGAAGGTTCCTCCCTCCACCGGGAGCTGCTACATTGAGTCAGGCCAGCTGCAGTGAGAGGAGAAGGAGGAATCTCCATTTCTCCTCTTCCCCTGTGATGAATGAAGCCGGAAACAACATATTTTGGTTGTATGTTTATGCTCCACTACCAATAAGCATCAGGATCAAGCAATAGAAAGATCTCCTTGGCAAAACATTCTTTTTATTGTAAATGAAGAGGGAAAGAGGAACAAGATTAGAGGAACTGTGCTCCTCTTAACCACTTCAATACCGGGCACTTTCACCCCTTTCCTTCCCAGGCCAATTTTCAGCTTTCAGCGCTCTCGCACTTTCAATAAGAGTTGCGCGGTCATGCAACACTGTACCAAAATTAAATTTGTATCTGTTATTCTGGTGGAATTTATTCACAAATCAGTTTTTTATTTTTCGCGATATAAGCGTAAATAAAAAAAAAACAAAAAAACAATATTTTCTACTTTCTTTCTCTATTTACATCCCATGATGGCTGTGATTGGACACAGCCGTCATGTGATCAGGAGGGCCAATCACAGAGCCCTCCTGCCGATCAGAGATGCGCCGTGTCCAGGGGACACAAGTGCATTGGGATTGCGCTGCTGCGCAGGCATGCGCGCGGTCCCTCTCCTTCTGAGGGACGTTCCTGAACGTCTACTTAGAAGGAGGAAGCACCCACCTGGCCGTATATGTGCAGTGGCCGGGTGGGAGGTGGTTAAAGGGAAGCAGTAGTGATTGGTAAAGGTTTTCTAATTGAGATGTCAGGCTGTAGGGTCAGAGGTTACCCATAATCATAATGTAATTGCCTGATTTGGAAAAAAAAATGAAATATTCATAAAGCACAGACCCGACACTGTTCTGGCTCAGGCTGTTTGGTCCCAGGTTATTTTCCCTGTTAGGCACATAGCAGCCAGGCACACTGTAGTTCATGGTCAATCGAATCAGAAAACAGGCTGTGTATGTTTTTTGCAGTTTATGTTGCTGAAAGAACTGGTATAGGGTGAGGGTGAGCCTTGGGATACTCCAAAAACTTCAAACAAAACTGTAATGGAGTACTCTAAATCTGATCTGCTCTTTCAGGGTAAGAACCACCCTCTTGAATGTGAAGGGTATCTAGATTTCAAACAGGAGCTCCTCAACTGCAGTATAATCCTGGATGTATTGCTGTAAACTCGCCCAAATAGAGCAAAGAAACGTCTCTGGAATTCACATGGCAGCTAATCACCGTACCCTACATACTGTGTTGCCACTTGCAAAACCAGTAATTTTCTGTACTTGTTGCCTATGTCCCCTCATATAAGCTTTCTGCATGCTTTCAGAAGGCTAGGCCAGAGGTTGGGACCCCAAAAATTATTTTATGAAGCGGCAGGTAGTCTCCCAGGGATGCCTTAGCCCTCAGGCTGGGTCTTACTCCCCTAGGACTAAGAAAGCTGTTCCAGGCCCCAGCCTATTTATATCCCTCTCACTCTCCTGAAGGATTGGGAGAAAATTGAGCTCTTTAGCATTAACTTGACTCGCCGTGTTTGGAGGAAGAAAATTGCTGCCTGCGACCCTTATGCCCCGTACACACGGTCGGAAAATCCGACCACAAAATCCATCGGATTTTTTCCGAAGGATTTTGTCCGACACTGGTGTTGCATACACATGGTCGGACAAAGTTGTCGGAAAATCCGATCATTCTGAACGTGGTGACGTTTGTTGCCTACGACGGGACTACGTAGAGGCTAGTAGCCAATAGCTTGGGTCTTGTAATGTGATCTGAGCATGCGTGGCACTTTGTCCGTCAGAATTCGCTACACACGATCGGAAAAAGTCCGATAGGACTTTGTTGTCGGAAAATTTGAGAGCAGGAGATAAAACTTTGTCCGTCGAAAATCCGACGGAAAAAGTCCGATGGAGCCTACACACGGTCGGAATTTCCGACAACATTGTCCGATAGGACATTTTCCGTCGGAAAATCCGACCGTGTGTACGGGGCATAAGAATACCATCCCTACAGTCAAGCATTATGGTGGAAACATGCTTTGGGGCTGTTTTTCTGCTAAAGGTACAAGCCAACTTTGCTGCATTGAGGGGCCAATGGACAGGGCCATGTATTGTAAAATCTTAGATTAGAACCTTGTTCCCTCAGCCAGTACACTGAAGATCAGTGGTGGATGGGTGTTCCAGAATGACAGTGACCCAAAACATACCTCCAGGGCAACAAAGGAGTGGCTCAAAAAGAAGCACTTTAAGGTCATGGCCTTGCAAGTCTCCATACTTTAATCCTATAGAGAATGTATGGAGGGAGCTGAAACTTTGAGTTGCCAAGTCACAGCCAAGAAACCAAGCGGTTCTGCACACACTTTATTTAGTAAATCTCTTTGCCTTCCAAATCAGGCAAAGAGTACTAAATGGCCGTTTTTTTTTTTTTACTTACCTTGTAATTGCTGCCGGTCTTTCCTCTGTCTCTTCGGGGTGGGCGGGGTCTGTGCGGGCATCCTCGTCATGCCGCACTGTCTCCTGGGATGTGGTGTCATTCATCCCAGGAGTCAGTGCGGACCTCTGGCTGAAATCTTGGGAGATTTATGGGACTCCGGCCGAAATTTCGCGAGATTTCAGCGAACGTGAGGCAGCGAAAGGGAACAAGGAAGTGAATGCAAAATGACATTGCTGCTGGTTTAAATTTTAAAAGTGCAGAATTTTCAGAAAAACGGACACAGACTGACACCAAAAATGTGAGTTAATTGTAAGACTAAAAATTATTTTAACATGACAAAAAAAAATAGTGTGTGCAGAACCGCTTTAAGGATTTAGAGAAGATCTATAAAGAAGAGTGGACCATAATCCCTCCTGAGATGTGTGCAAACCTGGTAACCAACTACAAGAAACGTCTTACCTCTGTGTTTGCCAACAAGGGTTTCTCCACCAAGTAAAAAGTGTTTCAATATTATACTGCGCTACTAACAACTGGAGTGGGCAGCTGCAAGCACCACAATCTCACAAACCTTGTGTAATTATTAAAGGGAAAAAAGTGCTGCGCTAGAATTTTGATATAAAGTGACTTGTGCAAAATGAATAATAAATCTCAACTCTTCACTCAGTACATGAATTCACAATGTGCCAAGTGCATATAGTGCAAATATACAAATGAACAATAAGTGAAGAAAAGTCCAAAGGGTGTGCTTAATTTTCAATAAAGAAAAAAATCCATAAAATAAAAAGCCACTGGTGGTCAACTTGATTGTTGTGATGGGAAAACCATAAAGCAGGGGTCTCAAACTGGCAGCCCTCCAGAACTACCCATCATGCCTCTGCCTGTGGGAGTCATGCTTGTAACTGTCAGCCTTGCAATGGCTCATGGGAATTGTAGTTCTGCAACAGCTGGAGGGCCAACAGCTTGAGACCCCTGCCAGAAAGAGATTATTTAATAGATCACCACGGGGTTAAATACGCTTACCAAGATTCATGGACTCTAATGCCATCAGCACTGAGTCAAACAGGCATCAGGAGAATAAGCTCTCCAAAGCAATGATCTGTAAGGGGAATCCAATATTGTGACACCGCATCAGAGTGCATACTCCATACTAAAAATGCTGTGAGAGATCCTCCACTGACAGCAATGCACACACTGACTCTTACCATCAGGGGTGAATCACTACATACAGTGGTTAAATACGCTTGTTAAAAACTCCCAAAGAACACCTGGTATCCGCAATCTTTCATGATGTAAAGGACTCAGATGGACCTCAAGGCATGCAGGGTTCAGGAATAGGCAAATAAGTTTATTAAAACCCAGCAAAAACACTCACCAAACCTCAGATAAAATCTTGCATGTAAATTAGTATTACAAAGGAATGTTTCCAACCATCAAGAAGGCTGACCTCCGTGTGCAGCAATGTCAAGTGATCCAGATCCACTCAACGTGTTTTGTCATACAGGCGTCATCAGGGGCGTCCCTGAGTTTGGTGAGTGTTTTTGCTGGATTTTAATACACTTGGATGCCACGATTACTACACAATGAAGTGTTTCTTTGCCTATTCCTGAACCCTGCATGCCTTGAAGTCCATCTGAAGTGGAGTCCTTTACATCTTGAATGATTGCTGATACCAGGTGTTCTTGCCGATTGGGAGTAGTAATAAGCATATTTGACCGCTGTATGTAGTGGTCCACCCCTGATGGTAAGAGTCAGTGTGTGCATTGCTGTCGGTAGAGGATCCCTCACAGCATTTTTAGTCTGGAATCTGAACTTATTGGACTCTTTACTCTGAATTTCTATTGAGTTACTGATGAGGACTTTCTTTCATGCTTTTAAAGCGCTGCACTTATAAGTGTTTTTATCTATATGACATTGACAGTAAATTATTTGATGTTTACAGATGAAGTGGATGCCTTTAAGCGTGGATCCAGTGAAATTATTCCTTGTAATTTTAAAAATATCTTCAATCAAATATTAATTCCATACCCGGAGAAATGCTTTGCAGCTTTTCAAGCTTGTGGATCTGAAGAAACTGATGGTAAGCATTACTTTATTTCTAACATGTTTTTTGTTTGTAATTGGAATTCATGTAAACCAAAGATAGTCCATCTCATTGTGGAGGTGAGTGCTTATTAGGAGACTGTTGTCTTGCCATAAATAAGCATAGTCACAGTGTCTCCTTAAGATGCACATATATGTGTATATTAAGCATCATGGCTAAATTGGAGAAAAAAATTGCTTAATTGCACAGAGCTAAAGACAACATGTACTGAGAAAATATATAACTGTGGTCAGGGCCATCTTTAACGCAGGGCAAAAGGGGCAGCTGCCCAGCGCCCAGTCATTGTTGAGGGGCCCAAAACAGCTGCCCCTTGAGCTTCTTGTCATGGGGAGCCCGGTGGCAGCGGGATCAGGGAGAAGCGAGAGCCCAGGAGGGAGACGAGTTCCCTGACCACCGGTGTGGTGAGGAGCAGCAGGTGCAGCATACCTGATGTGGCAGCGCCACCCAGACCCTTTATTCCTCCAACCTCCTCTTCATTCCCAGCTCTGACAGCGGCTCATAAGATGAATTGGGGCCCCCCGAAGACCTGCAGGAGGTCATGCAGCCAGGGACTGCTACCCGCCCTCCTCTCCACTCCCAGCTCTGACAGCGGCCCAGAGGACAGGCAGATCGGGGCCCCTCAAGGACCAGCGGGAGGTGCATGCAGCCGTGAACTGCTACCCGCCCTCCTCTCCACTTCCAGCTCTGACAGCGGCCCATAGCGAATCGTGGGTCACCCGAGGACCGGCCAGAGGTGCAGGCAGCCAGGGACTGCTACCAGCGGTCTATTACATAAAAATGGAATCGCTTGACTAATGTATAACATACATGCATAGTGCTAAAACCTATAACTATACCCCGTATCATTATCTATTAAATAAAAACCCATACAACTTCTGGATTAAAATTGCCATAGCAGCCATTACCTTTTATTAACAAAACTGTATAAATATCAAAAATGAATAACTCTTTTAAATAACATAAACAAATGACGTAAAAAAATAACACCCAACATTCCTGACGACTATCAGCTCCTCCTAGTGTTGGTCTTTGCAGTCCACCAATCAGAAACCATCTTTTAACCAAAATAGACACTGCAGTCCCTCTGACGTGGATTATTAGGCCTCAAGCCGACATGCTGACTCAAAGACACCCACCTGCCGCAGTGCCCTCATACCAAAACCTTCCCTGCACTGACTTCCAGCCAATCCCCAACCCTTTTACAAATAATCAACTGCAAACACCACTGACTGCAATGTTAACACAGTCATGCCAGCCCTCTGCCTATGTGTTGTTAACCCTATCGGCGCCAGGCTTCTCTGGAAGGAGCAGAGTACCTCACCCAAAAGGAAAATGGGCCCTGCCCACTGCTGGCCAGCATGAATGTCCTATGGAAAGTACTGAGCATCACACACACCTACCCACAGACAGGGGGTGCACAGGAGGGACTATTTATGACCCCTCTCCCTCTCTCTAACCCCCCGACCCTCTCTCTCTCTCTCACCCCCTCTCTCTTCACCCCTCTCTCTCTCCCTCTCTCTGACCCCTCACCCCCTCTCACCCCTCCCCCCCTCACATGCAGGCAAGGGGAACTGAGTGGACACTGACTGACAGGTGACCGCAAGTGAGTGTAACTGATTCCATCTCCACCCAGCACTGCCACTGATCACATTCACCCCAAGTACTGCCACTGATCCCACCCAAGCACTACCACTGATTCAATCCCCCCCCCCCCCCAAGGACTGCTACTTATCCTATCCCCCCAAGCACTGCCACTGATCCCATCTCCCCACCAGCACTGCCAATGATCACACCCCCCCCCCCCCCGCACTGCCACTCATCCCATCCCCCAGCACTGCAATTTATACCATTCCACCCCCCTCCCCACCACCACCAATACCACTGATCACACCCCTCTCCCTAGCACCAGCACCCAATGGATGAGTGGTGATGATGTGCAGTAACCTCTCGCAACCAATCAGCAAGCAGAAATGATGTGCTGTAACCTCTAGCAACTAATCAGTGAGTGGTAATGTTATTCTGTAATCTCTAGCAACCAATTACAATTGCTGCCGGATTTGCTACACTAAACTGATTTTGAGTTTAGCTTCTATTTATTGTATGTCTCAAAGCAAGTGGAGAGCAAAATTGCATGGGGGAGGAAGGGCAAAGAAAATGTTTGCCCAGGGTCCAATCAATATTAAAGATGGCCCTGACTTTTGTTGCCGCCATCACTGTTATCTAAAAACAAAATGGCTGCCTTTGCAGTGTTTTCCATTTGAAAAAGTTGCTTGCTTTTCCTTTGACTTGCCTAGCTGCATGCTTGTTCTGGACCACTGTGTTTGTGTCAATGTAGGATTCCTTTAATGAGAGTTTTAGTGTATCTGGGAAAAGTGCTACAAAGATAAATGTAATAAGTCGGCACTATATTAACGCTTGCAGACCGGCTCACGCCGATATACGTCGGCAGAATGGCACTCCTGCGCAAACTGGCATACCTGAAAGTCATTCCGCAAAAGCAGGATAGCGGGCGCGCAAAGAGATGCAGAACGAGGAACTGCCTATGTAAACAAGGCATTTCCCTCTTCTGCCTAGTAACATGACAGAAATCTTCTGTTCCCTGTAATCGGGAACATCGATCTCTGTCTTATCAGTGGTAGCCCATCTCCCCTACAGTTAGAACACACTGAGGGAACACACTTAACCCCTTTAATCGCCCCCTAGTGTTTAACCCTTTCCCTGCCAGTGACATTTATACAGTAATCAGTGGCTATTTTAAGCTCTGATCGCTGTATAAATGTCAATGGTCCCAAAATAGTGTCAAAAGTGTCCGATCTGTCCGCTGCAATGTCGCAGTCCCAATACAAATCACAGATCACCGCCATTACTAAAAATATGTTTTATTTATAATGAAAATGCCATAAATCTATCCCCTAATTTGTAGGCATATAACTTTTGCGCAAACCAATCAATATGCACTTATTGCGATTTTTTTTAACCAAAAATATGTAGAAGAATACATATCAGCCTAAACTGAGGAAGAAATGTGTGTTTTTATATATTTTTGGTGATATTTATTATAGCAGAAAGTAACAAAAATAGTATTTGTTTTCAAAATTGTCTGTGTTCTTTTGTTTACAGTGCAAAAAATAAAAACCAAAGAGGTGATCAAATACCACCAAAAGAAAGCTCTATTTGTGGGGAAAAAAGGACGTAGTTAAAGCGACACAGTGCCAAATTGTAAATAGTGCTCTGGTCAGGAAGGGGGTAAAATCTTCCAGGGCTGAAGTGGTTAATAAATAGAAGGCTGCTAGAAATAGGTAAGCATACAAAAAAACTAAATATAACAGTAAAAAAGGGGCAGCGTCTTAATATAGCAAAATAAATAAATAATAATAATCAAGTAAATACTAAATTAAAACATCCACTATAAATTATGTGCATAAAAAGTCAAAATCCCCCACAAAAAATGCATTAATGAACTAAAAAGTCATTTAACTCCAGAAATGTCAGTGTATTGCTTCCACCATCCAAAAAAAGGGAGTACCACGTGCACCAACTCACTAGCTGCCAATGCACTTTGGGAATTAACAATCTCAGTTTCCACTATATGGACATCCATCCATCCACCTGAGGTGCTTTGACTGTAGCAACAGCAGTCCACCACTGAGGGAGTTTTGGAAACTCTCACAACGCCACTAGATGGAAAAGAAGAACTCACAAGGAACCAAACACCAAAACGGTAGTAATTTATTACTGATGTATAAGAATCACATAAAAATGATTAAACATCCAGATGCCAAGTAGTAAAAACATATACAGCAGTGCACTTACTCAGATGAAACCGTTAGTGACGGCGTGACATCCGCGTATAGCTCCGCCCAATGCGTTTCATGCCAACGCACGTCTTCTGGGGAACTAGTGGGAAAAGTGCTGTTAATGGAAACCTGCACTAAAAGAAATACAGAGGTTGGCATTGCTGAAGTCCATGACGTCATTGTGATTCCTAGTATATGGTATATATGACACTGTCCATGAGATTGATGTCTATACAGTGCTGTTTGCAAGTGGATCCTTGTAAGTGTTTAGATACTTTTTAAATAAAGGTTCTTTTAATGGTTTTACACTATGTGTGGATGCTTGCTGTTTCTTCACTTGTATACATGAGCCTGGGAGTTTGTCTTGTGAGCGTTGAGACCCCCCTACTGGGATCTGGAACATTAACAACATCCATTAACCACTTTCAGACCGGACCAATTTGCAGCCAAAGGGCCAGGCCCCTTTTTGCGATTCGGCACTGCGTCGCTTTAACTGACAATTGCGCGGTCGTGCGACGTGGCTCCCAAACCAAATTGACGTCCTTTTTTTTTCCACAAATAGAGCTTTCTTTTGTTGGTATTTGATCGCCCCTGCGGTTTTTATTTTTTGCGCTATAAACAAAAAAGAGCGACAATTTTGAAAAAAAAAACATTATTTTTCATTTTTTGCTATAATAAATATCCCCCAAAAATATATAAAAAAACGTTTTTTTTCCTCAGTTTAGGCCGATACGTATTCTTCTACATATTTTTGGTAAAAAAAATCGCAATAAGCGATTATTGATCGGTTTTGCGCAGAAGTTATAGCGTTTACAAGATAGGGGATAGTTTTTATAGCATTTTTATTAATAATTTTTTTTTATTAGTAATGGCAGCGATCTGCGATTTTTTTTTTTTTTGTGACTGCGACATTATGGCGGACACATCGGACATTTTTGACACATTTTTGGGACCATTGTCATTTATACAGCAATCAATGCTATTTAAATGCATTGATTCCTGTATAAATGACACTGGCAGTGAAGGGGTTAACCACAAGGAGGCAGTGTAAGGGTTAAGTGTGCCTAGGGGTGTGTTTCTTACTGTGGGGGGGGCGTGGCTGTCAGCTAGTGAATGCTGATCTCTGCTCCAATCACAGGGAGCAGAGATCGGCGTCACTAGTTGCTAGGCAGAACGGGGAGATGCTGTTTATCTCGGCATCTCCCCGTTCAGCCTTCCCGTGAGACGATCGCGGGTGTCCCTGCGGCGATCGAGTCCGCGGGGACCGCGGCCGGACTCACGGGGGTCCCGACCAGCGCGGGAGCACGGCGCTCCCGGCGCGCTCCCGATGGCACGGACAGGCAGAAAGGAGGGACTTATATATACGCCCTCCTGCCTGTACGTGCCAATTTGCCGACGTATATCGTCGCGCGCTGGTCGGCAAGTGGTTAAAGAGCGATTGGATTTTATTGGAAAGACCAAGTTCTTTCAATTGCCTGTTCTACTCAATACTTATGATACGTGAGTCCATATCTTCTGCTAAGTGAGCTGACTTTACATGCTGGTGGTCGAGCATTGATTGATGGTGAAAATTCAGATACAGTTGTGCTCAAAAGTTTACATACCCTGGCAGAATTTATGATTTCTTGGCCATTTTTCAGGGAATATGAATGATAACACAAAAAAAATTCTTTCACTCATGGTTAGTGTTTGGCTGAAGCCATTTATTATAAATCAACTGTGTTTACTCTTTATAAATCATAATGGCAACGGAAACTACTCAAATGACCCTTATCAAAAGTTTACATAGCCTGGTGACTTTGGCCTGATAACATGCACACAAGTTGACACAAAGGGGTTTGAATAGCTATTCAAGGTAACCACCCTCACCTTTGTCCAGTTTGCTTGTATTTAGTGTGTGTATAAAAGGTCAATGATTTTCTGGACTCCTGACAGACCCTTTCATCTTTCATCCAGTGCTGCACTGACGTTTCTGACTTCTGAGTCATGGGGAAAGCAAAAGAATTGTTAAAGGATCTGCGGGAAAAGGTAGTTGAACTGTATAAAACAGGAAAGGGATATAAAAAGATATCCAAGGAATTGATAATGCCAATCAGCAGTGTTCAAACTCTAATCAAGAAGTGGAAAAAGCGGGGCTCTGTTGAAACCAAACCACGGTCAGGTAGACCAACTAAAATTTCAGCCACAACTGCCAGGACAATTGTATGGGATGCAAAGAAAACCCACAAATAACTTCAGGTGAAATACAGGTCTCTCTGAAAACATGTGGTGTATCTGTTTCAAGATGCACAATTAGGAGGCACTTGAAGAAAGATGGGCTGCATGGTCGCGTCACCAGAAGAAAGCCATTACTACACAAATGCCACAAAGTATCCTGCTTACAATATGCCAAACAGACAAGCCTCAAACCTTCTGGCACAAAGTCATTTGGAGTGATGAGACCAAAATTGAGCTCTTTTGCCACAACCATTAACGCTACATTTGTAGAGGAGTCTACAAGGCCTATGATGAAATGAAAGGTACGGAGGTGGATCGCTGATGTTTTGGGGATGTGTGAGCTACAAAGGCACAGGAAATTTGGTCAAAATTTGGGCAAGATGAATGCAGTATATTATCAAAAAATACTAGAGGAACATTTGCATCCATCAGCCAGGAAGCTGCGCATGGGGTGTACTTGGACATTCCAACATGACAATGAAAACACAAGGTCAAGTTGATCTGTCATTGGCTACAGCAGAATAAAGTGAAGGTTCTGGAGTGGCCATCTCAGTCTCCTGACCTCAATATCATTGAGCCACTCTGGGGAGATCTCAAACGTGCAGCTCATGAAAGACAGCCCAAGAATTTACAGGAACTGGAGGCTTTTTGCCAAGAGTAATGGACAGCTTTACCATCTGAGAAGATAAAGAGCCTCATCCACAAATACCACAAAAGACTTCAAGCTGTCATTGATGTTAAAGGGGGCAATACACGGTCTTAAGAACTGGGGTATGTAAACTTTTGATCAGGGTACTTTGGGTAGTTTCTGTTTCCATTATGATTCAAAAAGAGTAAACACAGTTGATTGATAATAAATGGGTTCAGCCAAACACTAACCATGAGTGAAAGATATGTTATTCATATTCTCTGAAAAATGGCCAAGAAATCATAAATTCTGCCAGGGTATGTAAACTTATGAGCACAACTGTATATTATCCCTTCATGTGGGAATCTGATTTAACCTCTTGGGGACTTATAATTTTTCATTCCTGCTCACTGAATTCTTCACTTTAACACTAACAGGAGTTCTTACAGCGATTCATTGCTGTCTATTGAACTTTTCACTCTTATATTAGCAGGAGCACTTGTGTTATTTATACCAACATACAGTATCCTATGTTACTGTTGTTTACACTTGGATTTATGTATACGGGATATAATTTTTTACGTATTTTTATTTACTTTAGCGTTGCACTATAATGTATATATCCATTGCTGAAGTCCTCCAAAAATGCTAGTTGTCTGGCTGTCTCTGGTTTATTTTTTCCAAAGAAGAGTTTAACTACGACAGTCTATTTTCCTTTGGTGACAAAACAAAGGCATGCCCTGTCTTCTGTACCAATGAGCAATTAGGAGCTGCATCTAAAACTGCAATGGTGGGCAGGGCGGTAGTCTTTATTATAAATTGCATGAAGCACCTGCTGCCTTAGGCCATGCCCTCTATTAGCTATGCACAAATTTGGCCCAGAATGTGTCTAAAAAGAAGCCACTACCCCTAAACCAGGGCTCGACAATCCCCGGGCGCCAGGGCGACTAGAATTAGTGACCTGGCGCCCGGAGGAGCCCATCTGGGGTATCCTGTCTCGGTGCGGACCCCCCTCTCCGGCCCGCGATTGAGTCGGGCCGCCCCGCCCCGGCCTTCTGCAAGCCTATGCTTCCTTCTAAGATCTTGGCGCCATCTAGTGGTGGCCGTTGGTATGACATCCAGCAATGCTAATGGAGCCCTGCCTGCTGCCTCCATTTACACAGGCGAATAGAACCAAAATACACACACATATTTTTTTATATATATATATATATATATATATATTAGTAATATGTGTATGTATGCTGTGGTGTGTAAATTTTAAGATAGCTTTCTTTCAATATAAAAATTAACCATTGTCGGTCGTTATTGATCGGCTTTTTTTTTCTCCTCGAGCTGTCAGGGCGAGGAAAAAAAATAGCCGATTACCGGCTGTGTTGACATCACGTTATCAGCTGTCATTGGCTGACAGCTGATCACGTGGTAAGGGGTCGGGATCGACCCCTTACTCGGATTGGTGATCCAGCGAGTCTCACAGACTCGCTGATCACAGAGCAGGGGGCGCGCAGGCCGCTCGTACAGGGGACAACGTCATAGTACGTGGTCCCAGCAAAGCAGAACGACGGCTACAGCGCGGATCTCAAGAAGTTAAAAAAAAACTGGCTCCTAACTTTTTTAGCTGACTCCTAGATTCCAAGCAAATTTGTCAAGCCCTGCCCTAAACTATAGTGCGAAGCTTCCAAAGGACAGAGGGTCATTTTTAAAAAGCCAAAGTATCATTGGGCCTTACAGGATAGGGAGTTAAAGGGGTTGTAAAGGTAATAAAAAATAAATAAATAACAAACATATCTATATTTACCTACTCTGTGCAATGGAATCACAAAGTGGGCAGGAACCTCCCCTTTCGGGTCCCCCGCGGGCACTCCTGGCCCCTCCTCTCTGGTCAGTGCGTGCTCGGTCCTGAGTCCCTCTGCTGCGTCCATTGACACAGATATCGGTGCTCTGCCCCGCCCCCACTGCCTCGTCACTGGCTTTAATTGACAGCACTGGGAACTAATGGCTCCCGGTGCCTCGGCAAAGCCAGCAAGACCCAGAAGTGAGGGGAGAGAAGATCTGCAGACGTGCACGCCGCTGGATCGAATGAGGTCTCAGGTAACTAAAGGGGGGCTGAGGGGGCAATGCTGACACCCAAACATTTTTTATCTTAAAGCAAGGAATGCATTAAGGTAAAAAATGTTTAGACTTTACAACCACTTTAACTAGAACTAAAACCAGCCTTAACCAGATAACCAGAACTAAAACTGAAATGGTTAGGCTTGTGTGTCCCATTAAACTGTGAACTATGTGATACCATTTTTTTAAAAGCATCTTCCTTTTAAGTGATAAAATCAGTATAATTCACTAATAACATTGTTTCAACAAAAGATAAAAGCATTCATTTAGATATACAATAAAACATTGGATTGAGAGTAACTTTGTTTGAGAGTGTTTAGCAAGAAAAGCAGTTTTTTGTATAAATTTTGACAAATAATTGATGTCTTGATATACAAGTAGCCTCACTTCACAACAGAGTATAAAAGAGAAGAGAGGCGCCTCTAAGTGTAGCAATATTGTTACATTTAATGAAGATACAACATTTAGCAACTCACATGGTTGATGATTAAAACAGGCACATCTAAGTATGTAGGCATCTGGGGTAAAGCTGTCCACATAGACCATCCCCCGCACCGCCATAGACGTCATGCCTTCCCTGCTGCACTCCATGACCGCTTCAATCCTCGCTTTCTCGTCACAATTGCAGACTGACAGCGGTGAGAGCTGGCGGTGCGGAGGGTGATCAATGTGGACAGCTTTACGCCAGATTCATACATACTTAGATGTGACTCTTTTAATTCATCAACCATGTGAGTTGCTAAATATTGTAACTTCATTAAATGTAACCATATTGCTACACTTAGAGCCGGTTCACACTACCGCGACTTGGGGGGGGCGACTTGTCAGACCGCAAGTCGCCCCAAGTCGCTTGACATCAGAAATTACATGCAAGTGAATGAGAGCCGTCTTAATGAACGCTACTGAAGTCGCTCCGACTTCAGAAAAGGTTCCTGTACTACTTCAATCCGACTTCTAGGCGACTCGTACCCATTGATTTCAATGGAAGTCGCCTCCAAGTCGGATCTCCATCTAAATTGAAGCGACAGTGTCACCTCAAGGGAGAACTCCATGCCAAATTTTAAATAAAAAAACGGCATGGGTACCCCTCCAGGAGCATACCAGGCCCTTAGGTCTGGTATGGATTTTAAAGGGAACCCCCAAAATCCATACCAGACCCTTATCCGAGCACGCAGCCTGGCCGGTCGGGAAGGGGGGTGGGGACAAGCGAGCGCCCCCCCCCCCTCCTGAACCGTATCAGGCCGCACGCCCTCAACATGGGGGGTGGGTGCTTTGGGGAAGGGGGGCGCCCTGCGGCCCCCCCACCCAAAAGCACCTTGTCCCCATGTTGATGAGGACAAGGGCCTCTTCCCGACAACCCTGGCCGTTGGTTGTTTGGGTCTGCGGGCGGGGGGCTTATCGGAATCTGGGAACCCCTTTTAATAAGCTCCCGGTTCCCCACCCTATGTGAATGAGTATGGGGTACATCGTACCCCTACCCATTCACCTGGGGGAAAAAAAGTGTCACTAAAAAAAAAAAACACAACACAGGTTTTTAAAGTAATTTATTAATCAGCTCCGGGGGGCTTCTTCCGATATCTGGGGCCTTCTTCCGACTTCTCCGCTCTATTCGGCCTCTTCTACCGATGTCCGGGGTTGTCTCCTGCTCTCCGGCGTCGTCTCCTGCTCTTCTGCCGGCTCCACCGCTATCTTCTTGCAGCTCTTTTACTAGCGGAGGAGCCCGGTCTCCTCCATCCTTCTTCCCTCTTCTCTCTTCTTCTTTGGTTGTTGACACGACGCTCTCTCCCGCTGTAATGCAGTGTGAGCGCTGCGCGATGACTTCTATAGGAATGGGGCGGGGGTCACCGGGTGATGTCACACGGTGGCCCGCCCCGTATGACGTCGGGCTCCTCCGCTAGTAAAAGAGCTGCAAGAAGATAGCGGAGGAGCCGGCAGAAGAGCGGGAGACGGCGCCGGACACCGGGAGAAAAGGCTGAACACCGGGAGAAAAGGCTGAACACCGGGAGAAGAGGCTGGACACCGGGAGAAGAGGCTGGACACCGGGAGAAGAGGCCGAACAGAGCGGAGAAGATGGAATAAGGCCCCCGAAGTCGGAAGAAGACCCCCGGAGCTGATTAATAAATTACTTTAAAAACCTGTGTTTTTTCTTTATTGACACTTTTTTCCTCCAGGTGAATGGGTAGGGGTCCGATGTTCCCCATACTCATTCACATGTGGGGGGGGCGGGATCTGGGGGCCCCCTTATTAAAGGGGGTTCCAGATTCCGATAAGCCCCCCGCCCGCAGACCCCGACAAACAACGGCCAGGGTTGTCGGGAAGAGGCCCTTGTCCTCATCAATATGGGGACAAGGTGCTTTGGGGTGGGGGGGCCGCTGGGCACCCCCCTTCCCCAAAGCACCCACCCCCCATGTTGAGGGCATGTGGCCTGGTACGGTTCAGGAGGGGGGGGGGGTCGGTCGCTCGTCCCCACCCCCTTTCCTGACCGGCCAGGCTGCGTGCTCGGATAAGGGTTTGGTATGGATTTTGGGGGGACCCCCACGTGTTTTTTTCGGCGTAGGGGGTTCCCCTTAAAATCCATACCAGACCTAAGGGCATGGTATGCTCCTGGAGGGGGAACCCATGCCATTTTTTTATTTAAAATTGGGCGTGGAGTTCCCCCTCGAGAGCTGATTATTCTCTGATTGGCCACGGCCAAAGTCGCCTGGCCTGGGGCGACTTAAAGTCGTGTTGTAAGTCACCCCAAGTCATGTTGAAGTCGCTCCAAGTCGCGCTGGTATTCATACTCAAGTCGTGTCCAAGTTGCCTCCAAAAGTCGCGCTGGAAGTCGTGTTGCCCCAGTGTGAACCGAGCCTTAGAGGCGCCTCTCTTCTCTTTTGTACTCTGTAGCTCCTGCTGGATTTTGCTTCTAATCCCCTTGTAGAGGCTTCCATTTGTGGATGGACATTTTATGGTTACACAACCTATCATATTGCTATAATCCTTTGTATATGAACTATAAACTGAAGGACCTATGAATAAATGGTTGTGGAACGAATCATCTGAGTTTCCATTATTTCTTATGGGGATATTTGCTTTAATATACAAGTGCTTTGGATTACAAGGAACAAATTATGCTCACAATCCAAGGTTTTACTGTACTTTGTTCTAATATTAAACATAGATCTCAGCAGGTTGATCTGAAACTTATCACAAATATCTCACAATGCCAATGTACAAACATGAGGCCCACACACTAAAGGGCCTGCTTCCTTTTGTTTACAGAAGAGGGATCTATCAGTGTCTAGTTGCCGTGAGGTTGGAAAATCGTTGAGTGTGCTGATAAACTAAAATTTCAGTATTCAGAAGTTGTCTAACCATTGATAAAATGTGGCAAGTGAAATCCAAATCTGGCACAACTCATCAAAAGCTCATAATTGCCATATTATAATATTACATTTTTTTTTTTTCAGGTAGCCAACCGATATTCTTCTTAAAAAAGTACAAAGAACTTGCTTGGCATGATAGAGGACTGGCAGTTGCCATCACTTTCAAAGAGAACAATAAAAACTACATTGTGAGCGTTAACAGTGATTCCTCTATTGCTCTTAACGTAAGTATGTCGCCAGAACGATCTAGCCACCAAAAGAGGACACCTGTCACTTCGAATGCTGCGTACACATGATCGGATTTTCTGATGGGAAATGTTGGCTTCCGCTGTGTGAGGCTTCGCTGCATCTGACAGCTCTTTTATAACGGAGGGCGGGGCCCCCCTCTGACGTCATGGGGAAAGCCATAGGGAAGTCCCCATGACGTCCCTGTGCGTCAGAGGGGGGCAGGGTCACCAGGTTCGAGTGGTCGAACGGCCGATGTTCGATTCGAACATGGGTTCAAATCGAACACCGGGCCCATCCCTACCCCTGATTTTTGCCAAAGCCCCCTAACGGGACTTCTAAAAAATGGTTAAACAATCATTTAAAAAATAAAAATTAAATGATCAAAAAAAATGACAAATAAAATAATAAAAATAAAAACTATTGACACCGTCCACTGCCCTACTGACACTGTCGGTGTATATATACACAAGCACACACATGCATATGTGTTTGAGGTTCGGGGTGCACACCCTAATGCAATAGGCTGCGCACACCTATGCATGCAACCTCATAAGACAGCCAGGGGAGAATAGAAACTCCTCCTATAAGCTTTAACCAGACACTGATAGAAGTCACAAGACTGCTATAACTGCTGATGAGAAAAGGTATCTAGCAGTTTATATTCATGAAAATAATTGCATTTCCATGTTCTGTGTACTGTGGGGGACCAGATATAGTAAATGCAGGGTCCTGGGTTTAGTAACACTTTAAAAGACGATTTAAAAAAAAAAAAATAACAAACATGACATACTTACCTGTTCTGTGTAGTGGTTTTGCACAGATCCTCCTCTTCTCGGGTCCCCCAATGGCGCTCCTGGCCCCTCCCTCCTGTCAAATACCCCCATAGCAAAGGTTCACTCTCGGGCCACTGCTCTCTGTGTCATGACTCTCCTCGTTGGCTCATTGGCTGAGATTGACAGTAGTGGGAGCCAATGTCTCAGCCAATGAGGAGGAAGAGACGGCTGCTTTCGGGCACATCGCTGGATCGAGATGTTGCTCAGATAGAATGAATGAAGGTAAAAAACCTAAGCCTTTACAACCACTTTACCTCACTAGCAACACAAATATATGTACAAATATATATATAATATCCTAAAGGACATCCTGATTCATAACAAAGGAGTATTTTTTTGCTTATGCATTAAACCCCTTTTGTTTCATTTATTTCAGCAACGTGAGCTTCCTCAAGATATTCCGGGGATGCAGAGTGAGATTATCTTCTATCAAAAAGTATTTCGCAAAGAGCACCTAAACTCGTTCCGTTTCGAGTCATCACTCAAACAAAATTTTTTCCTTGGTTTCAGTGCAGACGACTATAATAAAAAGCTGGTTCTAAAACACCTTCCTGGAGATAACCTCGATGAAACAATTATGTTTACTTTTGTATGATGTCTGACAATGTGCCAGCATTTTTGGCCGGGTATGACCTGCCAAGAGCTTTTTAATGAAACCTCTAGAAAACCATAGGCCTTGTCTCCGTTTTGGTAGATAGATAATTATTATTAAGCTGATAGGGCCCCTAGACATTCCTTTTTATGGTATGTGGAACTCTAGCCAAATATCGGTTCCTTTTGGAAAGGGTGGGGAAAAGTTAGAAATTTGTTGATTTTTCTGTTGCCCTGGCGGGACCTTTCTCCTCACTTCCTGTCCTAATAACAAGTGAGAGGAGATCTCTTGAACCAGGACACTACAGTAGTAAATGCACTTTATAGTAGATTGGAGAAAGCTAAAATCAAATTTTTTGGATGTTTTTTGTTCTCCGTGTCCCCTAGTGAGTTTTCCATTTACTTCCTTTTTTCAGTAAAAATATTTTCACCAGTACAGGAAGTGAGGTGAAATCTACCAAACAGGTTTGCAGACAGCAATGCTAAAAAAAAAACCTGACAGATGATCTAATCCTTCCTGCTCTCCTATTAAAAACTAACCACACTAAGCAGTAGTAACACACAGTAGTTAAAGTGTTACTAAACCCACAACAGTAAAATCAGTGTGTATTTGCAGTAAAGCATGCTTGTAATGCCCCGTACACACGGTCGGAAATTCCGACGGAAAAAGTCAGATCGTATTATGTTGTCGGAAAATCCGATAGTGTGGGGGCTCTAGCGGAAAAAGTTTGAAAATCCGATAGTGTGGGGGCTCTAGCGGAAAAAGTTTGAAAGCAGGACCTAACATTTTCTGACAACAAAATCCGATCAGACTTTTTTCTGATCGTGTGTATAGAATTCCAACGCACAAAGTACCATGCATGCTCAGAATAAATTTGGGGACGCAAGCTATTGGCTACTGGCCTCTTCGTAGTCCCGTTGTACGTGTTTTACGTCACCGCGTTCTGAACGATCGGATTTTCCGACAACTTTGTGCGACCGTGTGTGTGCAAGACAAGTTTCGGCCAAAATCGGTCGGAAAAAATATGACGGATTTTGTGGTCGGAATGTCCAACCGTGTGTATGGGGCATTAGACTGACTGTGGAACCTAAGGGGTTTTTCTCTGCATTGTATATAAAGGGTGTGTGATCCCATCTTCTCTGATCCTCCACTTCTTCCACTGACTCCAGTCCATTTCCTGATAGAACAGAGCCTATGGAGTCAGTCTGCACATGCTCAGTTTGGTGCGTATTGCTAGAGAGCTTTTTTTTTTTCTTGTGAGAATGCAGGTGATCAGCACAGGGCCAATCAGCACTGTCAAGACAGGACTTTTGACCCTGATAGGTCAATCAGGGGAGACAAAAACCTCCTTCTACAAGCTTTACCAGACACTCATAGAAGTCACAAGACTGCTATATACTGTCGATGAGAAAGGGTATTTAGCAGTTTATATTTACTAAAATAATTGCATTTCCATGTTCTGTGTACTGTGGAAGATCAGATATAGTGAATGCAGGGTTCTGGGTTTAGTAACACTTTAATTCTCTAGCTGTGCTGAGAACTCAGGCTGCTCTCTTCCAATGATCAGACTTGTGCTGACACGCTCTGGCATAGCCATTCACTTGGAAGATCAGTGTACTGCTGTTTCTCCTCCCCCAGCACTTTAAGTACCTTAGAGAACAGAAGGAATGTGATAACCTATAAAAAAAGGGAAAATGTAATTATAATATTTTTATATGTATACAAAAAATGTTGCCTTTTATTTATAAGTGAGGGCTGAGGTCCTGTGGGATATTTTTGTGAATAATATTTATGGTGACAGTCACCTTGCTGAAACTTTTTTTTGATCTGGTGTTAAAGTTGTGCGTTTCAGAATATATTTTTATTAGTTCTGAGAATGTAAAATAACCTGTATTTCCTGTGTCTAGCAAATAATGTTCGGCTGGATTTTTGAAGGGATTATAAAAATATTTAAGGCTTCTGTTACATACTGCCTGCACATTCCAAATTTTGTGAAAAATAACATTTTATGTTAAAAAAATGCTACCGCTTGTCTCGGATACTTTTGAAGGTTTTTCTTTTCTTCTGAACAGGTTCATTGATTTTTGTAGATTAATCTTCCGCATGTATTATACTTTCTTGTACATTATTTTATTCATTTTCAAGTATATGTTTTCTTATATAAACTATAATTGACTATAATCTATAAACTATAATCTTCTATTCTGTAAACTATAATATAATATAATAGTGTACCATCGTCCTATAAATTTAGAAAAAACAAATGGCAGAGGGTCTGAGGCCACTATGGACTCTCATGGTACGGTAAGGACTTACATACACATTTGTATAGAAATATATAATTTATTGAAACAAAAACATGATTAAAAAGGTCCTGACGAGAGAGAATATAAAATATACATATAAATTCATTCTCTGAACAAGAATTGAGCGGTTGGGCAAATATCCACCCAAGGAAGAAATCGAAATGTCGTCCTAGGTCAGTTCAGACTCAACATGTTTCGCGGTATGACCGCTTCTTCAGGAGTATATTTCCAGAGTCATTATATGCAATAATTTCAATAAGGACCAATATATAAATAATCAGTCAGAGACTGCAGACATACCACAGGAGATGGTCAGAGACTGCAGACATACCGCATGAGATGGTCAGAGACTGCAGACATACCGCATGAGATGGTCAGAGACTGCAGACATACTACAGGAGATGGTCAGAGACTGCCGACATACTACAGGAGATGGTCAGAGACTGCCGACATACTACAGGAGATGGTCAGAGACTGCAGACATAGTACAGGAGATGATCAGAGACTGCAGACATAGTACAGGAGATGATCAGAGACTGCAGACATAGTACAGGAGACGATCAGAGACTGCAGACATAGTACAGGAGATGGTCAGAGACTGCAGACATAGTACAGAAGATGATCAGAGACTGCAGACATGATACAGAAGAGGGTTAGGGATCGCAAACATGATTGATTCAGGAGATGGTCGGAGACTGCGTTTATGGCTGAACCAAGTGTACAAGTATATAGTATCACAGGGCTGATCCCCTCTGATTAAACCAGCTCTGCAAGATCAAGTCAGTGATTTTCCTTTGAAAGTACAACCAAGTGACAGAAGACCGCTTCACATCCCATTTCTAAAATACAAATTTTCTTACAAACAGTGAACTGGTCAGGATTAGTGGAGGACAGTAACCAGTTAACGGGTCTGTGAAGCTTCTAGCCTGATCCAGAAGTAAATCCTACAAAAAAAACATTAAACAATCTGTGCAGTGCACACAAAGCTCTGGCTAAATAGCTGATTATAAGCTGAAATGGTTAACAGCTGCTGCAGTGTCTTCCAGAGATTTTATCAGAGTGATCAGGCAATGTGCAGGTCAGGTAAGGCAGATCACACAGAAAGAAGAAGAGGAGGATGAGGAGGATTGTGTCAGCATGGAGGTGGAGGATAACACTCAGCATCAGCAGCAGTCTTCAAGGGATCGTTTGCATTCCCCAGAAACCCATGGAGTTGTACGTGGCTGAGAGGAGGTGGTTGAGGATCATATGATCCTTAGTGACCCAGAGGACTCAGGATCGAATGCCTCTGCAAACTTACGCTGCATGGCCTCCCTGATCCTGAAAAACCTACGAAAGGACCCTAGGATTCGTGGTATCAAGGAGAGGGATCATTACTGGCTGGCAACCCTTCTTGATCCACGTTACAAGGGTAAGGTTGCAGAACTTATCCAGCCCTTGCAGAGGGAGCAGAGGATGAAACATTTTCGGGAGGCCTTGCAGAAAGGTTTGTGCAATGCGTTTCCAGAACCTGGGAGGTTAAAATTTCCTGGTGCTGGACAACATGTTGCTGAGACTTCGTTCAGTAACAGAAAGAGCGGTGGAGAAGGTGGCCAGCTGACCAATGCCTTCAGACAATTCTTCAGTCCTCAGCGCCCAGGTCTGATCGGTTCCAGCACCAATCGCCAGCGTCTGAATTACATGGTGCAGGAATATCTAGGGGCAAGATCAGACTTGGAGACCTTTCCACCAGAACATCCACTGGGTTACTGTAGGGTATTGAGGATGGACCACTGGCCAGAGCTTGCTCAATATGCAGAGTGCGCCTGTCCACAGACTCTGTTGACCGGCTTACATTCATAAAAATGAATCAGTCTTGGATCACCAGCTACCAAGCACCTGATGCTGATGTAACCAATTGATTTTTCTATGGATGTGGGATCCCTTGAAGAGTGCATATGCTGAGTGACTATACTTTTATACTGAGTGACTATCCTTTTATGCTGAGTGACTATCCTATTCCTCCTCAATCTTCATGATGATAGCTTCTAGGAATATTTTCGGTTCAGGGCACCACCAGGGTGCCTAAGGCCCAATTTTTCTGCTCCTGTTTAACAGGGGCGTGTAATTACAATTTTTGATCTAATATTTCACAGCAGGGCCTGTTCCTGCGCTCAACAAAAGTATCTGTGAGGCTTTACAGTGTTGTGCCACCACCGCCTAAGGCCCAATTTTTATGCCCCTGTTTAACAGGGGCACGTAATTACAATTCTTAATATAATATTTCACAGCAGGGCCCGTTCCAGCGCCCACCAAGAGTAACTGTGAGGGCTTACAGTGTTCTGGTACCACCAACACCCAAGGCCCAATTTTCTGCAGAGTGTATAGGGCAGGCCGTATAGTATATACAGGCGGTCCCCTATTTTCAAACATCCGACATACAAACGACTCCTACTTAGAAACGGAGGGAGACAACAGGAAGTGAGAGGAAATCTACCCCTAGGAAGGGAAATTCTCTCCTGTAAGAGTTAATATGGAAAAAAGGTGTCTCCACTGATGCTTTATCACCAGTCCTTGTTTCCCTAATAACCCCAAATTTTCTAAATCCAGTTGTCATTGGGACAGAAAGTGAGGTGAAATCTTCTGAACAGGGGCACAGACAGCAATACAAATGTTACAGGAGTGATGATAACCCTTCCCTATGTTATCCAAAAAGCTTAAAAATAGATTTTTTTGCTGGAGCTACACTTACAAAATGTACCTGTTCAAAATTACAAACAGTTTTAACTTAAGAACAAACCTACAGTCCCTATCTTGTTTGTAACCCGGGGACCGCTTGCATACTGCTGCTGTTCAGAGTATATATGGCATGGGGACCCCACGCCTTTTAAAAAAAAAAAAAAAAATGTAATATCCGTACCAGACCCAAAGGGCCTGGTAATGGTCTGGGTGGGGGCAACATTACATTACAGCCGCAAGCAGTTTTAAATTACTTTTATTCCTTTAGAAATGTCATTTTGTGCAGGGACTGTTCTAAACACGGGAAAAATTGCCACTTTACAGGCATACTATAGTCACCCCCCAGGCATGATATTTAAAGGAATATTTCACTTTTATTGTTTTACTTTAAGCATTATTAAAATCACTGCTCCCGAAAAAAAAGCAGTTTTTAAAACTATTTTTTGCATTGATACATGTCCCCTGGGGCAGGACCCGGGTCCCCAAACACTTTTTATGACAATAACTTGCATATTAGCCTTTAAAGTTAGCACTTTAGATTTTTCACGTTCGAGTCCCATAGACTTTAACGATGTTCGCACAAATTTTTTGCCTGTTCGCATGTTCTGCCGCGAACCGAACCGGGGGGTGTACGGCTCATCTCTACTAGTCAGTACTTCCATTTGCTTTGGAAGAATAAATCACCTCTAATGTTGGGTGTATTGATGTTGCTGCATTATGTATATAGAATAGTTTTTACATTTTAGAAAGGGGCGCCTCTTAAACAGTGTACTTAGAAGCCATTCATGCAGGAACCTAGAATTTTTTCCTTGATGTTTCTCATATGCATTTGGAAAGCTGTGAATGCAGTATGTCAAAAGATGAGTTAATGTAGTTATTGTTTCTACGCCCACAAGAGGTTGGTGCAGTCCTAGCCTATACTATAGAAACCATTCAGCCTGTTTACGCCACAGTAGAGCAGTCGTAACTTCCACATAATGAGTTAAGGAATTATATCTTCATGTTATTCTTTTTTCTCTATCTCAGTCACTGAAATACATCATGTCGTGGCATTCTTGTGTGGAATTTCACATGTCTGGTGAGTTTTCACGTTATTTAAATGTTCATTTTGTAGTGATACTGAATATAGTTATTATGAAGCTGCTCATAGTAATATGTTACAGTGTTGACTTTTTGCGTCCCTTGCAAAGAAGGTTCCTTTTCTGTAGCATGTGTTTGTTCTTGCTTTACCATGACCACATTGCACACAAGGACATGATTGGAGGCACCTGTAAGAAAACTATAGTAGTGTATCCTCTGAAGAAATGCACATGGGTTCCAGAGCATTCAACGGTTTGTCTTTTTTTATTTCAACATTTTATTATTTGGATTTTAAAGCCGGACTGCATGAATTTTTATTTTTTGCATATTCCAGCTTGACTTGAAAAAGAATGCATATTCAGCGAGCCACTTGTGGGGTTGAAAATCACTATAGTAGTCTGTCGTACATACAGTGAGAGCCATGATCTTGTGGGTTCTGTGCCAGTGGCTACCCCACTACACACTGACCTCTGGTGGTCACTTGATCGGTACCTTAGCTAGTCATAGAATGTCTTGTATTTTTTAAAATTGAATACAAGGTGTTCTTTTATTAGATGAGGAGGGGCGGTGATGTTATAATTTTCATCTCACTAAACCGGAAAACGCTCTGTTTACATTGAAAAAGATCCAAGACATTCTATGAATTGCAGAGTAATGAGAGTAATCTCACGTGTTCGGTGTACAGAGGGGAAACCCCTGGCACAGAACCCAACCCTCCTGTGACTTTCCACTCACCAGAAATACTCCACATAACCCTTTATTACACACCTCCTTACAGATTGCAATTGCGTTGGGTGACCAAAAATTAGATTTTCGGCAGGTCAAGGTGCGTTGGCAGCCCATTCTATAATGGGCTGCCTTAACTCAATGCACGTGCTTGTGTGTTAACACACTGCAAAAATATAAATGGGTCCTAAAAAAATTCCAAGTGATACTGTCATGAAAGTCCTTTGTTCAGCCACTTCCTGTTATAAGGCATAACTCCCAACTTTATGAGATGGGAACGAGGGACACCTATTAATAAAGGTATATAGGCATAGGACACACCCCCTTCAGGGAGAATTACACATAAAAAAGATTAGTTAAACAAGTGTTTTTTTTTTTTTTTTTTTTTTTTTTTTACACTAATATTCCTTTATACTGGCTTTTGCAATTTACACATGTAGAAATTGGATGAAAGGTTTAGCACTGGGAAACATTTTTTGAAAGATAAATAGTGCATTTTATATACAACTATATGGATCAGACCAAAATGAGGGACAAATGAGGAGGAATGAGGGACAGAGGGACTTTGTTCCAAATCAGGGACAGTTGGAAGCTATGTTTAAGGTGACAGCTATCACATGCACGTTTAGTTGAGATATGCCGGGTAGGATTTTTTTTTTCGAAGGATGTTGGCTCAAACTTGTCTTGCATACACACGGTCACACAACTGTTGGCCCAAAATTCCGAATGCGAGAACACAGTGACGTACAAGACGTACGACGAGCCAATAAAAAGGAAGTTCAATAGCCAGTGGGGCTCCTTCTGATTGATTCTGAGAATGCGTGAACTTGTGTACACACGCTCGGACTTTCTGACAACAAAGTGAAGTTGGCTGAAAATTTGAGAACCTGCTCTCAAACATTTGTGGGCGGAAAGTCAGACAGCAAATGTTCGATGGAGCATACGCACGGTCGGACTTTCCGACAACAAGCTCACATCCAACATTTCCCTTCAGGAAAGTCCGACCGTGTGTACGCGGCATTAGGGTTGTCACCTTTACATCAAGCCAAACCCGAACACTTTAGTGGCAATTAAAAAAAAAATTGTGCATTTAACACTATAGGATTGTAAAAGACCTAGAGCACCTTTGGGTGCCCCAGGAAGAGTAGAATTGCAGCCCATGTAGTGTCCTGTGAGGAACAGTGAGTGTGGCCAAATTGTGTTAATAATGGGAGAAGTTTAAAGAACTTAGTTAAATCAAACAAGGTCAGTCTGTCCCCAAGTACAGTCCCCCCCCCCCAGGCAGGTCAATCTGTACCCCAGTACACCCCCCCAGGCAGGTCAATCTGTACCCCAGTATACCCCCCCCCCCACCAGGTCAGTCTGTCTTCCAGTATAATTCCTCCTTGGTCAGTATGTCCCACATTACATCTCCCCCAGGTCCATCTGTACCCCAGTTTGATACCCCCAGGCCAGTCTGTACCCCAGTTAAAGCACCCCCCCCACCAATATAATTAAAAACACTGGAAGCTGATAGGAGGGGAGAGGGGGATAGGAGGACTGGTGCTGTAGGGCTGCCATTGATGTGTCCGTGATTCAGGTGGACTGAAACACAGACATAGGATCTAAAAAAGGGACTGTCCGTTTGAATCCCGGACAGGTGGCAACCCTGAGTTGAGATGGCATGTGGCTATGCTAAAACACGTTACGTACACGTGGTCAACAGTTATCACTATCAGTATATTGGTCCAGAGCAATGATGTGCAACCAATGCTTGAGCAAGTTGACAGGAAGTGGCTGAAAGAGGCCAGAGGAGATTGTCTACATTAAAATACAAAAAAGCAAGGCTGCAGAAAAAAAAAGGTGATAGGTATTTGGCAGTACCAATGCTTGGTTTTAATAATCAATACAGATAGTTTGGGGCATCATATTTCAATTTCCTTTTATGGCCCCTTGACTCTTACATCTGGCAAAGAATGAAAAAAAAATGCATCTGCTTCTTTTTTTGCAATGCAGTGCATGATAACCCAAGGTATGTTTATTTGTCTGCTACTGTAGTAATACACTGAGGTGCAATTCAAAATGTATGGCACAGCAACGCATCACAACACAGCATTACCAAGAATGCTGCAATGTGATAAAATGTGTGTTTTACTGCAATGCAAAAATGTAAAAGGGCCCTTAGGCTTCATGTACACAGGACGTTGTTTAACCTCTGCTGAACGATTTAACTTGACAGCAGTGTAGCCGCGTTTACATGCCGCACTTGCGCCTAAAAGCGTTTTATTTTTTTTGTTAAAATTTAAAAAGTCTGTAAACAAAACGTTGCTAAACGCGAGTTACCGCGTTTAGCAGCGTTTACCAGCTGTTACAGGCATTTGGCATTTTAAATGCCTCTAAACATATGTCCGAAGCATTTTTTTGCTTCTAAACTCAGCTGCCTAGAAACGACTATAAAGGACCCTGTGTACTGTACATGTACTGATAAGATAACATAGAGGAGAGCTCAGGGGCAGCTGAAAAAAATGCCCAACTGCTCCTAAACGTCCGTTTACCAGCAGCAATATACATGAGGCCTTAAAGCCTAACTGTAGGTTTATTGTCACTTCAACTAGTTTGTTTGGACCAAGCTGGCCCAAACAAACTATTTGCTACACTAACAGGTGTGCACGCTAGGTGCGCTATAATAGCTGTATGTGCCATTGGCTACATACATTAGAGTCCTTTCACATGAGCCTTAAGTTTGTTTCATCAGTTCAGTCACGTTTTTTCCAAAGAAAAACAGATTAGTTTACGTCAGCATTTCATCAGTTTCTCATCAGTTATACATCAGTTTTTTTTACATCCAATACCAATGAAAAAACAGACTGTTTGTCCATTTACTTGATTAACTGAAAAAAAAAAAAAAGATTTAATGACTAAGCGCTAGCATTTGCGTGAAAATCGTCTACCTTTTTGTCCCCTGCTCCATCTGTCAACCACTTGTCATATGAAGCTTCAATAAAAGGATTTTTGGAAGTGCAGCCATCCGGAATAATTTTCTTATGTTACACAGCATGGGATCTGGGCTTGCACCTGACTAGTTTGTGTGGGGATTAACCAGAGACTCACTCACCTGGTGCAGCTTTTCTTGCTTCATTGAAAAAAACAAATCAGGCTTTAATCTGTTCCAAAAAACGGATGTAAATAGATGATCATCCATTTACATCCATTTTTCATTGAAATGCATTAATGTCCGTTTTTTCATCTGTCAATGGATGGATGAAAAATGGACAAACGTAACGCTCAGTTTTTCAGGCGGACCTGATCAGGGACCTTGCAGTCTCCCCTATGGATCCGCTGACATCCGCCGCCATCTGATCCTATCCTGTCCGCAAAATCCAGATGAATGGTGGTCCTATTTTCAATCTGTCTGGCGGATCAGATCAGATCAGATCGGATTAAAATGGACAGGTGGTCCGTTTTCACACGATTTCCCCATAGAGGAGAGCAGGACTGTGTCTGTCTCCGCTCCGCACAGTGGGACAGACAGGACCCGTCATCCACCTGCTCAGTGGGGATCAGCAGAGCGATCCCCCGCTAAGCTAGCGAATTCCGTTAGGCGGAGGAACCCATGTGAAAGGGGCCAAAAGGGGCTTTATACAGCACTATGTGCCAGCACTGGGATGAGAAATATCCATCACAATCCCAGAACAAAACTGAGTCGGGCTGATCACTGCTTAGGTTCTTCTGATTGGCTGAGGCAGAGATTATGATGTCATCCTACTGCCTCTCCACCACAGCCAATCAGAGGAAGCTTTGTCTTTATTCATAGGATACAAAGCTGTCTATAAATGGCTGAGCAGCCCTCAGCCCGACTCAGTTTTATTCTGGGAGTGGGATGGGAAGTTCTCACCTCCCTGCCAGAACACAGGGGTAAATATTGTATGTAAGTGATGGTACATGCAGTTTGTACAGCGCACCCAGTAGGCATACCTGTAGCAAATAGTTTGTTTGGGACAGCTTGGCCCAAACTAACTAGGTAAAGGGACAGTAAACCCAGAGTCATGCTTTACTCTTTTGGAGACTCTTGTCTATCTGTTCAATAGCTTGAAACGTGTGTTGGATAAGCGATAGCCTCAGGGCTGCTGTTAGCCCCATATAGCCTACCTGACAGGACCCCCCCTCCCTGGCTGAAAGTGAATGAGGACATAGATTAATCATTCAATTGCTCTACAGCCTCAGCTGCACAGAAGAATGAATATGAAGCACTCTGAGGCTTCCTGTTCATTTACAAACTGTATTTGTAAATGCTTCAGTGATGAATGGACACAGGAGTGATTGGTACCTATCGCTGACTGTGTTCATTCAGGAAAAGAATAGGTCAATAAATTACTTCCCCCTGTGTGCCCGCATCAGCTGTCGGTGGGAGAGGAGAGAAGCCGGCAGCGCTGCAGGGGAAAGGGGCACACAGGGGGGCCCAGACAGCAGATGGGAGGGGAGCATCTGCTAGAACCAATCCCCTTGCAGTGCAGCTGGAGGAAGCGAGAGAAGGAGAAGCTGGTAGCGTTTCATTGGGAAACAAAAGAGGATCAGTGTCTGCAATAAGACAGTACAGCCGACCCTTCTGCTCAGCAGGTGCATAAGCCCCCTTTTGAACTGATAGGGTCCAGGCCCAGTACAGGGGGGCTAGCTGTACTGATTTATTAGGGGCCCTACATAGACTAGCTTGGTAAGTATTAAGCACTACAAATAGCAACACACCAAAAGGATTAGGCGCCAAGATAAATGAACCAAGGGGCCGGAGATATATTTTTAGAACAAGTCCGTAGCTGCTAGAGAAAAAAAACCTTGAAAGGGGTAGCGAGAGAAAACACATACCAATTGGTCTCTGTAAGCGCTGGGGACTTGGGCTGATTCCCTTTACCAGGGGTATTCCTACAAGGTTTGCGGTACCCAATATAAGGTTAAAAAGCAATCCATAAGAATTCATAAACAGTCCCAGTGGATAAAAGAACACACAAGTTTATTAAACCGCTTTTTAGCCATGATTAAAAATTGGCCACATTGGCCTCTGTAGACCATGTATACCATGCGGGGTAAAACACTCCTGTCTCAGTGGTAGTGTCTGGCCAATTTTTACACGTGGCTAAAAAGCTGTTTAATAAACTTGTGTGTTCTTTTGATCTACTGGGACTTCTTATAAATTCTTATGGATTGCTTTTTAACCTAATAATGGGTACTGCAAACCTTGTAGGAATACCCCTGGTATGGGAAAGTCCCCAGCACTTACTGAGACCAATTAATGTGTGTTTTCAAGCACTACAAATAAAACATTGTGGTCTCCTGTGTTTGCTACTTCTCAGCTGTCAGTGTGATATGATGCAATATCAAAATGTGTACAAGTCACAGATTATGCAATCCAGTCTGACCTCATCACTTCTGCTATTTCTGTTATGTGGGTGTATGGGAATCTCATTGTACTTGGAATGTTTATGCACTAATACAATAGTTCCTTCCTTCCGTATCAACTACTTACATAGTATAAATACACACTGCAAAATTATAGTTCTTGACTAATGCTCCTATATTATGGGACAGCTTCTTTTAATTACCTAGCAAAAAAAAAAACAAGGGAGTTGAAAGCTGATACTCTGCAGAGTTTAAGGCTGCATTCACACCTGAGCGCGAATACGGTCGTTTTTGCACATTTGCATACGGCGTTGTCAGGCGTTTTTCAACTTCGGCGTTTTTCTTGATAGCCAATAGGAAAAATGATCATCACTGTCATCATTTGTTGCTATGTTTTTAGATTTTGTTCAACTGCTTCCTGGGAGCAGTTGCAGTGACAAAATGCCCGTAGAAACGCTCGTTGTCGCGCTAGTCGCTTGAATCGAGCGTTTCCATTAGTTTCTATGGGGATACAAACGCCCAAATCTGCCCGATTCGCGCGACAAAAAAGGGTCCGGAACTTGTTTGAGCTTCAGGCGTTCGGCTTCAGGCGACATGGAGTGGAGATGTGAACCATCTCCATAGAGAATAATGTATTTTTTCCCCTCGAGCGTTTTGTAGCTTCAGGCTTAGGGCGGCTTAGGGCGACAAAACGCTCAGGTGTGAATGCAGCCTTAGGATTGCAGTTTGGCCACAAAGAATAGAAGATGGTTTTAGCAGTTATATTGTATGAGCACACAACTATTAAAGCGAGAGTAAACCCGCTGACCCCTTTTTTTTTTTTTGTACATACCATTTAAGGGAAACGGCATAATGAGCTAGTATGCACCGCATACTAGCTCATTATGAAATACTTACCTTAGAATGAGGCGTCAATAACTCACCTGGTCCACGCCAAGGTAGCTGACATGTTGCCTCGGCGTGTCTTCCGGGTATCGCGACTCCAGCGCTGTGAGTGGCTGGAGCTGCAATGTCGTCACTCCCGCGCATGCGCACGGGAGACTTCTTCTTCTCGGCAAGGTCCGGATTCTGCCGGCCTTTCAGTCGTGAATCCCCCGTACGCATGCGCCGCTGCAGTCAGCGGCGCATTGCACAGGGAATATCTCCTAAACCGTACAGGTTTAGGAGATATTTTTTTTACCTACAGGTAAGCCTTATTATAGGCTTACCTGTAGGTAAAAGTCAATTTTTTAACTATACAACCGCTTTAAGAGTAGCAACACACTCTCCAGCAGTGTTGCCAACCTACCAGATTGAAATTTACTGACATAACACCCAAAATTTACTGGCACAGCCACGTTTTTACTGGGATTTCCAAAAGTTACACAATTACAGTTTTAAGTGCAAATTTGAGTATTTAGGCTACAAACAAATACAATATACAATTAGCAATATGATTTATGGTAGATAATAAGGCAAAAAAACATATTTAATACTTTATTTTTGATATATTAAGTAAGTAGCTCAGGGACTGGCCTTAGGAGGCCTTTGACTCTCACAGTGACACTGACAGCAGTGTGCAGTAGCACAGATGATGATGACACCTCACTGACACAACACGTCCCCTCCTGAGTCACAGTGACAGTCTCTCTCCAAGCCAAGCGGTCCCTCCAGTCCACTCTAGTCTAAACAGCACTGATGGTCCCGGTCCCAGCCTGCCCTGGTCCCATATTGCAGAGCCGCACACGAGGCTCTGGCCACTCTGCTTGGCTCCATTGCACCATGACATCACATGACATGCTCATGCACCACCTCCGCCAGAGCCACCCGATCACACTGTAGCAAGCACTCAGATGGTCTCAGTCGGCTCCAGACCAAGCCCAGTGGCACAGCCATATTTTTTACTGGCAACCATTTACTTTTACTGACATTTACTGGCAGGAGAAAATTGCCTGATTTTTACTGTCTGCCAGTAAAAATACTGACGGTTGGCAACACTGCTCTCCAGAGATGGGACTTTGGCCCCAACTTTCTGGAATGGATTGCTTCTTTATATGACCACCTACAGGCATACGTAAAGTACTCAGGATTTAGCTCAGAACGGTTCCCTATTATGTGTGGTACTAGACAGGGCTGAAAGAAAAAGAAAAAATGGAGGGCGCACCGACCTAGTGCATTACCAAAAGTAGTTTAATAAAATATATATAAAAAGCAAAGGTACTACTCACAAAATGAGCATATAAAAAGGCGTTTTCAAATCATACAAGCTGCGTTTCATCGCATCTACAGAAAAGACCTGATGATCAGAATATAGGATGGTACCCCAAATGGCTGAATGGCTGACGCGTTTCAGTGTGCACCCCTTTCTTCAGAGCCTAGACGATCAATGGCTACTCTTTGCTGCAGACCCCATTAGATGCATCCATCTGTCCATGCGCCCTGATAGCCACTCCCAGTCAGGCCACGCCCCACTACATGGGCTGGCTCCAACCTGATGAACGCAACCCATTGCCTATTACACAGCTCTACACAAAAAAAAGATCACACACACATAAATAATAATAATATAATAATAATACTATAATAAAATAATAAAGATATATAATAAATGAATGAAATAAATGAAATAGAGGGAGGGTGCACTAAAATTATAAATGGTAAAGGCACAGCTACACAACAACACCATACATGCCAAGTGCAAATCCGGATTAATATGAATAATTAACATTAACATTGTTAGGCAGCCTGATACCATTAGGCTCAAAATCACTCACCCCCACAGCTCTCTCCCAACTAGTGATCGCTGGTATATATAGTGGGATTGAGTGTCCGCACTTTCCCCCCGAGGCTGGAGCGCACGTTGTCTTCAGGAAGTGCGGGTGCTTCTGCATTCCACCCCGCACTTCCGACTCTCCCCGGCAGCACAGGGTGCACGCGCACCCTCGCAGGAGGAGCGAGGCTGGAGCGCAAACCGGAAGCGCTCCAGATAGGGCTGCCCACTGTCCCCCTTACTTTTTGCCCTTGCAATTGAACCCCTTGCGCTCTTGGTTCGAACTAACCCAGACATTAAGGGTCTAGAAATAGCCTCGACTCACCATAAGCTGTGTTTATTTGCTGATGACGCTTTACTGTTTGTCACCTCTCCATGTACAACTCCAAATTTATTTAAACTACTGAATTCTTTTGCTTCGGTTTCTGTATTAGAGGTCAACCCGTATAAATCCAAGGCCCTCAATGTGTCCCTGCCCCCAGGGGAGCTCTCTTTTCTTCAAGAAACATTCCAGTTTCAGTGGTCCACATCCTCAATACCGTATCTAGGAATCAAATTAACGAGCTGTCCCTCTCTCCTATATCGGGCAAATTATCTTCCGATGCTGTCGCATCTATCCTCTCTACTAGCCTCTTGGCAACCACACTGCATCTCCTGGTTAGGCCGTATCACGGCAGTTAAAATGACATTACTTCCTAAAATATTATACCTCTTTAGAGTCCTCCCGGTCTCAATCCCCTCTTATTTCTTTGGGCTCTACAGGGTCGAGTATATAAATACGTCTGGGATACAACTAAACCTAGAGTCCCTATATTACTGTGGAACAAATTACATGGAGGCTTGGGGGTCCCTAATTTTCTCAGATACTTTCAAGCTGCTCAACTGACCCAGATTACACTCTCACGCTACATCCGAAACGCCACTATGGATTGCCCTTGAGGCAATTGATCTCTATCCGATATCAGTAACTAATATGCTTTGGATGACACGTACAGATTGTGGGCCTATAACCAACTCAGTAAAGCAGCATTCGCTTACACTTTGGGACAAACTCCGCTGTTCATTTAAGCTCATGTCCCCTCACAGTCCACTCCTTTCTTTTCTAAACCATTCAGCTTTCTATCCAGCCTCTTCTAGCCCAGCCTTATTTCGACTTTGGCAAGACCTGGGCTTGACCCGTATATGTGACTTAGTGACACATAGTGACTTTAAAACATTTGCAGCATTACAAGAACAGGTCCAGATTTCCGCTTAGGGAATATTTTCATTATCTTCAGATTTCTCACCTTTTTAGGTCCATCATACGGACACACTCTTCTCTCACTAGCTAGTCCCTCTATGAAGGTATATGTAACTCTGATCCACATGCCCCTGGTATTATATCACGCCTATATAGCTATCTCACATCCCCTTTGTCTAAATTGCCATCCTATACAGCGCAGTGGTCCAGAGACCTTGAGATTGACCTAGAATTGGGGGATTGGGGGGGCGTGGCTAGCCGTGAGGAGAGATGGCCGCTTAACCCGCTAGCTCCGTTGGACCGGGACCCTATCTTCACTAGAGGTCGACCGTTATGGGTTTTTCTCTGGCCGATGCCGATATTTAGAAATCGCGGCGGCCGATGGCCGATATAGGATGCCGATTTTTTTGGGCCGATATGTTAGGCCGATTTTTATATTTTTTTAATTTTTTCCCTTCATCTCATAAAATCTAACAGACACCTTTCACACTGGGGCATTTTTCAGGCGCTTTTGGGCTAAAAATAGTGCCTGTAAACTGCTTGCAAAACGGCTCCCCTGCAGTCTGTGTGAAAGCCCGAGTGCTTTTACACTGAAGCGATGCGCTGGCAGGACGTTAAAAAAAAAGTTCTGCAAGCAGCATCTTTGGAGCGGTGTTAACTTCTCCTCCACCACTCCTGCCCATTAAAATGAATGGGCACCACTGCCGAAGCGCCTGCAATGCGATTTGGCAGCGGCGATTCACGGGCACAGTTAACCCCTTCCTCGACCACTAGCTGGGTTATAAGTGCCCCACTAGCAGCCGAATAGCGTCACTAAAATGACAGTAAAGCGTCGCTAAAACTAGCAGCGTTTTACCGTCAACGCCTGCCCGCTCCAGTGTGAAAGCAGCCTTGAGTAATAAGTGATACAGAAAATTTCCTACATTTAAACATTTATTAAACAAAACAAACCTCCAATCAGTTCACTTGTATGTATAATTTAGATTAAAAAAAAAAAAACTATATATTAAATACACAAAAATATATGTCCTATTCCCAACGGAAAGGGCTGCGGGATTCCCAGCCCGATGAACAGGTCGAAACTATCCTGCCGACCCGTCACATGATAAATACTTTCTCTATAACCTAAGCCACACCAAGTTAATCTATGACTGTTTACTATTCATGCTCTTGTTTCCCCTACAAGTGAAAAACAAAACAGGAATGATTGGAGTATTACGTATCGCCATTGCCTATGGCAAATGTTTACCTTTTGTTATTCTTTCTCAAACATTGCAATGTAATACCCTGTCTTCCATAAATAAAGATTATTTAAAATACACAAAAATAGGTAATCAAAACTTTTGGACGAAAAAAAAAAAAATCGGCTAACTTTACTGTTTTAGTTTTCGTTTTAAAATCATTAGTGTATTTTTTTCTAAAAAAATTGCGTTTGAAAGACCGCTGCGCAAATACCGTGTGACATAAAATATTGCAACAACCGCTATTTTATTCCCTAGGGTCTCTGTTAAAAAAATACATATAATTTTTGGAGGTTCCAAGTGATTTTCTAGCAGAAAATACAGTATTTTTACTTGTAAGCAACAAATGTCAGAAAAGATTTAGTCTTTAAATGGTTAAACTGAGAACTTCTCCACACAGAGTTCAGTTCATTCATAAGTGTAAACATTGTATCGCTTTGGTCTTTTCTTGGCAGAATGCCCAGAGAGGAGAAGTCGCTCCAGGGGAAGACTGAGGCAACTTGCATTGACTTCTATTACAAAAGTCTTTTGCAAGTCACGGCTGAAGTTATAATCGGCCTTTTTTATCAGCACAATCGGCCGATTAATTAAAAACGCCAAATATCGGCCGATATATCGGCCGGCCGATATATCGGTCGACCTCTAATCTTCACCCTAACGGGGACTTTGCGCTTTAATTCCACCTCGCCGAGTATGGGGACAGCCTCCCGCACTTCGTCGACGTCTCGATCGATATCCCCGAGACGGAACGGGGAGCAGAATAGCCGCGGAATCCCTGAGTTATCCAGAGCGCATAGGCCCAATATGATGTCATTTACCTCAGCCACCTCACAGCCACAGGATGGCATTCTCTTAACACCGGCGCTACAGGCTCCCGCTATGATGGCACAAAATGTGAGTACATCTCCACATCCTACTCTACAAGATCTGCGAGCTGTAGCAACAGATATTAAGGACACTTTTACTACAGCCATTATTGAATTAAAACAAGAACTGCAGGCTATGGCGGGCAGGGTACAAGAGGTGGACCAGAAAACGGCCGTTCACAATTCTGCATTGAGGAAAATTAGCGCATCTGTCAGTACACACTCCATGCAGCTGAGAGAAGTACAAAGGCATGTTGAGGATCTCGACAACCGTGGAAGGAGGCATAATCTGAGGGTGAGAGGTCTGCCTGAAAGTGTAGATAATGTGCAGCTTCCCGCTACGGTGTCAGCCCTATTTAATCATCTACTTAAAAAATCTAGTTCTGACGCCATTGCAATGGACCGGAGTTCTTAGACCCAAAGGGAGGGACACGGACCCCCCAAGAGATGTAATTTGCTATGTCAATGACTATAAATTGAAGGAAGATGTGCTGAGGCAGGCGAGAGTAAAACCAACACTGGTGTATGAAGGTCATACTATTTCCATATACCAGGATCTTTCTGCCATAACCCTTAGGAACAGGAGAGATCTACGCCCGTTACTGGAGGTACTACAAGCAAAAAATATCCCCTATCGTTGGAAATTTCCTTTTGCCCTCTCAGCTACTAACAACGGTCGTACTGCAATACTCAGAGCACCTGAAGAACTGGACTCCTTCTGCCAAATCCTCGACATTCCCTTTACTCCTTCTGTATCACTGGATCAGCTCAATTTAAAAATGTTAGCTATGCTTATACCGTGTTTTACCTCTCATTCGTTCACAGGTATTCCATCTTATATTCTGCTGCGTTATATCAGGAATAGTAATTGTTGTTTTCTAAAATATATAAAAAAAAAATTTTTTTAATGATTTAATTAAATTGCACTAACCAAACTTACTTACCAGAAATTACATCAAAAGTGAATGTGTCTTAGAACGCTTAACCACACTATAAAAGTCCGACCCTTAGCATTTAACATTTTCTTTCAAATATCTATATAGTTATATATGGGTTTGGGCCCTGCAGACATTTGTTGAGGCCTTTTGGAGATATTTTATTTCCCTGCCTGTGTCCTGATAAATGATGATTTCATATAAGAGGTTTGGGAACCTCGTTTCACCTCTTTCCTTTATATTTTTCGGGTCACAGTGCCATCTTGGGGCGAATTAATCTATTACATCAATACGGTACATGTCTTCCATGTATCTAAATAATTTTACAGTTCCTATATGAGAGTTCCTTTAAAAACCTTTGAATGTCTGCTTGTCCTGTACAATATTTTTTTATTTTATTGGTTTTCTTTATTTCTTTTATTTTTACTCGGATGTTCTTCTTTTGATAATATACGGCGAATAACGAATCCTTTACTGAAGGTGCTGGAAATTCCCCCCCCCCCCCTTTTTTTTTATATATATTTAGTACTTACATTAGCCGTACTGTACTACCTTATTCTGCATTTTTACTCAGTGCACTGTTTTACACTTTCAATATAGTTGTTATAAATGTCGCTATTCTTAGGTTGATTGTTACCTTTCCATTATAGAACTATTAAGAGGGTCTCAGGTCTTATATTACGCCCTAGGTAATTGTTCTCCTATACCTGAATATCAGACATGAAATCCTGGGTGCTGAATTCTATTCTCAACACCTCAACACCTCAACTTACTCACATTGGTACAAATGTTGTTCAGGGTTACATTTATTAGAGTCCGCTTAAAAATCCTCATTTATGGGTCATCGTCCGTTACTAATTCCCCATTCGAGGCAATAACCTAAGGTCTAGATCTATTTTATATCTCCCTGTTCTCCTATTATATTAATATTATATGGGGGTTATGGTCCGACGAGATAGTATAGATAGTCCTTTACACATTTCTTCTTATTCTAGTCACCTCTCACACAGTGGTTCCACGACTGTTTACTATATCACTTGATATTAGTCTGTTTTATACCACTGACTTTAACCGGCATTCTATTCCTTCCAAGTCAGTAGGTGAGCAGGATCTCACCTACCGCCGGTTCCCCTAAAACTGTTATTTATCAGTACCTAAGTCACCCTAACCCTCGATTTTCTTCTCCCTAGGCCGTTCCAAAGGACTAAACATATACATACCTTATACGTACTTTAATTCTATACTTTACATATTATTTCTTTGTAATTTATTTTAAGCTATTTAGTGGTTTACCTTTGATTTACAGTTACCACTTACACTTGTACGCATTATGTCTTCTACACAGCCAATAATGCCTACAACGCAACTTAAAATAGTATCTCTAAATACTAAGGGTTTGAATTTACCTGAAAAAAGATCTCAATTATTATTGACGATGAAACGAAAAAAGGCTGATGTCATTTTTGTACAAGAGACTCACTTCCGAGGGGATTCCATCCCGAAATTATATAATCTGAATTACCCTACTGTTTACCATGCAACGGATGCCACAACTAAATCGAAAGGGGTCTCCATTCTTATAGCTAAACATATCCCTCTACAAATCACTGACACGATGATCGACAAACTGGGTAGATTCCTTTTCTTAAAAGGCACCTCTAAGGAAAAAAAAAATTACATTAGCAAATATATACGCCCCAAATCATGGCCAGGTTTCCTTTTTCCGTAATGTTGTTAAACATTTAACTGACTTCCAAGAAGGTACCTTGATATTAGGAGGTGACTTCAATCTCCCAATGAACCCATTATTGGATACCTCCGCTGGTACATCATCCATGCCTTACTCAGCCCTTAAAGCAATCAAATGCGAATTACAATCATTACTTTTGCACGATTCCTGGCGCACTATGTATCCTGACTGCAAAAATTATACTTTTTTTTCTACTCCCCACGGTAAATACTCCAGAATTGATTACTTTTTTCTGACTCAATCCGACCTTCCCTTTCTATACAACACGTCCATTGATCCTATGTATCTGTCTGACCACCACCCAATCTCTATTTGCTTATCATTCCCTATGCACACACCGCGTTCACACACGTGGAAACTAGATCTGTCACTACTCACAGACCAATCAAAAAACCTTATGACTATGGCAACAAAACGGGTAAACTGCTTGCCAGAGCCTTACAATCTAGGAAAAATGCCAACACAATTCACTCTATCACGAATGTTAAGGGACATAAGGTATCTTCTACACCAGACATTGCTGCAAATTTCGTCCAATATTACTCAAGACTTTATAATCTCACCCTTCAAACCCACCAGCACACGCCCCGGATAGACATACTTTGATATCATAGTTTCTCCATAAATTTAATCTCAAATGAAATTTATCACACTCTTGATAAGCCCTTTACTATAGAGGAAACAGAGGCAGCTTTAAAATTGCTAAAAACGGGCAAAAGCCCAGGGCAGGATGGCCTCACGGTAGGATACTACAAATCCTTTGCACACATTTTGACTCCATATTTTACATCAACTTGTAATACTTATGCAATACCTACCACACCCCCATGCGATTTATTGACTGCTCACATCACGGTTATCCCCAAACCAGGAAAAGACCCACTATTAGTCACAAATTATAGACCCATTTCATTACTGAATGTTGACCTTAAATGGTATGCAAACATTTTAGCCATTAGACTTCAACCCCTTCTCCCTGACCTAATTCATTTAGATCAAGTGGGGTTCGTCCCAGGTAGGGAGGCGAGGGATAATACCCTCAAAGCCCTAAATATTCACCATTGGCTAACCATATGCAAAATGTTTGAGCCAACACCCTTCGGAAAAAAATCCACGGTTTTGTTGTTGGAAAGTCCAATCGTGTGTACTGGGGCAATAGACTGACTGGTGACTGCACTGTTAACTCTTTCCTGTAGAAACCAGAAGTTAAGGGAAGCAGCACTGAAAGACGAGGAGCCAGTCACACTGAAAGCTGCAAATTCCAACAAAAAGTTTACTAAGGAGCAAAAACTTTACTGGGGAATGTTTATTTTATTGTGCTCAATGTGTTAAGCTGACAAACGCTGAGGATTTAATACCACTTAGTCAGCATAGCTTACCTGTGTAACCTCATTTTTCTTTTCAATATATATTATGATTGTGATATTTTTTTATTACAGAAACACTCTGTGGTCAATTTATCCTTGAAGATGGCTTAATTTGTTTTAGCTGTAAGTATTACCCCTTTCACACTGTAACACTGTGCTTTAATGCCTTATTTCAGGGATCTTCAAACTACGGCCCTCCAGCTGTTGCGGAACTACAAGTCCCATGAGGCATTGCAAAAGTCTGACATTCACAGACATGACTCATTGCAAAAGTCTAACATTCACAGACATGACTAGGCATGATGGGAATTGTAGTTCCTGAAAAACTGGAGGGCCGTAGTTTGAGGATGATATAAGAAAATAATATGTAACATTTGCAAGGAAGATGAATTCTGCATTTATAATAAAAAAAATTAAAAAAACATATAGGGAGGTGGTTCTTACTCGTATAACTGATTGTTTTTTCCATCACCAATCGAAAAGATCGTTTTTTTCCGAGGAACAACACTTGTCTAACGTCCCCCTAACATCTTTCCCCTGAATCAGACAATCAAATCGCCCACAGGGGCAGTCGCTGTCACCTCAGACAAACTCCCTACTGGTTATGGGACACGGTACTGCAGAAGTTTGGCTTCTCCTCAGTACTAGGCCCACTAACATTGATCACGCACAACTCCGACCCCCAGACTTTCATTCCCATGCTTCCTTCGATGGTCGTCTATAGCGCTCTCGTCGATCCGGCAGGCTATTAGTTACACAGGCCTTAAACTAGGGTGACCAGACATCCCCGGTTTCCGGGAACAGTCCCTGGATTGAGGACACTGTCCCTGGACCAAGTCTGTCCTTGGTTTTGCCCCTGGATTGTATTTGAACAGGGGCTGGGGCAATTTCAAAGACAGTCAGTGCAGAATTTAAAAAAATAAAATTCTGAATTACACACCCCCGCTTCGTCGCTCCTACTAGCTTAGAGGGGGTGTATCTCTTTCCATTATCTGTGCCCCTTTCTGATGATCATGTGCTGGTCGGAGCGGAGGGAATATTTCTTCAGTTTCAGGTGCATGCCCATTCAGCTCCGCTCGCATGTTCTTCTACCTTGGCCCTGCCTGCTTATCTCCTTGCCTTCCCTGGCAGAGTGATCTTCCTCCGCTCCCCACCCAGTAGTACCCGGGGCCCGAAGAGTAAGACTTGACAGGCTGTGAGGCTGGGGGCAAGCGGCGATGGGCAGAGAGTCGCTGATTGCCGCCATTGCTAGTAAAAAAAAAAAAAATATGTCCCCGGATTTCATTTAAAAAATCTGGTCACCTTACCTTAAACCCCATAGCTACTTGACTCCTTAAGATTCCATACACCCAGGTAGGTGGCTTCACTACTTTCAGTTAAAATATTTCTACACATAACTATCTGGGTGTAGACTGTTGCATAGAGATCTAACACCCTTTGAGTCCATTTGTCTTCACCAATCTGACTGTCCCTACACAATTAAAAAAAATCTAGAATATACTGCTTTTGCATGCGTTCCCCAGTAATCCATACTTCATCATAGGTTGAGAGTGAAAGCTAGACTGTTTGTTCCCCACAGAGGGCCAGGAAAAATCTAACACTATATATATATAAAAAAAACACTAAATATAATATTTAATATCTACCAAAAAGGGCCTACTCCATTTCCTATATTTTTCAGTACGAACCTTAATCCCTGACACTGGAATTCACCTGTTGTGCCCAGTATTGGAGAATGGGTGGCCAAAATTAACCATTTCATGAGAATGGAGGAGTTCACCATAGGCTTTCAGGAATGGTACCCCGTATTTGTAGAACTTTGGTGTTTCTGGATTGAGTTCTCAGGATCTGACACACTACCTTTCTGTGACTCTCAAACTGTTAAAAAAATTGCGATTATTGATTTGTTTGCGCAAAAGTTATAGCGTTTACAAAATAGGGGATAGTTTTATAGCATTTTTATTAATATAATGGCGGACACATCGGACATTTTTGACACATTTTTGGGACCATTGTCATTTATACAGCAATCAGTGCTATTTAAATGCATTGATTCCTATGTAAATGACACTGGCAGTGAAGGAGTTAACCACTGGGGGGCGGGGAGGGGCTAAGTGTGACGTGTGTGTTTTTTTTTACAGTAGGGGCGTGGCTTTACGTCGGACGTCACTGATCGGCTTTCCCGATGACAGGGAACAGCCGATCAGTGACAGGCAGTGTAGGAAGCACGGGAGAGGTTTGTTTACACAGACCTCTCCCCGTTCTTCAGCTCTGTGACCCGACACCAGCGGCGACCCACGGCTGGGCTCTTAAAGGGCAACGTACCTGTACGTTGATTTACCCAGCCGTGCCATTTTGCTGACGTAAATGTGCAGGAGGCGGTCCTGAAGTGGTTAATGCATATGCATTAAGATAAAAAAAAACTTTTGCCTTTACAACTCCTTTTAAGCATAGTAAATTATGCTTCGGTTTTTGCTTACTATGCTTCAGTTTATGAATGAAAAGGAGCTTCTGTCTTCTGTTCATTCATCTTCAGTGCAGCTATGGCTACACAGAAAGGGACTGGGGTATGTTTTCTCAGTCCCTTTTCCCTGTCTCAAAAGTGAGACTTCAGGAGTCTTTTTAGACCCCTAATATTTTACAGAAGCCCGTCACCAGGGCTGTTTAAAAAAATAAAAATAAAAATGTAAACAATATTTAATAAAATTAAATTATAAAGAATAATAAGTTGGAATATATAAAAACAAGTGTGAATCAGCCTTAAATATTATTATTAACAGACTGCAGCACCAAATCTTTTTTTTTTTATCATGCTGATAATTAAGAATAATGTTATTTTATAACACAGTGGATAAATGCAAATTTACTGAAACATGTTCTGATAAAAAATAAATAAAGCCTAATGCCCCATACACACGGTCGGAATTTCCGACGGAAAATGTCCTATCGGAACATGTTGTTGGAAAATCCGACCGTGTGTGGGCTCCATCGGAATTTTTCCGTGGGAAATTCCGACGGAAAAAATTTGAGATCCTGCTCTCAAATTTTCCGATAACAAAGTCCGATCAGACTTTTTCCGATCGTGTGTAGCGAATTCCGACTGACAAAGTGCCACGCATGCTCAGATCACATTACAAGACCAAAGCTATTGGCTACTAGCCTCTACGTAGTTCCGTCGTACGCAACGAACGTCACCACGTTCAGAATGATCGGATTTTCCAACAACTTTGTCCGACCGTGTGTATGCCACATCAGTGTCAGACAAAATCCGTCGGAAAAAATCTGACGGATTTTGTGGTCGGAATTTCCGACCGTGTGGTTGGGGCATAAAGCATACAAACAGACATGATATGTGTGAGCAGTTGCAGCTCCATTGAAATACTTTTTAAAAATTTTATGTTTCTAGTATTCTTTGAGGTGGAATTGGGTGTAAAATAGGGAACTTATACTCCTTTCTGTGTTCATACGATTAGTCAAATAATGTCTTTATCTGTTTTATAGATGGTGAAGTGGACTCCTGGAAAATAGCAAAAGACCCTATCGTGTGCATTATTATGAACTACTTTAATGAATACTTGACAGCTGAATACAAAGGTCCTAATGATGTAAATTTGGTGTTTGAGGAAAATTCTCTCGAAGAAAGCATAGGTAGAACCTTTTTGATAATTGCAACACAAACCAAGTAGAAGAATTGTTAGAGAAAGCACACATTCAATTATTAGCTAAACACACAAGTGCTTTTTTTTTACCACTACTCCTTTATACTGGCTTTTAGAATTTACAAATCCAGAAAAATTGAATTTAGATGAAAGGTTTAGCATGGAAAAATAAATAGTGCATTTTATATACAACTATATAGCTTAGACCAAAATGAGGGACAAATGATGAGGAACGAGGGACAGAGGGGCTTTGGTGTCAGTTCACTAAGAGTTAAATAACGGCTAATATTATGTGGTGAAATACTGCATGCGGCAACAATTGTGCAAGTGTTCAATTCACTAAGAATTTAGAGTTAAATACGAATGCAATATTTTTTTGGTTTTGCAGCAATTATTGCACTAGTTAATGCGGTAATTGACCGCATTGAGCTGGTTGCTAAGGAGCTGGCCAGGAAGCCTGATGACTCATTAGCTGTCAGTGGCCTTCCCTGCTCACTGCTGATTGTAAAAAAAAAAAAAAAAAACGTGGGGTCCAGGCCAAACTAAAAAAAAAATAAAAAACGACGTGGGGTCCCCACCCAAAAGCCATACCAGACCCTTATCCGGGTATGCAGCCCGGCAGGTTAGGAAAGTTGGGGGGCGTGCGAGCCCCTCCCGCCTCCTGAACCATACTAGGCCACATGCCCTCAACATGGGGGGGTGGGTGCTTTGGGGCAGGAGGGGCTCAGCCCCATCCCACCCCAAAGCACCTTGTTCCCATGTTGATGGGGACAAGGGCCTCATCCCCACAACCGTAGCCGGTAGTAGTGGGGGTCTGCGGACAGGGGGCTAATCAGAATTTGGAGCCCCCCTTTAAGAAGGGGGTCCCCAGATCCTCCCCTCTATGTGAATGAGTATTGGGTACATCGTACCCCTACCCATTCACCAAAAATGTGTCATAAGGTAATAACGCTTGCTCTTCCTCACCCCCTTTCCTGACCTGCCTGCGTGCTCAGATAAGGGTATGGTATGGATCGTGGGGGGAACCCCACTCCATTTTTTTTTTGGTGTGGGAGGTTCCCCTTAAGATCCATACCAGACCACAGGGTCTGATATCGTCTTGGGAGATCTCCTGCAAATATTTTTTTTAAATTTTGCAGGTTGCTTAGAAGGCAGGGTTGCCACTGGAACCTTTTATTTTAGCGAGGAATGTGTTTCTGACAGTGATACAATGGGGTTTATTTACTATAGGCAAATAGGCTGTTCAGTTTGCAAGGGAAGTTGCACTTTGCACTCTGTTCAAATTGTATACCAATTGTTGTGAGGCTGAGTGCCAGAATAATGCCTGTGTGGGAGTTACTTTAGGAAGTGTCGCCAGCACATTGACAGTTCCAGAGAAGAACTCTTAAGCCCCATACACACGCTCGGACAATCCGCGGACCAGGTCAGTCGGACTTTGTCCGACGTACTTTGTCCGATGTTGGCGTTGCGTACACACGGTCGGACTACGTTGTCGGAATATCCGGTCCGGAAGAACGTCGTGACGTAAGTCGTCGTCCACGAGATTAGAAAAGGGAAGTTCAGCACCACGTCAGGCACCCGTTGGGCTCCTTCTGCTGATCCCGTGTTTATCGAGAGTTAGTGGAAGTTTGGTGACTTAAGATTCGCGCTTCTCAGTTTTCTGACTCAGATCGTTACTGCTCTTCAGTTTGTGCTTGTCGTGCGTATCTGTTTATTAGTGCGTGTAGTCAGTTCGCATTTGTTGGTCATTGCGGCCTATATCTTGATATAGGACGCTTTGATTTGCACTGCTTATTGTCTGCTCGTTGCTGCTATTCACTTCGTTCTTTCAGGCCTTGCTGTTTATCGGTGCTTTCTGTTTGTCCGTTCTGACCAGCCGACCTTTTGTGACCTTCTGAGCGATGTTTCCCGTGCGTACTCGTCGCCGAGTTCGTGCTGTACGCGGAATTGGTGTCGGGCTTTTAGCTTTGACCCAAGACCCGTCCATGAACAGAGTGACGAGGAGTATGTGGACCAAGAATTGGTTGCTTCAGCGTGACCAGTTCTCGCACATGCCTTTGCTTCGTGAGATCCGGGAGAATAATCCTGATGATTTCAGGAACTTTCTCAGGATGACGGACCCCGATTTTCACCGTCTTTTGGCTTTGCTGACCCCCTTTATCAGCCGGCAGGATACCTGCATGAGACAAGCCATTACTCCGGAGCAGAGGCTTGTTGCCACGTTGAGGTACTTGGCGACAGGGAGAAGTCTTCAGGATTTGAAGTTCTCTTCAGGTATCTCTCCCCAGGCCCTGGGAATCATTATTCCAGAGACCTGTTCTGCCATCATTCAGGTCCTGCAGGAGGACTATATTAAGGTAACATTTCTACTTTACTATTCCCTTCTATGTATGCTCTGTTTGCTAATGACTTGTATTTTTGACCTCCTTCCCTAATTACCATGATTGCAATATGTTCTAATATGCTGTGCCCCTTTTCTCCTTCATGCATTTTTCCCTTCACTTACCTCACCAGCATGCTCTTCTGCCCCAATAGACACCTATGGCCTAGTCACTTAAGCAATGTCTTTTGTCTGCTGCATAGTATTGTTTGCCCAAAACACCCCCTAAAATATGCACAAATGTTTGCTGTGTGGTTTACTTCATGTAGAGCCCCCTTTTTTTTGTTCTTTTGGTGGGGGGGGGGGGGCAAACTCATTAGGAACCCCCTCCCCCAACTGCTCTGTCAGATGGTACCAATCCTTTATCTGCTGGCTTTCCCAAGGTCCATACACACTATATACCTACCTCTTTATAGTGCGCATCTTTAGGGATGAATTCAGCAAAGCATGTAGTGCAAGGGACTGCCTCCATACATTCCATTTCCTATTTTTTTGTCTTCTTTCCCTCCTATTAGCTTGCTTGGTAATTTAATAATGTCACACTGTGCCTGCCTTTTTTTTGGGGGGGGGGGGGGGGTTGAAATGTTATTTTATATTTCCTGTGGCCTGCCAATAGTGTTAATTACAGAGGGTCTGGCCAAAAAAGCCCACATTATTGAGCCATTTGCCAATCAATGAAGTGCAGAGGGTTAGCTGTCCACCACCCCCCCCCCCCCCCCCAAAACCCCTAGTTATTGCCAATGGCCCATCAGAAGTGGGGGGATTGATGGGGGGGTGAGTAATCTGTGAAGGGGAGCCTCTACTTTTCTGTGCAAATACTTTCCAGCCTCCAATTTTAGACAATGCTCTTGTTCCAAGATGTTGATTGTCTAATCTGCTTGCAATGTTTAGGTGCAAAGTGACTAATTTTTTTTTCTTGTTTCACTCCACAGTTCCCTTCCACGCCACAGGAATGGCAGACTGTGGCCTCCCACTTTGCCAGCCGTTGGGACTTTCCTAACTGCGGAGGGGCAATTGATGGGAAACACGTCCGCATCGTCCCACCGCCCAACTCGGGGTCCTACTATTATAATTATAAAGGGTTTAATAGTGTAGTGATGTTGGCGGTGGTGTCGGCAACATACGAGTTTATGTATGTGGACGTGGGGATGAACGGCCGGATATCGGATGGTGGGGCCATTACGCACACGGAGTTCTACTGGCGTCTCCAAAGTGGCAGTCTGTGCTTGCCACCTCCAGAGGAGAATGCCGAAGGACTCCCCTTCGTCTTTGTCGCAGATGAAGCGTTTGCGTTGACTCCCCATCTGATGAGGCCGTTCCCGATGAGGACCCTCACCCCGGACCAGAGGGTCTTCAACTACAGGCTGTCCAGAGCCAGAAGAGTTGTGGAGAACGCTTTTGGCATCCTGGCCAGCCGCTTCCGCCTGTTCCTGACGGCATTTAACTTGGCGGAATACAAACTGAACCACATAGTTCTTGCCTGTTGCATATTGCACAACTTCCTCAAAAGACATAACAGGAACTATGTGGTGCCCGTTGGCCCAGATGTGGAGGGCCCTCCAAATGCCGAACTCACAGCCCTTCGAGTGGCACGTCCAGGCTTGCCCCCTCTAAATGCCCGTGTGGTCCGGGACCAATATATGCAGTACTTTGTGGGTAGGGGGGCCATTGCTCTGCCTGACGATGTGTGAGAGGCATTTTTTAATAAATCTGATATTTTAACCAACCTATGATTTCATGTCATTTCAGTCTTCTTTTTAGCTTATTTTACTTTGACATTTTTTCCCTTTGCCTTTGACAGTGGGAATGCACTTTCTGGGCAAAAGGAGGTAACAGTCTCTTCTTCCCAAAAAGATTATTCTCATGTTGTGTGTTTGCTACCTAATCTTTGGTCTAGAGAAGGTTTGTACTGCATAACTGACACCCAAAATACTCCTTTTCATCACCAGGTCTGACATGTGTGTATTCTCCAAAATGCTGTGCTCCGTGTTTTCGTACAAAGCACTGTGGGTGTCATTTACATAAGTCAAATCCGCTATGCTCTACAAGTGCATTGAAAAAGTTCCCCGGGAAAGAAAATTGGAGTGCAAAGTGGATTTGCCTTTAGTAAATAACACCCATTGCCCCCCATATCCTTTTCATTTTACATACATAATGCATTGTGTTTTTTAAATAAGGAAGCCACACATTTAGAAAAATAAAAGTTTACTAGGAAAACATTCCCAAGTGCGTTTACAATCTTCACGCCAAAACTGACAACATCTTGGTTATTTACAACATTGTTTACAAACATTCCGCAATTGGTAAAACCAGGCATGGAGCAAAACAGAACCTAGGAACTTGGAAAGTTCAACTTTGTAAAGTGAAGACAAGATCAGACATGACTATATGTTCAAAGTGTGTTTGATCTTGCCTTCATCACATGGGGGGGTCACCCCCGAAAAGTGGAAATTTGGAACATGCACACAATTTGGGTCTGAAAATGGTCATTAGATGGGAAAACACATGCCTAGAAGCTTCAAAAGTGCCATTTTCCATCATGGGGATGAATGGACGTTTTTTGGGGGTGCAACCCCTTCACCACAACCACTTTCGTAGTTCGTAAAGTGTTTGCACCCCCAAAAAAACGTTGCCATTCATCCACCATGGTGGGAGCTAGCACATGTGGACACAATGTGTGCATGTTCCAAATTTCAGACAGTTTTTAAGTTGCAAATGTGTTCAGAAGCAGGCACAAATGTGTGTTAATTACTTGGTGCGTTTTCATATTTTTCCTAAAACATCAATGATGTTCTTCAATTTTTGTTGAACATCATTGATGTTTTGCTTTATGTAATCTAGATCTCGATTGCAGACCATTATCTCTCCGATGAGTACGTGGGCACTCTCTGTGGTAAAGTGCGATTTTTCTTCCACAACATCCACGTCACCTAAAAACCACAAACAAACAAAAATGGGGTGTTGGAAATGAGGCAGCCATACATGGATTAGCTTACCAGTAGCTGTGTTCTCCCACACTCACCTGTTGTGGTGACAATTTCTCCAAGTTCGATGATCTCTCCTTCCTCCTCCTCCTCCTCTGCTTCTGCTCTTTCCCCTTTTTTGGGAGGTGTTGGTTTGGGGGTTTCCTCAGACGGCCCAAGTTTTCGCTCCCCTATGAGAATGTCCAAAAGGAAGATTTAGCAACACAAACTATTGAGGGCAGAAATAGGAAATGACAAACATTGCTTGAAAGTGACGGACACTATTTTAGTTTGGCCAGTTACAAATGTCAACTACATGAATGTAGTCACTTTGTAAAGGTGCTAAACTGACTAGCTTTTTGGTAGAAGTTTGTGTGATGGAGACCCCCCTCTAGTATCCACTGGAGCACATGTGTGGAAAAGGCTAATAAAAAGGGGGTTTGGGTGTCCCAGCACTAGTGCTCTCGAGTCCAGATGGGTAAACAGCTACTGGGTGACCTCTCCTTTACATTGAATAAATTGGCTTTACATTCTGGATGACATTTCTAGGGAGAACAAACTTCCTTTCCCCCAAAAAAACACCAAACATCGTATTATAAGTGGCCGCACGATCGAGGTTGCGTACGATCGAATGGACACACACACGACCATGACAGTGGCAGAAAGATCGAGGCTGAGTACGATCGAATGCACAGACGAACATGAAAGTGGCCATTTTGGAATGTACAACTTTGTAAAAATCAAACCACATGGAGCAGTATGCAAGCAAGAAATCAAACACAAAACACAACTACTTACTTTTTTGAAGAATTCTCTTGATCTTTCTGTACTGATCGGCCTCCCTCAGTTTCAGGTCTGACCAGCGTTTCCTCAGTTGCTCCTTGGATCGTTGTACCCCAAAATGATTGTACAGCCTTCTCACAACTTTAGACATGATCTTGGCCTTGCGGACATTGGGGTTGAGGTAAGGCCCATACTTCCCATCATAGTCGCTCCTCTTTAACCACTTTAGCCCCGGACCAATTGTCAGCTTAAGGACCAGAGGTCTTTTTTCAATTTCGCACTGCACTACTTTAACTGGTAATTGCGCGGTCATGCAATTTTGTAACCAAACGAAATTTGCGTCCTTTTCTTCCCACAAATAGAGCTTTCTTTTGATGGTATTTGATTGCCTCTGTGATTTTTATTTTTTGCGATATAAACGGAAAAGGAGCGAAAATTTTGAAAAAAAAAGAGATTTTCTACTTTTTGTTATAAAAAAAATCTAATAAACTCAATTTTAGTCAAACATTTGGGCCAAAATGTATTCAGCCACATGTCTTTAGTAAAAAAAATGCCAATAAGCGTATATTTATTGGTTTGCGCAAAAGTTATAGCGTCTACAAAACTAGAGTACATTTTCTGGAATTTACACGGCTTTTAATTTATGACTACCTATCTCATTTCTTGAGGTGCTAAAATGGCAGGGAAGTACAAAACCCCCCCAAATGACCCCATTTTGGAAAGTAGACACCCCAAGCTATTTGCTGAGAGGCATGTTGAGCCCATTGAATATTTTTTTTTTTAGTCCCAAGGGATTGAATAAAGACAAAAAAAAAAAAAAAACATAAAGTTGTCACTAAATGATATATTGCTCACACATGCCATGGTTATATGTGGAGATGCACCCCAAAATACATTTTGCTGCTTCTCCCGAGTATGGGGATACCACATGTGTGGGACTTTTTGGGAGCCTAGCCGCGCACGGGGCCCCGAAACCCAATCAACGCCTTCAGGGTTTCTAAGGGTGCAAATTTTTGATTTCACTCCTCACTACCTATCACAGTTTTGAAGGCCATAAAATGCCAAAATAGCACAAAACCCCCCCAAATGACCCCATTTTGGAAAGTAGACACCCCAAGCTATTTGCTGAGAGGCATGTTGAGTACATGGAATATTTTATATTTTGCCACAAGTTGCGGGAATATTACAAACTTTTTTTTTTTTGCCCAAAGTTGTCACTAAATGATATATTGCCCACACATGCCATGGGCATATGTGGAATTACACCCCAAAATACATTCTGCTGCTTCTCCTGAGTACGAGGATACCACATGTGTGGGACTTTTTGGGAGCCTATCCGCATACGGGACCCCGAAAACCAAGCACCGCCTTCAGGATTTCTAAGGGCATAAATTTTTGATTTCACTCCTCACTACCTATCACTACCTATCACAGTTTTGAAGGCCATAAAATGCCAAGATGGCACAAAACCCCCCCAAATGACCCCATTTTGGAAAGTAGACACCCCAAGCTATTTGCTGAGAGGCATGTTGAGCCCATTGAATATTTTTTTTTTTAGTCCCAAGTGATTGAATAAAGACAAAAAAAAAAAAAAAAAAAAAAAATGTATTCAAAAAGTTGTCACTAAATGATATATTGCTCACACATGCCATGGTTATATGTGGAATTGCACCCCAAAATACATTTTGCCACTTCTCCTGAGTACGGGGATACCACATGTGTGGGACTTTTTGGGAGCCTAGCCGCGTACGGGGCCCCGAAACCCAAGCACCACCTTCAGCATTTCTAAGGGTGTAAATTTTTGATTTCACTCCTCACTACCTATCACAGTTTCGAAGGCCATAAAATGCCAAAATTGCACAAAACCCCCCCAAATGACCCCATTTTGGAAAGTAGACACCCCAAGCTATTTGCTGAGAGGCATGTTGAGTACATGGAATATTTTATATTTTGCCACAAGTTGCGGGAATATTACAAACTTTTTTTTTTTTTTGCCCAAAGTTGTCACTAAATGATATATTGCCCACACATGCCATGGGCATATGTGGAATTACACCCCAAAATACATTCTGCTGCTTCTCCTGAGTACGGGGATACCACATGTGTGGGACTTTTTGGGAGCCTATCCGCATACGGGACCCCGAAAACCAAGCACCGCCTTCAGGATTTCTAAGGGCATAAATTTTTGATTTCACTCCTCACTACCTATCACTACCTATCACAGTTTTGAAGGCCATAAAATGCCAAGATGGCACAAAACCCCCCCAAATGACCCCATTTTGGAAAGTAGACACCCCAAGCTATTTGCTGAGAGGCATGTTGAGCCCGTTGAATATTTTTTTTTTTAGTCCCAAGTGATTGAATAAAGACAAAAAAAAAAAATAAAAAAAATTTATTCAAAAAGTTGTCACTAAATGATATATTGCTCACACATGCCATGGTTATATGTGGAATTGCACCCCAAAATACATTTTGCTGCTTCTCCTGAGTATGGGGATACCACATGTGTGGGACTTTTTGGGAGCCTAGCCGCGTACGGGGCCCCGAAACCCAAGCACCGCCTTCAGGATTTCTAAGGGTGCAAATTTTTGATTTCACTCCTCACTACCTATCACAGTTTCGAAGGCCATAAAATGCCAAAATAGCACAAAACCCCCCCAAATGACCCCATTTTGGAAAGTAGACACCCCAAGCTATTTGTTGAGAGGCATGGTGAGTATTTTACAGCTCTCATGTGTTTTTGAAAATGAAGAAAGTAAAGAAAAAAAAATTTTTTTTTTTCTTTTTTCAATTTTCAAAACATTGTGACAAAAAGCGAGATCTGCAAAATACTCACCATACCTCTCAGCAAATAGCTTGGGGTGTCTACTTTCCAAAATGGGGTCATTTGGGGGTGGTTTGTGCCATCTGGGCATTCCATGGCCTCCGAAACTGTGATTGGCAGTGAGGAGTGAAATAAAAAAATTACACCCTTAGAAAGCCTGAAAGCGGTGCTTGGATTTTGGGGTCCCGTACGCGGCTAGGCTCCCAAAAAGTCCCACACATGTGGTATCCCCGTACTCAGGAGAAGCAACAGAATGTATTTTGGGGTGTATCTCCACATATGCCCATGGCATGTTTGAGCAATATATCATTTAGTGACAAGTTTTTGTAAAAAAAAATATTATTTTTTTTTTTTTCATTATTCAATCTCTTGGGACCAAAAAAAAAAATATTTAATGGGCTCAACATTGCTCTCAGCAAATAGCTTGGGGTGTCTACTTTCCAAAATGGGGTCATTTGGGGGGGGTTTGAACTGTCCTGGCATTTTATGCACAACATTTAGAAGCCTATGTCACACGTCACCCACTCTTCTAACCACTTGAAGATAAAGCCCTTTCTGACACTTTTTGTTTACATGAAAACATATTTTTTTTTTGCAAGAAAATTACGTTGAACCCCCAAACACTATATATATTGTTAAAGCAAAGGCCCTACAGATTAAAATGGTGGGTGTTGCATTTTTTTTTCCACACAGTATTTGCGCAGCGATTTTTCAAACGCATTTTTTGTGGAAAAAATACACTTTTTTTTATTTTAATGCACTAAAACACACTATATTGCTCAAATTTTTGATGAAATAAAAAATATGATCTTAGGCCGAGTACATGGATACCAAACACGACATGCTTTAAAATTGCGCACAAACACGCAGTGGCGACAAACTACATACATTTTTAAAAGCCTTTAAAAGCCTTTACAGGTTACCACATTAGATTCACGGAGGAGGTCTACTGCTAAAATTACTGCCCTCGATCTGACCTTCGCGGTGATACCTCACATGCATGGTGCAATTGCTGTTTACATATGACGCCAGACCAACGCTTGTGTTCGCCTTTGCGCAAAAGAAGGGGGGGCAGGGGTGCTTTTTTTTTTTTTTTTTTTAGTTTTTCTTTTTATTTAGCTTTTTTATTTTATTTTTAAACTGTTCCTTCCATTTTTTTTTTCTTAGTTGTCATTTTTATTGTTATCGCAGGGAATGTAAATATCCCCTATGATAGCAATAGGCAGTGACAGGTACTCTTTTTTTGAAAAAATTGGGGTCTATTAGACCCTAGATCTTTCCTGTGCCCTCAAAGCATCTGACCACACCAAGATCGGTGTGATAAAATGCTTTCCCAATTTCCCAATGGCGCGGTGGGTATGCCCACCATTAGAATACCTCCCTTCATCCACCCACTTCTAATGATGGGCATACATGCACCATTTATATATGCCGAAGCATGGGGGCATCCTCCCGCAAAAAAAGTTATGCCACGTATACATGGTCGAACTTTTTTCGACCGTATGTACGTGGCATTAGGAGCAAAATCGCTCCTCCGCCCTCTGCTGCCCCCATGCTTCGGCATATATGCTCTTTTTTTTAACTGTGGTGGTGAAATCACCTCCTACAGCATTGGAGTCGCGGCTTTATGTATCGTGGGAGCAAACGCTGTTGCTGTCAAGATAAATAAATCCACGCTGCAACTGAATGGCGTACCTGCTAAGCAAATAATGGTTAACATTAAAACAAAGTAACATTACAGTATAACAGTAAGACCTTACCATACCATACCTGCAAAGCAAATACCAAAAAAAAAACATAGTAAAAAATAAAACATTTTGTTAACGCAACCGGTGCCTAAAATATATATATGCCGAAGCATGGGGGCATCCTCCCGCAAAAAAGTTATGCCACGTACACATGGTCGGACTTTTTTCGACCGTATGTACGTGGCATTAGGAGCAAAATCGCTCCTCCGCCCTCTGCTGCCCCCATGCTTCGGCATATATGCTCTTTTTTTTAACTGTGGTGGTGAAATCACCTCCTACAGCGTTGGAGTCGCGGCTTTATGTATCGTGGGAGCAAACGCTGTTGCTGTCAAGATAAATAAATCCACGCTGCAACTGAATGGCGTACCTGCTAAGCAAATAATGGTTAACATTAAAAAAAGTAACATTAGAGTATAACAGTAAGACCTTACCATACCATACCTGCAAAGCAAATACCAAAAAAAAAACATAGTAAAAAATAAAACATTTTGTTAACGCAACCGGTGCCTAAAATATATATATGCCGAAGCATGGGGGCATCCTCCCGCAAAAAAGTTATGCCACGTACACATGGTCGGACTTTTTTCGACCGTATGTACGTGGCATTAGGAGCAAAATCGCTCCTCCGCCCTCTGCTGCCCCCATGCTTCGGCATATATGCTCTTTTTTTTAACTGTGGTGGTGAAATCACCTCCTACAGTGTTGGAGTCGCGGCTTTATGTATCGTGGGAGCAAACGCTGTTGCTGTCAAGATAAATAAATCCGCGCTGCAACTGAATGGCGCACCTGAAAACAAAAAAATGGTTAACAATAAAACATACCTGAAAAGCAAGCATGATAAAACATAATAAAACATTGCAGAATAGAATAGAGTAAAAAAGAGCAACAATAGAGAGAGAACAATAAAACGACAACTATTTTTGGTTTTTTATTTTATATTTTTTTTGGGGTTTTTTTTTTTTTGTACTTTTTTTTTTTTTTTTTTTATTTTTTACACTTTTTTTTTAAACTATAACTATAATTTTAACTGTAACGGTCGGGTCTCAAAATGCGATGGCATTCTTGAGACCCTGTAACTATAATTTTAACTGCAACGGTCGGGTCTCAAAATGCGATGGCATTCTTGAGACCCTGTGAAAGTGTATCCTAGCCTGTGAAATGCTGTACCCTACGCTAAAACCTCACTAGTTCGTGGTAGCGTTCAAAGCATTCACCAACGCAGAGACCAGGATTGTCAGGACAGCGTGGACAATAATAACGGGTGTCACGCCTAAATCCGCGCTTGGTACAGACACGACATCTTCTTTGGGGGGCTCGTTGGGTAGGGGTACTCTGGAGGACATGAGGATAATGCCTCTCATGCAGCCGGCTTACTGCATTTGGTAGGGGATGGTGAGGTGTGGAATCGCCTGGATACAGGAGTTCCATGACAACCGCTCCCTGGAATTCAAGGAAGGGTAACGTCCCGCCTGAAGCTCCGTATAGCACATGAGCATTCAGCAAAGCCAATTGGAATAAATAAATAGACACTTTTTTGTACCAGCGTCTAGCCTTACGGACAACTAGGTACGGCGCCAACAACTGGTCGTTGAGGTCCACCCCCCCCCATATTAAGGTTGTATTCGTGGATACAGAGGGGTTTCGTCACAACACCAGCCGCCGTACGAATTTGGACTGTCGTGTCTGCATGAAGGGAGGTAAGAACGAAAACATTCCTATTATCCCTCCACTTCACAGCGAGCAAGTTATTACACTTCAAGCAGGCTCTCTCCCCCAGCCTAAGACGGGAATCTACAAGCCGCTGGGGAAAGCCCCGCGATTAGGTCGCACGGTGCCACATGCTCCAATCTGATGATCAAACAAGTGACTAAACAGTGGCACGCTCGTGTAATAATTGTCCACGTACAAGTGGTACCCCTTTCCGAATAAGGGTGACACCAAGTTCCACACTATCTTGCCAGCGCTCCCTATGTAATCTGGACAGTTCTCCGGCTCTACGTGACTATCTTTTCCCTCATAAACCGTAAAGCTCCACGTATAGCCTGTTGCCCTGTCACAGAGCTTGTAGAGCTTGACCCCGTATCTGGCACGCTTGCTGGGAAGGAACTGTTTGAAAGACAAGCGGCCAGAAAACTTAATCAGGGACTCGTCAACGCAGACAACTTGATTGGGCGTAAACAAGGCTGCAAAACATTGGTTGAAGTGGTTTATGAGGGGCCGAATTTTGTAGAGCCGATCAAATTCAGGGTCTCCACGAGGACGACAAAGTTCATTGTCACTGAAGTGCATGAAGCGCAAAATCATCTCGTATCGTGCCCTGGACATGGAGGCAGAGAACACGGGCATATGGTGGTGCGGTGAGGTGGACCAATAAGACCTCAGCGTCGGGAATTTGTGTATGCCCATGTTGAGGGAAAGGCCCAGAAAGGTCTTAAATTCGGAAACCGTAATTGGTTTCCAATCTCTGGCAAGGGAAGGCACTTGGGGATTAGCGGCGATGTGTTGACCAGCGTATATATTACTTTGGTCCACAATAGATCTATAGAGATCTTCCGTGAAAAACAGCGAATAAAAATCGGATGGCTTAAAATCAGCTGTTTCCACCTGAATACCGGGTTGGCCAGTGAATGGGGGAAGTACGGGTTCTGCAGAAGTGGTGGGCACCCAATCAGGATTGGCGAATTCTGCAGGAAGGACACTATGTGATCGACGGACCTGCCTTTGTCTTCTTCTTGGTGGCAGCGGGACACTACTTGTGCTTGCCACCTCGCCAGCTTGAACTGCACTTATGGGACTCGCCACGTCACCAAGTGTTACTGCAGTGCTGGTTTGACTACGTCCAGGGTGTACTAGGCCGCTGGTGCTTGCCAGTTCACCAGAAGGAATAGCGGCGCTAGTACTTCTCTGCTCCATACGAGAGACCTGCGGTTCCTGCACCTCAACAACATCAGAAGATCGGGATCGGGTACGCCTGACCTTAGCAGGGACCTCACCTTCGTCGCCAGAGCTATCTGTCATGGAGCCGCTGTCGTCTACTGGATCGTATTCTGAGCCTGATTCTGACAGATGAGTGACCTCCTCTTCACTATCTGACATACTCAGAAACAAGTAGGCCTGTTCACTAGTGTACTTGCGATTTGCCATTTTGGGCTCTAAATTTAGTAGTACACTAGTGAGATTCACAGGAAAAAAAGCTCCTAGGCTGCTGGCGAATGAATCAAAACGCTACCAAAAAAACTGTTAGCGATCGCAGGGATCAGGCCTGACTCTGCGAACGCTGCAGTTATGTGTGCTTAGTGTTTTGGAAGTGACAGTGATCGATCGATACTGCACTTGGGTGGGCTGGGCTGGGCTGGGCGGAGGGGGAAAACGCAGGTGCTAGCAGGTATCTGGGCTGATCCCGCTAACAATGCGTTTTTTGGAACCCTAAACTGCTGGGACGCTAGTATAGATCTGATCAGATCAGATATTGATCTGTTCAGATACTATACCACTAAGGGAGGTGTATGCTTTGCGCGTGGGTGTTTTTGCGGTACTGGCACTAACCTGGGGCGACGCAGACCTTATTTGACCCTAAAACCTAATTGATATCACCCGCCGGGCGATCAGGGGGTTAAACCGATAGTTGGGTAATAAATGGCGGGTGCCCTGACAGTATAAAAAAACAAGCTAACTAACCAGCGTCACCCGTAACAGTTATACGGTGATCACTGGTGAAAGGGTTAACTAGGGGCAATCAGGGGGTTAAAACCTTTATTAGGTAATATATGGGGGTACCTGACACTATATAAAAACCTGACGGGGAACCTAAATAACTAAATAACTAACTGGCTAACCAGCGTCACCAGTGACACTTATACTGTGATCACTGGTGAAAGAGTTAACTCTAGGGGCAATCAAGGGGTTAAAACCTTTATTTAGGTTGTAATATGGGGGTACCTGACCTATAAACCTATTTATAATCCTATATAAACCTGGCGGTTACCTAAAAAAAAAACTGGCTACCTAGCGGCACCAGTGACACTAATAGAGCGATCAAAAAAACGATCGCTTAGTGACACTGGCAAAAGGGGGTGAAAGGGTTACCTAGGGGGCAATCAAGGGGTTAAACCTTTATTGGGGGGGGGGGTAGGGGGCTACCTTGGACCTAAAGGGGCCTAAAACTAACTGCCCTGACAGTTATTGCAGTCACACTGACACTAAATGCAGTGATCAGTAAATAAATGATCACTGCAATCAGTGACACTGTGACAGGGGGGGCAGGGGGTGATCTGGGGGGTGATCAGGGGGTGACAGGGGGGTGAAATATGTGCCTATGTGTGCCTGGTGTCAGTGTAGTGTTGGTGCACTAACCTGATGTCTTCACAGCTCCGCGTCCCGGTCAGAAAGACCGACACGAGGAGCGTGACATCACTTCCCCTTGCCTGTGTTTACAATTACACAGGAAGGGGAAGGAAGCGGACGAATCCCATTGGCCAGAGCGATCGGGAGGGGGTGGCCAGAAACGACTGGCCGTTACCTCGTCCCGCATCGCTTCTGAAGCCATCCCGACCGTCCCCGCCGGCGGAGGGGGGTCCGATCGGACCCCCCAACCGCCTGAAGAATGGCACGTACAGGTACGTGCTTCTGCCTGTACGTGCCATTCTGCCGACGTATATATACAGGGGGCGGTCGGGAAGTGGTTAATATGTCCACCATCTCCAACATTTCTCCAAATGACATATTGGAGGCCTTGAATTTCAGGCACCGGGATCGGGACGTTTCTGCCTCCGGACTTTCCTCGTCCACCTCCTCGTTGGGGGGATATTTGGGGCGCACCTGCTGTGTCCCCGCCATGTGCTCTCCCCACTGCGCCGTAAAGAGAAGGGGTGGGGAATAGACGAGAAAGATCGTCAGGGGCGGGCGGAGTTTGACGCATGCGCACTGTATATAAAACGTCACACGCCTGTGTCGTAGCCACGATCTGGGAGACGAGGGGAGAGAAAGCTCACGCACGAGACGATCGCTACAAACGAAGGTACAATTTGACGTTGGTACATAACTAGCCTAGACTGATTAGAACTTGAGGCTTCTTTATGGAGAAGATTAGGAGAGTTTAGGCTGACATTATTTATATTGTTTTGTGTGGCGTTGTGTCTTGCAGAGGTGATGGATGCCTTCTACAACGTGAGCTTTCTCCCACACTTCATTGATAAATACCGGCAATTCCCCCTCTTATGGCAGGCAAAACACAGGGATTATAGCAACAGACCAAAGAGGTACGCAGCCCTGCTGAAACTGGTGGCATTTGTAAAGCCTACCCTGCCCATGGCAACCGTCGCAAACTTAAAAGTGAAGATCACCAACATGAAGACTACCTATTTCCGGGAGCGCAATAAGGTCCTGAAGTCACAAGCATCTGGAGCTGCAGCAGCTGATGTCCATGTCCCCACGCTCTGGTACTATGACAGGCTCCACTTTCTCAAAGACCAGGCTACTGTCAGGAAGTCACTCTCGACTCTTCCTTGCACGCGTCCTTCCACGCACGCCACCCCTGATGAGGATTCCGAGGACCAACCTGGGCCTTCCAGTCAGGAATATGTGCAGGTGCCCAGCTTGTTCCAGGTATAGTAGTTTTGGAACCAGTTTGTTGAATAATGAATGATGTTCAGTTAATTCAGGATCCCCAATTGCTTATTTCCTAACGTGATTGACATATCAACAGACAGTGGTGTGGGAGACATTTTTGGGAAGAATCTAAACTGCAGGGCTGAGAATTGTATGGTTTTGTATTTGAAAACATTTTGCAACAGTCACTAGATGAGAATTGTGTGTGTTTGATGAACAAATAACTGAAACTATGTCCCTTTTTCATACACAGGAAGACCTCAGCCAGGAGGTGGCTGTGGAAGGTGGCAGTCAGGAGGAGGCAGGGGGTAGTGGCAGCCAAGAGGGGGGTAGGCGTAGGAGCCTGACTGTCTCCCAAGTCTCTCCCCTCCGCCTTCGCTACAGAAGGGCGAAAAACATGGGGGAGGTGGGAGAGTCAGCGCTCCAGCTCATAAAAGATGCCTCAGCCTCCCTCTATGCCACACCCACCTACGAGGAGGCCTTTGCCTCCTTGGTTACAAGTAAATTTACGGGTATGGAGGCGGGGCAACGCAGCATGTGTGAGGAGGTCATCCTCAAAATACTAAATGAGGGGATGGCTGGGGAGATGACTCCCCTCACACATGTTTGCGAGAGTGACCTTGCTCCGCCTCCTCCTCCTCCTTCTGCCACCCCACCAGCACCAGCACCACGGCGTGGAAGGAAGCGTACAAGGAAGACAAGAGAGTGACAACCTGGACTCAGTCTGGTCTGAGAGAAGATGGAGCCTCTTGTAGTACCAGAGCCTGGGGACCTAGATGGCATCTGCTGCAGTTCCGGATGTTTTGGACTTCAGGACCAGATTGCGCTCCCTTATTATTTAGATAGGTAGTCTTCATGCCCCCAATTGTTTAAGTCTGTAAAATGATGGTTGCCATGGGTGTCCAAGGCTTTGCAAATTCCCCAAGTTTCACCATGGCTGCGTTCCTCTTTGGTCTGTTGCTGAGACCTAAATAAAGGTTTTTTTGATTTGAAATAATCATTGACTATTGTGTTTTACTTTTCTACAATGACAGTTTTTCTTTGAGTAGGCAGGTACATTTCACTAATCCTAGAATTAACAAGGGGCACCAACAACCAACAAACTCCTAGTAAATGTAAGCAAGAAATACAAATGTTAATAATGTGGTTTGGCTAAGTTGAGACATACAAACCCCCTCCAAAAAAAAAAAAATCTCCTTCAAATATGTATTCCCCCAAAAAAAAAAAATCTGGGTAAAAAAATAAGAAAGATTGTATTACGATCTGAGTAAAAATAAACATGTAGTGTATAAATGCTGCAAAGTAATAAAGAAGTAAGTTTGTGAGAAGTGCGGGTGAATAGGAGCAGCTAAAAGATGTCATTCTTGTTGCATTGTAAAGAAAAAGAGAATGCGCTGCATTAAAGACATTTTAACATTGCAGCGTGACGAATGTGCTGTGTCGATTAGGAAAGGTAGTTTTACCTGACCGAGCGCTTCCGTCACAGAATTTCTTCTGAGCATGCGTAGCACTTTGTCCGTCGGACAAGCGTACACACGCTCGGATTTGGTGTGATCGGACCGGGTTGACGGGAAATCTTTCCAGCAGGAGATAAGACTTTGTCCGACGGACAAACCGACGAACACTGTCCGATGGTGCATACACACGGTCTGATTTTTCAACAACCTTGTCCGATCGGACCAAATTGATGAAAAAGTCCGACCGTGTGTATGGGGCTTTAGTCACAACTAGGAGCAATATTTTTGAACCTTATACCAACTTCTCATCAGGCAAACAGTGAACAACTTTTGAAATGTCTGAAATGTTGATCCTATTTGTGACTTATAAATGGTTCTTCTTTGGAACTGTCAATGAGCTGGTAACACTTCCTTGTAGAAGACAATGCAGAGACAATCAAAATGTTCCCCTTCAAGATTCTCAGCACGCAAGTCGGATCATCTTAAATCCGACTTCTGGTGCGACTTCTATTCAAATTAATGGGCTCCCATAGGATTTTTGAATAGAGACAGAGAAACACGGCTGAAAGCTAGCGCGGCTTAACGTGCATTTAATTCAATGCAAAACGCGTAAAAAAAAATGCCTTTTAATGCTGCTTTTTTCCTGGCATCTGTACTAGCTTAAGTAGCTTTACAGCCCATTTTTTAAAGCGTCCATGTGCATGAGGACTTAACTTAACCACTTAAGCCCCGGACCAATTTGCAGCCAAAGGACCAGGCCCCTTTTCGCGATTCGGCACTGCGTCGCTTTAACTGACAATTGCATGGTCGTGCGACGTGGCTCCAAAACAAAATTGGCGTCCTTTTTTTCCCCACAAATAGAGCTTTCTTTTGGTGGTATTTGATCACCTCTGCGGTTTATATTTTTTGCGACAATTTTGAAAAAAGTTCTATATTTTGCAATATTTTTAACTTTTTGCTATAATAAATATCCCCCAAAAATATATAAAAAAAAACATATTTTTTCTTCAGTTTAGGCCAATACATATTCTTCTACATATTTTTGGTAAAAAAAAAATCACAATTAGCGATTATTGATTGGTTTGCGGAAAAGTTATAGCGTTTACAAAATAGGGGATAGTTTTATAGCATTTTTATTAAAAAAAAAAAATTTCACTAGTAATGGCGGCGATCAGCGATTTTTATGTGACTGCAACATTATGGTGGACACATCTGACATTTTTGACACATTTTTGGGACCATTGTAATTTATACAGCAATCAGTGCTATTTAAATGCACTGATTCCTGTGTAAATGACACTGGCAGTAAAGGAGTTAACCACTAGGAGGCGGGGAGGGGTTAAGTGAGCCCTGTGGGTGTTTTCTTACTGTAGGGGGCGTGACTTGGCATGTGACGTCACTGATCGTCTTTCCCTATGACAGGGAACAGACGATCAGTGACAGTGTCACTAGGAAGCACGGGGAGAGGTTTGTTTACACATACCTCTCCCCGTTCTTCAGCTCTGTTACCCAATCGCGGGACACCAGCAGCGATCGGGTCCGCTGGTCCCGCGGCCACGGTCACAGAGCTCAGGACCGGGTCGTGAGCATGCCGGTGGCGGCGCGCACGCGACCCGCGGCTGGGCTCTTAAAGGACAATGTACCTGTACGTTGATGTGCCCAGCCATGCCATTCTGCCAACGTATATGTGCAGGAGGCGGTCCTTAAGCGGTTAATGTTAGCTGTAAGCAACAAGCTCATATTGAAAATATAAAAATACTTTAAGAGAGCAAATTTTCCAAGGATGAGGGCTGCTCTCCAAGGTTTAGACTGGGGGAGAATATTGGAATCGGTAAACACAGAACAGAAATGGGAATTCTTCAAAAACACTGTATGTGAACTCACTGCAAAGTATATTCCCATAGGCAATAAGTTTAAAAGACGAAAAATAAAACCTACTGTATGTGGCTAACAGCTAAATTTAAAAAAGCTATAAATAAAAAGAAAAGATCTTTTATAAAATATAAAAATGAAGGAACACTATCATCGTTTAAACGTTATAAAGAATATAACAGAATATATAAAAAGGAAACCAAGGAAGCAAAAATTCAAAACGAATGACAGTTTGCAAAAGATAATAGGACAACCCCCCCCCAAAAAAAAACATAATGCCCCGTACACACGGTCGGATATTCCGATGGAAACAGTCCGATCAGATTATGTTGTCGGAAAATCTGATCATGTGGCTCTAGCGGGCTTTTTCCGTCGTAATTTTCGATTGAAATTTTTTTCTGACAACAAAATCAGATCGGACTTTTTCCGATCGTGTGTAGAGAATGCTGATGCACAAAATGCCATGCATGCTCAGAAGAAATTTGGAGACGAGAGTTATTGGCTACTGGCCTCTACGTAGTCCCGTCGTACGTGTTGTACGTTACCTTGTTCGGAACGATCAGATTTTCTGACAACTTTGTCCGACCGTGTGTATGCAACACAAGTTTCGGACAAAATCCGTCGGAAAAAATCTGATGGACTTTGTGGTCGGAATGTCCGACCGTGTGTACGGGGCATAAGAAACGCAATATTTCAGTAAAAACACCCTAACGTAAATTTTAGGGCAAACAAACCCAATAAATGACCCAATTTTTTTGTAAAATATAAAAGACGAGGTTGCGCCAAGTAAATAGATACCCAACATGTCAAACCTTAAAAATGTATTTGCGTCCGTGAAATGACGGCAAACTTTAGTACCCTATATTTTCTATAGGCGATGCTTCAAAGGTATCAGTTTAGTGTTACAGAGGAGGTCTGGTGTTAGAATTATTGCTCTCACTCCAGTGTACGCGGCAATATGTAACATGTGTATCGCAATCAACGTCACCCGCCATGACTGTCCCAGGCCCACCGATGGTGGGAGCGCTGGTACTGAGGGGGTGTGTGAGAGCGATCGGGTGGCGCCGCTGGAGCCAATGGATTGTGTGCAATACCCCCCACCGTTAGGTTTGACACAGTTCCCCACACACGGCTCATGTGTAAGCTAAAGTCTACAGGCTTAGAAAGATCAGTTTGTAAATGGATAGAAAACTGGCTAAAAGACAGAATTCAGAGTAGTGGTTAATGATTCTTACTCTGAATGGTCTAAGGTTATCAGTGGTGTACCCGGTACAACGGGGCGCCGCGGGGACCCTCCGCCATTTTTCGCCGTCTTCCGGCCGTTCTGCGCATGCGCGGCCATACGGAGCCTCGGAAAACTTCGGAAATGTCCGTAATTTGCCGTGCAGAACGGCATTAGACGGTACATCGGAAATGTCCGTATTTGTCGGCCTGCGCATGCGCGGCCGACTTACGAACATTTCCGACTTCCGTACAGGCGGGCAGTCCCTAACGAGTTCGTAACTCGGGGACCCCCTGTATTTTTTTTTATTGATTGAACTAGATGGACTTGTGTCTTTTTTCAACCTGACTAACTATGTAACTATGCTTTATGTTAACTGATTTTCTTTTGCCAGATCAACAAATCTTTGCGCTTGTAAAGTACAAACAATTAGCTCCACTGCAAGGGCTTTCCGTGGTATTCACTGTCTCCTTTCAAGAGAAAAAATTCCACTTGTGTTGCACATTAGAAAAGGAGATTAACTTTAAGGTAAGACAAAACCATGTTTGAATGTGTGCAAGGCCTGATATAAAGCCAGTTTTAACCACCGTAACAATTTTACAATTTTTTAAATATGGTAAAATCTGATTTTTTTATTTTTTTGCTAAAATGTACAAACAATTATATATTTTCTAAAAGCAGAGACCCTGGGGAATGTTGCAATTTTTTTTTCTTGCATGATATTTGCACAGCTGTTTTCAGAACAAAATACAAAAAAAAAATGAATCGTGCACACAAACACAATGTAATACCCATTTCACAGATGTCGTTTCAAGTGGATAGATACCAAACATGTCAAACCTTAAAATCGTTTTATGTGCACTGCTAGTGTATTTTTTACTGAAAATATGGGTTTGCTTAACGTACGCTAAAAACATTTGACCTAAAAAATTGCAACTATCACCATTTTCTTCTCCAGGGTCTCTACTTTCAGAAAGTGTATATATACAGTAGATCACAAAAGTGAGTGTGACAACACTGAATAAATGACACTTTGCTACAATGTAAAGTAGTGAGTGTACAGATTGTATAACAGTGTAAATTTGCTTTCCCTTCAAAATAACTCAACACACAGCCATTCATGTCTAAACCGCTGGCAACAAAAGTGAGTACACCCCTAAGTGAAAATGTTCTAATTGGGCCAAATTAGGCATTTTCCCTCCCCGGTGTCATGTGACTCATTAGTGTTACAAGGTCTCAGGTGCGAATGGGCAGCAGGTGTGTTAAATTCGATGTTATTGCTCTCACGCTCTCATACTGGTCACTGGAAGTTCAACATGGCACCTCATGGCAAAGAACTCTCTGATGAGCTGAAAAAAAGAATTGTTGCTCTACATAAAGATGGCCCAGGCTATAAGAAGATTGCCAAAACCCTGAAACTGAGCACGGTGGCCAAGACCATACAACAGGTTCTACTCAGAACAGGCCTTGCCATGGTCGACCATAGAAGTTGAGTGCATGTGATCAGCGTCATATCAGGAGGTTGTCTTGGCTGTCTGTTGAGTTATTTTGAGGGGACAGCAAATTTACACTGTTATACAAGCTGTACACTCACTACTTTACATTGTAGCAAAGTGTAATTTCTTCAGTGTTGTCACACGAAAAGATATAATAAAAGACATGCAGGTAGGTTAATTGGCTTCTGTCCAAAAAATTGGCCCTAGTATATGAATGGGGACCTTGGATTGTGGGCTCCTTGAGGGTAGGGACCGATGTGAGTGTGCAATGTACAGGGATAGGGACAATTGTAGACACTCACTCAGGTTGAACTGGATGGACTGATGTCTTTATTCAACCTTACTAACTATAACTACTATAACTATATTTATAAAAATGTGAGGGGTGTACTCACTTTTGTGAGATACTATATATTTTTTGAGTGTTAACTAATCTTTAGGCCTAAAATGTGCATTATAATGTTAGCCAAAAATTGCAAAAAGGGCTCTGACTGTGAAGGGGCACTGCTTAACCCCCTCTCACTTGGCCTCGGCATCCCTAGGCTATTGTGGCTGGGGGGGGGGGGGGGAGGTCAACCTGCTCACGTGACCACTGTTATTGAATGTCACAGTAGTCACATGATCAGGAGTCATTCAAAATGGCTCCTGATCATTAGTAGAGACGAGGAGCTGCCTTTGACAGCTTAGTTTCGTGGCTCCTGGTAAATAGTAAAGGCCAAAAGCTGCATTTGACAGCGCAGTCCCTGTGCTTGGCGCATACAGTGAGCATGCTCTCAGTACAGAAACCTCTGCCTCCAATGGAAGGAAGATGTGTGGCATGTGGGTGTTAAAGCCCACTTTCTTTGTTTCCATACATATGCATTACATGGGCGGCCAGAGGTTAAATTTGAATACATTTGAAGGAACCCACGCTATAGAGAAAATGTAAATAAAATTGAATAACAATACAAATGTGTACTTTGGGCTGCTGCTGTAGTGCAAGGTAAAAAAAACTAAGTGAATGAAATGTGAAAATTATACTCAGCGCTGCTCCAATCAACAATGAACAGTAAACAATATATAATAAAGTGCCTACATACCGTATATACTCGAGTATAGGCCGTCCCGAGTATAAGCCGAGGCCCCTAATTCACCACAAAAAAATGGGAAAAACGCATTGACCCGTGTATAAGCCGAGGGTAAAAAATGCAGCAGCTACTGTAAGTGGAAGAGAGGGTCAGCAATGCCCATCTGCAGCTGCCTGTCCCCTGTACAGACCCCCCCCTGTGTCCCCATTGCAGCCTACCTGCGCCGATCTGCCGATCTGCGCCGATCTGCCGATCTGCGGGTCCTGTGTCATCTGTCATCCGTCCTGTGTCATCTGTCATCCGTCCTGTGTCATCTGTCATCCGTCATCTGTCATCGGTCTTCCGCCGATGCAGTCTCGCTCTGTCCCCCCACAGCGTGTAAGGCGCCATTCTAAAATTACAAAAGCCGCGCCTCCTCCTCCTCCTCGTCCGTGATAGGAGGAACGCTGTTTTCTCAGCAGTCAGTGTGCAGTGTTCCACCTATCACGGACGTCCTCTCATCCTCATCCATGAGATGAGAATGACAGGACGTCCGTGATAGGCGGAACACTGCACACTGACTTACTGCTGGGAAAATTAGTGTCCGCCTATCACGGACGGGCGGGAGGAGGAGGCGCGGCTTTTGAAAACTGCCGTCTGTCTGCATGACACGCTGTTCGTGTAGGCAGACGGCGGTGACTCGAATATAAGCCGAGGGGGGGACTTTCAGCCCTAAAAAAAGGGCTGAAAATCTCGGCTTATATTCGAGAATATATACGGTAAGTATAATCAATATCATTGTATTAATTGAGAATGTAAAGTGCTCAGTGCAAATTTAGTGCAAAACAAATAAATAAATAAACACTGTATTTGTTTTGCACTAAAATTGCACTTTACAGTGTTAATTAATACTATGATATTGATTATACTTATGTAGGCATTTTATTATATAGAGGTTACATATATATGTTTATAGACAGTGAGAAATAGGAAAATATATAGGGGAATTCAATAATGCTGTTGCAACACTTTTCTGGCGTTAATCCCTCTTGTTAATATATTGCGCCAAATTCTTGAAGCATTTGCAACACTTTTGGTTCTGACAGCGACTCGTGCACCAAATTCAGATAGTTTGAAAATGCGCCGCGTCTCAGCATGACAGAAGAAACACTGGTCTATGATTATGATTACAAGTGTATCATGCTGGTTTCCATTATGTGTTGTATTATTGGTATATATGTCATCTGATACACCCATATGAGGTTGTGTTGTTACATTCCTATTGTAGTTGTAGACATAAGTGCTATTTTTTAGGTACTGGGATGCACTAACACCTCAGATAAAATTATAAATTTTTTTGAATTAAGTTTTTGTGATTTTTTTTTTTTTTTTCTGCTGATGTTGACATGCTTGACTACCTTGATATTTGAAAATGAGAATTGGATGCATATTTTTGGAGGTGATCAACACAGCAGACGAGAGACTGGTATAATTCTCCATTATAGTTTGAGGATACAAACATTGTGGTGATCCTATTACCATAAAAACATTTATTATTTATTTATTATTATTATTCAGGATTTATATTGCGCTTTACAATATAAAAGGGAGACAATACAGTTATAATACAATAAAATACAAGAGGATTAAGAGGGCCCTGCTCAGAAGAGCTTACAATCTAATAGGCCCCTTTCACACTGGGGCGGTGCGGGCGTCGGCGGTAAAGCAGCGTTATATTTAGCGCTGCTTTACCGTAGTTTTAGCCGCGGTATTCGGCCGCTAGCGGGGCGGTTTTAACCCCCGCTAGCGGCTGAAAAAACGTTAAAACCCCCCGCAAAGCGCCACTGCAGCAGCGCTTTGCCGGCGGTATTGCCACGGTATAGCCGTGCTGTCCCATTGATTTCAATGGGTAGGAGCGGATTAGGAGCTGTGAATACACCGCTCCTTCAACGCTCCAAAGATGCTGCTAGCAGGACTTTTTTTACCGTCCTGCTAGCGCACCGCTCCAGTGTGAAAGCCCTCCGGCTTTCACACTGGAGTGAAAGGATACGCTTTTTTCAGGCGTTATACAGGCGCTATTTTTAGCGCTGTAGTGCCTAAAAAACACTTAGGTGTGAAAGGGGCCATAGGGTGGGGAAGGTGGTACAAAAGATTAGCTGGAGACGTGATAGGCCTCCCTGAAGAGATGAGTTTTCAGGGATCGTCTGAAGGTAGCAAGAGTAGGGGATAGCCGGACAGGTTGAGGTAGCGAGTTCCAGAGGATGGGAGAGGCTCTGGGGAAATCCTGGAGACGAGCAATAGAGGAGGAGACGAGGGAGCTTGAGAGTAGGAGGTCTTGGGAGGAGCAGAGAGGACAGTTTGGGTGATATTTGGAGACAAGATTGGTGATGTAGCTCGGGGCAGAGTTGTGAATGGCTTTGTATGTTGTGGTTAGTATTTTGAATTGATTTCACTGGGCGATTGGGAGCCAGTGTAGGGATTGGAGGAGAGGGTTGGCAAATGCTGAACGGTGGGTAAGCTGGATAAGCCTGGCAGCAGCATTCATGATAGACTGAAGGGAGGATAGCCTATGGAGAGGCAGGCCAATGAGAAGGGAGTTGTAATAGTCAAGGTGAGTGATAACAAGGGATTTCTTTTTTTAGTTATTTAGTAGAGAGGTGATTTTGTATACAAAAACTGGCATTGCTCAAACTCTAAAGTATTTAAGTGCAACAGCAAACCATAATCATTTCATATCTTGTGATGTATAACATCAAAAAACATGAACAACATATAAAGTGCATGAGTAGAGAGGCGGTTGCAAGAAACATTACCATTATGGTAACGTGTAAAGGGGCGCAATGAGATGAGAGCAATCAGAATTGTAACTGTAAACAAACATTTTGCAGAAAGGAAATTTAATTTAATGAAGGAATTAAATGTATTTTGTTTTGTTTTGTTTTTTTTAGCCTGGACAATGTCCACCTTTAATAGAAGGAAACAAGAGTGATATTATTTTTTTTGCAAAACAGTTCAGTATGGGTCACGATGCCTACAAGTTTGAGTCATCACTACACAAGAACCACTTTTTGGCTGCCAAAGAAGAAAATGGTAAACGGGTACTTTACCTTAAACTCTGCCCTACTGATGTAGTAGATGAATCTACAAGGCTTGATATACATTTTCAAAACAGAACCACCTGAATCCAGCTGCATGCATGTAATCCACCAATGTAGTGTAATCAACAGACTTCTGGCATTCCATGTAATTCTGTAATTAAGTCAATCTTCAGACATATACATACATTTGGCACCCGTCTGGCTTGATCAATTAAAGGAGCAAATCTTTTTTTTGGGATATTTTGGAGCAAGGGAAGGTTATAATCCCTGTCAGGATTTTTTTTTTGTTCACCATCTGTGTCTCATTGCAGAGATTTACCTTGACGTCCTGCTCCATAGCCAAACAGGAAGTGAGAAGAATCCCCTGCAAATTAAGGGAAATCCTTTGGGACCCCCAGGCAATGCTGTATCCTGGCCTAGGCGACAAGGCCCAGGCCTAGGGCAGCACTTTGCAGGGGGGCAGCACGGAAAGAGTCCCCACCAGCTTGTGCTACTCTGTTAATGTAGCACCAGTCTTATGGGGCGGACTGGGCTGAGAGGCAAATTAGTCTAGTGCCCCCATAAAGCAGCCCCACTGCTTCCGGTATGCGGGCAGCCGGCATTCCGCAACTGTGGTAGGGGGGGGGGGGGGGGCGCTTCTAATTTTGACTGTCCTCTCATCCTGGACCACAAACCTTCCTCACTGTGCTATATGTTTTCTGCTGCACCATTGGCATGGTTATATCTTTTTAGTCCTCTCCATAAAATTATCAGAAATTTGTGCTTAAAGGAGAACTATAGGCAACACTTTTTTTTTTCATTTTGGATAAGGGAGGGTTATAACCCCTGTCAGATTATTTGTCCCATTGCAGAGATTTCCCTTCACTTCCTGCCCCATAGCCAAACAGGAAGTGAGAGGAAATGTATGCAAATGAAGGGAATCAGAGGGCTTTCACACTGGACCGATGGTAGGACGTCCCAAAAAAAGTCCTGCAAGCAGCTTCTTTGAGGCGCTTTAGGAGCGGCTCCTTCACCGCCCCTGCCCAATTGAAATGGACAGTGCCGTCGAAGTGTTTTTAATCCTTTTTCGGACGATTAAAATCACCACGCTAGCGGGTGAAAAGCACCGCTAAAACATTGGTAAATCGCTGCTAAAACTACGGTAAAGCAGGAGAAAAAATAGCGGTGCTTTACCGCCAATGCCCCCAACGCCCCAGTGCGAAAGTGTCCTAATGGATCTGTAATCTATTTTTCATGAATTTGTTTCTTACTGTGTTTATTCTGCCTACTTGTAACCTCCTCAGTGAATTGCCTGACCTCTCCTTTATTACCTCCCTTCCATTTGTTTGGAACGAGCAGTGTACATTAGTTGCAGGCTTGTGCATTGCTCTATGTACACTACAAATCCCATAGTATATTGTCCCTAATCCATCTCAGGAGTGAGCAAAGGAGGGTGGTGTAATATTTGGGGGGAGTCCGGGATCACCATCCATCCATATTGGAAAAAGCAAGTTTTTTTTTTTTCTCAAAAGTTAAACAAAAGGGCTTTTTTCAGCATGGAAAAACTAAACAATGGGGGTTATTTACGAAAGGCAAATCCACTTTGCACTACACTTGAAATTGCACTGAAAGTGCACTTGGAAGTGCAGTCGCTGTAGATCCAAGGGGGGCATGCAAGGAAAATAAAAAACAGCATTTTAGCTTGCACACGATTGGATGATAAGATCAGAAGAGCTTCCCCTCATTTCAGATCTACCCCTTAGATTTACAGCGACTGCACTTCCAAGTGCACTTTCAGTGCAATTTCAAGTGCACTTTGCTCTTATAGTTTGCACTTGTAGTGCAAAGTGGATTTGCCTTTCGTAAATAACCCCCAATGACTCATAGCTATCCCAAACCTGCCTCACCACAGGGTTTTTTAAGTTCTTCCAGTTCCAGAAATGTTGCAGGAGCTCAGTAGCAGCGTCTCAGTAACAAGGCGGTCCTCAGTCCTCTCACAACTATGTCCTGCTCCACTTAACACAATGCAGAGACCTGCTGACTGCTTAATTGCCTTTTTCAGGATCATATTACCAGTATTCAGTGTTGGAGTCCCTTTCCCACCCAAAACCTCTCAGAGTCTCTGAATTCCAGGCCCCATTCCAGGACGTAAAGCGGAGCTCCACCCTAAAGTGGAACTTTGCTTATCGGATTCCTCCCCCTCTTCCGGGACTAGCTAGCCGCAGCTGCCCCGCCCCTATCTGCAGATGCCCGTTGTGTCTTGGGAAACACACAGTTCCCGGGACACAACGGGGACCAATAAAGACGCGCAGCGCGACTCGCGCATGCGCAGTAGGGAACCGGGCAGTGAAACTATCGAGGATGGCGGAGGGGGAGACGAGAGACAAGCGATCGATCGCCATCTTCTGCCGACATCGCTGGAACAGGTAAGTGTCTATTTATTAAAAGTCAGCAGCTGCAGTATTTGTAGCTGCTGACTTTTAAAAAAAAAAATTCAGGTGGACCTCCTCTTTAACAATCCTGGGGTAACTGAAATTCACTTTTCCCATTTAGCCAGACCCCATAGAACTCCTCACCCTACATATGTGGTAAACCATCAGTAAGTACTTCATCTTGTGAATGAGTATGTACAGTACTTTATCTTGCTAACTATCATCCCCTTAGAGGAGAAGTACAGCCAAAGCTCATTTGGCTGGTCTTCTCCTGTGGATAACAGAGTGCAGTTCGTTTTGCACTCCTGTGACACATTTTCAGCAGACAGTGGGCTGATATCACAAAAACAGCCCAGGTTCGGGAAGGATCATGACCATATGGTCAGGATCTGTCCACATGCCTGGATCGGCAACTGGCTCAGCCTCTCAGCGAGCTGTCTAACAGTCACCAACTCTTTGCTCAGGGATCTGTGAGAACCGAGCGATCAGCAGTGTTTGATCATTCGGTTCTCAGTGTTAGAGCCGACGGGGGACAGATACCGAATCGGACCGATGCTGCATCCACCTAGGTAAGTATGATTCACACATAAAAACAAATCCCATACTTATCTCTTAAAAGGACCACAACCCAAACAAAGGGGACACGTACCTCCCATCCGGGACCTATCCCTGGTGTCCTGTACAGTGACTACATTCCCACATACAGTGGGACCATGGAGAACGAGCCATGAAGAAGTCATAGCAGAAAAAAAAAGGAGGGGGGGTGACTTGGAGGAGGCTGAGAGCAATAGAAGGTACTTTATTGTGTTAAGAATACATTCTTGAATGCAATATATTTTTTAAAACCAGAGTTTAGTGTCACTTTAAAACCCCAGTCAGTTTATTTTATAGCGGTTTGTGGCCTGTTGGGGAGATTTCCTTCTATTTCCTGTTCCTGAGACACAACAGGAAATTGGAGGAGAAATATCCTCTTGACTTGAGCTTACCATACAGAATGTAATCTGATTGTACAATCTCCTTTAGATCTACCACCAAATATGTAATGTTAGCTCCTGCATATTGGATAAGGTGAGTGGATTGTTCTTGTTTGTCCTCATATAACATAGTTTTGGTAAATTTAAACGAGACCAGATGCAGACATGCAGAGATCACTAGAATTGGTGCCCCATTGGAAGATTTGCGCTCACCCGTTTTACTTGTGGCAACTGTAAAGTTTTGGATTTTCTGTTTGGTGAAAATGGATACCAGGGCAAACAGAGGGGAATCTACCTAATGAGGCCAGAGACAATAGAAACCCAACAGAGGTTCTAACCCTTCATCACTCTGTCCAAGTATATAGTGTACATACACTTGAATGTAATGTGCATTATCTATGCCAGGGATATGCAATTAGCAGACCTCCAGCTGTTGCAAAACTAGTCCCATCATGTCTCTCCCTCTGGGTGTTATGCTTGTGGCTTTCAGAGTCTTGCTATGCCTCATGGGACTTGTAGTTCTGCAACAGCTGGAGGTCCGCTAATTGCATATCCCTGATCTATGCCAACCAGAGTTCAGCTTGTACAGCAAAGTGAATTCTAATTGGTCGCAATCTGTTGCTGCAATTTTCTGTTTTCATCGTTTTACTAAGGTTCATATGTATTCCCCAATCCTTTCATCTGCAGCAGTTTAATCATTTATAGAAGCTTGAAATGTAATGGGATCTGTGATTTTTCTTCAACTATTATCTTTGCCTGTTACATTAGACCATATTGATGTCAATGATTTAGGTTATTGTATAGTTAATAGTTTCTATACAAGTACTGTATATTTGTTTTGTATGTACTATATGTATATTGTATATCATTTTTTTTTACTAATAAATATTTATCACATGAGAAAGGATTCCCAGAGCACTATGAATTATTTAACTACTTTAAGTCCAGATTGTTTTCAATTGTCTTGCAACACTGTATACAAATTACATTTTTATACTTTTTTGAGACAGATAGAGCTTTCTTTTGATGGTATTTAATGGCCACTGGGTTTTATATTTTTTGCTATATACATTGAAAAAATGTTTGAAAATTCTGAAAAAAAACATGTTTCTGTTAAAACATTTTGCAAATAAATTATCTTTCTTCATAGATGTAGACCAAAATGTATTCTGCTACATTTCTTTGGTAAAAAAAAATAACCCAAAGCAGTGTATTGTATAATATTTAGTCTGTATGAAAGAGTCTTAACCTATGGCAGTGATGGCGAACCTTTTTGCGCCCGAGTGCCCAAACCATGACACAAAACCAACTCATTTATTTCAAAGTGCCAACATTGCAATTTTAACCTGAATACTGAGGTTTTAGTTTAGAAAACAGTTTTGTAACCATCTTTGACTATGCTGTGCATGTTTGACAGTGAAACACTTGCCTGGGCCCTTGAGTGTGTTTTTTAGGGTGACAACATCTATCCTTTTTACATGGTGTTTGGAGGACTGTCATAATACATACATAGCTGTAATCAGATGCTCCTCATCATGACAACACAGCCCAATGATTTCTGATGTGTCCCATGTTCACCCCCAGATATTACAGCACACGCTCCTCAAGTTCTCTATATTTCTGTATATACTCACTAGGAGCTCAGCAGAAGTTTGGCAGTTTCCTTGGGGCTGACACTCTACTGTCAAATAAGTTGATCTGGCGCCCAGCTTCAGCACATCGTCCTCCTTCACCTGCTTCTTCATAGCCGCCTTCTTGGCTTTGCTCTTTTTGGGCTCCCGCTGCTGGTTTCGGCACCTCCAGCTTCCCCGATGCCCTCGTGTCCGTGGGTGCCCGCTTCACCAGAGATTTATTAGCCTTTACCATCTTGGCTCTGGGTTGTTGTCCTTGTTTTGCCCCCAAGGACAATAGGAAGCCTTGGTTGAGTACTCACTCTTCCCTCCCAGTCTGTCTGCACCCGGAGATCGGAGGCTGCCAGGGGGGGATCGGGCACAGGATGGAGGAGAAGACGCTTTTTTGCTATGTTTGGCCTTCTCTTGCTTTGCTTCGCATCAAACAGGGGGCGCTGGAGAGCACGGAGAAGGGAGAGCACAGAGCGAGGCTGACATGGCTTGCATCTGGCTCGCATATAGGATTTTGAGGGAGGTGATGGCCGGTCAGTGTGTGCTCACGTGCCCACAGAGAGGGCTCTGTGTGTCAGCTGTGGCACGCCTGACATAGGTTCGCCATGACTGACCTATGGTATATATGAGGGGTCTTCAAAAATGTCCCCACTCACATATTTTCGTTGGAAATGTTGAGGGCAGGAGGAGTAGTAATTGGTTGTGTCTGAGAGTGTCATGTGACTAGTCTGTCTGGCAAGCCGGTGTTCTGTCAAAATAGCCCTTTCAATAAGACCGTCACTTCCGGTTACTGTAAACCATCATTAATTGGAGATTTTGATGACTTTTCATTTTGACACAATACCAGCAAGCGTGTACACACCGATACACAAAGACTTTGCTGTTTTGACACAACAGCGGGTAACGAGGAAAAGGTTGTCGGAGGCGGCCATTTTGTTGGTTAGTATCGGAGCAGACTAAAAATATCCACTCATAATTCTGTGTACCGGAGTGTATACGGTTTCCAGTGTTGTGTCAAAACAGCAAGTCATCGAAATTCTCCAACTACTGACGATTTACACTAACCGGAAGTGACGTAATTGGAGATCTCAATGAATTGGCTATTTTGACAAAACAACCGGCTGACCTTGCAGTTTAGCAAAAGTGATGTCATTTGTTTTTGACATTCTTAATAAAAAGATTTAAAAAAGTGCAGAAACTTTTTGAAGAACCCTCATATATCTGATCAGTTCTGATGTACTGACTGCCTATCTAATTTCTTCAGGCATTAAAAGGCCAGGACAGTACAAATAACCCCCAAATCACCTGTTTTTTCAAAGTAGATATTTGTAAATGTATTTAATTAGAGGCATTGTATGTTTTTTGAAGTCCTAATTTTTTGTCACAATTTTTTGGAGCATTAGGGAAATAAATAGTTTTTTTCCCACAAAGTTTTCATTGTAACCACCCCCCCCCCCCCCCCCCCCCCTTCATGACTAGGCCATTTTTTGCGATACGGTACTGCGTACAATTGCGCAGATGTGCAATTCTGTACCCAAATAAAATTTACATACTTTTTTTTCCCACAAATAGAGCTTTCTTTTGGTTGTATTTGATCACCTTTTGCGGTTTTTATTTTTTGCACTATAAACAAAAAAAAGACAGACAATTTAGAAAAAAAAATATTTTTTAATTTCTGCTATAATACATATCCAATAAATTTAAAAAAAAAAATCTAATTTCTTTATAAATTTAAGACAATATGTATTCTGCTACATATTTTTGGAAAATAAATCTCAATAAGCTTATATTGATTGCTTTGCGTAAAAGTTGTTAAAGCATCTGCAAACTATGGGGCATTGTTATTTATTTATTTTTACTAATAATGGCAGCGATCAGCGACTTATAGCAGGACTGCAATTTTGTGGCAGACAGTCGAAGACGGGGAAGCTTGCCAGAGTTGGTGGGAAGATGGATGGATACAAATAAGGAGCAATCTTAGAAGAAAACCTGTTAGAGTTTGCAAAAAAGGCTTGAGACGAAGCTTCACCTTCCAGCAGGACAATGACCCTAAATATACAGCCAAAGCTAGAAGTGAATGGTTTAGATCAAAGCATATTCATGTGTTAGAATGACCCAGTCACAGTCCAGACCTAAATCCAATTGAGAATATGTGGCAAGTCTATTTTGCAAAGAAGAATGGGCAAAATGTCACTCTCTAGATGGGCAAAGCTGGTAGAGACATCCCCAAAAAGACTTGCAGCTGTAATTGCAGTGAAAGGTGGTTCTACAAAGTATTGACTCAGGGGGGCCGAATACAAATGAACGCCACACTTTTAACATATTTATTTGTAAAAAAAAATTGAAAACCATTTATGATTTTCCTTCCACTTCATAATTCTGTACCACTTTGAGTTGGTCTATCACATAAAACCCCAATAAAATACACTTACCGTATATACTCGAGTATAAGCCGAGTTTTTCAGCACACCTTTTTGTGCTGAAAATCCCCCCCCCCCCCTCGGCTTATACTTGAGACAAGCACTTTTCTGCAGCAGAGAATGAAATTTTACGACCCGACTTTGGGGCCCAGTGTGTAGGGGCCACTTGGTGCTAGGAACCCCGTCTTTGGATGTGTTGTAGTGCTAGTTCCACTGGGTTTGCACCTGGGTTTGGGGTTCCTAGCACAAAGAGACCCCGAGATACGGGGCCCCAAAGTTGGTCAACTGTGTCCATCTGCAGCAATGTAATTTTGGGACCAGAGACCCCAATTTGGCTGCAGCTAGGGGGCATCTAGGAACCCTTAACTACCAAGTTGGAAGTTCGGGGGGCCTATGGCAAATGGGCACAGTGAGGCATGCAAATGGGCACAGTGAGGCTGCAAATGGGCATTGTTGTCCCTCTTTTCCACTTACAGTAGCTGCAAATTTCTCACTATAGGCTTATATTTGAGTCAATACGTTTTCCCATTTTTTTGTGGTAAAATTAGGTGCCTCGGCTTATATTCGGGTTGGCTTATACTCGAGTATATAGGTACTAGACATGTGCATTCGTTTTCGTCCGAACGCATTTTCGTCCGAATTTCAGGTATTTTCGTTTTCGTTTTAACAAACGATAACGAAAGTGCAGAATCCGAAAAACGAAAGATCCGACATAAACAAATGCTTTATTTTCATTTTCGTGGCGATAACAGTTCGTTATAGATAGGAGATTCGACATGATGCTGACAATAACAATCTGTGTCTATCAAACCTGTGGTCGAATGTGCCTAACCTTAACTCTATTAGTCCAAGATTATTCGACATAGAGAGAAAAGATTCGACATAGAGAGAAAAGATTCGACATAGAGAGAAAAGATCGCTGCTGGAATTGGGTGGGGGAAGTAAAATAAAAATAATGATGATGATGAATGTTATTGGCTGATTGTAACCAAAGAGGAGGAGCAGTAAAATAGCTAGAACTAAGTACACACATACAGCCAACTTACTTTCACTTACGATTTCTAGCAGAGAGAGACACACACTGAATCATTTCACAAGACAGGTCCGTTTGTCAGAGAATTATTTAGCAATTAAGCATAAGCACAGCAGCAGAACAATAGTGAAGCAAGCTACAGTTCAACTTAACTTTTTCATAATAATCTGCTGCTATTGTGTTAGTGTTGTGAACTTGATAGTGATACTAGTGTTGCTAGTGTTGTGATAGCCTCAGAGGCTGCCCGTGTTGTGGGGGGGGGGGGGTAATTTATTATTATAGATTCTATATTATAGATTGAGATTCTATATACCCTATCCTGTTACCTGTCTGATCAGTAATCACTATCACCAGTCTATTTTCTGTTTGAACTATATACATTCAACATGAACGACAAAGATTCGACACAGCAGCGAAAAACATACAAACGTTGAAGCTTTAGCTTATGGTGTCTGTCGAAAGTTCTAAGAAGATTTGACGGAGCAGCTAAACTATACAGCGTTGTACAGTTTAGCTGCTCTGTCGAATCTTCTTTGAACATAGACACCATAAGCCTTCAATGACAGATGCAACCTCAATTAATTTGGATTTTCGGACGAATGCATTTTTTAACGAAAAAAAAAAATAAACAAAAACGAATTTTGGGAGTAACTAAATAAATAAATTTTTCGGACGAAAACGAAATTCCTAAACAAAATATTTCAGTGTGCACATGTCTAAGGGTCCTTTCACACGGGGCGGATCCGTATTGATCCGCCCCGTGAAGATCCGTTGCTCAGCGGGGAACACACAGCTGTTCCCCGCTGAGCCGACTGATGACAGGGCGGTCCCTGCACAGAGTGCAGGGACCGCCCTGTCAGTTCTCCGCTCTCCTCTATGGAGGATCGGATGAACACGGACCGTCTGTCCGTGTTCATCCGATCCGCTCTGCAGACAAATGAAAAAATAGGATTTTCCTCCGTCTGCAGAACCGGACAATTGCGGAGGCGGACAATAGCAGGTGTCAGCGGATGCTCATCCGCTGACACCCGCTGCCCCATAGACATGCATGTATGTCCGTTTTTCATCCAAAAATGGATGGATGCAAAACGGACATACGGTCCGCATGTGTGAAAGGGGCCTTACACGTTACATTACAAAATTTCAAGGGGTATGAATACTTTTTCAAGGCACAGTATACTGTGTGTATATATACACATATACAGTATCTCATAAAAGTGAGTACACCCCTCACATTTTTGTAAATATTTTATTATATCTTTTCATGTGACAACACTGAAGAAATGACACTTTGCTACAATGTAAAGTAGTGTACAGCTTGTATAACAGTGTAAATTTGCTTTCCAAAATAACTCAACACACAGCCATTAATGTCTAAACCCCTGGCAACAAAAGTGAGTACACCCCTAAGTGAAAATGTCAGAATTGGGCCCAATTAGCCATTCAGTTTCATGCTACAGGAGGAGGTCTTGTGCTAGAATTATTGCTCCCACTCGTGTGCGTGACGATATACAACATGTGTATCCCAATCAACGTTTTGACTTGTAGGTGCCCACAACACGTGGGTTTACGTTCATATGTGTGTTAATGTGGGGGTGGGGGGGTTCCATGAATTTTGGGGGGAGATTTTTATGTGCTTGGTATAACTTTATTGATTTATTTTTCTGCTTAACTTTTTTTTTTCAAAGTCCCCTATGTGATGATTTTTAGGTAATAGGTTCTCTTTAATGAGACATACTAAAAGACCCTGCATGTTTCTTCTGGGCCTCACTGAATGTATTGCAATGCACAATGTCCGGCAGACATAGTAAGAAGTTTTGACTCAAAATTACCAGCCGGACATGGAAGTCCGGCGCATAATCCGGCTGTCTGTGTGCTGGTCCGGCGGACCAAAAATGACGCATGCTCAGAAGCAAGTACATCACATAAGCTGTACTGGGTCTTGCACTTCCTTTTTCTAGTCCCGTCGTACGTGCTGTACGTCATCATGTTAGAGGAACCGCTGGACTTTTGGAGTGATAGTGTGTGGTCAAGTCCATTCGCTTGAAAGTCCGGTGGACCTCCGCTAGAAAGTCCAGCGGATTGTCCGCCGGATAGTCCAGGCGAATAGTCCGATCGTGTGTACGTGGCATAAGGCATAATGAGCTAGTATGCATAGCATACTAACTCACTATGAAATACTCACCTTAGAGCGAAGCCCCTGCTGTGGTCCCCGTACACAGCTCCGGCCAGCAACATTGCTCCCATAGTTTTTTCTGGGTATCGCGGGCTCCGGCCCTGTGATTGGCTGGAGCCACGTGTGTCTCCAGACATACTAAAAGACCCTGCATGTTTCTTCTGGGCCTCACTGAATGTATTGCAATGCACATCGCATTGCAATACATCCCTTCCCGGCTCTGTAACCCGGCGAAAGTGACAGGGTGACCCAGAAGTGATGTCATACACATCGCTTCCGGGTCACCAACAAGAAGACAGAGGACATGTGCCCGCTTTTCTCCCTCCCCTCCACCCGCTGGCACATGCCATGTGGGTTCCGGGCCCACAGATGGGGGTACTGGGGGTGTGTCAAAGCTCATTGGTGGCAGCACAGCTGCCCAAATGCTTCCACCTATTACGCAGGAGTCTGAAAAAGAAAAAAAAACTCACACTGTCGGGCACCCCTCTATGAAGGACACCTGTAAGCACATGCCTGCTGCACCTAGTGAAAAATCCGGTACTGTCCATAGTACCTAGCTGCCTGCAAGCGAGGATTCCTGTACTGACGCTGCATCCTGAAACTCCTTCTCTCATCACCTCCGTAGGTAAGAAGGCAGGCTCTGTGAAATGTGTGACACAGCAGGGCCTACCCACAGGGCATAACGACTACATGTCACAGAATTTAAAGATGTAAATGTGTGGGGATCTTTACAAGTATGGTCACAAACATAGATTGGGCAACACCAGTGCCCTCGTGGTGTTGCCCAATGCAAGGTTAAAAAAACAGTCCCACGATCATAAATAAAACCCACCAATTTAAATCTGCTGCTGCCTGTAATCTGCTAATAAATGTTAATAAAACAACTACAACTAAATATCACTAAAGATCTGACTTGGTCTACCATAAAGTCGTCATAAAAAGGACATTGACATTACTCCCGCCACTTTTTTTATTTTCCCTCTATGGCTTCACTGTTTACGAGCTAGAAGGCAGAAAACAGCTTTACAATCAAATAGCTCTTTTGGGTAATTTAAGTCAGAAAACGTTGTAAACTCCTGAATTTCACATCCGCTCTCAGCCACCCCCTCTCGCACAATGTTTTCATCAAGTGACAGAATTGGCAACTTTGTCTTGCCAGTCATGTAATATGAGGTCCCTAAGTAGTCGGTGATAACTAGATCACCCCCGGGTCTGAGCAGAGATAAAACATTATTTAGGACCGTTTTAAAATCTTCAACGTCCTTGCAAACACAGGAAAGACACGAGGCAACGATCACACAGTCTGCCAGGGGAAGGGAATTTGGCTCTAGGGGATTGGATGCAGTGATATCACACTTCATGATGGAGACTTTCCTGCGTATCTTCTCTGCCTTCTCCTCCTCTGTGGACCTAGAATTGAGAACATCAGAATCATTACAGGTATTCAAAAAAAATGACCATGCTAAAAAAAAAAATATTTTATCAAAGTAACTAGATACAATAGAAATTCCGTTTCTTAAAGACAGATTTGTGCACTAAATCCAACACTGATAATGGGAAAGCATTGTGAAATATAGTAACACCCTAGGTTCATAAATGTCACTCCAGAAATATCCCACTGACCACCATTGGGCCAGTTAATGGCTGTGAATCGAACCATCATTGGAAAGCTCAGTTCACAGACACCATGTACCCATCTGAGTGGCTCTGTGTCGTGATCAATCACAAGGTATAGAGCTGGAAGTAGCAGAAAGACTCTGGATAGCCGCACACCGGAAAAAGATAAAATCCTGTGTTGTTTATTGAAAATCAAGGATCACATCACATCTAATGGTCCACAGCAAAGGAAAAAAGGGGGTACAAAACTGACGCATTTCGCACTAGAATCAGTGCTAATTGTTTATATTTGTGCCTCTGTTAAAGTGGTTGTAAATGTAAACCCACTACAAATGAAAAAAAAAAAAAAAACCTGGAACACTAATGCCACGTACACACGATCGGACTATCCGACGGATTTGTCCGACGGACTAGAGTCCGCCGGATAATCCGACCGTGTGTGGGCTCAAGCGGACTTTTTCTTCCCAAAGTAAGAAGTTTTGACTCAAAATTACCAGCCGGAGCTTACATACGATTTTCCCTGAAACCTCAGAACTTTGCTGGCGTTGCCAGGGAGAAAGGGGAACGATGTTGCACATGTTCTGGTCCTGCCCTCAGCTAACATCTTTCTGGACCGCAGTCCGCACTACATCACAAAAGTTCACTGAATTCCAGATCCCGGATGATTCAGCATTTTTTCTGCTCCATGTCTCCTCCCTATCCCCCAAAAGATACAAGAAGTCTATACTCCGCCACTTGACTAACGCAGCTAAGTCCTGTATTCCGTTACTTTGGAAACAGCAATGCCCACCGACTGCAGCAATGTGGCTGCGGAAAGTGGAAGAAATAAAAAAAATGGAAGACCTTATATTGACGGCCCAGGATAAACAAGAAATCTACAGGAAAACCTGGGCTTTATGGGACATGTTCATTCTATCAGACGAAGGAAAATCCCTTCTAGGGACTTGAGATAAATTGCATGCGTATGAAAATCTGTACCCGGTATATAGTATGTTACCAGCATAAAAAGTCCTACGAGCCCCAGCCCTCCTCCCCCCCCCTTCTCCTCCTACACCCGCCCTCACCCCCCCCCCCCTCACACTCCTCTCTTCTCTTTACTTATTCTTTCTTTCCCTCCTACCGTTCTACTCTTCTACTTACAGAAGTGACCTCCCAAGCTAAGCCATTACAATTGGCGTTGGAAGTTTACACCCATCTCTATGAACCCAAGTACAGAAGGCTACTTTACATATCAGGATTGGGCGATAGAGGGGCACATATAATCAACTAAGATGGGTACTGTACATGAATATCACATATTGTTGGGAGGCTGTGACCTTCATTTTGAGTTTATGATTGTGTGTTCTGTTGGGGCCTTTGCCCCCCTTTTCTTTTTGAAAAACTTAATAAAAAAAAAATTTATATTTGCAAAATTACCAGCCGGACTTGGAAGTCCGGCGCACAATCCGGCTGTCTGTGTGCTGGTCCGGCGGACCAAAAATTACGCATGCTCAGAAGCAAGTACATCACGTAAGCTGTACTGGGTCTTGCACTTCCTTTTTCTAGTCCCGTCGTACGTGCTGTACGTCATCGCGTTAGAGGAACCGCTGGACTTTTGGAGTGATCGTGTGTGGTCAAGTCCATTCACTTGAAAGTCCGGCGGACCTCTGCTAGAAAGTCCGGAGGACTGTCCGCCGGATAGTCTGGCCGAATAGTCCGATCGTGTGTACGTGGCATAAGGCATAATGAGCTAGTATGCATAGCATACTAACTCACTATGAAATACTCACCTTAGAGCGAAGCCCCTGCTGTGGTCCCCGTACACAGCTCCGGCCGGCAACATTGCTCCCATAGTTTTTTCTGGGTATCGCGGGCTCCGGCCCTGTAATTGGCTGGAGCCACGTGTGTGCGCAGGAGCCGCCTGTAATGTCACATCAGCTGATGCAACGGCACGACTTGTATAGCGATACCTATGCGAACTGAATCGCCTCAGGAAGCTTGCTGTCAGTGTCCATCTGCGGTATAGCACGGTCCTTTACCCCATGGGGTCCCGACGCGCTTACAAACACATATTTGGCCATTTTTTTTCGACAGGAGCTAATTAACCTACCAGCATGTGTTTGGAGTTCCTGTACCTCACTGCCCTGCTGTGTACTGATCCCAGCTTGTGTCCTGACTCCTGATGTTCCTGTAACTCACTGCCCTGCTGTGTACTGATCCCAGCTTGTGTCCTGACTCCTGATGTTCCTGTACCTCACTGCCCTGCTGTGTCCTGACACCTGATGTTCCTGTACCTCACTGCCCTGCTGTGTACTGATCCCAGCTTGTGTCCTGACTCCTGATGTTCCTGTACCTCACTGCCCTGCTGTGTACTGATCCCAGCTTGTGTCCTGACTCCTGATGTTCCTGTACCTCACTGCCCTGCTGTGTACTGATCCCAGCTTGGGTCCTGACTCCGGATGTTCCTGTACCTCACTGCCCTGATGTGTACTGATCCCAGCTTGTGTCCTGACTCGGTCTCTGCCTGATGTTCCTGTACCTCATTGCCCGGCTGTTGATGACCTATTGGGTTGTGTCCTGGCTACACTTCTGTCTACCAATGAAGTGTCACTGTGTTCCAATTCCTGGTTCCTGTCTGGTTATCTATGGTCATAGGCTTCCTGCAAACACCAGCTGCCACTGCCTGTTACACCGGCCCTCATGCAGCTCTGTGCCATCACACTTCCTGTCATCACTACCAGGGATGTTGAACAAGAGGTGCAAGAGAAGCCCTTTCTCCAGCTCGATCTCCACCAAGTATGTGATAGTTGTACACCCAGTTGTACACCCATATTGGAGACCTAACTTTTGTCACTGCAGTTAAACATGACAACTAGATCACTTCCCTGACCCCTTACGATTGGACACCGAATGAGCAGCAGACTGATGATCTCATCCCTGTTCACTCTAAACTCTCCTACTATAAGCACATGGGCATTGCAACACATCTGATTGGACCCAACCCTCCACCTAATGATTTAGGTGCTGCTGTGGAAGACATTATAAGATGCTGATATGATATCAAGTAAAATGCTGATTCTCAAACTAGTTGTGATTAAAAATACATTTAAGTGTTTCCTAATTATACAGAATTGCATTGATTGTTGTTTTCTGTTAATAACTGCCTGGAGTTGTGAAGGCTAGTTATACTAATGTACAATAAATGTTTAGAAGATCATGCATACCTCCCAACATTTTGAGATGGGAATGAGGGACACCTACTAGCAAATGTATGTAGGCATAGAACACGCCCCCCCCCCCGACACACCCCCTTAGGCAAATTTACCCAAAAAAAAGGTTAATTAAATCCACAAGGGTTTTTTTTTTTTACTACTACTATTCCTTTATGTTTGCTTTTAAAATTTACAAATGCAGCAATTTAGAATTTGGATGAAAGGTTTAGCTCTGGGAAACACTTTTTGAAAGATAAAAAGTACATTTTATATACATCTATAGAGATCAGACCAAAATGAGGGACAAATGAGGGGGGGGAAGAGGGACAGAGGGACATTGCTCCAAATCAGGGACAGTCCCTCCAAATCAGGGACAGTTGGGAGCTATGGATCATTCAAATGCAGAAAGGGACCCCAATTATAGCATGTATTATTCAGCCAATTACCATGGGGACCATGTCAGAATATCAATAAATTCAAACATACAGAAGGGACTAAATTGTAAATAATATGCTCCATCACAACGGTTGGGCTTGGTCCTTCTCTGATCTGATCCAATGTGATACTCACACAACATTGGGCTTGTTTAGGAGGTACAATTAGTAGGTGAAAACAAAGACTTCTGATATCAGAAATTCTTTTTATGACTCATTGGGATTTTAGTAGGGAACTAGTCAGGGAATTCACACACAACCTGGCAAATCATCTGCTGTTTGAGAAAAAGAATGGAAGGTATTAAACTACATGCACAATTTCTGACCCAAGTTGCACAATGAACCCTGGCAATTCTTGGGGCTGCAAACCAAGTGCAGATATTCCACCGCCCATCGTTCTCAGAAAAACAATTTAAATACCAAAAATAATGAAAGAGGGGAGACATGTTATGTATATTACTATGCCTCAAAATGTCACCATCACCAGAGTGTAAAATTTCTAAATATATTTAAAAAAAAAAAATTTGGTGCACTGTCGGGAAAATAATCTCCCGTAGGGGCTATTGGAGCTGCAGCTCCAGGTCACTAACTTAATATAGGCCTAGCCACCCAAAAAGAACACACTGCTCATGAAAAGCAATGGGCCAACAAGGAGAGATCTCCCCTGACAGGCTCTGCATTCCGCATGCGCCACCTGGGCAGGGTGGTGGGATTGATAATGGGTGCCGCATGAGCAGTCCTGACGGAACCCTAGGGCACACCAATGCAGGGCTCTTACAGAAATCCTGGGCTTCCATAGTGTTAGGCCTGCACTCTTTCAGCTCAGAGTGCATGCCAATGCATGGCCCTTACGGCAACCTGGCAAATCAAATGCCAGGCTTCCCTATTGTTACGCCTGTGCGGCTGCGTCCTTTAGAGTTTGGGCACATGCCAACACAAGCTCTTGGAAACACAGAAGGGTGCCCAGTAAAAGGTCCACCAAAATCTTCAGCACCAAGCACATGATGCTCTTAATCTGGCCCTGGATACTAGTGTGGATTGCTGGAAAAATAGCTGATTACAGAAGTATTGTATAATAAGAATGACCCATTTAATGCTAAGATTTGTGGGTGAGTACTTGAAATCTTATGGTGGATCAAATCACACTTGGTGTGGATTTGATCCTCCGAGGAAAAAGTCTGAAAAATACAGTATTCTACACTTTATGGTTGAGTGTACTTTCAATATAAAAGACTTTTCACTGGCTTTTATTTCTACGAACTTTAGGGACGCTTTGTGGTTTTCTGTTTGAATATGAATTGAAGAATCAATTTTACTTATTCACTGATAAATTGCATATACTGGGCACTAAGTAAATTTTTTTAGTATGGATTATTTTGTGGACAGCCTCCCCAGAAGAGTTTAAGCTGTTATAGCTGCAAAGGGTGGGTCAACTCAATATTGAACCCTACAGACTAAAGCCCCATACACACGGTCGGACTTTTTCATCAATTTGGTCCGATCGGACAAGGTTGTTGAAAAATCAGACCGTGTGTATGCACCATCGGACAGTGTTCGTCGGTTTGTCCGTCGGACAAAGTCTTATCTCCTGCTGGAAAGATTTCCCGTCAACCCGGTCCGATCACACCAAATCCGAGCATGTGTACGCTTGTCCGACGGACAAAGTGCTACGCATGCTCAGAAGAAATTCTGTGACGGAAGCGCTTGGTCAGGTAAAACTACCTTTCCTAATCGACACAGCACATTCGTCACGCTGCAATGTTAAAATGTCTTTAATGCAGCGCATTCTCTTTTTCTTTACAATGCAACAAGAATGACATCTTTTAGCTGCTCCTATTCACCCGCACTTCTCACAAACTTACTTCTTTATTACTTTGCAGCATTTATACACTACATGTTTATTTTTACTCAGATCGTAATACAATCTTTCTTATTTTTTTACCCAGATTTTTTTTTTTTGGGGGAATACATATTTGAAGGAGATTTTTTTTTTTTTTGGAGGGGGTTTGTATGTCTCAACTTAGCAAAACCACATTATTAACATTTGTATTTCTTGCTTACATTTACTAGGAGTTTGTTGGTTGTTGGTGCCCCTTGTTAATTCTAGGATTAGTGAAATGTACCTGCCTACTCAAAGAAAAACTGTCATTGTAGAAAAGTAAAACACAATAGTCAATGATTATTTCAAATCAAAAAAACCTTTATTTAGGTCTCAGCAACAGACCAAAGAGGAACGCAGCCATGGTGAAACTTGGGGAATTTGCAAAGCCTTGGACACCCATGGCAACCATCATTTTACAGACTTAAACAATTGGGGGCATGAAGACTACCTATCTAAATAATAAGGGAGCGCAATCTGGTCCTGAAGTCCAAAACATCCGGAACTGCAGCAGATGCCATCTAGGTCCCCAGGCTCTGGTACTACGAGAGGCTCCATCTTCTCTCAGACCAGACTGAGTCCAGGTTGTCACTCTCTTGTCTTCCTTGTACGCTTCCTTCCACGCCGTGGTGCTGGTGCTGGTGGGGTGGCAGAAGGAGGAGGAGGAGGCGGAGCAAGGTCACTCTCGCAAACATGTGTGAGGGGAGTCATCTCCCCAGCCATCCCCTCATTTAGTATTTTGAGGATGACCTCCTCACACATGCTGCGTTGCCCCGCCTCCATACCCGTAAATTTACTTGTAACCAAGGAGGCAAAGGCCTCCTCGTAGGTGGGTGTGGCATAGAGGGAGGCTGAGGCATCTTTTATCAGCTGGAGCGCTGACTCTCCCACCTCCCCCATGTTTTTCGCCCTTCTGTAGGGAAGGCGGAGGGGAGAGACTTGGGAGACAGTCAGGCTCCTACGCCTACCCCCCTCTTGGCTGCCACTACCCCCTGCCTCCTCCTGACTGCCACCTTCCACAGCCACCTCCTGGCTGAGGTCTTCCTGTGTATGAAAAAGGGACATAGTTTCAGTTATTTGTTCATCAAACACACACAATTCTCATCTAGTGACTGTTGCAAAATGTTTTCAAATACAAAACCATACAATTCTCAGCCCTGCAGTTTAGATTCTTCCCAAAAATGTCTCCCACACCACTGTCTGTTGATATGTCAATCACGTTAGGAAATAAGCAATTGGGGATCCTGAATTAACTGAACATCATTCATTATTCAACAAACTGGTTCCAAAACTACTATACCTGGAACAAGCTGGGCACCTGCACATATTCCTGACTGGAAGGCCCAGGTTGGTCCTCGGAATCCTCATCAAGGGTGGCGTGCGTGGAAGGACGCGTGCAAGGAAGAGTCGAGAGTGACTTCCTGACAGTAGCCTGGTCTTTGAGAAAGTGGAGCCTGTCATAGTACCAGAGCGTGGGGACATGGACATCAGCTGCTGCAGCTCCAGATGCTTGTGACTTCAGGACCTTATTGCGCTCCCGGAAATAGGTAGTCTTCATGTTGGTGATCTTCACTTTTAAGTTTGCGACGGTTGCCATGGGCAGGGTAGGCTTTACAAATGCCACCAGTTTCAGCAGGGCTGCGTACCTCTTTGGTCTGTTGCTATAATCCCTGTGTTTTGCCTGCCATAAGAGGGGGAATTGCCGGTATTTATCAATGAAGTGTGGGAGAAAGCTCACGTTGTAGAAGGCATCCATCACCTCTGCAAGACACAACGCCACACAAAACAATATAAATAATGTCAGCCTAAACTCTCCTAATCTTCTCCATAAAGAAGCCTCAAGTTCTAATCAGTCTAGGCTAGTTATGTACCAACGTCAAATTGTACCTTCGTTTGTAGCGATCGTCTCGTGCGTGAGCTTTCTCTCCCCTCGTCTCCCAGATCGTGGCTACGACACAGGCGTGTGACGTTTTATATACACTGCGCATGCTTCAAACTCCGCCCGCCCCTGACGATCTTTCTCGTCTATTCCCCACCCCTTCTCTTTACGGCGTAGTGGGGAGAGCACATGGCGGGGACACAGCAGGTGCGCCACAAATATCCCACCAACGAGGAGGAGGACGAGGAAAGTCCGGAGGCAGAAACGTCCCGATCCCGGAACCTGAAATTCAAGGCCTCCAATATGTCATTTGGAGAAATGTTGGAGATGGTGGACATATTAAAGAGGAGCGACTATGATGGGAAGTATGGGCCTTACCTCAACCCCAATGTCCGCAAGGCCAAGATCATGTCTAAAGTTGTGAGAAGGCTGTACAATAATTTTGGGGTACAACGATCCAAGGAGCAACTCAGGAAACGCTGGTCAGACCTGAAACTGAGGGAGGCCGATCAGTACAGAAAGATCAAGAGAATTCTTCAAAAAAGTAAGTAGTTGTGTTTTGTGTTTGATTTCTTGCTTGCATACTGCTCCATTGTGTTTTGATTTTTACCAAGTTGTACATTCCAAAATGGCCACTTTCAGGTTCGTCTGTGCATTCGATCGTACTCAGCCTCGATCTTTCTGCCACTGTCATGGTCGTGTGTGTGTGCATTCGATCGTACGCAACCTCGATCGTTCGGCCACTTATAATACGATGTTTGGTGTTTTTTTGGGGAAAGGAAGTTTGTTCTCACTAGAAATGTCATCAAGAATGTAAAGCCAATTTATTCAATGTAAAGGAGAGGTCACTCAGTAGCTGTTTACCCATCTGGACTCTAGAGCACTAGTGCTGGGACACCCAAACCCCCTTTTTATTATGCTTTTCCACACATGTGCTCCAGTGGATACTAGAGGGGGGTCTCCATCACACAAACTTCTACCAAAAAGCTAGTCAGTTTAGCACCTTTACAAAGTGACTTCATTCATGTAGTTGACATTTGTAACTGGCCAAACTAAAATAGTGTCCGTCACTTTCAAGCAATGTTTGTCATTTCCTATTTCTGCCCTCAATAGCTTGTGTTGCTAAATCTTCCTTTTGGACATTCTCATAGGGGAGCGAAAACTTGGGCCGTCTGAGGAAACCCCCAAACCAACACCTACCAAAAAAGGGGAAAGAGCAGAAGCAGAGGAGGAGGAGGAAGGAGAGATCATCGAACTTGGAGAAATTGTCACCACAACAGGTGAGTGTGGGAGAACACAGCTACTGGTAAGCTAATCCATGTATGGCTGCCTCATTTCCAACACCCCATTTTTGTTTGTTTGTGGTTTTTAGGTGACGTGGATGTTGTGGAAGAAAAATCGCACTTTACCACAGAGAGTGCCCACGTACTCATCGGAGAGATAATGGTCTGCAATAGAGATCTAGATTACATAAAGCAAAACATCAATGATGTTCAACAAAAATTGAAGAACATCATTGATATTTTAGGAAAAATATGAAAACGCACCAAGTAATTAACACACATTTGTGCCAGCTTCAGAACACATTTGCAACTTAAAAACTGTCTGAAATTTGGAACATGCACACATTGTGTCCACATGTGCTAGCTCCCACCATGGTGGATGAATGGCAACGTTTTTTTGGGGGTGCAAACACTTTACGAACTACGAAAGTGGTTGTGGTGAAGGGGTTGCACCCCCAAAAAACGTCCATTCATCCCCATGATGGAAAATGGCACTTTTGAAGCTTCTAGGCATGTGTTTTCCCATCTAATGACCATTTTCAGACCCAAATTGTGTGCATGTTCCAAATTTCCACTTTTCGGGGGTGACCCCCCCATGTGATGAAGGCAAGATCAAACACACTTTGAACATATAGTCATGTCTGATCTTGTCTTCACTTTACAAAGTTGAACTTTCCAAGTTCCTAGGTTCTGTTTTGCTCCATGCCTGGTTTTACCAATTGCGGAATGTTTGTAAACAATGTTGTAAATAACCAAGATGTTGTCAGTTTTGGCGTGAAGATTGTAAACGCACTTGGGAATGTTTTCCTAGTAAACTTTTATTTTTCTAAATGTGTGGCTTCCTTATTTAAAAAACACAATGCATTATGTATGTAAAATGAAAAGGATATGGGGGGCAATGGGTGTTATTTACTAAAGGCAAATCCACTTTGCACTCCAATTTTCTTTCCCGGGGAACTTTTTCAATGCACTTGTAGAGCATAGCGGATTTGACTTATGTAAATGACACCCACAGTGCTTTGTACGAAAACACGGAGCACAGCATTTTGGAGAATACACACATGTCAGACCTGGTGATGAAAAGGAGTATTTTGGGTGTCAGTTATGCAGTACAAACCTTCTCTAGACCAAAGATTAGGTAGCAAACACACAACATGAGAATAATCTTTTTGGGAAGAAGAGACTGTTACCTCCTTTTGCCCAGAAAGTGCATTCCCACTGTCGAAGGCAAAGGGAAAAAATGTCAAAGTAAAATAAGCTAAAAAGAAGACTGAAATGACATGAAATCATAGGTTGGTTAAAATATCAGATTTATTAAAAAATGCCTCTCACACATCGTCAGGCAGAGCAATGGCCCCCCTACCCACAAAGTACTGCATATATTGGTCCCGGACCACACGGGCATTTAGAGGGGGCAAGCCTGGACGTGCCACTCGAAGGGCTGTGAGTTCGGCATTTGGAGGGCCCTCCACATCTGGGCCAACGGGCACCACATAGTTCCTGTTATGTCTTTTGAGGAAGTTGTGCAATATGCAACAGGCAAGAACTATGTGGTTCAGTTTGTATTCCGCCAAGTTAAATGCCGTCAGGAACAGGCGGAAGCGGCTGGCCAGGATGCCAAAAGCGTTCTCCACAACTCTTCTGGCTCTGGACAGCCTGTAGTTGAAGACCCTCTGGTCCGGGGTGAGGGTCCTCATCGGGAACGGCCTCATCACATGGGGAGTCAACGCAAACGCTTCATCTGCGACAAAGACGAAGGGGAGTCCTTCGGCATTCTCCTCTGGAGGTGGCAAGCACAGACTGCCACTTTGGAGACGCCAGTAGAACTCCGTGTGCGTAATGGCCCCACCATCCGATATCCGGCCGTTCATCCCCACGTCCACATACATAAACTCGTATGTTGCCGACACCACCGCCAACATCACTACACTATTAAACCCTTTATAATTATAATAGTAGGACCCCGAGTTGGGCGGTGGGACGATGCGGACGTGTTTCCCATCAATTGCCCCTCCGCAGTTAGGAAAGTCCCAACGGCTGGCAAAGTGGGAGGCCACAGTCTGCCATTCCTGTGGCGTGGAAGGGAACTGTGGAGTGAAACAAGAAAAAAAAAATAGTCACTTTGCACCTAAACATTGCAAGCAGATTAGACAATCAACATCTTGGAACAAGAGCATTGTCTAAAATTGGAGGCTGGAAAGTATTTGCACAGAAAAGTAGAGGCTCCCCTTCACAGATTACTCACCCCCCCATCAATCCCCCCACTTCTGATGGGCCATTGGCAATAACTAGGGGTTTTGGGGGGGGGTGGTGGACAGCTAACCCTCTGCACTTCATTGATTGGCAAATGGCTCAATAATGTGGGCTAGTTTGGCCAGACCCTCTGTACTTAACACTATTGGCAGGCCACAGGAAAGATCAAATAACATTTCAACCCCCCCCCCCCCCCAAAAAAGGCAGGCACAGTGTGACATTATTAAATTACCAAGCAAGCTAATAGGAGGGAAAGAAGACAAAAAAATAGGAAATGGAATGTATGGAGGCAGTCCCTTGCACTACATGCTTTGCTGAATTCATCCCTAAAGATGCGCACTATAAAGAGGTAGGTATATAGTGTGTATGGACCTTGGTAAAGCCAGCAGATAAAGGATTGGTACCATCTGACAGAGCAGTTGGGGGAGGGGGTTCCTAATGAGTTTGCCCCCCCCCCCCACCAAAAGAACAAAAAAAGGGGGCTCTACATGAAGTAAACCACACAGCAAACATTTGTGCATATTTTAGGGGGTGTTTTGGGGCAAACAATACTATGCAGCAGACAAAAGACATTGCTTAAGTGACTAGGCCATAGGTGTCTATTGGGGCAGAAGAGCATGCTGGTGAGGTAAGTGAAGGGAAAAATGCATGAAGGAGAAAAGGGGCACAGCATATTAGAACATATTGCAATCATGGTAATTAGGGAAGGAGGTCAAAAATACAAGTCATTAGCAAACAGAGCATACATAGAAGGGAATAGTAAAGTAGAAATGTTACCTTAATATAGTCCTCCTGCAGGACCTGAATGATGGCAGAACAGGTCTCTGGAATAATGATTCCCAGGGCCTGGGGAGAGATACCTGAAGAGAACTTCAAATCCTGAAGACTTCTCCCTGTCGCCAAGTACCTCAACGTGGCAACAAGCCTCTGCTCCGGAGTAATGGCTTGTCTCATGCAGGTATCCTGCCGGCTGATAAAGGGGGTCAGCAAAGCCAAAAGACGGTGAAAATCGGGGTCCGTCATCCTGAGAAAGTTCCTGAAATCATCAGGATTATTCTCCCGGATCTCACGAAGCAAAGGCATGTGCGAGAACTGGTCACGCTGAAGCAACCAATTCTTGGTCCACATACTCCTCGTCACTCTGTTCATGGACGGGTCTTGGGTCAAAGCTAAAAGCCCGACACCAATTCCGCGTACAGCACGAACTCGGCGACGAGTACGCACGGGAAACATCGCTCAGAAGGTCACAAAAGGTCGGCTGGTCAGAACGGACAAACAGAAAGCACCGATAAACAGCAAGGCCTGAAAGAACGAAGTGAATAGCAGCAACGAGCAGACAATAAGCAGTGCAAATCAAAGCGTCCTATATCAAGATATAGGCCGCAATGACCAACAAATGCGAACTGACTACACGCACTAATAAACAGATACGCACGACAAGCACAAACTGAAGAGCAGTAACGATCTGAGTCAGAAAACTGAGAAGCGCGAATCTTAAGTCACCAAACTTCCACTAACTCTCGATAAACACGGGATCAGCAGAAGGAGCCCAACGGGTGCCTGACGTGGTGCTGAACTTCCCTTTTGTAATCTCGTGGACGACGACTTACGTCACGACGTTCTTCCGGACCGGATATTCCGACAACGTAGTCCGACCGTGTGTACGCAACGCCAACATCGGACAAAGTACGTCGGACAAAGTCCGACTGACCTGGTCCGCGGATTGTCCGAGCGTGTGTATGGGGCTTTAGACTGGGATGCCATTAAAATGCATGTGCGTGTAAAGGCAGGTATCCCACATTTTTTATTAATATAGTGTATGTCATGAAAAAACATAAAAAAGAAAAAGCAGGATTCATTACTATTTCCTAAACATGTTAAAATCATAAAAACGTAGTCCATGTATGCTTAAAGACTGCTGCCTCAGCTGCTAAAATGTATGATATTATTGTAGATTGGTGATTAATTATACCACAATGTACAGTATATAATTCATTAGATCCATGTGACAAAATGTATGTAGGCCAAATAAAGAGGGAGCAGCAGGATAGTTTTGGAGAGCACTTGATTACTATTGTAAGGAGAAAAGAAAAAGGCCTTTTGAGGGAATATTTTGAATTTATTTTAACAAAAATAAATTTTTCACATTTTTCAGCAATTTAGCAGAAATGAGCAACTCACGTGAACTCTTCCATATTCAAAGCACAATAATAGATGTTTAGTACATACCTGTGGTTTTCAATGTTACAGATATATTTTATATATCGGGACCAATCATAGGCATCACTATCACCTTTTAGCCATTTTTCTACTTCCCGCAGGTTGTCTTCAGAATAATCTGTAAGGTATATCTGCTTGAAATTTTCACAGGCGGACAGAATATTATAAATGGAGGGACCAGCACCAATATCTATAAGACTATTGCCTTCCACACGACCTAAAAAAAAAATCAAATATGTTCACAGTTTTAAAGAGCATGTAAAAGTCAACAATGAACTTATCTTATTTGGTCAATGTTGGTCTGCTAAATGTACCAATAAAGGCTAAGTTCATCTTTCTGAACATGTTAGGGTGTAACATGTTCAGCAACTCCCCCCCCCCATTGTGACAGTGGGCGGGGGATCCTCTCCCTGGACCTGCTGTCACAATTTGAAAACAGCACAGCAATACGGGGCTCCACCCACAAGGCCATGTCGTTCATTCAAAGAGTTCTGTGAATGACTGAATGACAAGTACCGTCTTCCATTACAGCATGTGGCTTGTAGTTCCCAATGAACTGCAAGGGTGCTGATGATGACTCTCGTAGGTAATTGTTCTTCTTGTGCCGCGTACACACAATCAGACTTTCCAGCGGAGGTCCGCCGGACTTTCCGAACGAGCGGACTTGCGCACACACGCCCACACACGACCAGACTTTTCTGGCGGACTAAGTCCGGTGGAAAATCCACCGGACTTTAGGCGTAGGGCTGCCGGACTTTTGAATTGAACGGACTTGCCCACACATGGAGTAAAGTCCGTTCATTTTGAACATGACTCCAGGTAGACGGGACTTGCTAGCCCCGTCGCCTGGTATGGATTTAAAGGGGAACCCCTACACCGAAAAAACAGCGTGGGGGTCCCCCAAAGTCCATACCAGACCCTTATCCGAGCACGTAGCCCGGTCGGTCAGGAAAGGGGGTGGGGACGAGCGATTCACGAGTCCCAGATGATTGACAAGAGGGAGGGGGCAGAGCTGAGCCCTTCCTGCGCCGAGGGGGAAGTGATGTCACCAGCTGAGGCACTGAAGGAGGCAGACTACGAGGGACCCCCTAGCAACAGCCATTTAGAGGTGAGTTAAAAAATAATAATTTTCCAAATGTTTATTTTTTTATTTTTTTTTAGGAACACTAATGATTTTTTTTTTTTTTTTGTGGGTGCAACCCCACTTTAAGCCTATTCTATCTAACCTATAAAAAGAAAGATGTATAGACCTACCTATTCTGAAGATGCTCCAGTCTGGTCACATGATTAAGTCCCAGCATCAGCTTCAGTGTAGAGGAGGGACAGCCGACAACAGATGCCCCATAGTAAGTCTATTGCCGCGTACACATGAAGGGACAATCCCGTGGGATTATCCTCTGGACTCAAGTCCAGCGGACAATCCCCTCGTGTGTGGGCGTCGGCGGACTTTTTGGCGCCAAAAGTCCGGCGGACTAAGTTTTAAGTTTTGTTTTAAAATTATCCGCTGGACTTGGCAGTCCAGCGGACAATCCCGCCGTTAGTAGGCTTGTCCGCCGGACTTTTGGAAATGAACGGACTTGCCGCTCATCGGCAAGTCCGTTCATTTAGCACGTGACTTCAGGTACGTAGCTAGCATAGGCAGTAAGGATGGGACTGTGACATCACAAGGGGGCGGGGTCACCATGTGACATGAGCATGTGACCCTGTCCCCTTGTCACTATACAAGTCCCAGCACAGCGCGGCTCTGGCATTCCGGCCAGAGGGAGCGACGTGTCAACATCGGAGGAAGAAGAACAAGAAGAAGAAAGCGGAAGAAGAAGGCGGCGCAGAAAGCGACGACAGCGGCAAGAACAGAAGAGACCCCGGAAGACACCCGAAGACCCCCGAAGGCGGATCGAGACCCCCAGACGACGGCGGCGACGACGAAGAAGGTAGCCGGACTTCTCCGCTCGGTAAAAGAGCTTGGTAAATGGCGGAGGAGTCCGGCGAGAAGACCCCCAAGACGGAAGAAGACCCCCGGAGCAGTGCAATAAATTATTTTTTCAAAAGTGTGGTTTCTTTACTTTACATTTTACACTTTAGGTGAATGGGTAGGGGTACATCGTACCCCGTACTCATTCACATAGGGTGGGGGGCCGGGATCTGGGGGCCCCCTTATAAAAGGGGGCTCCCAGATTCCGATAAGCCCCCGCCCGCAGACCCCGACAACCAACGGCCAGGGTTGTCGGGAAGAGGCCCTTGTCCTCATCAACATGGGGACAAGGTGCTTTGGGGTGGGGGGGCCGCACGGCCCCCCCTTTCCCCAGGGCACCCCCCATGTTGAGGGCACGCGGCCTGGTACGGCTCAGGAGGGGGGGGCGCTCGTTCGTCCCCGACATTAAAGTGCTATATAAGTGTATATAATAAATAAAGTCAGTGGTCACTAGATCGTGACTCAGAAACTATAAATACACTAAGTGAAGTGAATCAATCATACATATAAATACAGTAAAAAATGTGATTGAAAAATAATCAATATAAACACTTCATAAATAAACAGTCGATAATAAATAACCTATAAAACCATAAAGGTAAAAACACTAGATCTCGAGTAAAATCTAGAAACCACAGGAGGAATATATAAATAAATATATAAATAAGTGGGTGAGTATATAGTCCGCAAAGTAATTCATACATATAGTGGTGTGATAAAAGTGACACCCATATGTAAAATAATAATAGTCTCTACAACCCAGATGTGCAATGGTTGTTCCTTTCTCCAAAAGTGAGGGGTGCTGGGTAGTGAGGGCCTGCTCATCAATAGTGCTCTCTAGCCTCTCACCTCTCTCATGATCAATATGGGCATCTAGATAACCAACAATGGCAGGTTCCAGCTCTGGATTCCCCCCGGATGGTCCCCAGCACAATCTGTCTCCAGGTAATAAGGTCCACAATCCGAATCTCCACTTCCACACAGACGTGTCCCCAGAGATAGCCCTCCACTCGTAGGTGTACAGAGTGCACTGCAATCCTGCAGTGATGGCTCACCCTCCGTGGGTGGTGAGGTGTTTACCAATGAGAAAAAGTGGAGAGAGGGACCCGATCGTGAAGTATATCAAACAAATTTAATTGTAATAAAAAATGAATGCTTACATAGATAAAAACAGCCAGATGGATGTACGTGCGGTCTCCGTGTCCAACACTTCCGGTATCCTGACCAATCCCTACGCGTTACGTCACGTGACCTCGTGACTTCATCAGGGGATCCCCTGATGAAGTCACGAGGTCACGTGACGTAACGCGTAGGGATTGGTCAGGATACCGGAAGTGTTGGACACGGAGACCGCACGTACATCCATCTGGCTGTTTTTATCTATGTAAGCATTCATTTTTTATTACAATTAAATTTGTTTGATATACTTCATGATCGGGTCCCTCTCTCCACTTTTTCTCATTGGTAAACACCTCACCACCCACGGAGGGTGAGCCATCACTGCAGGATTGCAGTGCACTCTGTACACCTACGAGTGGAGGGCTATCTCTGGGGACACGTCTGTGTGGAAGTGGAGATTCGGATTGTGGACCTTATTACCTGGAGACAGATTGTGCTGGGGACCATCCGGGGGGAATCCAGAGCTGGAACCTGCCATTGTTGGTTATCTAGATGCCCATATTGATCATGAGAGAGGTGAGAGGCTAGAGAGCACTATTGATGAGCAGGCCCTCACTACCCAGCACCCCTCACTTTTGGAGAAAGGAACAACCATTGCACATCTGGGTTGTAGAGACTATTATTATTTTACATATGGGTGTCACTTTTATCACACCACTATATGTATGAATTACTTTGCGGACTATATACTCACCCACTTATTTATATATTTATTTATATATTCCTCCTGTGGTTTCTAGATTTTACTCGAGATCTAGTGTTTTTACCTTTATGGTTTTATAGGTTATTTATTATCGACTGTTTATTTATGAAGTGTTTATATTGATTATTTTTCAATCACATTTTTTACTGTATTTATATGTATGATTGATTCACTTCACTTAGTGTATTTATAGTTTCTGAGTCACGATCTAGTGACCACTGACTTTATTTATTATATACACTTATATAGCACTTTAATGTTTGATGCACTTTAGCGCAAAATCACCATCTATTAACTTTCATTCACGGGTTTGCGTTGACTCTTAGATTTTGCAGCTTACTTTAGGAATTTTTCCACTCTCAGCATCAGCGCGCTCACATTTTGGATCACCTTATATTTATTTATTTATTTTTCATTTATCTATTTAGAACACAAATAGTATCTAGTTCAGCATTCAGCGCGAAGGACACCCACAAACAGCTCGTTCGTCCCCACCCCTTTCCTGGCCGGCCGGGCTGCGTGCTCGGATAAGAGTCTGAGATGGATTTGGGGGGACCCCCACGCCGTTTTTCGGCGTGGGGATTCCCTTTAAATCCATGCCAGGTGACGAAGCTAGCGCGGCGGCATTTACTGCCTACGCTAGCTACGTACCTGAAGTTACGTTCGAAATGAACGGACTGCTCCGTGTGTGGGCAAGTCCGTTCATTTTCAAAAGTCCCGCAGACTTTGTTCAGCGGACTGTCCGCCAGAAAAGTCCGGGCGTGTGTGGGCAAGTCCACACGCTCGGAAAGTCCGGCAAAGCCAGCTGGAAAGTCCAAGGGATTGTCCGCTGGACTAAGTCCGCCGGGAAAAGTCCCGCACGTGTGTACGCCGCATATGGGTGATGTCACCACATAGGCTCTGCAGCCAGCGGTCTGTCCTCTACACTGGAGAGATCATGTGACCAGACTGGTGCGACTTCAGAATTAAGTATAGGCATCATTCCTTTTACAGGGTGGATAAAATAGGCTTAGAATAGCGGTGGGAGTATATTTCAGCTTAGTTGGTTTTGACTTGCCTTCCAAAAAAATAGTCTATTAAAAAACTTTCCATTGCATATTTGGGCATGCAAAGTGAACACACCTTCACCTTGTTTACTAAGCGAAGTGAACATTCACTTTGTGTAAGATTTGACCTTGGCACATGGTAGCAATTTATTCCCGTTAAAAGACGGATAAAGTTGGATTCTACAGTTTATGGCTCAAATGATCCTTCTTGGTGGAAGAGAACTACAGACTTTTATTATGTTGTTATGTGGTCCCTCGGAGGTTGGCTATATACCGTAATGATACATCAGATCGATGTTTCAGGGGCTTGCAATGATGCCCAACTACTAATATACACAGTAGTAGACAGAGGCATACGCAAAAAGACCATATGAACCCCTCCTCAATCTACGGTTGAAGCTTACATGACACGGTCAAAGGAAATTACTCACTTTTATCGTTACAGCGGCTCAACAGCTATGCAGCCACTGGCGAAAGTCTGGTGGTTTGCTCAACCTACCATAGCTCAATTCAAGAACAAAGTGACTTGGAATCTGAGTAACCAAAAAATGTGGCCATACTAGGGCACTCAATAAAAGGCTTCCGAAAAGTTTGTGACCTGTGGATAGCTCACTATCTTATTGGATGTATTGACTATTTACCATTCTATAGGATAATTAATCCCTGGATATCCAAGGAGATATCTCCCTGTCCTGAGGTCCTTCCCCTTCTCTCTATTCCTTTTGGAAACGTTTCCCACCTCACATGTATGTTTTCCTTTACCTGTTCTCTACCTTTCTTCCTTTCTTGTCCTAAGATCTATATCCATCTGTACCCATTAGAACTAATCAAGTTGACAATGACTTGGCAGTTAGATCTAGAGTTGTCACCTTTTCGTCAAGCCAAACCTAAACACTTTAGAGGCCTGGGACACCTTTGGGTGCCCCAAGGAGAGTGGTAAAGCGGTGCACATAGCGTGCCGCCACGAACAGTGGGTGTGGCCAAATTGCTTTTGCTGATATCATCACCCTGCCCCCCCCAGTGATGCTGAACCTGCCCCCAGACATAACCTGCCCCCTGCCATCCGCAGCTCCCGGATGGCAACAGATTTGTGTGTGACTATCTTGGTTACTTAGGAAGCCTCAGCCCAGTCTGAATAATGTGCCTGGGTTTCAGTCTGCCTGAAACCCAAACACATGATTCAAAAACCTGAACTGTCCCGATGGATCCCAAACAGATGGCAACCCTGGTTGGATCACCGCAATAACAAATTAGTGTACCAGTTATATTGATGATCTGAGTAGTGAGTGATGTGGGCATAAAGTAAATAAAGGCATAAAGTAAATTCCATTTTTGGTTGGCTAATCCCATGTCTTTTGCTGTCTCCATGGTTAATCAATGTTTTGTAAAATGTAAAAACCCAACAATTTGTTGAAACAGAAAAGGTAAGATAAAGTTAAATAAACTTATTAGGACATTTCAAACTAAAATAATGCCTTCATTCCCACCCAGACCTGAATAGACCTCAGGGGGATATATTGGCATCAACAGTGTTACATACCTGATGAAAACACATTTTTCATAAATGTGAGCAGGAAACTTGACTCTTTTGTCATCTCCTCGCCTTCATCTATTGCATAAAACTTATCTAGGTAATATCTTGGGTCAAAATTATTGTAATTTGCATGATTTTCTGCCACTGATGAAGTCTCCATGGTATCCGTCAACCACCCTGTGTGTACAAAAGTGAAAATGAGTCCATATGTACCATGTATGGTTTTCTATTGTTGTTTGTGGGTCAGTGTTTTGCAGATGAATACCTTCCAGTGCCAAAAGTAGTAGTAACCAGTAGTATTCAGCCTGGGGGTATCAGTACTACAAAATATGAAAACATTAATTCCCTGCATGGCTTGATTGTTAACCTTCAAGTTGAAATCCAGATTCACATAAAAACACTATTTAATGCAGTTATGTTTTAATTATAAAATGTACTTTAAAATGCAACCAACATCCTGACATGGCAAATATAAGCAGTGATCTGAATAGGGTGATACTGTTCCTTTACTGTTCAATCTTAGGGTGGAGTGGGGAGAGGGTCAAGCTCTATTTCCTAATTTCAGGAGAGAAAATTTAGAGGACTGGTGTAAATATTAGGACTGACTTACCAAAAATTACAAACAGTTCCCATACTGTATATGTATTACAACTGTGAAGATGTTTGCCTATTTACCCTAACCCCTATACCAGTAATGACGAATCTGACACAAAACCAACTCATTTATTTCAAAGTGCCAACACTGCAATTTTAACCTGAATACTGAGGGTTTAGTTTAAAAAACACTTTTGTAACCATCTTTCACTATGCTGTGCGTGTTTGACAGTGGAACGCATGTACATGGTGCCTGGGCCCTTGAGTGTGTTTTTTTTAGGGTGACAACATTGTCTATCCTTTTTATATGGTGTTTGGAGGATTGTCATAATACATAGCTGTAATCAGATGCTCCTCACCATGACACAGCCCAATGATTTCTGATGTATCCCATGTTCACCCACAGACATCACAGCACACTCTCATCAAGTGCTGTATATTTCTGTATATACTCACTAGGAGTCCACCAAAAGTTTGGCAGTCTCCTTCGGGCTGACACTCTGCTGTTGGATAAAGTTAATCTGGTGCCCAGCTTCAGCACATCGTTCTCCTTCACCTGCTTCTTCATAGCCTCCTTCTTGGCTATGCTCTTCTTGGGCTCCCATGGCTGGTTTCGGCACCTCCAGCTTCCCCGATGCCCTCATGTGCCATTCCATGGGTGCCCGCTTCAGCCAGAGATTTATTAGCCTTTACCATCTTGGCTCTGGGTTGTTTCCCCCCAGGAAAATAGGAAGCCTTGGTGGGGTACTCACTCTTCCCTCCCAGTCTGTCTTCAGCCGTAGATTGGAGGCTGCCGGGGGGGGGGGGGGGGGGGAATCGGGCACAGGACGGAGGAGAAGACGCTTTTTTGCTTTGTTTGGCCTTCTCTCGCTTTGCATCCAGCATGGGGCACTGGAGAGCATGGAGAAGGGAGAGCACAGAGCGAGGCTGACATGAAGGCTTGCTCGCATCTCGCACTCATATAGGATTTTGAGGGAGGTGGTGTGAAAGCAATGGCCGGTCAGTGTGCTCACGTGCCCACAGAGAAGGCTCTGCGTGCCAGCTGTGGCAAGCGAGCAATAGGTACGCCATGACTGCCCTATACTAACCTTAACACATAACCTAACCTGAGCTATAAAATAGCGCCATACCTTACTGTCACATTATCTAGAGTCTGCGTCTGTACAGCCAGGGGTCTTGTCCTCCTGTCCATGTGTGGCATGCTGCACATAACAGATGGTGGCCAGTTGCGTGTGTAACCATGCAGGTACATGTTCGTTAACATTCAACCCTTTTGCTGGGCATGCACACAGGCCAAGAAGGTTATTTAACCTCCTGCTGCCCATATTGTCATTGGTCCTGTGACTTTTTTCCAAACTCCAAACATGTCAAATTAATACCAAACACAGAAAACCAGGACTATGTTATGCCCAGGGTGCAGGGTTCAGGAGTGCATTATGCACAGAGTGCAGGGTTCAAAGGTGCGCTACATACAGAGTGCAAGATTCAAAAGTGTGCTACGCATAGAGTGTGAGATTCAGCAATGCGCTACACACAGAGTGTGGGGCTCAGGAGTGTACTACATATAAAGTACAGAGTTCAGGAATGCATTATGTGCAGGGTTCAGGAATGTGCTATGCACAGAGTGCAGAGTTTAGGAGTGGGCTACATGCCGAGTTCAGGAATACACTACACATGCATACCTCCCAACTGCTTTGGATTACGTGGGACCATCCCACGATTTGAAGTAAGTCATACGACAGTGGGTCAATAGGGCTTGATAACCTGATGAGGCCAGGTCAGGCCTATAGGAGAGTGGTCGGATGGGTCCTGTTTGGTCCTATTCTATCCGACTCCGAATCCCAAGGGGCGAATTCCAAATGGTGAATCCTGGTGTCACCGCTTGTAGCACCAGGATTCACCATTTGGAATTCGCCCCTTGGGATTCGCCCCTTGGGACTGTCGTATGACATGCGTGTCCAACCTATCCGGTAAGAGTACCCAGCTTCTATTTTACCAGTGAACGTTGATGTAATCACAGACACCTGTTTATTCGTACCATACCTACCGCTTCACAGCTGCATTCCTTGGGCCACTCCATAAGAAAAGTGTTCCACTCATTTCCCATATTTATACGGACCATCCCATTTGGACTTCTTTAGATATTTTGGACTAAAATCCATCTTATTTGAGCCTGATCTTGGACTCTATACTTTAAAGTTCACATTTTTTACTTCATTTTATATTTATTTATTGTGCATCGTCACTTATTTTATATGTGTAATTGTATTCATACACTTATACTCCACTATTCAGCGCTACACTATTTTTCCGTCACATTTTGCTCACTTTGTTTGTATGAGTGTCGGCTGCTTTATTTCCACTATATCATTGTGATACTCCTCTTTTAGCGCAGTGTTTTCCCCCCTTTTTACACCTCTCAGCTCTGCCCCCCTCTTTGGCTCCTGATCCCGCCTCTCATCTGCCCCCTATACCGGCTCTCAGCGTCCCCGATTCCGCCTCTCAGTGGTCCTCATGCCAGCTCTCAGCGGTCCCTATGCCATCTGCCAGCAGCCTGATCCCGCCTCTGAACAGACCCGATTCTGCCTTTCAGCACTCGTGAAAGGTAAGAGGAACTGAGCTCTTTCTCACACAGAAGCGCTCCACCTGCTTCTGTGTGTTTGCGCCAGGCACTCCCTGAGGGACATGGTGGGTGCCCTGGGTCCTGGTGCCACAACTGCCCACATTGCTGCCCTCACATTGGGGATGCCGGAGGTGTCTTTCCCCGCCTGTCAGAACTGTAGCATGGAGCTGGTGAAGTGCTGTGAAACTCCTCCTCGGCTCCATGCTACAGTCCTGACACTCTAAACCAGTGATGGCGAACCTTGGCACCCCAGATGTTTGGGAAACTACATTTCCCATGATGCTCATGCACCCTGCAGTGTGGTTGAGCATCATGGGAAATGTACTTCCAAAACATCTGGGGTGCCAAGAATCACCATCACTGCTCTAAGCTGTCAGCGCCACAGTGCTTAAAAAAGCACCTACCTACCATTCTGAATTTGTGAGAGAGCTGGGGGGAGGCACTAGTAAGAGAGGAGGGGGAGCACTAGTAAAAAGGAGGGGGGGTTGGTGAGAGAGCTGGGGGGACACTAGTAAGAGAAGAGGTGGAATTGTTGGGGGGGGCACTAGTAAGAGAGGAGGGGGAGTTGGTGGGGGGCACGAGTAAGAGAGGGGGGAGCACTAGTAAGAGAGGAGGGGGGGTTGGTGAGAGAGCTGAGGGGCACTAGTAAGAGAGGAGGGGGAGTTGGTGAGAGAGCTGGGTGAGCCTTAGTAAGAGAGGAGGGGGGAGTTGGTGAGAGAGCTGAGGGGGCACTAGTAAGAGAGGAGGGGGGGTTGGTAAGAGAGCTGGGTGAGCATTAGTAAGAGAGGAGGGGGGAGTTGGTGAGAGAGCTGAGGGGGCACTAGTTAAGCCCCATACACACGGTCGGACTTTTTCATGGATTCTGTCCGATCGGACAAGGTTGTTGAAAAATCAGACCGTGTGTATGCACCATCGGACAGTGTTCGTCGGTTTGACCGACGGACAAAGTCTTATCTCCTGCTGGAAAGATTTGCCGTCAACCCGGTCCGATCACACCAAATCCGATCGTGTGTACGGTTGTCCGACCGGACAAAGTGCTACGCATGCTCAGATCACATTACAAGACCAAAGCTATTGGCTACTAGCCTCTACGTAGTCCCGTCGTAGGCAACAAACGTCACCGCGTTCAGAATGATCGGATTTTCCGACAACTTTGTCCGACCGTGTGTACGCAAAACCAACATCGGACAAAGTATGACGGACATGGTCCGACGGATTGTCCGACCGTGTGTATGGGGCTTAAGAGAGGAGTGGGGAGTTGGTAAGAGAGCTGGGGGGGCATTCACAAGAGAAGACGGGGAGGCATTAGTAAGAGGGCAGGGGGGAATTGGTGATAGAGCTGGGTTTTGTTTAACCACACCCCTTATTTCTTGATGGGTGCCTTGAGTCCCGACACTGCTAGCCTTTTATTTTGTAACTTTGCCACTGCAGCCTGTGATCTCCCTGGTCCCAATTCCTTTATCCAGAGATAGAGAGCTACTTTCACCTTCCTGAGGGTGGGTGGTTCATTTCTGATAATGCATTATGCTCTGCACCTTCAGCACTGCCCCCAATGCGTTTCTGCTGACTAGAACAGGAGTCCACAACTATTGGCTGCTCGAGGGACAGCCAGCAGGGGTCCAGTTGACGACGACGACGGAGAAGACTGGGCCAACGCTAGCAAAAGAGCGGCAAAAGAGCAGAAGATAACGGAGGAGCCCGGCAGAAGACACTGGAGAGCGGGAGAAGAACCAGAGACCGGGAAAAGAGGCTGAAGAGAGCGGAGAAGTCCGAAGAGACCCCCCAATTTGGAAGAGACCCCCGGAGCTGCCTAATAAATTACTTTAAAAACCTGTCTAGTGTGTTTTTTTATTGACACTTTTTTTCCCCAGGTGAATGGGTAGGGGTACTATGTACCCCATACTTATTTACATAGGGTGGGGGGCCAGGATCTGGGGGCCCCCTTATTAAAGGGGGCTCCCGGATTCCGAGGAGCCCCCCGCCCGCAGACCCCGACAACCAACATCCAGGGTTGTCGAGAAGAGGCCCTCATCCTCATCAACCCCTTTTCCTGACTGGCCAGGCTGCGTGCTCGGATAATTGACAGGTGTGGATTTCGGGGGGACCCCATGCTGTTTTTTCGGCGTAGGGGGTTCCCCTTAAAATACATACCAGACCCAAGGGCCTGGTATGCTCTTGGAGGGGGAACCAATGCCGTTTTTTTATTTAAAAATTGACGTGAAGTTCCCCCTCAAGTTCATCAGAGCATGCAAGACGGCGATCTGACTTTGATCCGACTTCAATGATAGTCAATGGGCTGAAGTAGGATCAAAGTCGGACCAAAGTAGTACAGGGAGCATTTTCAAAGACGGACACGCCGCGTTAGCAGTAAAGCAAGCTTGTTTTAACTGTGCTTTACTGTCATTTTAGCGGAGCGCCCTGCTAGCGACCGAAGAAAGTGTTAAAACCGCCCTTGTTGCGGCGCTTCCGAATCACTTTTCAGGCGTTTCAGAAGCACTGCCCATACATTCCAATGGGCAGGGGCAGTGTAGGAGCACTGTATACTTTATAGCAAAGATGCTTGCAGGACTTTTTTTTCCCAACCCGCAAGCCCACCGCCCCAGTGTGAAAGCACTCAGGCTTTCACACTGGGGTGGCATTGGAGGCGATTTTCAGGTACTTTACAGGGGCTATTTTTAGCGCTAAAACGCCTGAAAAACACCTTAACCACTTACCGACCGACTCATGTATATATACGTCCTGACTTTGAAGAGGGATATCTCGGTAACGGGAGCAGCTGCCGCCACAACCGAGGTATCCCTCTTTACATGAGGCGGTTCTGTTTACGATAATGGTGGTCTCTGCAGCGGGTTCGCCGCGAGATCACCGTTATCGGCGGTGGGAGAGGTGCCCCCACCCCTCCCGCGCCTTCCGCTGCTTACCGGAGCCGTCGGCAGCGGCGGAGGCGATCGGGTCCTGCGATCGGATGGGTATGGAGACGAGTGAGGCTAAGATGGCCCCCACTCGTCTATATACCATAGAAGGGCGGAAGCGGCGTCAAAACGTCACTTCTGCCCATACATCTTAAAGGCACAATTTTCAAATGTCATTTTTTTTTTTTTTTTGCATTTAAGTCCAAATATGAGATCTGAGGACTTTTTGACCCCAGATCTCATATTTAAGAGGACCTGTCATGCTTTTTTCTATTACAAGGGATGGTTTACATTCCTTGTAATAAGAATAAAAGTGATATATTTTTTTTTTTTTAAAACAGTGTAAAAAATAATAAATTCAAGTAAAATAAATAAGAAAAACAAAAAAAATATTTTTTAAAACACCCCGTCCCGACGAGCTTGCGCGCAGAAGCGAACGCATACGTGAGTAGCGCCCGCATATGAAAACGGTAGTCAAACCACACATGTGAGGTATCGCAGTGATCGGTAGAGCAAGAACAATAATTCTAGCCATAGACCTCCTCTGTAACTCAAAAAATGCATCCTGTAGAATTTTTTAAATGTCGCTTATGGAGATTTGAGGGTAAAAGTTTGACGCCATTCCACGAGCGGGCGCAATTTTGAAGCAGGACATGTTGGGTATCAATTTACTCGGCATAACATTATCTTTCACAATACAAAAAAAAAATTGGGCTAATTTTACTATTGTCTTATTTTTTTATTCAAAAAAGTGATTTTTTTCAAAGAAAGGGCGCTTGTAAGAGCGCTGCGCAAATACGGTGTGAAAAAAAAGTATTGCAATGCCTGCCATTTTATTCTCTAGGGTGTTAGAAAAAAAACAATATATAATGTTTGGGAGTTCTAAGTAATTTTCTAGCAAAAAAACGTTTTAAACATGTAAACACCTAAGTTCCAAAACTAGGCTGGTCCTTAAGTGGTTAAAGGTAGCCTAAATCATTGTCAAAGCTTAATTGAACAACTGAAGTTAAAAGCTGATTGGTTACTATGCACACCTGCAGCAGATTCTGTGTGCACCAGCAAGCCGCTGAGAGCCTGAGATGGCCTCTCCCCGCCCCGCCACAGCTCAGCACTCCAATGAGCATGGAGGAGCAAAGAGGAGAGCTTCTGATTGACAGCCAGCAACTCTCTGCTCAGGGAGGTGAGAGAACCAAGCCATCGGCAGTGTTCGATCATTTGGTTCTCAGTGCAGAGGTGCCCAGGGACGGATGCAGCATCCACCTAGGTAAGTACGAATGGGCAAAAAAAACAAAAAACGACTTCTCTTTTAAGCCTGGTACACAAAGGACAAATATCGGCCGGTCTTGGCCAGTTCAACAGAAATCGGCCAACATTTGGCCCATGTGGCTGCTAGTGCTGACCTCCTCAGTTTTTACATTCAGGAAAAAGGGAATAGAACGGTAATTCTATGCATTTGTAGTGCCACATCCAATATTAGAGTCAAAGCAGGAAGAAACCCCCTAGGGTGGACTTTTTAGGCACACTTATTCCGCGTACACACGGTCGGAATTTCTGATGGAAACAGTCCGATGGGAGCTTTTCATCGGATTTTGCGACCGTGTGTATGCCCATCGGTCTTTTTCTGTTGGAATTTCCGACGGACTTTGGATTGAGAACCTGTTCTTAATTTGTCCGACGGAAAACCTGTCTATCGGATTTTCCGATCGTGTGTATGCAATTCCGACACGCAAAATTCCGACGCATGCTCGGAAACAATTCGACGCATGCTCAGAAGCATTAAACTTCCCTTTTTTTAGTGCAGTCGAACGTTTTTTAAGGCGTGGTGTTATTGACCGTCGGAATTTGGTGTGACCGTGTGTAGGCAAGACAGTTTGAGCGAAATTTCGTCGGAATTCCGACGGGAAATCCATCAGAGCTTTTTCCGATGAGAATTCCGACCGTGTGTACGCAGCATTAGTTAAGAGTAGAAATATTTTAGTGTAGTTTAGATTAGTGAAAAATTAGTTTATTAATTATTAAATTTATTGGATAAAATACATATGAAAATAGAATGTATTGTCAATTCATTCTATTTTCATATGTATTTTATCCAATATGTTTAATAATTAATAAACCAATTTTTCACTAATCTAAACTACATTAAAATATTTCTACTCTTAACTGAGTGTGCCTAAAAAGTCATACGGGACAGGAAATAAAGGGAAATCTCTGAAATGGGACACAGATGGTGAAAAAAAATCTGACCCTCCCTTGCTCTATCCAAAATGTAAAAAAAAAAAAAGGTTTTGCCTAATGCCGCGTACACACGGTCGGAAATTCTCTTCGGAAAAAGCTCTGATGGTTTTCCCGTCGGAATTCCGACGGAATTTAACTCAAACTGTCTTGCCTACACACGGTCACACCAAATTCCGACGGTCAATAACACCGCGGCATACAACACGTTCGACTGCACTATAAAAGGGAAGTTTAATGCTTCTGAGCATGCGTCAAATTGTTTCTGAGCATGCGTCAGAATTTTGCGTGTCGGAATTGCATACACACGATCGGAAAATCCGATAGAAAGGTTTTCCGTCGGAAAAATTAAGAACAGGTTCTCAATCCAAAGTCCGTCGGAAATTCCGACAGAAAAAGACCGATGGGCATACACACGGTCGTAAAATCCAATGAAAAGCTCCCATCGGACTGTTTCCATCGGAAATTCCGACCGTGTGTACGCGGCATAATAGTTCTACTTTAAAGCCTTGCACACGATCGGATTTTCGGCAGGGAATTGTGTGATGACCGACTGTTTGCCTAAAATCCGACTGTTAGTACGCTCCATCAGACAATTGTCCAACTTTCCGCTAAGAAATTGGATGGCAGGCTAGTACATTTTCGGCAGACAACGGTCTGTTGTCAGATTTTCCTAAGTCCGTAACACAAAAGTCCAAAGTACAAACACGCATGCTCGGAATCAATGCTCACCAAAACACGACATTAGCAGAAGGTACCCAAAGGGTGGTGCTCAATAGCTAAAATTCTATGTAGTACGTCACTACATTCGTGTTTGTTGGCTTAAAATTGTGTACCGATTGTATGCAGGACAAGTTCCTGGCACACGCCCTTCCGACAAAAAGTATGACGCTTTGTTGGCCAACAATCCAATCGTGTGTACCAGGCTTAAGTCTGCGTTAAAAAAAATAAATCACAACCCATCACTACAGATGCATCAGTTACCACTTAATAAGGTAAATGTTGAAAAACTGTAAACAGTAAAACAAATGCAATTTCTGGGTGGGTTGATGCATTTCAGATGCAGATAGGATTGTAAACAATTTCCTTCGGTGTTGGCACCACAATGGTTTCCTTACCTCAATTTGGTCCTCACTGCTCAGCTGAAAGTCTCCTACTTGTGAATGACTGTGGAGGCTTTTAAGTGAGTTTACAGTGAAACCCGATGCTGACACCCTCCCTCGTACAATAGTATAATGAGAATTCCTGCATATTTGTCCTAGCTGTTATTTACCCTTTACATGCTGGAGAGTCATTACCATTCATCACATCCCATGGTAAGAGAGGAAAAGTTTACCAACTCAGACAAATTTAGATTGTTTTGGGGGTGCATCACAGAAAATGACCAACACTGCAAAGGGGCAACAGCATTTAGCTTTAAAGTACAAATATACCAAAAAAAGTAATCAAGCAATTGTCAACAACCATAGTTAGAGTAAAATAAATCACACAAACAATGTTTACAATTGTGGTTAATTATGCCATTGCAGATTTATTATTTTTTCTTTAACCACTTCTTGCTTACTGGGCACTTAAACCCCCCTCCTGCCCAGACCAATTTTAAGATTTCGGCGCTGATGCACTTTGAATGACAATTGCGTGGTCATACAACACTGTACCCAAATTATATTTTTATATTTTTTTTTCCCACAAATAGAGCTTTCTTTTGGTGGTATTTAATCACAGCTTGGGTTTTTATTTTTTGCTAAACAAACAAAAAAAGAGGGCAATTTTTGTTTAATAGTTTGTTATACAATTTTGCAAACAGGTCATTTTTCTGCTTCGTTGATATGCGCTGATGAGGCGGCACTGGTGGGCACTGATAGGCTGCACTGATGGGCACTGATAGGCACAGTTAAGGCGGCACTGATAGGCACAGAAAAGGTGGCACTGATGGGCACAGATAAGGTGGCACTGATGGCCACTGATAAGATGGCACTGATGGGTCCTGATGGGTGGCACGGATGGGTGGCACTGATAGGTACCACTGATAGATGACACTGGTAGGTGACACTGATGTGCAGCACAGTTCTTGAGGCACTGATTGTGAGCACTGATAGGCAGTGATGTAAGTAACTGAGTTAAAATAAACTGAGTTACGTAACTCAGTTACTTTAGAGGGTAACTAGTAATCTAACTGATTACTTTTCCCCTCATGGTAACTCAGTTCCCATTACTTTGGCTTAGTTACCCCAATTACATCTACCGCCACTAGATGGCAGTAGTGTAATTTCCGGTGTCCTGCCGAAAAAGTTCTCCCGCCGGATAAGGACCCCCTGTACTGCGCAGGCGCAGCGCTTGCGCAGTACGAAGGACTACGGAGCTTCCGAAAATTGCCGAACCTAAACAGCTCTGAGTGAACTCTACACCGCGCAGGCGCAGTTAACATGTAATTGTACGAGGCGATGCCGCACGCTCCTGATGCTCATGCTACTCTGCAAGGGGCGTCTATTGTGTAACTAAGGGGCGGGTCTAGTATTACTGTAACCAAGGGGCGCATTTAGTATTATTGTTATATATCGAGCTCTGCCCATTAATTTAACATTCGCCCTCTTCTGTAGCCATCCGCCCCTTACACGATATAATAATAATAGACCCGCCCCTTGCTTACACGCTATAACAGATCTGCCCCTTGGTTAGAGTAATAATAGAGCAGCCCATTGGTTACACGATATATAACAATAATAATAAATGCGCCCCTTGCTTACAGTAATACTAGACCCGCCCCTTAGTTACACGTATTGAATATTTAAAAAAAAGTCACAGTTACTTTGCTGCGTAACTAATTACTTTTCCAATGTAGTAACTGAGTTACTAACGCAATTACTTTTTGGGAGAAGTAATTTGTAACTTAACTAATTACTTTTTTAAAGTAAGATGACCAACACTGCTGATAGGTGGCATTGTGGGCACTGACAGCTTTCTTTTGGTGGTATTTAATCACTAGTGGGTTTTTTATTTTTTGTGCTATAAATAAAAAAAGACTAAATTTGGTGAAAAAAATGCCTTTTTCTTTGTTTCTGTCATAACATTTTGCTAATTAGTAATTTTTCTTCATACATTTGGCCAAAATTTATACTGCTACGTATTTTTGGTAAAAAATAACCCAAATTTGTGTATTTTATTTGGTCTTTGTGAAAGTTATAGAGTCTACAAACTATGGTGCCAATCACTGAAAATTGCTCACATCTGATCAGGCCTTCAGTACATCAGGTGAATCTCATTTCTTGAGACATGATGAGTTAATGGGTTTACTCAGTAGTCGGTTGCAATGAATGGACACATATTTCCGTAACAGTATACCCCCTGTGGAACGATCATCACACTGAGGTAATTTTTTCCCTTTCTTTTGTAATTTTTTAAAGACTGATACATGAAGACTCCCAATATAAAAATTTTTGCATATGCATAAAATAAATACCAAACACATGTTTTTAAAGCAAAAAAATACTTTACTTTTTTTTAAATATAAAATATTCTTGAAATATAACTTTTTCTGTTCGTTTGTTCGTTCTTCACATATACAGCTCAACAATATAAAAAAACGTAGCTCATAAAACAAAAAAAATTAGAGGTGATGGAATGTTTGGGGAGTTGAACATTTGGCATTTTAGCAAACAAATGGCGGGTCCGGCGCACTGCCATTGTTCTAAACATGCAAAATGCAGTCTGTGCTGTTAAAGCTGCATGTGCCTTGCATAACTTTGTAAGGCAGCAGGATGGATTTGAGTTTGAGGACCCATTACATCAGAACATGGAAAGAGCTCATTGGACTGGTGTTCATGGAAGCAGACAAGGTACAAATGTCCGGGATCAATTTGCGTCCTACTTTATGTCTCCAGCAGGACAGGTCCCATGGCAGCTTGAGGCAATTGAATAATTTTAAATCTTTAGTTGTTTGTTATACTATGCTGTACTGAATAATTAATAAAAATGCCTAATATATTGATAATCACCCAGCAAATTAAATTCAAAATACTAACCACAACATACAAAGCCATTCACAACTCTGCCCCGAGCTACATCACCAATCTTGTCTCCAACAACTCTGCCCAATCTACATCACCAATCTTGTCTCCAAATATCACCCAAATCGTCCTCTCCGCTCTTCTCAAGCTCTCTCATCTCCTCCTCCCATGCTCGTCTCCAGGATTTCTCCAGGGCGTCTCCCATCCTCTGGAACTTGCTACCTCAACCTGTCCGGCTATCCCCTACTCTTGCTACCTACAGGCGATCCCTGAAAACTGATCTCTTCAGGAAAGCCTATCACGTCTCCAACTAATCTCCTACCACTTCCATCAGCTCATTCCCCACAGTTACAACCTTTTGTACCACCTGCCCCACCATATTAGATTGTAAGCTCTTCTGAGCAGGGCCCTCTTAATCCTCTTGTATTTTGTTGTATTATAACTATATTGTCTCCCTTTTTATATTGTAAAGCGCTGCGTAAACTGTTGGCGCTATATTAATCCTGTATAATAATAATAATAATAATAAGAAGAAGAAGAAGAAGAAGAAGAAGTCTTGTGTTTTTTGTTTAAATATATATTTATCTTTGTGTGCAGTATCAATACAATATCCACTAGGGGTCAGAGTGTGCCATCATGTATTTGTGACATGCTGACAATACTATACTCATACACTATGCATTAGGTGCTTATACTTATATAAGAAGGCAATAGATGTGCCATTCCAGTTCATCCTGGCCACAATCCTACACACATGCAATTTGTGTATACACGTATGTGGCCATAGTGAACTGCAATTGCACATCTATTGTCTGTTTTCTCATATGTATGATCTTGTAAGAAATGCATAAGAATATAAGCATAAGCTAGTAATGTTTTTCTGGTGCTAAGATTCTGTTAATTATAATGTACTAAATAACAATCCTCCTAGTATCTCCATATGGTCGGTTTGGTGGTTAGTTATGTTTGCAGGGGTTTATCTTACCTTTATCATCCTTCACACAGACATTTAGGCAGGGCGCAAGTCCTGCGGGAACGCATGGGAACGGAGTTCCTGTACTTTTTCCACAACAGGAACTCAGTTCCTGTTAGCAGCCGTGTCCTGCAAGACTTTGAAGTATGCAAGCTGTGTGACAGGTGCTACACCAGCAGCTGTCAAAACAGCTCGCAATAGTAAGTGCCGCACACCTGACCATTCAAGCATTGCCAGTAGGGGGCCCCATGACAGCTTCCGCTTCGATCTACCTGTCAATCACAGCTAGCTGGCAGGTAGATCAGGTCCCTGCTGCTAACAGATTGTATTAAGTCAGACCTCTCGTGCTGCGCTCCTCCCCGCCGGCCCCTCCTGATTTTCTGTCTCCTCATCCCCCCCCCTCCCAGTCTCCTGCATACTTGCTCTGTGTGTCCCGCTGATCCCCCCATCCTCTATCTTCAGTGCCATGTGATGAGAGAACCCAGAGGAGGAGCACAGCTATTCTGCTCACAGGACATGCAGGGAGAGAGGTGAGCTGAGGGAGGAACATCAGTTTGGGGTGGTAAGCTGAGCACAATACCTGGCAAAGTTTAATGCCAGGAGGGAAGTTTATGTGGAAATATGTGAAGGGTTGGAATAGCAGCGAGTGTGTGTTAGAGCCCTGCAGAGTTTGCAGCCCCCCCAAGCTAACATACCGTATATACTCGAATATAAGCCGAGATTTTCAGCCCATTTTTTAGGGCTGAAAGTCCCCCCCCCGGCTTATATTCGAGTCACTGCCGTCTGCCTACATGAACAGCTTGTCATGCAGACAGACGGCAGTTTTAAAAAGCCGCGTCGACTCCTCCCGCCCGCCCGTGATAGGCGGACACTAATTTTCCCAGCAGTGCAGTGTTCCGCCTATCACGGATGCCCTGTCATTCTCATCTCATGGACGAGGATGAGAGGGCGTCCGTGATAGGCGGAACACTGCGCACTGACTGCTGGGAAAACAGCGTTCCTCCTATCACGGACGAGGACGAGGAGGAGGCGCGGCTTTTTAATTTTGCAATGGCACCGTACACGCTGACAGAGCGGCGAGCGGGGACAGAGTGGCGAGCGGCGAGCGGGGACAGAGCGGAGAGCGGCGACCGAGGACCGGAGACCGGGGACTGAAGACCGGAGAGCGGGGACCGAAGACCGGAGAGCGGGGACCGGGGACCGAAGATCGGCACAGGTAGGCTGTAATGGGGACACGGGGGGGTCTGTACAGGGGACAGGCAGCTGCAGATGGGCATTGCTGGCCCTCTTTTCCACTTACAGTAGCTGCTGCATTTTGTACCCTCGGCTTATACACGGGTCAATGCAGGTTTCCCATTTTTTTGTGGTTAATTAGGGGCCTCGGCTTATACTCGGGACGGCCTATAGTCGAGTATATATGGTACATCTCCTAAGCAGGAACACATCACTATCTCCCCAAGCATTCTGTCCAGATAATGTGCAGTTAATTTATGACCTTTCCGTTTAACCCTGTGTTATCCAAACTCTGTTCAATGAAAAGTGTAAACTCACCACATAAACACTCTATATACAAAATAAAATTCCCCAATAAAGATCAGAACATGATGTTCACATTTGCATGGAAGCACAATTGAATGAATGCTGATTATTCAGAGAATTACCGTATTTATGTTTATTGAGGATTGTTTTTTTTTTATGTACTAACAGTTAAGCTTCATACACACAATACAGAAATTGGATGAAAAATACCACTTTTGAAGCGTTCGTGCATATGAGTGTATCATTCTTTATTTTTTTTGATGGGCGAGTGGATCTTGGGTGGGAGTTCCCACACTTTGTTCCCCAGGACTTGACCCCTGCATTTAGGTCTGCCCAGTTTGTGAAAACTTTGCTGGCAATCTGGTTCCATGCCCTCCTCATGCTCGCTCGAAGCTTGTAGCATGGATCTCTGGAATCATAGAGACAGGGGTGCTCCTTTACCATTACCATAAAAATTACCATTTTTACCCTTTTACCTCTCCTCATCTAAAAGACATACTGTCTCATCCACTTCCCCCTCCATATTGCTGGACTCCATGTCTGCTAACCAAAAAACGTGATCTGTGCACTTCCTGTGTATGTTTATGTAATTTCCTTTATGTAAATCTATTTCACTTGAGCAGATAAAAGCGACAAAATGCCTGTAGAAACGCTCAATGCCACGCTAGACGCTTGATTCAAGCGTTTCCATTCGTTTCTATGGGAATAAAAACGCTCCAAAAACGCCCAAATCAGCCCGATTTGAGCGACAAAAAAGGGTCCAGAACTTGTTTGAGCTTCAGGCGACTTGGAGTGGAGATGTGAACATCTGCATTGAGAATAATGGATTTTTTTCCCTCTAGTGTTTTGTAGCTTCAGGCTTTAAGCTACAAAACTCTCAGGTGTGAATGGGTCCTAACAAGTCAGGAAAGTACAAATACCCCCCAAATGACCCCTTTTTAGAAAGTAGACATTCCAAGGTATTAAGTAAGTAGCATGGTGAATTTTATTAAGTTGTAATTTTTTCCCACAATTCTTTGCAAAATAAAGATTTATTTATTTTACAAAATTGTCATATTATCAGGTTATTCCTCACACACAGCATATGCATAAAACAAATTACACCCCAAAATACATTCTGCTACTCTTCCTAAGTATGACGATACCACATGTGTGAGACTTTTACACAGCCTGGCCACATACAAAGGCCCAACATTAAAGTAGCACCTTCAGGCTTTCTACGAGCATAAATGACACATCTCATTTCTCAACTACCTATTACAATTTTGAAGGCCCTGGAGCACCAGGACAATAGAATTGTCCCCATTTTGGAAAGCAAACACCCATATTACACAACACAACGTATAATCTATGAGGCATAATGAGTCTTTTGAACGGTTCATTTTTTCCAGAAGTGCCCACGTGGTAAGGGGTCGGGATCGGCTCCTTACTTGTATCTGTGATCAACTGAGTCTCATTGACTTGGGTGATCGCAGTGCACGCCGTGCGCCCCTTTCAGGGGGAGCGTGGCCAGCTTTGAAAGGGGAGGACATCAATAGACGTACTCCCAGCAAAGCAGGTCCCTGCTGTAGCCATCATTCAGATCTGAGTTAAATGACACTTCACACTAGTCAAATATGTTTTTGTTATCTCAGCTTTACTGGAGTAAACAGGGAGATTATATATATATATATATATATATATATATATATATATATATACACACACAGGGCTTTTTTTCAGCTGGAACTTGGTGGAACTCAGTTCCACCACCTCTGGCTCAGGCCCTCTTCTCCCTGCTCACCACCATCAGTTGTAAACACAGACATACATCTTTTGTGTTTACAAGTGACAACTTGTCTCCACATGGCTCTCACAGATCTTATTTCCTGAGCAGCTCCCACTGAGTACAGGATGGGGAAAAGGAAGATGCAGGTGTTCAGGGTGCAGTGTGGATGTCGACACCCCCAATGGATGATCTCCCTGCAAGTGAGAAAGACGGAGCAACCTACAGCGTGCAGGGAGGTACTAGAGTGGCTTGGTGATTCAGCTTAACAAAAGTTGGACATGTGGAAGTTGGTGTTTTTAAGGAGGGGGAACAAAAAGGGGGCAGTGAAAGGGAATGTTGCATGCAGAAGTCAGAGGTGAAGAGGGGTGAAATTGAGATGTGGATGGGGGATGCAGAGGTAAGCAGCTGTGGAAGAAGGCTAAACTCTGCACCCTGTGTAGTGCACCCCTGAACTCTGCACTTTGTATGCAGCAAACCCTTGGACTATGTACGTAGGGTACCACCGAACTCTGCATGTAGTGCAACCCTGAACTCTGCACTCTGTGTGTAACCCCCCAAACTCTGCACTCTGAATGTGATGCACTCCTGGTATTTAATGCCCCTTTAAGACCCTCCCATTGTGAAATTTGACCACACTTACTATTTGATGGAGGGTGTGTGTGTGTGGGGGGGATAAGGGGGGTTTTGGGGGGCCTTCCTTGAGTTCCTGCATCTATTTTCTGCGGAAAAAAGCCCTGTATATACATATGCATATTTATGTGTGTGTGTGTGTGTGTGTGTGTGTGTGTGTGTGTATATATATATATACATAAGAGGTAATTGATCAGCCGAGTTTCGGATAACAGCCCAAACTTGGGAGAGGAACTCCCCAAACAAGACCGCTCAGAAACAGTTCAACAGTAAGAGATCACAATATACATATGTGTACAATGAAATACCATCTGGAGTATAACCTGTAAAAGCAGTAAAGGGTTAGCTATTAAAAGCAGAAGGTCACCACACTAAAGGGGATCCCAAGTCAGCCTATACTACCTTTATATCCTAATGAGAGACCAGACAGAATAGCGATAGTCTATGGGCCCTTTATTAGTAACAACAGCAATGTCCAAGATGCAGGCCTGATAGTCTTCACCGGCAGTTGGAGCTTATTAGATTATATCCAAATAAGGCTTAGTGATGTGAAGGCAAATTAATTGGCTTAAGCAGGTTAGTAATACTCCTTGAAGTGGCTTTAGGTAAAGGGGTCTACGTACACTGTTTAGTGAAATGCAGTAAAGTGTTCCCAAGGATAAGGTGTCTGTACACAGTGTTCAGGTAAAGGAACCAAAGAAGGATTGTAAATGATGGGCGATTGCCCTCTCACCAATGACCGGACTGGATAGACTTCTCAGGGGCAGTGACCCTGGAATAGACATCCTTCAGGAAGGCGAACAGCGATGACCTGCAGCTGCTGAGTGTGGACCATTGTGGCGATGATCTGATGGGTTGGTGCTGCGTGGATGTCTGGCAACAGCAAGGAGAGTTAGGCACTCCTGAGCAGGGTCGGAATCACTCGATCCACGCAGGGTCGAGGCTGCAACCTTCTCTCTCGGCCACAGAGAGGTGTGCTCTCTGCAAGACCCAGGAAGAAGAGGTGGATCCGCTGGCTTTTTTATAGTTACTCCCAGAGATCTCCTCTTCTTGTACCAAGGATGCCTGGGATGTGTATTCTAGGTGGAATTTCACATAACAGAATTACCGATCTTAAAGACTACTAGTCCCACAATCCTTTTGGTTGGGCTCACAATATGATGACAGATACTAGTACCCAGCACTGGAGGGACATCACAATAGATGAAGAATAATGGGGGGTAGTCTGCATAATAATGTAACTGTAGTCCACCGTCGCTACATCATATTTTTCACCAGTTTTTATGGTGAAACATGTAACATGTTCCAGCTCCTGCATCTTCTCCCCCCCGATCCCCTCCCTCCCTGTGACAGCAGATGGGGGTTCATCTCCCTGCTTTCACTTTTAAAAAAATCACAGTTTCCTATTAACAAATAAACTTCAAGTACCATCAGACACCGTGGCAGACATACTTGTAGTTGGAATGAACTGCGGGCATGCTGATTATTCACACTGCCTACAGCTCTGCAATGACAGCCTGTACAGAAGTATGAGCAGCAGAGCTGTAGGCAGTGTGTCCAGGAGCCTGACATTGCACCTTCAATCTGCTGATCGTAAGTGCAAAGATTTCCAGATTATTAAAAAATAATAAATTAACATTGTTTTACCTGCAAAAATATGTGTATTTATTATTTTTTATGTAAAGGTGAACTTAGCCTTTAACAATCAGTTTCACACAGGAGGAGTTCCACCATCGTTACACTGTTATTTAAAAAACAGGAAAAGCGAAAACCCAGAGGGAGACGGACGAAGGGAAGTCAGCGTTTAGAGGCCTCCTTAACTTAGCAGGCAAGTGACGAGTCCTGGCTTGTCTGATCTCTGCTTCTCCTCCCTCCACTGTCTAAACCCGGGAAGGGTTGGATGTGGCTGCGGGTGAGCCGTCCCTGCTGTTTCTATTATGATTTTTCCCTCGCTCCGGGGCTTTCTCCTCCTGACCGAACAGGAAGTGGGTCCTAAGACTCCCTGGCCAATCGGGTCTCATGTATCGGGTCTCAGGCATGGTGGGTCCAATGCAAGGTAGATTAATGGGCGCCAGACACTTCTTGAATGCAAAGAGATTTATTGTCTCTTAAACAGAACTGTAGGAGAGAGGGTTAGGGCCAGGACACCCTTTAGTAGTTGCAATGTTAATTCAGCAGACTCCGAGAGTTCTATAGGTAGACAGCCACGCAGGGAAAGGCATCCAGCAGGACACCACATCTGCATGAGTAGGACCGCTGTCTCCTATGACAACAATCTTGAAACAGTTTCTAACAAAGGTTGTAATGAACTTATTCACTTCTTCTACAATCTCCTATTGTAGATCTTCACTCAACTGAGATCCTAGTCTTTCACTAGACCTGCTGATCCACTGCCACTGGATCCCCTGAGCTCTTCCAATCTTCTCATTCAGTATCTTCCTCAAGCGTCACCCCCGTATCCCTGCTGGGTCCCTAGCTTGGCACTCACAGATACTCCTCAAGCGTCAGCCCCGCTTCCCTGCTGGGTCCCTAGCTTGGCACTCACAGATACTCCTCAAGCGTCACCCCCGCTTCCCTGCTGGGTCCCTAGCTTTGCACTCACAGATACTCCTCAAGCGTCACCCCCGCTTCCCTGCTGGGTCCCTAGCTTTGCACTCACAGATACTCCTCAAGCGTCACCCCACTAGCCTGCTCGGCCCCTGGCTTGGCACACAATATTGCTCTGCAAGCGTCACCTCCGCTGGCTGAGTCCCTGGCTTGACATCTGAAGTTTCCCAATTCTTCACCGTCCTCGGTTGGTGAAAAAACTGCTCTGGCACTTGCTTCAGCTACTCACAGTGGCCCCTGGTAGTAATGTGGATGGTCCCTTAGTGGCGACAGCTTCCCATCTACTTCCGACCATGACAGGTTCTCCGGCCGGCAGAACCGCCACTTCTGGTTGGACTGCAAGCCGCAATCCCAACCGTACGCTGCTCTCTTGCTTCTGGATAGGCCCTCAGACAGCTTAGCAGCCAGATATGCCCGGGATAGGCCTCAGGCTCTGACCTAGCAGGCCAGGGCGGCACAACACACATCCACCCAGACAGCCATCCAGGTGGCACAGAACCCCGATCACCTGACCTCACCCAAATAAATAGGCTCTCCCAGCAGGCCAAGGGACCTAAGAAAATCCCTGCCCATTGGCTGAGACACCCCATTCATTCCTAATCTGTCCTTGCAATGCCCTTGTCTTATCTAATGCCCGCCAGATACCCGGCCATCTAGTGACAGAAGAGAGAAGTGCAGCAATTCCAGAATTAGGGTGAAATAAATTGGCAAAGGCAACTATCACTTGGCAAATAAATGTACTAGCAACCCTGCCTAAACATCAGGGTGCTACATCGACATGATAGCATCACGCAGTTGTTGCAGATTTGTCGGCTGCACATCCATGATGCGAATCTCCTGTTCCACCACATCCCAAAGGTGCTCTGTTGGATTGAGATCTGGTGACTGTGGAGGCCATTGGAGTACAGTGACCTCATTGTCATGTTCAAAAAACCAGTGGTGAGATGATCTGAGCTTTGTGATCTGATGCATTATCCTGCTGGCAGTAGATGGGTACACTGCAGTCATAAAGGGATGGACATGGTCAGCAAAAATATTCAGGTAGGCCGTGGCATTTAAATGATGCTCAATTGGTACTAAGCGGCCCAAAGTGTGCCAAGAAGATATCCCCCACACTATTACACCACCACCAGCCTGAACCATTGATACAGGGCAGGATGGATCCATGCTTTCATGTTGTCTATGCCAAATTCTGACCCGACCATCTGAATGTCGCAGCTGAAATCGAGACTCATCAGACCAGGCAACATTTTTCCAATCTTCTATTGTCCAATTTTGGTGAGCCTGTGCGAATTGTAGCCTCAGTCTCCTGACAGAGGTGGCACCAGTGTGGTCTTCTGCTGCTGTAGCCCACCTGCTTCAAGTTTCGATGTATTGTGGTTGTAATGAGTGATTATTTGAGTTACTGTTTGCCTTTCTATCATCTCGAACCAGTCTGCCCATTCTCCTCGGACCCCTGACTGCAACAAGGCATTTTCCTCCACACAACTGTCGCTAGCTGAATATTTTCTCTTTTTTGGACCATTCTCTGTAAACCCGAGAGATGGTTGTGTGTGAAAATTCCAGCAGATCAGCAGTTTTTTGAAATACTCAGACCAGCCTGTCTGGCACCAACAACCATGCCACAATTAAAGTCACTTAAATCCCCTTTCCTCCCCATTCTGATGCTCAGTTTGTACTTCAGCAAGTCATCTTCAGCACATCTAGGTGCCTAAATGTATTGAGTTGCTGCTATTTAATTGGCTGATTAGCAATTTGGGTTACCAAGCAATTGAACAGGTGTACTTAATGAAGTGGCAGGTGAGTGCATATTATATAAATGGATTATAAAAATGTATTTCTCACTAGAAGGGGTTAAACATGCACTGGGGATGGAATATCCACAGAATAGACACTTTAGACTCAGTGCCACCCCCTCCATGTAAAAGGTTTATGGTATCTGTTTATCCAACACTCTGCCATAAATTCCAATAATAGAGAACTACAACTGGAGATTCCTGCTGATCCTGTGTGCAGCTACAGCCTTTAGCAAGATACCTAAAGGCATGTGAAGTCTAATTTATGGGAACCATCAAGTGTTTGGCTAACATAGGAAGAAACCAAGGTGACCAGAACTTGAAATGCTAACATTATTTCTAAGAAGTAGAGTAATCCTAAACTGGATCCTATATACCCTATTTATCGGCGTATAACACGCCCTTTTTTCTCCTAAAAATCAGGGGGGAATCGTAGGTGCGTGTTATACACCGATCCTCCGCCGATTATGAGTCTCTCGCCTATTCTCGCAGCTTTTGGCCGTTCTCAGAGGTTTTCGGCCGCTGTTGGCCATTCTCGGAGGCTTTCGCAGTCCCGCGTGAGCTGCCGAGAATGGCCAAGAGCTGCCGAGAACGGCCGGAAGCCTCCGAGTAAATGAGAACTATCGAGTACCGCCGTTTTTAAACTCTGCAAATGACACTGGGGCAAGGCTGCAGGTGGAACTGGGGCAAGGCTGCAGGTGGAACTGGGGCAAGGCTGCAGGTGGAACTGACAAGGCTGCAGGTGGAACTGGGGCAAGGCTGCAGGTGGAACTGGGGCAAGGCTGCAGGTGGAACTGACAAGGCTGCAGGTGGAACTGGGGCAAGGCTGCAGGTGGAACTGGGGCAAGGCTGCAGGTGGAACTGGGGCAAGGCTGCAGGTGGAACTGACAAGGCTGCAGGTGGAACTGGGGCAAGGCTGCAGGTGGAACTGGGGCAAGGCTGCAGGTGGAACTGATAAGGCTGCATTGATGGGCATTTAAATGTAATTTTTTTTTCCTTAAACTTACCTCCTAAAAGTTTTCCATCCTAAATTTGGCGTGCGTGCTATACGCCGATAAATACGGTACTTGCTACATAAGGAATTTTGTGGGAATAATACAATTTGTGTTCACATAAGTAATACAATTGCTAAGCTTTAGAGCCCTTTCACACCGAGGGTGTATTGCAGGCGCTATAGCGTTAGAAATAGCTCCTGCAATTCGCCCTCAAACTGCTGCACCATTGTCTGCAGTGTGAAAGCCCGAGGGCTTTCACACTGCAGCGGTGCGCTGGCAGGGCGTCACAAAAAGTCCTGCCAGCAGCTTCTTTGGAGCGGTGAACTCACCGCTCCTCCAGCGCTGCTCCCCATTGAAATCAATGGGGCAGCGCTGTAATACCGCCGGCAAAACGCTGCTATAGCTGCGTTTTGCCGGGGGTTTTAACCCTTTCTCAGGCCGCCAGCGGGGGGTAAAATCACTCTGCTAGCGGCCGAAATGCGCTGCCAATCCGGCGGTAAAACACTGCTAAAAATAGCAGCGTTTTACCGCCGACGCTATAGGCGTTGCGGTGTGAAAGGGGTCTTAAATTTACTTGATAAGTAACGATCAAGCTGTATTTGTCCATGCAACTACTGCACATTTTTACAATCCTGAAACATAATGGGGGAGATTTACTAAAACTGGTGCACATAGAATCTGGTGCAGCTGTGCATAGTAACCAATCAGTTTCTACGTTTTATTGTCAAAGCTTAACCACTTAAGGGCCGAGCCTCTTTTTTAGATGTGTTGTTTACAAGTTAAAAACATTTTTTTTGGCTAGAAAATTACTTAGAACCCCCAAACATTATAAAAAAAAAATCTAACACCCTAGAGAATAAAATGTCGGTCGTTGCAATACTTTCTGTCACACCGTATTTGCGCAGCGGTCTTACAAGCGCACTTTTTTGGGAAAAAATACACTTTTTTGAATTAAAAAGTAAGAGAACAGTAAAGTCAGCCCAATTTTATTTATATTGTGAAAGATAATGTTACGCCAACTAAATTCATACCCAACGTGTCACGTTTCAAAATTGTGCCCGCTCATGGAATGGCGACAAACTTTTTACCCTTAAAAATCTCCATAGGCGACGTTTAAAAAATTCTACAGGTTGTATATTTTGAGTTACAGAGGAGGTCTAGGGCTAGAATTATTGCTCTCGCTCTACCGATCGAGGCGATACCTCACATGTGTGGTTTGAACACCATTTCCATATGCAGGCTCTACTCACATATGCGTTCGCTTCTGCATACGAGCTTGGCGGGACGGGGCTTGTTTAAAAAAAAAAAAATGTTATTATTATTTATTTTACCTTTTATTTTTAATTTTTACACTGTTTTAAAAAAAAAAAAATTGTGTCACTTTTATTCCTATTACAAGGAATGTAAACATCCCTTGTAATAGAAAAAAAGCATGACAGGGCCTCTTAAATATGAGATCTGGGGTCAAAAAGACATCAGGTCTCATAGTTACACAAAAATGCAATAAAAAATAAATAAAAATTTAATCAAAAAAATAAATAAATAGTCCTTTAAGAGCTATAGGGGAAGTGATGTTTTGACGTTGCTTCCGCCCTGGAATGTCATGGAGACGGATGGGGGCCAACTTCCCCTCACTCGTCTCCATGCCCAGCTAGTGACAGCATCCGATCACCTCCGCCACTGCCGACGGCTCCGGTAAAGTGCAGAGGGCACCGGAGCGCAGCCAGAGGGGGGGCCCCTCTCCTGCCACCGATAAAAGTGATCTTGCAGTAAACCACCACAGAGACCACTTTTATCTTGAAGCGGACCGCCGGCCGAAAAAGACGATACCGGAGTTATGGCAGCTAACTGCTGCCATAACAACGATAAGGACGTATATCGGCATGCGGCGGTCTGGAAGTGGCCGGTTCACACTGATCCAACAAGTCGCATGATACGTTAAAATCAATGGTTTCCTATGAGAGCTACCTTAACTGGTCTGACTTTTGAAAAGGATCCCGCATTATCTTATGATCCGACTTGTGACATGCGAATTGTGCTCAGAGGAATGTTAGCAATGCAAAATGTATTAAAAAAAAAAAACGACGTGGGGTCCCCCCCAAGACCATACCAGAACGGTATGGATTTTTAGGGGAAACCCCACGCCAAAATAAAAAAAAAACAGCGTGGGGTTCCCCCCAAAATCCTTAACAGACCCTTATCCGAGTATGCAGCCTGGCAGGCCAGAAAAGGAGGGGGGTCACAATGTCTTCTGCTGCTGGAACCATGTACCCCATACTCATTCACATGGGGGGGGACCGGGATTCTGATAAGCCCCCCACCCGCAGACCCCCACAACTACAGTCCAGGGTTGCGGCGAAGATTCCCTTGTTACCAACTCCGCCCACATGTTGAGGGCATATGGCCTGATATGGTTCATGACGGAGGGGCACTCGCTTGCCCCTCCCTTTCCTGATCTGCCAGGCTGCATGCTTGGATAAGGGTCTGGTATGGGTTTTTAGGGGGACCACATGCTGTTTTTTTTTATTCTGGTGTGGGGTTTCCCCTCAAAATCCATACTAGACCGCAGGGTCTGGTATGGTCTTAGGGGGGACCTGACACCTTTTTATATTTTTTATGTTGGCGTGGGGCTCCCCTTCAAGATCCATACCAGACTCAAAGGGCCTGGTGTGGTCATGTGGGGGAACCTCATTCCGCTTTTTTTTTTTTTTTTGACGTGGGGTTCCCCCTTAAGATCCTCAGAGCCCAAGTCACATGCCACGAGTCAGATCACTTAACATGATGATCTGACTTGGATGCAACTTATATTATCATTATGTCAATATATCAATATCATTGGGCTGAAATCGTACCCAAGTTGGACCAAAGTAGTGCAGGAAGCTTTTTCAAAGTCGGACCGACACAAATCGGACCAGTTAAGACGGCTCTCATAGGGAATCATTGATTTTGACATTTCATGCGGCTTGTGCTCTCGAAGGCGGAGCACATGTCGGACCAGTGTGAACCGCCCACTTTTTCTCAAAGCCTTATTCAACAAGCTGAAGTTAGAAGCTGATTGGTTACTATGCACTACTGCACTAGATTCTGTGTGCTCCAGTTTTAGTACATCTCCCCCAATGGGTGCATAGTGATTTGTGATCTGTTTTATGTAATATGTATCCTACTAAAGCTCCTAAAATATAACATTGAAAGCATTTTGTTATATCTGTTCCCAACTGGTACATAAATCTGTCGCCCGAGCAGACATTTATCATGCAGAGGAGAGACAGGATTTTGAATGGGTTTTAGTGTCTTTGAATGGTAGCTGATTCAGTACAACTGTAGATTCCTGCTGATCCTGTGTGCGCACATTCTTGAAGCTACAGCTTTAAGCAAGACAACTTAAGTCATGCAAAGAGTAATATATGGTTACCTTCGGGTGATTGGCTAACATAGTGTAGCGCCACCCTTGGAAGAGCCGCAGGCTATAATGTGTCCGTTTAATTAGAGATGACACACCTGGCTCACCCATCACGTACCAACACGCCTTGGGCAGTTTAACAATTCATTTAGACAGTAACAACCTGGGAAAAGACAATTTTTATATCAAGGAGCACAGAAGCAACAAACAATATATTTTTTATGGAGGGAATAGCTAAGCACTAGCAATGGTCTTTTCTAGCAATATGCAACCTATCCACTTTCTGCCCAGGCCAATTCTGACATTTATGACATACATGTTAAAATCTGTTTCTTTTTTTTTTTTTTTTTTGCTAGAAAATTACATAAAACTCCCAAACATTATACATTTTCTGAAAGCAGAAGCCCTGGAGAATAAAATGGTTGTAGTTGCAATTTTTTGTCACATGACATTTGCGCAGCCGTTTATCAAACACCATTTTTTGTTTCCAATAATTTTTATTGACAGATTTCAGATTATACATACAAAACAGTTACAAACAGTTGAAAAAAACATTAGCCAATGGTAACATTCAAGATAATAAAAGGCCTATAAAGGAGCATCACTTCTACACCCCTGTGATAGTAACATTTCCGCTACTCATCAGATAATTTTCCAAATCGATAGTCCAGGGGTGCAAAACCTCACCTCCAAAAAAAGGTTAAGGCCCCTTTCACACTGGGGCGTTTTTCAGGCGGTACAGCGCTAAAAATAGCGCCTGTATACCGCCTAAAAATCCGGCCCCATTCACTCCAGTGTGAAAGCCAGCGGGCTTTCACACTGGATTGGTGCGCTAGCAGGACGGAAAAAAAAAGTCCTGCTAGCAGCATCTTTGGAGCGGGTGTGTTCACCGATCCTATACCGCTCCTTCCCATTGATTTGAATGGGACACCGCGGCAATACCACCGCGGCGCTCTGCGAGTGGCCGAAACCCGCGGGCAAAACGACGGTAAAGCAGCGCTAAATATAGCGCTGCTTTACCGTCACCGCGGCTCCCGCCCCAGTGTGAAAGGGGCCTAAGAATTAAAAGAAAGGAGGAAAAAGAGTATGTAGAGTATTCTGTGCACTGGAAAAGCTCAATACCAAGATACCAGGAGCGCCTTCAGACCCTAAGCCCCCATGTCAAATCGCATGTCAAATCGTAGCCTATTGACGGCAATGGGACTGTCCGAATCGGTGTGACACTGACTTTGTGGCGCCACACCGATTTCAAAAAGTAGTTCCTGCATTACCTTTGGTGTCTTCGGGGCAATTTCAATAGACATCTGTGTATGAACCTGCTCAGATGTCTTTCAAATCGCCCCAAACACTCAATAAAAATGCAATGTGAACGAGGGCTGATGCCGCATACACACGATCGGAAATTCAAAAGATTGAGAGCAGGTTCTCAATTTTTTGGTCGGAAAAAGTTTCAGTCGGAGATTCTGATCGTCTGTACCGATTCCGGCGCACAAAATTCCTACGCATGCTCAGAAACAATTCAACGCATACTCGGAAGCATTGAACTTCATTTTCTCGGCTCATCGTAGTGTTGTACGTCACCGCGTTCTTGACGGTCGAAAATTCAGAGAACTATTGTGTGACCGTGTGTATGCAAGCCAAGCTTGAGCGGAATTCCGTCAGAAAAAACATCCAAGATTTTTCCGACGGAAAATCCGCTCGTGTGTACGCGGCATTAGGGTTCCCCATAGGATAGGTGACCCAGGGCTCCCATGTATTTTCAAACCATGTATTTTATCATGGAGGATGGCTGAGAGTTCCTCATTGACCATTATCCAGGAGAGTTTGGTCTAAATTACATCAAATGGTATTGTGGGAGATTTCCACGACCGCACTACCGCGATGCAAGCTACTAAGAGCACAAAAGAGATCAGCCTTCTCACATGTCACACAGCCTCTAAAATAGGCCTATAAGAGCCTATGGTGTTTTTTTTTTATTTTTTATTTGAAGCATTTAAAAAGCTTCTAAAAGCTACTAAAGTGCTACTAGAAGCTGGCACAAAAATGCTATTATGAGCAGTTTTCATCCAGCGTTTTTTTTTCTAGCTTTTTTTGAGCTTATGAAAAACACTAGTGTGCATGGAGCCTTAGGGGCATTTAGGAGCATTAGCTTTTTATTAGCATTTTTCCAGTACATGAAGAAAAACAAAAGATAAAAAAAACATTGTTAGGAGTGTTTTAGTAGCGTTAGAAGCATTTAGGAGTGTTTAGGAGAATTCAGCATTTTTTTCTGCTGGAAAAACTCTCCAAAAAATCAACAAAAGCTATTTTTTTGCTCCTAGTCGCTGAAGCTCAAAAAACGCTAATAGACAAATATAGTGTGCATGGACATATAGGATAACACTATTTAGTGTTACAATAATGTCGGGATCCGCCCAGATGCCTGACTGGCAGCTGACTCAGCCTTTCAGCATACTGCTGGAAGACTGACCCAACCACTCCCGCCCCCTCCACAGCCTGGTGCTCCAGTGAGCGCTGGAGGGACAGAGCACAGAGTGGTGACAGACAGAAATGTATGTGTGTTTGTTTTGTTTGATTCCTGCACTTCTCTTTTCGACTTCAAAGAGGCGTTAAAGTTAATTTTAACTCTAATTCTAAATTCTAATGCTTTAATGTTTGTGGGCTAGAAGACAAAACGAAACGTTACTATTAAAAACCTCTTCTTGAAATTGTAAGTCAGTAAACGTCTTAAACTCCTGAATCTCACATCCACTCTCAGACACCGCCTCTCGCACAATGTTTTCATCAAGTGGCAGAACTGAAAACTTTGCCTCGCCGACTGCATAATACGAGGCTCCTAAATAATCATTGATAATTAGATGACCCCCGGGTCTGATCAGAGATACAACGTTCTTTAGGGCAGTTTTATATTCTTCAGCATTCTTGGAAGCACAGATGAGACACCCGGCAATGATCACACAGTCTGCCAAGGGAAGAGAATTTGGCTCTAGAGGATTGGATTTGGTGACATCACACTTCATGAGGGAGACTTTCCTGCGTATCTTCTCTGCCTTCTCCTCCTCTGTGGACCTAGAATTGAGAACATCAGAATCACTACAGGTTGACATTTTTACTTTATCAAAGCAACCAGACACAATTGAAATTCAGTTTTTTAAAGAGAGATGTGTGCACTAAATCCAACACTGATAATGGTAAAGCAATATGAATTATTATTGTAACATCATAGGTTAATAAATGTTACTCCAGAAATTATCCTCTGGCAGCCATTGCACCTGTTAATGGCTGTGAACTGAAGTATCATCAGACAGCCCAGTTCACAGACACAGTGTACAGAGCTGATCTTAGCAGCTCTGTATCATGTGATTGCTGTGATTGGTCACAGCAATCATATTATACAGAGCTGCACTGTACACAGTCTGTGAACTGAGCTGTAAACAGTAGTACTGTTTACATCTAAGGGCCCACCCCCTTCCTCTCACAAAAGGTGATTGCGGGATAATTTTTTTCTTTTCCCCTTCTCCGCTGTAAATCTGATCTCCATCCTGTCGACCTATTGACTTGTATATTAACCTTTCACCTCCCTTATCCTGCACACCTTAACACTAAACCTCTCATCTCCACCCTCCCAGTGTATGTGACCTGTACTTTGACCCCTTTTACTCCTCTCTCGGTGTATGACCTATGACGCTGCTGTGTCTAGTGCACTATTATCACGCTTAAAGCGGGACTGTACTGAAAAAAAAAAATTAAAAGCCAGCAGCTACAAATACTGCAGCTGCTGACTTTTAAAAAATGGACACTTACCTGTTCCAGGGTCCAGCGGTGTCGGCAGCAGAGGCCGATCGATCGCTCGGCTCTCTGCTGTAGCCGGCGCCATTCTCGGTAAGGGAATCAGGAAGTGGCTTCACTTCCCGATTCCCTACTGCGCATGCGCGAGTCGCGCGGCGCAATGAGAATCTTCAGCGCTGTCTGCCGGGACACGTGTGTGTCTCGGCAGACAGCGCGCCGGGACAGGAACTTGCGTAAACTCCCGTGGGAGTTTATGCCGGAAGTGGGTGCAGATACCTGTCTTAGACAGGTATCTGCACCCCCTCCCCCCTGAAAGGTGCCAAATGTGACACCGGAGGGGGGGAGGTTTCCGAAAAGTGGGAGTTCCACTTTAAGGTGGAATACCGCTTTAATGTGTATCCACCTCCATGCCAACAGGTTTCATTTCCAAAAAAAGTGTCAAAAAATTAGATCACCTTGGTGTGTCTACTTTCCAAAAAGGGGTCATGCCAAGAGTGTTGATGGAGGACACGATTGAAACCTTTAAATATATCAAGGGGGTGAAGAAGGTTCAGGGGGGCAGTTTTTTCAAAATGAAACCAAAATCAAGAACACGGAGATATGACCTCAAACTAACTGGAGGAAAGTTCAAAACTAATCTTAGAAAGTATTATTTTACTGAAAGGGTTGATGCTTGGAAAAAACTTCCAGCAGAGGTAGTGGGCCAGTCAACAGTAAATGGCTTCAAACATAGATCTATAGTCAGACAATAAAGTTAACAGAAAAAAACACACAAAAAAAAAGTCAGACTCAATGGACTACTCAGTCTTTTTCTGCTGTCATATTTCTATGTTCCTTCTATTCTGGCATTTTTATCTGATATTTTTTATACCAAAAGTAACCACAGTTACCACAGTTACTTCTTATGCTACATGCAAACCAAAACTCCCGAACCAAGACCCCTTGGACAACAACCCACCATCTTTGGACAGACCATCGCCCCAAGGACCAAGGTCAGGAGTCTCGGAGTAATTTTTGACTCTGAAATGTCAATGGATGCACAAATAGGAGCAGTAGTCAGTGGTTCTCACCATCTGCTCCGCCTGCTACGCAGACTCATCCCCTTCATTCCAAAGGAGGACAAAGCAGCGGTAGTTGGAACGATCATTAATTCACGACTTGACTACGCAAACTCCCTTTACATAGGTTTACACCAATATCAACTTGCGCGCTTACAACTTATCCAAAACACGGCGGCAAGGCTGATAACAGGAAGAAAAAAACTGGGAATCCATTTCCCCTTCCCTGAGGAGCCTACATTGGCTAACCGTAAAGAATCGGGTCATATTCAAGACCCTCTGGCTCACCTACAAATGCACCCATGGAGACGCCCCCCAATACCTTCTCGAGAAAATAAAACACTACACACCCAATCGCAGTCTCCGATCGTCTAACCAAAACCTCCTCCTCATTCCCAAATCCCGCTACAAATCTAAGGGGGATTGGAGATTCGCTGTCCAAGGACCACGGCTATGGAACGCACTCCCGAACGATATCCGCATGGAAGATAACCATCAGGCCTTCAGGAAAAAAATCAAGACCTACCTCTTCTAAGAAGCCTGACAACAAAGCACGAATACAGCGCCTTGAGGCGATTCAGTTCGCATTGTAGCGCTATACAAATTATTCACTCCTTCATTCAGTTACTTTGCTCTACTATAGAAATGCCACCATAAAAATGTCTGTTTTAAAGTATATAAAATTAATTTGGGTACAGTGCTGCATGACCGAGTAATTGTCAGTTAAATTATCACAGGAATGACAACTGAAAAATGGCCTGGTACACAAGTGGTTAATTAATGGTCATTCAGTTCTGTGAATTGTCGGCACATTTCATCAAAGCCCAAGTGCCGTCAGACCTTCTTTTTTTTTTTAAGAAGGTAACTTTGTTCTGGTGAGTTTTTTATGTACACAAGGTGAGGGATTTGCAATAATTCAATGGAGCGCACCATAGGTATACACAGCCTATTGCATTAGGGTATGCACCCCAAAGCTCAAACACACATGGGTGTGTGTGTAATGGAGAGAGAATCATGAAATGTCTATTCCAATGTATATATGAGAACATGTTTTACATATTATGCCTGGCATATCAGCTTCAGTTTATCAGCCTTAAAAACATATTCAAATATTTTGCAAAAGCTCACCCTTGCTTAGGAACTGGACTGCAACAGTTAACAGAAGTTTGCGCCTGCTTCCGAGAATACATTCAAAATATAACAAGATAACACCAACAATTTAAAAGAAGCAAGAAACAGTGCAAGAACAAAGCTACTTCCTCAAATGGGCGACCCAGTTAAAGCCAATACTCTGTCACTATTAGGGATGAGCCGAACACCCCCGGGTTCGGTTCGAACCAGAACCTTCGAACGGACCGAAAGTTTGCGCGAATTTTCGAACCCTATACGTTATAATGGACGCGAACGTTCGAAATCAAAAGTGCTAATTACAACGGCCAATATGCATGTTAATGTCATAAAACAGGTTTGGGGACCCGGGTCCTGCCCCAGGGGACATATATCAATGCAAAAAGAACTTTTAAAAACTAACGTTTTTTCGGGAGCAGTCATTTTAATGATGCATAAAGTGAAAAAAAAAAAGTGAAATTTTCCTTTAAATATGGTACCTGGGGGGTGTCTAAAGTATGCCTGTGAAGTGGCATGTGTTTCCCGTGTTTAGAACTGTCCTTGCACAAAATGACATTTGTAAAGGAAAAAAAGAAGCCATTTAAAACCACTTGCGGCTTTAGGTTTGTTCTTAAGTAGAATCTGAACAGGTACATTATGAAGTGTAGCTCCATCCCAAAAAAATCTATTTTTTAAGCTTTTTGGAGAACATAGGGAGGGGTTATCACCCCTGTAACATTTGCTGTCTTTGCACATCTGTTCAGAACATGTCACCTCACTTTCCGTCCCAATGACAAATGTTTTTGGAAAAGTGGGGTTTTAATTGAAACAAGGATTGGTGATAAAGTATCAGTAGAGAGGAGATACCTTTTTCCCAAATTAAATCTAACAGGATAGAATTTCCCTTCCTAGGGGTAGATTTCCTCTCACTTCCTGTTTTCTCTTTCCATTTGCAAGTAGGAGTCGTTTGTAAGTTGGATGTTTGAAAGTAGGGGCCTGGCGTATATACTCTGCAGAAATTTGCCCTATTAGATGTTGGTGTAGCCACAAGACTGGTGGGCACAGGAATGGGCCCTGCTATGAGTTAATAGATCAAGATTTGTAATTGCATGCACCTGTTGAACAGGCAGAAAAATTGGGGGTGGTGGTGGTGGTGGACGGTGTTGCCACAAGACTGTAAGCTCTCACAGTTACTCTTGGTGGGCGCAGGAATGGGCCCTGCTGTGAGTTATTAGATCAAGATTTGTAATTGCAAGCACCTGATGAACAGGGCAGAAAAATTGGGCCTTTGGCGGTGGTGGTGGACGGTGTTGCCACAAGACTGTAGGCCCTCATAGTTACTCTTGGTGGGCGCAGGAATGGGCCCTGCTGTGAGTTATTAGATCAAGATTTGTAATTGCAAGCACCTGATGAACAGGGCAGAAAAATTGGGCCTTTGGCGGTGGTGGTGGACGGTGTTGCCACAAGACTGTAGGCCCTCACAGTTACTCTTGGTGGGCGCAGGAATGGGCCCTGTTGTGAGTTATTAGATCAAGATTTGTAATTGCAAGCACCTGATGAACAGGGCAGAAAAATTGGGCCTTTGGCGGTGGTGGTGGACGGTGTTGCCACAAGACTGCAGGCCCTCATAGTTACTCTTGGTGGGCGCAGGAATGGGCCCTGCTGTGAACTATTAGATCAAGATTTGTAATTACCCGCCCCTGTTAAACAGGGGCTGAAAAATTGTGCCTTAGGCACTGGTGCTGGTGCCACAACACTGCAACCCCTCACAGAGACTGTACTTGGAGCACAGCAGTCACACGTGTTGCGAAGCATTTTTTTAAAAAATTGGAAGTACACGCCCCTGTTAAACAGGGGCTGAAAAATTGTGCCTTAGGCACTGGTGCTGGTGCCACAACACTGCAACCCGGCCCTCACAGATACTGTACTTGGAGCACAGCAGTCACACGTTTAGCGAAGCATTTTTTTTAAAAATTGTAAGTACCCCGCCCCTGTTAAACAGGGGCTGAAAAATTGTGCCTTAGGCACTGGTGCTGGTGCCACAACACTGCAACCCGGCCCTCACAGATACTGTACTTGGAGCACAGCAGTCACACGTGTTGCGAAGCATTTTTTTAAAAAATTGTAAGTACCCGCCCCTGTTAAACAGGGGCTGAAAAATTGTGCCTTAGGCACTGGTGCTGGTGCCACAACACTGCAACCCGGCCCTCACAGATACTGTACTTGGAGCACAGCAGTCACACGTGTTGCGAAGCATTTTTTAAAAAAATTGGAAGTACACGCCCCTGTTAAACAGGGGCTGAAAAATTGTGCCTTAGGCACTGGTGTGGTGGCATGGATCATTGAGGAGGAGGAAGAGGATAGTCAGTGAACATAAGAGGACAGTCACTCAGCATCAGCATAGGCAGTCTTGAAGGGATGTGACATTAAAAATTATTCGGTTATATCCGCCTCAGGTGCCTGGTAGCTGGTGGTGATCCAAGACTGATTCATTTTGATGAATGTCAGTCGATCAACCGAGGCGGTGGACAGGCGCACCCTATGATCAGTCACAAATCCTCCAGCAGCACTGAATGTGCGTTCGGAAAGAACGCTGGAGGCAGGACAGGCCAGTAGCTCAATTGCATACTGTGCAAGCTCTGGCCAGTGATCCATCCTCAGGACCCAGTAAGCCAGAGGATTTTCGGTGGGAAAGGTGTCCAAGTCTGACCTTGCCCCAAGGTATTCCTGCACCATGTATATCAGACGCTGGCGATGGTTGCTGGAACCGATCATACCTTGGGGCTGCGGACTAAAAAATTGTCTGAACGCATCGGTCAGACGTCCACCTTCCCCACCGCTCCTTCTGCCACTGACCGAAGCCTCAGCAACTCGTCGCCCAGGACCAGGAGTTTGTAGCCTCCCAGTTTCTGGGAACGCGTTGCACAGACCTTTCTGCAAGGCCTCCCTGAGATGTCTCATCCTCTGCTCCCTCTGCGACGGCAAGATAAGGTCCGCAACCTTACCCTTGTACCGCGGATCAAGGAGAGTGGCCAGCCAGTAATGGTCCCTCTCCTTGATCCGAAGAACACGAGGATCCTTCCGCAGGCTTTGCAGGATCAGGGAGGCCATGCAGCGTAGGTTAGCTGAGGCATTCGGTCCGGAGTCTTCTGGGTCACTGAGGATGACATGATCGCCAGCCACCTCCTCCCAGCCACGTACAAGTCCACTGGTTTGTTGGGACTGTACATCATCCCTAAAAGACTGCTGCTGCTGATGCTGAGTGCCAGGCTCCACCTCCATGCTCACACAATCCTCCTCCTCCTCCTCCTCCTCCTCCTCATCCTCTTCCTGTGTGATGGGTGGGACAGAAGGAACACTGTCCGGATAAAGGGGGCCTTGAGAGGCAAGGAAGTCCTCCTCTTCCTGCCTCTGTTCTGCCTCAAGTGCCCTGTCCATTATCCCACGCAGCGTATGCTCCAACAGGTGGACAAGAGGGACAGTGTCACTGATGCATGCACTGTCACTGCTCACCATCCTCGTGGCCTCCTCAAATGGTGAGAGGACAGTGCATGCATCCCTGATCATGCTCCACTGACGTGGGGAAAAAAAACCAAGCTCCCCTGACCCTGTCCTGGTGCCGTAGTCGCAAAGGTACTCATTGATGGCCCTCTGCTGCGTGTGCAGTCGCTGCAGCATGGCCAACGTTGAGTTCCACCTGGTGGGCATGTCACATATTAGGCGGTTCTTGGGCAGGTTCAGCTCCTTTTGCAGCTCAGTCAGCCGAGCACTGGCATTATAAGATCGGCGGAAATGCACACAGACTTTCCTGGCCTGCCTCAGGACATCCTGTAAGCCTGGGAACCTGCCCAAGAACCGCTGCACCACCAGGTTGAGGACGTGAGCCATGCAGGGCACATGGGTGAGCTGCCCCTGTCGCAGGGCGGAGAGGAGGTTGGTGCCATTGTCAGAAACGACCATTCCTGGCTTAAGCTGACGTGGCGTCAACCACCTCTCGGCCTGCCCCTGCAGAGCTGCCAGAACCTCTGGCCCAGTGTGGCTCCTGTCCCCCAAACACACCAGCGCAAGCACGGCATGGCATCTTTTTGCCTGCGTACTTGCGTAGCCCCTTGTACGCCTACGGAGCACCGCTGGTTCCAAGGACAGAGCACTGGAGGAAGAAGAAGAGGAGGGGGTGGAGGAGAGAGGTGTGTCACAACCAGTAGCAGTAGTCGCGTTTTGGAGGCGTGGTGGCGGAACAACCTCCAACACTACTGCACCTTGTCCTGCATCCCTCCCAGCTGCCAATAGAGTGACCCAATGGGCCGTGAAAGAAAGGTACCGTCCCTGTCCATGCCTGCTGGACCATGAGTCAGCGGTAATATGCACCTTACCGCTGACCGCCCTGTCCAGCGAGGCATGGACATTGCCCTCCACATGCCGGTAGAGAGACGGAATCGCCTTCCGCGAGAAAAAGTGGCGTTTGGGAACCTGCCACTGAGGAACCGCACATTGAACAAACTCACGGAAGGGGGCCGAGTCTACCAACTGAAAAGGCAGCAGTTGAAGTGCTAGCAATTTAGCAAGGCTAGCATTCAACCGCTGGGCATGTGGATGGCTGGGAGTGTACTTCTTTCTACGGTCCAGCAGCTGGGGCAGGGAAATTTGCCTGCTGCAATCGGACGTCGGTGTACTGCAAGTACTTGGTTGTGACACACCTAATTCTACACCTTCAGTCCTCTCAGAGCAGCTTTCAGAGAGGACTGAAGGTGTAGTGGGGATGGAGATCCCAGCTGAGGAGGAGCAAGGAGAGGTCCGCTTAGTTCTTTGGTGTGGGTCTTTTATGTGTGCCTGCCAACGAGCTGCATGGCAGGTCGCCATATGTCTGGTCATGCTTGTCGTGCCCAAGCGGCTGATGTTTTGGCCACGCGAGATACGCTTGAGACAAATATTGCAAACAGCAGTGGTGCGATCTGCTGCACTCGTCTCAAAAAAGGCCCACACCAAAGAACTTTTCTGATAACGTGCAGAGGCAGCGCCCTGCACAGGCGGAGCTCTGCGGTGTTGTACAGTTGCTGTGCTGGCCTCTACCTGGCCTCCAGGGGGCATCCTGCCTCGTTGGACATGTGACGCCGCATCCTCCTCCTCCTCGTCCTCCTCCTCATCCTCTCTCCCTTGAGGCACCCACGTGGAGTCAGTGACCTCATCATCCCCTCCCTCTTCACCACTAGAGCAAACCTGGCAGTAAGCTGCAGCTGGTGGAACAGTACTGCCAGATTCCTCAAGCTGGGTATCGTCATCCGAGGCTTCGAATCGTTGGGCATCCTCCTGGAGCATGTACCCAACACTGTGCTCAAAGAGTTCGGGGGACTCCTCAGGAGGACTTGGTGGGTCTAGGGAAGGGGTGGCTGATGATGCTCTGTCAGTACCCTGAGCCTGGGTGAGAGAGGATGAGGAGGATGAGGAGGGCTTGGTCATCCATTCTACCAAGCCTTCAGCATGATGCGGCTCCACATGTCCAGCTGCCGAAAACAAAGACGCGCGTGTCCCATGGCCACGTGCTGATGACGATGCACGACCACGTCCACGTCCACGGCCACGTCCACTAGAAACAGAGCCTGCCTGCCCTGTGTTCTTGGCTCTGCACGCTCTGCCTCCCCTTGGCGGTCTTCCAGCCATTGTAGTCGGTAGTCCTGTGGGTGCTGCTGAGAAGAATATATAGGAGCTCTGTGTGATGCCACTAACACACTAGAAGTCCTATGGGTGCTTCTGCAAAGAAAATAGAGGAGCTCTGTGTGATGCCACTAACACACTAGAAGTCCTGTGGGTGCTGCTGAGAAGAATATATAGGAGCTCTGTGTGATGCCACTAACACACTAGAAGTCCTATGGGTGCTTCTGCAAAGAAAATAGAGGAGCTCTGTGTGATGCCACTAACACACTAGAAGTCCTATGGGTGCTTCTGCAAAGAAAATAGAGGAGCTCTGTGTGATGCCACTAACACACTAGAAGTCCTGTGGGTGCTTCTGCAAAGAAAATAGAGGAGCTCTGTGTGATGCCACTAACACACTAGAAGTCCTGTGGGTGCTTCTGCAAAGAAAATAGAGGAGCTCTGTGTGATGCCACTAACACACTAGAAGTCCTATGGGTGCTTCTGCAAAGAAAATAGAGGAGCTCTGTGTGATGCCACTAACACACTAGAAGTCCTGTGGGTGCTTATGCAAAGAAAATAGAGGAGCTCTGTGTGATGCCACTAACACACTAGAAGTCCTGTGGGTGCTTATGCAAAGAAAATAGAGGAGCTCTGTGTGATGCCACTAACACACTAGAAGTCCTGTGGGTGCTGCTGAGAAGAATATATAGGAGCTCTGTGTGATGCCACTAACACACTAGAAGTCCTATGGGTGCTTCTGCAAAGAAAATAGAGGAGCTCTGTGTGATGCCACTAACACACTAGAAGTCCTGTGGGTGCTTATGCAAAGAAAATAGAGGAGCTCTGTGTGATGCCACTAACACACTAGAAGTCCTGTGGGTGCTGCTGAGAAGAATATATAGGAGCTCTGTGTGATGCCACTAACACACTAGAAGTCCTATGGGTGCTTCTGCAAAGAAAATAGAGGAGCTCTGTGTGATGCCACTAACACACTAGAAGTCCTGTGGGTGCTTATGCAAAGAAAATAGAGGAGCTCTGTGTGATGCCACTAACACACTAGAAGTCCTGTGGGTGCTGCTGAGAAGAATATATAGGAGCTCTGTGTGATGCCACTAACACACTAGAAGTCCTATGGGTGCTTCTGCAAAGAAAATAGAGGAGCTCTGTGTGATGCCACTAACACACTAGAAGTCCTGTGGGTGCTTATGCAAAGAAAATAGAGGAGCTCTGTGTGATGCCACTAACACACTAGAAGTCCTGTGGGTGCTTATGCAAAGAAAATAGAGGAGCTCTGTGTGATGCCACTAACACACTAGAAGTCCTGTGGGTGCTTATGCAAAGAAAATAGAGGAGCTCTGTGTGATGCCACTAACACACTAGAAGTCCTGTGGGTGCTGCTGAGAAGAATATATAGGAGCTCTGTGTGATGCCACTAACACACTAGAAGTCCTATGGGTGCTTCTGCAAAGAAAATAGAGGAGCTCTGTGTGATGCCACTAACACACTAGAAGTCCTGTGGGTGCTTCTGCAAAGAAAATAGAGGAGCTCTGTGTGATGCCACTAACACACTAGAAGTCCTGTGGGTGCTGCTGAGAAGAATATATAGGAGCTCTGTGTGATGCCACTAACACACTAGAAGTCCTATGGGTGCTTCTGCAAAGAAAATAGAGGAGCTCTGTGTGATGCCACTAACACACTAGAAGTCCTGTGGGTGCTTCTGCTTAGAAAATAGAGGAGCTCTGTGTGATGCCACTAACACACTAGAAGTCCTGTGGGTGCTGCTGAGAAGAATATATAGGAGCTCTGTGTGATGCCACTAACACACTAGAAGTCCTATGGGTGCTTCTGCAAAGAAAATAGAGGAGCTCTGTGTGATGGGACTAACACACTTCAAGTCCTATAGGTGCTTCTGGGAAGAAAATAAAGGTCTGTGTGATGGGACTAACACACTTCAAGTCCTATAGTTGCTTCTGGGAACAAAATATAGGATCTCTGTGTGATGGGACTAACACACTTCAAGTCCTATAGGTGCTTCTGGGAACAAAATATAGCTCTGTGTGTGTGATGGGACTAACACACTTCAAGTCCTATAGGTGCTTCTGGGAACAAAATATAGCTCTGTGTGTGTGATGGGACTAACACACTTCAAGTCCTATAGGTGCTTCTGGGAACAAAATATAGCTCTGTGTGTGTGATGGGACTAACACACTTCAAGTCCTATAGGTGCTTCTGGGAACAAAATATAGCTCTGTGTGTGTGATGGGACTAACACACTTCAAGTCCTATAGGTGCTTCTGGGAACAAAATATAGCTCTGTGTGTGTGATGGGACTAACACACTTCAAGTCCTATAGGTGCTTCTGGGAAGAAAATATAGCTCTGTGTGTGTGATGGGACTAACACACTTCAAGTCCTATAGGTGCTTCTGGGAACAAAATATAGCTCTGTGTGTGTGATGGGACTAACACACTTCAAGTCCTATAGGTGCTTCTGGGAACAAAATATAGCTCTGTGTGTGTGATGGGACTAACACACTTCAAGTCCTATAGGTGCTTCTGGGAACAAAATATAGCTCTGTGTGTGTGATGGGACTAACACACTTCAAGTCCTATAGGTGCTTCTGGGAACAAAATATAGCTCTGTGTGTGTGATGGGACTAACACACTTCAAGTCCTATAGGTGCTTCTGGGAACAAAATATAGCTCTGTGTGTGTGATGGGACTAACACACTTCAAGTCCTATAGGTGCTTCTGGGAACAAAATATAGCTCTGTGTGTGTGATGGGACTAACACACTTCAAGTCCTATAGGTGCTTCTGGGAACAAAATATAGCTCTGTGTGTGTGATGGGACTAACACACTTCAAGTCCTATAGGTGCTTCTGGGAACAAAATATAGCTCTGTGTGTGTGATGGGACTAACACACTTCAAGTCCTATAGGTGCTTCTGGGAACAAAATATAGCTCTGTGTGTGTGATGGGACTAACACACTTCAAGTCCTATAGGTGCTTCTGGGAACAAAATATAGCTCTGTGTGTGTGATGGGACTAACACACTTCAAGTCCTATAGGTGCTTCTGGGAACAAAATATAGCTCTGTGTGTGTGATGGGACTAACACACTTCAAGTCCTATAGGTGCTTCTGGGAACAAAATATAGCTCTGTGTGTGTGATGGGACTAACACACTTCAAGTCCTATAGGTGCTTCTGGGAACAAAATATAGCTCTGTGTGTGTGATGGGACTAACACACTTCAAGTCCTATAGGTGCTTCTGGGAAGGAAATAAAGGTCTGTGTGATGGGACTAACACACTTCAAGTCCTACAGGTGCTTCTGGGAACAAAATATAGCTCTGTGTGTGTGATGGGACTAACACACTTCAAGTCCTATAGGTGCTTCTGGGAACAAAATATAGCTCTGTGTGTGTGATGGGACTAACACACTTCAAGTCCTATAGGTGCTTCTGGGAAGGAAATAAAGGTCTGTGTGATGGGACTAACACACTTCAAGTCCTATAGGTGCTTCTGGGAACAAAATATAGCTCTGTGTGTGTGATGGGACTAACACACTTCAAGTCCTATAGGTGCTTCTGGGAACAAAATATAGCTCTGTGTGTGTGATGGGACTAACACACTTCAAGTCCTATAGGTGCTTCTGGGAACAAAATATAGCTCTGTGTGTGTGATGGGACTAACACACTTCAAGTCCTATAGGTGCTTCTGGGAAGAAAATATAGCTCTGTGTGTGTAATGGGACTAACACACTTCAAGTCCTATAGGTGCCTCTGGGAACAAAATATAGCTCTGTGTGTGTGATGGGACTAACACACTTCAAGTCCTATAGGTGCTTCTGGGAACAAAATATAGCTCTGTGTGTGTGATGGGACTAACACACTTCAAGTCCTATAGGTGCTTCTGGGAAGGAAATAAAGGTCTGTGTGATGGGACTAACACACTTCAAGTCCTATAGGTGCTTCTGGGAACAAAATATAGCTCTGTGTGTGTGATGGGACTAACACACTTCAAGTCCTATAGGTGCTTCTGGGAACAAAATATAGCTCTGTGTGTGTGATGGGACTAACACACTTCAAGTCCTATAGGTGCTTCTGGGAACAAAATATAGCTCTGTGTGTGTGATGGGACTAACACACTTCAAGTCCTATAGGTGCTTCTGGGAAGAAAATATAGCTCTGTGTGTGTGTAATGGGACTAACACACTTCAAGTCCTATAGGTGCCTCTGGGAACAAAATATAGCTCTGTGTGTGTGATGGGACTAACACACTTCAAGTCCTATAGGTGCTTCTGGGAAGAAAATATAGCTCTGTGTGTGTGATGGGACTAACACACTTCAAGTCCTATAGGTGCTTCTGGGAAGAAAATATAGCTCTGTGTGTGTGATGGGACTAACACACTTCAAGTCCTATAGGTGCTTCTGGGAACAAAATATAGGAGCTCTGCCTGCCTCCCACGAACACACTACAAGTCCTATAGGTGCTTCTGGGAACAAAATATAGGAGCTCTGCCTGCCTGCCACGAACACACTACAAGTCCTATAGGTGCTTCTGGTAACAAAATATAGGAGCTCTGCCTGCCTGCCACGAACACACTACAAGCCCCTCTTTCTCAATCAATCTTTGTAACTGAATCTATCTAACTCAATCTCTGTAAGTGAATCTCTCTACCTAACTAAATCCAGCAGAGTGTCACAGAATCAGCCTGCTCAATCTGCGCCGGAACAGCATGTGACCGGCGCAGACGGCGTGGCGGCCTTTTATAGGGGGGGGCGTGTACTACAGCCCCTGAGCTGTAATTGGCTACAGGCGTCCTGCCTGTAGCCAATTATGGCTCTTCGAGTTTCCGGGGCTGTGATTGGCCAAGCATGCGGGGTCACAGTGCATGCTTGGCCAATCATCAGCCAGCAATGCACTGCGCCGGCCGCGCCGGCCGCAATGCATTGCGGGGCCGCGCGCCTCACACCAACGTGATGCGAGCGGCCCAAATAGTTATGGGCTCGCCGAGCGAGCGAACGCCCGGTGCTCGATGGGACCGTGGGTTCGCATCGAGCACCGGGCCCATCCCTAGTCACTATATGTATTCATATATTTGTGTTTTTTTTTTTGTGGTCTGCATGCGCCAGTCTTATCATCTGACGTGTCTTAATCTTGTCAAAGTGGTATATAAATCTTAAAAAGAGGAAATAAAAAAGTCAGAAAGTATTTTACTCTGAACAGAGTGTCAGCGTAATCTCTTCAGCGCGTGCACTCAATTTGACCAGGGGCAGAAATAATAATACCAAACCTTGGCTGGTTCTGATCCAATACGTGTGTGTGTGTGTGTGTGTATATATATATATATATATATATATATATATATATATATATATATATGACAATATCTTACGAAAGTGAGTACACCCCTCACATTTGTTAAAATATTTTACTATAACTTTTCATGTGACAACACTGAAGAAATTATACTTTGCTACATTGTAAAGTAGTGAGTGTACAGCTTGTATAACAGTGTAAATTTGCTGTCCCCTCAAAATAACTCAACACACAGCTATTAAACCACTGGAAACAAAAGTGAGTACACCCCTAAGTGAAAATGTCCAGATTGGGCCCAATTAACCATTTTTCCTCCCCGGTGTCATGTGACTCGTTAATGTTACAAGGTCTCAGGTGTGAATGGGGAGCAGGTGTGTTAAATTTGTTGTTATCGCTCTCACGCTCTCATACTGGTCACTGGAATTTCAACATGGCACCTCATGGCAAGGAACTCTGAGGATCTGAAAAAAAAGGATTGTTGCTCTACATAAAGATGGCCTAGGCTATAAGAAGATTTCTAAGACCCTAAAACTGAGCTGCAGCACAGTGGCCAAGACCATACAGTGGTTTAGCAGGACAGGTTCCACTCAGAACAGGCCTCGCCACGGCCGACCAAAGAATTTGAGTGCACGTGCTCAGCATCATATCGAGAGGTTGTCTTTGGGAAATAGATTGGGAATAGGGTGCTGCCAGCATTGCTGCAGAGGTTGAAGGGGTGGGGGGTCAGCCTATCAGTGCTCAGACCATATGCCGCACACTGCATCAAATTGGTCTGCATGGGTGTCGTCATGGAGGAGTGGAAGAGGACTCCAGTGGCATAAAGGAAAAAGGGGGAGGAGGTTGGGACTTTGTATGAGGCATAGGACAGTTACGTCACAAATGCCTCCATCCCTATCAAAATGAAGCACGAGACGAAGAAATTGGGACTTTACATGAAGCATGCAGATTTAGAAGCAAAAGATGAGCTATATAGGTCTGATAATGTTAACTTTATTAAATATTGCACAGTAAAATACATCAAAAGCAGTGGTACATATTGCATCTTCCATCATAATTGATTAATTCATACATTGGCATATTGCACATTGACGATAATATTCAAGTAGATTAGGTAAAACAGTATATACAAATTATGTTGCAAAACTGCATGATTATGGAATTTGTGGCATCTGAAGCTCGACGCGTTTCGTGACTAGCTTGCCACTCATCAGGAGCTGATGTAAATTGGATGTCTATAGAACGTAAATATTATATCAGACAGTAAGTGAGTCTTGTATATTGGACGTGAAAATAGACGCAATTTGCTTAAATCAACCACCCATACTCACAGGTGAGGCAGTGGAAAGGGCGTGGCAGTGGCTTTGCTGGCAGCCGGGGACACGATCTGGCACAGGAGCTGAGGCGACACATGCGGCAAACCAGGGAAGCAAGCCATATGCTAAAAAAAGTAGAAAACGGTGATCGTGCCAAAAAATAAATAAAATTTAATTATATGTATGTATAAAAAAATATAAAAATAAATGAATAAATTAAAATCAAAAATTGGGAAAGTTGTAGGATGAAAAGTGATGGGAATCTGTGATAGTGAGACTGTGTTGAGAACAATGGAAATGCTCCAACGTAGTGAGCACTAACATTAATAGGTAAAAAAAAAGAGGGGAGAGAAAAAGTGAAGAGAAAAGAGGGGAAAGAACAAGAAAACAGGGACAAGAAAAGGCGAAAAGAAAGGAGGGAGATAAATGGAAAAAGAAAAAGAAGGAAGAAGAAAAAGGTAAGGATAAAGATAAAGTGATGGGAATCTGTGATAGTGAGACTGTGTTGAGAACAATGAGAATGCTCCAACGTAGTGAGCACTAGCATTAAGAGGTGGGAGAAAGAAGGGAGAAAAAGAGAAAGAAGAGGAGAAAAGAAAAGAAAAAAGGGGAAAGAACAAGAAAAAGGGACAAGACTGGGCAAAAAGAAAGAAGAGAAGTAAATGGAAAAAGAAAAGGAAGGAAAAAGAAAAAGAGAAAGAGAAAGAAACAGAAAAATGTGTGACAGTAAATCCGCGTTAGAAGCAATAAAAATGCTCCAACCTAGTAAACGCTATAATTTAGAGGTGAGAGGACTCAAATGTGTAATAGTGAAATTGTGTTGCTAACAATGGGGATGTTACAACATAGTGAACACTATCTTTGAAAATAGGAAAACAATAAAACGAAAAAAGGAAGAAAATTAGTATGTGCCAAGTGTTAGCACATACACTTAGCACATACTAATTTTCTTCCTTTTTTCGTTTTATTGTTTTCCTATTTTCAAAGATAGTGTTCACTATGTTGTAACATCCCCATTGTTAGCAACACAATTTCACTATTACACATTTGAGTCCTCTCACCTCTAAATTATAGCGTTTACTAGGTTGGAGCATTTTCATTGCTTCTAACGCGGATTTACTGTCACACATTTTTCTGTTTCTTTCTCTTTATCTTTTTCTTTTTCCTTCCTTTTCTTTTTCCATTTACTTCCCTTCTTTCTTTTTGCCCAGTCTTGTCCCTTTTTCTTGTTATTTCCCCTATTTCTTGTTGTTTCCCCTTTTTTCTTTTCTTTTCTCCTTTTCTTTCTCTTTTTCTCCCTTCTTTCTCCCACCTCTTAATGTTAGTGCTCACTACGTTGGAGCATTCTCATTGTTCTCAGTCTCACTATCACAGATTCCCATCACTTTATCTTTATCCTTACCTTTTTCTTCTTCCTTCTTTTTCTTTTTCCATTTATCTCCCTCCTTTCTATTCGCCTTTTCTTGTCCCTGTTTTCTTGTTCTTTCCCCTCTTTTCTCTTCTCTTTTTCTTTTTCTCTCCCCTCCTTTTTTTTACCTATTAATGTTAGTGCTCACTACGTTGGAGCATTTCCATTGTTCTCAACACAGTCTCACGATCACAGATTCCCATCACTTTTCATCCTACAACTTTCCCAATTTTTGATTTTAATTTATTCATTTATTTTTATATTTTTTTATACATACATATAATTAAATTGTATTTATTTTTTTGGCACCGATCACCGTTTTTCACTTTTTTTAGCATATGGCTTGCTTCCCTGGTTTGCCGCATGTGTCGCCTCAGCTCCTGCGCCAGATCGTGTCCCCGGCTGCCAGCACAGCCACTGCCACGCCCTTTCCACTGCCTCACCTGTGAGTATGGGTGATTGATTTAAGCAAATTGCGTCTATTTTTACGCCCAATATACAAGACTCACTTACTGTCTGATATAATATTTTCGTTCTATAGACATCCAATTTACATGAGCTCCTGATGAGTGGCAAGCTAGCCACGAAACACGTCGAGCTTCAGATGCCACAAATTCCATAATCATGTAGTTTTGCAACATAATTTGTATATACTGTTTTACCTAATCTACTTGAATATTATCGTCAATGTCCAATATGCCAATGTATGAATTAATCAATTATGATGGAAGATGCAATATGTACCACTGCTTTTGATGTATTTTACTGTGCAATATTTAATAGAGTTAACATTATCAGACCTATATAGCTCATCTTTTGCTTCTAAATCTGCATGCTTCATGTAAAGTCCCAATTTCTTCTTCTCGAGGACTCCAGTGGCAACCTGTGAAGCTCTGGTGATCTCCATGCCCAAGAGGGTTAGAGCCCTTTCACAGGTAAAGCGGTAAAGCGCCACTCGTTTTAGCGGTGCTTTACCGCTGTTTAAGCAGCGCTTGTGCAACACTTTTCGGCTGCTAGCGGGACACTTTTAACTCCCGTGTTGCGGCGCTTCTGAACTCTTTTGTGAGATACTGTGTATATATATATATATATATATATATATATATATATATATATATATATATATATATATATATATATATATATATATATATATATATATATATATATATATATATATATATATTCTTATAATTAAATGGAGACATTTTTAAATGTATTAAAACATAGACGGTGTCAGTAGAGCAGTGGACGTGTCAGTTTTTTATTATTTTATTTTTGTATTGTTTTTTACAATTTTATATATATCTTTTTTTTTTACAATTGGTTTTAGTAGCCCTGTTGGGGGGCTTTGGGGAAATATTAGAAGGGAGAATATGCTTTGCACGGAATGATGGTGTGTTGTCAAGAGGAAGATGAGACATCAGACCCAACCATTCAGACGAGCTGAAAGCCACTATCATAGCTACCTGGGCTTCCATAACACCTCAGCAGTGACACAGGCTGATCGCCTCCATGCCATGCCACATTGATGCAGAAATTCATGCAAAAGGAGCCCCGACCATATATTGAGTGTATACCAGGGCTCAAAATGTCAAGTCCTGAGCTACTAGCCAGGTCTCAAGGGTTCCTCGCCACCAGTTGCCCCACCCAACCCTTACCCCGCCCTGCCCTTAATCACGCCATCATAAATTATCTCATAAAATTACACTTAAATGTTTTATGCAGAATTAAGTTACAAAAATAAATTTTAACAACTTTATCAGTTGCCCTCAGCACAGCCTCACCAATGCCCATCAATGCAGGCTCACCTGTGCCCATCAATGCGGCGTGACCTGTGCCCATCATTGCAGCCCCACCGTGCCCCACATTGCAGCCTCACCGTGGCCCACATTGCAGCCTCACCGTGCCCCATATTGCAGCCTCACCGTGCCCCACATTGTAGCCTCACTGTGCCCCCATTGCAGCCCCACCGTGCCCCACATTGCAGCCTCACCGTGCCCCAAATTGCAGCCTCACCGTGCCCACATTGCAGCCTCACTTTGCCCCCATTGCAGCCTCACTGTGCCCCACATTGTAGCCTTACCGTGCCCCACATTGCAGCCTCACCGTGCCCCACATTGCAGCCTCACTGTGTCCACATTACAGCCTCACTGTGCCCAGCATTGTAGCCTTACAGTGCCCCCATTGCAGCCGTACAGTGCCCCCATTGCAGCCTTACAGCGCCCCCATTGCAGCCATACATTGCAGCCTTACATTGCCCCCATTGCAGCCATACATTGCAGCCTTACATTCCCCCCATTGCAGCCATACATTGCAGCCTTACATTGCCCCCCATTGCAGCCTTACATTGCCCCCATTTCAGCCTTACATTGCCCCATTGCAGTCTTACATTGCCCTATTGCAGTCTTACATTGCCCCCATTGCAGCCTTGCCAGGGCGGAGGAAGTGAGAGGGGTGGCCAGATCGTGACTGGAGTTAGAGGAGATCCACGGGATCACCGAGCTGTAAAACACGCTGTAACAGCTTACATTGAAACTGTCTCCGCTCTGCTCACTCTCACACAGCCCCGCCTCCTTCTTACCCAGCGCCTGTAATAGACAGAAAGCAGGGTTCAATGCTGGGATGCATTCTGTCTATTCTGTTTTACCGCTCGGTGATCCTGCGACTCCCAGGCAGCCCAGCTCCTCGCCAGCCCTAATTTTCCACTCGCAAAATGCGAGTAGGCGAGTGGAAAATTTGAGGGCTGGTATATACTATACTGTACATGGACATACTTTTCAGTAAGCCAACATTTCTGTTTTAAAATTCCTTTTTTTTATTGGTCTTATGTAATATTCTAATTTTCTGAGATACAGAACTTTGGGTTTTCACTAGCTGTAAGCCATAGGAAAACGACCCTAAACATACAGCCAGAGCTACAATGGAATGGTTTAGATCAAAACATATTCATGTGTTATAATGGCCCAGTCAAAGTCCGGACCTAAATCCAATTGAGAATCTGTGGCAAGACTTGAAAATTGCTGTTTACAGACGCTCTCCATCCAATCTGACAGAGCTTGAGCTATTTTGCAAAGAAGAATGGGCAAAAATGTCATTGTCTACTTGTGTAAAGCTGGTAGAGACATCCCCAAAAAGACTTGCAGCTATAATTGCAGAGAAAGGTGGTTCTACAAAGTATTGACTCAGGGGGGCTGAATACAAATGCCCCCCACACTTTTCACATATTTATTTGTGAAAAGAAATAAAAAAAACATTTATCATTTTCCTTCCACTTCACAATTATGTGCCACTTTGTGTTGGTCTATCACATAAAATCCCAATAAAATACATTTACGTTTTTGGTTGTAAGGTTGTAGGGAGCAGCAGGATTGGATTGAAGAGCACTTGATTGATATTGTACTGAAAAAAGAAAAAGGCCCTTTGAGGGAATATTATAAAAACTTTTAATAAAATACATTTTTTCAGATTTTTCAGCAAATTGATAGAAATGGGCAACTCTCTCATCCATATCTAGTGTGCATTACTAGATGTTTAGTACATACCTGTGGTTTTCAATGTCACAGACATATTTCAGATGTGGAGACCAATCAAAGGCCTCCCGATCACCTTTTATCCATTTCTCTATTTCTTGCAGGTTTCTTTCTACATAATCTGTAAGGTATATTTGCTTGAAGTTTTCACAAGCAGACAGAATGTGACATATGGTGGGACCAGCACCAATCTCTATAAGACTATCGCCTTCCACACGACCTAAAAAATTAAATACAATATGCTTACGATTTTAAAGGGTATTTAAATCCTAACAATGAACTTACTGTATATACTCGAGTATAAGCCGCGTTTTTTCAGCACATTTTTTTGTGCTGAAAATCCCCCCTCAGCTTATACTCGAGTCAAGCACTTTTCTGCAGCAGAGAATTACATTTTCCGAACCGAATTTGGGGCCCCGTATATCGGGGGCCACTTGGTGATAGGAACCCCAAATTTGGTGTGCAAACCCAGTGGAACTAGCACTACAATATATCCAAAGCTGGAGCTAGCACCAAGTGGCCCCGAGATATGGGCCCCCAAAGTCGGTTCGGAAAATGCCATTCTCTGCTGCAGAAAAGTGCTTGACATTTTCTGAATCGAATTTGGGGCCCCGTATCTCTGGGCAACTTGGAGCTAGGAACCCCAAATTTGGTGTGCAAACCCAGTGGAACTAGAACTACAACATATCCAAAGAAAATGTAATTCTCTGCTGCAGAAAAGTGCTTGACATTTTCCGAACCGACTTTGGGGCCCCGTGTGTCGGGGCCACTTGGTGCTAGGAACCCCAGCTATGGATATGTTGTAATGCTAGTTCCACTGGGTTTGCCCACCAAACTTGGGGTTCATAGCTCCAAGTGGCCCCGAGATACGGTTGGTTCGGAAAATTTAATTCTCTGCTGCAGAAAAGTGCTTGACATTTTCCGAACCGACTTTGGGACTCCGTATCTTGGGGTCACTTGGCGCTAGGAACCCCAACTATGGAGATACGGGGCCCCAAAGTCGGTCAACTGTGTCCATCTGCAGCAATGTAATTTCGGGACCCTTTGGGTCCAGAGACCCCAAATTTTGGCTGCAGCTAGGAGGCATCTAGGAACCCTTAACTACCAAGTTTGGGCACAGTGAGGCTGCAAATGGGCACAGTGAGGCTGCAAATGGGCATTGTTGACCCTCTTTTCCACTTACAGTAGCTGTGTATTTCTCACCCAAGCTTGTACTCGAGTCAATAAGTTTTCACATTTTTTGGTGGTAAAATTAGGTGCCTCGGCTTATATTCAGGTCGGCTTATACTTGAGTACAGTGGTGTGAAAAAGTGTTTGCCCCCTTCCTCATTTCCTGTTCCTTTGCATGTTTGTCACACTTAAGTGTTTCGGAACATCAAACCAATTTAAACAATAGTCAAGGACAACACAAGTAAACACAAAATGCAATTTGTAAATGAAGGTGTTTATTATTAAAGGTGGAAAAAAATCCAGACCATCATGGCCCTGTGTGAAAAAGTGATTGCCCCCCTTGTTAAAACATACTATAACTGTGGTTGTCCACACCTGAGTTCAATTTCTCTAGCCACACCCAGGCCTGATTATTGCCACACCTGTTCACAATCAAGGCATCACTTAAATAGGAGCTGCTTGACACAGTAAGGTCCACCAGAAGATCCTTAAAAGCTACACATCATGCCGAGACCCAAAGAAATTCAGGAACAATTGAGAAAGAAAGTAATTGAGATCTATCAGTCTGGAAAGGGTTATAAAGCCATTTCCAAAGCTTTGGGAATCCAGCGAACCACAGTGAGAGCCATTATCCACAAATGGCGAAGACATGGAACAGTGGTGAACCTTCCCAGGAGTGGCCGGCCGCCCAAAATTACCCCAAGAGCGCAGCGACGACTCATCCAAGAGGTCACAAAAGACCCCACAACAACGTCCAAGGAACTGCAGGCCTCACTTGCCTCAGTTAAGGTCAGCGTTCATGCCTCCACCATCAGGAAAAGACTGGGCAAAAATGGCCTGCATGGCAGAGTTCCAAGGAGAAAACCACTGCTGAGCAAAAAGAACATCAAAGCTCGTCTCAATTTCTCCACAACACATCTTGATGATCCCCAAGACTTTTGGACAACATTCTGTGGACCGATGAGACAAAAGTGGAACTCTTTGGAAGGTGTGTGTCCAAGTATATCTGGCGTAGAAGGAACACTGCATTTCAGAAAAAGAACATTATACCAACAGTAAAATATGGTGGTGGTAAGGTGATGGTCTGGGGCTGTTTTGCTGCTTCAGGACCTGGAAGACTTGCCGTGATAAAAGGAACTATGAATTCTGCTGTCTACCAAGAGATCCTGAAGGAGAATGTCCGACCATCTGTTCGTGTACTCAAGCTGAAACAAACTTGGGTTCTGCAGCAGGACAATGATCCTAAACACACCAGCAAGTCCACCACCGAATGGCTGAAGAAAAACAAAATGAAGACTTTGGAGTGGCCTAGCCAAAGTCCTGACCTGAATCCTATTGAGATGTTGTGGTATGACCTTAAAAAGGCCGTTCATGCTCGAAAACCCTCTAATGTAACTGAATTAGGACAATTCTGCAAAGATGAGTGGGCCAAAATTCCTCCAGGACGCTGTAAAAGCCTCATTGCACGTTATCGCAAACGCTTGGTTGCAGTTGTTGCTGCTAAGGGTGGCCCAACCAGTTATTAGGTTTAGGGGGCAATCACTTTTTCACACAGGGCCATGATGGTTTGGATTTTTTTTCACCTTTAATAATAAACACCTTCATTTACAAATTGCATTTTGTGTTTACTTGTGTTGTCCTTGACTATTGTTTAAATTGGTTTGATGTTCCGAAAAACACTTAAGTGTGACAAACATGCAAAGGAACAGGAAATGAGGAAGGGGGCAAACACTTTTTCACACCACTGTATATACGGTATCTTATTTGGTTCCTTTTGTGCTATGTACCAGATTTTATTATTGTACTTGGGTACCTTTTTTGTTCTCCTGTTATTTTATTCAGCTACCAGAAGCCAGGAGGAGAAGTCTTGTGTTGGCTCTTGTCAAAGCCTACACAGTGCTGAAGATTTTACTCCCACTCTGGTGGTGTCTGAGTGACCAATCACCATGCACTAATGCTGTCACATAGGACAATGAGAAAGCCCAAAACTTGTTGAAACAGAAACGGTAAGACAAGATTAAATAAATGAATGGGGCATTTCAAACTAAAATAATGCCTATATTTACATCAGGACCTGAATCATCAAGGGGACTATACTGGTAACAGTATTACATACCAGATGAAAACACATTTTTCATAAAAGTGAACAGGAAAATGGCCTCCTTTGTCATTTTGTGGTCTTCATCTATTGCGTAAAACTGATCTAGGTAAATTTTCGGGTCAAAATCATTGTAATTTTCTTGATCTTCTGACCTCGATGAAACCTCCATGCTGTACGTCAACCACCCTGTGTGTACAAAAGTGAGAATGAGTCAAACGCACGTGTACAGTGTATGGTATTCTATTGTTGTTTGTGCGTCAGTTTTTTGCAGATCAATACCTTCCAGTGTCAAAAGTAGTAGCCAGTAGTATTCAGCCTGGGGGTACCAGTACTACAAAAAGTGAAAAAAAAATTCCCTCCATGGCCTGATTCTTAACCCTCAAGTTGAAATCCAGATTCATATAAAGACACAATTTAATGCAGATATGTTTTCATTATACACTATAAAGCATACTTTAAAATGATATCAATGTACAAAAAAACTCAAAATGGGACACAGAGATGAAGTACTCTGAGCCAATCAGACCAGATACATGCACAAGGAAAATCCTGACATGGCAAAAACAGGCAGTGACCTCAGGGCCGTCTTTAATATTTATTGGACCTTGGACAAAACTTTTCAAGGGACGAGGGAATTTAAACTAGGATAGTTGGTAAGTATGAGGCAGCTGCTTTGGGCCCCACAACAATGACAGGGCCCAGGGCAGCTGCCCCTTTTGCCCTGCCTTAAAAACGGCCCTGAGTGACCTGATTAGGTTGAAATACTACTCTTTCTCTGTCCAATCAGAGATGGAGTGGGGGGTGACCAAGCTATATTGACTAATTTTAGTAAAGAAAATTTAGGACATGAACCTGGCTGGGTGGTGTAAATCTCAGAACCAGTTTGCCAAAATTACAAACAGCTACCATATATGTATTTCAATTGTGAAGCTGTTAGTCTAGAGTTCAGCTTTATCCTAACCTCTCTGCCAACCTTAACACCTTACCCAGCCTGAGCTCTAAAATGAACCCCATACCACAATACCTGGTCCTCCCTTGCATGTGTGGAATGTCGCACGTGACAAATTGTCGCCAATTGCGTGTGTAAGCATGTTGGTGCATGTTCATTAACATTCATCCCTTATGAAACTCCTGACCCATAAGCTTTATTGTTCCTTACAACGCCTGATCAAAGTATTTATTATGCAGCGTACACACGAGCGGACTTTCCCGCGGGATTGTCCGCCAGAGAAGTCCGGGCGTGTGTGGGCAAGTCACGCGCTCGGAAAGTCCGGCGGTTTGTCCGCCATACTGGGTCCGGCGGACAAAGTCCGATCGTGTGTACGAGGCATTAGCTGGTTGCTAAGTAGTCTGATTTAATGAAGTTCATCTTTAATGCAGTAATGAAACCAAAAAAAAATAAAAAATTAATATATTTTGCCGTTTACTCGTCTTTAAATGTGGTGGCTATATTAGTTTTCTTTATTAGGCTTTTTATCTTTATTTTCACCTGGTAATGCAGCCAGTAACATGCTTCCTGTCTTAGGCTGGATTCACACCTATGCATTTTTAGTGCATAGGCTTCCTGTATAGCGCCGCCTCCTGTCACAGGTGTAGTGATACCAAATGTACTCCACCTATGACAAGAGTGATACAGGAAGCATCGGCTCTGCTCTCTGCCGCATGCTTCCTCTAGCGCTGGCTCCTGTCACACTGATGCTCAGGAATGGCATGTCGGGAACCAGCAAGCAGAAACCACTAACATTACCCACTAACAGTACCCACTAACAGTACAGGGGGTCCCCGAGTTCCGATCATCCGACTTGCGAACGACTCCTACTTACGGCAGGCGGCGCTGGTGGGCACATCGGAAAACATCGGAAAACGACATCAGAAAACATCGGAAAATTATGTTGGAAAACATAGGAAAACAGTGGAAAACATTGGAAACGCCGTTCTGTGCATGCGCAATCCGGATTACGAACAAATCCAACTTTAAAACAAACTGGCAGTCCCTAACCTGTTCGTAACCCGGGGACCCCCTGTACCAGCCAGCAGTACCCACCAACAGTACCAGCCAGCAGTACCCACCAGCAGTACCAGCCAGCAGTACCAGCCAGCAGTACCCACCAGCAGTACCAGTCAGCAGTATCTGCCAGCAGTACCAGCCAGCAGTACCCACCAGCAGTACCAGCCATACCCGCCTGGGGGGAAAGCAGCAGCCAGCGATACCTGCAGGAATCCTGAGGAAGAAGTGAAGATTGAGGTCGGTTGAGATGCAGGTAAACTGCAGTGCATCAATGTGAAAGCAGCATTAGACCCCTTTCACACAATTGGGCCTATCAGGTCGGCCTGTCTGTTTTTCAGAGTTTATAGAGCTGCACATGTAAACAGACTTGTGTCCATTTACACCCACCTATCTCCAATCCGATCCACTTAAAAAAACAGAAGGGGATCCGTCCCCTTGTGTCTTGGCGGATCGGATCAGAGGGCCCATAGAGTAGAGCAGGCTGTGTCTGTGTCTGTTCTGCATATGCAGAGTGGACACAGATCTGTCATCTGCCAGCTCCACTCATTGTGGCCCGCGATCGGTTATCAAGTCGCTAAAGTGGCCCTCGCTCCTCAAGTCACACTCTAGCTGTCACTTTTGCTGGCCGGCTTGGTCTGCTAACCCCATTATGACCGCCCAACACATGTTCAGGGGGAAAAGGGTGGGCTTTACACCGCTTTAAGTAGAGCTCAGAGCAAGCGTTAGCTTTATATTCTGTGTGCAGAAAAGCATATATGTATTGAAAGACATTAAAAAAATATGTTTTTGGTTTCTGATGTTTGTCTGTGACTTGTGACACAGCAATTAAAGCAAAGTTTGTGAGTAAAAGGCCTGTGGAATATGTGTGCCATACATACAGTGAGTAGGCCCAGGCTCTATTTAACCACAGCCTTTTAGGCCCCTCCTAATGTTAGTTCACTGCGGTCACACCCACCTTTCACCGCAGTGAGTTATGCCCACCTCATGAGGCAATGCACCTGCCTGTGTACAAAGGCTAAACACCACCCCCCCCCCCCCCCCCCCCCCAAAAAAAATACATATAGATTTTAGATAAGCAATTTGGGTAGGTCATCATCCCAATTTGGAAACGTGTGTGCCACCACGAATGATAGGCAATTGCTCACCATGGATCATGTAGCACATTTACACTATATTACCAAAAGTATTGTGACACCTGCCTTTACACGCACATGAACTTTAATGGCATCCCAGTCTTAGTCCGTAGGGTCCAATATTGAGTTGGCCCACCCTTTGCAGCTATAACAGCTTCAACTGTTCTGGGAAGGATGTCCACAAGGTTTAGATGTGCCTATATGGGAATGTTTGACCGTTCTTCCAGAAGAACATTTGTGAGGTCAGGCATTGATGTTGGACAGGAAGGCTTGGCTCGCAGTCTCTGCTCTAATTCATCCCAAAGATGTTCTATCGTGTTGTGGTCAGGACTCTCCTAGCAGGTCGAGGGTCGCTGTTTCAAATCCCAATCACGACACTACCTGCCTGGAGTTTGCATGTCGCCTGCGTGGGTTTCCACCCATACTCCAAAGACATGCTGGTAGGATAATTGGCCCCTGTTTAAATTGACCTTACTATGCATAGCTCCCAACTGTCCCTGATTTTGAAGCATTGTCCCTGATTTGGAACAAAGTCCCTCTTTCCTCCTCATTTTGGTCCATATAGTTGTATATACAATGCACTATTTTTCTATTTATCTTTGAAAAAGTATTTCCCAGCGCTAAACTTTTCATACAATTTCTAAATTGCAGCATTTGTAAATTTCAAAAGCCAGTATAAAGGAATAATAGTTGTAATATAAAGCGCTTGTGGGTTTAACTCATTTTATTTTGTATAATTTTCCTTTAAGTGGGCGTGGTAGGGGGTGTGTCCTATGCCTACATACATTTGCTAATAGGTGTCCCTCATTCCCATGGCAGAAAATGTTGGGAGGTATGTAAAAATTATAAACGCAACACTTTTGTGTTTGCCCCTATTTATCATGAGCTGAACTTAAAGATCCACAACTTTTTCTATGTACAAAAAAGGCCCATTTCTCTCAAATATTGTTCACAAATCTGTCTAAATCGGTGTTAGTGAGCACTTCTCCTTTGCCGAGATAATTCATCCACCTCACCAGTGTGGCATATATATCAAAATGCTGATTAGACAGCATGATTATTGCACAAGTGTGCCTTAGGCTGGCCACAATAAAAGGCCACTCGGGGGGGGTGGTACAAAGACCAGTCAATATCTAGTTTGATCACAATTTGCCTGACGCAGTGCAGCACAACTCCTTCACATAGAGTTGATTGGGTTGTTGATTGTGGCCTGTGGAATGTTCCTCGGCAATGGCTGTGCGAAGTTGCTGGATATTGGCAGGAACTGGAACACGCTGTCGTATATGCCAATCCAGAGCATCCCAAACATGCTCAATGGGTGACATGTCCGGTGAGTATGCTGGCCATGCAAGAACTGGGATGTTTTCAGCTTCCAGGAATTGTGTACAGATCCTTGCACCATGGGGCCGTGCATTATCATGCTGCAACATGAGGTGATGGTCGTGGATGAATGGCACAACAATGGGGGCCTCAGGACCTCGTCATTGTATCTATGTGCATTCAAAATGCCATCAATAAAATGCACCCGTGTTCATTGTCCATAGCATATGCCTGCCCATACCATAACCCCACCCCCACCATGGGCCACTCAATAAACAAAATTGACATCAGCAAATGGCTCAGCCACACAACGCCATACACGCTGTCTGCCATCTGCCCTGTACAGTGAAAACCGGGATTCATCCATGAAGAGAAACCCTCTCCAAAGAGGGCAGGGACTGATGTGAATGTATAAGTAAAGTGCTGCGTAAATTGACGGCGCTATATAAATACCGTAGCCACCCTGGCGGTATGATTATGTCAGATTTTTGCGTCTCAAATCGGTACAATTGTTGTGCATAGAAAGTTGGCGTTTTATATTGTAGGCCTGTAATTCTTATGCCACATAAACACGGTCGGATTTTCCGACGGAAAATGTCCTATCGGACCATGTTGTCGCAAATTCCGACCGTGTGTAGGCTCCATGTGACTTTTTCCGTCGGAATTTCCGACGGAAAAAGTTTGAGATCCTGCTCTCATATTTTCCGACGACAAAGTCCTATCGGACTTTTTCCGATTGTGTGTAGCGAATTCCGACGGACAAAGCGCCACGCATGCTCAGATCACATTACAAGACCAAAGCTATTGGCTACTAGCCTCTACGTAGTCCCGTCGTAGGCAACGAACGTCACCACATTCAGGATGATCGGATTTTCCGACAACTTTGTCCGACCGTGTGTATGCAACACCAGTGTCGGACAAAATCCATCAGAAAAAAAACGACGGATTTTGTGGTCGGAATTTCCGACCGTGTGTACGGTGCATTAGGAATAACACACTTCTAGTATATATCCCGGGTATGATAAAGTTTGAAACACAAAATCATAAATTATAATATAATAAATAACTATAAATAATTATAAAAAATAATAATAGAATAGAATAATAATAAAATAAATTTCCCCACGATTCACTATCGCTCAATTCTGCAAGTGTTCTAATTTTATTATCGCTGTTTTCTAGCTGGTCTAAAACCACTTTTGATGTAAAGGGACATTTGTTGGTTGCCATGGACAATCTCCAGTTTCCAGGCAGAAAGAACAGTATATATAATATAAAACTGGAAGCAGGGCACTGGACAAAGCATTAGGGACAAAAGGGAGGTGAAATGATTTCATACAGTGATGTAATCTGTAATATTACAGTTTACTGTATGTGTTATGAATTTTCAATTTTTTTAATTTGCCGCCCGTGCGTCGCACCCGCAGGAAATGGAGCCCGGCCCACAGAGGCATGGGGCGGAGGACACAGCCTGCAGACATAGCGGGGGGGGGGGGGGGACATCGCAGGATCCTGGTGACAAGGTAAGTAACCTGCACCAGGATTCTGCCATGCAATCCCGAGTGTGGCTCGGGGTTACCGCTAATGGTACTGAAATTTAACCCAGAGCCACACCCGGGAATACCGCCAGGGAGGTTAAAACAAATAAATTGTCTGCAATTTAAATAAACATAGTGTATACATACCTAATGTACTATGCATAAAAAGATTTGTTTAGTAACAACTATGCAACATATACTTGGTAAAAATTGCTAATTAAAAAAAAAACTTGTATTAAAATCCAGCTGTAAACACGTGACTGCAAATGTGTAATGATTGCAACTTCTGCCACCTCATGAAACGTTAATTTATTTCATTGCTAATTATATAGTAAAAAAAACCTGGTGCTAACTTAGTAAAATACAGCAAAGCCTTAGGTAAAGTCACAATAATTTCTGGATAGCGTCTACAAATGTTGCAAAACTGTGAACACTATAATAAGCGCAATTTCTAGGTGGTCTGATGCATTTCAGATGCTGATAGAATTTCAGAAGATTTCCTTCGGCGTTGGCTCCACAATGGCTTCCTTACCTCAATTTGGTGCTCACTGCTCAGCTGAAGGCGTCCTACTTGTGAATTACCACGGAATTTATCAGCACAATTTACAGTGAAACCCGATGCTGACACCCTCCCTCCCTACAATAGTGTAATGAGAAGCCTTGCATATTTGGTGTAGATGTTATTTACCCTTTACATGCTGGAGATTATCATTATTATTGTTTGTACCTGTCAAAACCAGATCCCCCCCCCGCCACATTTGCCACTTATTTTTTTTTGGGTGGGGATTTGTTTTTGACAGGTACCCGCTCCCAAGTCCGCCCAGATCAAAAGTGGATTGTGGGTGCAATGCCAGGCTCCTGCAGCACACACTGCCTGCAGGTCTGTTGCTTGTACCTTTGTATGGTCTTTCAGTTATAGAGTTGTAGGCAATGTGAATGGACTACAAGCATGCTGAACAGCACACTCACGATCCATTGAAACTACAATTCCATTTTCTGCGGTGGAAGACAGGACTTGTAGTTCATTTATTCACAGATTGTTGTTAATGAATATAGTAGCTGTTTTCAAAATGTGACAACCGTTGTGGGAAGAGGAACCCCCACCCGCTGTCACAGGGAGGTGGGCTCTGGTGGTGGGAGGGGGGTGAATAGGAACATGTTACACCCTAAATATGGGTATAACATGTAACATGCTCTAAGGGTGAACCTGTCCTTTAACCCATCTAAAGCACTGGGTACTGATGGAGTCTCAGGACACTTTTATAAGAAATATGCTGAGATCCTAGCTCCCCATTTATGCACACTTTATACGGTTATACAGAAAGGCTTATTTTTACCTCCACGTGTAAATTAAGCCTTCATTCACGTCATTCCAAAACCTGGCAAGGACTATGGAGAGTATAAAAACTACTGCCCTATTTCCTTCATCTCAAGACAATGAAAAAGCCTGGCCTCTAGGATCAATACCTTTCTATCTCAATACATCCACCCTGACCAGGTGGGTTTTGTACCCCACAGACAGGCACCCGCTCTAACGAAAAGGGTTATTGACATCATCTCAGCTATTCATTCTGATTGGGATGTGAAGGCAATGAGACGTGGTGTGATTCTTTCATTGGACTTACAAAAACCTTTGATTCCATATCTTGGTATTTGAGTTTGGGCTCAAATTCATATCAATTCTATAGATTTTATATAGAGACCCTATAGCTTCACTTACGATAAAGGGATACAGATCTCGATGCCTCAATGTACACAGAGGCACTCGTCAAGGCTGCACCTTGTCCCTAATCTTATTAATACTAGCTCTATAGCCTTTGGGGCTTAAAATGAGGATCAAACCTGGCATTAAAGGCATCCACCTGAGATCTGCGCTATAGCCGAATGACGGCTACAGCGCAGATCTGATATGCCGAGACGACGTCTATAGACGTTGTCCCGGCAACGAGCTGCCTGCGTGCCCCCTGAAGGGCGCGCCGGCGCGCTCTGTGATCCGCGAGTCTGTGAGACTCGCTGGATCACAGATCCGAGTAAGGGGTCCATCCCGACCCCTTACCACGTGATCAGCTGTCACCCAATGACAGCTGATCATGTGATAATAACCGAGCCGGTAATCACCGGCGGCAGTGAGAGGGACATTAGTCCCTCTCACTGCAATATGCCCAGGGTCCATGGTGCCCAGCTTTGGATAATAAAAGTGCCCACTAGCTCCACCTGTCAGTGCCCACAGTGCCATATGTCAGTGCCCACAGTGCCAGTGCTGCACATCAGTGTCACCTACCAGTGCTCATCAGTGTCCCCTACCAGTGCTCATCAGTGCCACCTATCAGTGCCCATCAGTGCCATCTATCAGTGCCATCTATCAGTGCCCATCAGTGCCATCTATCAGTGCCATCCATCAGTGCCCATCGGTGCCACCCATCCGTGCCACCCATCCGTGCCCATCAGTGCCATCTTTGCTGTGCCCATCAGTACCGACTTATCTGTCCCCACCAGTGCAGCCTATCATTGCCCACCAGTGCAGCTTATCAGTGCCCACCAGTGCAGTTTATCAGTGCCCACCAGTGCCGCCTCATCAGCGCATATAAATGAAGCAGAAAAATTACCTGTTTGCAAAATTTTATAACAAACTATTAAACATGATTTTATTTTATTTTTTAATTTTCCATCTTTTTTTATTTGTTTAGCAAAAAATAAAAACCCCAGCTGTGATTAAATACTACCAAAAGAAAGCTCTATTTGTGGGAAAAAAATGGTAAAAATTTAATTTGGGTACAGTGTTGTATGACCGCGCAATTGTCATTCCAAGTGCGTCAGCGCCGAAAGCTGAAAATTGGTCTCGTCACGAGGGGGGTTTAAGTGCCCAGTAATCAGGTGATTAATGGAGAGAACAGGTACACAAATGTGCCTTGGTTGCAGACAACATGTTATCACTAATCTAATCTATTGTTCCTATCCCAAATTTACATAATGCCTTACATCAATTCTCTATAATCTCGGCACTTAAAGAGGAACTGCAGTCTGCTCATATCATTTGTAATAAAAACATCTTTGCCGTTCTGAAGCTTCCCTCCAATCACTTTGCATATTTTTTTATATATATACTGACTTCTGTACTTGCCAAATATACTGCAGAAATCTCCATCGACTGAGTCTGGCTGCAACCATTTTAACTGTGGACAGCTGAAGCTGCTGCCTGTTCACTTCCTGGATTTACACAGACACACAGAGGCACACCTCCAGCTCTGCAGCTCTCATTGGCCCTCTTATGTCTCATCCCCCCTCCCTTCCTGGCAAACTCTCACGAGAGTGAGGGGGAGAGCTGTGCATGATGTCATAAGCCTAGGCTAATGACCAGACAAGAAAGAAGAAGTGGGCTGTATAAGGTATTTACTGACAGAAAAAAAATGTTTTGCTATCCAAAGTTAAAACAATAAGAGCAGAAGATTTAATTGATGGAAAGTTGAAAAAATGACGGAAGGTCCACTTTAAAGCAAACCACACTAAATCCCAAAATTTGAACACCTATTTTAATGTTAGGACCATCCATGGTCCATCCATCCATGTGAAAAAAAAAACTTCTTTACTTAGGCATAGGGATGGGCCGAACACTCCCTGGTTCGGTTCGCACCAGAACATACGAACAGGAAAAAATTTCTAGCGAACATGCGAACCCTATTAAAGTCTATGGCACACAAACTTAAAAAATTTAAAGTGTGCATTTTAAAGGCTTATATGCAAGTTATTGCCATAAAAAAATTGGCGTGGGGTCCCCTCCAAAATCCATACCAGACCCTTATCCGAGTGCCCCCCTCCTGAACCGTACCAGGCCACATGCCCTCAACATGGGGAGAGTGCTTTGGGGTCCCCCAAAGCACCTTGCCCCCATGTTGATGGGGACAAGAGCCTCTTCCCGATGACCCTGGCCATTGGTTGTCAGGATATGTGGGCAGGGGGCTTATCGCAATCTGGAGGCCCGCTTTAACAAGGGGCCCCCAGATCACCAAAATAAAAACCACAACAGACAGTTTTTGACAATTCCTTTATTAAAAAAAAAAGTGTCTGGCGAAAAGACAGCAGTGGTCGGGGGGTTTTCGGTTTTTTTTTTTAATTTTTTGGGTTTGTCAGGCGGCATGATTGAAGATGGATGGACATCGCGGGAAACTTTTTTTTCTTTTTTAATCACTTTATCCCCGGAAGATTTTACCCCCTTCCTGACCAGAGTACTTTTTACAATTTGGCACTGCATCGCTTTAACTGACAATTGCGCGGTCATGCAATGCTGTACCCAAACAATATATGCGTCCTTTTTTTCCCACAAATAGAGCTTTCTTTTGGTGGTATTTGATCACCTATGGTGTTTTCTTTTTTTGCGCTATAAACAAAAATACTGTGACAATTTTGAAAAAAAAATAATATTTTTTACTTTTTGCTATAATAAATGTCCCCCAATTAAAAAAAAAAAAAAGAATTTCTTCAACAGTTTAGTCCAATATGTATTCTTCTACATATTTTTGGTGAAACAAAATCGCAATAAGCGTATATTGATTGGTTTGCGTAAAAGTTATAGCGTCTACAAACTATGGAAAGATTTATGGCATTTTTTATGGCGTTTTTTTTTTTTTTTACTAGTAATTTCTGTGATCTGTGATTTTTTGCGGTATTGCGGCAGAAGAATCGCAGACTTTTGACACATTTTTGGGACCATTGATATTTATAGAGCCATCAGTGTTATAAATATGCACTGATTACTGTATAAATGTCACTGGCAGAGAAGGGGTTAACACTAGGGGGCGATCAAGGGGTTAACTGTGTGTTCCCTCACTGTGTTCTAACTGTGTGGGGATGGGACTAACTAGGAAAGATGGCAGATTGTTGTCCCTACTTTGTACCAACACACGATCTGTCTTCTCTCCTCTGACAGCACAGATTACACACACAAATCCCCGTGCTAGCTGTGCAGCGTGTGCGCGCCCTCTGGTGGCTCCCCTGGGCAAAGCCGTATATATACAGGATTTCGCCCAGGAGAGCCATTCTGCCACAGTATATCTGAGTGAGCCGGTTGGGAACCGGTTAATAAAGGAATTGTCAAAAACTGTCTGTTGTGGTTTTTACTTTTTGACACTTTTTTTGGTGAATGGGTTGGTACAATTTACCCAATACCCATTCACATGGGGGGGGGGCAGGATCTGGGGTTCCCCTAGAGGGACAGTGTCACTGATGCATGCATTGTCGCTGCTCACCATCCTTGTGGCCTCATCAAATGGTGTCAGGACAGTGCATGCATCCTTAATCAGTAGCCACTGGCGTGGCGAAAAGAAGCCAAGCTCCCCTGAGCCTGTCCTGGTGCCATACTCACACAGGTACTCATTGATGGCCCTCTTCTGAGCAGCCTCTGCAGCATTGTCAATGTTGATTTCCACCTGGTTGGCATGTCACAAATGAGGCGGTTGGTGGGCAGGTTGAATTCCCGTTGAATGTCAGCCAACCGAGCACTTGTATGACTGCTGGAAATGCCCACAGACTTTTCTGGCCTGCCTCAGCAGATCTTGTAAGCATGGGAACTTGGTCAAGAAACGTTGCACCACCAAATTCAGGACATGTGTCAAGCATGGAACATGTGTCAAGTGTCCCTGTCGGAGGGCGGAGAGAAGGTTGGTGCCATTGTCTCATACAACCATTCCTGGCTCAAGCTGCCATGGCATCAACCACCTCTGAGCCTGCCCCTGCAAAGCTGACAGAATCTCTGCCCAAGTGTCGCTCCTGTCCCCTAGACAGACCAACTGAAGCAGCGCATGGCATCTTTTACCCTGACTGCTTGTGTAGCCTCTTGAATGCTTAGGGAGCACTGCTGGTTTAGAGGACAATTCAGCAGAAGAGACCATAGAGGAAGAAGAAGAGGAGGGGGAGGAGCAGACAGATGTGGCAGAATCACCACCAGCTTTTTGGAGGCGTGGTGGCGAAACAAGCTCCAACACTGAACCCTGTCCTGCATCCTTCCCAGCTACCAGCAGAGTTACCCAGTGCGCCGTGAAGGAAATGTAACTTCCCGGACTATGCCTGCTGGACCATGAGTCAGCGGTAATATGAGCCTTGCTGCAATATGAACCTTGCTGCCGCCCTGTCCAGAAAGGCCAAAACATTGCCTTCCAACTGGGTTAGCAAAATTTGCCTGATGAAATCAACAGGTGGTGTACTGCTAGCAGATTGGCTACAAGTACTTGTGACACCTATTGCTATACCTTCATTCCTCTCAGTGCAGGTTTTTGAGAGGACTTGACGTATAGTAGAGGTCGAGATTCCCAGATGAGGATCTTTTAGGTGCTGTTCCCAAAGGACTGCATGGCAGGTCATCATGTATTGTCAAGCATGTGGTGTCCAAGCGGGTGGTGCTCTGGCCACGCTTGATCGGCTTCAGACAGAGAACGGTGCGATCTACTGTACATGGGTTGAAAAAAGCCCACACCAATGAACTTTTGGAAGTCAGCGGGGAGTAAGCAGCATCCTGCACCTGTGGAGCTCTGTGGTGTGATGCAATAGGGTGGCTGCCCTTAAGCTGGCCCCTGGAGGACATCCTGTCTCATTGGAGTTGTGCCTCCTCCTCCTCACTTTCCTCCTCTCTTCTCTCAGGCACCCAAGTACAGTTAGTGATCTCATCATCCCCTCCCTCCTCGTCAATGAAGCAAACTTGGTAGTATGCTGTAGCTGGGGGAACATGACTGTTAGTTTCTTGTCCTTCTGTGGCACCCCCTCTCTCTAGGCTCACGATACTCCCTTCCTCTACCTGGGAACCAACATCGGAGCATTCAAATTGCTGTGCATCCTCCAGCAGCATGTAACCAACACTATGGTTGAATAATTCTGGTGATTCCTCTGTGCATGATGGTGGGGCTATGGAAGGAGTAACTGTGGACAAGGAGCCGGTGGAAAAGTTCGCTTTGGCAGCTGCGTTGGAAGGCAAACTAGTATGAGCCTGGGTGACAGAGGATGAGGAGGATGAGGACGGCTTAGTTATCCACTCCACCAACTGTTCTGCATGTTGTGGCTCAATAACACGGCCAGCAGCAGAAAAAAAGGACAAGCCCTATCTGCAGAGGATGCACCATGTCCACAACCACCACTTTCACTGTAGACACAGAGTCTGCCTCTCCTTGGTGGCCTTCCGGACATGATGGGAATATTTTTTTTTCACACCGCACTACACTGTATTATATACTGTACTGAATTATGTACTGTAGACAAACTGCACTGCATTATATACTGTACACTGCCTGAAGTGTATTATATACTGTACATTGACTGCACTATATTATATACCTTACCCCGCTTGCACTGTATTATATACTGTACACCGCTTGCACTGTATTATATACTGTACATCGACTGCACTGTATTATGTACCAGCCTGCAAACATTCCACTTGCCTGCTCGCATTTTGCGAGTGGAATTTGAGGGCTGGTGAGGAAGGACTGCCTGGGAGCGGGGGGGGGGGGGGGGAGCGCTGCTTGCTGGCAGGTGGGGTTGAATGGGAGTCCTTCTCCCATCAATTGCCCCAGGGAAGAGAGAGGAGAGCCGCCCAGATGATTAGAGCGCGGGGAACACAACGATAACAGCTTTAATTTCAATTGCTGTATGTTCCCCGGACTCGATGTCACATACAGCCCCGCCTTCTGGTCAGGAACTTTGATAGACAGATCACCTGTACAATCCTGGGACAGGTGATCTGTCTATCAAAGTTCCCAGGCCAGGAGGCAGGGCTGTATGTGACGGCGAGCCGCGAGAACATACAGCAATTTAAATTAAAGCTGTTATCGCTGTGTTCCCCATGCTCTGATCATCCAGGCGGCTCTCTTGTTCCTCTCCTCTCTTCCTTCTCAGGCTGCATTGGTGGGTACAGGCTGCATTGGTGGGTACAGGCTGCATTGGTGGGCACAGGCTGCATTGTTGGGCACATGCTGCATTGGTGGACACAGGCTGCATTGGTGGGCATAGGCTCCATTGGTGGACACAGGCTGCATTGGTGGGCACTTGCTGCATTGTTGGGCACAGGCTGAATTGGTGGACACAGACTGCATTGGTGAACACAGGCTGCATTGCTGAGCACAGGCTGCATTGGTGGACATAGGCTGCATTGGTGGGCACAGGCAGGCTGCATTGGTGGGCACAGGCTGCATTGGTGGAAACCGGCTGCATTCTTTGGCACAGGCTCCATTGGTGGACACTGGCTGCATTGGTGGGCACTGGCTACATTGTTGGGCACAGGCTGCATTGGTGGGCACGGGCTGCATTGCTGTGCACAGGCAGGCTGCATTGGTGGGCACAGGCTGAATTGGTGGACACAGAGTGCATTGGTGGACACAGGCTGCATTGGTGGACACAGGCTGCATTGGTGGACACAGGCTGCATTGGTGGGCACTGGCTGCATTGGTGGGCACAGACAGGCTGCATTGGTGGGCACAGACAGGCTGCATTGATGGGCACGTGCAGGCTGCATTGATGGGCACGTGCAGGCTGCATTGGTGGACACAAGCAGGCTGCATTGGTGGACAGGGACAGGCTGCATTGATGGACATGGGCAGGCTGCATTGATAGACACAGGTGAGGCTGCATTGTTGGGCACAGGTGAGGCAGCTATGATGCACACAGGTGAAGCAGCATTGATGGACACAGGTAGGCTGCATTGTTGGGCACAGATAACGTTGTTGTTAATATTTGTTTTTATAACTTAATTCTGCATAAAACATTTAAGTGTAATTTTATGAAATAATTTATGAGGGTGTGTTTAGGGGGTGAGGTTAGGGGCGGGCAGGTTGGGTGGGGCAACTGGTGGCGAGTAACCCTTGTGACCTGGCTAGTAGCTCAGGACTTGAATATACTGTATACCGCCTGAAGTGTATTATATACTCCACACACTGTATTATATACGGTGTATGCCACCTGCACTGTATGTTATACTGTACAACGCCTGCACTGTATTATATACAGTACACCGACTGCAATGTATTATATACTGTACACACTGTATTATATACTGTGTACACCACCTGCACTGTATTATATACTGTACACTGCCGGCACAGAACAGGCCTTGAGCAAAGGGAACCTGGGTGTAGGGCCCACATGATTGGGGGTTGCTGTTAGTGGTTGCACAGGGTGTATCCTGGAAGGGGGGTGGTTAAAAAGGTTTTAGAATGGGTTTGGTGCAATTAGAGAGATAAGAGGTGTGGTTTACATAGGTAACATGGTCAGTGGGGGCGGGGATTAGTCTTTTGGGGATGAGCAGGAGAAGAGGCAACACCAAAAAAACTTTTTGTTCCCTCCCTCCCTCCCTGTAGTTGATCCTGATAATTTTGATATGTTTTCTGTTTCAGGTGGTATGCAGGGGTCTCTGGTTTGTGAAGGTCAGAATGGTGGAAGGTATAGTCTATGGTGTGGAACGGGTTGTGCCTATCTCAGTATGGGTACCTTCCCTATATTGTAATCATGGGCTATCGGTCATCGGGCTGTATTGGGCAAGAAGGTGGCAATAGTTGTCCCTGAGCTGGTGGGATCACAGCTAGGGGCCAGGATGCAGAAGTGGTGGTGGTACAGCCGATGCGATAGAATACCTTCCTTCATGAACTTCAGACATAACAGTCAGTGTATATATATATGTTAAAAAGTTGTTATATATATTTCTGGTATGTACCTGCTGAAACAGGAGGACCTCCACCATCCCATGTATTTAATGATGAAAGAAGAGACCCCCTGCTTAGAAGCTGTCCCGATCCTGAACGAATGTCCGGTAAACTGTTTTGTATTTAAGTTTAACTTTACGATTAAGATTGTGACATGTGACACAAACTGTTTTGAGGTAAGAGGATATGTGGAAAAAGGCAACAAAGGGCTGTCCAGTGAGGATGCTGTGAATAAATTAGAAAGTGATTCAAGTACCTCAACCGGACACCACTTGCTCTTGGTACTATAATATTTCACCAGGAAACCCTGACCCACCTGTTTATTCTTATTGTTATTGAGCTGTAGTGTGTAACGATCGGTGAACCTGTTGAGACTGCCTTTAAACAGCAAAGGAGCATGGCGACTAACCTGCGAAATTTCCCCACTCCCGAGGAAGCCTCCGATGGCCAACGGCTGGCCAGCCATTCTGCACCAAAAATAGCCAGAAATCCCACTGATGCAGCTTCATCTGAAAATACCCTGGCCGCTTAACTTGTTGGCTGAGGAATGAGCAAAGAAATGTGGTTCCAGTCATGCAGGAACTGATCCCACACAAGAAAGATTGGCTCTGTGTAAGCTTGTAGGCCAACGACCGAATCACTGTCCTGATACAGGGGTAAAAGGGCCAACAATCTAGAAACAAAAGACCTCCCCTGTGGAGTTATCCTCATTGCATGGTTCAACCTGCCCAAGAGTGACTGTAAACCGGACGAACAAATGAATCCTCTGATGTATCCTAACCAACTTCTTCAAAGGCAGGCTTGCAATCATACGATCCAAATCGAGCATGATACCCAAAAAATGTATGATGGTGGCCGGACCTTCCACCTTCCGAGCAACCAGTGGCACATTTAACTCTGCAAAAAGTTCAGTAAGAGACTGCAAATCTTTAGGTGGCTGACCAGGGTCCTCCAAGAGCAGGAAATCATCAAGGTAATGCACAATCCCCTGACAACCCTTGCAGTTACCCAAAACCCATTGGAGTGCCAGGGGAAAAAATATCAAACAAGGACAGCTCTTTGACCCGAAGGTTAATTAAGTGGCGAAGTAGTAACGATCACACCATCTAATGCCGTGTCATTGCCAAAGAGCAGAACTAATGGGAATCAGTTTGAACCCTGTTTCAAGAAGGAAATTTCCATTGTTTGGGTGTCATGGTTTCTGTGTGTGTAATGTCAATATGTGTTTGTGATGGTTTTTGTTTGTGTGCAAAATCATCATCAATGCAGCCTCACCAGTGCCCATCAAATGCAGCCTCACCAGTGCCCCTAAATGCAGTTAATCAGTGCCCATCAGCTCAGCCTCACCAGTGCCCATCAGTGCAGCCTCACCTGTGCTTATCAATGCAGGGTTAAGGCAGTGCTGTAAAATAATGATGGCTACACAAAATATTGACACTTTGGGCCCAATTTGGAAATTTTCACTTTTGTTGCCAGCGGTTTAGACATTAATGGCTGTGTGTTGTCACATGAAAAGATTTAATAAAATAGTTACAAAAATGTGAGGGGTGTATGTTCCAGGTTCGCCGATGGATGGCGTGCGTTCCACGAATGGCGGAAGTTGCGTCACTGGTTTCTGAAACTGGAGCTGCATCGACCCGTTTCGTCCCTCCTCCAGGGCATCATAAGGACACTTGTCCTTGATGACGCTCTGGAGGGGCAAAACGCATCGTGACAATATCTCAAGAGTGGTATAATAACTATTTACCTATGCGTGGGGGGATCTATGTTCACATTCGCAATTGTGCGTGAGCATCGGGGGTGGGGGTGCTTTACAGTTTTGCAGGTACCTGTATAAACATAGGCTGGGCTGCAGTTGATGAAAGAAAAAAAAAACCTCCACTTTAGACTAGAAAAAAAAACAAGCTCCACGCAAAAGTAATGGCTGCCAGTATAGTTCTCAAGACACGGGTTCCTTTAAAATCGTTTCTACCTCTTGGTTAATTTGGAATGAGAGATGCTTCATGACAGCTAGACACAAGGTCTGTTTTTATAAAAACAAAAACACTAGTAATGGTCATATGAACAGTGAATAAACCTGTAAAATAAAGACTTTGTGCATGCGAGATAATATAAATGGAATTCCTATTGGTTAAAAGACAAATTAAAATAATAAAACTAAGGGCATCATTCAACCACTTGCTTACTGGGCACTTATACCCCCTTCCTGCCCAGGCCAATTTTAAGCTTTCAGTGCTGTGACACTTTGAATAACAATTGCGCAGTCGTGCAATGCTGTACCCAAACAAAATTTTTATTATTTTTTCACACAAATAGAGCTTTCTTTTGGTGGTATTTAATCACCTCTGTTTTTTAATTTTTTGCTAAACAAACAAACAAAAAAAAAAAGACCAAAAATTTTGGAAAATAAATAAAAAAAAGTTTGTTAAAAATGTTTGCAAAAAGGTAATTTTCCTCCTTCATTGATGTGCGCTGATGATGCTGCACTGATGGGGATTGATGAGGGGGCACTGATTGGTAGTACTAGTGGGCACAAATAGGTGGCACTGGTGGATACCGATAGGTGGCGCTGAGGGGACCGATGTCCCTGTAACAACAGAGGCCAGTTACCGGCTTCTGTCTTCTCTCCTCACGCTTAGGAGAAATAAAGCCGATAACCGGCTTCTGTTTATTTCCGTGATCAGCTGTCATTGGCTGACAGATGATCATGTGGTAAAGGGCCATGATGTGATTCGCCCTTTACCCTGTTCTGTGATCAGCCAAGTCCGAAGGACTCGATGATCACACAGCACCCACACGCCCCAGGGGGCGCGAGCAGCGCAATCACAGGAGGTAGTTTATTAAACGCCCTCCCAGCAATGGAAGCCCACGCTGTATCGGTCTTTCGGCTGTAGCGCAGGCAGAAAGTGCTTAGGTTATAAAAGTTAATCCCTTATTTGTGTCCTTGCTGTGCAGCAAAATGAGACTTTCTTTATGAGGACTGGGACACAGTCCAATGATATTGGATCATACTCTGCTGCACTATTACTGGTGAAGACTTGTACAATTGCTTGGTTGTTCAAATACAAGTTCTTTCTGACTGGTCAGTTTCCTGAAGTAACGTAAACAGAAAGTGACCGTTCGGATATTCAGGTTTAGGTAAGGGCATTGTCGATAACATACTCTAGGAGCCAGTGCACCCCCTTGTGTACAGTAAGGCCCCATGCACACGAGACGCTGTTAAACGCGCGTTCAGAGGCAGTTGGACATGTTTTTCAACTGTCCCCGAACGCATGCAATGTTATCCTATGTGTCCATGTACACAGTCAATTTTTTTCCCGTTTTTATGCAGTTGCGTTTAACCTCGTTTTTCCAGAAGCAAAAAAATGTGTTCAGACACTTTGCTTTTCCATGTTTCAGACGCAAAACGCATCACCCGCATTTAGCCGCGTTTATAAAAGGAACACAATTTTTTGGACCAGAAAACTCAGAAATATGATGGTAAACCATAAAAATAAAAAAATAAATTGGTTTAAAATGTCGTAATTACTTTAGATAGTTCATAGAGCATATATACTCACTGATGCAATGCCATAAAAAAACTAAATTTTTTTTTTAGGTGGCTTAGACAATGAGGAATACCTCCACTTCTTTGCCCCAACCCTTCATCCAATTTCAAATCTAATCTAATCAGTGACTCCACCTAGTCTGACCAAAGCATAGCAATGTCTGTTTTTCACAAAACCTGCAAACCAATGTCTAGTCAGCCCCAACCCCCCACCATGTTTGTGAAATATCCAACGGACATTCGCTGTGCCATCAACGGATGGGTCCAATATCGACGAGCTCTGATTCTGGACCTCTCACGCAATTTGCAACGACGTTGCTGCCTCATCAAGAGCAACATCAGGAGCATTTCCTGACATCTTCAATATGGGATCCATTTCCAAAAAATGCATTTCCATGCTTTCTGAGCTTGGGGAGGGTTTATATGATGTTATCTTTACAAAACGCTTATAGACGCAAACGCGGTAAACCGTGGCTAAACGCGCGTTTTTAAATGCAGGTTTCTGCTTTTTAAAACACGCGTTCAGCAGAGTTTCCATCTGCGTCTCGTGTGCATGGGGCCCAAGTGATTGAGCTGCAATTAGCTCAGTTTACAAACACAATGAACAGAGCCAACCAGAGTGGCTCTGCACCTTGAGATCATTTGGATGGCCAATCACAGTTTAAAGAAACAAATGAATGAATGAATCAATACTTTAATTATAAATATAGCTCCAACAGTTCTTTGAATTGGTTGAATGTTCTTTTGTTCCCTACTGTAGCTTCTAATGACTATTCAGTTGTCTATTACGTTCATGTTGTGTAACCTTTTGTTTTATAGCTGAAAATTCAATAAAAACTATACATAAGAATGTTTTTTTTTTTTTTTGGGGGGGGGGGGGGGGCAAACTAACCCCCGCCCCCCCCGGCACCTCACCCTCTGCTGTTTGCCAGTCCACCGGCACTTACCCGGTGGGGATCATCGTGCAGGGGGAGACAGGCTGCAGCAGGACGGCGTCTTTCTCTGAGATCACGGTGGCTTCAGGCGTCCGGCGTCCGAAAAGGGGCCGGACGAATGAATAGGGTGTGGCAGCGGCACAAAACGTCACTTCCACCCATTTAAAACAAAGAACAAAAAAAAATAAAAAATAAAATGTAAATGACAATTTTTTTATTGTATTTTAGTGTAAATATCTTCTTTTTGACCCCAGATCTCATATTTAAGAGGCCCTGTCATGCTTTTTTCTATTACAGGGGATGTTTACATTCCTTGTAATAGGAATAAAAAAAAGTGACAATTTTTTGTAACAAAAAAAAAGGGAAAATAAATAAGAAAAAAAAATGAAAACTATTTTTAAACGCGCCCTGTCGAGCTCGGACGCAGAAGCGAACACATACACGAGTAGCGCCCGCATATTAAAAATGGATTCAAACCACACATATGAGGTATCGCCGCAATCAGTAGAGCAAGAACAATAATTCTAGCCCTAGACCTCCTCTGTAACTCAAAACATGCAACCTGTAGAATTTTTAAATGTCGCCTATGGAGATTTTTAAGGGTAAAAGTTTATCGCCATTCCACAAGCGGGCGCAATATTGAAGCGCAACATGTTGGGTATCAATTTACTCGGCGTAACATTATCTTTCACAATATAAAAAAAATTGGGCTAACTTTACTGTTGTCTTATTTTTTTATTTAAAAAAGTGTATTTTTTCCAAAAAAAAGTCTGCTTGTAAGACCGCTGCACAAATACAGTCTGACAGAAAGTATTGCAACTACCGCCATTTTATTCTCTAGGGTGTTAGAATTTTTTTTTATAATGTTTGGGGGTTCTAAGTAATTTTCTAGCAAAAAAAAACACCCGTTTTTAACTTGTAAACAACAAATCTCAAAAAGAGGCTCGGCCCTTAAGTGGTTAATGTTTTCGGGCTAGAAGACAGAAACAAACGTTACAATTAAACACGTCTTCTGGAAATTCTAAGTCAGTACACGTGCTAAACTCCTGAATCTCACATCCACTCTCAGCCACCGCCTCTCGCACAATATTTTCATCAAGTGACAGAACTGAAAACTTTGCCTCGCCGACCGAGTAATGCGAGGCTCCTAAATAATCATTGATAATTAGATGACCCCCGGGTCTGATCAGAGATACAACGTTCTTTAGGGCAGTTTTAATTCTTCAGCAGTGTTGCAAGCACAGATAAGACACGCGGCAACGATCACACAGTCCGCCAGGGGAAGGGAATTTGGCTCCAAGGGATTGGCTTTGGTGACATCACACTTCATGAGGGAGACTTTCCTGCGTATCTTCTCGGCCTTCTCCTCCTCTGTGGACCTAGAATTGAGAACATCAGAATCACTACAGGTATTTTAAAACTGGCCATGTTGACTAATTTATTTGATCAAGGCAACCAGACACAATTAGAATTCAGTTTTTAGATGGATTTAGTGCACAAATCCATCACTGATAATGGGAAAGCAATCAGACATAACATCATAGGTTAAAGTAGAAGTAAACCCTTCTATCGTTTTCAGTCAAGGAAGCTGCCATCTTGGCCTCTAATAATTCTTCAACTGCCATAATGCTGCACATGTGATCAGTTATGACACCAGCCATTGGATGGTTTGAAAGTTTGGTTGAGAGCACAACCAATGTGAAAGTTAGCATTTCCGGCATGCCGGGAATGTAAGTGTGTTTTGAAACTGGGTTTACTCCCGCTTTAATAACTGTTACTCCAGAAATCACCCAACAGAATCATCAGACAGCTCAGTTCACAGACACAGTGTACAGAGCCAATCGGAGCGGTTCTACATCATGTGATTGGTCACCACAGCAATCACATGGTGCAGAGTTGCACTGTACACAGTCTGAACTGAGCCGCGAACCACATACTGTATGTAAAAATAGTATTACTGTTTACATCTAAGGGTCCACCACTTCCTCTCACAGGAGAAAGCAGCAGATTTCGGGGGGGGGGGGGGGGGGGATTGTAAATTCATTTTTTTTTTTCCTTTTAAACCTTTTCACCTTCCCCTCCTACCCTGTAAATATCCATTCTGTCTCTATTGACTTTTATATTAACCCTTCACCTTACCTATCCTGCACATCTGAGTATTAAACCTCTCATCTCCATGTATGTGACCTGTACCTTGACCCCTTCAACTCTTCTCTCTGTGTATGACCTACGACGCTGCTGTACCCAGTGCACTATTACCCATCTTCATGTTTTTACCCACCTCAATGCCAACAGGTTTCTTTAATTTCAAAAAAATGTGGCAAAAAATTCGCTCTTGGGGTGTCTACTATTCAAAAAAGAGGCCATGTCAGGGGTGCTCCTTCTGGCAATTTTATTTGATACGTTTTATAACAAAAAGTAAAATGAAACAGGTTTTTTCCTTTAACCACTTTCAGACCGGACCAATTTGCAGCCAAAGGACCAGGCCCCTTTTTGCGATTCGGCACTGCGTCGCTTTAACTGACAATTGCGCGGTCGTGCGACGTGGCTCCCAAACAAAAAAGTCCTTTTTTTCCCACAAATAGAGCTTTCTTTTGGTGGTATTTGATCGCCCCTGCGGTTTTTATTTTTTGCGCTATAAACAAAAATAGAGCGACAATTTTGAAAAAAATGCATTATTTTTTACTTTTTGCTATAATAAATATCCCCCAAAAATATATTAAAAAACATTTTTTTTCCTCAGTTTAGGCCGATACGTATTCTTCTACATATTTTTGGTAAAAAAAATCGCAATAAGCGATTATTGATCGGTTTGCGCAGAAGTTATAGCGTTTACAAGATAGGGGATAGTTTTATAGCATTTTTATTAATAATTTTTTTTTTATTAGTAATGGCGGAGATCTGCGATTTTTTTTTTGACTGCAACATTATGGCGGACACATCGGACATTTTTGACACATTTTTGGGACCATTGTCATTTTACAGCAATTAATGCTATTTAAATGCATTGATTCCTGTAAAAATTACACTGGCAGTTTAGGTGTTAACCACAAGGTGGCAGTTTAGGGGGTAAGTAGGCCTAGGGGTGTGTTTCTTACTGTGGGGGGGCGTGGCTGTCAGCTAGTGAATGCTGATCTCTGCTCCAATCACAGGGAGCAGAGATCGGCGTCACTAGTTGCTAGGCAGAACGGGGAGATGCTGTTTATCTCGGCATCTCCCCGTTCAGCCGTCCCGTGAGACGATCGCGGTTGTCCCCGCGGCGATCGAGTCTGCGGGGACCGCGATCGGACTCACGGGGGGTCCCGACCGGCGCGGGAGCGCGCCGCTCCTGGCGCGCTCCCGATGGCACGGACAGGCAGAAAGGAGGGACTTATATATACGCCCTCCTGCCTGTACGTGCCATTCTGTCGACGTACATCTGTGTGCGCCGGTCGGCAAGTGGTTAAAGAGGAAGTAAACCCTCTTTTACAACTTTAACTTACAGGTAAGCCTATATTAAGGCTTACCTGTAGCTAACAGGGATATCTCCTAAACCTGCACGGTTTAGGAGATATACCTGTATTTGCATGTGCCGACGTCATGCGGCACATGCGCACTAGCGACAACTGAAGCAACGGCGCTATATGCCGATGCTTCAGTTGTTATATGCCGCTCTCGTGCTCATGACGCGTGACGGCATTGCGGCTCTGGCGAATCACAGCGCCGGAGCCGCGATACCCGGTAGTCACTCCGGGAGAAGATGTCGGCGGTCGGAGGGGGAGAAGAGGACCGATGCCGGGGCTTCGATCTCAGGTAAGTGATACATAATTAGCTAGTATGCTATGCATACTAGCTAATTATGCCTTTGTCTTGCAGGTTTTTTTTTTTTTTTCGTTTTGTTTAAGAGGGTTTACTGCATGACCGAGTAATTGTCAGTCAAAATATCACAGAACAGACAACTGAAAAATGGCCTAAGTGGTTAATTAATAGTCATTCAGTTCTGTGAAATTGTTGGCACATTTCATCAAAGCCCAGGAGAAGCATAAACAAGTGCTGTTAGGCTGCTTTCACACTGGAGCGGTGCGGGGCGGCGACGGTAAAGCAGCGCTATATTTAGCGCTGCTTTACCATCGTTTTACCCGCGGTATGCGGCCGCTAGCAGGGTGGTTTTAACCCCCGCTAGCGGCCGAAAAAGGGTTAAAAACCTCCGCAAAGCGCCGCTGCAGCGGCGCTTTGCGGGCGGTATCCCCGCGGTCTCCCATTGATTTCAATGGGATGGAGCGGTATAGGAGCGGTGAACACACTGCTCCTTCACCGCTCCAAAGATGCGGCTTGCAGGACATTTTTGAGCGTCCTGCAAGCGCACCGCTTCAGTGTGAAAGCCCTCGGGCTTTCACACTGAAGGAACAGCAACAGCTGTTTCGGGTCGGTTTGCAGGCGCTATTCTTAGCGCAATAACGCCTGCAAACCGCCCCAGTGTGAAAGCAGCCTAAATGCGGTTTCTGCGGACTGTCCATTCACCAACCCATCCTTAGACACACACATTGTACTACTCCCCGAACCACACCAAGATATGATGCATTACAATATTTAGCCACCTATTTCACATATTAACCAGTTCCCAACCGCCCAATACCAGTTTTACTGCTACAGGGCAGCTGTGCTGCATAGGATCACTTACATGTACGCAATCTGTGTTCCCGAGCCGGGGGCGCGCGTGCCCGCCAGCCCGGGGTGCTGTGATTTGCTCCAGCACCGATCAGTCTTCAGCTCCAGGTCAATCATTTTTGCCCTGGACCTGCTGATCGGGTCTGATAAGTCACAGAACAGCATGTGCCTGCGTTTATAAAACACAGTCACAGGAAATGACGATCTCTTCTCTCCTGGAGCCCTTTACAGTTCTAGAGATAGACGAGATAGCACCAGACAGTGAGTAACAGCAGCACACTGGACGGGTTGTAGCCAGTGGGAGCAGAAAATGTCCTGGCGTCAGCGGGAGTGAGCAATGCTCCATCATTGGTATTAAGGGGAGTAATAGTGCCTCATCTTTAGTATTAGGGGGAGTAAACAATGCTCCATCATTGGTATTAGGGGCAGTAATAGTGCCCCATCTTTGATATTAGGGCAGGGCTTAACAAATTAGCTTGGAGTCTAGAAGCCAGCTAAAAAAGTTAGGAGACAGTTTTTTAAATCAGCGACCCAGCTCCCAGAACTGCATTTCTGGGGCCTCGGGCAATAAGAATTGCTCACGCCTGATGTCAAGCAAAAAAAGACTGAAGATTAAAAAAATATATATTTTTGTTTGTGATAAGATTACCTATATGAAAGTCAATAAGCAACAGAACATGGAAGAACTGACTGGTTCAAAATTGAGAAAGGAGTGCGGCAAGGATGTATATTGTCACCCTACTTATTTAACTTATATGCAGAGTACATCATGCAAAATGCCAGGATCGATGAATCACAAGCTGGAATGAAGACCACCTGGAGAAATATCAACAACCTGAGATATGCAGACAATACCACATCACAGAAAGTGAAGAAGAACTAAAGAGTCTCGTAATGAAGGTGAAAGAGGAGAGTGCAAAAGCTGGCCTGAAATTGAACATTAAGAAAACTAAAATCATGGCAACCAGTCCCATCACTCTAGCCTCAGACAAGAATGTGAGAATTCTTATGGTCAGTAAGAATGAGAACCAGTACAATGATACCTTCGAGGAGATGTCTCCATTCTTTCAGGGCTAAAATGATGGCTAACAGCTCTCTGTCCCCAATCTCGTAATTGCACTCTGCAGGTGACAATTTCTTGGAAAAGTAGCCACAAGGATGCATAGCGCTCTCAGAGGTAGGACGTTGAGACAGAAGGGTGCCAACTCCAGTCTCAGAAACATCAACCTCAAGGATAAAAAGTAACGTAGGATCAGGATGTGCCAACACAGGAACAGAAACAAAGGCAGCCTTGATACAGTAATCAATGCATTTTTATAGCACGGATCGCTGTATAAATGTGAATGGTCCCAAAAATGAGTCAAAAGTGTCCGAAGTGTCCGCCGCAATGTCGCAGTCACGATAAAAATCGCAAATCGCCGCCATTACTAGTAAAAAAAAAAAAATAATAAAAATGCTATAAATCTATCCCCTATTTTGTAGACGCTATAACTTTTGCGCAAACCAATCAATATACGCTTATTGCGATTTTTTTTTACCAAAAATATGTAGAAGAATACGTATCGGCCTAAACTGAGGAAAAAATGTGTTTAAAAAAAAAAAAAAATTGGATATTTATTATAATAAAAAGTAAAAAATATTATGTTTTTTCAAACTTGTCCCTCTTCTTTTGTTTATAGCGCAAGAAATAAAAAACGCAGAGGTGATCAAATACCACCAAAATAAAGCTCTATCTGTGGGGAAAAAATGATAAAAATTTTATTTGGGTACAGCGTTGCATGACCGCGCAATTGTCATTCAAAATGCGACAGCGCTGAAAGCTGAAAAATGGCTTGGTCAGGAAGGAGGTGTTCGTGGCTGGTAGGCAAGTGGTTAATGGACTCTGGAGACCAACTCTGTGGGTTACCGTCATTTCTGGTCATATAAGACAGGGGCTTGACCAGAGACGAGAAGTTACGAATAAACTTCCGATAATAGTTGGCAAAGCCAAGAAAATGCTGCAGAGCATGTTAACCTACCGGTAGGGGCCACTTTAGGACTGCTGAAAGTTTCTCTGGGTCCATCGAAAAACCAGCAGTGGAAATGACGTAACCCAGGAATTTAACCTGTTCAGGATGGAATTTGCACTTCTCCAATTTACAAGATTGTTCTCTCTTAGTTTCTGAATCATACGACAGACATGTGTGTGGTGGCTCTCTAGGGACTTGGAAAATATGAGGATATCGACAAGATAAACCACCACACATAACTGCCAGAGCTTTACAAAGGCCAAATGGTACTCATAATGGCATGTTCTGGTATTAAACGCAGTTTTCCACTCGTCGCCCCCCTTAATCCTAACGAGATTGTATGCCCCTCTCAAATCAAGCTTCGTGAAAACCGTTGCTCTCTTGAGGCGGTCAAATAACTCTGTAATCAACGGAATTGGATATGCATTCTTAATCATGAAACGATTGAGACCCCTATAATTAGTTCAAGGTCTCAGTTCACCACTCTTCTTCACAAAGAAGAATCCAGAACCAGCAGGAGACGAGGATTTGCAAATGAAACCTCCAGAAAGTGCATCTGCAACATACTCCTCCATGGCCTTATCCTCCAAGACCGACAAAGGGTAAACCGGCCATGAGGGGATATGGCACCAGGTTGAATGTCAATTGCGCAATCATACGACTAGTGGGAATGCAAACTACAGGCTTGACCTTTGTCAAGACATCGCTAAAATCATGGTACTCCTCCGGTAGGGAGGACAGTAAAGAGGTGCACAGGACCTAGGCTACCTTCTGAAAGCATGTCTTACTGCATTGTGGCGACCAGGAGATAACCTCAGCACGGAGCCAATCAAAAGAGGGATTTTGCCTCTGTAACCAAGCATAACCAATGACCAGTGGAAACTTAGGTGAAGAAATAACTTGGAATTGGATTATCTAATGGTGAAGAGCCCTACAACCATGGACAATGGAGCAGTCTCATGAGTCACATGGGCAGGCTGTAGAGGTCTACCGTCAAGAGCATCACGGGCAACTGGAGTGTCATGCAGCTGCAGCAGAATCGAATGCTTTGATACAAAGACAGCATCAATGAAGGCCTGCAGCCCCAGAGTCGATTAGAGCCTGTATCTCAACTGACGACTCAGCCCAAGAAAGGTTAACCGAAACCAGGGGCTTATCCTTCTGGATATCTGGGGACTAAACAACGCCACCTAAGGTCTGTCTGTGACAGGACCTAATGGTTCGAGCGTTCCCTGGATGGGTAGGACAAGACTTCAAAAGTGACCTGCCTGGCCACAATAAAGGCACAATCTCTCCCTCCTCCTAAGGGCGCACGCCCCGACACGGAAGTGTCAGATCACGTACTAGGTATGCGATCTGGGCTGAAGTTTAAATCAAGCATCAGAATGGGGGTGCATCGTAGGGGGCGTGACCGGACATGAGGCGCGGTGTGATGTGAGAGGAATGTGAGGAATGTGAGTGCGTGTGTATACTCACTTCCACCCTCCGTCCCATGGAATAACGCTACCAATTCCGAGCCTGCCTTCTCATAGCGGCACATCGTATACTGCAGGCAGCCGGAGACTCCCGAGGTCAGTCTAACTACCCGGAACAGAACTACAGCGGGTCTACGGAGACAGCCGAAGGTGACGTCACACGCTGTCTCCTGCCTCGCTGTCTGCGCTGGGAGAGAGGAGAGAGGGAGAGCGGCGGGAGATTTGAACTCACAAGCCGGGCTCTCTGAACGGTACACACAGCGGAGAAAAAAAAAAAGGAGAGAAGACAGGACACCGGAGGAGGGGGGGGGACCCCAAGAAGACTCCCTGACGGCCCTGGAAAAACATCTTTAAACGGCAAGGAGAGGTGAGAAGACATTTACTAGTCTACCCCCCCACCCCTCCTCACTGCAATCTGTGGCTTGGTGTTCTTTCCCCTGTGTGACTGAGGAAAAGAGACAGAAAACCGAAACTGTAATGTGCACAGCGGCTTCGTTTTTTTTTTTGTTGCAACCGAGGAATGTGAGAGACACAAACTGCGCTATAAGGTGCATACACACTCGGCTTTTGTAGGACATAATTTTTGAGGATTGCTTCCCTTCTTTTCCTTGTGTGCGGCTGAGTGCGGCTGTGGGGTGTAAACTGTGAGATATAATATCCAACTGTGCCAGTTCCCACTGAATCCCAACTGGAGGACTACCCTTCCCCTCTTTTTTGCAAACAAAGACATTTGCGCTGGGTATATGTGTTTTTTTTTTTTTTTTTTTTTTCCCAGCTGTTTTTGGCAGATCCCCTTTTTTTTGCCCATGTGTGCTGTATCTGCATTGTACCCGGAGCCCGCCTTTAAATTGGGAAACGCTGCCAAAAATACATACGCGCACAAAAAGGCATAAAAACGCATTAAAGGACTGCTGCTAAAACGCAAGACGAGGACTGCCTCCTCATTAAAAACGCAGGCTGCGCTGAGAAGCTTACAAGTGGTTGTTTTCCCTTTTTTTTTGTTTTCTCCTTCCCTTTTTTTTTTGCTCTACTCACAGGAACGCTCATAGCAACGCCAGCAGTTATTTCTTGCATATGTGTGCAGCCCTTTCTCGATACTATAAACCGCGGCCTTTCACCCAAAAAAAAAAAAAACAGGCTGTGGCGGGCGCATTCGTGCCACCTTTAATCTGTAAAGTATAACCAGTGGAATGTTAACTTCCCTATTTTCCTTTCTTTTCCTCCTTTGCAAGTATAAGCTCTGATCTGCTCTGTGTGTTGCGCACATATACATATATACATATTCTCCTTTAATCATTACCGGAAGCCCGTACGGGTTTGTTCATAAGGCTGTGACTCACACATAAGACTGTCCCTTCTGTTCTGTCCAGATTGGCGGCCCCTCTTCTCCTTTTTTTTTTTGGTGTCTTAAAGGGCCACTAGAGGACCGCTTTTTGTAAACCTATTTTAGAACTGCTATCTGACGGGGTTGGACTCCAGAGAGGCCCGGGGGCGGCAACATGTCAGCAAGGAGGAGAATGGAGGAACAGGCCACCCAGGAGAATGTAGGGACACAATCATTAAGATCAGCTAAGGATAAGGATAAGGGGCCCCAGCCCTCAATAACCAATGGGGCATCAGCAACGGCAGCAAAGTTGGAAAAGTATGCCCATACCCCAGCTCATAGTCCAATTAAAGGGGGACAGCAAATCCAGGCGAAAGTATTAAATGATAGAAGGAGTCAAGGGCAAACAAATAATCAGACAGTTGCTATGGGGGCCACTACAGGAGGAGTAAAAAGCACAGCCAACAAAAATGTAGGACCACCAGGAAAACCAGATTTGGCTTTAGCCCAGGCACCACTGGCTGAGGGAGAACCGACATTAAAGGACGTATTGGCGGCAGTTAACACATGCAAACAGTCCCTAGGGGTACTATGCGATCAAATGAAAAACATTAAAGAGGAATTGTCCTTGATGCTCCACGAGCTGGAGAAGACTGCCGATAGAATTACCGCAGCAGAAGGGAGAATTAGCCAAATCGAGGATGACATGTACCCAATAAGTCAAGAGGTTAAAACTCTAAAAGAACAGGCGGATAAATTCGCAGGAAAACTGGACGAAATGGAGAACAGACTCCGAAGGGACAATGTGAGGCTGGTAGGCCTCCCGGAAAAAAGCGAAGGCCCGGATCCAATAGTATTTATGGAAAATTGGCTCATTGAAACATTTGGAAGAGAAACTTTTTCACAACAGTTTTCAGTTGAGAGGGCACATAGAGTCCCGTTTAAACCACCACCTCAAGGAGGGCATCCCAGATCTATACTAATGAAATTCTTAAATTTCAAGGACAAAGTAACACTTCTCCGCAGGGCTAGAGAGATGGGGAGTATTTTTTACAAGGGAGCAAAAATCTCATTGTACCCTGATTTCTCGCCCGACTTACAGAGGCGCAGAGCAGACTTCATAGAAACTAAACGCAGACTTCAGAAACTTGATGTTACCTATGCTTTATTGTATCCAGCTAGGCTACGTGTGGTAGCAATGGGAGAGACGTTTTTTTTTGACTCCCCAGCAAACGTGACAACATGGTTGGAGGACAGGAAGGATCAATTAATGAGTAAAACGGGGGGATGAGGGGTTAAGGGTAGAGGAACGGATATAGAGGGATGAGAAGGGAGGTGTCGCAGGGGAAATATATGCACATGGATTGGAGGGTGGAAGGAGTTATATAGCACAACAGTGAAGAATGGAAGGGTGGGGGGGGGTTGGTGTAGTGGCTGGAACACACTTGTTGATGTGTGTAAGGATGGGGGAGGGTGGGGAGGAGGGTGGAGGGTGGGAGGGAATTGGATTATAAATGTAGGGGGGGGGGGGAGGGGGGGAGTATGCAGGTATGGGATGTGTGGTAACGGTCACAAAAGAAGTCCTTAGGGATAACCTAGAATGGTATAAGGGGGGAGGGGGGGGTGAAGAGTCAACGAATTAAAACACGGGAAAAATATTTAATCAACACGGAAATAAGAGGTACGTTAAAAATATTGACAGATAAACACTTAGAAAAAAGATTAGCACTTTTTCACTTAGAGGAGAATATTAAGACAAGGGCAAGATTTTTCTGTTCACACGGGGTATTCCCTTTGATTAAAGGTTGGGTTACCTTTCCCTCTCTTCTCATCGCTCCTTTGTTCTTTTACTTTGCCTTTTTATACTCCAGTATTTTTCCTGGTTTTTTTTTTTTTTTTTTTTTTTTTTCTCTCTCTCTCTCTCTTCCGGGTCCTATATAGCGGTAGGATGGGTGAGCATCATAGTATAAGTATAAGATGGGACCAAATGGCTTCTGCACTTGAACTCTTCCCCCCCTTACAGCTTCCTCCTCTTTAACAAGGGCAGGGGGGTAGAGCGCCTAGGGGGTTGTATTCTCTTTTCGTGCATATATCTTTCTCCCATTTTCTTTTTTTTTTTCTCCTATGTTAAAGTATGCAGACTAGGATACTGAGTATTGGCTCCTGGAATGTACGGGGGTTGGGCACACCGGCAAAGAGAGCAGCAGTGGTAGAGACCCTGGAGAGGAGTGGGGTAGGTCTGATCTGCCTACAGGAGACGCACCTAACTCAAGACTCTAAGTTATTAAATCAAAGCAAGAAATATCAATGCCAATTCCACTCAGTCCACACCTCTTATTCAAGAGGAGTGGCTGTGATGGTAAGGAAAGAGTTGGGGTTTTCCTGTCGGCAGACCAGCATAGATAGAGATGGACGGTATATTTTTTTACATTGTGTAATTGAAAATCGAGAATATGTTCTAGCAAATATTTACATTCCTCCTCCGTTTAAGCTTGATGTAATGTATAGGCTATCGGAATTTTTAATAGATAAAGCTGGGGTACCGGTTATAGCAGTAGGGGACTTCAATGAGGTTATCAACAGAAAACTAGACAGGCTCCCAGTGGGTGTATCGGGCCAGAAGGTAGAAGAGAGTCGATTACACCGGTTCTTACAGGAAGTAGGGCTCTTTGACATGTGGAGGGTGCGGAACCCAGACGTGCTGCAATTCTCATGTTACTCAAGTTCCTATTCCACGCTCTCAAGGATAGACCTAGCCTTGGGAAACGAAGAAGCATGCCAAACCATAAGGGATATAGAATACCACCCTAGAGGAATATCTGACCACTCATTACTGGTCGTATCAATAAATCTAGATGGGGAAAGATCTCCTGTAGTATGGAAAATGAATCCAGTTTGGTTCGAAATAATAGGGGATCCAAATGAGGTGCTATTAAAATTGGAAGAATTTATAAAATTTAATAATGGGACGGTGTCAAGAGGAATAATGTGGGACGCACTGAAGGCGTATTTAAGAGGTATCCTTATTCAATCAGTATCAAAAATTAAAAAGATTACAAGGGAATGGGAGAGTAGGATTAAGAGAGAGCTGATGAAAGCAGAGGGAGACTATGTTAATAACCCAAACCCGGATACACAAAGTATATGGCTAATTAAACAACAGGAATACAAAGATACAGTTATCAAGAAATCAGAGAATAAGAGGTTGTTCCAGAAACAGGTAGCTTATGGAGAGGGGGAGAAAGTCGGGAAAATGTTAGCACAATTAGTGAGAACCAATTCCCCTCCCTCCAGCGTCCCTGTGATCAAAACTGAGAAAGGTGAAATTTCATCTAAAAAGTCAGTAATCACAGAAACTTTCAGACTATATTATGATAAATTGTACAGATCGCGTGGGACGGCGGAGGAAGGGGAAATGGACACATTTTTCAGAAACGTCGATATCCCGGCTCTCACAGATGAAGAAAGAGAGATCATGGAAGCACCGCTAACGTTGGAGGAAATCCAACTGGCGGTGAAAGAAATGGCCAATCAGAAATCACCAGGACCAGATGGCCTTCCAGTAGAAACCTACAAACAATATGGGAAAGTACTAATACCAGAGCTACTTAAGGTATTTAACTGGGCGAAGGAGGAAGGGAAGTTGCCAAAGTCTATGACGGAGGCAACAATAATAGTTTTGCATAAGGAGGGGAAGGATCCGTTAGAGACAAAGTCATACAGACCCATTTCCCTGCTTTGTGCGGATGCTAAAATACTAGCGAAAGTAATGGCAATTAGATTAAACAAAATCATCTCTAGACTCATACACCCGGACCAAACGGGATTTATCCCCTGCAGATCCACCAGCATAAATATCAGGAGGCTGTATCTAAATATGCAGATACCAATAGAGAACACAGGGACAAGGGTGGTTATGGCTCTAGATGTGGTCAAAGCTTTTGACAGTCTAGAATGGGGATACTTATGGCGAGTTTTAGGGGAATTTGGATTTGGTCCCTCATTTATTGAATGGATTAAAACCCTGTATACTGATCCCAGTGCTAAAATCAGGGTCAATAACGATTTTTCCGACAAAATTCAATTAGAGAGGGGGACAAGACAGGGGTGCCCATTGTCCCCCTTGCTTTTTGCTCTCGCAATGGAACCGCTGGCCAGCGTAATTAGATCGAATACGAACATGCAGGGGTTCCGAAGAGGGGGGGGAGAAGAGAGAATTGCATTATATGCGGATGATGTCCTCCTCTTCCTGGGGGATGCGGAGCAATCCCCCAGGCAGGTGATGAACATCCTCATAGACTTCGGGAAAATTTCAGGGCTGACTATAAACTGGGAAAAATCTGCACTAATGCCCATAGACCCTTTAGGGAACCAGAGGATACCGGATAGTTTACAGCTGGAAGTGGTCGAACAAATTAAATATTTAGGTATAAACATAAAGAAGAATCCCAATAACTACATCAACGATAACATTGTACCATTGTTAGCTAAATTTAAATCCAAAACCGCAATTTGGAGACGTCTTCCTCTATCGGTGGCGGGGAGATGTAATCTGATTAAGATGCTGTGGCAGCCACAGCTTTTATATCTGTTGCATAACTGCCCGACATGGATAGATAAAAAATGGTTCAGGAAAATTGACACGCTGTTTAGAGAACTTATATGGAAAGGAGGCCAGCCTAGGATAGGATTACAAACACTGCAACTAGGAACAAGAAAGGGCGGGATGGCAGTGCCACACCCACGAAGTTATTTCCTAGCCGCCCAACTGCAACATATAGGAGGGGTTGGAGGAGGTAATAAGGATCTAATGATTGCAGGAACTCCGCACAGATCAATAATAGAAGTTCTAGAGGCAAACTCATTCTGTTACAGAACCCCCACGGTGAGGCTTGGGTTAAAAGTTTGGAAGGCATTAAAAACAGTAAAAGGGCTGGAGGGCATGACAAAACACACCCCCCTCTGGAATAACAAGAACCTGCAGGAAGTGGAGAAGATGGGGAAGTTTAAAGAGTGGGAGACAAAGGGGATAGTTAAGTTAGCTCAACTATACGAAGGAAAGACACTAAAGACATTCACAGCACTAAGAACAGACTATGACATACCGAAACATTCTTTCTATAAATATTTACAAATTAGACACGCTTTAAATAGGCAATTTGCGCAACAAGGACCAAACTGGGTTAATTCTCCGGTATATCAAAGAATAGGCTCCCAAGACAAGACTAAAGGATTCATAGCAGAAGTTTACCCTTACCTATGCGAAGGTAGCGTAGAAAGCCCAGAACGACTCAAGAGCAGGAGGAAGTGGGAAAAGGAATTCGGAACCCTGTCAGATGAACAATGGTTGAGAATACTTGAGAAGGGACACATGGTGTCGGTCTCGCCCGCACAAAGGGTCTCATACCTGATGCTATTACATAGGACATATTACACTCCTAAGAGACTCTTTGATTTCGGGTGGAGAAAAGACGCCAGGTGCCCTAGGTGTCAAGACACTGGGGACCTAGCACATATGGTATGGAAATGTCCGAAATTGTTTCGTTACTGGTCAGAAATCCTCGATACACTGAATACAGTGTACGATGCGAGGTTAGAAATGAACCCCAGACTGTGTATATTGGGTCTGGATGAGGGAATAGTAGGAGGCCCCTGCGTAACCAAAGTAGTGTTGAGATGTCTATTCCAGGCGAGAAAGCTAATAGCGCAAAGATGGCAGGCCGAAAAACCCCCAACGACAGGAGAATGGACGAGATTAATTACAGAAACAATATGGAGGGAAAGAACGGTATACACAAGGAGAGGAAACACGAAAGAATTTGTAAAAATGTGGAAAACATGGATGGATAAGCAGGGATGCCCAATATAATGGATAAGGGGGAGAGAGACTAAAATGGGACAGAACATCATACTGGCAAACAGAGGGGATAGGGAGAGTATAAAGGTAAGGGGAATGGAAAAGGAAAGGAAGGGAATATATTAGAAGCAATAAAAGAAAGCCGGGAGGTATAAAAGAACTACAGGTTAAAGGTAATTTTTTAGCAAATCGTGAGAAAAGGAGCTTATGGAAATTAAATGTGTGTATGTATTCTGTTTTTTTTATGTAGGAAGAAAAATAATAAAGATTATATAATTTAAAAAAAGCATCAGAATGGGGCAGAAAGGGGAAAAAAAAAAAAAAAAAAAAAAAAAAAAAAAGGTATGCGATCTGGCACAGATCGGCCCCCCGTTGCAGTAAATGTACAGTGGGTGGTCCGCAAGTGGTTAAAGGAATGGGGTTTCTTCCATATTAGTGGTTGTAAAGTCAGAAGTTTTTTTTATCTTAATGCATTCTATGCATTAGGATAAAAAGCTTTCAGTGTGCAGCAGCCCCCCTAACACTTATCTGAGATCCCTCTCTGTCCAGCAATGTCCACGAGTGTTTCAGCCGTCCGAGGTTCTCCCTCCTGATTGGCTGAGACACAGCAGTGACACCATTGGCTGCCGCTTCTGTCAAAGTCATCTAGCCAATCAGGGGAGAGAGGGGGAAAGGGCCGGGTCAGGGCTCCATGTCTGAATGGACACAGGGAGCTGTGACTCAGCTCGGTGCCCCCATAGCAAGCTGCTTGCCGTGGGGGCACTGAACAGAAGGGAGGGGCCAGGATCACAGAAGAGGGACCCGAAAAGAGCAGGATCTGGGCTGCTCGGTGAAAATCCACTGCAAAAGAGGAGGTAAGTATAACATGTTTGTTATTTTTATAGGAGAAAAAGAAACAAGACTTTACAATCGCTTTAGAGTGGAGTTCCGCTCACCCTTTTAAAGATTGAAAGTCAGAAGCTACAGTATGTGTAGCTGCTGACTTTTAATTTTTAAAAAGGGTGAGCGGAACTCCACTTTAAAGTGATTGTAAAGTCTTGTTTTTTTTCCCTATAAAAATGAATAGGACATTAGGACATTTACCTGTCCTGGAGTCCAGCGATGTCGGCACCAATTGGGTGCTGCCGCCGCTACTGTGGGTAAGGGAGCCCAGCAGTGTAGTCTTTTGGCTTTGCGGCCGAGTCCCTTCTGCGCATGCGCAAAGTGTGCTGCGCTCTCTCACTGGCCCCGCAGAAGAGGAGGGAGGGCCGAGCTGCTGACATAATTTGTCGTGGCACGGTCTCCTGGAAATGGGGACAGGCTCCCCCCCCCGAAAGGTGCCAAATGTGGCACGGGGGGGGGGGTCAGATAAGCGGAAGTTCCACTTTTGGGTGGAACTCCGCTTTAAGCTTGAAGTCACAGTCTGTTTTGCATTGTTAAAAGACCCAAATGGAAGTGTCTGGCTCCCTATTCCCTTTTTGACAATACCTAGGCTATTAGTCTTGAAATGGCCAAAATTTTGTATCAAGATTCACCCTCCCTTCAATCAGGTTCTCTACAAACGGTCCCTGCCTGCAAAAGGCATTTCTACAAGACCTGGCTGGAACCAGTCAAGCCTAACCATGTGCTAGCTGTGCCTGAGGAGAAGTGAGAAGAGAGAGAAGAGGTAATAGTCTGCAAGCAAGTTTGTGCAGGAGGAGTGTGAAGTGTAAATATGTACACGGTATATGAAGGGCAACAAAGCTAATAGAGGGTCTGGAGGGTATTAGTTATGAGGAAAGGTTGCGAGCACTGAACTTATTCTCTCTGGAGAAGAGACGCTTGAGAGGGGATATGATTTCAATTTACAAATACCGTACTGGTGACCCCACAATAGGGATAAAACTTTTTCACACAAGGGAGTTTAACAAGACACGTGGCCACTCATTAAAATTAGAAGAAAAGAGGTTTAACCATAAACTACGTAGAGGGTTCTTTACTGTAAAGCCCCATACACACAGTTGGAAAATCCGACCACCAAATCCATCGGATTTGGTCCGACGGATTTAGTCCGACACTGGTGTTGCATACACACGGTCGGACAAAGTTGTCAGAAAATCCGATCATTCTGAATGTGGTGACGTTTGTTGCCTAAGACGGGACTACGTAGAGGCTAGTAGCCAATAGCTTTGGTCTTGTAATGTGATCTGAGCATGCGTGACACTTTGTCCGTCGGAATTCGCTACACACGATCGGAATTGGTGTGATCGGACTTTGTTGTCAGAAAATTTTTAGAGCAGGAGATACAACTTTGTCCGTCGGACAATCCGATGGAAAATGTCCGATGGTGCCTACACACGGTCGGAATTTCCGACAACATTGTCCGATAGGACAGAATCCATCGGAAAATCCGACCGTGTGTATGGGGCTTAAGAGTGGCAAGGGTGTGGAATTCCCTTCCACAGGCGGTGGGTTTTCAGCGGGGGATAGTTTCGATAGTTTTAAAAAACTATTAGATAAGCACCTGAACGACCGCCAAATACAGGGATATACAATGTAATACCGACATATAATCACACACATAGGTTGGACTTGATGGTGTCTTTTTTCAACCTCACCTACTATGTTACTATGTACAGGGAGTGTACGTGGTTCTGTCCCAATGCAAATGTTTCTACTCAAATTCTGGGCATCTCATAAATCCCCTAACCCCATCCAAGTTTAAACCCTCAAAAAAACCCACAAAAACAAAGTTAACGGACTATTCATTGACTCTGTGTGCTTGAGAAAATGAATGTCGGGCTGGGCAGGGTGACAGACGGACTACAACTTTCAGCAGCTCCTACGGGGGTACCGATACACTAATATAATGGTTAATTTTATCTTGATGATCAAAACCCAAGCTGGATGACATCAACGTAAGTGTGCATATCTCTTACCTGAGGGGCTGCTGGGGATAGCAGCAATATTCTGGGTCCTGTGCTGAGCAGCCTCCCCTCTGCACACTGACCACAGAGGGTCAGTTGCTTGGCACAGCCACCATTTACAAAATAGTCTGTCATTTTTTTTTTTTTTTTTAATGAATACAAAGCATTCTCTGATTGGATGAAGTGGAAATTGTGATGTCACTGCCCCTTCTCTCCAACAAGTCCAATCAGAGAATGTCTTGTATTCATTAAGAAAAAAAGGTTTTTCCCTAACATTAGAGGGATACCAGTCAGAGGAAGGGAATTCAAGCTAGCACTATTTGCGGATGACATCATCCTTACCCTCACACAACCCATGATATCCCTTCCCAATCTCCAGGTTGAACTGGACATGTATAGAACCCTCTCGGGTTACAAAATTAACCCAAGTAAGTCAGAGGCTCTCCCGCTCAACATGTCAGACACTGACACGCAGAGCATACGCCAAAACTACCCATACCATGTAAAAACCACGGCCCTGAAATACCTGGGAGTGTACCTCACCCCAAACTACTCATCCCTGTACCAGGCTAATTATCCCCCGCTATTTAAACATATCCGCGACCTCCTGCAAAAATGGAAACCACACCACATTTCGCTACTAGGTAGGGTTGCGACGATAAAGATGACCATTCTCCCCAAACTTCTTTACCTATTCCAGACACTGCCTATCCCAGTCCCATACACGCAGTTACGGAAACTCCAAGCAGATCTGATACGCTTTGTCTGGAATTACAAAAAACACAGGATCCCCCGATCAGTGCTAGTGGCCTCCCGCCGAGACGGCGGCCTGGCATTCCCTGACTTGGTGAAGTATTACCAAGCAACCCAACTACGAGCCATTACTTCCTGGTTCCCCCAAAGGGCATACAACAAATGGACAGAAATTGAAAAGATATGGTTGGCACCTGCACACCCGAATAGCCTACTCTGGGGCGCGAAGGTAGAAGTGAACTCGGAGAGACTCCTGGGGTCAATGACCTTACTTAGATCATTATGGCGCAAACTCGCCAACCCCTATCAGCTCTGCTCAGAGAAATCACTAATGACTTCCTTTTTATATAACCCAGCACTCCCGGATGGTCTTACACGCCAGATGTCTCTTCCTTGGGCAGAAAAAAACCTCTTTCACTTCGGTCATTTGGTTGACCCCAGAACACGTAAATTGCACTCATTTGCCCAGCTTCAAACGAAATATGACTTACCTCGCCAGGTATTCTATGGCTATCTGCAAATTAGGCACTTCGCTCAATCATTCGCCCCGGACCTCCAGTTCTCGGCACCCTCCCCCTTTGAGAGCATCATATTGGAGGGATCTGCACGTCGCGGCCTGATATCAGATATCTACCGACTGCTTAACCTCTACTCAATCCCCGAACGGGGCAAACATGCGTACATGCTCCGCTGGGAGAGGGTCCTAGGAGAGGAGATACCAGAAGCCACATGGCAGGCGATTTGGTCCCAAGCAGCTAAAAGCTCGTACTGCACCTTATATAAGGAAAACGCATACAAGATTATGTATTTCTGGTACCAGACACCCGACATCCTCCACGCCATTTACCCGTCCTGCTCTGACCGCTGCTGGCGATGCCAGAAAGACAGGGGCACTCTTTTCCACATATACTGGGACTGCCCCAAGATAGTGCCATTCTGGACAGAGACCCAGTCACTACTGTCCCGCCTCTTAGGGGTACAGATTCCCATGTCCCCGAAACTATTTCTACTGGGAGTCTCCCAACTACGCATCCCCAAACCGTCCAAGAAACTCCTAAGTCATGTCATCACTGCGGCACGGTGCCTGATAGCCCTGCACTGGAAACGACTGACCCCCCCCCCCCTCACAGGAGGATCTATACGCTAGAATTAAAGACGTAGAGATCATGGAAAAAATGACAGCTAGACTATATGACAGACTGGACGCGCACACTAGGGTCTGGGAGGAATGGCATCGCCATGAAGATCCGCCGTGAGCCGGGGCTAGAACCCCGATCTCCACCCTCTACCCCCCTACCCTCTTTATCCCCCTTTTCCATTTCCCCCTTTTCTTTAACCTATAAAACTGGCACTTTCTTACTGCTACTATTGAGTATGGTCTCTCACAGGTCACTGACAATTAGTGTATCTTATATGAGAGCAGGAAAGTTACATAGGAATCAGACCATGAGTTTCTACTACAAAGGATGTTATCTGTTACCCTTGTCTGTATACTGGCCATACTATGGTCCTATTGCTTCTGATATGACACAATGTACAGACTTTGTTCGACTGTTGTATGTCAATTTTGATTTAATAAAAAGTTATTTGAAAAAAAGAAAAAAAGTTTTTTCTGTGAATGCCAGCTGTGCTGAGTGAGCGACCCCCTCTGGTCAGTGTGGGAAAGACACTCGGCACAGGACCCAGAAGATCACAGGTATCATTGAGGTAATGCCAACTACTACAGTGATTGTCAGCAGCCACTCAGGTATGAGATGTGCATTCATATACTGTGCCGAGCAATGTAAATATACAAGAGAGATCCTAACCGGAGTTCAGGTTTAATGTATGGCAGAACTGCTGCTTAGAGTCTCCACTGGAAGTGCTTGTGAGAGGGCGATTACACAGGAGAGCAAATGGGAGACAGGGACAGAGAACTGTCATCCAATAACAGCTAATGTGTCTGAGGAAGGACCTTCATGGCAGGATCACCGGGTATTATTCTAATAAAAGATGCAGATTTGAAAACATTGAAAATAAACAATTAAAATTACATTTGAATGTTAAAGTGTATCTATGATCAAAACTTTTTATTAGTTCCATCAGAGTGCCCCCTTGCATCAACTGTCTGTATCAGAGTAGCTACTTACATCAACTGTCCCCATCAGAGCCCCCCTTACATCAACTGTCCCCATCAGAGCCCCCCTTACATCAACTTTTCCCATCAGACCCCCCCTTATGAATGAATGAATGAATGACTTGTATAGCGCAACCTATGCGAACTGGATCGCCTCAGGGCGCTTTTTGCCACTGGTGTCCATCTGTGGTATAGTGCGGTCCTTGCCCTGACACGCTTACAAACACATACACATACAACATACACATATTTGGCCAATTTTATCAACAGGATCTAATTAACCTACCAGCATGTCAACTGTCCCCATCAGAGCCCCCCTTACTTCAACTGTCCCCAACAGAGCCCCCCTTACATCAACTTTTCCCATCAGACCCCCCTTACATCAACTGTCCCCATCAGAGCCCCCCTTACTTCAACTGTCCCCATCAGAGCCCCCCTTACATCAACTGTCCCCATCAGAGCCCCCCTTACGTCAATTTTTCCCATCAGAGCCCCCCTTACATCAACTGTCCCCATCAGAGTACCCCTTACTTCAACTGTCCCCATCAGTGCCCCCCTTACATCAACTGTCCCCATCAGAGCCCCCTTACATCAACTTTTCCCACCAGAGCCCCCCTTACATCAACTGTCCCCATCAGAGCCCCCCTTACATCAATTCTCCCCAACAGAGTCCCCCTTAAATCAATTGTGTTCTGCAGAGTGCCCCCTTACATCAACTATCCCCATCAGAGTCCTCTTATATCAACTGTCCCATCAAAATGCCCCCTTACCTCAATTCTCCCCAACAGAATCCCCCTTACATCAATTGTGCCCTGCAGAGTGCCCCCTTACATCAAATATCCCCATCATAGTCCCCCTTACATCAATTGTCCCATCAAAATTACATTAACTGTCCCTATCAGAGAACCTCTTACATCAATTATCCCCATTAGAGTCTCCTTTACATCAGTTGTCCCCATCAGAGTGCCCCTTTCATTAATTGCCCCTATCAGAGTCCCCCTTGCATCAATAGTCCCCATCAGAGTGATTTTGAAGCATGACATGTTTGGTATCAATTTACTCAGCGTAACATTATCTTTTACAATATAAAAAAAAATGGACTAACTTTACTGTTGTGTTATTTTTTGATTTAAAAAAAGTATTTTTTCCCAAAAAAGTGCGCTTGTAAGCCCGCTGCGCAAATACGGTGTGACAGAAAGTATTGCAACGACCGCTATTTTATTCTCTAGGGTGTTAGAATAAAAAATATATATAATGTTTGGGGTTTTTAAGTAAAGGGAAGGAGATAGGCAGGCAGAGAAAACAAACAGCTCCATTAGCATTGCTGGGTGTCATACCAACTGCCACCACAAGAGGGCGCCAGATTTTAGAAGGTACCAAAGGACTGCACAAGGCCGCGGCCTCAATTACCGGCTGGCACGGAACATCGCGATCGCGCGCGGGGGGGGGGGGTGCACTATGGAGACAGGTTACCCCCAGCTGTGCTGCCCCAGGCGCCAGGTCACTAATTCTAGTCGCCAATGCGACCTGGCACCCGGGGGTTTGTCGAGCATTGATTTACACAAATGTGAGGGGTGTACTTACTTTTGTGAGATACTGTATATGAAGTTGACATATCCTAAAGAGGAGATCACTCTTTGACACAATGGGGGAGATTTACTAATACTGGAGCACTTAGGCACCGAACCTTCTCTGCCAGACAAATCACACTGAAAATGTGTCCTCAATGGTGACCCCACCAAACCCCACAGCTGCCAGAATGAGGAAGATGGCATGAAGAGCGCCAACCTACAAAATGAGTCCAAGGAAACCTTAACCACTTCAGCCCCGGAAGGCTTTACCCCCTTAACTGCTTAAGGACCTATAACTTTTGCGCAAACCAATCAAGAATCGCTAATTGCGATTTTTTTTTACCAAAAATATGTAGAATACATAACGGCCTAAACTGAGGAAAAAATAATTTTTTATATATTTTTTGGGGATATTTATTTTTGTTTATAGCGCAAAAAATTAAAACCGCAGAGGTGATCAAATACCACCAAAAGAAAGTTCTATTTGTGGGGGAAAAAAGGACATCAATTTTGTTTGGAAGCCACGTCGCATGACCGCGCAATTGTCAGTTAAAGCGACGCAGTGCCGAATCGCAAAAAGGGGCCTGGTCCATTGGCTGCCAATTCGTCAGGGGCTTAAGTGGTTAATGACCAAAGCATTGTTTGCGATTCGGCACTGCGTCGCTTTAACTGACAATTGCGCGGTCGTGCGACGTGGCTCCCAAACAAAATTGACGTCCTTTTTTCGCCACAAATAGAGATTTCTTTTGGTGGTATTTGATCAGCTCTGTGGTTTTTATTTTTTGCAGTAAAAACAATAAAAGAAGAGCGACAATTTTGAAATAAAAAAACTATGTTTTTTTTTTTTTTTTGTTTTTACATTTATTTTTTTTGAAACAAATTTCTTCATCAGTTTAGACCGATGTATATTATTCTACATATTTTTGGTAGAAAAACAAAAAAAAAATATTGCAATAAGCGTATATTGATTGGTTTTCGCAAAAATTATAGCGTTTAAAAAATAGGGAATAGATTTATGGCATTTTTATTTATTTATTTTGTTACTAGTAATGGCGGGACTGCGACATTGCGGCGGACAGATCGGACACTTTTTTGGAGACCAGTGACATTTATACAGCGATCAGAACTAAAAATAGCCACTGATTACTGTACAAATGGAAGGGGTGAACACTAGGGGGCGATCAAGGGGGTAACTGTGTTCCCTATGAGTGTTTCTAACTGTAGGGGGGATGGGCTTACTGGGACATGACAGAGATCTCTGCTCCCGACCACTGGGAACAGTAGATCCCTGTCATGTCACCCGTCAGAACAAGGAAATGCCATGTTTACATAGGCATTCCCCCCTTCTGCCTGTGTACAAGTCAATCGCGGGCCGCCAGAGGACATCGAGTCCTCCCCACCCACGGGCACGCCCCCGCATCGTGCAGCACACGCCCACCCGCAACTGAGCCTGCGCGAGCCGCCGTACAGCTACGACGATTCGCGCAGGAGAGCCATTGTGCCGCCGTCAAACAGCAGCGGCTGGTCTTAAAGCGGTTAATCGTTCATCAAATGACCAAAAAAAAAAAAAACAGAAAAACAACAACATGCTTTGGGGGTCTGAACCCCCCCCCCCCCATCCAATGGGAGAGATTTACTAAACCTGGAGCACTCAGAATCTGGTGCAGTTGTGCGTGGGAGCCAATCAGCTTCCAGGTTTTATTGTCCAAGCTTAAGGGCTCTTTCACACGGGGCGGATCAGTGCAGATCCGCCCCGTGGATATCCGCTTGCTCAGCGGGGATCGCCGGAGCGATCTCCGCTGAGCAGGAAGATGACAGGTCCGTCTCTGCACTCTGTGCAGGGACGGACCTGTCACAGCACCGCTCTCCCCTATGGGGGATCGGGTGACAATGGACCGTAGAGTCCGTCGTCATCCGATCCGCTCTGCAGACGGATAGAAAAATAGGGTTTTCCTCCGTCTGCAGAAACGGAGCATAGCGGACACGGACGAGATCGGGTGTCAACGGATGCTCATCCGCTGACACCCGCTATCCCATAGGGATACATGTATGTCCGTTTTTCATCCGAAAACGGAAGGATGCAAAACGGACATACGGACCGTCCGTGTGAAAGAGCCGTAACTGAACAAGCTGAAGTTAGAAGCTGATTGGCTCCCATGCACAGCTGCACCAGATTCTGAGTGCTCCAGTTTTAGTAAATCTCTCCCATTGTATAAAGGGGGGGGAGGGGGTTCAGATAGTTTCCTCTTCCTACGGAATGTCAGGGCTTGCTCCTCCCTCCGACTGTTTAGGTGCGGATCTGACACTTTGTATATCATCTGCTGGAAGATTGGGGGGGTCATTTAATGATAGCGTGACCCCAAAAACCTGATACAGATCACTTCCTGCCTCCGGAGACACCGGCTCAGCTATCGTGGGACTAACAGGGAAATGTTACCACGGCGATGATAGAATTATCAGATTTAGTTTTATTTATCCGAATTAGAGGTGTAAAAATCATCTGAAAAGCGAACCCGGACACTTTATTCTGTGATGAGGTTTTGTAATAAAGATTATATGGGAGGAATATGATAATGACTCCGGATTGGTGGATGTGCACAGCCAGGATGATAAACTGTAATTGTGGAGAGTTTCCATGACATCGATCGATGACAAACCCCTCCCCCCACAATGGAGAGCCATTAATGAATGGATGAGAGGTATAAATGGGTCTCTTATATCTGCCTGTAGTTCTGTTTTAACACTGAGCTCCAGGCAGACATCTAAATACACAGATTATTTACCTGTGACAACCCCCTCAGAAATTACATACATGACACACGGGTCAGTCACAGATTACATACATGACACACAATGGTCAGAGATTACATACACGGCACACAATGGTCAGAGATCACATACATGACACACGGGTCAGTCACAGATTACATACATGACACACGGGTCAGTCACAGATTACATACATGACACACAATGGTCACAGATTACATACATGACGGTCAGAGATTACATACATGACACACGGGTCAGTCACAGATTACATACATGACACACAATGGCCAACGATTACATACACGGCACACAGGACGGTCAGAGATTACATACATGACACACGGGACGGTAAGAGATTACATACATGACACACGGGTCAGTCACAGATTACATACATGACACACAATGGTCAGAGATTACATACACGGCACACAGGACGGTCAGAGATCACATACATAACACACGGGATGGTCACAGATTACATACGCGACACACGGGACGGTCACAGATTACATACATGACGGTCACAGATTACATACATAACACACAGTAAGTTCAGAGATTACATACATGACACACGACGATCAGAGATTACATACATAACAAACGGGACGGTCACAGATTACATACATGACACACGGGACGATCAGAGATCAAATAACACACGGGATGGTCAGAGATTACATACATGACACACGATGGTCAGAGATTACATACATGACACACGATGGTCCGAGATTACATACATAAACACACGGGATGGTCACAGATTACATACATGACACACGACGGTCAGAGATTACATACATGATACATGCCGGTCAGAGATTACATACATGAAACACGGGATGGTCACAGAGTACACACACGACACATTGGACGGTCAGAGATTACATGACGGTTAGAAATTACATACATAACACACGGGTCAGTCACAATTACATACATGACACACGATGGTCAGAGATTACATACACGGCACACAGGACGGTCAGAAATCACATACATAACACACGGGAAGGTCAGAAATTACATACATAACACACAGGAAGGTGAGAGGTTACATGCACACAAACCCGGGACGATCAGAGATTACATACATAACACACAGGATAGTCACAGATTACATACATAAACACACAGGATGGTCACAGATTACATACATGACACACAACGGTCACAGATTACATACATGATACACAGGACAGTCATAGATTACATACATGACACATGGGATGGTCACAGATTAGATACATGGCACACGATGGTCAGAGATTACATACTTGACACACAGGATGGTCACAGATTACATTCATCCATGACACACGGGACGGTCACAGATTACATATATGACACACGGGACGGTCAGAGATTACATACATGACACACGGGACGGTCACAGATTACATACATGACACACGGATGGTCATAGATTACATACATGACACACAGGATGGTCACAGATTACATTCATGACACACGACGGTCACAGATTACATACATGACACACGGGACGGTCAGAGATTACATACATGACACATGGGACGGTCACAGATTACATACATAACACACGGGACAGTCACAGATTACATACATAACACACGGGATACATGAGAAGGAGATGGCACCCCATTGGTCAGCATAAACGAGCCTGGAAAGTAATGCACCTCCAGGAACTCCCCCATCTTCCAGGCTACACCCCCATCCCGCAAACTCTAGTAGAAGCCTGCAGGAGATAGGCTGGGAACCTGCAGGGGGCGGAGAGCCGGAGACTCCAGTGCACATGTGTTCTCTGGCATTTATGGGGTTAATGGTTTCCATGGAAATCACCCCTTCGGCTTGTTTACTTGAGCCGCACATGCGCAGTAGCTGCAGGGAGGCTTTCACGCTTCTCCTCCTTTGAAGTCACGTGGCCTCGTTCTGCCAGCTACGTACAACACGTGACACCAGCAGAGAGAGACGTAACGGCCCAGGTGGGAGTGGGCGTGATCAGCGCATGGGAGGGGCATGACCAGATGACGTAGTGAGCGTTGCCAGGAGACCAGTAAATAGGCATTCGGGAGCGGAGCCGTTACACTGTGACGTCAAGGCTTGCTCTGATAAATATCCGAGCAGAGGACGCGAGCTCTCAGTGTGAAGAGATCAAAGAAGAAGAAGCATCTCCACCTCAGAGCTCCGGAGGGAGGAGCCATTGTCCGGACTACAGCCGAGTCCCAGCGTGTCTGTGTGTCCGGGGCTGCCTCCTCTGCTAAAACAACTCCCAGTATGTACTGTGTAGGTAATGGGGGTTCAGCTCCCAGCCTGGAATAAGATGTTACAGGACTACAAATCCCAGCATGATTTCTTCTATAGATGTACTACAAGTCTCAGCAATCTCTACATACCCCAGCCTGCTCCCCTCCCCCTCCTCAGGGGTAACTGTACCCCACACTCATCTCCTACCGCCCTTTACCCCTCCCCCCCAGGACCGGGGCCTGCGGGGGAGGGGTAATTGTACCCCACACTCATCTCCTACCACCCTTTACCCCTCCCCCCCAGGACCGGGGCCTGCGGGGAGGGGTAATTGTACCCCACACTCATCTCCTACCGCCCTTTACCCCTCCCCCCCAGGACCGGGGCCTGCGGGGGAGGGGTAATTGTACCCCACACTCATCTCCTACCGCCCGTTACCCCTCCCCCCCAGGACCGGGGCCTGCGGGGAGGGGTAATTGTACCCCACACTCATCTCCTACCACCCTTTACCCCTCCCCCCCAGGACCGGGGCCTGCGGGGGAGGGGTGGGATGGCTGGACCGGAGGGGTGCAATTCCCCCCGAGGAGGGGGAGGGGAGCAGACTGAGGTATGTAGAGATCACTGGGGCCTGTAATATCTCCATAGAAAAAATCATGCTGGGATATGTAGTCCCACAGCATCTTGCACAGTGCATGCTGGGACTTGTAGTTCCTTTAGAACCTGAGCAGAGGGGGCAGATCACACAGACACGCCGGGACCCGGCTGTAGTCCGGACAATGGCTCCTCCCTCCAGAGCTCTGTGTGGGGGATGGTCCCTCCTCCTCCACTCACCTACCACCGAGGGTGGGGCTCCAATTGCCTGCCCTCCCCCACACACAGGGCTGATCAAGGAAATATTCGATTGCCTCTCGGGGGATCAGGAAGGAATTTTTTCCCCAGCTGGAGCACATTGGATCATGCTTTGCTGGGGGTTTTCGCCTTCCTCTGGATCAACTGCCTCACAAACCAATACACCCCCACTCATCTACCACCAAGAGGGGACGCTACCACCCTGGGTATGGGGTGATTGTGGCCAGTGGAACTACCCAAGTTTCATCTGCCCTCAGTCCCGGGGACCATGCCCAGAATACTGGTAATACCCCCTGCCTCCACCTACATGCAATCATCTACCACCAAGTGTGACAATGCCTTAGGCTCTGCTACACCCACTCATCTACCACCAAGAGGGGACGCTACCACCCTGGGTATGGGGTGATTGTGGCCAGTGGAACTACCCAAGTTTCATCTGCCCTCAGTCCCGGGGACCATGCCCAGAATACTGGTAATACCCCCTGCCTCCACCTACATGCGATCATCTACCACCAAGGGTGACAGTGCCTCAGACTTTGCTACACCCCCTCGTCTACCACCAAGAGGGGACGCTACCACCCTGGGTATGGGGTGATTGGGGCCAGTGGAACTTCCCCCCCAAGTTTCATCTGCCCTCAGTCCCGGGGACCATGCCCAGAATACTGGTAATACCCCCTGCCTCCACCTGCATGCGACCATCTACCACCAAGGGTGATAATGCCTCAGGCTTTGCTACACCCACTCGTCTACCGCCAAGGGGGGACGCTACCACCCTGGGCATGGGGTGATTGTGGCCAGTTGAACTTCCCCCCCAAGTTTCATCTGCCCTCAGTCCCGGGGACCATGCCCAGAATACTGGTAATACCCCCTGCCTCCACCTATATGCAATCATCTACCACCAAGGGTGACAATGCCTCAGGCTCTGCTACACCCACTCATCTACCACCAAGAGGGGACGCTACCACCCTGGGCATGGGGTGATTGTGGCCAGTGGAACTTCCCCCCAAGTTTCATCTGCCCTCACTCCCCCATGCCCAGCATTCTGGTAATACCCCCTGCCTCCACCTACATGCGATCATCTACCTCCAAGGGTGACAAGGCCTCAGGCTTTGCTACACCCACTCATCTACCGCCAAGAGGGGACGCTACCACCCTGGGTATGGGGTGATTGTGGCCAGTGGAACTTCCCAAGTTTCATCTGCCCTCAGTCCCGGGGACCATGCCCAGAATACTGGTAATACCCCCTGCCTCCACCTACATGCGATCATCTACCACCAAGGATGACAATGCCTCAGGCTTTGCTACACCCACTCATCTACTGCCAAGAGGGAACGCTACCACCCTGGGCATGGGGTGATTGTGGCCAGTGGAACTTCCCAAGTTTCATCTGCCCTCAGTCCCGGGGACCATGCCCAGCATACTGGTAATACCCCCTGCCTCCAACCTAAATGCAATCATCTACCACCAAGGGTGAAAATGCCTCAGGCTCTGCTACACCCACTCGTCTACCACCAACACAGGGCTGATCCAGGAAATATTCGATTGCCTCTCGGGGGATCAGGAAGGAATTTTTCCCCCAGCTGGAGCACATTGGATCATGCTTTGCTGGGGTTTTTCGCCTTCCTCTGGATCAACTGCCTCACAACCCAATACACCCCCACTCATCTCCCACCAAGAGGGGACGCTACCACCCTGGGCATGGAATTATTGTGGCCAGTGGAACTTCCCCCCAAGTTTCATCTGCCCTCACTCCCCCATGCCCAGCGTACTGGTAATACCCCCAGGCCCCACCTACATGCAATCATCTACCACCAAGAGGTGACAATGCCTAAGGCTCTGCTACACCCACTCATCTACCACCAAGTTTCATCTTCCCTCACTCCCCCACGCCCAGCGTACCCCCTGCTCCCACCTACATGCACTCATCTACCACCAATGGTGGCAATGCCTCTTAGGTTCCACAGAAAATGGGGTGCCTTGCCGTGGCTCTGTGGCTTACGCATGCATTTGTGAATGTGTGCAACTAAACCCCTGTCTTTGACACATACTGCTTGACAGGACAGTTTGGTTGGTCACAGGCTGGTCGGTAAGTTGAGCGTGGTAATGTCTTTTTTTTATGTGTTTGCCTTTGCGATGTTCTTTGCTGCAGTGACCAGTTACAGGTCGGGCAGTAACCACTTTTTTGTACCACCAAGGGTGGCAATGCCTCTTAGGTTTTGCTACACCCACTCATCTGCCACCAAGAGTGGCAATGCCTTTTACTGTAAAGTGTTTTCTACATTTGCAATATAGTCCCATCTATGTTTTTTTTATTGGATATTGTAATAAAATTTGACTACTTTTACTTAACAATGCTTGTCGGTGTGGTGTTTGTTTTATTTGAATAGATGGGGATTCCATTTGGTTTTTCTGATCCGCCCACTGGCTGATTGAAAAAAAAAAACACTTTTCTATGTCCAACATTAGAGACTCTAGCAGCCCATAGATTATGCAATTTTCGTTGTGGACGGAAAGAAAATTGCTCGATTTCCCCCATCAACACAGATGGGGAAATCCCTCCCATAGTGCTATTGTGTTTTGCCAGTGAGGAGCTTTCCCTGCCGGTAGAGCAAAATGATCACTCCTGGTGGCTATAGCTGCCGGCAGTGATCACATAAAAAAAATCCCACTGGTTGTACTGAAGTCAATTTGATTTCAGTACAGCTTGCCCATGGATGGATTGAATCTCAGGCCTTGTCGCTGCTGAACCAGCCGAGGTTCAATCCTTCTGTGGCCGGCTATGGATTGTAAGATCCGAGAGGGCTGATATGAATGTGCAATATAAATGTGTAAATTGTCGGCATTATAGAAATACCTGTGATAAATAAAGTACATTTATGTTTCAATAAAATCCAGAAAAACGGGTCTCTTTATAGGATATTTAGTGAAAGCAATAAAGAGTAATAATCCTATGTAGGAACAAACGTGCAACTAAACATATATAGAGTTAGGGCCGCACTTTACAGAGGAGCCTTGGTGGGGCACTGCGGCGTCCACATAGATTTTCAAATGAGTTCAACAAAAGCCTCTGTTTTTACTAGGGTTGTCCCGATACCAGTATCGGTATCAGTACCGATACCAAGCATCTACCTGGGCAGTCAGGGTGATCAGTGCGGTGGGAAAGTTACAAGCACTGATCACCCTGTAAAGATTTCAAAGTCTGACAGCCGCCTGTTTCTCCGCCCCCCCCTGCGGATTTCAGCTGCTTTAGTGAAAGTGAAATCAGCGGTGATCGGTGCTTGTAACTCTCCCACACGATCACCGCTAACCGTATCCTCCTCCAGTCCCCCTCTGTTCTGCGGCTGTCCCCATCCGTGTCCCCCTCTGTTCTGCTGCTGTCCCCATCCGTGTCCCCCACCATGCTGCTGTCCCCATCCGTGTCCCCCTCTGTTCTGCTGCTGTCCCCATCCGTGTCCCCCACCATGCTGCTGTCCCCATCCGTGTCCCCCTCTGTTCTGCTGCTGTCCCCATCCGTGTCCCCCACCATGCTGCTGTCCCCATCCGTGTCCCCCACCATGCTGCTGTCCCCATCCGTGTCCCCCTCCATGCTGCTGTCACCCTCCGTGTCCCCCTCCATGCTGCTGTCCCCCTCCGTGTCCCCCTCCATGCTGCTGTCCCCCTCCGTGTCCCCCTCCATGCTGCTGTCCCCATCCGTGTCCCCCACCATGCTGCTGTCCCCCTCCGTGTCCCCCACCATGCTGCTGTCCCCATCCGTGTCCCCCTCCATGCTGCTGTCACCCTCCGTGTCCCCCTCCATGCTGCTGTCCCCCTCCGTGTCCCCCTCCATGCTGCTGTCCCCATCCGTGTCCCCCACCATGCTGCTGTCCCCATCCGTGTCCCCCTCCATGCTGCTGTCCACATCCGTGTCCCCCTCCATGCTGCTGTCTCTCTCCGTTCTCCTCCTTCACCCCCTTGATCTGTCAGGATGGAGAGCGTAGGTAGGAGCCGGTAAATCCCCCTCTGTTCTGCTGCTGTCCCCATCCGTGTCCCCCACCATGCTGCTGTCCCCATCCGTGTCCCCCTCTGTTCTGCTGCGGTCCCCATCCGTGTCCCCCACCATGCTGCTGTCCCCATCCGTGCCCCCCTCTGTTCTGCTGCTGTCCCCATCCGTGTCCCCCACCATGCTGCTGTCCCCAGCCGTGTCCCCCACCATGCTGCTGTCCCCATCCGTGTCCCCCTCCATGCTGCTGTCACCCTCCGTGTCCCCCTCCATGCTGCTGTCCCCCTCCGTGTCCCCCTCCATGCTGCTGTCCCCATCCGTGTCCCCCACCATGCTGCTGTCCCCCTCCGTGTCCCCCACCATGCTGCTGTCCCCCTCCGTGTCCCCCACCATGCTGCTGTCCCCATCCGTGTCCCCCTCCATGCTGCTGTCCACATCCGTGTCCCCCTCCATGCTGCTGTCCCCCTCCGTGTCCCCCACCATGCTGCTGTCCCCCTCCGTGTCCCCCACCATGCTGCTGTCACCCTCCGTGTCCCCCTCCATGCTGCTGTCCCCCTCCGTGTCCCCCTCCATGCTGCTGTCCCCATCCGTGTCCCCCACTGTGTCACTCCGGGAGAACATGTCGGCGGTCGGAGGGGGAGAAGAGGACCGATGCCGGGGCTTCGATCTCAGGTAAGTGATACATAATTAGCTAGTATGCTATGCATACTAGCTAATTATGCCTTTGTCTTGCAGGTTTTTTTTTTTTTCGTTTTGTTTAAGAGGGTTTACTGCATGACCGAGTAATTGTCAGTCAAAATATCACAGAACAGACAACTGAAAAATGGCCTAAGTGGTTAATTAATAGTCATTCAGTTCTGTGAAATTGTTGGCACATTTCATCAAAGCCCAGGAGAAGCATAAACAAGTGCTGTTAGGCTGCTTTCACACTGGAGCGGTGCGGGGCAGCGACGGTAAAGCAGCGCTATATTTAGCGCTGCTTTACCATCGTTTTACCCGCGGTATGCGGCCGCTAGCAGGGTGGTTTTAACTCCCGCTAGCGGCCGAAAAAGGGTTAAAAACCTCCGCAAAGCGCCGCTGCAGCGGCGCTTTGCGGGCGGTATCCCCGCGGTCTCCCATTGATTTCAATGGGATGGAGCGGTATAGGAGCGGTGAACACACCGCTCCTTCACCGCTCCAAAGATGCGGCTTGCAGGACATTTTTGAGCGTCCTGCAAGCGCACCGCTTCAGTGTGAAAGCCCTCGGGCTTTCACACTGAAGGAACAGCAACAGCTGTTTCGGGTCGGTTTGCAGGCGCTATTCTTAGCGCAATAACGCCTGCAAACCGCCCCAGTGTGAAAGCAGCCTAAATGCGGTTTCTGCGGACTGTCCATTCACCAACCCATCCTTAGACACACACATTGTACTACTCCCCGAACCACACCAAGATATGATGCATTACAATATTTAGCCACCTATTTCACATATTAACCAGTTCCCAACCGCCCAATACCAGTTTTACTGCTACAGGGCAGCTGTGCTGCATAGGATCACTTACATGTACGCAATCTGTGTTCCCGAGCCGGGGGCGCGCGTGCCCGCCAGCCCGGGGTGCTGTGATTTGCTCCAGCACCGATCAGTCTTCAGCTCCAGGTCAATCATTTTTGCCCTGGACCTGCTGATCGGGTCTGATAAGTCACAGAACAGCATGTGCCTGCGTTTATAAAACACAGTCACAGGAAATGACGATCTCTTCTCTCCTGGAGCCCTTTACAGTTCTAGAGATAGACGAGATGGCACCAGACAGTGAGTAACAGCAGCACACTGGACGGGTTGTAGCCAGTGGGAGCAGAAAATGTCCTGGCGTCAGCGGGAGTGAGCAATGCTCCATCATTGGTATTAAGGGGAGTAATAGTGCCTCATCTTTAGTATTAGGGGGAGTAAACAATGCTCCATCATTGGTATTAGGGGCAGTAATAGTGCCCCATCTTTGATATTAGGGCAGGGCTTAACAAATTAGCTTGGAGTCTAGAAGCCAGCTAAAAAAGTTAGGAGACAGTTTTTTAAATCAGCGACCCAGCTCCCAGAACTGCATTTCTGGGGCCTCGGGCAATAAGAATTGCTCACGCCTGATGTCAAGCAAAAAAAGACTGAAGATTAAAAAAATATATATTTTTGTTTGTGATAAGATTACCTATATGAAAGTCAATAAGCAACAGAACATGGAAGAACTGACTGGTTCAAAATTGAGAAAGGAGTGCGGCAAGGATGTATATTGTCACCCTACTTATTTAACTTATATGCAGAGTACATCATGCAAAATGCCAGGATCGATGAATCACAAGCTGGAATGAAGACCACCTGGAGAAATATCAACAACCTGAGATATGCAGACAATACCACATCACAGAAAGTGAAGAAGAACTAAAGAGTCTCGTAATGAAGGTGAAAGAGGAGAGTGCAAAAGCTGGCCTGAAATTGAACATTAAGAAAACTAAAATCATGGCAACCAGTCCCATCACTCTAGCCTCAGACAAGAATGTGAGAATTCTTATGGTCAGTAAGAATGAGAACCAGTACAATGATACCTTCGAGGAGATGTCTCCATTCTTTCAGGGCTAAAATGATGGCTAACAGCTCTCTGTCCCCAATCTCGTAATTGCACTCTGCAGGTGACAATTTCTTGGAAAAGTAGCCACAAGGATGCATAGCGCTCTCAGAGGTAGGACGTTGAGACAGAAGGGTGCCAACTCCAGTCTCAGAAACATCAACCTCAAGGATAAAAAGTAACGTAGGATCAGGATGTGCCAACACAGGAACAGAAACAAAGGCAGCCTTGATACAGTAATCAATGCATTTTTATAGCACGGATCGCTGTATAAATGTGAATGGTCCCAAAAATGAGTCAAAAGTGTCCGAAGTGTCCGCCGCAATGTCGCAGTCACGATAAAAATCGCAAATCGCCGCCATTACTAGTAAAAAAAAAAAATAATAAAAATGCTATAAATCTATCCCCTATTTTGTAGACGCTATAACTTTTGCGCAAACCAATCAATATACGCTTATTGCGATTTTTTTTTACCAAAAATATGTAGAAGAATACGTATCGGCCTAAACTGAGGAAAAAATGTGTTTAAAAAAAAAAAAAAATTGGATATTTATTATAATAAAAAGTAAAAAATATTATGTTTTTTCAAACTTGTCCCTCTTCTTTTGTTTATAGCGCAAGAAATAAAAAACGCAGAGGTGATCAAATACCACCAAAATAAAGCTCTATCTGTGGGGAAAAAATGATAAAAATGTTATTTGGGTACAGCGTTGCATGACCGCGCAATTGTCATTCAAAATGCGACAGCGCTGAAAGCTGAAAAATGGCTTGGTCAGGAAGGAGGTGTTCGTGGCTGGTAGGCAAGTGGTTAATGGACTCTGGAGACCAACTCTGTGGGTTACCGTCCTTTCTGGTCATATAAGACAGGGGCTTGACCAGAGACGAGAAGTTACGAATAAACTTCCGATAATAGTTGGCAAAGCCAAGAAAATGCTGCAGAGCATGTTAACCTACCGGTAGGGGCCACTTTAGGACTGCTGAAAGTTTCTCTGGGTCCATCGAAAAACCAGCAGTGGAAATGACGTAACCCAGGAATTTAACCTGTTCAGGATGGAATTTGCACTTCTCCAATTTACAAGATTGTTCTCTCTTAGTTTCTGAATCATACGACAGACATATGTGTGGTGGCTCTCTAGGGACTTGGAAAATATGAGGATATCGACAAGATAAACCACCACACATAACTGCCAGAGCTTTACAAAGGCCAAATGGTACTCATAATGGCATGTTTTGGTATTAAACGCAGTTTTCCACTCGTCGCCCCCCTTAATCCTAACGAGATTGTATGCCCCTCTCAAATCAAGCTTCGTGAAAACCGTTGCTCTCTTGAGGCGGTCAAATAACTCTGTAATCAACGGAATTGGATATGCATTCTTAATCATGAAACGATTGAGACCCCTATAATTAGTTCAAGGTCTCAGTTCACCACTCTTCTTCACAAAGAAGAATCCAGAACCAGCAGGAGACGAGGATTTGCAAATGAAACCTCCAGAAAGTGCATCTGCAACATACTCCTCCATGGCCTTATCCTCCAAGACCGACAAAGGGTAAACCGGCCATGAGGGGATATGGCACCAGGTTGAATGTCAATTGCGCAATCATACGACTAGTGGGAATGCAAACTACAGGCTTGACCTTTGTCAAGACATCGCTAAAATCATGGTACTCCTCCGGTAGGGAGGACAGTAAAGAGGTGCACAGGACCTAGGCTACCTTCTGAAAGCATGTCTTACTGCATTGTGGCGACCAGGAGATAACCTCAGCACGGAGCCAATCAAAAGAGGGATTTTGCCTCTGTAACCAAGCATAACCAATGACCAGTGAAGAAATAACTTGGAATTGGATTATCTAATGGTGAAGAGCCCTACAACCATGGACAATGGAGCAGTCTCATGAGTCACATGGGCAGGCTGTAGAGGTCTACCGTCAAGAGCATCACGGGCAACTGGAGTGTCATGCAGCTGCAGCAGAATCGAATGCTTTGATACAAAGACAGCATCAATGAAGGCCTGCAGCCCCAGAGTCGATTAGAGCCTGTATCTCAACTGACGACTCAGCCCAAGAAAGGTTAACCGAAACCAGGGGCTTATCCTTCTGGATATCTGGGGACTAAACAACGCCACCTAAGGTCTGTCTGTGACAGGACCTAATGGTTCGAGCGTTCCCTGGATGGGTAGGACAAGACTTCAAAAGTGACCTGCCTGGCCACAATAAAGGCACAATCTCTCCCTCCTCCTAAGGGCTCACTCATGCATGCGCACGCCCCGACACGGAAGTGTCAGATCACGTACTAGGTATGCGATCTGGCACAGATCGGCCCCCCGTTGCAGTAAATGTACAGTGGGTGGTCCGCAAGTGGTTAAAGGAATGGGGTTTCTTCCATATTAGTGGTTGTAAAGTCAGAAGTTTTTTTTATCTTAATGCATTCTATGCATTAGGATAAAAAGCTTTCAGTGTGCAGCAGCCCCCCTAACACTTATCTGAGATCCCTCTCTGTCCAGCAATGTCCACGAGTGTTTCAGCCGTCCGAGGTTCTCCCTCCTGATTGGCTGAGACACAGCAGTGACACCATTGGCTGCCGCTTCTGTCAAAGTCATCTAGCCAATCAGGGGAGAGAGGGGGAAAGGGCCGGGTCAGGGCTCCATGTCTGAATGGACACAGGGAGCTGTGACTCAGCTCGGTGCCCCCATAGCAAGCTGCTTGCCGTGGGGGCACTGAACAGAAGGGAGGGGCCAGGATCACAGAAGAGGGACCCGAAAAGAGCAGGATCTGGGCTGCTCGGTGAAAATCCACTGCAAAAGAGGAGGTAAGTATAACATGTTTGTTATTTTTATAGGAGAAAAAGAAACAAGACTTTACAATCGCTTTAGAGTGGAGTTCCGCTCACCCTTTTAAAGATTGAAAGTCAGAAGCTACAGTATGTGTAGCTGCTGACTTTTAATTTTTAAAAAGGGTGAGCGGAACTCCACTTTAAAGTGATTGTAAAGTCTTGTTTTTTTTCCCTATAAAAATGAATAGGACATTAGGACATTTACCTGTCCTGGAGTCCAGCGATGTCGGCACCAATTGGGTGCTGCCGCCGCTACTGTGGGTAAGGGAGCCCAGCAGTGTAGTCTTTTGGCTTTGCGGCCGAGTCCCTTCTGCGCATGCGCAAAGTGTGCTGCGCTCTCTCACTGGCCCCGCAGAAGAGGAGGGAGGGCCGAGCTGCTGACATAATTTGTCGTGGCACGGTCTCCTGGAAATGGGGACAGGCTCCCCCCCCCCGAAAGGTGCCAAATGTGGCACGGGGGGGGGGTCAGATAAGCGGAAGTTCCGCTTTTGGGTGGAACTCCGCTTTAAGCTTGAAGTCACAGTCTGTTTTGCATTGTTAAAAGACCCAAATGGAAGTGTCTGGCTCCCTATTCCCTTTTTGACAATACCTAGGCTATTAGTCTTGAAATGGCCAAAATTTTGTATCAAGATTCACCCTCCCTTCAATCAGGTTCTCTACAAACGGTCCCTGCCTGCAAAAGGCATTTCTACAAGACCTGGCTGGAACCAGTCAAGCCTAACCATGTGCTAGCTGTGCCTGAGGAGAAGTGAGAAGAGAGAGAAGAGGTAATAGTCTGCAAGCAAGTTTGTGCAGGAGGAGTGTGAAGTGTAAATATGTACACGGTATATGAAGGGCAACAAAGCTAATAAAGGGTCTGGAGGGTATTAGTTATGAGGAAAGGTTGCGAGCACTGAACTTATTCTCTCTGGAGAAGAGACGCTTGAGAGGGGATATGATTTCAATTTACAAATACCGTACTGGTGACCCCACAATAGGGATAAAACTTTTTCACACAAGGGAGTTTAACAAGACACGTGGCCACTCATTAAAATTAGAAGAAAAGAGGTTTAACCATAAACTACGTAGAGGGTTCTTTACTGTAAAGCCCCATACACACAGTTGGAAAATCCGACCACCAAATCCATCGGATTTGGTCCGACGGATTTAGTCCGACACTGGTGTTGCATACACACGGTCGGACAAAGTTGTCAGAAAATCCGATCATTCTGAATGTGGTGACGTTTGTTGCCTAAGACGGGACTACGTAGAGGCTAGTAGCCAATAGCTTTGGTCTTGTAATGTGATCTGAGCATGCGTGACACTTTGTCCGTCGGAATTCGCTACACACGATCGGAATTGGTGTGATCGGACTTTGTTGTCAGAAAATTTTTAGAGCAGGAGATACAACTTTGTCCGTCGGACAATCCGATGGAAAATGTCCGATGGTGCCTACACACGGTCGGAATTTCCGACAACATTGTCCGATAGGACAGAATCCATCGGAAAATCCGACCGTGTGTATGGGGCTTAAGAGTGGCAAGGGTGTGGAATTCCCTTCCACAGGCGGTGGGTTTTCAGCGGGGGATAGTTTCGATAGTTTTAAAAAACTATTAGATAAGCACCTGAACGACCACAAAATACAGGGATATACAATGTAATACTGACATATAATCACGCACATAGGTTGGACTTGATGGTGTCTTTTTTCAACCTCACCTACTATGTTACTATGTACAGGGAGTGTACATGGTTCTGTCCCAATGCAAATGTTTCTACTCAAATTCTGGGCATCTCATAAATCCCCTAACCCCATCCAAGTTTAAACCCTCAAAAAAACCCACAAAAACAAAGTTAACGGACTATTCATTGACTCTGTGTGCTTGAGAAAATGAATGTCGGGCTGGGCAGGGTGACAGACGGACTACAACTTTCAGCAGCTCCTACGGGGGTACCGATACACTAATATAATGGTTAATTTTATCTTGATGATCAAAACCCAAGCTGGATGACATCAACGTAAGTGTGCATATCTCTTACCTGAGGGGCTGCTGGGGATAGCAGCAATATTCTGGGTCCTGTGCTGAGCAGCCTCCCCTCTGCACACTGACCACAGAGGGTCAGTTGCTTGGCACAGCCACCATTTACAAAATAGTCTGTCATTTTTTTTTTTTTTTTTAATGAATACAAAGCATTCTCTGATTGGATGAAGTGGAAATTGTGATGTCACTGCCCCTTCTCTCCAACAAGTCCAATCAGAGAATGTCTTGTATTCATTAAGAAAAAAAGGTTTTTCCCTAACATTAGAGGGATACCAGTCAGAGGAAGGGAATTCAAGCTAGCACTATTTGCGGATGACATCATCCTTACCCTCACACAACCCATGATATCCCTTCCCAATCTCCAGGTTGAACTGGACATGTATAGAACCCTCTCGGGTTACAAAATTAACCCAAGTAAGTCAGAGGCTCTCCCGCTCAACATGTCAGACACTGACACGCAGAGCATACGCCAAAACTACCCATACCATGTAAAAACCACGGCCCTGAAATACCTGGGAGTGTACCTCACCCCAAACTACTCATCCCTGTACCAGGCTAATTATCCCCCGCTATTTAAACATATCCGCGACCTCCTGCAAAAATGGAAACCACACCACATTTCGCTACTAGGTAGGGTTGCGACGATAAAGATGACCATTCTCCCCAAACTTCTTTACCTATTCCAGACACTGCCTATCCCAGTCCCATACACGCAGTTACGGAAACTCCAAGCAGATCTGATACGCTTTGTCTGGAATTACAAAAAACACAGGATCCCCCGATCAGTGCTAGTGGCCTCCCGCCGAGACGGCGGCCTGGCATTCCCTGACTTGGTGAAGTATTACCAAGCAACCCAACTACGAGCCATTACTTCCTGGTTCCCCCAAAGGGCATACAACAAATGGACAGAAATTGAAAAGATATGGTTGGCACCTGCACACCCGAATAGCCTACTCTGGGGCGCGAAGGTAGAAGTGAACTCGGAGAGACTCCTGGGGTCAATGACCTTACTTAGATCATTATGGCGCAAACTCGCCAACCCCTATCAGCTCTGCTCAGAGAAATCACTAATGACTTCCTTTTTATATAACCCAGCACTCCCGGATGGTCTTACACGCCAGATGTCTCTTCCTTGGGCAGAAAAAAACCTCTTTCACTTCGGTCATTTGGTTGACCCCAGAACACGTAAATTGCACTCATTTGCCCAGCTTCAAACGAAATATGACTTACCTCGCCAGGTATTCTATGGCTATCTGCAAATTAGGCACTTCGCTCAATCATTCGCCCCGGACCTCCAGTTCTCGGCACCCTCCCCCTTTGAGAGCATCATATTGGAGGGATCTGCACGTCGCGGCCTGATATCAGATATCTACCGACTGCTTAACCTCTACTCAATCCCCGAACGGGGCAAACATGCGTACATGCTCCGCTGGGAGAGGGTCCTAGGAGAGGAGATACCAGAAGCCACATGGCAGGCGATTTGGTCCCAAGCAGCTAAAAGCTCGTACTGCACCTTATATAAGGAAAACGCATACAAGATTATGTATTTCTGGTACCAGACACCCGACATCCTCCACGCCATTTACCCGTCCTGCTCTGACCGCTGCTGGCGATGCCAGAAAGACAGGGGCACTCTTTTCCACATATACTGGGACTGCCCCAAGATAGTGCCATTCTGGACAGAGACCCAGTCACTACTGTCCCGCCTCTTAGGGGTACAGATTCCCATGTCCCCGAAACTATTTCTACTGGGAGTCTCCCAACTACGCATCCCCAAACCGTCCAAGAAACTCCTAAGTCATGTCATCACTGCGGCACGGTGCCTGATAGCCCTGCACTGGAAACGACTGACCCCCCCCCCCCCCCGCACAGGAGGATCTATACGCTAGAATTAAAGACGTAGAGATCATGGAAAAAATGACAGCTAGACTATATGACAGACTGGACGCGCACACTAGGGTCTGGGAGGAATGGCATCGCCATGAAGATCCGCCGTGAGCCGGGGCTAGAACCCCGATCTCCACCCTCTACCCCCCTACCCTCTTTATCCCCCTTTTCCATTTCCCCCTTTTCTTTAACCTATAAAACTGGCACTTTCTTACTGCTACTATTGAGTATGGTCTCTCACAGGTCACTGACAATTAGTGTATCTTATATGAGAGCAGGAAAGTTACATAGGAATCAGACCATGAGTTTCTACTACAAAGGATGTTATCTGTTACCCTTGTCTGTATACTGGCCATACTATGGTCCTATTGCTTCTGATATGACACAATGTACAGACTTTGTTCGACTGTTGTATGTCAATTTTGATTTAATAAAAAGTTATTTGAAAAAAAGAAAAAAAGTTTTTTCTGTGAATGCCAGCTGTGCTGAGTGAGCGACCCCCTCTGGTCAGTGTGGGAAAGACACTCGGCACAGGACCCAGAAGATCACAGGTATCATTGAGGTAATGCCAACTACTACAGTGATTGTCAGCAGCCACTCAGGTATGAGATGTGCATTCATATACTGTGCCGAGCAATGTAAATATACAAGAGAGATCCTAACCGGAGTTCAGGTTTAATGTATGGCAGAACTGCTGCTTAGAGTCTCCACTGGAAGTGCTTGTGAGAGGGCGATTACACAGGAGAGCAAATGGGAGACAGGGACAGAGAACTGTCATCCAATAACAGCTAATGTGTCTGAGGAAGGACCTTCATGGCAGGATCACCGGGTATTATTCTAATAAAAGATGCAGATTTGAAAACATTGAAAATAAACAATTAAAATTACATTTGAATGTTAAAGTGTATCTATGATCAAAACTTTTTATTAGTTCCATCAGAGTGCCCCCTTGCATCAACTGTCTGTATCAGAGTAGCTACTTACATCAACTGTCCCCATCAGAGCCCCCCTTACATCAACTGTCCCCATCAGAGCCCCCCTTACATCAACTTTTCCCATCAGACCCCCCCTTATGAATGAATGAATGAATGACTTGTATAGCGCAACCTATGCGAACTGGATCGCCTCAGGGCGCTTTTTGCCACTGGTGTCCATCTGTGGTATAGTGCGGTCCTTGCCCTGACACGCTTACAAACACATACACATACAACATACACATATTTGGCCAATTTTATCAACAGGATCTAATTAACCTACCAGCATGTCAACTGTCCCCATCAGAGCCCCCCTTACTTCAACTGTCCCCATCAGAGCCCCCCTTACATCAACTGTCCCCATCAGAGCCCCCCTTATGTAAATTTTTCCCATCAGAGCCCCCCTTACATCAACTGTCCCCATCAGAGTACCCCTTACTTCAACTGTCCCCATCAGTGCCCCCCTTACATCAACTGTCCCCATCAGAGCCCCCTTACATCAACTTTTCCCACCAGAGCCCCCCTTACATCAACTGTCCCCATCAGAGCCCCCCTTACATCAATTCTCCCCAACAGAGTCCCCCTTAAATCAATTGTGTTCTGCAGAGTGCCCCCTTACATCAACTATCCCCATCAGAGTCCTCTTATATCAACTGTCCCATCAAAATGCCCCCTTACCTCAATTCTCCCCAACAGAATCCCCCTTACATCAATTGTGCCCTGCAGAGTGCCCCCTTACATCAAATATCCCCATCATAGTCCCCCTTACATCAATTGTCCCATCAAAATTACATTAACTGTCCCTATCAGAGAACCTCTTACATCAATTATCCCCATTAGAGTCTCCTTTACATCAGTTGTCCCCATCAGAGTGCCCCTTTCATTAATTGCCCCTATCAGAGTCCCCCTTGCATCAATAGTCCCCATCAGAGTGATTTTGAAGCATGACATGTTTGGTATCAATTTACTCAGCGTAACATTATCTTTTACAATATAAAAAAAAAATGGACTAACTTTACTGTTGTGTTATTTTTTGATTTAAAAAAAGTATTTTTTCCCAAAAAAGTGCGCTTGTAAGCCCGCTGCGCAAATACGGTGTGACAGAAAGTATTGCAACGACCGCTATTTTATTCTCTAGGGTGTTAGAATAAAAAATATATATAATGTTTGGGGTTTTTAAGTAAAGGGAAGGAGATAGGCAGGCAGAGAAAACAAACAGCTCCATTAGCATTGCTGGGTGTCATACCAACTGCCACCACAAGAGGGCGCCAGATTTTAGAAGGTACCAAAGAACTGCACAAGGCAGCGGCCTCAATTACCGGCTGGCACGGAACATCGCGATCGCGCGCGGGGGGGGGTGCACTATGGAGACAGGTTACCCCCAGCTGTGCTGCCCCAGGCGCCAGGTCACTAATTCTAGTCGCCAATGCGACCTGGCACCCGGGGGTTTGTCGAGCATTGATTTACACAAATGTGAGGGGTGTACTTACTTTTGTGAGATACTGTATATGAAGTTGACATATCCTAAAGAGGAGATCACTCTTTGACACAATGGGGGAGATTTACTAATACTGGAGCACTTAGGCACCGAACCTTCTCTGCCAGACAAATCACACTGAAAATGTGTCCTCAATGGTGACCCCACCAAACCCCACAGCTGCCAGAATGAGGAAGATGGCATGAAGAGCGCCAACCTACAAAATTAGTCCAAGGAAACCTTAACCACTTCAGCCCCGGAAGGCTTTACCCCCTTAACTGCTTAAGGACCTATAACTTTTGCGCAAACCAATCAAGAATCGCTAATTGCGATTTTTTTTTACCAAAAATATGTAGAATACATAACGGCCTAAACTGAGGAAAAAATAATTTTTTATATATTTTTTTGGGGATATTTATTTTTGTTTATAGCGCAAAAAATTAAAACCGCAGAGGTGATCAAATACCACCAAAAGAAAGTTCTATTTGTGGGGGAAAAAAGGACGTCAATTTTGTTTGGAAGCCACGTCGCATGACCGCGCAATTGTCAGTTAAAGCGACGCAGTGCCGAATCGCAAAAAGGGGCCTGGTCCATTGGCTGCCAATTCGTCCGGGGCTTAAGTGGTTAATGACCAAAGCATTGTTTGCGATTCGGCACTGCGTCGCTTTAACTGACAATTGCGCGGTCGTGCGACGTGGCTCCCAAACAAAATTGACGTCCTTTTTTCGCCACAAATAGAGATTTCTTTTGGTGGTATTTGATCAGCTCTGTGGTTTTTATTTTTTGCAGTAAAAACAATAAAAGAAGAGCGACAATTTTGAAATAAAAAAACTATGTTTTTTTTTTTTTGTTTTTACATTTATTTTTTTTGAAACAAATTTCTTCATCAGTTTAGACCGATGTATATTATTCTACATATTTTTGGTAGAAAAACAAAAAAAAAATATTGCAATAAGCGTATATTGATTGGTTTTCGCAAAAATTATAGCGTTTAAAAAATAGGGAATAGATTTATGGCATTTTTATTTATTTATTTTGTTACTAGTAATGGCGGGACTGCGACATTGCGGCGGACAGATCGGACACTTTTTTGGAGACCAGTGACATTTATACAGCGATCAGAACTAAAAATAGCCACTGATTACTGTACAAATGGAAGGGGTGAACACTAGGGGGCGATCAAGGGGGTAACTGTGTTCCCTATGAGTGTTTCTAACTGTAGGGGGGATGGGCTTACTGGGACATGACAGAGATCTCTGCTCCCGACCACTGGGAACAGTAGATCCCTGTCATGTCACCCGTCAGAACAAGGAAATGCCATGTTTACATAGGCATTCCCCCCTTCTGCCTGTGTACAAGTCAATCGCGGGCCGCCAGAGGACATCGAGTCCTCCCCACCCACGGGCACGCCCCCGCATCGTGCAGCACACGCCCACCCGCAACTCAGCCTGCGCGAGCCGCCGTACAGCTACGACGATTCGCGCAGGGGAGCCATTGTGCCGCCGTCAAACAGCAGCGGCTGGTCTTAAAGTGGTTAATCGTTCATCAAATGACCAAATAAAAAGCAGAAAAACAACAACATGCTTTGGGGGTCTGAACCCCCCCCCCCCATCCAATGGGAGAGATTTACTAAACCTGGAGCACTCAGTGCAGTTGTGCATGGGAGCCAATCAGCTTCCAGGTTTTATTGTCCAAGCTTAACTGAACAAGCTGAAGTTAGAAACTGATTGGCTCCCATGCACAGCTGCACCAGATTCTGAGTGCTCCAGTTTTAGTAATTCTCTCCCATTGTATAAAGGGGGGGGAGGGGGTTCAGATAGTTTCCTCTTCCTGCGGAATGTCAGGGCTTGCTCCTCCCTCCGGCTCTTTAGGGGCGGATCTGACACTTTGTATATCATCTGCTGGAAGATTGGGGGGGGGGGTCATTTAATGATAGCGTGACCCCAAAAACCTGATACAGATCACTTCCTGCCTCCGGAGACACCGGCTCAGCTATCGTGGGACTAACAGGGAAATGTTACCACGGCGATGGTAGAATTATCAGATTTAGTTTTATTTATCCGAATTAGAGGTGTAAAAATCATCTGAAAAGCGAACCCGGACACTTTATTCTGTGATGAGGTTTTGTAATAAAGATTATATGGGAGGAATATGATAATGACTCCGGATTGGTGGATGTGCACAGCCAGGATGATAAACTGTAATTGTGGAGAGTTTCCATGACATCGATCGATGACAAACCCCTCCCCCCACAATGGAGAGCCATTAATGAATGGATGAGAGGTATAAATGGGTCTCTTATATCTGCCTGTAGTTCTGTTTTAACACTGAGCTCCAGGCAGACATCTAAATACACATATTATTTACCTATGACAACCCCCTCAGAAATGACATACATGACACACGGGTCAGTCACAGATTACATACATGACACACGGGTCAGTCACAGATTACATACATGACACACAATGGTCACAGATTACATACATGACGGTCAGAGATTACATACATGACACACGGGTCAGTCACAGATTACATACATGACACACAATGGCCAAAGATTACATACACGGCACACAGGACGGTCAGAGATTACATACATGACACACGGGACGGTAAGAGATTACATACATGACACACGGGTCAGTCACAGATTACATACATGACACACAATGGTCAGAGATTACATACACGGCACACAGGACGGTCAGAGATCACATACATAACACACGGGATGGTCACAGATTACATACACGACACACGGGACGGTCACAGATTACATACATGACAGTCAGAGATTACATACATAACACACAGTAAATTCAGAGATTACATACATGACACACGACGGTCAGAGATTACATACATGACACACGGAATAGTCACAGATTACATACATGACACACGGGTCAGTCACAGATTACATACATGACACACAATGGTCAGAGATTACATACATGACGGTCAGAGATTACATACATGACACACGGGTCAGTCACAGATTACATACATGACACACAATGGCCAGAGATTACATACACGGCACACAGGACGGTCAGAGATTACATACATGACACACGGGACGGTAAGAGATTACATACATGACACACGGGTCAGTCACAGATTACATACATGACACACAATGGTCAGAGATTACATACACGGCACACAGGACGGTCAGAGATCACATACATAACACACGGGATGGTCACAGATTACATACACGACACACGGGACGGTCACAGATTACATACATGACAGTCAGAGATTACATACATAACACACAGTAAGTTCAGAGATTACATACATGACACACGACGGTCAGAGATTACATACATGACACACGGAATAGTCACAGATTACATACATGACACACGGGTCAGTCACAGATTACATACATGACACACAATGGTCAGAGATTACATACATGACGGTCAGAGATTACATACATGACACACGGGTCAGTCACAGATTACATACATGACACACAATGGCCAGAGATTACATACACGGCACACAGGACGGTCAGAGATTACATACATGACACACGGGACGGTAAGAGATTACATACATGACACACGGGTCAGTCACAGATTACATACATGACACACAATGGTCAGAGATTACATACACGGCACACAGGACGGTCAGAGATCACATACATAACACACGGGATGGTCACAGATTACATACACGACACACGGGACGGTCACAGATTACATACATGACAGTCAGAGATTACATACATAACACACAGTAAGTTCAGAGATTACATACATGACACACGACGGTCAGAGATTACATACATGACACACGGAATAGTCACAGATTACATACATGACACACGGGTCAGTCACAGATTACATACATGACACACAAGGGTCAGAGATTACATACATGACAGTCAGAGATTACATACATGACACACGGGTCAGTCACAGATTACATACATGACACACAATGGCCAGAGATTACATACACGGCACACAGGACGGCCAGAGTTTACATACATGACACACGGGACGGTAAGAGATTACATACATGACACACGGGTCAGTCACAGATTACATACATGACACACAATGGTCAGAGATTACATACACGGCACACAGGGCGGTCAGAGATCACATACATAACACACGGGAAGGTCAGAGATTACATACATGACACATGGCGGTCAGAGATTAGATACATGACACACGGGACGATCAGAGATCACATAAATAACACACAGGAAGGTCAGAAGATTACATACACGACACACAGGACGGTCAGAGATTACATACATAACACACGGGATGGTCACAGATTACATACATGACACACGATGGTCCGAGATTACATACATAACACACGGGACGGTCACAGATTACATACATAAACACACGGGATGGTCACAGATTACATACATGACACACGACGGTCAGAGATTACATACATGATACATGCCGGTCAGAGATTAGATACATGACACACGGGACGGTCATAGATTACATACATGACACACGGGATGGTCACAGAGTACACACACGACACACTGGACGGTCAGAGATTACATACATGACGGTTAGAAATTACATACATAACACACGGGAAGTTCAGAGATTACATACATGACACACGACGGTCATAGATTACATACATGACACATGGGTCAGTCACAATTACATACATAACACATGATGGTCAGAGATTACATACACGGCACACAGGACGGTCAGAAATCACATACATAACACACGGGAAGGTCAGAAATTACATACATAACACACAGGAAGGTGAGAGGTTACATGCACACAAACACGGGACGGTCAGAGATTACATACATAACACACAGGATAGTCACAGATTACATACATAAACACACAGGATGGTCACAGATTACATACATGACACACAACGGTCACAGATTACATGCATGATACACGGAACAGTCATAGATTACATACATGAAACACGGGTCAGTCACAGATTACATACATGACACACAATGGCCAGAGATTACATACACGGCACACAGGACGGTCAGAGATTACATACATGACACACGGGACGGTAAGAGATTACATACATGACACACGGGTCAGTCACAGATTACATACATGACACACAATGGTCAGAGATTACATACACGGCACACAGGACGGTCAGAGATCACATACATAACACACGGGATGGTCACAGATTACATACACGACACACGGGACGGTCACAGATTACATACATGACAGTCAGAGATTACATACATAACACACAGTAAGTTCAGAGATTACATACATGACACACGACGGTCAGAGATTACATACATGACACACGGAATAGTCACAGATTACATACATGACACACGGGTCAGTCACAGATTACATACATGACACACAATGGTCAGAGATTACATACATGACGGTCAGAGATTACATACATGACACACGGGTCAGTCACAGATTACATACATGACACACAATGGCCAGAGATTACATACACGGCACACAGGACGGTCAGAGATTACATACATGACACACGGGACGGTAAGAGATTACATACATGACACACGGGTCAGTCACAGATTACATACATGACACACAATGGTCAGAGATTACATACACGGCACACAGGACGGTCAGAGATCACATACATAACACACGGGATGGTCACAGATTACATACACGACACACGGGACGGTCACAGATTACATACATGACAGTCAGAGATTACATACATAACACACAGTAAGTTCAGAGATTACATACATGACACACGACGGTCAGAGATTACATACATGACACACGGAATAGTCACAGATTACATACATGACACACGGGTCAGTCACAGATTACATACATGACACACAAGGGTCAGAGATTACATACATGACGGTCAGAGATTACATACATGACACACGGGTCAGTCACAGATTACATACATGACACACAATGGCCAGAGATTACATACACGGCACACAGGACGGTCAGAGTTTACATACATGACACACGGGACGGTAAGAGATTACATACATGACACACGGGTCAGTCACAGATTACATACATGACACACAATGGTCAGAGATTACATACACGGCACACAGGACGGTCAGAGATCACATACATAACACACGGGAAGGTCAGAGATTACATACATGACACATGGCGGTCAGAGATTAGATACATGACACACGGGACGATCAGAGATCACATAAATAACACACGGGAAGGTCAGAAGATTACATACACGACACACAGGACGGTCAGAGATTACATACATAACACACGGGATGGTCACAGATTACATACATGACACACGATGGTCCGAGATTACATACATAACACACGGGACGGTCACAGATTACATACATAAACACACGGGATGGTCACAGATTACATACATGACACACGACGGTCAGAGATTACATACATGATACATGCCGGTCAGAGATTAGATACATGACACACGGGACGGTCATAGATTACATACATGACACACGGGATGGTCACAGAGTACACACACGACACACTGGACGGTCAGAGATTACATACATGACGGTTAGAAATTACATACATAACACACGGGAAGTTCAGAGATTACATACATGACACACGACGGTCATAGATTACATACATGACACATGGGTCAGTCACAATTACATACATAACACATGATGGTCAGAGATTACATACACGGCACACAGGACGGTCAGAAATCACATACATAACACACGGGAAGGTCAGAAATTACATACATAACACACAGGAAGGTGAGAGGTTACATGCACACAAACACGGGACGGTCAGAGATTACATACATAACACACAGGATAGTCACAGATTACATACATAAACACACAGGATGGTCACAGATTACATACATGACACACAACGGTCACAGATTACATGCATGATACACGGAACAGTCATAGATTACATACATGAAACACGGGATGGTCACAGATTAGATACATGACACACGATGGTCAGAGATTACATACTTGACACAGGGGACGGTCAGAGATTACATACATGACACACGGGATGGTCACCGATTACATACATGACACACGGGACGGTCACAGATTACATACATGACACACGGGATGGTCACTGATTACATACATGACACACTGGACGGTCACCGATTACATACATGACACACGGGACGGTCACCGATTACATACATGACACACGGGACGGTCATAGATTACATACATGACACACAGGATGGTCACAGATTACATTCATCCATGACACGGGACAGTCACAGATTACATATATGACACACGGGACGGTCAGAGATTACATACATGACACACAGGACGGTCACAGATTACATACATGACACACGGGACGGTCACAGATTACATACATGACACACGGGATGGTCATAGAGTACATACATGACACACGGGCGGTCATAGATTACATACATGACACACGGGACGGTCATAGATTACATACATGACACAAAGGATGGTCACAGATTACATTCATGACACACGACGGTCACAGACATGACACACGGGACGGTCACAGATTACATACATGACACACAGGACGGTCAGAGATTACATACATGACACACAGGACGGTCACAGATTACATACATAACACACGGGATACATGAGAAGGAGATGGCACCCCATTGGTCAGCATAAAGGAGCCTGGAAAGTAATGCACCTCCAGGAACTCCCCCATCTTCCAGGCTACACCCCCACCCCGCAAACTCTAGTAGAAGCCTGCAGGAGATAGGCTGGGAACCTGCAGGGGGCGGAGACTCCAGTGCACATGTGTTCTCTGGCATTTATGGGGTTAATGGTTTCCATGGAAATCACCCCTTCGGCTTGTTTACCTGAGCCGCACATGCGCAGTAGTGATGTCCAGTTCATGAACGAATCGTTCTTTTGAATCGATTCTTTTCAGTGAACTGGATGAGTCGATTCATCTGAGTGAACTGATTCGTTTGAAACAGTTCACTGTGCACTCAATACAAAGCATAGCATAGCAGAGCAGGCCATGTAATATGATCCTAGAGTGAGAGAGCTCGGCCCCTCCCTGCAACCAATCAGTGTGCTCAAGGCACAGTGATACTCAGGAACTGGATACAAACTTAAAACAAGAGTCAGGAGTACACAGTACACACCGAGTTAAAGAATCATACGAGTTATTAGAACTCAGTACACTGAAAGAACCATGAGTCCCCACCAGAACAAGATGTAGAACAATACACTGAATCAGTGATCAGGGAGCAGTAGTACACTACAGACTGCTTTAAACACAGAGAGGACAGAGTCATGATAAGAAGATATCCTTATTCAGATTAATTAGTTAACCCTTTAGTATTTAGTTGGCTTATCCTAAAGGAAATATGCATGTTAAGGCCAGGTTCAGACTGCTGCGGAGCGGGAACGCTGCGAATCTACTGCGGGTTCCCGCATCGCATGTCTCCCGCCGGCAGTTCACACTGCCCTACGCGAGCTGCTGGGAGTGTCAGTGAAATGTTAATGACACCCCCATATCAGTTCGCATATCGCAGTGCGATCTGCAAACTCGGACAGGAATCGGATCGCATGGTGAGAACACCATGCGATCCGATTCTGCTGCGGACCAAAAAAAAAGGTTCCTGTGCGAGTTTGGGCCGAATGCGATGCGAATTCAGCCATACTATCTGTATGGCTGAAATCGCATCGCACAGAGATCGCATATGATTTGCACTGCAGTGCGGTGCGAATCATATCCGATCTCCCGCATCGCAGCAGTCTGAACCCGGCCTAAGGGACAAATATCCCTTCTGGGACATGTGTCTAATTTAGTATAGTTTAGTCTTATTTTTATAACACAAAAATACACTTTATCCTGCTTTAGGCCGGGTTCAGACTGCTGCGATGCGGGAGATCGGATATGATTCGCACCGCACTGCAGTGCAAATCATATGCGATCTCTGTGCAATGCAATTTCAGCCATACAGATAGTATGGCTGAATTTGCATCGCATTCGGCCCAAACTCGCACAGGACCCTTTTTTTGGTCCGCAGCAGAATCGGATTGCATGGGTGTTCTCACCATGCGATCCGATTCCTGTCCGAATTTGCAGATCGCACTGCAATATGCGAACTGATATGGGGGTGTCATTAACATTTCACTGACACTCCCAGCAGCTCGCATAGGGCAGTGTGAACTGCCGGCGGGAGACATGCGATGCGGGAACCCGCAGTAGATTCGCAGCGTTCCCGCATAAACAGCAGTCTGAACCTGGCCTTATAGTAATATATTTTCTGCGGTCTGCGTAATATTGTTCTGCATTCTGATCCTGAGATTTCTATGCCCCCTGGATCCTTGGATTTTTTTTTTTTTAATTCCTACAACCATGATCTCTACAGTGGTATAGAAAATAATACCGACAAGATAGGGGGAAAAAAAATCAACGGTTTTTAATACAACAATATCAAACTATTGGCTGATCTCACAAATTGTGGTCTGACAGTGAGACACAACAATAGGATTGTGCTTTGTGTTCTGAGAAAAGAAAGGAAAATACAAGAAAAACCTCCCCAGGACCTGCCAACCTTCTGTGAAGAATCATTCTTTTGATTCTAATCATTTAAGGTTGAGTGAGAGCTTTGGTTCACTTGCTTGTCAGTAGACTCAGCAAGTGAACCGAAGAACCGAAGAATCGATTCATTGAATCGGTTCATTTCAGTGAGTAGTTCGAAATGAACCGATTCAATTAAAAGATCCGGACTTCCCATCACTAATGCGCAGTAGCTGCAGGGAGGCTTTCACGCTTCTCCTCCTTTAAAGTCACGTGGCCTCGTTCTGCCAGCTACGTGCAACACGTCACACCCTCAGAGAGAGAGACGTAACGGCCCAGGTGGGAGTGGGCGTGATCAGCGCATGGGATGGGAGTGACCAGATGACGTAGTGAGCGTTGCCAGGAGACCAGTAAATAGCCATTCGGGAGCGGAGCCGTTACACTGTGACGTCAAGGCTTGCTCTGATAAATATCCGAGCAGAGGACGCGAGCTCTCAGTGTGAAGAGATCAAAGAAGAAGAAGCATCTCCACCTCAGAGCTCCGGAGGGAGGAGCCATTGTCCGGACTACAGCCGAGTCCCAGCGTGTCTGTGTGTCCGGGGCTGCCTCCTCTGCTAAGACAACTCCCAGCATGTACTGTGTAAGTAATGGGGGTTCAGCTCCCAGCCTGGAATAAGATGTTACAGGACTACAAATCCCAGCATGATTTCTTCTATAAATGTACTACAAGTCTCAGCAATCTCTACATACCCCAGCCTGCTCCCCTCCCCCTCCTCAGGGGTAACTGTACCCCACACTCATCTCCTACCGCCCTTTACCCCTCCCCCCCAGGACCGGGGCCTGCGGGGGAGGGGTAATTGTACCCCACACTCATCTCCTACCACCCTTTACCCCTCCCCCCCAGGACCGGGGCCTGCGGGGGAGGGGTAATTGTACCCCACACTCATCTCCTACCACCCTTTACCCCTCCCCCCCAGGACCGGGGCCTGCGGGGGAGGGGTGGGATGGCTGGACCGGAGGGGTGCAATTCCCCCCGAGGAGGGGGAGGGGAGCAGACTGAAGTATGTAGAGATCACTGGGGCCTGTAATATCTCCATAGAAAAAATCATGCTGGGATATGTAGTCCCACAGCATCTTGCACAGTGCATGCTGGGACTTGTAGTTCCTTTAGAACCTGAGCAGAGGGGGCAGATCACACAGACACGCCGGGACCCGGCTGTAGTCCGGACAATGGCTCCTCCCTCCAGAGCTCTGTGTGGGGGATGGTCCCTCCTCCTCCACACACCTACCACTGAGGGTGGGGCTCCAATTGCCCGCCCTCCCCCACACACAGGGCTGATCCAGGAAATATTCGATTGCCTCTCGGGGGATCAGGAAGGAATTTTTCCCCAGCTGGAGCACATTGGATCATGCTTTGCTGGGGATTTTCGCCTTCCTCTGGATCAACTGCCTCACAAACCAATACACCCCCACTCATCTACCACCAAGAGGGGACGCTACCACCCTGGGTATGGGGTGATTGTGGCCAGTGGAACTACCCAAGTTTCATCTGCCCTCAGTCCCGGGGACCATGCCCAGAATACTGGTAATACCCCCTGCCTCCATCTACATGCGATCATCTACCACCAAGGGTGACAATGCCTCAGACTTTGCTACACCCACTCATCTACCGCCAAGAGGGGACGCTACCACCCTGGGCATGGGGTGATTGTGGCAAGTGGAACTTCCCAAGTTTCATCTGCCCTCAGTCCCGGGGACCATGCCCAGAATACTGGTAATACCCCCTGCCTCCATCTACATGCGATCATCTACCACCAAGGGTGACAATGCCTCAGACTTTGCTACACCCACTCATCTACCGCCAAGAGGGGACGCTACCACCCTGGGCATGGGGTGATTGTGGCCAGTGGAACTTCCCAAGTTTCATCTGCCCTCAGTCCCGGGGACCATGCCCAGAATACTGGTAATACCCCCTGCCTCCACCTACATGCAATCATCTACCACCAAGGGTGACAATGCCTCAGGCTCTGCTACACCCACTCGTCTACCGCCAAGAGGGGACGCTACCACCATGGGCATGGGGTGATTGTGGCCAGTGGAACTTCCCAAGTTTCATCTGCCCTCAGTCCCGGGGACCGTGCCCAGCATAATGGTAATACCCCCTGCCTCCACCTATATGCAATCATCTACCACCAAGGGTGACAATGCCTCAGGCTCTGCTACACCCACTCATCTACCGCCAAGAGGGGACGCTACCACCCTGGGCATGGGGTGATTGGGGCCAGTGGAACTTCCCAAGTTTCATCTGCCCTCAGTCCCGGGGACCATGCCCAGAATACTGGTAATACCCCCTGCCTCCACCTACATGCGATCATCTACCACCAAGGGTGACAAGGCCTCAGGCTTTGCTACACCCACTCATCTACCGCCAAGAGGGGACGCTACCACCCTGGGCATGGGGTGATTGTGGCCAGTGGAACTTCCCCCCAAGTTTCATCTGCCCTCAGTCCCGGGGACCATGCCCAGCATACTGGTAATACCCCCTGCCTCCACCTACATGCAATCATCTACCACCAAGGGTAACAATGCCTCAGACTTTGCTACACCCACTCATCTACCGCCAAGAGGGAACGCTACCACCCTGGGCATGGGGTGATTGTGGCCAGTGGAACTTCCCCCCAAGTTTCATCTGCCCTCACTCCCCCATGCCCAGCATTTTGGTAATACCCCCTGCCTCCACCTACATGCAATCATCTACCACCAAGGGTGACAATGCCTCAGGCTCTGCTGCACCCACTCGTCTACCGCCAACAGGGGATGCTACCACCCTTGGCATGGGGTGATTGTGGCCAGTGGAACTTCCCAAGTTTCACCTGTCCTCAGTCCCGGGGACCATGCCCAGAATACTGGTAATACCCCCTGCCTCCACCTACATGCGATCATCTACCACCAAGGGTGACAATGCCTCAGGCTTTGCTACACCCACTCATCTACCGCCAAGAAGGGATGCTACCACCCTGGGTATGGGGTGATTGTGGCCAGTGGAACTTCCCCCCAAGTTTCATCTGCCCTCACTCCCGGGGACCATGCCCAGCATACTGGTAATACCCCCTGCCTCCACCTACATGCAGTCATCTACCACCAAGGGTGACAATGCCTCAGGCTCTGCTACACCCACTCGTCTACCACCAACACAGGGCTGATCCAGGAAATATTCGATTGCCTCTCGGGGGATCAGGAAGGAATTTTTCCCCAGCTGGAGCACATTGGATCATGCTTTGCTGGGGTTTTTCGCCTTCCTCTGGATCAACTGCCTCACAACCCAATACACCCCCACTCATCTACCACCAAGAGGGGACGCTACCACCCTGAGCATGGGGTGATTGTGGCCAGTGGAACTTCCCCCCAAGTTTCATCTGCCCTCACTCCCCCATGCCCAGCATGCTGGTAATACCCCCTGGCCCCACCTACACCCACTCATCTACCACCAAGAGGTGAAACTACCACCCTGGGCATGGAATTATTGTGGCCAGTGGAACTTCCCCCCAAGTTTCATCTGCCCTCACTCCCCCACGCCCAGCGTACCCCCTGCTCCCACCTACATGCACTCATCTACCACCAATGGTGGCAATGCCTCTTAGGTTCCACAGAAAATGGGGTGCCTTGCCGTGGCTCTGTGGCTTACGCATGCATTTGTGAATGTGTGCAACTAAACCCCTGTCTTTGACACATACTGCTTGACAGGACAGTTTGGTTGGTCACAGGCTGGTCGGTAAGTTGAGCGTGGTAATGTCTTATTTTTATGTGTTTGCCTTTGCAATGTTCTTTGCTGCAGTGACCAGTTACAGGAGGGGGCAGTAACCACTTTTTTGTACCACCAAGGGTGGCAATGCCTCTTAGGTTTTGCTACACCCACTCATCTGCCACCAAGAGTGGCAATGCCTTTTACTGTAAAGTGTTTTCTACATTTGCAATATAGTCCCATCTATGTTTTTTTTATTGGATATTGTAATAAAATTTGACTACTTTTATTTAACAATGCTTGTCGGTGTGGTGTTTGTTTTATTTGAATAAATGGGGATGGGGATTCCATTTGTTTTTTCTGATCCGCCCACTGGCTGATTGAAAAAAAACAAAAAAAAAACACTTTTCTATGTCCAACATTAGGGACTCTAGCAGCCCATAGATTATGCAATTTTCGTTGTGGACGGAAAGAAAATTGCTCAATTTCCCCCATCAACACAGATGGGGAAATCCCTCCCATAGTGCTATTGTGTTTTGCCAGTGAGGAGCTTTCCCTGCCGGTAGAGCAAAATGATCACTCCTGGTGGCTATAGCTGCCGGCAGTGATCACATAAAAAAAAAATCCCACTGGGGATTGATTTCAGTACAGCTTGCCCATGGATGGATTGAATCTCAGGCCTTGTCGCTGCTGAACCAGCCGAGGTTCAATCCTTCTGTGGCCGGCTATGGATTGTAAGATCCGAGAGGGCTGATATGAATGTGCAATATAAATGTGTAAATTGTCGGCATTATAGAAATACCTGTGATAAATAAAGTACATTTATGTTTCAATAAAATCCAGAAAAATAGGTCTCTTTATAGGATATTTAGTAAAAGCAATAAAGAGTAATAATCCTATGTAGGAACAAACCTGCAACTAAACATATATAGAGTTAGGGCCGCACTTTACAGAGGAGCCTTGGTGGGGCACTGCGGCGTCCACATAGATTTGCAAATGAGTTCAACAAAAGCCTCTGTTTTTACTAGGGTTGTCCCGATACCAAGCATCTACCTGGGCAGTCAGGGTGATCAGTGCGGTGGGAGAGTTACAAGCACTGATCACCCTGTAAAGATTTCAAAGTCTGACAGCCGCCTGTTTCTCCGCTCCCCCCCCCCCCTGCGGATTTCAGCTGCTTTAGTGAAAGTGAAATCAGCGGTGATCGGTGCTTGTAACTCTCCCACACGATCACCGCTAACCGTATCCTCCTCCAGTCCCCCTCTGTTCTGCGGCTGTCCCCCTCCGTGTCCCCCACCATGCTGCTGTCCCCCTCCGTGTCCCCCGCCATGCTGCTGTCCCCCTCCGTGTCCCCCACCATGCTGCTGTCCCCATCCGTGTCTCCTTCCATGCTGCTGTCCACATCCGTGTCCCCCTCCATGCTGCTGTCTACATCCGTGTCCCCCTCCATGCTGCTGTCACCCTTCGTGTCCCCCTCCATGCTGCTGTCTCCCTCCATTCTCCTCCTCCACCCCCTTGATCTGTCAGGATGGAGAGCGTAGGTAGGAGCCGGTAAAATGTGTTTACAATGTTTCAGTTTATGAATGGACAGGAGCCGCTGTCTTCTGTCCATTCATTTTCAGTGCAGGCTGCTGAGAAAGGGACTGGGGGATCTGTGTCCCTAGTCCCTTTCTCTGTCTCAAAGGGGGAGATGTCAGTGGTTGGTTAAGACCCCTGATATCTCACCAAAGCCCCCCAACAGGGCTGATAAAAAAAAAAAAAAAGAATTGCAGTAAATAATAAAAATAATTGTAAAATAAAATAAAAAACACAGACAGACATTGTCCACCCCCTTTAAAATAATAAAGCATTGTAAAAAAAAAAAAAAAAAATTGTAAAAAATAAAAAACAAATTGTAAAAAAATAAAAAAACAACTGACACATGTGCCACTGTCACATTAAAAAAGATTAAAAAAAAGTTTTGGTAATCGGTATCGGCGAGTACTTAACCACCTCAATACTGGGCACTTACACCCCCTTCCTTCCCAGACCAATTCTCAGCTTTCAGTACTCTCACACTTTGAATGACAATTACTCAATCATGCTACACTGTACCCAAATTAAATTTTTATTATTTTGTTCACACAAATAGAGCTTTCTTTTGGTGGTATTTATTCACTAATTCATTTTTTTTTTTTATGATATATTAGCGAAAAAAGAGCGAATATTTTGAAAAAATAAAAATCTACTTTCTGTTTTAAAAGAAACCAAAAAAAATCGAATTTTGTCGAAAATTTAGGCCAAAATGTTTTCTGCTACACGTCTTTGGTAAAAAAAATTCTGATACGGGTATGATCATTGGTTTGTGTGAAAGTTATGCGGCGTACACACGGTCGGAATTTCCGATGGAAACAGTCCGATGGGAGCTTTTCATCGGATTTTCCGACCGTGTGTATGCCCATTGGTCTTTTTCTGTCGGAATTTCCGACGGACTTTGAATTGTTTTATGTCGCTGTGTTACAGACCGTCGGAATTTGGTGTGACCGTGTGTAGGCAAGACAGTTTGAGCAAAATTCCGTCGGAATTACGACGGGAAAACCATCAGAGCTTCTTCCGACGAGAATTCCGACCATGTGTACGCGGCATTAGAGTCTACAAACTAAGCTACGCATTATTGAAAATGTATCAATCCTAATGCACTGATGGCCTATCTCATTTCTTGATGCCCTAAAATGTCAGGACAGTACAACTACCCCCCAAATGACCCCCTTTTGGAAAGAAGACAGTCTGAGGTATTTAGTAAGAAGCATAGTGAATTTTTTGAAGTTGCAATTTTTTCCCCACAATGCTTTGGAAAATTAATAAATATATATATATATATATTGTGGAGATGCGACCCCATCTCACAGGTGCATATAAGCAGTACATGCCTGATTTTGGCAGGTATACTAATTACACACCTGTGGGCTGGGTTCATAAACTTCCCAGGAAGAGAAGTCTGTGCTCAGACTTGGAGACGGCTCTGCCCAGCAGACAGGAAGTCTGGCCAGGAGGTCAGGAGAGTTCCAGGAGAGTTCCAGGAGAGTTCCAGGAGAAAGAGACAGGAGGTCTCGGAGCCTAAGATTGCAGGTGGCAGTCTGTGCGTACGTTTGAAGCAGGCAGGTGTAGCCTGTGACTAAAGTAGCACGAAGCTACTTTAAATAAAAGTGGGCTGCACACAGGCGTGGTTGTTTATGCCATAAAGTGGAATTTATTTAGTTTGTTGCAAGTTACAATACATGTTATGATAAAAGTGTAAGGGCTCTTTCACACGGGGCGGATCAGTGCAGATCCGCCCCGTGGATAGCCGCTTGCTCAGCGGGGATCACCGGAGCGATCTCCGCTGAGCAGGAAGATGACAGCTCCATCTCTGCACAAAGCGCAGGGATGGACCTGTTAGAGCACCGCTCTCCCCTATGGGAGATCGGGTGACGATGGACCGTAGAGTCCGTTGTCACCCGATCCGCTCTGCAGACGGATGAAAAAATTGGGTTTTCCTCCGTCTGCAGAAACGGAGCATAGCGGGCACGGACGAGATCGGGTGTCAGCGGATGCTCATCCGCTGACACCCGCTATCCCATAGGGATACCTGTATGTCCGTTTTTCATCCAAAAAACGGAAGGATGAAAAACGGACATACGGTCCATCCGTGTGAAAGAGCCCTTAGGCCCCTTTACGGATGAAAACGGACATTAATGCTTGTCTATGGGATAGCGGACGTTAGCGGATGAAAACTGATGTTTACTGACTAACTGATGATAAAAAAACGTGACTGAACTGATCTAATGTACGGTCCGCATGTGTGAAAGGGGCCTTATTATTGCACTGTCATACAAATGTTTACATATGTTAAGAGCACAAATACTCTCACTTTTTTACATGGTGGCACTGGTATTGTAAGGGGGATATACAGTGTATATATACTAAGCATTATGGCTAGCCACCACATCCTCTTCCCTCGCTGACTCATTACCTATTTCGATATTAGCATTTAGCTAAAGGCTATAGATTGCCCAGGAAGCAACGGAAGAAAAATAACAACACAAACTGGTAATGTAGTAACTGAATCTGATTCATCTGCTTCTTCCTCTTCTGTTATAAAACATACAGGGAACCAGGCACGTAATGTTGGTGATGGGCACACAAACAATTATGGACATAGTAGTCATGGTGGTGGGTAATCTGTCCAAGGTGATTATGCTAGGAAACATCCATATCCATAGAAATTTGCACAGAATATAAATGGTGACAACAAAAAACCCTACAATACACACAAAGGTGCCTTTTTGATGGGTAATTTATATTCTACACACATATTGTGATGTAAATGTTATTTATTTTATGGCATTTTAAAGAATTAGGGAAGATCCCCAAGGAAGGGATTTTAATAAAAAAATAAAATCTCCCAAAAAGAGACGCTGGATGCGAATGCTCCGAGTGGATAGCCTTGCTTCTCTATTGTTTTTCCCCACTCGTCTGTGATCTCCAACCTCAGATCGTTCCGATGACGTCACATTTGCTGTGCTATCCAAGCTGGTTTAGCACAGCTTCCTGGATTTCTCGAGGCTCCAGAAGCTCTTTCCATCTCTGCCCAGCAGCTGGAACTAAACAACACACAATTGCACAGGACTTATCAGGATGACGCCACCCCCCCCCCCCCCAAGTGGTCTAAAAACAGATAAGCCAGGTTTTTATTTACATCTTGTAAGTTTTCTTCATTCCTTCTCTTATTAAACAACCAACAGAGATACTACACTTAGTTGGGGCATCCTTTCATCTTTCCTTTGTTTCCTTTGGTCTATACAGAGCCGCCACAACTCTGAGGACAGCAGCCGCAGGTGGTCCCATATACAGTACCTCTCCAGCAGAGCGGCAACATCGGTGGCAAAGTGTGTGTGTGTGTGTGTGTGTGTGTGTGTGTGTGGGGAGAGAGGGAGAGAGGGGGAGAGAGAATAGTAGTGCAGTGTACAGTGTCAGTAGGACAAGATTGGTGTCAGTAGTTTATTTTTATTTCATTTTATTTATGTATTTTACAATATTTATTTTTTACAATATAATTTTTTTTTACAATTTTTTTTTTTTAGGAGCCCCATTGGGGGGCTTTGGTGAAATATCAGGGGTCTTAACAGACCCCTGATGTCTCACTTTTGAGACAGAGACTGAGGACAGAGATTCCCCAGTCCTTTCCTCTGCAGCCAGGCAGCAGGGGGAATCTGCATAGTACAGGGGGATTAGGGTGTGCCCAGGCACACCTGGCACCCCATGTGCCCATGCCTATGCTTAGCCATATGGAGTCACAAGAAAATATATGTATATAGTGTAGTATTTTTTATTGGCCCCCAAAAAACTCATCCACATTTAGATTGTACATACATCCAAGAGTAAAAACAATCCCAGGTAATGTAGAGTAATGGTAAAATATTTAAAACCACCCTAAAGTGGAACTTCCGCTCATCAGATTCCTCTATAATCCATCTATAATCCAGGTATCTGCACCCGCTTCCGGGAACAGATAGCCGCAGATGCAACGCCCCCCCCCCCCCCCCCCCCCCCCCCCCCCCCCCCCCCCTGTGTGCTGGGAAACACACAGTTCCCAGGACACAATGAGGACCAGTGAAGACGCGTAGCGCGACTCGTGCATGCGCAGTAGGGAACCGGGCAGTGAAGCCGCAACGCTTCACTTCCTGATTCCCTGACAGAGGATGGCGGCGGGGGCAGCCGAGAGACGAGCTGCCGATATCGCTGGACCCTGGAACAGGTAAGTGTCCATTTATTAAAAGTCAGCAGCTGCAGTATTTGTATCTGCTGACTTTTTTAATATTTTTTTTTCTACGGGGGACCTCCTCTTTAACCCCTTCCCTACCCGCCCATAGTCATATGACGCCCACAAGGTGGATCTACCATCCTGGGTGGGCATCATATGACGTCCTCCCATTCCCGGCCGCCTGGGGGGCGCGCGCGGCGTCGCTCGGGACCCGGTGCTGGTGCCCGGCGGCCTCGATGTCCGCCGGGCACCCGCGATTGCCTGTTAAAACAACGGGACCGGGCGGGACCGTGGAGCTGTGTGTGTAAACACACAGCTCCACGTCCTGTCAGCGAGCAGGAGACCGATCATGTGATCCCAGCACGGAGGAACACATGATCGGTCTCCTCCCCTTGAGTCCCCTCCCCCCACAGTTAGAATCATACATTTAGGTAAAACATTAACCCCTCCCCGCCCCCTAGTGTTAACCCCTTCCCTGCCAGTCACATTTACACAGTAATCAATGCAATTTTATAGCAACGATCGCTGTGTAAATGTGAATGGTCCCAAAAATGTGTCAAAAGTGTCCGAAGTGTCCGCCGCAATGTCGCAGTCACGAAAAAAAAATCGCAGATCGCCGCCATTACTAGTAAAAAAAAAAAAATGCAATAAATCTATCCCCTATTTTGTAGACGCTATAACTTTTGCGCAAACCGATCAATATACACTTATTGCGATTTATTTTTTTACCAAAAATATGTAGAAGAATACGTATCGGCCTAAACTGGGGAAAAAAATTGTTTTTTTAAAAAAAAATGGGATATTTATTATAGCAAAAAGTAAAAAATATTGTGTTTTTTTCAAAATTGTCGCTCTTCTTTTGTTTATAGCGCAAAAAATAAAAACTGCAGGGGCGATCAAATACCACCAAAAGAAAGCTCTATTTGTGGGAAAAAAAGGACGTCAATTTTGTTTGGGTGTAACGTTGCACGACCGCGCAATTGTCAGTTAAAGCGACGCAGTGCCGAATCGCAAAAAGTGCTCTGGTAAGGAAGGGTAAAAAATGGCCCGGTGCTGAAGCGGTTAAGCGGAGTTTCACTCAGTTGTAAGTTTATTAAAAGTCAGCAGCTACAAAAAGTGTAGCTGCTGACTTTTAATAAACAGACACTCACCTGTCCCACGGTCTAGCGATGCGGCTGCCCGAAGCCTCGCTCCTCTCCCCCTTCTCTCCGCGCGCCATCATTGCAAGTGTGGGCACACGGCTGTGATATCTTGCAGCTTCGCAGCCGAGTGCGCACTGGGTATGCGCGAGTCGCGCTGCGCTCTCTTAGTGGCCAGACAATTTTATGGGACCTGTGACGTGTGTCCCAGAAGATTGCAGAGAGGGAGGGGGAAAGGAGGAGTTGCCTAGTGCAAGGTGACGGAAGGAGGAAGTGGGACAGGAAGTACCTGTCAAAACTAGGTACCCACTCCCCTCTCAAAAAAAATGACATGCCAAATGTGGCATGTAAGGGGGCGAGGAGTGCTTAAAGCGGAAGTTCCATTTTTGGGTGGGCTTTAAATGACCGAGAATCGGAAACGTTGGAGTGATATCAGCACGTAGCTCCGCCCCTACGTGTTTCGTGCAGCAGCACTTCTTCAGGGGATTCTAGAGTCTCCTGAAGACGTGCTGACGCATTAAATGCATACAGTACTTAGTTACTTTAAAAGCAAACAGTACTTACTAGTATTGTTTGCTTTTAAATATTTTACCATTAATCTACATTTCCCAGGATTGTTTTTAATCTTAGATGTATGTACAATCTAAACATGGATGAGGTTTTTTTTTTTGGGCTGTTTTACCAATAAAGTACTACACTATACAGGCAGTCCCCGAGTTACATACATCTGACTTGCATACGACTTATACATACAAACAGAGGGAGACAACAGGAAGTGAGAGGAAATCTACCTCTAAGGAGGGAAATGGCACCTGCAATCTGCCCTCAAACTGCTGCTCCATTGTCTGCAGTGGTCTCCGAGGGCTTTCACACTGGAGCGGCAGGACGTCAGGAAAAGTCCTGACAGCAGCTTCTTTGGATCGGTGAAGGAGCGGTGAACTCACCGCTCCAACGCTGTTCCCCATTGAAATCAATAAGGCAGCGCTGTAATACCGCCGGCAAAACGCTGCTATTGCGGCGTATTGCAGTCGGTTTTAACCCTTTCTCGGTTGCTAGCGGGGGGTAAAAGCGCCCCGCTAGCGGCCGAAATGCGCCGCAAATCCGACAGTAAAACGCCGCTAAAAATAGCTGCGTTTTACCGCCAACGCTATAGGCGGCTTGGTGTGAAAGCCGTCTAAAGCCCCATACACACGCGCGGATTATCCGAGGACCAGGTCCGTCAGACCATGTCCGTCATACTTTGTCTGATGTTGGTTTTGCGTACACACGGTCGGACAAAGTTGTCGGAAAATCCGATCATTCTGAACGTGGTGACGTTTGTTGCCTACGACGGGACTACGTAGAGGCTAGTAGCCAATAGCTTGGGTCTTGTAATGTGATCTGAGCATGCGTAGCACTTTGTCCGGTCGGAATTCGCTACACACGATCGGATTTGGTGTGATCGGACTTTGTTGTCAAAAAATCTATCCAGCAGGAGATAGGACTTTGTCCGTCAGACAATCTGATGGAAACTGTCCGATGGTGCCTACACACGGTCTGATTTTCCGACAACATTGTCCGATAGGACAGAATCCATCGGAAAATCCTACCGTGTGTATGGGGCTTAAGAGTTAACATGGGAAAAAGGTGTCTCCACTGAAGCTTTATCACCAATCCTCATTTCCAGGACAACCCAAGATTTTCAAAATCAATGGTCACAGGGACAGAAAGTGAGGTGAAATCTTCTGAACAAGGGCACAGACAGCAAAACAAATGTTACCCTTTTCCTATGCTATCAAAAAAATTTGAAAAAAAAAATTTTTTGGCTTACGCTACACTTAAAAGGTTTACCTGTTCCAACTTGCATACAAATTCAACTTGGGAACAAACCTACAGAATCTATCTTGTTTGTAACCCGGGAACTGCCTGTATACATTTTCTTGTGGCTCCATATGGCAAGCGCTTCCTTTATACAGTGCTGAGGCCTGGATGTTTATTGCCCTCTAAGATCTCGCAAAATGCTGTTGAATCTCTAGACATTTTTTGATTCAATAACCTGTTTAATTTTTGTAAGAAAAAGGGTCGACTCTCTACCTTCTCCAGCCAAACTTACATGAAAGAGCAACAGTTAGGGCTAGTTTACACTTGCTTCAAAACCCTGCCATCCTCTCCAAAAGCCCCTGTCCCAGCTGGGTCTGTCACACCATCCTTGTGTGCAATTTTCTAAGGTCCTGCTAATGCCCCAGTACTAAGAGCTCATTTACACTTGCTTCGGCTTCAACAAGGCTTCGGACACGCTTTGTTAAAGCTCTCTGAACGCCAGTCAAAGCTTCTGTAAAATGGTTAGCTTAGGCCAGCTTCACATTGGGGCGGTGCAGGCGGCGACGGTAAAGCAGCGCTATATTTAGCGCTGCTTTACCGTTGTTTTAGCCGCGGTATGCTACCGCTAGCGGGGTGATTTTAACCCCCGCTAGCGGCCGAAAAAGGGTTAAAACCCCCCGCAAAGCGCAGCTGCAGCATCCCCGCGGTGTCCCATTGATTTCAATGGGTCGGAGCGGTATAGGAGCCGTGAATACACCGCTCCTTCACCACTCCAAATATGCTGCTAGCAGGACTTTTTTTTACCGTCCTGCTAGCGCACCGCTCCAGTGTGAAAACCCTCCGGCTTTCACACTGGAGTGAAAGGACGCCCCAGTGTGAAAGGGGCCTTACAGTCCTGTTTACACCTGCTTTTGCTTGGTGCTTCGATGAGGCTTCAGTGGGGCTTTGGTGGAGCTTCGATGAGGCTTCAATGGGGCTTTGGTGGAGCTTTGATGAGGCTTTGGTGGAACTTTGATGAGGCTTTGATAAGGCTTCGATGAGGCTTTGGTGGAGCTTTGATGAGGCTTTGATAAGGCTTCGATGAGGCTTTGGTGGGGCTTCAGGCGAGCTTTGCCATAGACTTTTATGGAGGCTTTGAAGACTCTTTGAAGCACCACTGAAGCTACATGGGGTGTAATTTTTGAAGCAAAGCAGGTGTAAACAGGACTTGTATGCTAACCATTTTATTTAGTGACAGGAGCTTTGACTAGCCTTCAAGAGGAAGTAAACCCTGATGGGTTTACTTCCTCTTTGTTTCCCCGCAAAGCATAATGGACTACGATGCATCGCATAGTAGCCCATTATGTGTCACTTACCTGACACAGGAGCCAGCGGTGTCACCACTGTCCCCTCTTCCATGGAGCGTCCATCTTCTTTCCGGGTATCGCTGCTCTGGCGCTGTGAGTGGCCGGAGCAGCGATGACGTCACTCTGGCGCATGCGTGCGGAAGCCGTAAGTGACGGCATGTTTGCCTTCACTTGCGGCATGCCCAGTGCGCCTGCGCCGTTGTCTACGGCGCACATGCGCCGTAGACAGCGGTGCCCATTTTTTGTAAAATATCTCCTTAACCGTGCAGGTTAAGGAGATATTTCTTGGACCTACAGGTAAGCCTTATTAAAGGCGTACCTGTAGGTCAAGGTGGTCTGCAAGGGTTTACAACCACTTTAAAGTTTATCTGAAGACTAACAGGAAGTCCTTGAACAAAACCCTTCATGGCAGGACCTCCATCTATTACTTCTAGCACATTAATGTAAGCATGAATATTAGAAATGACTCTTTCAATGATTTTATTAGAGGTTTGCAGTGTTCCAATGACCACATATACTGAGGGAAGCTTCTCTCATCTTTCCCGCCTACACTCCTCCCCGTTGTCCTATCACTGCACTGATCACCTGACCAGAAATGAACAGCCTCACTGCCCCGCCCACTGCTAGTCAGGTGTGTGTGTGGCGGCGCTCTCCTATTGGCGCCCTCGTCCCTGCCAATAAACTTTTACTGCGCAGGGACGGCGCGCGAGTTCCGCAGTGGTGACGCACGATCCTTCGAGGACTGGCCGGCCGCCATATTGTACTTCTGGTGACGTCACGGCCGTTCTGTGGTCCCGGTATATTTCAGAGGGGGTGTACAAAGGGGAGGGGGGAGCAGCATGTGGTGTCTACACAGTATAAAGTGGGAGAGAGCACCTCAGTAAGGAGAACCATTTGTGTTACTCATAGCATTGTTTATCCCCAGAATCTATAGATAGACGCAGTTACCAGCTTTACCTGAACCCTGGCTGGACAGAGAAGTTCAAATGACAATGGGTCTTTGGCTGCTTTCACACTGAGGCGCTTTGCAGGCGCTAAAGGGCTAAAAATAGCGCCTGCAAAGCGCCCTGAAAGATCCGCTCAATTCACTCTTGGAGAGGTGCGCTTGCAGGACGGTCAAAAAAAGTCCTGCAAGCCGCATCTTTGGAGTGCTGTAGGAGCGGCGTATTCACCGCTCCTAAAGTGCCCCCTTCCCATTGAAAACAAAGGGGCAGCGCTACAAAACCTGCCAGCAAAGCAACGCTGCAGCGGGTGGTTTAAACCCTTTTTTGTCCGCTAGCGAGGGTTAAAACCGCCCTGCTAGTGGCTGGATAGCGCCGGTAAAGCGGCACTAAATATATTGACGCTTTAACGCCAGCGCCCGCCCGCCTCAGTGTGAAAGTAGCCTAATAGTTGTGCTTTGGTTCGGGGGGGGGGGGGGGTGATAAATAAGAAAATATCACTGGCTACAATGCTGCAGGACTCTTCTCTGCCAATCACAGCTCTCTGACGTCATCATGTACATTGCAGGACCAGCAGATGAGGATGCGATGGCCCGCCGCTAGGGTTGCCACCTCATCCCTTTTATCCAGGGCACATATTAATTACACAGGTTCTGTGGCTAACTCACTTGGTGACTTATCTGCATTATATTCGCCTCAGAAACTGTAATTCATATGTCCTGGATTAAAGGGATGAGGCGGCAACCACCGCCGCCATCCCAGGGCATTGGACAGCAGAGATCTAAAAGCAGCATAACGCACCATGCCCGCACTGGATTGCAGCTACTGTGTGTTTTTTGGGAAGGACATTGGGTGCCATTATTACTGCAACACGTATAGCGCTTTACTGCAGTGACCACCCTGCAGATGTCTGACACCCCCAGCGCATAGATCCCAACTGTCCCTGATTTGGAGCAATGTCCCTCATTCATCCCTCATTTTGGTCTGATCTACAGTGGGGGCGGAACGTATTCAGACCCCCTTACATTTTTCACTTTTTGTTATATTGCAAGCAACCATTTGCTAAAATCATTTAAGTTCATTTTTTTTTCCTCATTAATGTACACACAGCACCCCATGTTGACATAAAAACACACAATTGTTGAAATTTTTGCAGATTTATTAAAAAAGAAAAACTGAAATATCACATGGTCCTAAGTATTCAGATCCTTTTCTCAGTATTTACAGCCATTTTTAGGTCTCTCCAGAGATGCTTGATTGGGTTTAAGTCAGGGCTCTGGCTGGGCCATTCAAGAACAGTCACATTATTTTAGCTGTGTGGTTAGGGTCATTGTCTTGTTGGAAGGTAAACCTTCGGCCCAGTCTGAGGTCCAGAGCACTCCGGAGAAGGTTTTCATCCAGGATATCCCTGTACTTGGCCGCATTCATCTTTCCCTCGATTGCAACCAGTCGTCCTGTCCCTGCAGCTGAAAAACACCACCACAGCATGATGCTGCCACCACCATGCTTCACTGTTGGGACTGTATTGGACAGGTGATGAGCAGTGCCTGGTTTTCTCCACACATACCGCTTAGAATTAAGGCCAAAAAGTTCTATCTTGGTTTCATCAGACCAAAGAATCTTATTTCTTACCATCTTGGAGTCCTTCAGGTGTTTTTTTTAGCAAACTCCATGCGGGCTTTCATTTGTCTTGCACTGAGGAGAGGCATCTGTCGGGCCACTCTGCCATAAAGCCCTGACTGGTGGAGGGCTGCAGTGATGATTCACTTTCTACAACTTTCTCCCATCTCCCGACTGGAGCTCAGCCACAGTGATCTTTGTGTTCTTCTTTACCTCTCTCAACAAGGCTCTTCTCCCCCGATTTATGGAAGCCACTGTGCTCTTAGGAACCTTAAGGCCCCTTTCACACTAAAGCGCTTTTCAGGCACTACAGGGCTAAAAATAGCGCCTGTATAGCACCTGAAAAAAGCGGGCTTTTACACAGGAGCGGTGCGCTAGCAGGACGGTAAAAAAAGTCCTGCTAGCAGCATCTTTGAAGAGGTGAAGGAGCCGTGTATTCACCGCTCCTATACCGCTCCTAAACCGCTCCTACCCATAAAAAACAATGGGGAAGTGCGGCTATACCTGCAGCGGCACTTTCCGGAGCGGTATTAACCCTTTTTCGGCCTCTAGCGGGGGTTAAAACGATGGTAAATCGGCGCTAAAAATATCGCCGCTTTAAGGCCGCCGCACAAACAGCCCCAGTGTGAAAGGGGCTTAAGTGCAGCAGAAATTTTTTTTTGTAACCTTGGCCAGATCTGTGCCTTGCCACAATTCTGTCTCTGAGCTCTTCAGGCAGTTTCTTTGACCTCATGATTCTCATTTGCTCTGACATGCACTGTGAGCTGTAAGGACTTATATAGACAGGTGTGTGGCTTTCCTAATCAAGTCCAATCAGTATAATCAAACACAGCTGGACTCAAATGAAGGTGTAGAACCATCTCAAGGATGATCAGAAGAAATGGACAGCACCTGAGTTAAATATGAGTGGCACAGCAAAGGTTCTGAATACTTGGGACCATGTGATATTTCAGTTTTTCTTTTTTAATAACGCCCCTTTCACACGGGCGGTTTTCAGGCGGTACATCGCTAAAAATAGCGCCTGTACACTGCCTGAAAAAAACGGCCCCATTCACAACAATATCCGATCAGACTTTTTCCGATTGTGTGTAGAGAATTCCGACAGACAAAGTGCTATGCATGCTCAGATCAAATTATGAGACCAAATCTATTGGCTAATAGCCTCTATGTAGTTCCATCGTACGCAACAAACGTCACCACGTTCAGAATGATCGGATTTTCCGTCAACTTTGTGTATACAACACCAGTGTCGGACAAAATCCGTAGGAAAAAGTCTGACAGATTTTGTGGTCGTAATTTCTGACCGTGTGTACGGGGGCTTAAGCTGCAATAGGCAGTGGACAGTGGTGTTTAGATGACTCGGGCACAATGCTTTGCTACAAGCCTGCGCAAAGTTTACCTGACATGTAGCGATCAGCAGGGGCCAAGCCTGCCAAATGCTGCACATTCAAGTAAAAGGGGTTGCAGCGTATTTGTCAGCAAAAATGGTCCTCTGGAGTGCAATCTGATCAGGCTTCAGAGGAAAGGGAGATTTAGATGCATCTCTAAATCTACCCTAAGGCTGGGTTTACACTGGTACGACAAACGCTCTGACATTGGGAGCACATGTCGCATGACGTGTATAAATCAGTGGTTCCCTTTGAGAGGCGTCTTAACTGGTCTGACACAAGTTGGTTCGACTTTGAAAAAGGTTCCTGCACTACTTTGGTCTGACTGATCCATTGAATATCATTCAAGTCGGATCATCGTCATCGTCAGCCCCCAAATTTCATACTAGATCCTTATCCGAGCATGCAGGTCAGGAAGGGGGGGGGGAGCGAGCGCCCCCTTCCCCCCCTCCTGGACCATACCAGGCCACGTTCTCAATATTGGGGGGTTGGGGCAGGGGGGTCCTGAGCCCCCCCCCCCACCCCAAACCACCTTGTCCCATGTTGATGGGGGACAAGGGCCTCTTCATAACAACTCTGGGCCCATTTTTTTTAATTTTATTTCGGCATTGGGGTTCCCCTTAAAAACCATACCAGACCTAAGGGTCTGGTGTGTTCTTGAAGGGGGGATCCTATCCTATGCATTTTAATTTTTTTTAATTTTGGCATGGAGTTTCCCCTCAAGATTCATACCAGACACAAAGGGCCTGGTATTGTCGGGATCAAAGTCGGATCCTGTTCATTGAAGTCGGGATGGCTTGACAGTTCGGTTGAGAGCAGAGGCAGCTGTGACAGTCATAATGGCATGCCTTGAACTATACTGTTTTGGGAAACAGTTAAATTAATAGGTTTAGTTCAACTTTAATTCAGAAAGCTTAAAGTGGAACTAGACCAGTGATGGCGAACCTTTTTGAGCCCTGCCTAAACTGCAACACAAAACCCAGTAATTTCTTTCAGACCTGCCAACACTGAAATTCAACCTGAATACCGAGGTTAGAAAAAACAACTCGTATATTTGTCCAAACTAATTAACAGCTTTTGTTTTAAAAGAAAAACGCAACAACACAATTCCCCCCACTCACACCAATGAAGGGGAACACATTCCCCCCAATGACACCAAAGATGGGGTACTATTCCCCCCCCCCCCCAATGATGGGGCACAATGTTTCCCGATGACACCAATAATGAGGCCCAATAACACCAATGATGGGGCACGTTTCCCAATGACACTAATAATGAGGGCCAATGACGCCAATGAAGGGGTACAATGTTTCGCAATGATACCAATAATGATGCCCAAATGACACCAATGATGGGGCACAATTCCCAGAACTGCTGTTTAAAATGTACATCATTTTGTGCAGTGTGAACCCTCTTTGCTTCGGACTGATAACTGTACATGTCTATTCCACATCTCTCACCTGTCTCCAATCTCTCCAGCAGCTCAATCCCGCCCGCAAGCCTCCTCTGATCCCAGCCGCGTGTTCTCTCTGTCACGCCCCCCAGCACGTCACCTCTGACCCCAGAGATTTTTGGGAGATATAGTTTGATGGTGGGTGCAGTGTGGATGAGACAGCTTCCATTATTGGATTTCCGCCCGCCATTACCCCTGGCCACTTCACGCCCACCTCGGACACGTCACCGCTGTCCTACAGACCTGTGGGAGATGTAGTTCATGATGGGGGGGGGGGGGGGGGGGGGCCGTGCAAGCGATTGGATGTTAGTGTGTTTTGTCAGTTTTCCAGGTGTTCCTCATAGAGAGGGCTTGGCGTGCCAGCAGTGGCACGCGTGCCACGGGTTTGCCTTTGCTGAACTAGACTAATCTATTTATAGACAAACAACTGTTGGGAATGTAACTGTCACATTGGTTGTCCTCTCAACCAAACGGTCAAGCCATTAAATTGCTGGTGTCAGAACTGATCACGTGCAGCACCATGGCAGTTGAAGATAAAACGGAGGCCAAGATGGCAGCTTCCTTGGCTAAAAAGGATAGAGGGGTTTATTTCTGCTTTAAACATCTGAATAAGGTTGTTTTTCAAATTCTCAGCAAGGATAACTTGCCACAAATTTGTGGCAGTGTTGAATTGTACGTCTTGTTGTTTTCAAACTTGCAGCACAATTGCTTGCTATCTAGGCTAGTGACAGTTGTGTTCATCTGAGACAAATTAGATTCTATGTATACAGTTACATGACTGAAAAAAAAACCTTCCTCATCTTTGTGTAAAGCTTTGTGAATGAAGGAAAGCAGCCTAGGCAATTGATCAGACAGAAAGGGGGTTATTTGCTAAACCTGTAGAGTGCAAAATCTGGTGCAGCTGTTCACAGAAACCTCAGCAATCAGCTTCCAGGTTTTAGCCTAGGTTCACATTGGAGTAATTTGGCATGAGATTTGACATGTTAAATTGCATGCCAAATTGGCGGCAATTGCCTGCAATGGCACCGTCCTGCTGTTAGACCCCTTTCACACTGTGCCGCCACCAGCGGTAAAGTGGCGCTATTTTTAGCGTTGCTTTACCGTTGTTTTAGCGGCGCTATTCGGATGGTTTTAACCCCCCGCTAGCGGCCGAAAAGGGGTTAAATCCACCTGAAAAATGCAGCCGGAGCGGCGTTTTGCTGGCGGTATCGCAGCGCTGCCCCATTGATTTCAATGTGGAGGAGCGGTGAGTTTACCGCTCCAAAGAAGCTGCTGGCAGGACTTTTTTTGATGCCCTGCCAACGCACCGCTCCAGGGCTTTCACACTGGAGTGAATGGAGCAGCTGTTTTAGGGCGGTTTGCAGGTGATATTTTTAACGCTATAGTGCCTGCAAAACGCTCCAGTGTGAAAGGGGTCTTAGTGTGGCTTAATTGAGCAAGCTGAAGTTAGAAGCTGATTGGCTACCATGCACAGCCGCACCAGATTCTGAGTACACTGGTTTTATTAAATCTCACCCTATTTGTCATATTGACGTTATTGTTGTATTGCAGTTAACCATGCACATGTAAAATCCAAAGTCATCTTTTGAAATAGGGCTCCCACTGCACTGAAAGGGTTAAATGTTCTCTTTTGTCTAGGGAAACATGGAAAGCAGTTTTATTTACCTTTTTACATTAGTGTGGGCTGCAGGATGGCCTTCCCGCACCTGCAGAAAAATAAAATGCAGTTTAGGAGATGCGTGGTGGTACCATTAATCCTAATGGCACCCCCACACCCTGGAAACCAAATTGTGATTTTCAGAAAATGCAGTCGCAGGGACCTTTCCCTGCTTTTTCAGTGGGTACAACAGCTCACTCAAGTGAATAGGGTGCTGTGCCTAATCAAACGCAGCCGCTGGGAAACCGTGTAGATGTGAACTGGGGCTTAGTGCACATTGGCTCCAGGAGCTGAAGTATCGCTTCAGCCCATGTCATGACATCACAGGGACTAAGGAGAGAAAGAAACCTATGCAAGCCTTCAGTTGCATGTTTTCCATAGACCTGTTTAGGCTTCATGTACACCACACAGCCTACTATCTATCCTGAACGTGATTGTTCTGTGTTCAGGAGAGGGAGGTTGACGCTCCCCTAACCACTGCAGCTCCTAAACTCTGGTAAAAGCCTATGTATACATGGGCTTTTATAGAGTTGAGGCTGCACTGATGGGCACAGATGAGGACTGCTGATAACCGGCAAGTCTGTTTACATGTGATCAGCTGCGATTGGACACAGCTGATCACAAGGTAAAGGGCTGCTGTGATTGGCCCTTTACCCTAATCTGTGATCAGCTGTGTCTGAAGGACACAATGCCCACAGAGCGCACCTTATGCACGTTACAGGACGGGGTTCTGGGAGGATGTCTATGGATGCCCTAGTACTGCGTTGTAGCCATCTTTTGGCTATAGCATGGTACTGCAGTGGACTTGGAATCTGTTTTATTCATCTGATGATTGGCTGTTCACTAAAAGTGATCTGGGCAACTGGATCCCTTTATGATATTTATTTTTGTATTGTTATTTTTGTTGTCTTCACTGTGCTTTCCTTTATTTTAGGTATTGTTTCCCCATCTGCTTTTCAGCTGTTTCCAGGTGTGATGGCAAATACTGCTTGTGAGGATGAACGTAAAAGTTGCAGACGCAGGAGAATTATGGAGGTGAGTAGATTTATCCTTTTATTCCTTTTTTTGTCCCAGTTAGATGAGTAAACATTCACAAAGAAAATGTCCTTAGCTAACACACTTTACCAACTATTCCCTTTGTTACTGTGCCTTTAAAAGTTGAAACATACTGTCTGTTGCAGCTGCTAACAGTGACCTTGTGTCCTTTTCTTTTTTTTTCCATTTAATTAGTTAAGGATGTAGGGTCTACCTCCCATATATATTCTACAGCCCTGGCCATATACACTATATTGTCAAAAGTATTGGGACACCGGCCTTAACATGAACTTTAATGTCATCCCAGTCTTAGTCTGTAGGGTTCAATATTGCGTTTGCCCACCCTTTGCAGCTATAACAGCTTCAATTCTTCTGGGAAGGCTGTCCACAAGGTTTAGGAGTGTGTCTATGGGAATGTTTGACCATTCTTTCAGAAGCGCATTTGTGAGGTCAGGCACTGATGTTGGACAAGGACTGGCTCGCAGTCTCAACTCTAATTCATCCCAAAGGTGTTCTAGCAGCTTGAGGTCAGGACTCTGTGCAGGCCAGTCAAGTTCCTCCACCCCATAGTCACTCATCTATGTCTTTATGGACTTTGCTTTGTGCAAGGTTTTTTATCTTCATGATCTTCATGCATTCTATGCATGAAGATAAAAAACCTTCTGTGTGCAGCAGCGATTCCCACCCCCAACACTTACCTGAGCTCCCTCTCGATGCAGTGATGTACACGAGAGCTGATCTTCTTCCGGGTCTCATTCCTCATTGGCTGAGACAGCAGTGGGAGTCATTAGCTTCTACTACTGTCAATCACAGCCAGTGATCCAATGAGGATAGAGCGGGGATGGGGTTGAGCTGCAGCTCTTTGTCTTATGGATGCACAGAGCCAGACTCGGGAGCAAGTACGCACCAGTGCCCCCAGAGCAAGCGGCTTTTGGGGGCACTGACTATTGCGGCACTTTCAAAGCACTGCCCATTCATTTCAATGGGCAGGGGCATTTTTGGAGCGCTATTTACAGCGCTACAAATACATCCCAAAGATGCTGCTTGCTTGGTAGGACTTGTTCTACCATCCCACAAGCGCACCGCCCCAGTGTGCAATCACCCATTCAAATGAATAGGAGGCAGTTTTCAGGCTTAGCGCTAAAACGCTAGCTTATGTGAACATGTCAATGGTCATACAGTGAGGGGAAAAAGTATAAGATCCCCTGCTGGTTTAGTACATTTGCCCACTGACAAATAAACGATCAGTCTATCATTTTAATGGTAGGTTTATTTTGACAGTGAGAGACAGAATAACAACAAAAACATCCAGAAAAACACATTTCAAAAAAGTTGTGAATTGATTTGCATTTTAATGCGTGAAATAAGTATTTGATCCCCTATCAATCAGCAAGATTTCAGTCTCCCAGGTGTCTTCTATACAGGTAACGAGCTGAGATTAGGAGCATTCTCATAAAGGGAGTGCTCCTAATCTCAGCTTGTTACCTGTATAAAAGACACCTGTCCACCCAAGCAATCAGTCAATCCGATTCCAATCTCTCCACCATGGGCCAAGACAAAAGAGCTGTCCAAGGATGTCAGGGACAAGATTGTAGACCTACACAAGGCTGGAATGGGCTACAAGACCATCGCTAAGCAGCTTGGTGAGAGGGTGACAACAGTTGGTGCGATTATTCGCAAATCGAAGAAACACAAAATAACTGTCAATCTCCCTCGGTCTGGGGCTCCATGCAAGATCTCACTTTGTGGAGTTTCAATGATCATGAGAAAAGTGAGGAATCAGCCCAGAACTACACAGGAGAATCTTGTCAATGATCTCAAGGCAACTGGGAACATAGTCACCAAAATAACAATTGGTAACGCACTGTGCCGTGAAGAACTGAAATCCTGCATCGCCCGTAAGGTGCCCCTGCTTAAGAAAGCACATGTACAGGCCCGTCGGAAGTTTGCTAATGAAGATCTGAATGATTCAGCGAAGAACTGGGTGAAAGTGTTGTGGTCAGATGAGACCAAAATCAAGCTCTTTGGCATCAGCTCAACTCGCCCTGTTTGAAGGAGGAGGAATTCTGCTTATGACCACAAGAACACCATTCCCACCTTAAAACATGGCGGTGGAAACATTATGCTTTGGGGGTGTTTTTCTGCTATGGGGACAGGACAACTTCACTGCATCAAAGGGACGATGGAATGGGCCATGTACTGTCAAATCTTGGGTGAGAGCCTTCTTCCCTCAGCCAGGGCATTGAAATGGGTTGTGGATGGGTTTTCCAGCATGACAATGACCCAGAGCACATGGCCAAGGCAACAAAGGAGTGGCTCAAGAAGAAGCACATTAAGGTTCTGGAGTGGCCTAGCCAGTCTCCAGACCTTAATCCCATAGAAAATTTGTGGAAGGAGCTGCAGATTCGAGTTACCAAACGTCAGCCTCAAAACTTTAATGAGTTGGAGAGGATCTGCAAAGAGGAGTGGGACAAAATCCCTCCTGAGATGTTTGCAAACCTGGTGGCCAACTACAAGAAACGTCCTCTGTGATTGCCAACAAGGGTTTTGACACCGATTGACCTCTGTGATTGCCAACAAGGGTTTTGACACCAATTACTAAGTCATGTTTTGCGAAGGGGTCAAATACTTATTTCACTCATTCAATGCAAATTCATTTTAAAACTTTTTTGAAATGCAATTTCTGGATGTTTTTGTTGGTATTCTGTCTCTCATTGTTAAAATAAATCTACCATTAAAATTTATAGACTGATCATTTCTTTGTCAGTGGGCAAACGTGCAAAATCAGTAGGGGATCAAATACGTGTTTTCCTCACTGTAACACTTTAAAATCAGAACTATAAATATTTGAACGACATTCATAGTCAAAGGAAACTGGTATCCTGTCCATGAAGATTAGAATCAAAGGAGAATGTTATGATGCAATGGGGGCTATTTACAAAAGGCAAATCCACTTTGCACTGCAAGTGCACTTGAAAGTCTGATGTCCCGCTGCCTGCCTTCCAGTCTGATGTCCCGCTGCCTGCCTTCCAGTCTGATGTCCCGCTGCCTGCCTTCCAGTCTGATGTCCCGCTGCCTGCCTTCCAGTCTGATGTCCCGCTGCCTGCCTTCCAGTCTGATGTCCCGCTGCCTGCCTTCCAGTCTGATGTCCCGCTGCCTGCCTTCCAGTCTGATGTCCCGCTGCCTGCCTTCCAGTCTGATGTCCCGCTGCCTGCCTTCCAGTCTGATGTCCCGCTGCCTGCCTTCCAGTCTGATGTCCCGCTGCCTGCCTTCCAGTCTGATGTCCCGCTGCCTGCCTTCCAGTCTGATGTCTCGCTGCCTGCCTTCCAGTCTGATGTCTCGCTGCCTGCCTTTTTACAGCTTGAAGTGCCCATGCCTGCTGCCTAGCTTGAGGTGTACTCTGCCCAGCTTGAGGTGCCCGTGCCTGCTGCCCAGCTTGCGGTGCCCTCTGCCCAGCTTGATGTGCCCATGCTGGCTGCCCAGCCTGATGTGCCTGTTGCCCAGTTCAAGGTGCCTGCCGCCCAGCCCAACGACCCGGAGCATGTCGCCCCATTCGATGTGCCTGCTACTAAGCCTGTTATGTCTTCGCCTGCTGCCCATCGCCTGGTTTAATACTTTGGACTGTCTTCTGCCTGCTGCCCAGCTCGATGCCATGGACTTGTCCCATCAGCAGCTTGTTGGAGCGTCCGGAGGCCGCTCCTTTGAGGGGGGTACTGTCAGGAAAGGATCCGTCTGTTGGATCCATCATTTGGCGTGCAGTACTGTGGTCCACCAGCAGGTGTCTCCTGGCAGTTTGTAACTGTCAGGAGAGACTTTCCCTGCTGGTGTTATGTCATCATTGGGCCGCAGTACTGGCGTCCAGCAGCGGATGGATCCCGGCAGTGTGGAGCAGACAGCACCTTCTGCGCTCAGCTATTACGTGAGGTCAATCACTGGCAGTCTTATAAATAATTTTTTTTTTTCGCAGCTGTTTTTTTGGGTTGTTCACAATTCACACACTGAGTGTTTTTCATTTTCATTTATTCTTTGATTTTTTGTGTTAGGACTGTCACCTGCTTATTTTAAAGCACATTTTTCATTCGCACACAGTTTTTATTTATACACTTTTTCTCAATTGGGATTGTCCCTCCTTTTGGGTATAAGTGTCGCATTCTGTTGGATCTTGCATTATCAAAGTTATATACCATTAGTGGGACTGGCCAATTTTAATATGTATTAATGGCACAATATTATGGATGTATTAGCGGATGGATAGAGGATATATGCTAGTTGGGTAGCTGCTACCTCCTCCCCCCTCTGCGTCTCAGCAACATATTTAATTATCCATATTTATTTTATATTCTATTTATTATATATTTTATATATTATATATTTTTTTATTTTTTCACTTATCAATTTGCTCACGCTTACTAGCATCGCTATTCACAGACTGGATACGTTTAGGGGGATCATACCCCACTTATACCACAACATATATTTCTAACCTGTGGCTCTAGCAGGATTAACAAGGTGGATATCTTCATACGCATGTATACTTCACTATATATCCTTTCAGGTTCACCACACTTATCACTCACAGGGAGCGCCATTTGTCCTTCATACCTTATATTTCACCCCCTTACAAATGGCAGCAGTGAAGTCCTTGGGAAGGACTCCACTGCCGCCATTTTATTTTAAAAGCGCTTATTTTTACCTGCCAAATGTACGTATTCTAACTTCATTACAATGTGTTTATATCCAAACGGAATTACGCTATTGGCTCTTTCTGTTCTGCCCTTTTTAACCATCCCTACTACATATGGTTATCTGAACATCGTACCTTTTGAGACACATCCATAAGGATATCTCCATCTTGAGGATAGCCGGGTTTTCCTGTTGCAGTAATCCGAGAGTTCCAGTGTCTATTCTCATTGGTTGTACTAAACAACACAAGCCCGTTTGACCCGCAGAATATATGTTCTTGTGGTAAGCCTCCTAACTTTCGGTGGTGGTATCCCTCACTCTAAGCTATACATCCTAGCTCATTGTTTGGACATTCACAAGGAGTATTGCATCATATTTTGCACAAGTGTGACCCAAATTTTTTCAGACATTTACTTTTAGTCACATTGTATATCATTTTTACACATGTTTTTTTTTTTAAATGCTATTAGTTGTATTGGGTTCTGTCACAATATGTATTTTTAGAGCGCTGCACTATTTGTTTCCTTTGTTTTGCTATTTATCCAATTTGCTGTGTTAGCGGCTGTATACTAAGGGCAGCGCAGTATTACTTGTTACACCGTCATATGTAAACAGCAATTGCACCATGCATGTGAGGTATCAGTGCAAAGGTCAGATTGAGGGCAGTTATTTTAGCAGTATACCTCCTCTGTAAATCTAAAGTAGTAACCTGTAAAGGATTTTAAAGGCTTTTAAAAATGTATGTAGTTTGTCACCGCTGCACGTTTGTGCACAATTTTAAAGCATGTTGTGTTTGGTATCCATGTACTTGGCATAAGATCATCTTTTTTATTTCATCAAACATTTGGGCAATATAGTGTGTTTTACTGCATTACAGTTTAAAAAAAGTGGTTAAAAATGTAAAAAACACCCACCATTTTAATCTCTAGGGCCTTTGCTTTAAAAAAATATATATATGTTTGGGGGTTTCAAATTCTAGCAAAAAAAAAAAAGTTTTCATGTGAACAAAAAGTGTCAGAAATGGCTTTGTCTTCAAGTGGTTAAAAGAATGGCTGATGTGTGACATAAGCTTCTAATGTTGTGCATAAAATGCCAGGACAGTTCAAAACCTCCCTAAATTACCCCGTTTTCAAAAGTAGACACCCCAAGCTATTTGCTGATAGGCATGTTGAGTCCATGGAATATTTTCGATTTTGCCACAAGTTTCGGGACAATTACAAACTTTTTATTTATTTTTTTTTCATTTATTTGTTGACACAAAGTTGTCACTAAATGATATATTGTTCAAACATGGCATGGTTATATGTGGAATTACACCCCAAAATACATTCTGCTGCCTCTCCTGAGTACGGGGATACCACATGTGGGAGACTTTTCGGGAGCCTAGCCACGTACAGGACCCCAAAAACCAAGCACCACCTTCAGGTTTTCTAAAGGCCTAAAATTGTGATTTTTACTCCTCACTACTTATCACAGTTGGGGAGGCCCTGAAATGTCCAGATAGAACCCCCCCCTCAAATTACCTCATTCTGGAAAGTAGACACCCCAAGGTATTTGCTAAGAGGCATGGTGAGTATTTTGCAGCTCTCATTTGTTTTTGAAAATGAAGAAGGGAAAGGAAACTTTTTTTTTTTTTCTTTTTCTTTTTCTTTTTTAATTTTTAAAACTGTGACAAAAGCGAGATCTGTAAAATATGCAACATGCCTCTCTTATATAGCTTGGGGTGTCTACTTCCCAAAATGGGGTCACTGGGGGGCGTTTTGTGCTATCTTGGCAAGTACATTTTGTTATGCTATAGCCTTATTCCAAAATGGATTACATTCATTATTTTCCTCAAAATTCTACAAACAATACCCTATAATGGCAACATGAAAGAAGTTTGTTTGAAATCTTTGCTTTTTTTTTTTTTTTTAAACAAATAAATCACATCCTTTGCCATGATACTCAAAATTGATCTCATCCTTTTTCCACTGATAATCCTTGAGATGTTTCTTCAACTTGATTGGAGTCCACCTGTGGTAAATTCAGTTGACTGGGCATGATTTGAAAAGGCACACACCTGTCTATATAAGGTCCCACAGTTAACGGTGCATGTCAGAGCACACACCAAGCCATGAAGTCCAAGGAATTGTCTGTAGACCTCCGAGATAAGATTGTATTAAGGCACAGATCTGGGGAAGGATACAGAAAAATGTCTACAACATTGAAGGTCCCAATGAGCACAGTGGCCGCCATTATTCTTTAATGGAAGAATTTTGGAACCACCAGGACTCTTCCTAGAGCAGGCTGCCTGGCCAAACTGAGTGATTGGGGGAGAGGGGCCTTAGTCAGGGAGGTGACCAAGAACCCGATGGTCACTCTGACAGAGCTCCAGCATTTCTCTGTGGAGAGAAGAACAACCACACCACCCCGCCTGGAGTTTGCCTAAAGGCACCTGAAGGACTCACAGACCATGAGAAACAAAATTCTCTGGTCTGATGAAACAAAGATTAAACTCTTTGGCCTGAATGACAAGCGTCATTTCTGGAGGAAACCAGGCACCACTTATCACCTGGCCAATACCTACCCTACAGTGAAGCATGGTAGTGGCAGCATGCTGTGGTGATGGGCAGGCAGGAACTGGGAGACTAGTCAGGATCGAGGGAAAGATGAATGCAGCAATGTACAGAGAGCGCTCTGGACCTCAGACTAGGGCGAAGTTCATCTTCCAACAGGACAACAACCCTAAGCACACAGCCAAGATAACAAAGGAGTGGCTACGGGACAACTCTGTGAATGTCCTTGAGTGGCCCAGCCAGAGCCCAGACTTGAACGCGATTGAACATCTCGAGAGAGAGAGAGAGAGAGATTAAACTGGTTGTGCACTGATGCATCCCATCCAACCTGATAGAGCTTGAGAGGTCCTGCAAAGAAGAATGGGAGAAATTGCCCAAAAATAGGTGTGCCAAGCTTGTAGTATCATACTCAAAAAGACTTGAGGCTGTAATTGGTGCCAAAGGTGCTTCAACAAAGTATTGAGCAAAGACTGTAAATACTTATATACATGGGATTTTTTTCTCCTTCAAATATTTTATTGAAAAGATCAACAGATAGCATAACAGATAATATATAAAGAAATACCATTGTGTTGAATTAGGTATAGTACACGTAAGGAAAAACTCCCTCGAGTATGATACTGTGGTCTTTCAACTGCTGAGTTACGGCCTAGTTACATCACTAGAGACTATGCTAGCCAAGCACAATGGAAGTTACCTGAGAAAAGAGGTAACAGAGGGGGAGCGGAAGAAAGAGAAAGAAAAGACAGGGAGGGGAGGGGAGGAGAGGAGGGCTCCCGAAGGTAGAGCTACCCCCAATATATGATTTTTACCCAATATATGATTTTTTTATTTTTAATAAATTTGCCAAGATTTCAAACATACTTCTTTCACGTTGTCATTATGGGGTATTGTTTGTAGAATTTGGAGGAAAATAATGAATTTAATCTATTTTGGAATAAGACTGTAACATAACAAAATGTGGAAAAAGTGAAGCTCCATTAATACTTTCTGGATGCGCAGTATAGGAAACACTGACTTGTATCATCATGTAGGGAAACATGCTGCGGTGTCCGGGTGTTACATTTATAGGACTGTTAAAATGTCAGGTTCATTTTTTTGTGGATCCTCTGGTTTAGAATCTTTGGGGTGTACCTGCCTCAGATATATTTTTTTAACGTCAAGTGCATGCATACTGAGGTCAGCCAATAGAATGAAAAAATCCAGGGATGGGAGAAGGATGAAGAGAGGAACCTGAAAGAGTGTAAACTTGATTTTTACACAGCTGTCTTGAGGGTTCTAAAGAGCTGTGACATGAGAGGAAACAACCGGGAGCTTGCAACAGAAGAAGGAATGGCATGAGTCATGTAAACATATTGATAATGAAACTATAGTCCTCTTTTTAACTAGAGTAACTCAGTAATTATGTCATGTCTTTTAATGTATTTCAAATGCTGATAGGTCCCAGACTCAGAAATGCTTCAGTATGCCTTACCAACAAATCAGCCATCTTCTGATTTAGACATCCACCAAGGAGGAGACTTTGAGTTATTGAAAGGTTAGTATTTTCGATTAGCAATTACACAGTGCGTAAATACATTTATTTGGTATTAAGCATTTTTTTTTTCTTTTAACAGATGTAAGCAATGAAATAAACCACCTGTTTTCAAACTATGCAAAGTCATTGAGGTAAACGTGCTTAGTAAAGTCAGTAAAATCAGCAGTGCCTTTCAAAATAAGTAGTAATATTAAAGTATATCCAAGGCTCCCTTTTCATTTTTTACATTGGATTGAGTAAGGAATGGTAAAAAAAAAAAAAAAACCCTGGCAGGACTTTTTGCCATCTATGTCACTATGGGGGACTTCCCTTCATTTTTTTTATCTTGCAAACACAACACAATTGAGGGAAATCCCCTCTAAGGCCTTGTTCCCACAGGCTTCAGCTATTGTAAATGCAGTGTGATTAGCAAGCTTTTGTGAAGATCTTGACAGGAATTAAACAAATTTCCTTAAGATTTTACCCCTTCAGACCTGCGCTATAGCTGAAAGAAGGCTAGAGCACGGCTCTATGTGCTTCCGGAACCACGCCCCCCCAGCGTGTTCTGTGACCTTCGGACTGTGACAATTACAGCTGATCACAATGTAAACATACATGCCGGTTATTGGCTGTACTTTCCTCACACGCTGTCACAGCATGAGAAGAGGTGAGCCGGTAACCGGCAAGTGTGACAGTCGACATGTACACAAGATAATCAGTGCCCTGAATATTAGTTCAGCCCTATCAGTGCTGCCCATCATTGACACCTATCAGTACTTCCTCATGGGTGCCGCCCATTAGTGCCGCCTATCAGTGCTGCCCATCATTGACACCTATCAATACTTCCTCATGGGTGCCGCCTATCAGTGCTGCCCATCATTGACACCTATCAGTACTTCCTCATGGGTGCCGCCCATTAGTGCCGCATATCAGTGCAGCCCTATAAGTGCTGCACATCATTGACACCTATCAATACTTCCCCATTAGTGCCGCATATCAGTGCAGCCTCATCAGCTCACACCAGTGAAGAAGAAAAATTATCATTTGCAAAATTTTATAACATAAATTAATTAAAAAAAAAACTTTTTTTCCAAAATTTTCAGTCTTTTTGTTTATTTAGTAAAAGATAAAAAGCCCAGTGGTGATTAAATACCACCAAAAGAAAGCTCTATCTGTCTCAAATTATTTTTTTTTTATTTCATGTGCAGTGAGGGAAAAGTATTTGATTCCCTGCTGATTTTGTACATTTGCCCAGTGACAAAGAAATGATCAGTCTATAATTTTAATGGTAGGTTTATTTTAACAGTGAGACACAATTACAACAAAAAATCCAGAAAAAGTGCATTAAAAAAAGTTATAAATTGATTTGCATTTTAATGAGTGAAATAATTATTTGATCCCTTTGCAAAACATGGCATAGTACTTGGTGGCAAAACCCTTGTTGGCAATCATAAAGGTTAGACATTTCTTGTAGTTGGCCACCAGGTTTGCAGATCTTCCCTAAGTCAAGGTTTCGAGGCTGATATTTGCTAACTCCAAATTTCAGCTCCCTCCACATATTTACTATAGGATTAAGGTCTGAAGACTGGCTAGGCCACTCCAGGACCTTAATGTGCTTCTCCTTTTTGAGCCACTCCTTTTTTACCTTGGCTGTTTGTTTTGAATCATTTCATGCTGGAAGACCCATCCACGACCCATTTTCAATGTCCTGGCTGAGGGAAGGAGGTTCTCACCCAAGATTTGACTGTACGTGCTGTCCCCTTATCAGAAACCCCCCCCCCCCCAAAGCATAATGTTTCCACCTCCATGTTTGACGGTAGGGATGGTGTTCTTGGGGTCATAGGCAGCATTCCTTCTCCTCCAAACCTGGTTAGTTGAGTGGATGCCAAAGAGCAAAATTTTGGTCTTATCTGAGCACATCACTTTCACCCTGTTCTCCTCTCAATCAATCAAATGTTCATTAGAAAACTTCAGACCAGTGTTAATTTTGGCATCAAATTTAGATTTAGTTTTAGTTACAGTATAGACTTTTGACTAAAATGCCATTTTACTTTTAGTGCCATTTTAGTCATTGTACTGTATTTTAGTCAACTGAAATGAAATGTGTTTAGTTAAATTGTAATGCATTTCTATAGAATTTCCAAACTCATTATATACTCCCTGGAGTAAAAGAAATCTAATATCATGTTATTATTTATGATATTAAGGTTTGAACAAACTCAGAGATACATATTTAGCCACCCTGGATGGTCTGAGGAGGCCTGTAATGCTGCACACTGCGCTGGACGGTGGTCCGAGGAAAGGCCTTCAATGCTGCAGAGTGCTCTGGATGGGGGTCTGAGGAGGCCTGTAATGCTGCAGAGTGCTGGATGGTGGTCTTGGGTCTGAGGGATGGCCTGTAATGCACAGTACGTTGGATGCCACTGCCAGTGGTCAGAGGAGGCCTGTGATAATGCACGCACAGTGCTCTGGACGGACGGTGGTCTGAGGGGAGGCCTCAGGCCTGCTGTAATTGTAATGTACACTAGTACTACACACTCACATTTTACTCTCTGCTCTGGACGTCGGCGGTCGTCTCTTAAGTCAGGACTCGGGAGTGAAACAGTCTTGTTGGGACTCGGTAGGGCTGTCTGTAATGCACAGTGCTGCTCTGGTCTCTGCCAGTCGTCACAGATGATGCACACAGTCGCTTCAACTCGCTTGCTTGCTGGAAATGGAAGCAGGTGGAGCTCCTTGAAAACCAGAACTTAATTCACGAATATCGTTCGTTGATAAAAAATGATTTTATTTTCCTAATAGTTTTCACCAGTGGACAAAAATGTTCTGTACTTTTCATTTTGTTTTCATCACTGTAATGCCGCTGACGAAAACTTTGACAAAAGTTTTTGTTGACAAAATTAACACTGCTTCAAACGGGCCTGTACATGTGCTTTCTTGAGCAGGGGGTCCTTGTGGGCGCTGCAGGATTTCAGTCCTTCACGGCGCAGTGTATTACCAATTGTTTTCTTGGTCACTATGGTCCCAGCTGCCTTGAGATCACTGACAAGATTCTCCCGTGTAGTTCTGGGCTGATTCCTCACCGTTCTCATGATCACTGAAATTCTACGAGGTGAGATCTTGTATAGAGCCCCAGACCGAGGGAGATTGACATTTATTTTGTGTTTCTTCCATTTGCGAATAATCGCACCAACTGCTTGGCGATGGTCTTGTAGCCCATTCCAGCCTTTTGTAGGTCTACAATCATATCCCTGACCTCCTTAGACAGCTCTTTGGTCTTGGCCATGGTGGAGAGATTGGAATCTGATTGATTGCTTCTGTGGACAGGTGTCTTTTATACAGGTAACAAGCTGAGATTAGGCGCACTCACTTTAAGAGAGTGCTCCTAATCTCTCGGCTTGTTGCCTGTATAGAAGACACCTGGAAGCCAGAAATCTTGCTGATTTATGGGGGGATCAAATACTTATTTCACTCATTGAAATGCAAATTAATTTATAACTTTTTTGAAATTCTGGATATTTTTGTTGTTCTGTCTCTCGCTGTTAAAATAACCTACCATTAAAATTATAAACTGATCATTTCTTTGTCAGTGAACAAACGTACAAAATCAGCAGGGGAACACTTTTTTCCCTCACTGTAGATATAGTGTGGCATGACCATGCAATTGTCATTCAAAGTGTGACTGCACTGACGGCTGAAAATTGGCTTGGGCAAGAAGAGGGTAACAGTGCCCAGTGCTGAAGTGGTTAAAACTACTTTTCAGCTTTGGTGTGGGAATGGTAAGCACAGCTATTAATGCTACCACATTTTTATTTTTACTTTCAGTTTATTTTCCAATTGAGTTGTACAGTTTATAGGTCACATTAAAGGTGGAAAAGGTTCTGAAATGATTTATCTTTGTCTCTTTTTTTTTTTTTTTTTTTTTTAATTGGGAAACCAACTTTATTGTAAATATATATACATGGTACATAAAATGATATAGGCCAACATGGCTAAAACAGTAGTACATACATGAGCACATTTATCTGCATGATACAGTAGAGCCAGTGCATAATAAAAAAAAAAGGGGGGAGAGGGGGAAATGAGGGATGAACATATCAACATTCAGGTACACGTTTCACCAACCTCCAACCATCTGCTCCAGACCTGCTCATACTTAAGCGGACATCCTCTATTTACATAGATCAGCTTATATGGGAGAGTGTCGTTAATCTCTTTTTTCCAGCACTGGATTGTAGGGGATGAAGATGCAAATTAAGGACTCTGGACGGCCGCACTCCAAGAAAAATTCAAAGGCCTTTATTGGTAAAATATGGAATCACACAAAAATGGGTCACAGCAAAGCAAGAAAATAGCTAATGCATTTCACACTACCAAGAGTGCTTACTCATGAGCTATGAGTAAGCACTCTTGGTAGTGTGAAATGCATTAGCTATTTTCTTGCTTTGCTGTGACCCATTTTTGTGTGATTCCATATTTTACCAATAAAGGCCTTTGAATTTTTCTTGGAGTGCGGCCGTCCAGAGTCCTTAATTTGCATCTTCATCAGCTTGTGCCGTGCCTGCACCTGGGTTCTCTAACCATAGGAATAGCTGTGGGATTGAGTTTGGGTGGATCATCCTGGAGCGGTGGATCTCTTCATACTACTGGATTGTAGGGGGAAAGGCCTGCATCCAAATACGGACCACTGCTTTTCTCGCCAAGAATAGTGTCTCATGTAAAAAGGTACGGAGGGGTTTGTCAGTGTCTAAGTCTGGCAGCAGACCGAGTAGGCACATCTTTGGGTCTAGAGTAGCAGGGGAGCCCATCTGATCGTGCAGGAAGCGTATCACCTGTATCCAGTATGCTTGGATAGTTGGGCAGGACCATATAAGGTGGTAGAAGGAGCCTGGGGTGTGATCGCATAAGCGGCACCCTGAATTGTACATGCGCTGTCCTCTGAGGAGTCAGGTATGTCCTATGTATAATATTTGGGGGAGACTTTTTTAACATCCCCCAAAATTTCATCCCAATCCTCATCCTCAATAATTCCAATGTCCACCTCCCATCTAGTCTTGGCAGTATAGGCCAAGGCTGTGGTACTAGGGAGACGGATTGCAAAATAGAGGGTGGAGGTTAGTTTGGCTGGTTCAGCACCTGTGATTATGTCTAATATAGAGGGACTGTTAGGGATGGGTTGGAGCCAGCAAACTGAGTTTGTATAGCATGGCGGAGTTGTAAATACCTGAAAAGAAGGTAATTGGAAAAGGAGAATTCATCCTTTAGCGTTTGTAATGTTTTAATTCCCGTAGCGGTCATGATCTGGTGTATGTACAAGATCCCATGACGTATCCACACCACAGGGTCTGGAATGGACAATAATTCAGGCAAGCGTGTATTGAACCAGAGAGGGGTATGAGAGTGAACCTGTGGGGTCCCGAGTTTTTGTAATGCCGTTCGCCATACCCTCTGGTGGTGTGTCAACATGTCTGCTTTGTGTTGGGAGAGACGTCTTGTTGATGGGGCCCTGAGGACTAAGTGGAGTATGGGCTGGGTCATCAGGGTGTTCACAGAGTAGTAGCTGGTATCTTGGTAGCTCGTTTTTGTCAAAATGATGGAAGTGGGACAGTTGGGAGGCAAGATAATAGTCCTGAAAATCTGGAAGAGCAGCTCTTCCCAGTGTCACTGGGTTCTTCAAAATTCTCCAAGATAATTTGTGTCTGCTGTGACCCCAAATAAACTAATTGCTAATTTATTCAATTGTTTTGAAAAAAGTTTGTGGTATAATACAGGGAGGCATGCCACACCAAATAGAGAGTATCTTTGGGAGGAGTATCATTTTGACCAAACTGATGCGTCCCATAACACCCAGGAGTAGTCTGGCCCAAGTTTGTGTCTTGGTCTTGATTAGGGTATACAGGGGTTCAATATTCAGGAGTGTGTAGTCTGTGAGCGATCTGGTCAGAGGGGGGGATGTGAGTGAGGGGGGGAAATGGTCAATCGGAAGGATCTTAGATTTAGACCAGTTAATACTCAGACCCGAGTGGCTACCAATACGTTCTATGGAGTGGAGGGCTGCAACAAGGGAGGGACCCGAGTCGGCTAAGTATAGGAGCGTGTCGTCGGCATACATCCCAATCTGTATGGTAAATGGACACTTACCTGTTCCTGGGTCCAGCGGTGTCGGCAGCAGAGGCCGATCGATCGCTCGGCTCTCTGCTGTAGCCGGCGCCATTCTCGGTGAGGGAATCGGGAAGTGGCTTCACTTCCCGATTCCCTACTGCGCATGCGCGAGTCGCGCGGCGCAATGAGAATCTTCAGCGCTGTCTGCCGGGACACGTGTGTGTCCCGGCAGACAGCGCGCCGGGACAGGAAGCTGCGTAAACTCCCCTGGGAGTTTATGCCCGGAAGTGGGTGCAGATACCTGTCTTAGACAGGTATCTGCACCCCCCTCCCCCCTGAAAGGTGCCAAATGTGACACCGGAGGGGGGGGGGGGGGGGGTTCCGAAAAGCGGGAGTTCCACTTTAGGGTGGAATCCCGCTTTAAGCCCTAAGTGTTTTAGGGCAACTAGAAAGATGTGACAACGTACTACATGTACTTTATCCCATCAGGAACTAAATAATATAAAAACAAATTCAGTGATAATTCTTTAACACTTTTTTAGCATAGAGGTTGCATTTAATATAATCTATGAAAGCTATTAAATGCTGAACCAAATAAGCACTCTCACACCTGCCTCAGGGCTTGTGTCAGTGTCCTTTTGTTTTCTTCAACTGGGTTTTGCATTCCCATACAAGCCTGTAAGAATGCTAAATTCGCTTGAAGCAAGTGAAATGCAGATCACAAGGAGGTCAATTGCAGATCAATGCACCTGTCATTTAATTCTGAATGATGTCAAGCAATGTCCTCAGCACAAGCTCTAAGACAGGGGTGTCCAACCCATGGCTGCAGCGACCCAAGAGGGTTAGGCATGCAGCCCGGGTAACATCTGGAGGGATGCCGTACAAATAAAATTTACCAAACACTGCTTTGTTGTGTGCACAATTTAAAGAGATGCTTTATTCTGTTTTTATGAAGTGAGCAGTCTGCACTGGACGTACTCTTTGTGGAAGAATTTGATGAAATTCTTAAAGAATTCAAATCTGTGGAAACGGTTTTAAAACAGAAGAGGGAAAGCCTGAAGAGTCGACTAACTATGATTGCAGATACTTTACAAATGCAAACTGTAAACTAGATGAAATGTGTAGTATTTATGCATGATCATAATTATAAAAACTACATACAAAAGTAGGATAACTTTGTTATTGTCAAATGATATTTCAGTTAATTTATTCTTAAACAAAAGTATGTTTTGTGTGGTGTTTTTTGGAAATAAAAATGAATAAACATACTTAATATTACTTCTGGGCAGTAAACTATGTTATTCTTATTGGGGTTTTCATATTCCTCATGTCTACTTGGGCGTTGTAGGGTTGATCACTGAATAGTTTTGGAATGCTTAATCTGGCGCAAAGGCCATACCCATACATGGCAGCAGGGTAGTGGGTTTTTACGCCATGCTAACAAATGTATACAAACAGCTGGCACAGTTCTGTGCTGGAAGCTCACTCACCCCCTGCGCTGTAACTAAGCTATTGATGACCGCTCCCAGTTACTGTTAACAATTGGAAACCAGTAGGGCTCATTCATAAGTATCAAAAGTTGAAATACAAGTTACTTTAAACATAAATTCATATCAACATTTTTACCCTATCCACATATAAACACCTAAAATAAGTAAAAACTTATAGCAGATCTTAAAGTGGTGTTCCGGGAAAAAAAAAAAATTAAAAGCCAGCAGCTACACATACTGCAGCTGCTGGCTTTTAATAAATGAACACTTACCTGTCCTGCAGTCCCTCGATGTCGGCACCGCAGCTGATGTCTCCATCAGCTGTCGGGTGCTGCGGCTGCCATTGCGGGTAAGGGAACCCGGCAGTGTAGCCTTTCGACTTCGTGCCGGGAACCCTACTGTGCATGCGCGAGGCCCGATCCTCTCCTATTGGCCCAGAGGCCGAGGGGGGAGGAGGAGGGAGCCCCGCAGTGAGGAATCCGATGAGTGGAAGTTCCACTTTAGGGTGGAGCTCCACTTTAATTTGAAGCAACACATTTATGGGACTAATATTATGCTATCAAATAACTTATGATGACCTCTAGTGGTCAAATTTCAACGTTACATGTAAAGGGGTTGTAAACCCTTGTTTTTATTTATTTTTATTTTTTTAAAACAAACTTGTCATACTTACCTCCACTGTGCAGTTCGTTTTGTGGCCCCGATCATCCTTTTCTGGGGTCCCTCAGCAGCGCATCCAGGGTGTCCACGTTGGAGAAGCGCTCTCCTTGGTGTACACCGGTGCGGGCGCGCTCCAGAGTCCCGCATTTGTGTCCATTCACACAGAATGCAGGACTCGCCCCACCCCCCCAGATGCAGCGTTATTAGATTTGATTGACAGTAGCAGGAGACAATGGCTGCGCTGCTATCAATCTATCTTATCAGGACACAAGACACCAGGTAGAGCTGGTATGCTTGTTCCCGGCCGGAGAGGGATGGGGGCAGGTAAGTAAAGCTGGGGCTCGGGGGGGGGGGGGGGGGGGGGAGCTGCAGCACCACAGAAGGTTTTTCACCTTAATGCATATAATGCATTAAGGTGGAAAACCATGAGGGTTTACAACCCCTTTAACCCTTCTGGCACCAAAATGAGTTGCATACACTATATTGTCAAAAGTATTGGGAGGTCCGCCTTTACACACACATAAACTTTAATGTCATCCCAGTCCGTAGGGTTCAATGTTGAGTTGGCCAACCCTATTCAACTAAAACAGCTTCAACTCTTCTGGGAAGGCTGTCCACAAGGTTTAGGAGTGTGTCTATGGCAATGTTTGATCATTCTTCCAGAAGTGCATTTGTGAGGTCAGGTATTGATGTTAAATGAGAAGGCCTGGCTTGTGGTCTCCGCTCTAAGGTGTGGAAAGTGAACCATCATTGTCTTCATTGACTTCAAATCCACATTTGACTGTGTTTACTGGCCTGTCCTGTGGAGGGCATCGGAGAACAAGCATGTGTCACTGAAGATCATCAAACTAATACAAGCAGGATCTCCTGAAATGAACTATCCATGGGATTTCCTATGCAAACTGTAATCCGCCAAAAAAGATGCTGCTTTATTTCAGCTTTTCAATATCGTGTTCAATGCCATTATGAAAAAAGCATTTAACCACTTGACATCCGCGGTATGGCCGAATGACGGCCACAGCGCGGATCTCAATTCCCGGGAGGCCGTCATATGACGTCCTCCCCTGTGCACACTCCCTGCGCGCGCCCTGCAGGGCGCGCTGTGATCACTGAGCCTCAGTTGATCAGCGATCCGAGTAAGGGGCGGGTGGCCCCTTACCATGTGATCAGCTGTCAGCCAATGACAGCTGATCACATGATAAAAACAAAAGCTCGGTGATCGTTTTTTTTTTCTCCTGACAGCGGAGGGGAAAAAAAAGCCGATCACCAGCTTATCTTAAAGGGACATCGGTCCCACCTGTCAATGCCCATAAATGCCACCTGTCAATGCCCACAAGTGCCACCTGTCAATGCCCACCAATGCCACCTATCAGTGTAACCCATCAGTGCCCATCACTGCCACCTATCGGTGCCCGTCACTCATCAGCGTACATCAATGACGGACAAAAATTACCCATTTTATATTTTTATAACAAAATTAAAAAAAAAAACATTTTTTTTTTTTTTTTCAATTCAGACTTTTTAAAAAAAAATTTACAAAAAAATAAAAATTGCAGAGGTGATCAAATACCACCAAAAGAAAGCTCTATTTGGGGGAAAAAATGATAAAAATGTAATTTGGGTACAGTGTTGTATAACCGCGCAATTGTCATTCAAAGTGCGACAGCGCTGAAAGCTGAAAATTGGTCTGGAAAGGAGGGGGGTTTAAGTGCCCAGTAAGCAAGTGGTTAATGACAACTTCCTGGACTCTGCTCAAACCTGACATGAATAAGTTTGAGGTCTTCCAAATGCATTGTCTAAGACAAATTTTGGGTGTCTCTCTTTGTGATTGCCTTCAGAGCTAGACAATTCAGACAAGTTGTGGACATGAACCTTCAGTTGAGTACATCCAAAAACACAGACTGTTATTACTTGCCCACATTTGCAGAATGAACACTAATTGGCTGTCATGTAAGCTCCTCTGGGCAAGAGTGACCTGTCCACTGGACGGTTCAACAAACAGCAGGGAAGAAAACATGTCTCAACACTTTGAGGAAGACCTAAGGTACCAGCCACTGACCAAGGACGTACTCAGAAGTATCACCACCAAGAGTGGAAGCCTATTGTGAACAGCATGCGGTATCCAGTGGTACCTCCACAATCGTCACATAAGAATTAAAGAAGAAGAAAGAAAAATATACATATTATGAACAGAATTCATGCAACTGAAACTGCTTCTTCTAAACCTCAAATTAATGGGCAGCCGCTCCACAAAAAAAGGTGCATGAACTTTTTCAAAAACACAGCCGCAGAGAAATCGCATGGTCTTTTTTACCATGCGATTTCCCTGTGGTTCCTGAAAACATGCAGTGGGCTGAGATGTGTGTGGGTGCAATTCAAAATGAATGGCAGCCTGTGCGTCTCCTAAGAGCAGCGCGATTTGGCTGCGGGTGGTTGTGGGTGTGGGAACAGATACGATTCCTGCAACTGCAGCCACAAGCATAGGTGTGAACCTAGTGTAAAGGACAGCTGTAGTTTTTTCTTTTTTTTCTTTATTCAGTTCCTCCCCATGAGCGCAGCCCACCTGGTCTTATACTTACCTTCATCCCCAATTCAGCGATCTTTACTGTGTGGATTGGTTTGGAACCCAAAAAAAGATGCTTCTTATTGCACTGCAGCCCCATTCATTCCTCTGTGAAAACCTTACTTATGGCGACCTTAAGCAGTGACACAGAGGATGGCTTTCCGATAGGAATAAATGGGACTGCGACCATACTGTACATGCACAGTAAGCAGCAGCCATTTTCCGAGAAAAGGCTGCATGATGAAGATTGTGGAATCGGTTTGATGGCTTTCCCATAGGACTAAATGGGACTGTGACCATACATGCATAGTAAGTAGCAGCCATTTTAGGAAGAAAGGCTGTGCGGTGAAGATTGTTGAATCATTTTGAAGATATGTACAGTGGGTATAGAAAAAAATCACCCCCTTTAAAATAATCACATTTTGTTGTTTTGCAGCCTGAAATGAAGACAGACACAGCATTTGTTTTATCCAGCTGTATTTACTTGGTGCAACTTAAAACATCCACGTGAAAGATATAGCACCAACATGTCAGAATTTTTTTTTTTTAATTCAAAAACACTGAGTTTGAAAAAGGATCACCCCCTTGTGTCAGTATTTTGTTGAACCACCTTTTGCTTTAAATACAGCCTTTAGTCTGTTGGGATATTTCTCTACTAACTTTAAATAAATAAAAAAAAAATCCAAAACCCACACACTGTACAACATTGGGAACTAGCACAAAAGATTGCCCTTCGCTAGTATCTCACCCCGTACCGTTTATCCCCGACCTCCCCCTCCTACTCTCCTTTTTTCTCGTGGGGGTGTGGTCAAACAGGTAGCGTGATACATATTTCGTGTTCATGCAAAAGTATTTTAAGTTATTGGAGGAAAATGTTCCAAATTATCTCCGAAGTTAGGAGAATATTATTAAGGCCTAATCCAGTGCTGGCAATTCTGAACCTGGGTACTGATCAAGTACCCAGTCCTTTCCATGCAGCATTCTCCTCGCACTCAGGCTCACGATTGCCAGACATAGGAAGACTCTGTATGCACCCAATCCTTCAGAGGTTAGCTCACTGGACAACCTTCATTATTCATATGAAAGAACTCAGTATGGAACGGTCAGGCAGTGGCCTTTAATGCTCAATGGGAACCTTGGTCTAACTGATCCATTAGGTCTCACACTCCTGATTTTATCCTCTCAACTAGGGATGAGCCGAATACCCCCGGGTTCGGTTCGCACCAGAACCCGCAAATGGACCTAAAGTCCGTGCAAGCATAAGAACCCTATTAGTTACAATGGATGCGAACGTTCGAAATCAAAAGTGCTAATTTTAAAGGCTAATATGCATGTTATTGTCATAAAAAGTGTTTGGCGACCTGGGTCCTTCCCCAGGGGACATGTATCAATGCAAATTTTTTTTCTCTTATATTCACCGACCGACACAGCTCCTCTCTGTAACAAATGGGTTGTTAGCCTTATCACTAGGAGAATACTAGGCATAGTTGTAATACAACACTCAGAACTCTTAGTTCCGCCCAGGGGGCGGTCCCTTGGGTAACAACCCCCCTGTCTGCAGACAGACCTCAGTTTTTTTTTGCCTAGTAAAGGAGAAAGACCTAGGAACCCTGCGGGCCCATCGGTCCGTGTTTTTTTATGCAGAATCTTGGCTTTTTGCGCAAGATGACTGATCCTGTGATCTACTATCAACAGCCGGCTGGGTGACAGGCTGGATACCCTTATCCTTGTAGTCTCCCCAGTCCGGCCATCGAGCATGTGCAGGTCGCAGCTACGGCTCGGCAGGCCACGACGAAACCTCAGCTCCAGAGGTGGTCGGTGAGCTTTTATGCTCCGGGGCGTACATATGACTGGGCTACTGATGTCTGAGTCACAGTATGCCGAGGCCTAGCAGCTACCCTATACTGATTAGTGAGTAGTCCTGCAGTGGAATGTCTCCCAGCTCTTCAGGACTGGTAAGTACAGCTCTCCCTGCCTCGGTGGGGCTGAGCAGCTGGGCATTCCCTGGGAGGTCGATTCGGAGGTTCCTCTCCTCCCTCTCTAACCTCTCCAGTCCCTATCTTCCCTCCCCCCTCCCTGGTGGGGTGCTGCATGTGGCTGCTGAGCGGTGTATGTCTGTATATACAGGGATCTTTGTGGGCTCTCACCTGAGATGCTGGCTGGCTGGGGGTGTCCTGGGTTCTGTGGGTTATGCTCCCGGAAGGTGCCTGTGAGGATCTGCTGTGGTCTGGTGCGGTGCTGTGTTTCTGCTATCATCTTTGCTTTCTGTACCTCATGGAGCTGCTGGCGGCCATTTTAGGTGTGGGCAAGGGCAGATTGCCTTCCTGGACTCCAGCGGCCATTTTCCAAGTGATCTCCTATTCAGGACACTGGCGGCCATTTCCTGGAAGTCTAAACACGTTCTCAGTGTTCTCTAGCAGCAGCATGACTCGTGTGTGCTCACAGCCATTCTCCCTGTGTTTCCTGTCTGTGTACTGGACGCTGGGCAGCCATTTTATTGAAGCTAAAGCACATTTCTAGAACCTTTTAGCACTCATTCTAGCAGCTGACACAGACACAGTTTTTGTTTCCTCTGCACTTGGGAGCACTCAGGGACTACAGGCACTACTTGTGGACAGCGCAGAACTCCTCAGGGTGGTGAGTCCGGCGGAAAGAGCCCCTCAGTCAGTGGTGGCAAGGAGGGCGGGACTGTCACTGTCCTAAGTCCACTTCGGGTGGCAGACAGGATAGGGTCAGCATGGCTTCAGAAACTGGTGTTTCTTCCCCCGGAATCCAGGCAATTGTAACCGGGTCACCTGCGGATTGCGCAGTACCCATGGACACCCTGACGGCGGTCCTCAATTTACTTGTTGCCAAGATGGAGGCGGTGCGTGAGAAGAAGGTGCACTAAAGAGGCCCCTGCCCCCCCCCCCGTCCTCTGGGGAGAGCGCTGACGCAGACTCGGGTCCTGCTGAGGCTGGTGACCCCTGTTCTGTCTTGTCAGATGACGCTGACCAGGGCCGTTTCGGACCGGAGGATGAGTCCCCGTCCGGGTCCGGGCGCGACAAAGCGCTTGTTGGAGCACTTATCACAGCTGTGCGTGATTCCCTGAAGATTCAGGAGCCAGCAGATTCCTCTGCTGATGTTCCTGTCCCTTTTGGGTTCCCCAAGCCAGCATGTTCACCTAAGGTGTTCCCGTATCTGACTTATTTTGACAAGTTTATTTACAGTGAATGAGGTCGCCCGCTACGGACCTTTGGTCCCCAAATACATGACGGTGCGTTACCCTTTTGAGGAGAGCCTTCTCAAAGATGGTCGGCTCCTCCGGTCGTGGACCCCCCAGTATCCAGGTTAAATAAAGTAACCACGATCACGGTTGAGGGGACTCCTGCATTCAAGGATCCCACGAACAGAAAGGCAGAGGCAGTGGCTCGTTCCTCGTTTACGGTGGTGGGGTCAGCCGTGCGACCAGTACTGGCATCCGCACTTGTGTCGCAGACACTGACTGAGTGGGCAAAAGTTTTGCACCGCGAATTGGGAGAGCAACAGGCTTCTCCTGTCTGCGTGGAACTAGCAGACCAACTAGTGCAAGGCCTTAAGTACATCTGTGACGCGGCCCTGGATACTCTCCCTCTGTTATACAGGGCTTCAGTGTCAGCTGTGGTGCTGAGGCGCCTGATTTGGCTAAAATGCTGGTCTGCTGACCAGGCATCCAAAAAAGCCCGGACGGATCTTCCCTTCCTTGGCAACCGGCTCGTTGGAGCCTCATTAGATGACATTGTTGAAAATGCCACCGGGGGTAAGAGTACACTACTCCCACAGGCCAGGAAGGCTAAGGAGCCACGCCATAGGCAAGGGCCCTCCTTTTCCGCTCACAAACCTTTTTTTTCGTCCGCCCAGAGCTTCGACAAAGCGTCCAAGCCAGACAGGACGTCCACGGACGATCAAAGTCGTCCCTGGAACCGCAAGCCTAACAAGCCTGCGAATAAAAGTGCTACCGCACGAAGATTGCCCCCACCCATATCTCGGGCGGGGGGTCGCCTTCAGGAGTTTGCAGCACGGTGGTCCTCGCGGTTGTCCGACCAATGGGTCTGCAATCTGATTTCCACAGGCTACAAGATAGTTTCTCTCTTGGCTGCCAAACAGTTTCTTCCCCTCCAGCATGCCCGTATCCCCGGCTCGCCGGGAGGCCCTCTTGGGGGCGGTAAGGGATTTGCTGAAGTGCGGGGTGATTGTACATGTTCCGGAATCAGAAGCTTCCAGGGATTCTACTCAAATCTGTTTGTGGTTCCCAAAAAGGAAGGGGTACGGCCTATCTTGGACCTAAAAGCCCTCAATCACTTTGTAAAAGTGTAGAGGTTCCGAATGGAATCGGTGCGCTCAGTAGTCGCTGCACTCCATCAAGGGGACTCCCTGGCGTCCTTAGACATCCAGGATGCGTACCTGCACATACCCATATGCCTTCGGCATCAAAAGTTGCTGCGGTTTACAGTCGGGGAAGCCCACTACCAGTTGTGGCTCGTCCCTTTGGTCTGGCTTCAGCCCCCCGAGTCTTTATCAGGGTATTGGATCCAGTGTTGGCGTTGCTACGGCAACATGGGATCGTGATCATGCGATACCTAGACGATCTTCCGTCTCAGTATTAGACGAGGATGTGGCGATCACCATGCAGACCCTGCAAGAATTTGAGTGGCTGTTGAACCTAATGAAGTCGGTGATTGTGCCGACCCAGCGTCTGGAGTACCTAGACTTGCGGCTGGACTCCAGGGAAGCGAGAGTGTTTCTCCCTTCATGCAAATTGCAGACTCTCAGATCTGTGGTAAAACAGCGGATGAACCACAAGTGGTCGTCGCTCCGCTTTTACATGCGAGTACCTCCTTCAAGGCAGTACCTTATGCCCAGTTCCACACCAGAGTCCTGCAGAAGAAGATTTTGACAAAATGGGACGAATCTCAGTTGTCCCTGGATCGACAGATCCAGGTGAGTCAGTCAGATACTCACTGTTCTGGTGGTTGAGGTCCCTGTGATTCAGTCTGGGAAATCGGTCTCTCTACATGGTCGATGAGACTGCAAGGGCGTCCGATCAGGACCCAATCAGACAAAGCCACGGACGTGGCATAAGTCAATCACCAAGGGGGGACAAGAAGCTCAGCCGCTGCACGGGAGGTCGCTCACATACTTTGGTGGGCAGAGCGACATGTACCGGCCCTGTGAGCCATTTACATCCTGGGAGTGGAGAACTGGCAGACGGACTGTTTGAGTCGACAGGTTCTGGACCCTGGGGAATGGTCATTACATCCGGAGACATTCAGGTTACTGTGCCTGAGGTGGGGCACACCAGGCGTGGATCTGCTGGCCTCCCGTATCAATCGGAAGGTGCCAAGATTCGTGTCCAGGACAAGAGATCCATGGGCCGACGCGTCAGATGCGCTGGTGGCTCCGTGGGATCAGTACTAGCTGTTTTACGCCTTTCCTCCACTGAAACTGTTACCACGTCTGCTTCGCAGGGTGGAAGCTGTGGGGATCCCAGTGATACTGGTTGCCCCAGATTGTCCGCAGCGTCCCTGGTACGCAGACCTGGTGCGTCTGGTGGCAGACGCTCCCTGACGACTGCCCCTGCGAGAGGACCTTCTGTCTTAAGGTCTGATTCTCCATCCTGCTTTACCATCGCTGATTTTAACGGCATGGCTTTTGAGAGCCAGGTGTTGAGGAACCGGGGTCTGTCGGACTCGGTGATCCCAATTGTGTTGAGAGCACGGAAATCTTCTCGGAAGATGTACCATCGTACCTGGAAGGCCTACATCTCCATGTGTGAGGAGAAAGGATGGCATCTGTGCTCCTTTTCCATATCCAGGATCCTGCTTTTCTTCAGCAAGGAGTAGACCAGAAATTGGCATTAAGCACCATTAAAGGGCAAATTTCAGCATTAGCTGTCTTTTTTCAGCGACCCCCCCCCTGGCATCTCACTCCTCAGTGAGTACCTTCGTTCAGGGGGTACGACATGTAGTCCCTCTGGTGCGTCCACCGCTACCCCCTTGGGATCTAAACCGGGTGTTGGCTCTACAAAAAACGCCATTTGAATATATCAGGGAGATTCCCCTGTTGACTTTCCCTGAAGGTGGCCTTGTCTTGCAAGTCGCCTTATCTGGTTATCCACAAGGATAAGGTGGTGTTGTGTCCGCGACCGTCTTTTCTACCATAAGTGGTCTCGGCTTTTCATATCAATGAGGACATTGTATTGCCATCTCTGTGTCCTAAGCCGAAGCACCCTAAGGAGATGGCCCTTCGCGCTCTGGATGTGCTTCGGGCTCTTGAGGTGTATTTGTCTGCCACAGCTCCCTTTTGGAAGTTGGACTCACTGTTTGTTTCGGTGGCTGGTCCAATGAAAGGCATGGCGGTTTCGTCGGCCGCCATTTCCAGGTGGATCGGACTGACGGTAGTGCAAGCCTACGCTTGGAAGGGGCAGGTGCCCCCCTTTCCGGTCACGGCCCACTCCTCAAGGGCAATCGGAATGTCTTGGGTTTTCCGACACCAAGCGTCTGCCGCTCAGGTGTGTAAAGCGGTCACATGGTCGTCTGTCCACACGTTTACCAAGTTCTACAATGTAGACGCCGGTGCATCGGTTGATGCCTGTTTTGGCTTCAAAGTTTTGCAGGCAGCCATGTAGTTGCAATTGAATATGCAATGGTTAGCAGAGTGGTTAGCACTCTCACCTAGCAGTAAGAAGGGTCGCTGGTTCGAATCCCAACCACGACACTTCCTGCCTGGAGTTTGCATGTTCTCCCTGTGCCTGCGTGGGTTTCCTTCGGGTACTCCGGTTTCCTCCCACAATCCAAAGACATGCAGGTAAGTTAATTGGCTTCTGTCCAACAAAAATTGGCCCTAGTATATGAATGGGGACCTTGGATTGTGGGCTCCTTGAGGGTAGGGACTGATGTGAGTGTGCAATGTACAGGGATGGGGACAATTGTAGACACTCGCTCAGGTTGAACTGGATGGACTGATGTCTTTATTCAACCTTACTAACTATGAAACTATGAAACTACTATGAATATATTTTAATTTTTAATTTTAATTTTTTTCTTTTACTGTTTTTTCGAGAAAAACACAGTACTGTTATGTTAATGCACTGTTGCATTACTTCCGCAGTTTGATGCGGTTTTGGGTGATCACTCCTGTTGGGGATACCCTGATTTTTGTGGTGGTTTTTCCAGCACTGTTGTTTTTTGTGGGTAAAGTTTCACTAGTTCCCACTTGCCACGGTGGATGAAGTTTTTATGCTGTTTTCCCACCCCTCGTTTGGCACTGCTTGGGGACGTCCCATTTGTTACAGAGAGGAGCTGTGTCGGTCGGTGAATATAAGAGAAAATAGGATTTTTTGTACTCACCGTAAAATCCTTTTCTCTGTAATTCACCGACCGACACAGCACCCGCCTCTCCTTTTATCTTTATGTTATACTGCTTGTTGACGTACTGAGGTCTGTCTGCAGACAGGGGGGTTGTTACCCAAGGGACCACCCCCTGGGCGGAACTAAGAGTTCTGAGTGTTGTATTACAACTATGCCTAGTATTCTCCTAGTGATAAGGCTAACAACCCATTTGTTACAGAGAGGAGCTGTGTCGGTCGGTGAATTACAGAGAAAAGGATTTTACGGTGAGTACAAAAAATCCTATTTTTTTTAAACGGCAGTTTTTTCAGGAGCAGTGATTTTAGTAATGTTTAAAGTGAAACAATAAAAGTGTAATATTCCTTTAAATTTCGTACCTGGGGGGTGTCTATAGTATGCCTGTGAAGGGGCGCATGTTTCCTGTGCTTAGAACTGTCCCTGCACAAAGTGTAATTTTTGCAGGAAATGGGGGTCCCCCCAAATGCAATAACCAGGCCCTTCAGGTCTGCTATGGATATTAGGGAGACCCCAGCCAAAAAAAAAAAAAAAAAAAACTGGCGTGGGGTCCCCCTCAAAATCCATACCAGACCCTTATCCGAGCACGCAGCGGGAGCCTCCCATTGCGTGGAGCGGCGACGCCATGGAAGAAGATGCCGGACGAGAAGACCAGAGCAAGAAGAAGCGGATCGGAGGAAGAAGGTGATGGAAGAAGAAGATGGAAGAAGATGCCGGAAGGAGAAGATGAAGAAACCGAAGGATGAAAAGAGGAAGAAGGAAGACCAGAAGAAAGAAGATTTTAATAAAGGAATTGTCAAAGACAGTCTCCTGTCATTTTTACCATTTTTGACACTTTTTGGTGAAATGGTAGGGGTACTTTTGTACCCCCTTACCATTTCACACAGGGGGGGCGGGATCTGGGGGTCCCCTTGTTAAAGGGGGCTTCCAGATTCCGATAAGCCCCCCGCCCTGCAGACCCCCACAACCAATGGCCAGGGTTGTGGGGACGAGGCCCTTGTCCTCATTAACATGGGGACAAGGTGCTTTGGGGGTCTCAGACCCCCAAAGCACCCTCCCAATGTTGAGGGCATGTGGCCTGGTACGGTTCAGGAGGGAGGGGGGGCGCTCTCGTCCCCCCCTCTTTTCCTGCGGCCTGCCAGGTTGCATGCTCGGATAAGGGTCTGGTATGGATTTTGAGGGGGACCTCACGCCATTTTTTTTTTTTTGGCTGGGGTCCCCCTTAATATCCATAGCAGACCTGAAGGGCCTGGTTATTGAATTTGGGGGGACCCCCACGCTTTATTTTTTATCAATGACTTTTTTTTTATCAATGGCTTTCAATGAATGACTGTTCTCTGTGTTATGGGGAGCCGTCAATTCATTAGCCGCGAGTGATTTTAAATAGCTTTTTTTCCTGCAAAAATTACACTTTGTGCAGGGACAGTTCTAAGCACAGGAAACATGCGCCCCTTCACAGGCATACTATAGACACCCCCCAGATGTGATACTGCAATGCTGTACTAACAGCACGCACACACTAATCCCCAGAATCACAGCACATAATGTCAGCAGTCAGCAGCACATAACACTGACACGCTGACACTGACAACACAATATGCGAGGCTGCCGGCGCGGCGGCCTTTTATACTGTGGGGCGTGTACTAAACCCCCTGAGCTATAATTGGCCACAGGCATCCTGCCTGTGGCCAATTATGGCTCTCCTCGCCGCTGGCTCTTTGATTGGCCAAGCATGCGGGTCACAGTGCATGCTTGGCCAATCATCAGCCAGCAATGCACTGCGACTGGCGCAGTGCATTGCGGGCCGCTCGCATCACACGAATTTGATGCGAGCAGCCCAAACAGTTCTGGGCTTGCCGAACGGGCGAACGCCCGATGTTCGATTCGAACATGGGTTCGAATCGAACACCGGGCTCATCCCTACTCTCAACACCAAATAATATGTCTGGTAGAAATCCAATACAGCTCACCATCCAAATACCACCATTCCTACAGTGCATGGAGGTGGTAATATCCTGTTATGGGGATATTTCTCTGCAGCAGGGACTGGAGCAATTGTCAGGTTAGGAGAAAAATGGATGGGGCAAAATACTGTCAAATTCTTGAGGATAATCTGCTGCCCTCTGCCATAAAGTTGTCAATGGGAAGAAGGTTTACCTTTCAACATGACAATGACCCAAAGCACACAGCAAAAATAACCACACAGTGATTAAAGGAAAAAAATGTTAATGTCTTTTCATGGCCTAGTCAGAGCCCAGACTTAAACCCCATTGAAAATCTGTGGAATGACTTGAAGACTGCAGTCCACAAATGTTCACCATCAAATTTAACTGAACTTGAGCAGTTCTGCAAAGAAGAGTGGGCAAATATTGCAGTCTAGATGTGCAAAGTTAGTAGAGACATATCCTAACAGACTAAGGGTTGTAATTAAAGCAAAAGGTGCTTCAACAAAAAACTGATACGAGGGGGGGGTGATCCTTTATCCAACCCAGTGATTCTGTTTTTTATTATTTTTTTTAAGGCTGGGTTCACACTGCTGCCGCATTCGGCTCACAGCAGGGGTCCGGTGCGTCTCTGTTCTCCGTTTCAGGGATAAATCACAATTTAAAAGAAAAGTATTGCTTTTTTTTTTTGATTCATACTTACCTAAGTGGATGCAGCATTAGACCAATGCTGCATCTATCCCCGCCATCTCTGCACTGAGAACCGAGACACTGAACACCGCCGATGGCTCAGTTCTCACAGATCCCAGAGAGGAGAGCTGCTGACTGTCAATCAGCGTCTTTCCTCTCTGCTCCTCCATGCTCACTGGAGCGCTGAGCTGTAGAGGGGAGGGGAGCGGCCGTCTCAGGCTCTCAGAGATGAGCCGCTTAGACTGCCATCAATCAAGGTAGCTGGCGGATCCAGACTTGGGAAGTCGGGATGACGCGATTCTTTCGATGGCAGTGACGTCAGCGGAGAGCGGACTTCAGACCGCTCTCCGCTGATAACGGGAGTGCAAAATGAATTGCAGTTCTGTGACCCAGAGGAGAAACCCAGCGTAAAAAGCTCAGGCTGGACTTCTCCTTTAATTTGTGAGTGGAATATTGGTATATTCGATAAACCCACATTTACATACATGTTTGCGTGATGAAAGTCTTTTTCTCTTTCTCGCTTTGAGTCACTCCGGAGAACAGTGGTCTTCTATGCATTGGAGGATATCCTGGACACTTACCTTTAACAGCAGTACACTACACTCCCATCTGAAGGCACGGTCTGACCCAAAGAGGGTCGCTCCTTGAGGTGAGCGGGCATTGCACCCGTTGGTGGAAGTGGTGGCATGTATCACAATATACTTTTCCTGTATTAGAGGAGCACTGCTATGACTAAGCACCATGTTCGGTGTGAAACATGTCAGCGGCTGTGCAGTTAGTCTGTATACAAGCCTAGATGCTATGATTTTAATTATATTTTTGAAATAAAGTTGAATAATTTGGAGTGCGGCTATCCAGCTACATCTTTTCTACTATTAGAGGAGCACCGTATGGACAGTTTATGAAGTCAGTATTAACTTGTTAACCGCTTCCCGACTGCCCACTGCATATATACGTCAGCAGAATGGCACGGCCAGGCAATACCACGTACAGGTACGTGGCCCTTTAATTGCCTGGCCGTGACCCCGGCCGCGGGACCAGCGGACCCGATCGCCGCTGGTGTCCCGCGATCGGGTCACAGAGCTGAAGAAAGGGGAGAGGTCTGTGTAAACAAACCTCTCCCAGCGCTTCCTACTCTGCCTGTCATTGATCGGATGTTCCCGGTCATCAGGAAAGCCGATCAATGACGTCAGACGTCAGCCCCGCCCCCTAATGTAAAAAAACACACACACGTCACAGCCCATAACCCCTCCCCTCCCCCTAGTGGTTAACTCTTTCACTGCATGTGTCATTTATACAGGAATCAATGCATTTAAATAGCATTGATTGCTGTATAAATGACAATGGTCCCAAAAATGTGTCAAAAATGTCCGATGTGTCCGCCATAATGTCGCAGTCACAATAAAAATCGCTGAACGCCGCCATTACTAGTAAAAAAAAAAATATTAATAAAAAATGCTATAAAACTATCCCCTATTTTGTAAACGCTATAACTTTTGCGCAAACCAATCAATAATCGCTAATTGCGATTTTTTTTACCAAAAATATGTAGAAAAATACGTATCGGCCTAAACTGAGGAAAAATAATTTTTTTATATATTTTTTGGGGATATTTATTATAGCAAAAAGCAAAAAATATTGCATTTTTTTCAAAATTGTCGCTCTATTTTTGTTTATAGCGCAAAAAATAAAAACCGCAGGGGCGATCAAATACCACCAAAAGAAAACTCTATTTGTGGGAAAAAAAGGACACCAATTTTGTTTGGGAGCCACGTCGCACGACCGCGCAATTGTCAGTTAAAGCGACGCAGTGCCGAATCGCAAAAAGGGGCCTGGTCCTTTGGCTGCCAATTGGTCCGGGGGTGAAGTGGTTAAAGAGAACTTTATATGCACAGATTGTTTATATATTTATTTATTTTATCATGTATTGATTTAGGGCACTTTGTGCAATTAGGTCTTTTATGGTATGTTGTATGTTGGAATACAAAAAAAAAAAAAAACGGCTTTCTATTTTTCTAAATTTCGGTCTTTTTTAATTTTTTTTACAAAAAAATAAAAAACCCAGAAATGATCAAATACCACCAAAAGAAAGCTCTATTTGTGGGGGGGGGGGGGGGGAAAAAATAAATAATAAAAATGTAATTTGGGTACAGTGTTGTATGACCACACAATTGTTGTTCAAAGAGTGACAGCGCTAAAAGCTGAAAATTGGTCTGGGCAGGAGGGGGGTTTAGGTGCCCAGTAAGCAAGTGGTTCATTTTATTTATGTGTATGTGTGTTATACAGTATAAAAGGATGTGTATTCTAGATTGCTGGTCACAGGCGGTACTGCAACACCAGGCTTTTATTCTGAAGTGCACTGCAGCTTTCAGCTTAGGAGGCTATTGGGAGCAGCGGGCTTGTCAGCGTCAATAAACTGCCAACCAACAGAAAATTCTGCTGATGTCCAAGAATCCAATCAGCTTTTGCTACACTGCATCCTCTGCGTATTAACCAGCAAACATCTCTGTAATCCCCTCTGTCTCCATAAATGGATTTTATTTTATCTGCGTTTTACAACATACCAGGTAATGTAAATACTCATTTGAGGACTGAATGATGCAGCAATTTCTAAAGGCACCTTTTCTTTATAAGTGACCAGGTAACGTGGTGATGTGTACAGTTGCAATATTAATAGCTAACTATTTATAGCATCTTATTAACTATTTAGATGATCTTTATTGCAGTCTGCATTGCACACCTCCTTATTTGTTCATTTGATGTAACAGACTCCTATCATTATCATCATCATCATCCTGTAACAAAACAAAAAAATGCCCATACATCACAAAAACATCACAAAAAATAAAAAATATATTTAAAAAAATATTTCAATAGAAACTGTAACTGCCTGCTTCTATCGTGTGTGTTTGTATGCCTTAGGCTTTATTCATCATCAGAAAAATTTGCATTAAATTTGCATTTTTCTCCTGAGTCCTTAAAAATTACTTTCTATTCATATTTACTTTAAAACATTTTGAACGGCAATTTTTTTTTGTTTGAGGTTGCTTTTGGTTTTCATTATTCCCTGTACTTAGAAGGTTAACTCAGCAATTGAAGCATACAGTGTTGTCAGATTAGATTAGTGCACATAGCAAAAGGGTTCATGAAATACTGTGCAGGCTGGTGACAAAACGATAGAGTTTAGCATTCCTTGTTTAATGACTTACCTGTTTAACGACCACTCGGACTTACCACCAGCTCTCCCCACCCAAATGACGCGCTATACATCATGGTAAGAATTTTTGTTCTTTATATTTTCATGTTCTGTACTTATGCAAATTAAAACAACATTATTGAGCATTAGTTTTGTGTTTAGCCTTTTTTTTCTCAATACAATACAGTACAGTAGTTAAGAATGCTTAAAATATTGATTACTTGTGTCTCCTCGTTTAATGACCTGGTCATTGGAAGGGAACCTGGTCATTAAGTGAGGAGTACCTGTATAGCCTAATAAATGCAGTTGGTACAAGCAGTTTTTTAGATTCCCTATATTGCTTTTTTTTCTGTCTAGATGTTTTACGGTTTAAGTATATCCAAAGCCAAATTTATATTTTTAGTTTTGGATAGTGTAAAAATTTTAAAACCCCTAATCAAGATTTATTTCACGCCGAGTACCCTTTGGGGAGATTTATCCTCTCTATGGGGTCTATTTATAAAAAACAAATTTGCACGGTCATCACAAAAAATCGCCATAATGTGTCTAATATGTCTTTTAACCACTTGAGCCCCGGAAGGATTTACCCCCTTCCTGACCAGAGCACTTTTTTGCGATTTGGCCCTGCGCCGCTTTAACTGACAAACTTTTACCTGATCTCCTTGCATTGTAACTCTGCATTAGTCAGTGGTAAATGTGATATACACTATATACAATCACCCGACACTAGTTTGTTTCCAAAAATCCATGACTTAACTTCACAGTTCACACAAATACGCTTTAAATTCAAATTGTAGCACTGACGTAAGTAATTTTTTTTCCCACAGTAACGTGACAATCCCTCCACCTCCGGTCTAACTAATCACTCTCTCCTTATGGCACGGACCCCTGTGCAAACAGGTGGTCATGCAAGCGGGTATCAAAAGGGTTAACACGGACCATAAGCTTCTCTCACGTCTCCTTAGATCTCAGCAAGGACACCAGGTCATGGGTAGAAAGAAAAGATCTAAGTGCTCACCGCTTAAGTATAAGATTACATTTTTGTGTTCAAACACAAACTACTCACATAAAGATGATAAAAACACAGCATGTAAAGCCGACAATCGAATTAGTTACGTAGGGCAGCAGCAGGTGACGTAATGCGTAGCTCCTCCCCCGTACGCGTTACGTTCAATCAGAACTTCGACATCACCGGACTTCTCCCGTCCATGATGTCACCAGATCCCCCTGAACTGGGCTGACCGGAACTCCCTGAAGACCCAGAAGCCGGCAGAGAGTTGAGTACCGATCAAAAGAATTTTGATCGATCAAAAAAATTAATCGATTAATCGAGGAATTAATCTTTAATTTCCACATCCCTAATATATATATATATATATATATATATAAAAATAGACCCCTTTATCTACTTTAAGGCCACGCCTATTCTGGCACTTTTTGTTTACATGTAACAATCATAATTTTTTGCTAGAACATTTCATAGAATCCCCAAAGATTATATATATTTTCTTAAAGCAGAGGCCCTAGAGAATAAATTGGTGGGTGTTGCAAGTTTTTATATCACACTGTATTTTCGCAGGGGTTTTTCAAACAATAATTTTTTTTTTTAAATACACTTTTTAAATTTTAATGCAAAACAACATAATGCATAACCCAATTTTTTGCTAAAATATAAAGGATGTCCATAAGCAACACTTTAATCGCTTTCGGACCACCCATTGCATATATACTGCGGCAGGGTGGCCCGGCTGCGCGAAATCACGTACCTGTACGTGAATTTGTGAACCAGGTCTGGGGTGCGCCTGCGTGCCACTGGCGACCCACTGTGATTGGCCCCAGCGGTAGCCAATCACCTGGTCCGCAGCCATCTGCGATCGTTCAGAGGAAAAGGCAGAAAAGTGATCTGCCTATGTAAACAAGGCAGACTGCCATTCTGTGAGGGAGGAAAATGGGAATCTTGTATTTCTGAAAACGGATCTCTGTTTTCCTCCAGTCACAGCATTCTCTCCACGGTTAGAAAGCACTCCCTAGGAGCACACTTAACCCTTCGATCTCCTCTGACGTTAACCCCTTCCCTGCCACTGTCATTTTCTACAGTGACCATTCATTATTTAGCACCGATTACTGTATTGGTGTCACTGGTCCCCAAAAAGTGTCACTTGGTGTCAGATTTGTCCGCAGTCCCGCTAAAGCAGACAGTTACCATAACCCCGGTATATTCTTAAACTGCGGACTGTCCTCTTTCTGATAAAAGTGGTCTCCGCAGTGGATTTGCAGCAAGATCACTTTTATTGGGGCGGGAGAGGCCCCCACCTCCCGCTGTGCTCCTGTAGCCAATCGGGTCCTCTCCCCTCTGAGACATGGAGCCAAGTGAGGGAACGATGGCCCCCGCTCGGCTCCATAACATTGGATGACGGAAGTGATGTCAAACGTCACTTCAGCCCAATGGTCTTAAAAGGAGAAAGATTTATTTATTTATTTTTACATTTTTTTTTTGTCATGCTTTGTTTTTATTACAAGGGATGTTTATATTTCTTGTATTAGGAATAAAAGTGACCCCAAAAAAATGTTTTTTTAAAAGGACAGTGCAACAATAAAAAATAAAAAGTAAAATAAGAAAAAATTTAAATAAATTTAAAGCGCACAGAAGCGAACGCATACGTAAGTCACGCCTGCATATGAAAACGGTGTTTAAACCACACATGTGAGGTATCACCACGATCGTTAGAGCGAGAGTAATAATTCTAGCAAAAACCTATTCTGTAACTCAAAACTGATAACCTGTACAAATTGTTAGCCATCGTCTATGGAGATTTTTAAGGGTCAAAGTTTGTTGCCATTCCACCAGCGGGCACCATTTTGAAGCATGACATGTTGGGTATCAATTTACTCGGTGTAACATTATCTTTCAAAATTTAAAAAAGAAAATTGAGCTAACTTTACTGTTGTCTTATTTTATTTTATTTTTATTTTAAAAAGTGTATTTTTTCCAAAAAAAATCATCTTTGTACATTCCACAATGACTTAAAAATTGAGCTGATAGTACATGATACTACATGTACTGCATGTAGGGAACATACAAGTTCATTTAAGGTAAAGGAATACATTTTCAAATAAGACCTTTGGTGTTTACTGTGTTGCAATTTGTTTCCTAGTCCTAACAGATCATTTAAATTGCCTATACAGTATACTGTATACTTAAAGCGGTAGTAAACCCATCAGACTATTTTTCTGTATATGGACAATTGCAGGTTATGAAATTTATTGTGCTAAATGAATATCCCCTTACCTGATTGCTTTGCGAGTAATCTGTATTTTTCTTTCTTATGACGTCACCCGCGCATGCACTGTATGTCGTAATTTGCCGGAAAAATGCAGGGTCTATGCCGGGGCTGCGTCATTTCCTAGTGTCGACGTCAGCCCCGACATCCCGCGATACTCCCATTGAGAAGCTGAGCCTTGACCCTATGTGACTCGCTAGGTCAGAGGGGATGTGGAGAGGAGACAAAGCTCGGGTTCAGGGAATAATGCGCACGCGCGGGATTATAGCCACAGCTACATACTGAGGGTGGAAATATATTACTGTATAGTCACGGAAGACAGCAGTAGTAATGGCGGTGGCGAGGTACAAGCAGGAGCGTTTACAAAAACCTATATTATAACAAGTAAGAAGGTTCTTTTAGCATACTATACATGGAACTTTGATTGAAAACACCTAAATTAAGTTATATATTGCGATTTTTAATTACATTGTCTGAGTTTACTACCGCTTTAAAGCACATCAATCGAGTACTCTGAAGATGATGGCCTCATCTGCAGTCAGTTAGGTCATCCATGGTAATGTCCACATTTGTGCAAAAATGGGTTTGTGGGCAAGGGTTTAATGCTCATGTATTGTGGTGGTGAATAAAAACTGGACCACAAGAGCTGTATTAACCTGATTTTAACACCCTAGAACAAAATATTGGCTGTTCCGCCTGACAGATATCCATCAAAAATAGTCTGTGAAGTTGGCTGCAATCCACCTCTCATTGGGCTACATTCAGATGGATGAATATCTGCGGCTAGTTTTCTGCATTCAATGATGACTAAACTCCGCCTTTGGACACAGCAACACTATAGCTGCATAAAAAAATAGTTGATTAGTTGTGGACAGTTTGTGTGTGGCCAAAACTGCAGAAACATCAACCCTGGATGCAGTGCCAGGACAAGGGGTGGGCAGGAGAGGCGGCTGCCCTGGGCACTGTGGTATCATGTGAGGTGGGGGGCACCATGAGGAGATTGAGGATGGAGAGGATTTGTGTTGGCAGGAGGAATTTGAGGAGCAGCAGGGTAAGAATTATTCTAGGAGAAAAGAGGATTTGTTCTAGGATGGTCGAATGGAGGGGGGTGGGGGTTGTTGTCCTAGGAGAGGTGATATGGTAGGGGGATGGTATTTGTGCTAGGAGGAGAGATTTTTTTGGGGGGGGATTTGTACTAGTATGGATGATTGGGGGGTGTTTGCGCTAGGAGGGGGGATAGGTAGATATTTGTGCTAGGAGGAGGATTTAGAGTAGGGGGGAGAGAAAATTTGAGGGGCAGATGATTTGTGCTAGAAGGGGTGCACTTGTGCTGCAAAACTTGGGGGATGGAGGGGGCTGAGATTTGTGCTGGGAGGAGGGATTTAAGCAGGGGGATTTATACTGGTAGGAGGGGGAGTCTGCTTAAGGGATAATCATGCAAGATTAGTGTAGAGCCTTCCAGCCTGACCCAATTACAGACTTACAACTATCATGGGTCACAAAAACAAATTTACCTACACTAGTTAGACACTAGAGGGTGCTACACAAGTGAATCTTCACCGCATTTAGTAAGCTCTGGTGAACATTAGTGCAACTGCTCTTGAAAAGTGCACAATCTATTTGCCTTTTGTAAATCAACCCCAATCAGTTCATGCACTGACAACAAGCATGCAGATTGGAGGAGAAAGGGATGAGCTCATCGCTGTGGCGCTTTTTCTTCACTGTTCAGTGACAAGTTGGGGCAGGTCCAGGATAACCTGGTTTCAGTGAAAGTGAGTTGAATGATACTGACTGAGGACATCTAGCATCAGGAAAAAAAGCACTACTGTGGAAATTTCTGGATTGAAGGTGAATATTGCAGCAAAAGATAATTTTGTTAGTTTTATTTTCTATTCTTTCTTTTTTGGCTGGAGTTCTTAAATGTGGAAACTATTTTTTTTTGATTTATCTTGTTAAAATATTAGACGAGTGGTACGGGTCTGGGGCACGGGGAAGCATAGAGATGAGTTTGTAAGGAGTAGAGATATCTGAACCAGATGACTCAATCCGATTCAGGGTATTCAAAAAGTAAAGCTTAAAAGAGTTGTGAAGTGAATTGTTTGTAGAAGATTATTAACCTTTATTAATGCATACCCCCTAATTTTTGTGTATGCCCCTGTATTTGTACTACTGTGTCTGAATAAAGAAAATAATTGAAAAAAAAAATGTGGAAACTATTTCATTTTGAGAACTGGAATATTATTTTTAGTCAAAGTCATTTGAAAGATTTGGTAACTGCCTCTTGTTAATAGACACTGCTGGAACTGTGTAAAGATTTCCACAAAGTTTAACTAGTTTATATGAGCAGTAAATGGAAGAACAATCATAGAGAGACTACCTTAAGTTAGGCAGTTGACATGCAAAACAGATTTACCCTCCAATACGTACCCAGGATGTCACTCAAAGTATGACCCAATGGAAGGCGTGCCAGACAAAATCGTAAACAGGTCCAAACAGCTTTAGCCATCCACAAAACATCCAACATGTTTCGGGGGCCAAACCACTTCATCAGGGCTGCATGTTAAACAGAGCTTTAACTAGACTCAAGTGTAGCCTTTATTATATGGATCTTTACAGGTTAAATGTAGGATCATAAGAATCAGCAGCAGGGTATGCCAGCCTTAGAGGCAATAGCAGTAAGCATTAGTGTGCCAGAAAAGTGTCAGAATTCCTTATTTCTATACGTGTGTCAGTGCAGAGAAAGCCTTGAAGGCAAAGCATTTGCATGACCTCCATTGAACCAGGATACTCAAAGGAGAGGTCAGCAATGGCAGATCCCATACTTTAACTGCTTCCTGCTCAGCCTATAGTCAAATGATGGCTGAGCAGGAGTTTTCCTATCCAGGGTAGACATAATACGATGTCCTCCTAGTCACGTGCCTCCTGCATGCTCCAGAGGCTGCTCTTTGCGGCTCACTCTGTCACCTGCTGTGTCCACCGGACACAGTGGACAACATATCGCTGTACTGGGCTGACACAGCATATGACAGATCACTGTACTGGGCTGACATCTGATCACTCTGTCACCTGCTGTGTCCACCGGACACAGTGGACAACATATCGCTGTACTGGGCTGACACAGCATATGACAGATCACTGTACTGGGCTGACATCTGATCACATGATGGTTGTACACAATGAATGGCTTTCATTCATAGCCACTCATTGTGTACTATTGTGATGATCTCTGTGATTGGTCACAGTGATCACATGGTACAGACAGTGGCGGCCACAGAGCATCTCTACCATGTGATAGCAGTGGCCAATCACAGCTATCACATTAGTACACACTGGCAATGAATGTATGCCATTCATAAAAATGATTGCTTATAACTGCGATCATCACTGTTATAAGTAATCATAGTGTAAAAAAAATCCTGAACACTTCCCCAGATTAGCACAGAAATTGTAAAAAAAAATAAAGAGTTCATCAGGATTGATCAATTTTGAAAAAGGTATACTATAGTTTGTAGACTCTATAACTTTCACACAGACTAAATAAGATACACAGATTTCTGTTATGTTTTACCAAAGAAATGCAGTAAAATAAATGTTAGCCTAAATGTATGAAGAAAGATCAGAAAGATTATTTATGTGAAAACTTTATTAAAAATAAATAAAAGTGTGTGTTTTTTTTTTTTCGAAAATGTTTTTTTTTTACTTATGTAGCAAAAAATAAAAACCCCAGTGGTAATTAATTAAATACCACCAAAAGAAAGCTCAATCTGCCTCAAAAAATGATAAAAATGTAATTGGGGTACAGTGTTGCATAACTGAGTAATTGGCATTCAAACTGTGACAGCACTGAAATCTGAAAATTGGCCTGGGCAGGAAGGGGGTAAAAGTTTTCAGTATTGAAGTTTTTAAATAACTTTCTCATGACAGTGACTTTTATATATTCCAGAAATGCTGTTCTAAGTTTCATATCCCCCTTTAGTCTCATCTGCATTAGGTCTGTGAGTTTTGCATATAAGTATAAAGGGTCATCAAACAGAGGGATTCATTTCCTAGGGCACAACTATCCACTAAAATAGGGCAAAGCAATATTGTAACAATTGAATACAGAAGGTTTGGGCACATTCTTTTCAAAATAGAATCTTTCATCCTTATTGCACTGGCCTGCAGCAGATGTCTGGACTTAGACTGAAACATGGCTCAGATATTTATGAAAACGAGCTTCTGCCTAAGTTCTCTATCATACTCTGTCAATAACATTCTGTTCTGTTGAAACCTGATTTTCTTCAACATCCTTTATGCCAGTGTTTCTCAACCTTTTTTCAGTCAAGGCACCCTTTAACAATTATGGACAGTCTCGAGGCACCCCATTCTAAAATGTAAAAACTATTCTAATAGTTTTACGTAATGCAGCAACACCCACACCAGTAGGTCACCCAATGTTAGAGGGGATTTATTCTTCCAAATCCAATACACTTTTGCACACTGGTACTGACTAGTATTCCAATGTTTCTCTTCACCCACAGTTTTTATCCATCACTTAGCTAATGAGACCCCAACTGATGGAGAGGGGCAGGAGAGGGGGATACAGTGATGCTGTGCAGGCGACTGACATCCTCCGTATCAACTGATGAAGCCATTGGTTGTTAGGATTCTAGCGACTAGAAGGTTGTAATGGTGCACAATAAAAACATGTGGCTTTGTGTAACTAAAAGGCAGGCTTCATCCACCTGCTGGCTTGTATACCATTTTTGGGCAATTGTAGGCACTTTGCTAAGGCACCCCTGAAGAAACCTCAAGGCACCCTGGTTGAAAAAGACTGCTCTATGCTAGCGTACCCCTAACGCATTATAACTGGCTTCTGTTTTCTTCACCTATAGCAGCCCCCTTTCCCATAAGGCAAGCAGACCTACCAGTACTTGGTTGCCCTGAAGACTTATACACAATGCTATAGTGCCTGGTAGGGATGAGCTGAACACCCCCCTGTTCGGTTCGCACCAGAACCTGCGAACAGACCTAAAGCTCGTGTGAACTTTAGAACCCTATTAAAGTCTATGGGACTCAAACTTTCAAAATCAAAAGTGCTAATTTTAAAGGCTTATATGCAAGTTATTGTCATAAAAAGTGTTTGGGGACCCGGGTCCTGCCCCAGGGGACATGTATCAATGCAAAAAAAAGTTTTAAAAAGGGCAGTTTTTTCAGGAGCAGTGATTTTAATAATGCTTGAAGTGAAACAATAAAAGTGTAATATTCATTTAAATTTCCTACCTGGGGGGTGTGTATAGTATGCCTGTGAAGGGGCGCATGTTTCCGGTGCTTAGAACTGTCCCCGCACAAAGTGTCATTTTTGCAGGAAAAAAAAGCTATTTAAAATCACTCGCCGCTAATGAATTGTCGGCTCCCGTAATACAGAGAACAGTCATTCATTGAAAGTCATTGATAAAAAAAATAAAAATAAAAAAAATTCAATTACCAGGCCCTTCAGGTCTGCTATGGATATTAAGGGGAACCCTGCGTCAAATTAAAAAAAAAATTACGTGGGGTTCCCCCTAAATATCCTCTGGGATGGATTTTAAGGGGAACCTCGCACCCAAAAAAAATGGCGCCCCCCTCAAAATCCATACCAAACCCTTATCTGATTACGCAACCTGGCAGGCCGCAGGAAAAGAGGGGGGGACTTGAGGGCCCCCCCTCCTGGACCGTACCAGGCCACATGCCCTCAACATTGGGAGGATGATTTGGGGGTCTGTGACCCCTCAAAGCACCATGTCCCCATGTTGATGGGGACAAGGGCCTCGTCCCCACAACCCTGGCCGTTGGTTGTGGGGGTCTGCGGGCAGGGGGCTTATCAGAATCTGGAAGCCCCCTTTAACAATTTCACCAAAAAAGTGACAAAAATTTTAAAAATGACAGGAGAGACGGTCTTTGACAATTCCTTTATTAAAGTCTTCTTTCATCTTCTTTCTTCTGGTCTTCTTTTCTTCATCCTTCGGTTTCTTCATCTTCTTCTTCCATCTTCTTCTTCCTCCGATCCGCTTCTTCTTGCCCTGGTCTTCTCGTCCGGTATCTTCTTCCACGGCGTCTCTTCTTCTTTGTGGGCCGCTCCACGCAATGGGAGGCTCCCACTGTGTGAGGCTTTGCGTCTTCTGACAGGTCTTTTATAAAGGAGGGTAGGGCCACCTGGTGACCCCGTCCCCCTCTGATGCACAGGGACTTGATGGGGACTTCCCTATGGCTTTCCCCATGACGTCAGAGGGGGGCGATATGCCGCTCTCGTGCGCATGCGCGGGAGTGACGTCATCGCCGATCCAGTGAATGACAGCGCTGGAGCAGCGAGACCCAGAAGTCAATCCGGGATTGATGGCGGCGGAGGAGGTCGTGGACAAGGGTCGCTTCGGGGGCTTCGTTCTCAGGTAAGTTATTCATAATGAGCTACAGTATCATTATACCTTTGCCTTGCAGGTTCCGTTTTTTTTTTTTTTTTTTGAAGGAGGCTTTACTTCCTCTTTAAAGTCTACACGCTTAGAAAATTTGAAAATTCAGTTTGTAAATGGATAGAAAACTGGCTAAAATACCGTATTCAGAGAGTATTGATTAATGATTTGTACTCTGAATGGTCTAATGCAGCGTACACACGATTGGAATTCTCGTCGGAAAAGCCTTGGATGGTTTTTCCGACGGAATTCCGGCGGAATCCGCTCAAGCTTGTTTTGCCTAAACACGGTCACACCAAATTCCGACCGTCAAGAATTGGCTCACACTGGCTCTCGGCTCACATTGGAACTCCGCCTGTCCAGCCCTCTGCACTGCTGTTCCGCCTCCTCTACCCCGAATGCAAATCACACCTCTACTGTCCCCGCCCCCGTGCGCGTCCCCGTCCCCTGTACAATATTATTAGTCCATCTACGAACACATATCTATATATATTTTTACTCCTTCCATATCTAAATACTCCTTCTATATATATATATATATATATATATATATATAGTACAATATGATTACTCCTTCCACATTATATATATATATATTTTTTGTTTATGTATTAATATATATATATATATATATATATATATATATATATATATAGTGGAAGGAGTAATAATATTGTAATATATATATATATATATATATATATATATATATTTATTTTGTTTTTGTTTATTATTTATTAATATATATATATATATAGAGCTGTGATTTGCATTCGGGGCACGGGGGCGGGGACAGTAGAAGTGTGATCTGCATTCGGGGTAGAGGAGGCGGAACAGCAGTGCAGAGGGCTGGGCATCTCATCCAACGGCAAATCTCATTCTATGGCAATGCACCGGTGTGTGAGAAATCATTGCAGCCATCTATCCTGTGCTATTTATCCCTAAGATCTTCTATGCAAGTAAAGGCCTTGTCTGGGCTATAGCCACATGCCTGGTTTTGCTTGCTATCTGGTAAGCAAGTTTTTCTTATTTTGGTGGTGCACTTCTTGGAGTGGATCACTGTGGTGTCATCATCATAAGGATTTATCCCATCATCTTCAAATACTGAAACATATCATCATGTTTTTCAATCAATCATCCTGATTCACTATTTGGGACTATTCTAGTCTAGCAGTGCACTTGAAAAGTCCGGCAAGCAGCATCTTTGGGGCGGGTTGAGAGCGCTGGTGATCCCTCTAGTGATGCATCCTAGATTTCTACTCACTTTTCCCACTGTTTTCTCTTTTTGCAATCATCTGAAATAAGTACCCCAAAATCTTTTTCTTCTGTAGTGCTGACCAACATTGTACCCCCAATGGTGTACTCTCTTAAAGTGTTACTAGACATAGGACCTTGCGTTCCCTATATCTCGTCTCCCACAGTACACAGAACATGTAAATGCAATTATTTTAGTAAATATAAACGGCTAAATACCTTTTCTCATCAGCAGTATATGGCAGTCTTGTGACTTCTATCAGTGTCTGGTAAAAGCTTGTAGGAGGAGTTTTCATTCTCCCATGATTGTCCTATGAGGCTGCATGACCCCTGACCCTCTGTCTGGACAGTGCTGATTGGCCCTGTGCTGATCACATGCACCCTCCCAAGAAAGAAAAAAATAAACTCTCTAGCAATACACACCAAACTGAGCATGTGCAGCGTGACTCCAAAGGCTCTGTCTTATTAGGAGATGGATTGGGGACTGTGGAAGAAGGGAAGGATCAGAGAAGACAGGATCAAACAGATTTTTTACACATTGCAGAGGATTAACTCTTTAGGTTCCACATATGAGTATAACAAGCATGCTTTACTGCATATACAGACTGATTTTACTGTTGTGGGTTTAGTAACACTTTAAGGGATTTCTTTTTTTTTTTAGAAACATTGGACTGCAGTTTCCACTGCCTTGACCAATCTTCCAGCAATGCCAAAGCCTAGGATCAGATGCTTCCAATTATTTTAGTTTTTAGGTCACTGGTTTTAGCTTGATTTAAAAGCAATGATAATTTTAGGGAAATAAAAATAATTGGAAGCATCTGATCCTAGGCTCTGATAAGTACACATCGTTTTCAACAGAGTGACTGCCATGACCAGTTCATGTACTATATCATTCCATAAGGCCCCTTTCGCACTGAAGCGTTTTTCAGGCGCTACACCGCTAAAAATAGCGCCTGTATAGCGCCTAAAAAAAGCGGGTCCTTTCAATCCAGTGTGAAAGCCGGAGGGCTTTCACACTGGAGCGGTGCGCTAGCAGGACAGTAAAAAAAAAGTCCTGCTAGCAGCATCTTTGGAGCGGTGAAGGAGCGGTGTATTCACCGCTCCTATACTGCTCCTACCCATTGAAATCAATGGGGCAGCGCGGTTATACCGCCGGCAAAGTGTTTTGCGGGTGGTTTTAACCCTTTTTTTTAACCCCGGGGGTTAAAACTGCCCTCTAGCGGCCGAACACTGCTGCGTAAACGATGATAAAGCAGCGCTAAATATAGCGCTGCTTTACCGCTGACGCCCGCACCGCCCCAGTGTGAAAGGGGCCTAAATGTAATGTTGTAGATTACACCTAAAAGTTAGTCTAAGTAGGAAGAACTGTGATTATTATAGTATGGCCGGAGGCACTTACAATATGATGTAGATGCAGTCCTGCACAGATTTAAATAATCAATAAGCACGCTTGTTCTCACCACCTAAAGTGACCCTGTATTGAGCATGAGAATGAGCAGTGTAATAACTGGGCATACAGATGGCCATTTTGTCTTTCACCAACATTTCCCTTGTTGTTGGCCACACCAAAACGCAAACATACAAAGGAGGGATAATGTGAAACAAAGGGATTACGAACAAGATACAAAGTACCCCGAATTAGTGGGTACTTTGTCGCAGTAAGTGGGCTTAGCACTATATAACCATATAGTGTGACCAAACCCCTGTATTTTTTGAATATGTTCAGGTGTTTTTAACTAGCCCTGCAGGAAACGTCATTCTTGAATGTGTGCGCTGTAATATGTTCGCTATTGCTTGTTGGTCTTATGGCAGCACCATCTTGAATTTAAACGCATTGGTGAGTGCTTCCCAAATATGTTTTTGTCTGACATATATACAGGTGTGTGGGGGCTGACATATATACAGGTGTGTGTGGGGGGGCTGACATATATACAGGTGTGTGTGTGGGGGGGGGGGCTGCCATATATACAGGTTTATGTTTGTGAGGGGCTGCCATATATACAGGTGTGTGTGGGGGGACTGACATATATACAGGTGTGTGTGGGGGGGCTGAAATATATACAGGTGTGTGTGTGGGGGGGCTGACATATATACAGGTGTGTGGGGGCTGACATATATACAGGTGTGTGGGGGCTGACATATATACAGGTGTGGGTGGGGGGTGGGGTGCCCACATATATTTACAGGTGTGTGGGGGCTGATATATATACAGGTGTGTGTGGGGGTGCTGACATATATACAGGTGTGTGGGGGCTGACATATATACAGGTGTGTGTGGGGGGGGGGGCTGACATATATACAGGTGTGTGTGGGGGGGCTGACATATATACAGGTGTGGGGGGGTGGGGTGCTGACATGCTGACATATATACAGGTGTGTGTGGGGGGGGGCTGACATATATACAGGTGTGTGTGGGGGGGCTGACATATATACAGGTGTGGGGGGGTGGGGTGCTGACATATATACAGGTGTGTGGGGTGCTGAGATATATACAGGATTGCGGGGGGGGGGGGGGCTGAGTGCATACAGGTGAGGTGGCCAGTGTGCAGATTCAGTAGGATGGCCGCGAGCAAGCCCTAGGGAATGTTGGTGGTCAGGCTTGGGGGGGGGGGGGGGGGGGCAGGGCTAAAGCTGTGTAAGGGGCCCAAAAATTTCTGATGGCTGCCCTGCCTGTAATAATACTGATACATTTCAATGGCTCATCCCTGTTTATCTGTACCCACTTTGCATTAGCTGCAGCTTGTATACCAGGTGTTAACCAGCTTGCAAAGAAGGCTTCTGCATCCAAAAACAGTCTAAATTCAGAAACATCAAAAGCAGCAAAGTAGTTACTTCTTTAACCACTTCAATACCAGGCACTTAAACACCTTCCTGCCCAGACCAATTTTCAGATTTCAGCGCTGTCGCACTTTGAATGACAATTGCGCGGTCATACAACACTGTACCCAAACTAAATTTTTTCCACAAATGGAGCTTTCTTTTGGTGGTATTTGATCACCTCTGGGATTTTTATTTTCTGCTAAACAAATAAAAAAACACTGAAAATTTAGAAAAAAAAAATGTTTTTTTTTGTTTCAGTTTCAAAACTTTGTAAATAAGTACGTTTTCTCCTTCACTGATGGGCACTGATGGGGCTGCACTGACGGGCACTGATAAGGCGGCACTGATAGCCACTGATGAGGTGGCACCAATGAAGTGGCACTGATGAGGTGGCATTGATGGGCACTGATATGTGGCACTGATGGGCACTGATAGGTGGCACTGATGGGCGACACAGATAGGCACTGATAGGTGGCACAAGTTGGCACTGATAGGTGGCACGGATAGGCGGCATGGATGGGCATGGATAGGCAGCACGGATGGGCATGTATAGGCGGCACGGATGAGCATGGATGGACACTAATAGGGGGCATGGATGGGCACTGATAGGCGGCATAGATGGGCACCAATAGGCGGCACGGATGAGCACTGATAGGCGGCACGGATGGGCACTGATAGGCGGCATTGTAGTGTAATGTATTTTACTGATGGATGCCAATCAGTGCCAAACAATAATGCATGCCAATCAGTGATGCCCATTGTGGGCACTGATTGGCATCCATTGTGGGCACTGATTGGCATCCATTGTGGGCACTGACTGGCATCCCTGGTGGTCTAGGGTGGCTTACCTGGTGCTGGGCATCCCTGGTGATCCTGCTGATAATCGATCAGCACAGACCCCCCTGTCAGAGGAGCAGCCGATCGCGTCAGATCAGGATTTTGAAACCACTTTTCCCCCGTCATTCTGCTATACAGCGGGCGGCAAATGGTTAAACCATTGTGAATGGCCGAGATCCGGGGATTTTTGGGGGCCCACTCGGGGCTCCAGCCCCCCTTTAGCCCCCTCCTCCCGACGCCACTGCCGTGAACCCACTTCATCTCCTCCCTTAACACAATAACTCACAGTTTACTCCGGATGTATCTCTTTTCTTATGCAATAAAATGTGATTGAACTCTTGAAATTATTGGATTGATTTACTAAAAGCAAAAAGGCCGTTCACTTTACAAGGAAAGTTGCAAAGTGTCAGGGAATTTGACCCCAAGGCTTAATGAATATGGCAACATTTTCCTTTGCAAGAATACCAAATCACATTGCTTGAAAATGATTGGATGATTGAAGTCAGCAGCGTTTTACAGTGAACAGTCTATTTGCCTTTAGTAAATCAACCTTCATGTGTCCCGTTTTCCAAATGATAATTCTGACCTGCTGATAATATTGGATCTCCCCTTTAATGTCACATAACCTCTAACATCCTTTGGAACTCCCTACCCCAGTATGTCCGATTATCTCCTACCCTGTCCATCTTTAGGTGATCCTTGAAAACAAATTTATTCAGGGAAGCCTACCCCACCTCCACCTAAAAACTGTACTTGGGTCACTTCCATCCGATCACCCCCCACAGCTATTACCTTTTGTACCACCTCCCCCTCCTTTTAGATTGTAAGAACCATGAGCTGGTCCCTTCTAATCCTTCTGTATTGAAATCAGTGGCGGTGCATCCATAAGGGGTGCAGGGGTGCCCCCCTAATCCATGCGCCCAGGCCCCTAATCTACATGCCGAGCGCCAGACGCATGGATTCTAATGGGGTTTTCTTTTCTTTTTTTAAGCCTAAAGGCTTTATTTGGCTTCAAAAAACGGTGGGCTCACAGAACACTGTGCCCCGAGCCCACCCAGTTGTGTGACAAATTAATATTCGCTATTGTCTTTCTGATTCTCCTACTGGCCAATCAGGCTTGATTGGCCAGGGAGTCTTAGGACACACACAATAGACTTCCTGTTCGCCCGGGAGGAGAATCAATGGCCCGGCTTTTCATTCCCCCTGACTCCAAAGGTAATGCCCTGTTTGCTGCCATCTCCCGTGTGGGGGTGGGAATTGGGGTGTGTGTGCGATCGCCGCATTCCCGGCCGTTTCCTGTGGGGGGGGTTTGGTGTTAGTTTGCTGCCTCCCCCCCAATATATTAAGCACCGGCCATCACTGATTGAAATGTATTGTAATTGCACTGTCCCCCTTTATAATGTAAAGCCCTGCACAAACTGGTTATACTTTATAAACCCTGAATAATAATAATAATAATAATAATAATAGGTTTTATACCATTTAAATCATTGCTTGCAGTATCTCTTGTACACATCAATGGCCCTGTGCTTATCACATGAGGAATAAGTACTAGAGAGTACATGCATAGCAAAATCATTACTAAACCGAAAAATAAATATTGTATTTGGATCATCTTCTGGTACATAAGAAAAGTCACAGCTGTTTATATACACTTTCATTCCAGGAGGTAGATCCTTAACTCTTTCTACATCTGCAGATACCTGTGATCAGCAAAACTTCACAACTCTAGTTAGTTCACATAAATATTCTGTCAAACTTCATCTTTAATCATCTCATTGATTTTATGAAGGGATTAATGGTGGTCCCTCCTCAAATTCCTCAGGGACATTGAGGTTAGAAACAGACAGTATGCAGAATACTTATTTTCAATGTGACATAATTTAGCCAATTTCTTCTTCAAAATCCCATTTATGATCTTTAAAAGAGTAGTATGGGAAGTTTTTTTTTTTGGGAATCATACTTACCTAGGTGGATGCAGCATCTGTCCCTCGCAGGCTCTAAGACTGAGAACCGAGCAATCAAACATCACTGATTGCTCGTTTCTCAGAGCTCCCCGTGCTGAGCTGTAAAGGGGGTGGGAGCGGCCAGCTCAGGCTCTCAGGGGCTTGCTAAAAGGCTGAGCCAGGTGCTGGTCTGGGCATGTGGGTAGATTCCGACCATATGGTCATGATCTTTCCCAAGACTGGACCGGCTCTGTGACATCAGCCAACAGCGGGCATTAGCCTGCTGTCTGCTGAAAACTGGTCACAGGAATGCAGAACGAACTATACTCCTGTGATCCACAGGATCAGTACAGCCAAACAGCTGTACTTCTCCTTTAATTATCCATTCGCCAGGGGGGTTTACACTTACTTGTTTCTGGTCAATTTCCCAAAAGTTAAAAGTTAGGCTATCTCCTACGCTACCCATCTTTAGGCTATCACTGAAAACTCATCTCTCCTGATAAGTTTCCCCTGCCTCTACCCAAAAACTAAACAAATTTGTAATTAAATCATTCCTTTACAGCTTTTATCTTTTATACCACTAGCCTCTTCCTTTTACATTGTAAGGCCTCTCTCTTTTATTAAATTGTATTGTAATTCTACAGTCTCCCATTATTTTGTAATGGGTGGCACCAATTCTTGGCACCATATAAATCCTGTACTCTTGATGAAAGCAAGAATTGTGCTTGCTGTCAAAAATTGCAATGATATGCACCTATCAAACAGGTGCAGAAAAATTGGTCTTTGGGTGTCGTGGCACCTTCACACCGTAACCCCATAGAGTTACTCTTGATGAGAACAAGAATTGGCCTTGCTGTCAAAAATTGCAATGATATACACCTGTCAAACAGATGCGAAAAAATTGGTCTTTGGGTTTTAATTGTGCCCATGAAACCTACACCAAAAACATTCTTTCAGGTGAAATCAACACCCACAACACTAGGCAGCCTAGAAGTCCTGCAGAGATTCCACATCCCGAAAACACTTAATCGGTGACATCGGCATCAGGGGTTTCATAGCTGCTGGTAATCCAGAATTGATTCATTTTGATAAAAGTCAGACAGTATACAGAGTCTGTGGACAGACGCATTCTATGATTAGTAACAAAACCTCCAGCAGCACTGAATGCCTGTTTGGAAAGCATGCTGGATGAAGGGCAGCCCAGCAGCTCAATAGCATACTGGACAAGTTCTGGCCAATGGTCTATTCTCATGACCCAGTATGCCAATGGATCGTCGACTGGAAAGCTCTCCATCTCTGTCTTCGCTCCTAGATAATCGTCCACCATATGATGCAGACGCTGCGGATGGGATGTGGAAGCTGACAGCCCTGTGTGGCGAGGACTAAAAAAATTGAGAAATGCATCACTTAGGTGGCCGCCTTCTCCACCACTCCTCTCTTGACCAACATAAGCCTCAAACAACGTTTTTCATGACACTGTATCCTACCAGAGTTGGGGAAGATTTCATCTTCTGCACTCTCTGTGGGGACGGGATGAGTTCTGAGACTTTCCCCTTATAACGGTGGTCAAGGAGGGTTGCCAACCAATAGTGATCCTTTTCTTTTACGCCACGTAATTTTGGGTCCTTTTGCAGGCTTTGAAACATGAGGGAGCCCATGCACTGCAAATTTGCGTAGGCATGAGAAGCAGACTCCTCAGGGTCACTGAGGATTACAGTATCTGGAACTGCCTTCTCCCAGCCACTGTCATGAAGATCCTGCCAGAAACTCAAACCCGGGCCGTCCCGGCCCTCAGGTCCCACTGCGCATGCGCGACCGGGCGCGTGCACGAGTGCGGCCGCGCACGGGGAGACAGGCGCGCGCTCTGGTTAGCGCCAGCCTGCCTATTTAAACTTGGCCTGAGCAGACGGTCCCCGCTGTCTGCTCTACAGCGTTGTGGTGTATGTAACCTGATCCTGATACCTCTGTCCTGTTGACCCGGCTTACCTGTGACTATCCAGCTATCTGCCTCTGCCTGTACCCGACCTCGGCTTGCTTAGACCACCCTTCTGCCTTATCCCTTGTACCTTGATGCCAGTCTGATTCCTGACCTGTCTTCCCTTGATGAACTTGATCACCTGTATTGTTCTAGTCCGGTCTGCAGTCTGTTCCCTGTGATGAACCTGATCACCTGTATTGCTCCAGTCCGTTCTGAGGTTCTGTTTCCTGTCCCAAGTCTGATCACCTGTACTGATCCAGCCTGCTCCAAGGTCCTGCTTCCTGTTTGCCTGTTGAGCCAGCTTACCTATCCAGTTCCAGTCTGCTCTGCTGTCCAGTCTGCTAAGCTGTCCATCCAGACCCATCCTGCTCTGCTGTCCAGTCTGCTAAGCTGTTTGTCCAGATCCAGCCAGCTCTGCTATCCTGTTTGCCTGTTGAACCAGCTTACCTGTCCCGTTCTGGCCTGCTCTGCTGTCCAGTCTGCTAAGCTGTCCATCCAGACCCATCCTGCTCTGCTGTCCAGTCTGCTAAGCTGTTTGTCCAGATCCAGCCAGCTCTGCTATCCTGTTTGCCTGTTGAACCAGCTTACCTGTCCAGTTCCGGCCTGCTCTGCCGTCCAGTCTGCTAAGCTGTCCATCCAGACCCATCCTGCTCTGCTGTCCAGTCTGCTAAGCTGTTTGTCCAGATCCAGCCAGCTCTGCTATCCTGTTTGCCTGTTGAACCAGCTTACCTGTCCAGTTCCGGCCTGCTCTGCTGTCCAGTCTGCTAAGCTGTCCATCCAGACCCATCCTGCTCTGCTGTCCAGTCTGCTAAGCTGTTTGTCCAGATCCAGCCAGCTCTGCTATCCTGTTTGCCTGTTGAACCAGCTACCTGTCCAGTTCCGGCCTGCTCTGCTGTCCAGTCTGCTAAGCTGTCCATCCGGACCCATCCTGCTCTGCTGTCCAGTCTGCTAAGCTGTTTGTCCAGATCCGGCCTGCTCTGCTGTCCAGTTTGCTGAACTGTCCATCCAGTCTATCCTGCTCTGTTGATCCTGCCTGCTGGACCAAACCAGCTCTCCTGTCTGTATCCGGTCTACTCTGCTATCCAGGCCTCCACCCTGTCCGCTGAGTTGACTTGGTCACTCCACCGGTCTGTTGATCCTGCCAGGCACCTGTGCTCCTCCTCACTCCTGGGTCTCCTGTCCCCATACCAGGGAACCAGGAGTGGGAGACGCAAGGGAGGTCTCTCTCTGCAATCTCGGGCTCGCACCACCAGGTACGTGACAGCCACATACTACTCCCAAGGGTTCTGGGGATGGAAAACCATCTCTTATTGTTTGACATATGTCTTCCTTTGCTTCAATGCCTCTGAAACTGCCAGAATCCTCCTCCTCCTCTCTCTCCTATTGTGTGTTCTGTGACATAGGAACAATGTTGTCTGCATAAAGTGGGCCTTGAGAGGAAAGGAAGTCCTCCTCTTCGTCCTGCTGCTCTGCCGCGAGTGCCCTGTCCATAATGCCACGCAGAATCTTCTCCAGCAGGAACACAACAGGGATTGTGTCACTGATGCATGCATTGTCACAGCTCAGAATCCTTGTGGCCTCCTCAAATGGTGACAGTACCAGTGCATGCATCCTTTATGAGCAGCCATTGGCTTGGGGAAAAAAAGCTGAGCCGGCCTGAGCCTGTTGTTGTACCATACTCACACAGGTACTCGTTGACACACCTCTGCTGCATGTGTAGCTGCTGCAGCATTGCCAAAGTCGAGTTCCACCTGATGGGCGGTTTACGGGCAGGAGGAATTCCCACTGAATTTCAGCCTGCCGAGCACTGGCTGTGTATGATCACCTGAAATGGCTACAGACTCTTCTGGCCTGCTGTAGTAGATCTTCCAACCCTGGGTACCTATTTAAGAAAATGCTGCACCACCAAGTTGAGGACATGTGCCAGGCACAGCACATGTGTCAACTTTCCCTGTCTAAGGGCGGACAGGAGGTTTGTGCCATTATCACACCACCATTCCTGACTCCAGCTGGCGTGGCATGAACCACCTCTGGGCCTGTCCCTGCAGAGCTGCAAGAATCTCTGATTCAGTGTGGTTCCTGCCCCCTAGACACACCAGCTGAAGCACTGCATGGCACCTTTTAGCCTGACTCATTGAATAGCCCTTTGAACACTTAGGGGGTACTTGAGGTTCATAGGACAATTCAGCAGAGGAGGGCATGGAGGAGAAGGAGGAGGGGGTAGATCTGAAAAACCTGGCATCATCACCAGCTGAGATGTGGGGGCAGAACAATCTGCAGCACTGAGCCCTGTCCTGAATCCTTCCGAGTAGCAAGCAGGGTTACCAAGTGTGCTGTGAACGAAATATATCATCCCTGCCCATGCTTGCTGGACCACGTGTCAGCAGTAACGTGGACATTGCGGCTGACTGCCTTGCCCAAAGATGCCACAACATTGAGTGCCATGTGATGGTAGAGAGCTGGAATATGCTATGTGGATAGAACCAGAGAAAAAGCCGCCACCTTTGGTCTATCACTCTGCGCTCATGGATCAGAATATTCAAAGTTTGATACTCAATGTATATATAAATATATAAAATATATAAATAAAATTAAATGAGATAAAATATGGATGGGTTAAAATGTATTCACATACAAAAATAAAGCAGCTACTGTATGGTAAAAACAAGAATGGTGATACGGCGATATCCTAAATGAGTCCCAACACTCCCTTATAAGGGCGCTGTCTCTTTAAATATCGCAGCAGCGCTAAAAAAACTTCAAGAGCAAAGTTCATCAACAATCCGTGAAATCATGAATACAGTCTGTACGTAGTGCAGTTTAACCGATTCTTTCGGTGATACAGTGATGAGACTTCCACCCGGCAGTAATTGTTATCACCACGTGCTGGTAAAAAAACTCCCCTTTTGGGGATACACTCACCAGAACAAAGAAAGATTTGGGCACATCAATCAAAAGACCAATGAATACTGCAACCTCTTAAATACGTCCGCCTTTCCTCCGCCTGCATGCATCAGAGTGGTGCCTCTCCCATAATCTCTCCTCATGTGTTCAGACTAAGAGCTGAAGTCTGAACACATGAGGAGAGATTATGGGAGAGGCACCACTCTGATGCATGCAGGCGGAGGAAAGGCGGACGTATTTAAGAGGTTGCAGTATTCATTGGTCTTTTGATTGATGTGCCCAAATCTTTCTTTGTTCTGGTGAGTGTATCCCCAAAAGGGGAGTTTTTTACCAGCACGTGGTGATAACAATTACTGCCGGGTGGAAGTCTCATCACTGTATCACCGAAAGAATCGGTTAAACTGCACTACGTACAGACTGTATTCATGATTTCACGGATTGTTGATGAACTTTGCTCTTGAAGTTTTTTTAGCGCTGCTGCGATATTTAAAGAGACAGCGCCCTTATAAGGGAGTGTTGGGACTCATTTAGGATATCGCCGTATCACCAGAGAGCTGGAATAGCCTTACCTGAAATAAAATAGCGATTGGGAACCTGCCATTGTGGTACAGCACATTCTGCAAATTCACGGAAGGGGGCAGAATCCACCAGGCGGAAAGGCAGAAGTTGTAGAGTCAGCAGCCTTGACAAGCTTGCATTTAGACGCTGGGCATGTGGGTGGCAGGGACTGCATTTTTTTTCCCGCTGCAGCAGATGGGCAGAGAAATTTGTCGGCTATAGTCTACAGCTGGTGGTGTGCTGCTGGCAGATGTGCTGCAAGTAAAGCAATGAAATATACGGGCTTCCAGTAATGCACAGAACTATATGGCGTTAAACTTGCAGTTACACAATGAAATATATGGCATTAAACTTGCAGTAACACAATGAAATATATGGCGTTAAACTTGCAGTAACGCACAGAACGATATGGCGTTAAACTTGCAGTAACGCACAGAACTATAAGGCATTAAACTTGCAATAACGCAATGAAATATATGGCATTAAACTTGCAGTAACACACAGAGCTATATGGCGTTAAACTTGCAGTAACACAATGAAATATAAGGTGTTAAACTTGCAGTAACCCAATGAAATATATGGTGTTAAACTTGCAGTAACGCAATAAAATTTATGGCGTTAAACTTGCAGTAATGCAATGAAATATACAGCGTTAAACTTGCAGTAACGCACAGAACTATGTGCCGTTAAACTTGCAATAACGCAATTAAATATACGGAATTAAACTTGCAGTAACGCACAGAACGATATGGCGTTAAACTTGCAGTAATGCAATAAAATATACTGTGGTAAACGGTCACTAAACTCACACTGACTGGACTATCCCTAAATTTACACTAATGTAAAGATGAATGGTCGCACTACACTCACACTGAACTATTCCTACATTCACAATAAACTGATGTTCTACACTGACAATAGAATCAGAATAGCACACTAACTGTCTAATAGCACTGAACAGAGCCCTGTTCTATCTCTCTCCACGCCTCTATCACACTACAAATGGCTATGGAAAGAATACTTTTATAGTATGGGGTGTGATTAAATGCAATGAGCCATGGTTGGATACAGTCAACATGACAGCACCCAATATTGGCTCTGACAGTGCTCTGGGCCCTGATTAGGCAAAGCTTTTATTGCTTCAGCCAATCAGGGCTTTCAATGCACTGTGCGGCGGCGAAGTGCATTGTGGTCGCTCGACCAGCCTACACAAACGCTCGAACGACTTGATAATTTGGTTGTTCGGAGAACATCCAAACAGCCAAAGTTCGGCCTAAACTCATGCTCGGGCCGAACCGTTCATCCATCCCTACTTGGCAATATTTGCCAACTCTTCTTTACAAAAACACTCCAAATCTGTCAGATTGCGAGGACATCTCCTGTGCACAGCCCTCTTCAGATCACCCCACAGATCATCGGATTCAGGTCTGGGCTCTGGCTGGGCCATTCCAAAACTTCTTCTGGTGAAGCCATTCGTTTGTTGATTTGGATGTATGCTTTGGGTCATTGTCATGTTGAAAGATAAAGTTCCTCTTCATGTTCAGCTTTCTAGCAGAAGCCTGAAGGTTTTGTGCCAATATTGACTGGTATTTGGAACTGTTCATAATTCCCTTTACCTTAACTAAGGCCCCTGTCCCAGCTGAAGAAAAACAGCCCCAGAACAGACCCATCCATGACCCATTATCAGTATTCTGGCTGAGGGGAGAATGTTCTCATATCATGCTTCACGGTGGGTATGGTGTTCTTTTGGTGATTTGCAGTGTTGTTTTTTGCACCAAACATATCTTTTGGAATTATGGCCAAAAAGTCCAACCCTGGTTTCATCAGACCATAACACATTTTCCCACATGCTTTTGAGAGACTTCAAATGTGTTTTTGCAAAATGTAGCTGGGCTTGGATGTTTTTTTTGTAAGTAAAGGCTTCTGTCTTGCCACTCTACCCCATAGCCCAGACATATGAAGAATACGGGAGATTGTTGTCACATGTAACACACAGCCAGTACTTGCCAGCTATTCCTGCAGCTCCTTTAAGCTTGCTGTAGGCCTCTTGGCAGCCTCCCTGACCAGTTTCTTGGTAATGTCACTGGTGTGCCATATTTTCTCCACTTGATGATGACGGTCTTCACTGTGTTCCATGGGATATATAATGCCTTGAAAAATCTTTTTTACCCTTCTCCTGACTGATACCTTTTAACAATGAGATCCCTCTGATGCTTTGGAAGCTCCCTGCGGACCATGGCTTTTGCTGTAGGATGCAACTCAGAAAATGTCAAGAAAGACCTCAGAGGCACTTTAAATTGTGTACTGGCTCCTATTTAAGATGAGTTTGAATGTGATTGCTTAATTTCCAAACACAGCTACATCCCCAGTTATAAGAGGGTGGACACCCGTGAGTGTACTAGATTATTACCTTACTGCTGTAAGGTAAACAGCATGTAGAAGAGAGAGAGGGGAAATCCCTTAGGGTGGATGCGTCCCTGCACGTTCCTCCTAATTGTCCTAGTGTGTATGGAGCTTTACCAGGGGGGGGTCGTTTCCTTTCCTTCCAGTAGGTTGGTATCAGGGATCACTCAGATGCTCAGTGTACCAGGTAAAGAGAAGGATATAGAGCCTACTATGGTGTAGTATTTTTAAAAATTGTCTGAAGTTTATTTTTTAAAAAGAAGATAACTTACATTTTCATATGTGGACCAGCACAGTGTAAAAACGAGCGCCAAGCTCGTACCTGATCGTTGTTTCCGATGTCCGTATGCCTCTGCTATCTAGTTTTTACACTGTGCTGTAAGTAAGAGAAGACAATCAAACATGATATTCAGAATACCCAACATGTTTCGGAATTTTGTTTGTACAGTTCCTTCTTCAGGGGTTTTGAAGATATACTGTATGGTCTATCATAAAAATACATAAATGTAAATTAATCAACAAGTATATGAAACATATGCAACACATGGGGACAACAACATTGAACATGGCGAATATTGAGGGAGCAAGGATTGGAAGACTCACTGTTAAAAATACTCATGTGAAATGTCTGTGCCACAGACCGCTCCTAGCTACTTGATTTAGCAGGTATCACTCCAAAAATTCAATCTCCAAAAGATAATAAAAGTCACAGATGATACGGAGGACAGCAGCTTAGTTTAAAGAAAGAAAATTGAAGACTGGGGGGGGGGGGGGGGTAAGAAACCCACCCAGTAATGACTATCCAGCCATACCAGATAAGGACTGGGCAGGTGTAGCAGGCAATGGAATCCACAAGGAACAGCAAAACAAGGACCTGGACCCCTAAACATAAACAATATATAATATGGTGTAAGTATAGTAGGGGGTGACATATATTATCATGAGTTGCCAATAACACACTAGAAAAGCAACAGCATAAGTTGCTCAAGCAGCAAACCAACTAATAGAAGGCTATGCTATCATGTAAACATTGACTATTCTAAATAGCCAGTTAAACATTAAGGAAGAGCATAGGGGCATGAAAAGCTCATCAGATAGATAGTAAATTCATGTATACTCCAGCGATCTTAGGAGCATGAATGCCAAATTGATATATCATAATAAAAGTGGCTAAATGTAAAAGCATAAATATTGATAATAAATAATAGAATAGAATAGTCAATGTTTACATGATAGCATAGCCTCCTATTAGTTGGTTTGCTGTTTGAGCAACTTATGCTGTTGCTTTCTAGTGTGTTATTGGCAACTCATGATAATATATGTCATCCCCTACTATACTTACACCATATTATACATTGTTTATTGTTTATGAGGTATCCTCATCCTACTATAACACTAGTGAGGTATCCAAACAACACATTTCTGTCCAGACTTACTTGAATGCCTAACCAACCTACCCTTACAAAATCATGGCTCCCTGGTCACGAGTGCAAGTGTTGGCAGTGCAAGCTCGGTGTCTGCTTACCTTATATTGATGCTTCACCCACTGGCAGTCTCCAACAAGTTGCCGGTTTTTAGAGAGGGTTCCAAGTACTAGGATATACCCTCCTGGCTGGCTCACCAAGCTAATGTAGAATAGACCAAAGAGTCAGTCTAAGTAGGAAGAAATAGTAGTACGTCCGGAGGCACTTTGAGTATGATGTACATACAATAAGTCCTGCACAGGGCACTAATTTAAATAATCAATAATCTGCATATAAAAACATTTCCACTATACCCCGTTTGGGCACTCACATATTTATCTAACTTTCTATTTGCTAACACAGTTGTGTCACCATTATTATGTTAATATTATCATGATCATATTGGTAATAATTCTTCTTAGGAATTCTTCTAAATCTGGACACACACTAGTAGAATTGCATTCAAATTTTTTCATTTTAGGAATGTTTGTTTGACTTTCTAATCATTAATGGGTTTAAATCCAATAGAGCGGGATAGAAATGTTTATTAATCAAAGGGGTTGTAAAGGTTTGTTTTTTTATTTTCTAAATAGGTTCCTTTAAGCTAGTGCATTGTTGGTTCACTTACCTTTTCCTTCGATTTTCCTTCTAAATGTTTTTTTTCTTTGTCTGAATTTTTCACTTCCTGTTTCTCCTCAGTAAACTTCACACCATCATCCGAGTGGTGTTTAGTCAGCCGGAACAGCTTACTGAGGAGGAACAGGAAGTGAGAAATTCAGTCGGAACGTCGCAGGGAACGGAGATTGGCGGCACTCGGCACTGTGTGAATCGAGCGAGCGGACGGCTCGCTCACACAGCGGGGAGACATCGCAGGATCCAGGGGAAAAGGAAAGTAACTTCCCTCCTGTATCCTGCACGCAAGCCCGAGTCTGGCTCGGGGTTACCGCTCCCAGCAGAAAAAACTGAACCCGAGCCAGACTCAGGATTACCGCTAGGGAGGTTAAGGCTGGGTTCACACCGCAGCACGGAGCAGCTCACAGCAGGGGACCGGTGCGTCTCCATTGACCGTTTTTTCAGGTCCGAATTCAGCCAAAAATTCTACACTAAAACAAACCAAAAGACGCACAGGACTCCTGTGCAATTCGCACTGGAGCCGCTGCAGAAATTTGTGAACCGGCTCCATAGAGAGCCAATCACAATCTCCTGACATGCGAATTGGATGCGGGGAGACCAGCGTCCAATTCGCAGTAGTATGAACCCAGCCCGAATGAATTTCTAACCGTGAATGTGGTTTTCATTCAGGAAATGACATTCATTCCAAAAATAAATGTTAAAAGCAAAATACATTTTGAAGTACTTTTAAACAACATGCACCACATTTTTGAATGTACTGAGAATTTTCATAGAATATTTGAGCAAATGTTGGTGCCCACGTTTGTTTGGATATCTATAAGCGTATGGCCAACTTTAGACTGATATTCCTATTTTTTTCCCATGGTTCTTGTCTTGAAATGACTCCTATGGTGAGACATCTCATACTATATACACAGCGTAAAAATTTGGTGTTTCTGCATCACATATGGAGCCCCCCGTATTGCTACAAAACACAATGTAAAATAACTGGGCATACAGATGGCCATATTGTCTTTAGCCACCATTTTTCCTACAGTACAGTGTCATCCTATATTCTGAAATGTATATATATATATATATAAGTTCCCAGGCATTGGTTGCTTAATATTCAACATAGATATCCTGAAAAATTGTGAAACAGGCAAAACCCGAGCTTTTCCACATCCAGCAGATAAACCCAAGCACTCTCAGATTTTTATCTGCTCTATTACTCAGATACAAAAGATTAAGGATTAAGGGAAATCAGCACATTTCCAACGGCTGTTTCACATGAATTCACAGGCTTTGTCAAGACTTATTTCTGCTGCCATCCATCCTGCCCAGTCCATTTATATATAATCTGTGGGTGGATCCAACTTGGCGCTCATTCAGCTCTTTAGAATCTGAAGGTTAATGCACCTGTACTATAATAACAAATATATACCATCAATTCCTCCACCCCATCACATTGCCTGGCTTTATTTGGGCAACCAGTCCCAAATGTGTATCTACTAAAGAAATCTTCTAACTCATTACCCTTATCTAAAGTCCTTCTTATAAATTATACACCTTATTAAAGGCGGGGGTGACAGAAAAGGAAGGTGACAAGTGAAGTTCCTCTTTAAAGCGGATCTTCAGTAATTTTTTCAACTTTCCATCTATATAATCTCCTGCCCTTGTTGTTTTAACTTTGGATAGTAAAATGTTTATTTTTCTGCACGTAAATACCTTATACAGCCCACTTCCTGTTTCTTGTCTGGTAAAAAGCCTAGGCTTATGAACAGCTCTCTCTCTCTCACTCTTCTGAGAGTTTGCCAGGAAGGGAGGGGGGGTGAGTCATAAGAGGGCCAATGAGAGCTGCAGAGCTGGAGATGTGTGTTGGTGTAAATCCAGGAAGTGAACAGGCAGCAGCTTCAGCAGCCCACAGTTAAAATGGTTGCAGCCAGACTCAGTGGAGGGAGATTTCTGCAGCATATTTGGCAAATACAGAATCACAGTATATATAAAATAATATGCAAAGGGGTTGGAGGGAAGCTTCAGAATGGCAAAGATGTTTTTATTACAAATTATGTGATCAGACTGCAGTTCCTCTTTAAGATATTGTTCTTGTTTTTATACCTACTTATGGAAAGACTCCTTGTATCCCTTTGTTGTATCAGTTTACTGATCACAGCACCATTCATTAATATTTTGATACTTATTATATACTAATCTGTTACAATGTATTTCATGTACAGGTTTATTATTATTATTATGTCTCTATGCAAATTCAGTAAGATGTCTCCATCCAGTGGCCAAAGAATATTATTACCCTTGTAATGAAATTAAAGTGGAACTTCAGTAATGTTTTCATCTTTCCATCTATTAAATCCTCTGCCCTTGTTGTTTTAACTTTGGATAGTAAAACATTTTTTTCTGCCAGTAAATACCTTATACAGCCGACTTCCTGTTTCTTGTCTGGTCATTAGCCTAGGCGTATGACATTATACACAGCTCTCTCTCATTCTGAGTTTGCCAGGAAGGGAGGGGGGGTCCGTGGGGGGTCAGTCATAAGAGGGTCAATGAGAGCTGCAGAGCTGGAGGTGTGCCTCTGTGTGTCTGTGTAAATCCAGGAAGTGAACAGGCAGCAGCTTCAGCTGCCCACAGTTAATATGGTTGCAGCGAGACTCAGTGGAGAGAGATTTCTGTAGCACATTTGGCAAGTACAAAACCACAGTAAAAATAAAATAATATGCAAAGTGGTTAGAGGGAAGCTTCAGAATGGCAAAGATGTTTTTATTTTTTATTACAGATTAACTGTCAGAAACTATGAATCAGACTGAGACAGAATTACAGTTAATCAAACTGAGATAGAAGTACAGTTAAATCACACTTGTTTAATAATGAAAAAAAGGTAAACGGAGTAAACGTAGTCAAAACATAGCCAGAGTTCAGGAACCGGAAACGGATAGTCAGACAAGCCAAAACGTCAGGGAGCCAGAGATGAGCATAGTAGAACAGCAAGCAGGATCTGGAGCCAGGAGGAATGTCAGCCAAGCAAGTCTTTAACAGGAACACAGGAGAGCGTCTCTAGAGATGTGACCAAAGTGAAGGCAGAGATCATCTGGACTGGACGACTTAAGTAGGCAGGACTGACGAGCAGGATATCAACAGGTGAGGAGCTGGCAATTGGCCAACAGCTGAGCGGCCAGCTTTGAGAAGGAAGGGCTGAGCCCTGACATTATGTGAGCTGACTGCAGTTCCTCTTTAAGCTCTTTTTATTGATACTGCTATTTTAACGTTATTATATTTCTTTATGGATTAATCATGTTTTCCAGGTGTAATGTGTCTTTAATTTGGTCTTACTTTGTAATTTCCTGTGTGTGAACACCTTAGTACCACTATTTAAAGCTGTTCTGTATGTGCAAAAAAAAAAAGTCCTGAGAAAATGGTTGTGGCCCCAAAATACATTTCCATAGTAATATGGACTCCAAAGGAGTATGCAATCTCCTGCCGAGGCAGCAGCTGTGAGCGGGCAGCAGGTACAGGCACAATCATGTACTTGTACATCAGGCCTTTCTTACGAGTTTGGGGCATACATGCAGATGCCACTTGCCTGACCTGTGCTGTGATTGGACACAGCATGAGTTTGGCAGAAGATTTCAGCTAATCGGCTGTGTCCAATTACATACAGAGTTCTGTGTTTACAAACACACAGAACTCTGTGTACATAGGAACAGCAATCTGGCTGTTTCTTATCCCTGAAAAGCAGGGAGAAGAAACAGCCAGATAATAAAGTGAAAGCATTACACATTACACATTACGTTACACATTGTTGGGCACACAATTAACCCCTTGATTGCCTTGAGATGTTAACCCCTTCCCAGCCAGTGTCATTAGTACAGTAACAGTGTACAGTATTACTGATCACTGTATTAGTGTCACTAGCGATGTCAGTGTAAGTTAGTGACTCTCCCAGATAGTGCCTGTTGGTGCCAGATTTCCCGCCACCACATCACAGCCCCACTACCAGTCGCTGATCACCACCAGTACAGTATAGTGTTTATAGCTGCATAAATTACAGTACATATACAATAGTTACATAGTTGCATAGTAGTTGGTGAGGTTGAAAAAAATACACAAGTCCATCCAGTCCAACCTGTGTGTGTGTGTGTGAGTGTGTGAGTGTGCGTTTATGTCAATAGAACATTATATATACCTGTATGTTTTGGTCGTTAATGTGCCCATCTAATATTTTTTTTTAAATTATCGATGCAAATACCACTGCTTGTGGAAGAGAATTCCACATCCTTACCGCTCTGACAGTAAAGAACCCTCTAGGCAGTTTAAGGTTAAACCGCTTTCTCTTCTAATTTTAGTGAATGGTCGCGTGTCTTTTTAAATTCTTTTACTGAAATTTTTTTGCCCTATGCTAGGGTAACCAGTACAGTATTTGTACATTGATATCATATCCCCTCCCAAGCGTTTCCCCTCTCTCTCTCTCTCTCTATCTAGAGAGAGAGAGAATAAATTCAATGCTTGCAGCCTTTCCCCATAGCTGAGATCCTCCAGTCCCTTTATTAGCCTTGTTCTCCTTCTTTGTACTCGCTTCATTCCAGTACATCCTTCCTGAGGACTGGTGTCCAGAACTGGACAGCATACTCTATGTGCGCCTGGACCAGAGTCTTGTAGAGTGGGAGAATTATTGTTTTATCTCTGGAGTGAATTCCCTTTTAATGCATGCCAATATTCTGTTGGCTATGCTTGCAGCAGCTTGGCATTGCATGATCATCTACTAGGACCCCCAGGTCCTTTTCCATCCTAGATTCCCCCAGAGGTTCTCCCCAGTGAGTAGATTGCATTCATATTTTTGCCACCCAAATGCATTACCTTACATTTTTCTACATTAAACCTCAATTGCCATGTATTTACCCACCTCATTAATTTATTTAGGTCTTCTTCTATAGTTTCCACATCCTGCGTAGAAATTATTGCCCTGCTTAACTTTGTATCGTCCGCAAATACTGAGAGCTGTTTATCCCATCCTCCATATTGTTTATGAATAAATTAAACAGGATTGGTCCCAGGTCAGAACCCCAGGGGACCCCACTTTCCACACCGGACCATTCCGAGTATTCCCCATGTATCAGCACCCTCTGAACTCGCCCTTGTAGCCAGTTTTCAATCTAAGTTTATGGTCCATGCCGACAGATCTTAGTTTGTACAGTAAATGTTTATGGGGAACTGTATAGAATGCCTTTGCAAAATCCAGATACACCACGTCTACGGGCCTTCTTTTTTTTTATTACAAACGTTTTTATTGAAAAGGCAATAGAAGAATACAGACATTTGACAGTTGGTATTGCACAAAACTTCCATCAAAATACAAGTGTATATCTGTCAAGATAGTAACAACAAGAAAAATAAAGAACATACAGAAAAATAAAAAAAATAAAAATAAACTGTGAAGCATCCGAGAAATGTGGCTGCAAACAATATAGTATGTATGGGAAGCACAACCTTATATAAACCAGATTGTGGGATTGAGGGCATGCAGTAGCGTACCATGGTCCAGGGCGGTTTAATGACCCGACTAGAGGTCAAGATTATGGCAAAAGGGTTTGTCTATGAGATTTCCAGGGAGTCCATCTCTGGTCGAATAGGTGCATCCTATCATTCAGCGTATAAAGTATCCTTTCCATCAACATAACAGTATCTATCCTTTGAATGATAGAGGAGATAGGGACTGTGGGGGCCTTCCAGTGTAGGGCAATGGCCCACTGAGTGGCCAGGCAGACAGTGTGAATAAGGCATTCCTCAGAACGAAGCACACCCGGGAAAGATGCTCCAAGTAGGCCCATAGAGGGTGTAAGTTGTATAGGGGTCCCTGCAATTGCTGATGCTATAGTCATCACTGTGTTCCAAATGGTGGAGAGCCTAGGACAGTCCCAAAATATATGCATGAATGTACCAGGGAGTTGACATCCTCTAAAACAGAGTTCAGAGGTCCCAGGGAAGATGGAATGAAGTCTGGAGGGGGTATAATACCATCTGGTTAAAACTTTGTACGCTGTTTCTCTAACAGCCAGGGATTTAGAGGCTTTGCGCAAATTGGTCAGCATTGTGTCCCAGTCGTCCGAATCAAAAGTTTCGTTGCAATCAGCCTCCCATTTGTGTTTATATGGGATAGCCCCAGGAAATACTGCAGTTAGGGCTGATCTGTAGAGAATAGAGATAAGGCCCACGTCTACGGGCCTTCTTTAGCTAGATGACAGCTCCCCTCCTCATAGATGGTTAATAGATTGGTCTGGTGAGAACGATTCTTCATAGTTTGTAGATGCTATAACTTTCACACAAACCAATTAATATATGCTTTATTGGGATTTTTGTTTATACCAAAGATGTAGCAGAATACACCTTGCTTAAATTTATGAAGAAATTCAATTTTTTAATGGACATGTTTTATAACAGAAATGAGAAAATATAGGGTTTTGTTTAAAAATGTTCAGACTTTTGTCATTTCTATAGCAAAAAAAAAAAAGGGGGAGGATCAAATACCTCCAAAAGAAAGTTCTATTTGTATGAAAAGAAATTATAAAAAGTTTCACATGCGTACAGTGTAGCATGACCGCTTAATTGCCAGTTAAAATAACGCAGTGCTAAATAGCAAAAAATGCCCTGGTCATGTAGGGGGTAAAACCTTCCGGAGCTCAAGTGGTTAATAGAATTTGTGAAATGTTCAGAAAGAAAAAAAAAAACTTCCAGGGTCCATTCAGATGTCTAACCCAGCGTTGCATTGCATTACTGACTGCATGGTAAGGTAGGTTATCCTGCACATTTAGGGGCATTGCATAAAGATAGTAACACACAAATCAGAAATGCAATATTTTTTCTGGTGCAGCACACCAGAGTGTACAGTATGGACAGTTTGGCCTTAGTGCCATCCCCTATCAGATGCCTGGTTGATTAGCAGCTGGCTCCGCCTCTCAGCACACTGCTGAGAGCCTGAGCCAGCCACTCCCACCCCTTCTCCTGCTTGGCGCTCCAGTGAGGCAGTCACCGCTCTCTGCTCAGAGCAGACCTGAGAACTGAGCGATCAGCGGTCACGTGATCGCTCAGTTCTCAGGCTTAGAGCCAGTGGGAGACATCTACAGTATCACACTGATGCTGCAGCCATTTACGTGACTATGTATGTGTTTTTTTATTTTTTTGCACACTTCTCCTTTAAAAAATACATATTCCCTAGATTACATCTGAAAATGTTCTCTTCAAACAAGCGTTATCAGTGTTATAATAATTTTTTTGCCCTCTCCTTAGGTTTGAAGAATTTCTTCAGCCAAGAGAAAAAACAAGTGTGCTTTTCCGAACACGAAGGCAAAGAATGCATTGCACCTTTATTTCAGACTGTACAAGAAATTCCACAACCCATCCCAACCAACATTACTGGCACAATCCCCAAATGGATCCAGGGTAGCCTGCTGCGAAATGGGCCAGGAAAATTTGAGTTTGGAGACAACAAGTGAGATCAGTATTTTAGATCTGTTTATATAGCATGGCTTAGGATTTATAATGTTATACCAATGGTTTGTTATTTATACTTATACTGTATATAGAGGTTATGCGCTAAATCGCCGCACATCTAGCCCACTGTGACCTAAAACTTTAAGGCTAACTAAGTTCACCTTTTAAAAATTTTTAAAAATGTGCATTTTAAAAAATAATTGGATCTTGTAAAGCAGGGATATGCAATTAGTGGACCTCCAGCTGTTGCAGAACTACAATTCCCATGAGGCATAGCAAGACTTTGACAGCCACAAGCATGACACCCAGAGACAGAGGCATGATGGGACTTGTAGTTTTGCAACAGCTGGAGGTCCGCTAATTGCATATCCCTGCTGTAAAGCATTGCACCCACGATCAGCAGATTGCGATGTAATGCATGGCTCCTGCAGACTGTCTGTGTGGCTGTCTGGATGTACCTCATACGGGGCAGGCATGTACTGAATGTCAGGAAGATCAATCAACTACTAGAATGCTCACCAGTCCCCTCGTATTTCATTGAGAGCTACAAGCCATTAGCTGCAATGGTGATAGTTTTTTCATTCGCAAAACTCTGTGAATGAATGACGTGGCTAAGAGGCCAAACCCAGCACAGCTGCACTCTTTTTAAATTGTGACAGCAGGTGCAGGGAGAAGATCACCTGGCCCACTGTCACAATGGGGGCTTGGGATGGGCCCGGATTAACATATGGGCTATTAGAGGCACCTACCTTCATATAGGTCAAAAAAGAACCGGTCGCAGTGGGGGGGGGGGGGGCTCATAGGAGGGAATGTTATTTACATGTACACTGTATGACAAGCCCAGCTCTATATTGGGGGTGGAGTTTAATAGTGATGTGACATGATTCCCCTCTTCCCCTAACCTGCACTATATTCACACTCATCAGCACCTAACTTGTGCCCGCCCAGCACACCATTGGCAAACCAGGAAGAGTCAAGGCAGAATGCCATATTCTGTCCTGCTCCTACAGGTAAGTGGGGTTACCAGAGGCAAAAGCGTGACTGCACTAGGCTAAAAGGGCTACATTAATGTCTAATTTGCTCCCTCTGTATGCCCCATTAGAGCCCGCCTTGCGCCCTATCAGCGCCTAATTTGCACCTCTAGCGCCCTTTCTCGCTTCTCTCTCTTTCTCACTATAGCTGAAAAACCCCACCCACCACCTCTAGAATCAGAGAACTGCCCCTAGAACTGAATATAGACGGAGATTTCTTGCCGCTTCCTGATTTGCTAAAAGTCCTTTGAGGCGGTGCTCTAATTTTAGAGGTGGTGGCTGGGGTTTGATGGTTACAATGAAAGGATCAGAATGGAATGCTGTAGGGAGAAATTAGGCACTAATAGTGTAGGGTGCCAATATTCTAGGCACTAATGGAGAGGAAATTAGACACTAATAACAACCACTTTAAGCTGGCCATACAAACAAAGAATGTGCCACTCCGTGAAAAATTGATCTGGTTTATTTGTTATACTTTAAGAATAATTGCTTTGCACATCACCTGATAAATACTCACACAGGTGCTGCGCTGCACAGCCCCAAGAGGATGCAGCTTAGCATTCAATCCCTGGAGTAGGACACTGTATATTTAAAAATGTTTTTCATCATCAGTAGTAAAAGTATTCATTTTTTAAATCATGAAATGGTTGGTACTATCCACCCTATGCCACACACACTTATAATGCTTGTATATTTTTAAAAATATATATATATAAACAACGCAAAGTAAACTTGGACAAAAAAAAATAAAAAATAATAAATGCGAAAGCAGCAAACACAAATAGAAGTTATCCCTTCTAATAATGACTTGCTTTCACCAGTGTTGCGCTAAATCAATAAACAAACTCAATCAATCAAATAAACATATATACTGAATGCATATGTGCGGTACTACTGTATTAATTCAATACAATACAAACCGTGGGGTTGATTTACTAACGGCAAATAGACTGCATTTTGCAAAGTGCAGTTGCTTCATAGCTTTGTAAATGAGGTAAATCTTTTCCAAAGAGTACCCAATCACTTGCAAGGAGAAAAAAATGCATTTTTGTTTGCACATGATTGAATGATGGAAGTCAGCTGAGCTTTTGCTCATTTACTAAGCTCTGGAGCAACTGCACTTTGCAAAGTGCATAGTCTATTTGCATTTAGTAAATAAACCCCACAGTGTCCATCAAATGAAGGGAATAAGGTTCTCCAAATAAAGGAAATTCCCCTTTTAATGTGCCAAGTACAAAGATTCTTATCTTTCTTATTCCCAAAAGGTGTTCACAGAATTCACCATCACCAATACTAGGAAAGATGCGCACTTACCAAACCGCGATGATCCCCTTACACAGAGTGGTCAACAAAGCTCAACTGACATGCACTGAAAATCATGATGTCTCTCCTCTGATGTCCCCAAGATAGTGCTTTCAAAACCAAGCAAATGTTCCTCATATTGTAGTAACTCAAATCACAAATTTATGTAATTAGAATTACACTTACATAACTAATATAATATGTGCATATAGGTTAAAATCACTCAGCCAGTGGATTCCTAATACTCCTGGTTAACTTCCGGCTTCCTTCCAGTACACATTGAAGTCAATGGGAGGCTCCTCCCTACGTGTTTCATCATCAAAAGATGTCTTCTGTTTATACTTGGCACATGGGATTCTTCACTTAAAAGGGATTTTTTTTTTTTTAAGTCAACTCCTACAAACACAGTAGTTGCTAACGTCTATAAATTAGGTACTTACCGGTGCTTGGGGTCCAGTACTGACTTCCTGCAGCCGGTTCTTCTTACCACTGCGGTTCCCCGATATTGTCACTTTTGATAGCGAGCCAGTTGTGGCTTCTTGAGGAACAACAGATGCGTGTTCGAATACCATTTTGTGAATGATCCTGAAGCATCCTGGAACATATGATATGTCCCAGAAGCCTTTAGGAGGGGAGCCGGCAAGGCAAGGAATGCAATCCTCATATACGGTACTTGGATTGCGGAAGTGGGAACAACTGCCAATAAGTAAATGAATGAATCAACTTCAGGAATCACAGCCTTCTTTTAGGACTGGCAAGGGGTTAAAACAGAACTAAAGTCCCAATTTTAAAGACTTCAACTTGAAATGTCTCTTCTGCAGTAAAATAAAACTACCTGCCTGCTCATAGTCTTCTGGAAACTTTATAATGGGCTGCACAATTGCAGCTCTGTTTTCATTCGAGAATGCTGGGTACCAAAATTAGTGTGTGCTGCAAATTGCCTCCAGCTTTGCTCCGGTTTCTTCTAGCTGGAGGCGGCCATTTTGCTGAAGCCCAAAGCCCCAGCAGTAAATAATAAAGCGGAACTAAACCCATCGATTTACTGGTTTTAAAAAACGTATATTCCTGGAATGTTAAAAATGCAAACTGTCACCTGTCCTTGGCGGTAAAGGATAGGAGGGTTTATTTCCACTTTTAGGCCCCTTTCACACTCGAAGGATCCGTATTGATCCGCCCCATGAAGATCCGCTGCTCGGCGGGGATCCCTCAGCTGATCCCCGCTGAGCTGGCTGATGACAGGGCGGTCCCAGGGACCGCCCTGTCAGTTCTCCGCTCTCCTCTATGGGGGATCGGATGAAGACGGACCGTCTGTCCGTGTTCATCCGATCCGCTCTGCAGACGGATGGAAAAATAGGGTTTTCCTCCGTCTGCAGAATCGGACAATAGCTGAGACGGACGATAGCGGGTGTCAGCGGATGCTCATCCGCTGACACCCGCTATCCCATAGGGGTGCATGTATGTCCGTTTTTCATCCAAAAACGGATGAATGAAAAATGGACATACGGTCCGCATGTGTGAAAGGGGCCTAAGGCTGTCAGAAAATCGGCCTCTACAAACTCTGCAGTGCCTAAAACTGCATAAAAATGGAGAGAAACTGAGCATGTGCAGAGCAGGGTGAGACCGTGCATTACTGGATTTTAAACAGTATAGACACTTATTTTTGATATTTTACCAAGCTATACCTGTAAAAGGGGCCAGCCTGAAGTGATCTAGCAGGACTTAATTTTCTGACTAAAGTTCCACTTTAAGTTGTGCTTTAGGTTATTATTTTATAAATTCATTTGTTTTTTTTTTTGTTTTTGTTTGTTTTTAAAAAATTAAGCTTTTATTGGATCTTAGATATAACAATTGTACAATCATACTAACATTTGTACAGGAGTATCATATTAAAATATAACAAAGTATAATTGAGTTCAGTGGTAGAGTATATTACTAGTAAAACCAACAAAATTGCTTTGTGATCAGCCATTCATTACATCGATGGTCTATTTAGAAATACTCTGAGTTTGTGTAGAAAAAATTATTTTCACATTTTTTTACAGCCCCACACTAACCCACCCCACCCCACCCAACCCCCTGCCACCAATTTGGCCTAGACTAGAATGACGCTTCCCTGGTTCTTCAGTCTCCTGTGATACTCAGTCATGTCACATCTCTCATGGGGGCTGTAAGACCGGGCACACAATGCGACCAGTGGAAGGGCCTGGCACGTCATTGGAAACTGCCTGTCTGAACCCAGAACAGGTAAACAGCTAAAGAGGAGGACCAAGATGGTGGTGCAGGACCTGGTTATGTCATCCAAAGAGTGGATTGCAGCAAAAAAAGTAAAGCTCTAATGCTCCTGACACTGATATCAGCCAACATGACATGAACTGCCACAGATCGTATGAAACACCTTGCTAGGCTACAATGTGCTACAGAACAATGGCAACCGATCGCACACAGGGCGCCAACTCACTGTAACCAAAAATAAACCAACTAGTATAAGATAGCCTCAATTCTGCTCTCCACCCACAGGAGAGGTTCCTCAGATGCGTTTTTACCCCTAGTGGGCTTAATCGTTGAGATCACAGTGAGTCTGCATCCTGTGTGCAATCGGTTGCCATTTTTCTGTAGCAGCAGGAACTGAATTGATATCTTTACCTTTCTAAGCTGTCACCATAAGGCCCCTTTCACACCGGGGCGTTTTTCATGCGGTGCAGCGCTAAAAATAGCGCCTGTTCACCGCATGAAAAAATCCTGCCCCATTCACTCCAGTGTGAAAGCCGGCGGGCTTTCACACTGGAGCGGTGCGCTAGCAGGATGACAAAAAAAGTCCTGCTAGCAGCATCTTTGGAGCGGGATAGGAGCGGTGTGTTCACCGCTCCTATACCGCTCCTTCCCATTGATTAGAATGGGACACCGCGGTGAAACCGCGGCAATACCGCCACAAAGCGCTGCTACGGCGGCGCTCTGCGGGGGGTGTTTAACCCTTTTTCGGCCGCTCGCGGGGGGTAAAACCGCACCGCGAGCGGCCGAAAACCGACGGTAAAGCAGCGCTAAATATAGCGCTGCTTTACCGTCACCGTGGCTCACCGCCCCAGTGTGAAAGGGGCCTAACAGGGCTCCCTATTGTAAGACATCTCCTCTACTCCTGTTTCACTGACATCTGTAACATTTTGGATTTCTCCTCACTTTGCCCTTAAAGAGGAAATAAAGCCTCCGTGGAAAAAAAAAAAAACGGAATCTGCAAGGCGAAGGCATATTGAGCTAGTATGCATAGCATACTAGCTCATTATGAATAACTTACCTGAGAACGAAGCCCCCGAAGCGACCCTCGTCCACATCCTCCTCCGCCGCCATCACTCCCGGAGTGACTTCCGGGCCTCGCTGCTCCAGCGCTGTCATTCGCTGGAGTCGCGATGACGTCACTCCCGCGCATGCGCACGAGAGCGGCATATCAACGTGATCTCCGGCATGCTCAGTGCACCTGCGCGCCGCTGTCTACGGCGCATGCGCCGTAGATAGCGGTGCCTTTTCTTTTCTAAATATCTCCTAGGTTTAGGAGATATTTATTGGACCTACAGGTAAGCCTTAATCTAGGCTTACCTGTAGGTCAAAGTGGTTTGTAAGGGTTTACAGCCACTTTAACAATGATCACCAACACAAATAACCACAGTAAATATATCTTCAACAGGGACTTAGAGCAAAAAATCTGACATGGGTTTTAACCCTTATTTATTATATTCAAAACTAGGGGGAACATTCTCAACACTGTAAACAATTGTTCCCAAGACCATTAGTACCAGTAACAAATTAATGAGATAGACCTTTAAAGTATAAAGAATCGTGAACGATCAATATTCTTCTTTCCTTCTCTTTCCTTTCATTTCTGTTCTATACTTTTAAGGGCACTTCTCAGAGGCCCACAATTTCATTCGTCTTTGAAAAACGAAATAATAGATATTTTGTAATTGCAGAGGAGGATGGGTAAAGTTTAAACAGAACAAGCTTCCTTTTGTGAGCTAATTAATGAAATTCAGATAAAACAGATCACACTGCTCTTGGGATTGATTGTTGATTTGATTTGGATAATAAAACATAGAGAACAGCATTCATGAAAACAAATCAAAAAGGGTATTTGTGTTTTATGGTTTCTAAAAAGAAGTATACATACATTGATAATGCTTTAATTGTGAACTTTTTTTCGCTAGTTTTAACCACTGGTTCGATGGCATGGCCCTTATGCACAAATTTGAAATTGAAGACGGAAAAGTAACCTACATGAGCAAGTTCCTTCAAAGCAATGCGTACAAGTCCAATGAAAGCGAGAACAGGATTGTAGTGTCTGAATTTGGAACTTTGGCTACACCAGATCCCTGTAAGAGTTTGTTTCAGCGCTTCATATCAACGTTTGAGATGTCAGGTAAGTTATGTTCTTAATATTTATGTGACAAAATGTATATACAGTATATTACAAAAGTGTATACACCCCTCACATTTTTGTAAATATTTTATTATATCTTTTCATGTGACAACACTAAAGAAATGAAACTTTGCTACAATGTAAAGTAATTAGTGTACAGCTTGTATAACAGTGTAAATTTGTTGTTCCCTCAAAATAACTCAACACACAGCCATTAATGTCTAAACCGCTGGCAACAAAAGTGAGTAAACCCCTAAGTGAAAATGTCCAAATTGGGCCCAATTAGCAATTTTTCCTCTCCGGTGTCATGTGACTCGTTAGTGTTACAAGGTCTCAGTTGTGAATGGGGAGCAGGTGTGTTAAATTTAGTGTTATCACTCTCACTCTCTCATACTGGTCACTGGAAGTTCAACATGGCACCTCAGGGCACCTCATGGCAAAGAACTCTCTGAGGATCTGAAAAAAATAATTGTTGCTCTACATAAAGATGACCTAGGCTATAAGAAGGTTGCCAAGACCCGGAAACTGAGCTGCAGCACTGTGGCCAAGACCATACAACGGTTTAAGAGGACAGGCTCCACTCAGAACAGGCCTCGCCAAGGTCGACCAAAGAAGTTGAGTGCACCTGCTCAGCGTCATATCCAGAGGTTGTCTGTGGGAAATAGATGTATGAGTGCTGCCAGCATTGCTGCAGAGGTTGAAGGGGTGGGGGGTCAGTCTGTCAGTGCTCAGACCATACGCTGCACATGTCATCAAATTGGTCTGACTGGCTGTCATTCCAGAAGGAAGCCTCTTCTAAAGATGATGCACAAGAAAGCCTGCAAACAGTTTGCTGAAGACAAGCAGACTAAGGACATGGATTACTGGAACCATGTCCTGTGGTCTGATGAGACCAAGATACATTTATTAGGTTCAGATGGTGTCAAGCGTGTGTGGCGGCAACCAGGTGAGGAATACAAAGACAAGTGTGTCTCGCCTACAGTCAAGCATGGTGGTGGGAGTGTCATGGTCTGGGGCTGCATGAGTGCTGCCAGCACTGGAGAGCTACAGTTCATTGAGGGAACCATGAATGCCAACATGTACTGTGACATACTGAAGCAGAGCATGATCCCATCCCTCCGGAGACTGGGCCGCAGGGCAGTATTCCAACATGATAACGCCACACCTTCAAGACGACCACTGCCTTACTAAAGAAGCTGAGGGTAAAGGTGATGGACTGGCCAATCATGTCTCCAGACCTAAACCCTATTGAGCATCTGTGGGGCATCCTCAAACAGAAGGTGGAGGAGCACAAGGTCTCTAACATCCACCAGCTCCGTGATGTCATCATGGAGGAGTATAAGAGGACTCCTGTGAAGCTCTGGTGAACTCCATGCCCAAGAGGGTTAAAGGCAGTGCTGGAAAATAATGGTGGCCACACAAAATATTGACACTTTGGGCCCAATTTGGACATTTTCCCTTAGGGGTGTACTCACTTTTGTTGCCAGCGGTTTAGACATTAATGGCCGTGTGTTGAGTTATTTTGAGGGGACAGGAAATTTACACTGTTATACAAGCTGTACACTCACTACTTTACATTGTAGCAAAGTGTCATTTATTCAGTGTTGTGACATGAAAAGGTATAATAAAATATTTACAAAAATGTAAGGGGTGTACTAACTTTTGTGAGATACTGTATATATATATGTGTAGCACCGACCTAGTTAGTCTGCTAGGCAAATTTGGTTTTTGGATTCTGCTGTAATCAAAGGAGCAGTGATAAATTGTTTTGGTATGCTCAGGGCTTCACAGGCTGAGAGTTTGCTAACTTCCTCCCGCCTCTAGAAGAATTTTCTAAAGCTTAGGGTGGGAGGATTTAAACGTCCAGTTTGAATATTCAGCAAGGCCTAGCCAATCCCTGGGGAAGTGTACCGAGATGGAGCTAGGTTGCTGTTAAAGTGACTGTTAATTTTAATTAAAAAAAACATTTTACAAACGTGTATACCTACCTGCCCTGTGCAGTGGATTTGCACAAAGCAGCCCGAATCCTCCTCTTCTCGGGTCCCTTTTTGGTGCTCCTGACCCCTCCCTCCTGTTGAGTGCCCCCACAGCAAGCAGCTTGCTGTGGGGGCACCCAAGCCGAGTCGCAGCTCCCTGTGTCCATTCAGACATGGAGCCGCTGCCCCACACCATTTCTCTCCTCATTGACTGACTGACTTTGATTGACAGCAGCAGAAGCCAATGGCGCCGCACTGCTGTCTCAGCCAATGAGAAGGGGAGTCCCGGGCAGCCGAGACAGTCCTGTAACATCGCTAGATCTAAATGGGCACAGGTAAGTATTAGGGGGGCTGAGGGGGGGGCTGCTGCACACAGATGGCTTTTTATCTTAATGCATAGAAGTCATTAAGATAAAAAAATCTTCTGCCTTTACAACCCCTTTAAATCATCTGGAGCCCAGAGAAGATTGCCTTTTATTACCCAGTGGGAATGGATCTGTGAGTAGAGAGGAGAGGGACAACCAGCCCCTGAAGTCTTATGGACTAAATGCTGGACCACTTTGTAAGGGGCAGCACCCATGTAATGTCAGTGTACCAGGATCCAGTGAGTAAACCCTTTATTTGTTCTCATACTACTTCATGGTCCCCAGCCATGAACTGTGGACTGTTGTGTCAGGTTCCGAAGAAGAGGCTGATTGTTGAGAGGGCACCCATTGCGGCTAAGTGCAGTGCTCCCCTGGGAGTGATACAGAGGGAGCAGTGCCCAAAGGTGCATGGTTTGCAAGGTGTTGTTGGTGATAAGCCGGTCACTTGGAGTGCACTGGTAGTTGCCGAGATGACCCACAGAGCCACTGAACGAGGGGTGCCGGGCAGAAGACGTCAGTAGGGGCAAACCGGTAGCAGGAACTGAAGACAAGCCAGGGGTCATACATGAGAGATCAGTCCAGAAATGCCAGAGACGAAGGAGCAGACAGGAGTGTAGTCGGTGGTGCAAGCCAGAGGTGAATCAGGAGTGGATCAGAAGCAGAAGTCAAACAAGCTGGGTCGGTAACAGGGAACAGAATCACAGAGACACAGGAGCACAGGAAACGCTGGGGAGCTGAGATAAGGAGCGGTTCCAACAGAAGGCTTAATAGACCAGGAAGTATTGTCCACATCAGTCACACTGTGCACCTCGATGGCCGCGATTGTCTTGGGTGGAATTGCCAGTCCTTCTTTGGCCATTTCCCTGACATCCATTCTGCCATTACGTGTTCTCATACTACTTCATGGTCCCCAGCCATGAACCGTGGACTGTTCCAGTCTGCCATTACATGTGCTCCTACTACTTTATGTTCCCTAGCTGTGAACCGTTGACTGTTCCAGTTTGCCATTACTTGTACTCGTACTACTTTATGGTCCCCAAGCGTGAACCATGAACTGTTCCAGTCTGCCTGCAGTAGTGCTATTGATACTGCGAGGGAAGTGTCCTCTGCCAATAAGACCTGACGTTTTGGAGTATCTCAATGCCCTCCCAAGTTCTACTAGCAAATTAACTATTTTTTAAAAACAACCCCTGGGCTGATCAATGAGCTGGAGTATATGGATTGTTGTTGCTGTGTGCCTGACTGCTACCTCACTATTTGGGAATTATGCAAAGTTTTCCCCTCAAGAGGGCGGGACTTTATAGGCATGAACTGTGAGACTTACAAATCATTGTAAAAAAATATAAAGTATCTTTATTTAAGCACTTGCCAACCGGCGCACGACGATATACGTCGGCAGAATGGCACGGACAGGCAGGAGGGCGTATATATAAGTCCCTCCTTTCTGCCTGTCCGTGCCATCGGAAGCGGCGCACTCCCGCGCTGGTCGGGACCCCCGTGAGACCGGTCGCGGTCCCCGCAGACTCGATCGCCGCGGGGACACCCGCGATCGTCTCACAGGGCGGCTGAACGGGGAGATGCCGAGATAAACAGCATCTCCCCGTTCTGCCTAGCAACTAGTGACGCTGATCTCTGCTCCCTGTGATTGGAGCAGAGATCGGCATTCACTAGCTGACAGCCACGCCCCCCCACAGTAAAAAACACACCCCTAGGCATACTTAACCCTTACACTGCCCCCTTGTGGTTAACCCCTTCACTGCCAGTGTCATTTATACAGGAATCAATGCATTTAAATAGCATTGATTGCTGTATAAATGACAATTGTCCCAAAAATGTGTCAAAAATGTCCGATGTGTCCGCCATAATGTCGCAGTCACAATAAAAATCGCAGATCGCCGCCATTACTAATAAAAAAAAATTATTAATAAAAATGCTATAAAAAAAAAAAAAAAAAAAAAAAACTATCCCCTATTTTGTAAACGCTATAACTTCTGCGCAAACCGATCAATAATCGCTTATTGCAATTTTTTTTTACCAAAAATATGTAGAAGAATACGTATCGGCCTAAACTGAGGGAAAAAAAATTTTTTTTATATATTTTTGGGGGATATTTATTATAGCAAAAAGTAAAAAATAATGCATTTTTTTCAAAATTGTCGCTCTATTTTTGTTTATAGCGCAAAAAATAAAAACCGCAGGGGCGATCAAATACCACCAAAAGAAAGCTCTATTTGTGGGAAAAAAAGGACGTCACTTTTGTTTGGGAGCCACGTCGCACGACCGCGCAATTGTCAGTTTAAAGCGACACAGTGCCGAATCGCAAAAAGGGGCCTGGTCCTTTGGCTGCAAATTGGTCCGGTCTGAAAGTGGTTAAACAATGTATCAAAAAGAAGATATTGAAAACATATAATGTTGTTTCCTTCATACAATCATATATTCTAAACAGTATTTATACATATTATCTTTCTGAAGGCATAGTGTTCTAGAACTGAATTGTAATAAACACATGCATTCAAAAATACATATATAGAGCAGATAAATAATTTGTGTGCATTCAATGTGCCTACGCGTTACGGAGTCTTATTGTACTCCTTCTTCAGGGATAATTTGTTATGTACGTTTGTTTTTGAAAGAGCAATCTAAAATATAAGAAAGAGATACATGTATACACATTTCCAGTGTGTAAAAGAGCACAAAAAGCAAAAAAATAAAATCCAAACAAAAACACACAAAAAACACCAAAAAGCAAACTAACAACTAAAAACAAATCGGGGGGGGGGGGGGGGGGGGTGGAGTAGGGGAGAGCGTTAGTATGACTAGGTCAGGGGGCAGGGGGAGAGAATAAATAAAAGAAAAAAACAAAAGAAAACGGAGAAGGGGAAATCCTACCCAAAGAGCATGCATGCACTATAAATATACTCACATGTACATTTGGGGCATCAGATTTGGCCATGCAAAAAGCCAGTCGATGACTCAAATAGAATAAACAATTGCAACTCAGGATGCAAAAGATAAAAGAAACAGAAAAGCTATCTACTATATTATTATTATTACTATTTGGGAAAGAACTTGTTTAGTCTACAATGACCCCCAGCCCCCCCCACCCTTTTTTTCCCCAACCTTTTCTAGTCATTGATTCTAATACCTGCTTTAAAATATGAACCAAACAACACACCAAAACAGGTTCTACAACAGAGGTTCTCAACTCCTGTCCTCAGGACCCACTAACAGGCCGGATTGTTAGTGAGAAGTCGTTCCCCATGATTTCCAATGACAGACATTCATATTAGTACGACTTCAAGTCGTTCCGACTTCAAAGTAGTCCCTGCACTACTTTGGTCCGATTTTGATGCCACTTACACAGGCATTCCTTGAAATCGCGACAGAAATCGTGGCAAAATCGCGGTAAAATCACGCAACTTTGAAGTCGCACAAGTGTGAAAGGGGCCTTAGGCTGATTTATTTTATAAATAATACACTGAAAAGACAGTTTTATATCTACTTTTGGTTATAAATATAGTATTTTTCAATCCAATCTTTAGAGCCAACTGACAATGGAAGCGTAAACTTTGTAAAATACAAAAAGGATTATTGTGTCAGCACAGAGTCAAACCTCATGCATAAGGTGGATCCAGTAACGCTGCAGACCAAAGAAGAGGTGACTGTATTTATTTATTTATGTGTTCAGTATTTGCCAAGCATAAGCAGTAGAGGATTTAGAAGGAAAGAATAGTTTGGAATTAACATTTTTCATTTCGTAAGTTTAAAAACCCTCCCTTGCAATGGGGCTGTGCCAACACTAAAGGGGTTAACTGCTTAAAAGCACTTTTATTTCTTTATCCTCCGCTCCCCCGGCAGTAGGATTGGCTTCGGCAGTAGATTGTCCCTTAGACCGGTTTCACACTGGGGCGGGAGCGGCGTCGGCGGTAAAGCAGCGCTATATTTAGCGCTGCTTTACCGTCGTTTTAGCCACGGTATTCGGCCGCTAGCGGTGCGGTTTTAACCCCCGCTAGCGGCCGAAAAAGGGTTAAAACCCCCCGCAAAGCGCCTCCGCAAAGCGCTGTCCCGCAGCAGCGCTTTGCCGCGGTATTGCTGCGGTATTACCGCGGTGTCCCATTGATTTCAATGGGTAGGAGTGGTATAGGAGCGGTGAATACACCGCTCCTTCACTGCTCCAAAGATGCTGCTAGCAGGACTTTTTTGACCGTCCTGCTAGCGCACCGCTCCAGTGTGAATGCCCTCCGGCTTTCACACTGGAGTGAATGGGGCCGGATTTTTTCAGGCGCTGTACAGGCGCTATTTTTAGCGCTGTTGCGCCTGAAAAACGCCCCAGTGTGAAAGGGGCCTTAGTGTCATCACATCCAAGGCAGTGCTATGGTCCTTTCATTGGTCTTATGATATCAGGACCTTGGACTGCTGGAGCATGGGTGGGAAGATGCTGTAGGGACCTGTCCAGCAACACAGAAGACAGGAGGATCGGGTAAATAGATCTTTTCTATATGCCTTTTATGTTTCCCAGAGCTGGGCTTTAAAGGAATATTTGCAAGATGTTTGGGGGTTTAATACATGTTGTGCTCTCAAATCTATTATGACTGCTTTATGAGTTGGGTTTGCTGAACTGTTCATATGTAATATGTAATGACTCGCCCCACGTGTTAATATTCTATTTCAGCCCATAGCTGTGCAGCAATTAAGATAATGAAGAAAAAAAAAATCTCTTTACATTCTAACACGCTACCACACCATCAATAGTACCCATCAATTATCAGCTAGCCAGCATGTTTCCACACCATCAATAGTACCCATCAATTATCAGCTAGCCAGCATGTTTCCACACCATCAATAGTACCCATCAATTATCAGCTAGCCAGCATGTTTCCACGCCATTAATAGTACCCATACATTATCAGCTAGCCAGTATGTTTCCACAGAGACTGTAAGCCAGGCCTTCTCGACCTCACAAATGTGCTTCTGGAAGAATGGTCAAACATTCTCATAGACGCACTCCTAAACCATGTGGACAGCCTTCCCAGAAGAGTTGAAGCTGTGATAGCTGCAAAGGGTGGGCCAACTCAATGTTGAACTCTATGGACTAAGATTCAGATGCCATTAAAGTTAATATTCGTGTAAAGGCAGGCGTCCCAATACTTTTGACAATATAGTGTATACGTATATCACTAGCAAAAAGACTGGTGTACACCCCAAAACACAGAATTTTGTATATATATATATATATATATATATTAGTATTATAAAATAAAAGCAGCGCTTAAAACCTGCTGATTCAGATCCTATAAGGCTATAAAAGCAAAACAATCTATATCTCTCAAAAAAAAAAAAGGAATAATATAACAGTGATTAAATAAATATGTAATATTTGTAATATTGTGCAAAAACCCTTATTAATGATAAAGTGCAACAGATATTCCACTGTGCTTGTGCCATTAAATCCCAACTGAGCAAAACATGTTAGAAGGGGTTCTCTTATGGGTAGGAGACCAAGCAGAAGACATTTTTTTACCATGAGGAGCTCACTAAATGCCATGGCAGTGTGTGAATGAGCGACAATTTGTTTTAGCTAAAGCTCACACAAACCTTTATTCACTAAGGTATTTTTGGCTTGGTATCTTGGTGTTTCTATGCATTGCATAGGGGTTTACATTAGAGATTAACTCCTTTGAGAGGATACTGCATATGAAATTATAGGTTGTTGCAGACACAGTATTGAGGTGCACAGGACGTAGTATCATGCAGGGGACACAGTATTGTGGACCTAACAGTGTAAATATGAACCCTTACCATTTTTTTCAGGTTAACTGGACTAAATATATTGCTGTGAATGGGGCAACAGCTCATCCTCATTATGATCCATGTGGTACGACATACAATATGGGGAATTCCTATGGAAAACATGGTAAGGCAAGCAACAACATTTAGTTCACATGCATAAACAAATCAACCTTAAACTTTTCCCATCCGTGTGAAATTTTGTACTGGGGATACATAAATAAATCTCTTCCCTTTGAGAGCCTCAAGCCGACACTTTGCATGGCTGATGGCTTTAAATCCTGGCTGTCACTGACAACTCCTGTCCCCATTGAAGATCAGAAAACCAGAGAGGTTCCTGATCACATGCAGTCTATGAGCTTTACTGATAAATTTGGCATCCATCCCTAAAATATACACTGCCACCTTCTGGATGCAGTGGGATCTACAATACCATATTTTACTAATGTAATTGTTAGATACAATTATATTATTTAAACTAACAATTTATGTAAAAATAAAAAATTTAACAGAAAAACAGAACAGAGTTTTTGTTTACCTGTGCACCAAATAAAAGCTTTATATGGCTTTTAAAATATAAAAATTATTTAGGTATGCTTATTAGTCATGAGTCATGAGTTATTGTCAAGTTAACCAGTGCATGCAGACACTGCTAAATTTGGCCTGGGAATGTAGGCTTTAATAATCTCTGGATTCAAAATCAAGATTACATTTTAAAAATTTAGAATTATAAACTCAAGGATTTATATATTATTTTTAATTCAGTTTGATGAAAAATGCAATGTTTGCCTAACGATTTTAGGATCCTCATAGAAGAGAGGCGTTTGTGATAAACAAGCACAAAAACATTTTCAATCATGATATGGTTTTGACAGCTTGCAGACTGATTTCCACATGTTGGGTACCATGGCTAAGAATTTTGTTTAAAGATTACAATGCTGCCAGATTAAACAAAAATTTACCAAACTGAGATGTCAAAATTAAGTGTGAGCCTTCCAGTGTTCATGAATACTTTCTTTTTCCTAGCACCTGATTCTGACAGCATACGAAGCAGTTTACATTGCACACTCTCATTCCCTGTTTCCCTTTATACAATGCAAATTCTGTAATTCAAATACAAAGTCCTTATGGTAAAATTGTATTCTATTATCCATATCTATATTTTCCAGGGACCTTTTACAATATTATTAAGGTGCCTGCTCAGGAATCAGAAGATGAAGAAATACTACAAGGGGCAGAAGTAGTTTGCTCAATACCTGCAGTGGACAAATGGAACCCCTCTTATTACCATAGCTTTGGTAAGTACCTTACTAAAGGAAACCTATAATAGTTAATTTTATTTCTGTTGGTAAACACTGATGTTTTATATCTATTTTTTTTTATTTCATTGTTTAGCATAGCTTTCATATAATTTGATATAACAATGACCCTGATAGATAATGGTATCAAATCTGATAATTTAGTCTTCTCTTTTCATAGAAGGAAAATTCCCTTCATTATCAAACTATTTTCCTAGTTTAGATTGTATGGCACCACTTATTTGGGGTACATACAAATTGTCTATAACAGAACGAAAGAGTCAAGTATAAAACCGAGGATAGATAGGTGAGTTAAGAAGATGGGGAAAAGAAGTATACCTCCTGCTTGGGGGGTTTAGGAATCTGGGGAAAATCAAAAATATTGGATTCATGGTTTATGTATTGTTCTGAACAAAGTATTTTTATTATGTTACATGCTTGTCAATTCACCACAGATCATTTGGGCTTTAATTATAGTTATGTCTACCCAGGAGGTCATTTTTTAATTTTCTATTGCAAAGGCTTCAGGGCTTCCTTGAAATATTTTAAATCAGTGTGTTCAAAAAATAAAAATAATTAATTAAAAAAAAATCTATTTATATCTATTACTTATCTATTCTATATCTATTATTACTATTCTATATCTATTATTACTATTCTATAAATATTACTAATCAATAGTATAGTACTAGTGGCAAAACTAAGGCCGCGTACACACGATCGGACTTTTCCGCGGGATTGTCCGCCGGACAATCCGCCCGTGTGTGGGCTCCGGCGGACTTTTTCCTCCCAAAAGTCCGGCGGACTAAGTTTTAAGTTCAGACTTAAAATTGTCCGCTGGACTCGGCAGTCCGGCGGACAATCCCGCCGTCTGTGTGCTAGTCCGCGGGACTTTTGAAATGAACGGACTTGCCTCGCACACGGAGGAAAGTCCGTTCATTTAGAACGTGACTCCAGGTAGACGGGGCTAGCGAAGGCAGTGAATGCCGCCACGCTAGCCCCGTCACCTGGTATGAATTTAAAGGGGAATCCCTATGCCGAAAAAACGGCGTGGGGGTCCCCCCCAAATCCATCTCAGATCCTTATGCGAGCACGCAGCCCGGCCGGTAAGGAGAGGGGGTGGGGACGAGCGAGCGCCCCCCTCCTGAGCCGTACCAGGCCTCGTGCCCTCAACATGGGGGGTGCCCTGGGGAAAGGGGGGCCCTGCGGCCCCCCCCACCCGAAAGCACCTTGTCCCCATGTTGATGAGGACAAGGGCCTCTTCCCGACAACTCTGGCCATTGGTTGTCGGGGTCTGCGGGCGGGGGGCTTATCGGAATCCAGGAGCCCCCTTTAATAAGGGGGCCCACAGATACTGGCCCCCCACCCTATGTGAATGAGTATGGAGTACGATGTACCCCTACCCATTCACCTAAGGAAAAAAGTGTAAATAAAATAACGACACAATTTTTAAAAATATTTTATTGCACAGCTCCGGGGGTCTTCTTCCATCTTGGGGGGTCTTCTCGCCGGACTCCTCCGCTATCTTCTGCTCTTTTACCTAGCTCTTTCACGAGCGGAGGAGCCCGGCTTTCTCCTTCGTCGCTGCCACCGTCGTCGTCTGGGGGTCTCTCTCTTGTCCCGCTCTTCTGTTCTTCTTGCCGCTGTCGCCGCCCCCTGTTGCAACTTCAGCGTCGTCTTCTTCTTCCGATGTTGACTCGTCGCTCTCTCTGGCCGGAATGGGAAGTCCGGCGGTTTGTCTGCTGGACTAAGTCCGGCGGACAATCCCGCCGGAAAGTCCGAGCATGTGTACGCCGCATAACACAACATAAAAGAGCCATGCAATAAAACCTTTGGCACCTGTCTGCAATACAGAAAATTATTGGTGCCAAAATGGCATCACGGAAAGTTGGGAACCAATATGGAGTGATGCGCTGGTTGAAGTACGATAATGCCAGAAATACACTGACAGTGCATTAACTGTACATCATCACGCTAGTTCACTGAAATCAGAACTCTTAGCTGAACATATTCTTTTCTTTATCCCAAGGTATGACAGAAAACTACATAGTGTTTATAGAACAGCCAATAAAGATGCACCTTCTGAGCATTATTACAGGGAAAATCAGAGGTATTCCCATATCTGACTGTCTGAGCTGGGATCCAAGCTGTGACACCATTTTCCATGTGTCAAGTAAAAGCACAGGAAAGGTAAGGCTAAATGTCACTTCGTTTTTAAAACTATAGCTTAAAGTCTTTGTCCCTATTGTCTACTGATTTCCTAAAATGTTGCTAAACCCACAACAGTAAAATCAGTCTGTATATGCACTAAAGCATGCTTGTTATACTCACTGTGAAACCCAAGGGGTTAATCCTCTGCATTGTGTAAAAGGGCTGTTTGATCCTGTCTTCTCTGAGACTCTCCTCCTTCCACTGTCCAATATATTTCCTAATAATACAGAACCAGGAGGCACTCTGCATATGCTCAGTTTGGTGTGTATTTCTAGAGTTCTTTTTCTTGGGAGAGTGCATGTGATCAGCACAGGGGCAATCAGCACTGTCCAGACAGAGAGTCAGGGGTCCTGCATCCTGATAGGATAGTCAGTGCCGAATGAAAACTCTTCCTACAAGCTTCAACCAGACACTGATAGAAGTCACAAGACTGCTATTTACTGCTGATGAAAAAAGGTATTTAGCAGTTTATATTTACTAAAATTGCATTTCCATGTTCTGTGTACTGTGGGAGACGAGATATAGTGAATGCAGGCTCCTGGGTTTAGTAACACTTTAAGATATTTAAGGTTGTATATTATGTATCACTAACCCCCGAAGGAGCTGCTGGTTTAATTTGGGCTTACCGTTACCTTCTTGACCTTGTAGATGTCTAGGGGTTTCCCGAGGTAGATGGCCCAAAGAACTGCAGAAACTGACACTAAATCCACTTTGGAATTTTTATTTGCATAAATGGTAGACAAACCCAGTCTCTCAATAGGGATAGAGGGTTTAGGTAGGAAGTTCAGGTACTCTTGGAACTGCTTAAACTAAAAGTCTGTTTTTTTTTTAATTCATTAAAATGTATTTTTTCCCAAAAAACTGCGTTTGAAAAAACACTGTGCAAATACAGTGTGATTACATCAGTATTACAACAAATACAAATTACAACGATCACCATTTTATTCTCTAGGGTTCTAAGTATTATTTTTACATATATGAGAGCAATGTAAAGCCTCATACACACAATAGGACTTTGTACAAACTTTCCCGTGGATTTTTATACAAAGGGCGTCGGCCCTGAACTTGTATTGCATACACACAGCAGCACTTTTTCAGCCAACTTTCACCAAATCACGTGGTTTTTCTGCTCTTTACCGCCACCTTTGGTCAACTTCTGTATTGTTGTCTGATCTTTTGCATTGGTTCTGAGCATGTGTGTTTGTACTTTGTACAAAAGTCCTATGGTTTTCTGTACACACAATCGGACTTTGCTCCATCAGACTTTTGTTGGCAGAAAGTTGGTCCATTCGCACAGCCAACAAAAGTCACATGAAAACTGAAAAAGTTGGTCCGATGGAGCGTACACACAGTCGGATGTTGGTCCAAAACAGCTAATTTGCATGTTTGTTGTCAAAAAGTCTGATCGTGTGTATGGGCCTTTAGAATTGGACTGGTTGGCAAGTGGTTAAAGCGGAGTTCCACTCGGTTTAGTGTTTATTAAAAGTCAGCAGCTACAAAAAGTTTAGCTGCTGACTTTAATAAACACACACTCACCTGTCCCACGGTCCAGCCATGCGGCCACCTGAAACCTCGGTTCTCTCCCTCGGTTCTCTCCCTCGGTTCTCTCTAGCGCCGGCATCACAAGTGTGGGCACCCGGCTGTGACAGCTTGTGGCGTTGCAGCTGGGTGCGCACTGCTCATGCATGAGTTGCACATGCGCGAGTTGCCTTGCACCTTCTCAATGGCCGGGCAATCTTCTGAGACAAGTGACGTGTCCCAGAAGATTGCAGGGAGGGAGGGCGAGAGGAGAACTTCCGCTCAAGTCGCCTAGGCGGCACGAGCGGAAGTGGAAGTTGGGTACCTGTCAAAACTAGGTACCCTCTTCCCCCCTCAAAAAAATGACATGGCATGTCAGGGGGTTAGGAGTCCTTAAAGCGGAAATTCCACTTTTGGGTGGAACTTCGCTTTAAAACAAGTAAACAGAATGTACCTTCCGAGTTCCTATCTATTTACCAATGCTAGCAGGCTAAGGATTAAAAATGGCTAATGTTAATTGAGAGAGTAATATTCCGCTTTAAGAAGGGTTGACACATTGGGGTTTATTTACCAAAGCTGGAGAGTGAAAAATCAGGCTCATTTCTGCATAGAAACCAGCTTCCAAGGGAGGGTTATAAACCCTGTCAGATTTATTGCCACCATTTTGGAGATTTCCCTTTACTTCCTGTCCCATAGACAAACAGGAAATTAAGGGAATTCCTTGGGGACCCCCAGATCACCAGAACTATTATCCCCATTGGAAGATTTCCCCTCTATTACTTTTCTGGGGACAACCCAAAATTTGTGATTTTCTTTACTTTCACTTTCACAGATAATAGTAAGCAAGACAAATATAAAGGGTGTATCTCCTTAACAGGGGCACAGACAGTAATACAAATTGATAAGCGTTCTAATCCTTCTCCACTCTATCCAAAACTAAAAAAAAAAGTTTTGCCTTTAGTTACCGTATATACTTGAGTATAAGCCGACCCGAATATAAGCCGAGGCACCTAATTTTACCACAAAAAACTGGGAAAACTTATTGACTAGAGTATAAGTCTAGGGTAAGAAATGCGCAGCTACTGTAAGTGCAAAAGAGGGTCAACAATGCCCATTTTCAGCCTTACTCTGGCCATTTGCAGCCTCACTGTGCCCATTTGCAGCCATAGGTCCCCCAAACTTCAAACTCTGTAGTTAAGGGGTTCCTAAATGCCCCCTAGCTGCAGCCAAATTTGGGGTCTCTGGACCCAAAGGGACCCGAAATGACATTGCTGCAGATGAACACAATTGACCGAATTTGGGGCCCCGTATCTCGGGGCCACTTGGTGCTAGGAACTTGATGTACAAACACAGTGGAACCAGCACTACAACATATCCAAAGCTGAGATACGGGGCCCCAAAGTCGGTTCGGAAAATGTCAAGCACTTTTCTGCAGCAGAGAATGACATTTTCCAAACCGACTTTGCGGCCCCATATCTCGGGGCCACTTGGTGCTAGGAACCAAGCACGCCAAATTTTGGGTTCCTAGCACCAAGTGGCCCCGAGATATGGGGCCCCAAAGTCGGTTCGGAAAATGTCATTTTCTGCTGCAGAAAAGTGCTTGACTCCAGTATAAGCAGAGGGGGGCACTTTCAGCACAATAAAATGTGCTGAAAAACTCGGCTTATACTCGAGTATATACGGTATACTTTAATTGAAAAAGCTGATGTTAGAAGCTGATTGGTTTCTATGCAGAAGTGAGCCTGGTTTTGTACTCTCCAGCTTTAGTAAATAAACCATTGGGACTGATGTACTAAAGGCTAATAGACTGTTCACTATGCAAGGAAATTTCCCCAGAGCTTGGTGAAATTTCACTTTGCAATGACTAATGCCGCGTACACATGGTCAGAATTTCCGATGGAAACAGTCCGATGGGATCTTTTCAACGGATTTTCCGACCGTGTGTATGCCCATCGGTCTTTTTCTGTCGGAATTTCCGACGGACTTTGGATTGAGAACCTGTTCTCAATTTTTCCGACGGAAAACCTTTCTATCGGATTTACCGATCGTGTGTATGAAATTCCGACACGCAAAATTCCGACGCATGCTCGGAAACAATTTGACGCATGCTCGGAAGCATTAAACTTCCCTTTTATAGTGCTGTTGAACGTGTTTTATGCCGCTGTGTTACTGACCGTCGGAATTTGGTGTGACCGTGTGTAGGCAAGACAGTTTGAGCGAAATTCCTTCAGAATTCCGACGGGAAAACCATCAGAGCTTTTTCCGACGAGAATTCCGACCGTGTGCACGCGGCATTAGTACCTAATCATGTGCAAGGAAAAAAAAAATTGATTTTGCTTGCATGTGATTGGATGATGGAAGTCGGTAGAGCTTCACTTCATTCACTAAGCTCTAGGAAAGATTCCCTTGCAAAGTGCAACTTCCCCGGTAAAGACATATTTTCCTTTAGTAAATCAACCCCATTGTGCCCGCCCTTTACCATGGTGAGATCTTCTTCAGCATCTTTTCTCTGCTACAGCTTCATCCCGTGAAGTATCATACCAAAGCCTTTGCAACGTTTCATCAAATCAACGCCTATGAAGATCAGGACTGCATTGTCCTTGACCTCTGCTGTCAAGATAATGGGGATGTGGTACATCATTTTCAGCTGCAAAACCTGCGCAAATCTGGGATAGCGTTGGATGAGGTATTGTCTTATAGAATGTAAAGACTGTGTTTATAGTTGATACTGTAATCCAGAATCACTGAAACTTTTGAAGATGTGAGGAGAAATATCCAATGAAGGTTATTTTGAGATCAGGGCAGTAATGGTAAACCTCAAAGTTGAACTCCAGGTAAACAGCTAAATACAGAGATGTTTCACTTGCCAAATGAATTGAACCTCTGTCCATCCATTCCTGAGATTTACACAACCCTGTCTGGCAAGACAGTAGCTTTTATTCCTCTATTTGCAGTTAAATAACACCTACAAGTCTTGTCAGTGTGATTGAGCAGTAAAGGGAGAAGAAGCAGACATCTCTTTGCCATTCTGCTCTCCTCCTATCAGCATATTCCTTGTTAGCGCATGAGTGTTGCAGTACAGCTGATTGGCTCCTAGCGCTGCTTCTCCTTCTCCCAGTCTGCGTTCTACTGTGCAGGCAGTATTGCCAACCGTCAGTATTTTTACTGGCAGCCAGTAAAAAATGGGCACTTTTCTCCTGCCAGTAAATGCCAGTGACAGGAAAAGGTTGCCAGTAAAAAAAATGGCTGTGAAACTTTTCTTGCGCAGTTCCGGGGCGGGCCCAAGACCATCCGCCGCCCAGCTACAGTGTGTTTGGAGCGGCGCCGGCAGGGGGCGGGCCTGGTGGAGGCAGTGCCTGAGCATGTGTTGTGTGATGTCATGGTGCAAGGGAGCCAAACGGAGCAGCTGGAGTCTTGCATGCGGGTTGGGAGCAAGGATAGCTGGGAGAGGGACTGTCAGTGCTGTTTGGACTGGAGTGATCTGAAGGGACTGCCTGGTGTCTAGAGAGACTGTCACTGTGACTCAGGAGGGGACGTGTCGTGTTGGTGATCTGTGCTGCTGCTCACTGCTGTCAGTGTCACTATGAGGGTCAATTTCATGTGTGCGTCTGCCCATTCTAATGTCTTGCCCTCCTGAGTCCTGCCCCTGAGCTACCTACTATATAGAAAATAAAATAAGAAACATGTTTTTTGCCTTAATATCTACCTTAAATCACATTGCTAATTCCATATTGTACTTGTTTGTAGCCGAAATACAGAAATTTGCACTTAAAACTGTAATTTTGTAACTTTTGGAAATACCAGTAAAAACTTGGCAGTGCCAGTAAGTTTTGGGTGTCTTGTCAGTAAATTTCAATCTGGTAGGTTGGCAACACTGTGTGTGCAGGGGATTACAAGAGACAGATAATAGCTCAAATTGATGTACTTACACTGCTTGCATTAGAAAATGAAGTGTAATAATTTATTAATGTATACAGAACTGCATTAATTTGCAACTTTAAACCTCCGGGATAAATGCATTTTGTCTAAGTACAAGAGTCATTTGTATTTTCTTGAATCTTGGTGTGCTTTGTGTATTTCTTCCAGTTCTGTGTAGTAATCCAGTGTGAGATGTTCCCTCTATGCAGGAGCTTCCTGTAATAAAGACCGGTCACTGCTGCTCTCTATCCTTGTAGAGGGTGACTGGTCTTGTCTCCGCCCCCTCCTGTAGGCAGCCTTTAGGGGGTGGAGCCTGCTGAGTCCCACCCACTGAGTGATTTCACTTCTACTTTTACAAAGTAATAACTCAGTTTGCAAAGACATTTAGGGCATAGAAAGAGGATTTACTGCATATGTTTTTGGTTGTTGAGGATTATATTTACATGAGAGTTTTTTTTGGCCAGAATTCAGCTTTAAAAGCTAACTGGAGTTCAACTTTAACACTGAAAGGGTCTTTGAATTAGACTAGTTTGAATCCTTAGCACTGATCCGTCAGGCATATGATAGCGATGTCAGCTCCAGGCAGGGTTGAGTGAATGTATCTGGGTTGCACTTGGGTAGCTTTCTGTGTTCTTTTTGAAGAATTAAATGTCTTTTATAATCTAAAATTCCTTTTTTTTTTTTTATCAGGTCTATAATTCGGTGGCCAAGTCTTTCCCTCGCAGATTTGTGCTTCCTCTCAATATTGACTCTGATACACCACAAAATATAGACATAAATCCTCTAGAATATACAACAGCCACTGCTGTAAAGCAGGACCTTGGAAGGGTAAGTATAGGTGGACTTTGGAGGTCATACATGTGGTTAGTATGTCTATTCATTTGCTATAATTCAGTAGTAAAATAAATCACTCTTCAAGCAAGTCAATAAAATACTTACCTTTCTTTGGATGGGTATAATGGTCCAAATTACACAAGCCTACAACTTCCAGAAAACTATGAAGTTCTGGGTGGGCAAGCCAGGAAAATCAGGACTTAAAGTGTTACTAAACCAACAACACTAAAATCGGTCTGTAGATGCAGTAAAGCATGCTTGTTATACTCACTGTGGAACCTAAGGGGTTAATCCTCTGCTTTGTGTAAAAAGGTTGTTTGATCCTGTCTTCTCTGATCCTCCCCTTCTTCCACTGTCCCCAATCCATCTTCTGATAAAACAGAGCCTTTGGAGTCAGGCTGCACATGCTCAGTTTGGTGTGTGTTGCTAGAGTTTTTTTTTTATCTTGGGAGGGTGCATGTGATCAGCACAGGGCCAATCAGCACTGTCCAGACAGAGGGTCAGGGGTCCTGCAGCCTCATAGGACAGTCAGAGGAGAATGAAAACTCCTCCTACAAGCTTTAAACAGAAACTGATAGAAGACAGACTAATAGATAAAATTATTGCATTTCCATGTCCTGTGTACTGTGGGAGACCAGATATACTGAATGCTGGGTCCTGTGTTTAGTAACACTTTAAATCTATAGTATGCATGTGTAGCGGTCTCCATGACCTCCAGAGGCCTGGTGGTGACCCCCAGAGTCAGGGAGAGCTGAAATCCCTCCTCAGGTTGCAAGTTAGTAGGCATGGTTGGTGAAGTGCAAGGTGGAAAGATGGGCGCCAGTCACTTTTAAAAATGAACAAAATGGTTTTTATTCTGTTGCTCTTAACAGGAATGGTGGGAGAGAGGGGTGGGGTGCAGGACACCCTTTTGAAATGGCAAATAGGCGGACTCCTTGGACAAAAATAGAACTAGGCAGACAGCAATACAGAAAAATGGCCTTTAAGCTGAATGCAGCAATCTGTATTTCATAGCAACTGCTGTCTCCTATAGCAACAACTTTACTCACAGTATCCCACTGTAGATACTCAAGCTCAGCTGGATCCCTCAAGCTTAATTCACAGCTACCTGCTGTATTCTTCAAGCTTTACTTACAGCTATCCGCTGTACTACTTCAAGCTTTACTCCAAGCTACCCGCTGTATTCTTCAAGCTTTACTTACCCACTGTTCTGCTTCAAGCTTTACTCCAAACTACCCTTTGGATCCCTCAAGCTCAACTCCCAGCTACCCATTGTACGTCTTCCAGCTTTACTTCCAGCAAGCCTCTGTACTCCTTCAATCTTTACTCACAGCTACCCATTGTACTTCTCGGATGATTTCTCCCTGAAGCTTTCCCAACACTTCACAGTCCCCGGGTGATGAAGAGTCTGCTCTGGTACTACTCCAAAACTCCATCCCTTTTGCACTTGGTTCCGGCAACAAGAGTGGTTGACCCTCTGGCAACTTCTTCTCCTATGCTTCCTGGCAACAATCAGGCTCCCCTCGGCCCGAGCCCCTCTACACGTGGTTAGGCCTCAGGCCTTCACCTTTGCTGCTGCTCCTCCACATACACCCACCCAGGCTGCAGCCCAGGTGGAAAAAACCCCAATCACCTGACTGTCTCAGAATAAATAGTCTGTCCCAGCAGCCTAGGCGGCGACAAACTCCTGCTGATTGCCTGAGAAAACACATTCAGTCATAACCTGAATTCACTGTAATCTATCATACTAATGTCAAAGGTAACAGTGCCACCTATTGACAAAAGAGAGAAATCACAGTTCAACCCAAGCTTAGGAGAAATCAGTTTGGTCAAGACTACAAATTAACCAGGCTTGTTACCACCTAGCACTAGCACAACTAAATTTATTAGCAGACATGTCTAGGACAAGGGTGCTACACATGTATAATAAGGTCCAGGAGTAAGGGTTCAATAAGGTTATTTTCTATCACTACTTATTATCTGCTTATGATTTTTCACTGCTGCAGGCGTGTGTCCTTGTTGACTGTTTCAGGTGCGAATCAGGTCCAAATTTTTGGCATAATTTGCACCTAAATCAGCCAGAAGATTCACAGGACCCTTCTGCAATCCAGACCATTGAGAGCAGGTCACCCTCTCCTATTATGCAAATTGAATGCGGGGAAACCCACATCCAATTTGCATCAGTGTGAACCCAGCCTTATGCCGCATACACACGGTCGGAATTCTCGTCGGAAAAAGCTCTGATGGTTTTCCCGTCAGAATTCCGACGGAATTTCGCTCAAACTGTCTTGCCTACACACGGTCACACCAAATTCCGATGGTCAATAACACCGCGACATACAACACATTCGACGGCACTATAAAAGGGAAGTTTAATGCTTCCGAGAATGCGTCAAATTGTTTCCGAGCATGCGACGGAATTTTGCATGTCGGAATTGCATACACACGATCAGAAAATCCGATAGAAAGGTTTTCCGTCGGAAAAATTAAGAACAGGTTCTCAATCCAAAGTCTGTCGGAAATTCCAACAGAAAAAGGCCGATGGGCATACACACGGTCGGAAAATCCGATGAAAACTGTTTCCATCGGAAATTCCGGCCGCGTGTCAGACTGCTGTGGTGGGCTCATTCATTGCAGAGCTTTAGAAAGCAATAGCGATGTGTAAAGTGTAATAACCCAATAAAATCATCCCATTTTTAAAGTGATACTACAGTCTTTTTTTAGTTAAAAATAACGTGTTATACTTACGTGCTCTGTGCAGTGGTTTTGCACAGAACAGCCCGGATCCTCCTCTTCTCGGGTCCCCCTCCCTCCTGTTGAGTGTCCCCACAGCAAGCAGCTTGCTATGGAGGCACCTGAGCCAAGCTGCAGCTTTCTATGTCCATTCAGACACAGAGCCGTGGTGTGACCCCCCTTCCTCTCCTCATTGGCTCACTGACTTTGACAGCAACGGGAGCCAATGGCACTTCACTGCCGTCTTAGTCAATGAGGGGGGGAATCCTTGACAGCTGAGTCTCTCCTGCACCATCGCTGGATCGAGATGGATCTCAGGTAAGTATTAGGAGGGCTGAGGGGGGCTGCTGCACACAGAAGGATTTTGCATGCATTAAGATAAAAAAAAATCTTCTGATTTTACAACCCCTTTAATTTAGCACATAATCATCATTGCGGTTTGAATTATTTTAATAAACAAAAATGTAGTTTGTTACTATTTTGTCACACAATTTTTGTCTTTCTATATAGGTAAGCTACAATATGTCACCCAGTATGTCATTTTCCTAGGTGTGGTGTACTCACGAGAACCTGTATAATGAAACATTTGAAGAGGTTGGAGGCCTTGACTTCCCAGCCATTAATTACTCCAGATACAACACCAAAAAGTACCGCTATTTTTATGGATGTGGATTTCAGCATCTTGTCGGAAGCAGTCTTATAAAAATGGATGTGGTGACCAAGGACATGAAGGTGAGAATATTTATTTATTTTCTCTTTCCTTTTAGGATTATGGAAAATTATAGTGAACCTACTTATTTAATTTTAACAATCTTCCAATTTTTTTTTTTTTTTATATAATTTCTCCATCATATATACGCGGTATAGCATGGCATCTTTGGTTACTATAAAATTTAAGTGTACCTGATTTTGTAGTGCCATTACTAAACTGGCACTTACATATTATAGACCTTCGCATTATTGCTTTTTGGTACATTGTTCTTTTAGAGGAAAGACTACTGATTATATGATTATATGAGTACAAACTTTTTCAGGTAGCAAATTGGTCCTATTGGTCTTGCTGTAACTCCCTCTGTATTCTGCAGGACTGAGCTGTCAATTTGGTAGCTTATTTCTGCTTTTGCATTCATTTATTGCTATCCATATTGTAAGTAAGCGTGGACATATGTGGGGTAAGACGCTGCTCAAAACCGACCCCGTGCTGTGTATGGCCAGCGCTGCTCCAGGCCACACTCCCTAACATGTTTCGCCCCACCTACCGGGCGTTAGACCTCTGTGATCAAGCCCCTAGTAGGCTGGGCAAAACATGCCAGGGGGCATGGCCGAAGCAGTGCTGCCTGGGGCCATACACAGCCATATCCTTATCTGAAACACTGGGTTGGTTTTGAGCAGTGTCTTACCCCACATATTCCCATATGAATTAGTGCCTGACACCTGCTCCCACTTTCTGATATCCTCCAGGTTTGATCGATGCTCCCAGTCCACACGTGATCACATATTTTAAGAAATACACAAATATGTCCCTATGTCACATCACCATTGATGGTGACATTGTACATTTATTGTGTTTATTACATGTGTATGTTTTTGGTTATAAGATTTGGCAAGAAGATGGTTTCTATCCCTCGGAGCCTGTGTATGTGCCTAGTCCAGATTCTACTGAAGAAGATGATGGAGTTATCCTTTCAGCTGTAGTCACTCCCCGTCAGGTAGGATTGCACTGCAAACAGCTCAACAAAGTAATGTACAGTTGTAAAAAAATAAATGTTATACTGTGTATATGTGTGTGTGTGTATATATGTATATCCTTTACCTCTTTTGGTCTAATGAGAACCTCCAAGGCCAAAGATAGCTGACATCCTTCAATAGGTGGTGGGTTGTGAGGCATAGTGGGTGCAAATATGGTGAAAGTCATTGGGCGCCAGACACTTCTTGGATGTAAAAGAGGTTTTATTTCTTTTGACAGTCCTTTTTATATATTTTTCGGGGAAAGAGGGTTAGGTCCAGGACACCCTTAGATAGTTGCAAAATCAATTGGCAGACACTGACACAATAGGAGGGCAGCTGTGCAGGGAAAGGCCCCAGCAAGATGCTACATCTGCACGTGCAGGAATGCTGTCTCCTATGGTATCAGTCCTTTAACAGTTCTTAACTCAAACGTAACAGTTCTTTCAGCTCCACTACAACTGCTCCTTGTAGTTCTTCAATACTGAGCTCCCGATCTCTCACTAGACCCTCTGATTCACTGACTATGAATCCCTTGAGATCCTCCAAGGTTTGCGGTGGTATCTCCCTCAAGCGTCACCACTTCTCTGCTGGGTCCCTAGCTTGGCACTCCAGATACTTCTCAAGCTTCACCCCTGCTGACCGGCTCGGTCCCTGGCTTGACACACAAGGCTGCTCTGCAAGTGTCACCTCCTCTGGTTGGGTCAATGACTTGATCACAACCTGAAGTTTCCCGATTATCCACCGTGCCCTTTCAGTGAGAATATGTTTCTGTTACTTGCTTCAGTTACTCACTGTGGTCATCAGTGCCCATCAGTGTTGCCTATCTGTGCAACCTCATATGTGCCTCCTCATCAGTGACCATCAGTGCCATCTCATCAGTGACCATCAGTGCAGCCTTATTAGTAGAAATTGAAAAATTACCAGTTTGAAAAAAAATGTAACAAACTATGTCTTTTTTTTTTTTTTTCAAAATATTTGGTCTTATATTCGTTTGGTTAGCAAAAAAAAAAAAAAAACACAGCGGTGACTAAATACCACCACAAGAAAGCTCTATTTGTGTAAAAATTTTTTAACAATTTTAATTTTAGAGTTGTAAGACCGCGCAATTGTCATTCAAAGTGCGACAGCGCTGAAAGCTGAAAATTGCCCTGGGCAGAAAGGGGGTGAAAGTGCCCAGTAGGCAAGTGGTTAAACATATCACCAGTTGGATTGTTGAGCAGGTCACTGATAATATCAAACAATAAATGAAAAACAAAAATAAACTGCGCTTGTGATATCAAATAATCAAATAAACAGCTGCACCACAATCGTGAGATATTATCACAAACAAGAATATATAAAAATTGTGTTGCGCTAAAAAAAAATATATTATATTATTGAATAAAAACAGTGAGTCCATGAGTCACCAACATTTCAACCTACAAAGAATTGATGAGTTGGAAGGTATTATCTGTGGAAAGTATATCGAATTCTCATAAAATAATCTGCATACTTCCATAATGATCAATATTTGCAGTTAGTACTTGTGCAATTTATATGTACAGTATATGTTTTTTTACAAAAAGAATATGAGAATAAAAATAAGGTTTTAATGAAATACTTTGATATTGATTAATAGATAGAGATATATATATATATATCTCTAATATATCTCTATTAAAATCTCTATATATCTCTCAATCAATCAATGTTGTATACTCACCAGTAGCACCTAAAGAGTCCACACTGTACTCATTCCTGTGTCTACTTTGAAGTCTAATGCCGCGTACACACACGCGGAATGTCCGACAGAAAAAGTCTGACGGAATCTTTTCATCGGATATTCCGATCGTGTGTGGGCCTCATCAGACTTTTTTTTTCGAAAATTCTAAAGGACCTAGAAATAGAACATGTTTTAAATATTTACGACGGAACCAATTCCTATCGGGAAAACCGCTCGTCTGTATGCTGTTCCGACGGACCGAAAACGACGTATGCTCTGAAGCAAGTACGAGACGGCAGCTATTGGCTACTGGCTATTGAACTTCCTTTTTCTAGTCTCGTCATACGTGTTGTACGTGCGTTCTAGACGGTTGGACTTTGGTGTGATCGTTTGTAGGCAAGACAGTTTCAGCGGAACTCCGTCGGGAAAACCTTCTGAGTTTATTCCAACGGGAAAACTGGTCGTGTATACGCATTAGGCCCCATTCACATCTTGGCAGTCAGAATCGCCATGATTCGAAATGACTTCTAATGGCACCCGATCGTGGCGCGATTTTGCCATGATTTATCAGGCGACCATTGCGATAAAATCGTGCAAACAGAATTGAGGGACTTCTGTCACCCAAGTGGAAGTTCTTGTACCTCTTTTCGGCGACAGGCGTCCTGTAATTCTGTTTGCGCGATTTTACAGCAATTGTCGCCCAACGAATCGCGATTGAGGTGCCATTGGAAGTGACGTGGATCGCGCGGGTGTTGCGTGATTTTTCGCTATTTCGATTTGCTGTGAACGGAGCCTTAAAGCACAACTACACTGCATGTGAGCACCACAAACCAAAAACGCTATTTTGTTATTTTTTTTTAATATTCAAAGGTAACTGACCCATCCGTCCATGCCTCCATGCGTTATTTTTCTGAGAAATGACTTTGAAAAACACCCCCTGACATTTCTGGTCATGACCATCTTGAGTAAGGGCAGATAATTCATGCAGCATTTACTTCCTGGAATCCTGAATGCTTAGCCATGAAAACCCCTAATTTTGCCAGGCCTGGAAACCAGGAAGTAACTGAAGAAATGTAAAAAAAAAAAATTAAATAAATATTGTATACTTTACTACATATTCACTAAAGCTAGCAGCATAAAGCCCCATACACACTATCAGATTTTCTGCTGATGATTTACCAAAACCATATAATATGAGGTCAAACCTTAGGAGTTTCAATTTGTATGCAATCAGGCAGGCCCTTCAACTACATGGTTTTGGTAAATATGAAGACAAAAATCAGTAGAAAATCTGATAGTGTGTATGGGGCTTAAGAATTAAAAATATTCAATGAAGACTGACAGCGTGAAGTTCCACTTTAGCATGTGGTGCAGTTATGCTGGTGGGCGGTCAGCCATGATTTTTTTTTTTATGTATTTGCAAAGAGCATAAAAAAACAAATGTTCAAACCTATAAATCAAATTTGTAATAGAAATATAGACATTTTAATTAAAATATTAATTGATTTTTTTTTCTGAATTCTTGTAGGATAAAACAACATTTCTGCTCATCCTAGATGCCAAAGCCTTCACAGAAATTGGGCGGGCTGAAATTCCTGTACAAATGCCTTATGGATTCCATGGAATTTTCCTACCTCAGAAATAATGTCAATGATGGCAAACCTGTCAGCCAACCTAAGCTTTTACATTTTAAATTCCTGCCTAAAAGCAGGTAGACAAGGGACCCCTATTAGGCAAATCATACATGATTTTTTTTATTTGGATCGGGGAATCACTCCTACTGAGCCGTTTTATTCTTCCCTGCCTGCAGAATACAATCAACAGTGTTTCTGGCTATAGCCGCTGGCACTGATTGTTCAGGAAAAATCCAACAGGCTGATTGTAATTAAATCTATCAAATCAGGGATGGAGGGCTGAACAGACGTGCCCGTGGAGAGCTCCTGCCATTTTGGGGCACATATTCCCCCTAACAGACTTGCCTTGCCACCTACACAGAACCCGGGGTCCCCCAGACTACCAAGGTGTCACCTGGGACCGTTGATGCGGCCGCCTCAACTACAGACCACAGCTCCGGCCTTAACATGGGGAGCGGCAGCCATATTGGTACACCCGGCCCGCACATCGCTGCTGCCTCCGGGCCTTCCTGGCTACTCTGCGCCTGGCTCTCTCCCTTGCACGAGCACCGGAGCAGCCCAGCCTACTGACCACAGCCTGCGATCTCCCCTGTGCCGCTCCTGCATGCCAGCCTGAAGGACAACACTGACACACACAGTAAGTGGCGGCCTTCTTGCAACACCGCAGCAGCTTCCCCGTCTCCTCTGTGCCCGATCCAGGCCCCATCTAATCACCAGGGCGCCCGACCTAGTGGACTGTGGCCCCAGAAGGGGATTAACGCTAATATCCACCCCCACTTGTGTTGTGGGTTGCAGCTCTGACCCCCGGGGCCACGTGGAGCGGCCATCTTGCTGCACCCTGCTGCAGTATATACATTTGCTCCTGGTCTCCTTAACCCCTTTGCTCCTGGATCACTCCCTGCACTGTCACTAGAGCTGCCCAGCAGGTTTTGCTGCCACCTGTAGCCCTCCTCACAAAACAAAAACTCCTCAGCTGACAGTTTGCTACCTCGCCATAGTTTTGTGACACGTCTCCATCTCATTCTATGGTGAAACAGACTAGCAGGGAACGCAGTCCTAGCTCCAGAGTCGCATGTAGCGACTGTCCTGCCCCCCTACTAGATACCATGCTTCCTGGCTGACGATGGACGGCTGAAGACATGGGCTACTGAGCTCTGTGCTCTCCCGACATTAACAGGCTGTGTTCCCAGTTACCTACACCCGGAATCTCTGTCATCCTCAAGCTCTCACCCGACTGACTCCGCTGAGCTGCAGCAAGGTACAATTCAGCGCTACATACTTCCTCGTTTGACTCCCGCACGGCAAAGGAAGCTGGCGGCCAGTCGCATCCCGGGCAAACCTAAACCACCTCTTCTGGTTCACATGGACTCCTCTATGTGCGGGGACACTGCAGGTGAGCCCTCGTCTCCTCCGATGGCCCCTCCAACCCCTGTCACTTGGGCAGCTATGCCCCCTCTCATCTCCACCGAAGGTGGCCCCGTGGAGCTACTTCCTCTGGCCTCGGTCAGATCAGCCAGCTCTGCGACCACAGCCCTTCTTTCCGCCTTTAGGGCAGACTTTGAATCCTGGGCGTCCAAGATGGGAGCCTCCCTCCATGTAGAACTACAAGCCCTCCAACATCGGGTTTCAACAACGGAGACTGCTGTATCCGCACTGGCTACTACCCAAGATGACCATACAGCTCGTATTGTGGCCCTCGAATCTGCAACCACGACAAATCTGTCCCGTTTGCGGCAACACCAACTCCGCATAGAAGACAGTAAAAACAGGAGCTGCAGGAACAACATTAGGATACAGGGAGTCCCGGAAGCAACCTCAGGCATTGATCTAAAACCCACTGTCATCTCTATCCTCAACCAGGTCCTGGGCAGGGAAGTTACACCCCCTATTGAACTCGACAGAGTGCATAGAGTGTGAGGCATGGGGGGAGACCGCAGCGACCGCCCTCACAATGTCCTATGCCGGGTCTATTACTATACCCTCAATGAAGAGATTATGCATAAGGCCTGGCACTTGGGTCCTGTGGAATTCGATAGATCTACAATACACCTATATCCGGACCACTCCCGCAACACCTTATACATGAGACGGGTGGTCCATCCGCTTTTTGATTTGGTCCGTCAGGCTGGGGCTACCTACACCTGGAGCCATCCTTTCAGCATCAAAGTAACCCGAGATAATAATTGTAAGTTTGTTCTGTCGGACCCTGACCAACTTGCAGACGTCCGAGATCTGGATCTGCTTCTTTTGGTCCTAGAGCAAGACATCCAACGTCGCTGTAAGACTGATTTGGCTCCCCACGTGAGCCAACACTGTTACTTGTTCTCTCTGTCCAATGTTTTACACTGGGTTTACACCTTTCAATCTGCAGTTTTCATTAAGGGACTTGGCCAGGTTTCCATTGGTAATGTATTCTCTATGCGCCCTCCTCCTATGAACTCATGCTAACCATGCCACTCCGCTTACAGGGACTGTATAGAAGTTTTCTGAGCTCAGGGTTTTTTTTGTGTTGCCCTTACTGGGACCGATACACCTAAAAGGGATATAGATTAGATGTTAACAATGTTGCTGCTCTTTAAGACTGCTTGGGGGCTCCATTCAACACTGGACGGTCGTGGCCTTATCTGTACACTTTTTCACACACGGGCCATACCAAGACCAAATTGAATACTATGAGCATCGTTTCCTTAAGAAACCTTCCTCTGTTACCTAATTCTCCAGAACCCTATGATTTTCTTAATCGGGATGGAGCCCACCACCAAGTTCCTGGGGTAATTCCTGTAGCCATTGTGCCTTTCCAGTTCTTCGGGCCCGTGGACCTGCTGACTGACTTGGAGTCCCCCAGAAGCTACCTTATCGCCTGTTCTGGGCTTCTTGGTCTCCTCTCAGTCCCTGGCCTAACTGACCCTGTACCATAGAACTAGTTGAATTACCTCATATTTTTGAACACTGATTAGATATATGCCATGTTCTTTTGTAACCTAAAATTTTAGGTATTCAATATACTACGATAAACGGGTGTGATACATGTATGTTATATATGCCTGCTATGTTGTCGGATATACAACTCAGACCTCCCGATTCCGACCTCCCTCCCCAAATAGGTTTGGCATGATTTGTGCCTAGCACGTGATATTTCACGGAGTGTCTCGCTATTGCGAACACATTAGATTTTGTTTTGAGACACATTTCCCAGGTGTCCTCTGTCCAGCCTTCTTCCATTCCTCTTCCCTTTTTGTAACTACTTTCCTTTTTCCGTTTCTTCCCCATAAGCCTTCCCCCTCTTTTTCTGGACTTTCAAATTTCTTTTCGTCTCCTCACTCCACCATGGCCTATACGGTATTATCTCACCCTCGACTAAAAGTGTGTTCATACAATGTAAATGGACTCAATATAGCCTCTAAACATGGACAAATCCTATATCAAATGCATAAATGCCAAGTTAATGTACTCCTCTTCCAGGAGACGCACTTTCAATCAGCCTCCACCCCTTGCTCCAACAGATATTTCAACAGATGGTTCCATAGTACTAATCCACCCCAGAAAACGAAGGGAGTATCTGTAGCTTTTCACAAAGCTCTCCCCGTTGAATTGCTTGATCATCTCTCCGACCCTCTTTGTGAAATTTTTGCTTTGGGGAGTTAAATTTACGATAGCTAACATTTACTTACCAAATGTCAACCAAGTTCCATCAGCTTTGCAGTATCTGAAGATTCTATCTGAATTCATGGAGGGCAAGCTCATCCTGGGTGGGGATTTTAATACCACCCTGGAGCCATTATTGGACTCCTCCACCTCAAGGTCATGTATTTCATTCCCTAAATTGGGGGCCCTGAAACGCACTTTATACGACTTACACTTTGTAGACGTTTGGAGGGTACTGTACCATAAGGCTCGTAACTACACGCACTTTTCTCAGGTACATCAGACCTATAGTCGCATAGACTATTTGAGTGACCACAGCTGTCTAGACTGGTCTCCTGAGTGCGAAATACTCTATGATCTGGTCAGACCACTCCCCTATATACTTGACGTTCTCGCTCCCCTCCACGCCTGTGAAGGAGTGGACATGGCGCTTGAACGACTCTCGGAAACAATAATAATAATAATATGTATCTCGGAAACAATCTCTAACTTTTTTGGGGACCATGCACAAGATACCACGTCCTTCCCCATCCAGTGGGAGGCACTGAAGGCAGTATTACGTGAAACCTTTATTCAATTAGTGTCTCGTCTGAAAAAGGAACGCTCAGCCGCTATAGTGGCTGCAATTCAAAAGCTCCAAAATCTGGAAATTGACCATAAGCGTTCCCCAACAATCAAAAAAGCTCACTGAGGTTTCCAACGCCCAATCACATCTCAGAGGTCTGTATGAGACCTCCACACGTACATTCGCGGACAAGCTCACTTTCCATCAATATAAATTCCAAGACAAGTGTGGCAGGTCACTGGCCCGCTCCCTGCACCCAAAAAGATCCTCTACTTTCATCTCCCATATCCAAGGACCGCGTGGAAAATCAATCTCCTCACCTTCTAAGATTAAGCAGACGTTCAGGGATTTTGACCAATCCCTGTACAACATGCCTACAGACCAGTCATCAGGCTCCCCCTCTACTACAGAGGAGCACCTGTCCTCTTATATCATGGAAACTGCGCTCCCCACTTTGGATGAGGAAACCGTTACCGAACTTGAAACACCTATAACAGCAGATAAAGTTGCGAATGCCATTGCGGGTACACCAACTGGCAAGAGCCCAGGGCCGGACGGCTTTACCCCATAGTTTTATAAACTATTTGCTCCCCTTCTTATTCCTTTCCTCACTAAAGTATTCAACTCCGTGTCAGAGGGCTCAGTGTTCCCTCCCCAAACACTTGAGGCTCATATATCCCTTATTCCAAAACCAGAGAAGTACCCGACTTTATGTGCAAATTATAGGCCAATATCCTTGATCGGGTGGATTTGAAGATCTTCGCTAAAGTGTTGGCCAACAGATTACAACCGTTGTTGCCCAGTTTGATCCACTTAGATCAAGTGGAATTTATGAGTGGCCGAGAAGCAAGGAATAACACCCTGAAAACCCTTCTTTTATCCAACTATGCCTAAACCCATGATATTCCTTTTTGCCTCTTAACAGTGGACGCAGAGAAGGCATTCGACCGAGTAGATTGGCTGTCTTTACAACAAATAGGACTGGGAGCCCACATGATCTTAAGGATAATGTCCCTCTACTCCTCTCCATCTGCTAGGATAAGACTGAACGGCTCTTTGTCGCCGGCATTCTCTATCTATAATGGGACATGACAAGGGTGCCCTCTGTCTCCCCTCCTATATGTTCTTACCATGGAACATTTAGCTCTCTGAAAAAATCTGTGCACGGAATAACGGTCGGGCTCACTCAAACTAAACTTGCTCTATTCGCAGATGACCTGCTCCTATTTGTGACATGTCCACACTCGTCCCTGCCCTCAGTGTTGCAGTAGTTCCAGAGATTTGGGGAAGTCAGTAACTTTAAAGTAAACTACAGTAAACCGGAAATTCTCAATATTTCTCTGCCAAAGTCGGACCTACACAGACTCTCGACTGCCTTTTCCTTTAAAACGGGATCTACCTCCATCCGATACCTTGGTATTCAAATACCGGAGGAGGCATCCCAACTCTTTTCCAAGAATTTTACCCCCTTACTTCTTAGAACTCAAGCAGATCTGTCTACTTACACATTCAAACGGCTCTCCTGGCTTGGTAGGGTGAACACCTTGAAAATGGATGTCCTTCCCCGGTTTTGGTACCTATTTTAGACAATCCCTATATACATACCTAACTCCTATTTTTGGAAATTGTTCTCTAAATTCATTTGGAATTCGGCCCGTCCTAGAATTTGATACAGAATGTTATCTCTTCTGAAAGCGAGAGGGGGAGCTGTAGCCCCAGGCGCTTCCTTGTACCATAAGGCAGCGATACTTACTCGCATACTGAACTGGTTCCATAACTATACGACTAAGCTCTGGGTTCATTTTGAAAGCCATATGAACTCCATTGAACTCTCAGCTCTCCCATGGACTACACCCGCAAATCGTAGGGGTTCACACCCCCTCTGTGACCTCACTCGTCCAACAATCCAAATTTGGGATTGCTTAATCTTTAGCGGGAACATATCAAATCCTTCGGGGCCTATGACCCCCCTATTTGGGACTCCAGCCTTCCCACCGGACCTTGGACCTTGGCGAAAAGACCATAGGAGGATTTCCCAGGTTCTCCGAGCAGACCCCACTCTAAAGCCAGATACCCCTCCCGAATCGCTTTCTCGATACCCTATGCAGTGGCTTCAGAAACAACAACTGACTTCCTGACTTCCTATATCCAAACCTTCCCATCAATATCAGATATTGTAGCTGAACCGACAGGATTCGAGGATATGATCCTTCAACGCACGTGGTATCGCAGCTTTATTCCCTCTTGCTGAATGCTTCTCACCCTGATCTCCCACTCTATATAAAGGCTTGGGAAAAAGATTTCCAACACTCCATCTCCCCTATTGACTGTCAAAAATGCTTTATTCTAACGCACAAACTTTCTCTAGCCACTAAAACTCAAGAAAATAGGTTTAAACTGGTGACAAGGTGGTATAGATGCCCTTCGACTATACATCAATTCAACTCGACAACGCCGGATACCTGTTGGCGATGTCTAAGCTCCAGGGGCACCATGCTTCACGTTTGGTGGGAATGCCCCCCCATACAGAAATTCTGGCAACAGATCTTCCTGCTATACTGCAAACTGATGGGGACCTCTCTCTCTCCTACACCGAGATAGCTCTCTTACCCATGCTCCCAGGCACATTCAAGTCCATTAAAAAAGATCTATTGCGTTACTTCTTGGCCGCAGCCAGAATGGTGATACCACGGCATTGGAAGTCAAAGACTGTACCTTCCCTGGGGGAGTGGGCTATTGAAGTGGACCGCATTAGGGACCTTGAATGTCTGTTGGCTGAGGAATCTAATAAAGACGATCAGTTCTCTCTTACTTGGACTTCTTGGTCCATGTTACTCATTGGACTTCATCTCCTGGGCAGAGGGCAACCTAGACAGCACCACCTCATGACCATGTTGGAGCGACTCCTGTTCCTAACCTTTCTGCTTTCCCTACTTTCCCTTAAATCCTTCTCCTCTTTGTATAAATGTTCTCCTGAAAATCCTCAGAATCCAGATGCAAAATACGACCCTCACAGGCAAATCCTCTACAGCATAGCAGGTTTTTAGAATAAGTTTGATTGTAGTAATACATGAAGTTTACATGTAATCCCTTCCCATACAGTGAGAGTGCCCTATAATTATCCATGCTATGTCTCAACATGTTGTTATCGACACACATAACAAACTTGGTACAATAGTACATTATGTATCCTTCATATACATTTGATTTATTGTCACCACCTACTACTGTTATCGATGTTGTCTATGTGGAATGCATTTTCCTTTGTTTCTTTCAATAAAATAAGATTGAACTAAATCAAATAGGCTTGTGTACAACCAACTAGCCCATGCATGCTGAATCAGCTGAATTTCAATCCATGTATGGCTGGCTTTAATCCCTGTTTAGCTACATTGTACTTTGCCAGCTTTTTATTGCCCTGTCAACTTTTTTGAGATGTGTTGCTGTCATTTTTAAAATTGCCTTATTTTTTTTCAAAAAATTGTACATTTTCTCAGTCTAAACATTCGATATTCTTTCTATTTTTTATTGTGAATAAAATATGTGTTTGAGATTTGAAAAACGTTGCATTCTGTCCTTATGTAAATTTTACACACCGTCCCAGCTTTTTTTGGAATTAGGTTGTACTTTGCCAGCTTTTTGTTGCCCTGTCCAAATTATTTGGAGACTTGTTGCTGCCATCAATTTCAAAATTACCTAATTTTTTCTAAAAATTTTACATTTTCTTTAAGCATTTGATATGTTTTCTATTTTGAATAACATAATAGTAATAGAGGGGAAATCTTCCAATGGGCTACACTATTTCTGGTGACCTTGGGGGTCCCTATGGATTCCCTTAATTTGCAAGGATTTCCTCTCACTTCCTGTTTTAGCTATGGAACAGGAAGTGAAGGTAAATCTGCCCAATTAGTAACAGATGGCAAAAAAAATGACTTTTTAATTAATACATTCAGAGATTTGGCTTAATGATTCTTAAAACATAACTAACCCCCAAAAGAAAAATGTTATGTTTTATAGCTTACCAATCATTGGATGTGGTGGCTGCATTACATTTCTTTCTTTCAGGCGTGTATTCCTTTATTTTCACCTGTATTTCTAATTCCTGTCTTAGGATGGCTACATTCACTTCTGCACTGCATGTATGGATGAGCAATGTAGCCACCCTTGGCTCTTTGGCCTCCAAGATTCTGCCCTTTCCTCGTTCTCCTATCACAGCACTCCTTCAGTGTTACCTACAATTCTGTCTCCTTCTCTCCACTTTCTCTGTAGGGGTCCTCCAAGGCTCTGTTTTGGGACCCCTTCTCTTCTCTATCTACAGTACACCTCCTCTCTTGGTCAATTTATATCCTCCCATGGCTTTCAATACCATCTCTATGCCAATCAGGGGCATTGCTAGGTCTACAAAAGAGCTGGGGCTAGAGCCCATTATCAGTGGTCACCAACCTTTTTGCATGCCCGTGTGGGGACCGGTGGTAAGCAACTTTTCACAGGCGATGGCTGGTGCTGGCGCTTCAATCATCATGGCACCATGGTTGATATGGTGTCAGGGTGATTGAAGTGCATTATTTCTATTGTTACATTATAATATATAATGAAGTGGTTCAACTCAGAATCAGAGGGAGCCCTGGGTGTGTCACTTTCCACATCTCCTGCCACCAGATGCAGCATGTTACTTGCCACTGTCGCCTGTCCCCAGATGCAGCGTGTTACTTGCCATCGTCACCTGCCACTAGATGTGGATTGTCACTTGCCATGTCGCCTGCCACCAGATGGGGATTGTCACTTGCCACTTTCACCTGGCAGCAGATGTGGATTGTCACTTGCCATGTCACCTGCCACCATTTGCAGATTGTCACTTGCCACTTCTCCTGGCTCCATTTGCAGATTGCCACATCTCCTGCCACCATTTGCAGATTGTCACTTGCCACCTCACCTGCCACCATTTGCAGATTGTCACTTGCCACGTCTCCTGGCTCCATTTGCAGATTGCCACATCTCCTGCCACCATTTGCAGATTGTCACTTGCAACATCACCGGCCACCAGATGTGGGTTGTCACTTGCCAAATGATGTGAATTGTCACTTGCCATGCCAGCCAGTGCCACCAAATGTACATTGGCACTGCATTGGTGGCAGGCTATCAGTACTGGTCCATTTAGTGAGGGCAGTGAGAGATGTCATCTCTCTGCTGCTCGCTGCACCTCGCTCCCAAATTGAAGAGGCCCGGCTGTGAAGAGCGCTGATGTGGAGTGGGTGGGGAGAGATGTCATCTCTGCTCGTCCGCCGGATCGCTTCTCTCCTCTCCTCCGCCTCTCCCATACAGCCAGCCAGCCTGCCCACCGCAGCAGCTGCAACCTGCTGGTTAGGCAAGGACCTTGCAGCAAGAGCCACAATAGCCACCCCCTAGCAATGCCCCTGGGTGTCAGGAAAGGAAAATTACGGTAAGTATTTGATACAATTTTCCATTTTTTTATTTTTTCAATTTTTTGATAGAATATGGGAGGGTTACAATCCCTGCAAGATTTTTTTTTGTGTCCCAGTGTGGAGATTTTCCTTCACTTCCTGCCACATAGCCAAACCGGAAGTGAGGGAAAATCCTTGCAAATTAAGGGAATTACTTGGGGGACCCCCAGGTCACCAGAACAAGTGTCCCCATTGGAAGATTTTCTCTCTATTACTTTTCTGGGAACAACCCAAAATTTGTGATTTTCTTTTACTTTCAATGATAATGGTAAACAGGACTAATGGAGAGGCTTAATCTCCTTGTCTGAGGCACAGACAGCACTAAAAACTGACAGGTGGTCTAATCCACCTTCACTCTATCCAGCACAAAAAAAAAAAACATTTACCTTAGTTAACCGCTTCCCGACCGCCCACTGCATATATACGTCAGCAGAATGGCACGGGCAGGCAAAATCACGTACCTGTACGTGATCGTGCATGTGCCTGCCTGTGGGTCGCGCGCGCGCCGCCAGCGTCGCGCTCGCGACCCGGTCGGGAGCTCCGTGACCCCGGCCGCGGGACCAGCGGACCCCATCGCCGCTGGTGTCCCGCGATCGGGTTACGGAGCTGAAGAACGGGGAGAGGTTTGTGTAAACAAACCTCTCCCCGCGCTTCCTACACTGACTGTCAGTGATCGGCGGTTCCCTGTCATCGGGAACGCCCCCTACTGTAAAAAAACACACACACGTCACACTGACTCCTCCCCGCCCCCTAGTGGTTAACCCCTTCACTACAACTGTCATTTACATAGGAATCAGTGCTATTTAAATAGCACTGATTTCTGTATAAATGACAAATGTCCCAAAAATGTGTCAAAAATGTCCGATGTGTCCGCCATAATGTCGCAGTCACAATAAAAATCGCTGATCGCCGCCATTACTAGTAAAAAAAAAAAAAATATTAATAAAAATGCTATAAAACTATCCCCTATTTTATAAACACTATAACTTTTGCGCAAACCAATCAATAATCGCTAATTACGATTTTTTTAACCAAAAATATGTAGAAGAATACGTATCGGCCGAAACTGAGGAAAAAAAATGTTTTTTTATATATTTTTTGGGGATATTTATTATAGCAAAAAGTAAAAAATATTGCATTTTTTTCAAAATTGTCGCTCTATTTTTGCTTATAGCGCAAAAAATAAAAACCGCAGGGGCGATCAAATACCACCAAAAGAAAGCTCTATTTGTGGGAAAAAAAGGATGCCAATTTTGTTTGGGAGCCACGTCGCACGACCGCGCAATTGTCAGTTAAAGCGACGCAGTGCAGAATCGCAAAAAGGGGCCTGGTCCTTTGGCTGCCAATTGGTCCGGGGCTGAAGTGGTTATACTTTAAGTCACAATGTATCTGGATGACCTCTTGCTGAAGGACTCCTCAGCCACAACTGTGCCTGCCAACTTCCAGAAGACAATTACTACCAAACATTGGCTGGATAATAAACTTTCCAAAGTCTGCCCTCCAGCCCTTACACAGTCTGGAATACTTGGGGCTAATTTTAAACACAGCTCAAGCCATATTTGTCCTTTCTCAGGAAAAAGCTACCTCTCCATGGTCCCACACGTGGACCCTCAGATCCAGATAGTACCCCTCAGTTTGCTTCTGCATCAGGATTTTGAGACCTCTTAAATTATGACGTGGAACAAGCTACTCCAATCCCTGGATCACCCAATACTTCTGTCCAGCCAGACAAAGATCTCCCTTGTGTGATGGATCTCCAATTCTGCCCTGGAATTGGGAAAGCTGTACTTCACAAACCCAGGAAGTTGGCGTCAATAGATACCAGAATACAACTCCCTGTCGAGGGGACTTTGCCCTCACAGGAGTCAAGACTTTCCATCAATTTTTGGAACCAAGAGATATCAGATTTACTGTAAAACACTGAACCCCCCTTTTACAGGGTCACCCAGGCATGTGCAACCTGACAATGCCACATTAGTGGTCTATATAACCATCAAGGGGGCACCAGAAGTCAAGCTATCTAAGAGAAACAAGTCTGATACTCTCCTGGGTAGAGTCTCACATTACAGGCTCTCTCAGCTATCCAGATCCCTGGAGTGGACAATTGGGAGGTGGACTTTCTAAGTTGCCAATGCATAGACATGGGGGAATGGTCTCTGACATATTTCAAAATCTCTGTCAAAGGTGGGGAAAACCAGGTGTGGAGATCTTCTACAGGTTCAAAAACAAGCTGAAAAGATTTGTAGCCAAGATCTGGCCTTTGCCATAGATGCCCTAGTGATTCCTTGGACTTAATTTAGGCTGATTTATGTATTCCATCTGATGAAGACCCTACCTCAACTGCAGTGCAAGACAGAGGAGGAAAGGGTTCTGGTAATTCCCATTGCACAGCATTGGCCCAGAAAAAGGTGGTATACAGACCCACTCAAACTTCTGGTGGATGATCCTTGGCCTTTTTCAAACAGACCCGATTTACTGGCCCAAGGTTCTCTATTCCATTCTACTTCTCAATAAAGGCTTCTATTGGAGTGCGGCTGTCCAGATTCCTTTTCTTCACCATTCTACTTCTCAGTCGTGTCTCAGTCACTGACTTTAAAGCGGGATTAAAACAAAATTGTAATATATTTTAGCTTACCCATCATTAGATGTGGTGGCTGCATTAGTTTTTTTTATAGGCTTTTTCCCTGTTTTCTGGTGATCTGGCCAGTAACACGGCTCCTGTATTAGAGTGCCCCCACTAAAGGATGAAGGAGTGCAGGAGCACCTATGGACAGCAGTATTGCCAGTCTGAGGGGAGGGTATTAGATGGACTAGCTGATTTGAATACACTAATACATTTAAGCCAGACTCCAGCTAATACTTTATAAGCAGTTACAGGAAGCATAAGGGAAACAGGAAGTGAAACCTTTGCGGCTTCATAGCCTGTTTTCTACTGCGAATGTGCTAGTAGCGCGTTTTCTGAATGGTCCCGCTGTCTTGAGTCTCCCAGAAGGCAGCGGGGGTTAAAGGAGGAGGGTCCGTAAATGATGTAGGTAGCCGTGGCACCCTTACACGGAAGTGGCAGCGGGGACCTGTTTTTAACAGAAGGAAGCAGATAAGCAAAGCTTCCACTTTTGGGTGGAACTCCACTTTAAGGAACTGGTTTCTGCCTTATTCATTCTCCTCTCTTCATCATTTCTTCGGAGAGTTGCTCGAACAACCCCCCCCCCCCCCCCCCCCCCCCCCAATTCAACGTCTTCTGTCGCCTTGGGATCTCAACCTTGGTGTACTCTGTACTCCGTATTCGCTTTGTCTTTGACAGACATGACAACACCGTTCAGCTGGGGCTGCATGCTTCACATTATTGAAATATTATATGAAAATGTTGCTGCTCTAATTTGTATTTATGGAATAACTAATAAAAACATATATGCCAAAAAGTCCGCTATGTATTGTAATTTTGGGTCGTGTACACAGAGCTGAGCACCATGAAAGAGACATGGTGCTTGTCTAGGGAAATGTTTGCAGTGGGTGTAGTACACATAACCTCACACAGTCCAGTATATCAGATCACAATGAGCATGTCACTTCCGTTATGTATGGAATGCAGGACAGAAATCTCAGCAATAACAACCAATAGGAGTAAAGAGTCAGGGTCCAGAGGAGTTTTGCAGTGGAAAATGAGAGTGCTGCAGATGAGCAGGGTCCTGCGTGTGTCAGGTAATATCTGTATATACAATGCTCCTACATACTTGTCCATAGTCTGGAGACTGGGAACATTGGGGGCAGTACAGTGCTATGTACAAATGCTTTGAAGGCTCAGTGTTACACAACAAGGGGTTGTGTGATTAGGTGAATGTGCTTCCTGGGCTGCCCTGCATTGGAATAGGCAGTCCTGGTTGTCCATTCAAATTGATTACAGTGTATTTGCCTGCAAGTTTTTTTTTTTTTTCAGTGAAATGTCTCATAGCTTTCAGGATGGATTATTACAGTACTTGTTTACAGCATACGTGTTCAAATTGCACTACAATGCATTTTGAAAATATGTTGCAATGCACTTCTTTTTTGTTTTGTTTGCTATTTCTATTTTCTGCAGCTTGTTGTGATGCATTACAATATATGCCGCAATGTGCTGCACAAATATACATGCCCTATGTGTTTTCTTTATTTTATTTTATTTTTTTCAGCAGACACCAATACAGCACTAGTGTGAAACAATAGGGAATAGGGAATACATTCAATGTCACATTTATTATATGCCGCTCCGGACAAGACCAGGCTCCACACTTCACAATTACGTCTCAGCTGCTGGTTTGACTTGTCTCCACTTAAGCAATTAGTCTACTTTCACACTGGGGTGGTGCCAGCGTTGGCGGTGAAGCGCCACTCGTTTCAGCAACGCTTTACCGCTGTTATAGTGTTTGGCGCCCCTTTTCGGGTGGTAGCGGGCGCTTTTAACCCCCAAGAAGGGATGCAGCACTTCCAAAACGCTTTTTAGGCGCTTCGGAAGCGGTGCCCATTTACTCTAATGGGCAGGGGCGGTGGTGTATACACCGCTCCCACACCACGCCAAAGATGCTGCTTGCGAGACTTTTTTTTCCCATCCTGCAAGCGCACCGTTCCAGTGTGAAAGCACTCAGGCTTTCACACTGGGGTGGCATGAGAGGCGGTGTTCAGGCGCTTTACAGGCGCTATTTTTAGGCCCCTTTCACACTGAGGCACTTCTAAACTGCCAGTAAAACTCTGAGAGCTTTTGAAGAGCCTTTCAGGTGCTTTTGAAGAGCTTTCCATTAATTTAAATGGAGAGGGGCAATTTTTCACCGCCCCGTCAGGGCACTGCCCCAGTGTGAAAGCATTAATTGATTTTAATAGAAATACGTTTTCGTGAGCTTTTCAGTCGCTTTTTTTTTAAACATGAAAGCGCCTGAAAAGCGACTCAGTGTGAAAGGGGTCTTAGGCTGGGTTCACACTGATGCAGAAGAGGGTCCGGTGCATCACTGTACACCGATTCAGGTACGAATCAGGTCCTAATTTTTGCCTGAATTTGCACCTGAAACAGAGCCAAAGACACACAGGACCTTTTTTGCAAGTTACAGTTCATCAGAGTCTGCAGGGTTTGCCTTACAGTGCAAGCAGAAACTCTGCGGACCGTGATGTAACAGGGAACTCTGCAGACCCTGATGTAAAGGGCAACTATGCGGACCCTGATGTAACAGGGCAACTCTGCGGACCCTGATGTAACAGGACAACTCTGCGGACCCTGATGTAACAGGGCAACTCTGCGGACCCTGATGTAACAGGGCAACTCTGCGGACCCTGATGTAACAGGGCAACTCTGCGGACCCTGATGTAACAGGGCAACTCTGCGGACCCTGATGTAACAGGGCAACTCTGCGGACCCTGATGTAACAGGGCAACTCTGCAGACCCTGATGTAAAGGGCAAGTCTGCAGACCCTGATGTAAAGGGGAATGCTGTGGACCCTGATGTAAAGCGAAACTCTGGTGAAAGATTTTCTGGTCACCATAGCCCCGCCTTACATCAGAGTCTGCAGAGTTCCCTTTGTACTGTAAGGCTACTTTCACACTGAAGCATTGCGGGCGTTGGCGGTAAAGCGGCGCTATATTTAGTTGCGCCTTACCGTTGTTTTAGCGTCGCTATTCGGCCGCTAGCGGGACAGTTTTAGCCCCTGCTAGCGGCCAAGAAAGGGTTAAAACCGGTTTGCAGCGCTGCCCCATTGTTTTCAATGGGAAGGGGCGCTTTAGGAGCGGTAAATACACAGCTCCTACAGCTCCAATGATGCGGCTTGCAGGACTTTTTTGACCGTCCTGCAAGCGCAATGCTCCAGTGTGAAAGCCCTCGGGCTTTCACACTAGAGACACAGCAGCGGCTGTTTCAGGGCGCTATTTTTTGTGCTCTAGCACCTGCAAAGTGCCCCAGTGTGAAAGGGGCCTAACTCTGATGTAAGGGGGAGCTCTAGTGACTAGAGAACCTCTTACACCAGAGTTCCGCTTTCCACAACATTCCCCCTTACATCAGCGTCCGCAGAGTTCCCCTTTACACCCGAGTCTGCTTAGTGAATACACTAAGGTAAAGGGGTTCACCTTAGGGTCGCCACTTGCCCCTTACATCTGTGATACCCAATATAGAGTAACTGACTGTGTCACACACTAACCTGTAATTGCCTGCAGGCTTTGGTCTTTCTCTCCCCTGTACCCCCTCCTTGCAGATGCTTTTGAATTTGCTGGAAAGTCACCAAGCACCATGATGTCACCATGCACTTGACAAGCGGCCTGCCAACAAATCCCACCGAGCCCGAGCCAGACGCAGCTGATTACTAATTGGTTGGCTCCAGAACTGCGCATACACACTGTGCACGTGCAGTTCCAAAGCCAGCTGATTAGTAATCAGCTGAGCTCAACTTGGGCTCGACGGGGATTGGCTTGAGCGGGGGTGGTGGGGGGTGGACAGACAGACCACTGGTAAGCTGTTCGGCCACCGTGAGACCTGCTTTTAAGTGAGACAGGGCTCTTAATGCTGCCTGAGCATAGCAGCGTTAAGGTCCCTGTCCCTCAAAACTGGGGTAATGCGCAAATTAGGAGGCCACAAAGCCCCTGTCAGCTTGAGGCCTTAGGTGACCGCCTAATTTGCCTCTGTGTGCATTGATTGCAAACTGAATGGATTGTTCTCATACTACATACTGTGGTTTTGGTAAATTGAAAGAAGATCATACAGAAATTGTACAATCAGATTGTAATAAGTATGGCGACCCTAACAAACTGTGTTGTGCAAGGGCAGGTCTGATTGGATACAAATGTATTTGTTAGATTAGGTAGGTGCTCATCTTACAATCAAAAGTTGATTGTACTGGTCAGATACCATGTATAGTGACTATTAAGCCTCATACACACAATCGGATTGTTGGCCAACAGAGCGTTGGACTTTTGTCTGAAGGGCGTGTGCCATGAACTTGTCTTGCATACAAACAGTACACAATTGTCGGCCAGCAAACACGAACATAGTGACGTACTATGAGGAATTTCAGCTCTTGAGCGCTACCCTTTGGGCACCTTCTGTTAATGTCGTGTTTGGTGAGCATTGATTCCGAGCATGCGGGTTTGTACTTTGGACTTTTGTGTGACGGACTTGTGTACACACGATGCAAAGATCTGACAACAGACCGTTGTCCGCAGAAAATGTACTAGCCTGCCATCCAACATTTTGTTTGCCGAAAGTTGGACAACAATTGTCTGAAGGAGCGAACTAACGGTCTGATTTTAGGCCAACAGTCTGTCATCCCACAATTCCCTGCTGAAAATCCGATTGCGTGTACGTGGCTTTAGGCTCCATTCACACTTGTGTGACTCCAAAGTTGTGCGATTTCTATTGCAACTTTACATTGCAACTTTGGCACTACTACTTGGATGCGACTGACTGTTGACTTTTACTGTTGCACAACTGTCTCATTGATAATATTAACCACTTCAGGATTTGCCCCCTTAATGACAAGGCCATTTTTTTCGATACGGCACTGCGTCGCTTTAACTTACAATTGCGCGATTGTGCGACATTGTACCCAAACAAAATCGATGTCCCTTTTTTCCCACAAATAGAGCTCTCATTTGGTGGTATTTGCTCATCCCTGTGGGTTTTATTTTTTGCACTATAAACAAAAAAAGAGCAACAATTTTGAAAATAAATAAATATATTTTTTTACTCTTTGCTATAATAAATATCCCCCAAAAAATAATAAATAAAGAATTTCTTCATCAGTTTAGGCCAATGTGTATTTTTCTACATATTTTTGGTAAAAAATAGGGAATAGATTAATGGCATTTTTATTATTATTTTTTTTTACTAGTAATGGCGGCGATCTGCGACTTTTAGCAGGACTGCAACATTGCGGCGGACAGTTCGAACACTTTTTTGGGACCACTGACATTTATACAGGGATTATTGCTATAAAAATTTACTGATTAGTATATCAATGTCAGTGGCAGGGAAGGGGTCAACAATAGGGGGCGATCAAGGGGTTAAGTGTGTTCCCTCAGTCTTTGTTTCTACCTGTGATGGGATTTGACTGACTAGAGGAGGAGCCAGATCGCTGTTCCTACTTAGTAGGAACACACGATCTGTCTCTCCTCCCCTGTCAGTACCGGGATTTGTGTGTTTACACACAAATCTCTGTTCTGGCTTTCCTGCCCGTGACCGGCGACGATCGCACATGCCGGCCACGTGCATCAGGACCCCAGCAGTGCAGTAGGCGTGTGTCTGCTATGTAGGGTTGCCACCTCATCCCTTTAAACCCGAACACGTATTATTTACACAGGTTCTGTGGCTGATTAAGGTGGTAATTAAACTCACTTGGTGCCTTATCTGCATTAAACTAGACTCAGAACCTGTGTAATTCATATGTGTTCGGGTTTAAAGGGATGAGGTGGCAACTCTACTGCTATGGCTTTTAAAAGGAGCCGCTGTACATATACAGCAATTGGCACAGGAGAGCCAACCTGCCACCGTATATGTATGGGAGCCGGTCGGGAAGTGGTAAATATGCGACTTTTGGAAGTTTACGTTGCAATCTATTGCACTCAAGTTGCATGAGAGTCACATTAAAGTACTGCAGGAACGCAGTCACATTAAAAGCAGCGGCAAGCCTGGTCATCTCAATCCAACAGAAGTCCGCTGCTTTTAAAATTCAACATCTAAACATTCATACAGAGTTGTAAGTACTGTAGTTCATTATATAAACTCACTTTACTGTTAAAAATAAGTGTAAAATGCATAACTCCCCACCTCCCCACCCTATTAGATTGTAAGCTCTTCTGAGCAGGGCCCCCTTAATCCTCTTGTATTTTATTGTATTATAACTGTATTGTCTCCCTTTTATATTGTAAAGCGCTGCGTAAACTGTTGGCGCTATATAAATCCTGTAATAAATAAATAAAATAAATAACTCCGGTTGGGTGTAACAAGATGTCCGCTTTCCCCCCTTCTCTGTGTATCCTTACTATGGAGGAGTGCAGGGTGTAGCAAGATGGCGGCGACGGAACGTCAGTTCCGTTGCACATTGTGACGGGTCGCCAAATCTGATGAAACACCGGCAGGAAGATTCTTATGGTGACCAAAGACCATTCAGGGCGGACAGCTCAGTGATTGACAGAGGCGCCGCCCAATAGGTGGGGCGGGGGTCTGGGGGGTCCTATAGGAGTTTTGTTGTTGAACATGAGAGTGGTGGAGGTTAGCAGAGTGCTCCGTGTGTCAGGTAATGGCAGTGTCCGGGGACTGGGAGCATTGGGGGCAGTACTAGGCTGTGTACGGAAACTGTGAGGGCTCAGTGTTATACAACAAGGGGCTGTATTGGCATAAGAAGTCTATGGGAAGGGATTACAGGGGAATCCCAGGTGCTGCACAAATCAACCTGCGAGGCTTCCTCAGTGAAAGCCTCGTGTCTGTCAGGCTGGATTATTACAGCTCTTGTACATAGTGCTGCTGTGCAATAATAATAATAATAATAATATTATTATTTTGTAGGCTCCATTCACAAAGGTGTAGCTCATTCATTACAATGGTCTGCCCTACCCGTAAGAAATGCGGTACGAAGTAGTGGACCCTACGGCACCACGCCATTTAGCGTGCGAAAAATCGCATGTGTAGCAGCCGATGGGTTGGGGGGGCATTAGGAACTAAAGTAGACATACAGGCAAAACGTTTTCATTTTGGATACAGTACAGCTATAATTCCTGTCAGATTATTATTATTTTTGTTTTTGTTTTGCCATCTGTGTCCCCATGAGGAGATTTCCCTTCTTCCTGTCACATAGTTAACCACTTGTTTACTGGGCACCTAAACCCCCACCCCCTCCTGCCCAGGCCAATAGGGGGCACTGATCGGCAATGGTAGGTGACACTGATAGGCAACTCTGCTGGGTGGCATTGATGAGGCACTGATTGGCACCAGTGGTGGGCATTGATAGGTGGCACTGATTGCTGACACTTATGCACTGATGGGCACTGGAAGGCGTTATTAGTAGGCACAGATGAGGCGGCTTTGCCTCTTCCTCTTCGGGGCCGATGTCCCTTGCACCAAAGTCGGTGATCAATTACCGATCTTCTGTTTACACCATGTGATCAGCTGTCATTGTCTGACAGCTGATCACGTGGTAAGGGACCGGCCCCTTACTCCTGATCTGGGATGTGTCTCGGTGACTCAGTGATCACAGCCCGCAGGGTGCGCAGGGAGCGTGCAGAGGGGAGGACGTCTATTGACGTCCCCCCGGAAAAGCAGATCTGCTCTGTAGCCGTCATTCAGCTATAGCGCGGATCTGAAGGAGTTAAAACAGGAAGTGAGAGGAAATCCTTATAAATTAAGGGAATCTCTTACACCCCCCCCCCCCCCAAATCACCATAACTAGTGTCCCTATTGGAAGATTTCCCATCTATTCCTCTTCTGGGGACAACCCAAAATTTTGGCTGTTCACTTTCAATAACGGTAAACAGGACAAATCGGGAGGGTGAATCTTCAGCCTCAGACAGCAATAAAAACCTGAAAAGTGTTCTAAACCCGCGTGGGACTGCCGGCACGGGAACGCGGGGACCACCTGTGCATCTCTGTGCGGGCAAATGAGGCCTTGGCCCTTGTTCCCACCGGTGTGGCTTGTCATGTTTTGACAGGTGAAATCACATGACAAGTGGCACCCTATTATCGGCAATGGAACTGTTCAAATCTGTGCAACGCTGACTTTGCAGTGGTGCACTGATTTGAAAAAGTAGTTCCTGCGCTATTTTTGGTGATTTTATTTATTTATTTATTTTCCTGATTTTTATGGGCAGGATCTTGGTTTTGGATCGCAGGGATCAAAAATGTGTCCCTTTGGCCACTCCTCCAGGCTCGGTCTCGGTGGACGGTGAGGAATCCCTACCTTCTGCAGGATTGAAATGGCTCTTCCTGATCCCTAGGATACAGAGTGGTCATTTTACTGAGATCTCCCAAAGTAAAGGATAACATTTTGGTCCATATTGATGAGGTGCATTTCTGCCTTGCCTTAGCGCAACCTGAATCCGATCGCCCTAGGGTTCTGTTAAGGTGCCAAGAACCCCTAAGTGTTCAGTATTGCCCAGTCACTGGCCTCACTCTGAAAAGGGGTTCCTTAACCACTTCCCACCCGCCATATAGCAATATGACATGTGCAAAGTGGTTGTCCGCTCTCCCCCCCTTCTTCTAGTGACCCAGAAAGCGACGTCTCTGACGTCACTTCCGGATTAAGCTCTTCGTGTCCCTGGCTCGCTTTGCAGAGAAAGGATGTTTTGCAAAACGTACAGGGGAGACATGCAGGGTCTTTTAGGCTCAAAGAGAACCTGTCACCCAGAAATCATTACATGGGGGAATGTTTGTCTCCTATGTGATAAAGAGAAAAAAAAATTTTTTTTTCTCCCAAAAAGTTACACCCTAGCACATAAACCCCCCACCCCCCAAATTTTTTCTTTTGATTTTGAAGCCCCCCCACATACACACACACGAGCCTAAACGCATGCATCGGGGTGCCTATGCGTGAAAACTTCGATTGCAACACACATGTTACATATTGCCACGTACGCCGGAGTGAGAGCAATAATTCTAACACAAGACCTCCTCTGTAACACTAAATTGTTACCTATAGGGGACTTTTGAAGTGTCGCCTTTAGAAAATGTAGGGTACTGAACTTTGCCGCCGTTTCAAGGGGGCACATAAATTTAAGGTTTGGCATGTATTTATGCGGTACAACCTCGTCTTTTATATTTTACCAAAAATGTGGGTAATTTATTGTGCGCGTTTTGCCCTAAAATTCAAGTTTTTGCGTTTCCTAGACCCTTGCTGTAATATCATGTGACATAAAAAATTGCAACTACCGCTATTTTATTCTCTAGGGTGTCTGCTTTCAGAAAATATATAATAATTGTAGGTTTTTTTGTAATCTTCAGGCCTAAAATAATTTTTTAAACGTGTGCAAAAAACGCAAAAACGGCTCTGGCAGCAAATCGGTTAAGGAGCATTGGCTATCTGGCATGCAGGTTTTTTCCAGAGCTGGTTGTTGTGAAGTAGTTTAATTGTTTCATTATGGCTGCTTGTGTAAAATACATGTTGCCAATATTGCAAAACAAAAAACTAGAGATGCACCGAAATCTCGGCAGCCGAAACATATTGAAAATGGTATTATCTGCATTTTGCCGATAAGAGAAAAAGGTACCGAAAAACGCATGTAATTTCACCGGGTTTTTGCAGGTTTTTTTACTGGGTTTTTACCGCTATTTTACTGTACTTTATGGTTTGTCTTTCATAGGTCATGTGACTCAAAAACTGCTTTAAAAGTGTAACACGGGTTAATGATGCATTCTTGCTGCGTTGTCAATGCATTTCAATGGAGAGATGCGTATGTGATTTATTCTATTTATTCTATTTTTCTGACCAAAATCGCAGCAAGCAGGGTTTTTAACACCACAACAGAAGCGCAACAGACCAATGTGAACATGTACATAGAATTTAAAGGAATACATTTTTCTTTAGCTTTTCTTGTGCTAAAGGTGCCCATAATGGCCGACAATAAATTCAAATTTATTTAAATTCATGATATTACCGGTAAATAAAAAGTCAAATATAATACAATTTTTATATATATATATATATATATATATATATATATATATATATATATATATATATATATATATATATATATATATATATATATATTTAAAAACTGTCATTTTTGGTTTTTAGCCAAGTGGATCCTGAATTTTCAGTTTCGGTACCACAATTTCCATTCTGTGCATTTGTACAAAATTTTTGGTTTTATAGACACCTTTCTTTTTTTTTATTTAGGGCTGGTTTACCCCACAAAAACGCACTCCAGATCCCTTCCTGATGCGTTTCTGCATGTGTGATTTTGGTGTGTTTCTGGATGCATTCCATGTGCTTATTTTTTCCTGTTTTTTTTTTTTTTTTTTTTTACTAAGGGTCCAGTGCATTTTACTGCGCTCCAGTGCATTTTTTTTTTTCCCGAGCTGAAAATCCATGGAACTGACTGCACTGGTGGGAACTATGCCATTTAAAACCATATAACCTTCTTTCCATGCGTTTTTGATGCAGAACAAAAACGCACTGGACTGCATGTGGTGTGAACTGGTTTTTAATACATTTCCAAAAAAGTGATTGGTTCAGCAATCAGTGTCTATGGGAAATGTGCTCAAGAACATACTTCACACTTGTGGGACAGTCAACCAAAAATAGGTTGTAGACCGGCTGGGAACATACACATCTGCCGCAATTCTGTGCAGTGGGTCCAATTATTTGAAGGTGAAACTATTTCTTTTTCTAATGAATATCCTTACTATTGGAAAGGGCACATACTACAAATTCCAAAAGCAGTATCTGTTCCCAACCATTGACCACGACTGGAATATAGAAATTCGGAAAAACCTGCAAGAATTTGGAGCTAAACCTCTATGCCTAACCGGGGACAGTCAGAGTGACAAGCGTGGAAATAGTGCTAAGTACTGTTTGTTTATTCTCTTATAGAGTCTTCATCCAAAAAAATGATTGCATTAAATGTACAGAGAGTATGTGGAATTGTTTCTTCAACGTCATTGAAAAAGACTGCTTTTAACCACTAGCCGACCGCCCACTGTCAAATGACGGCGGGGCGGTGCGGCTCTTGTGGCGGGATGCCGTCATATGACGTCGTCTACACTTTGGCCACTAGGGGCGCGCGCCGCGGGAGGCGCGCGCCCGCCGCGTAGCTGGGGAGCCAATGCGCGTGCCTGGCGGCCGCGATGTCCGCTGGGCACCCGCGATTGCCCGGTAATCGAGCAGGACGTGGATCTGGTGTATGTAAACACACAGATCCACGTCCTGTCACTGGAGAGGAGACCGATGGTGTGTCCCTTGTACATAGGGACACCGATCGGTCCCCTCCCCCAGTCAGTCCCCTCCCCCCACAGTTAGAATCACTAATACAGGGAACACATTAACCCCTGCAGCGCCCCCTAGTGTTAACCCCTTCCTTGCCAATCACATTTATACAGTAATCAATGCATTTTTATAGCACGGATCGCTGTATAAATGTGAATGGTCCCAAAAATGTGTCAAAAGTGTCCGATATGTCCGCCGCAATGTCGCAGTCATGATAAAAATCGCAGATCGCCGCCATTACTAGTAAAAAAAAAAATAATAATAAAAATGCTATAAATCTATCCCCTATTTTGTAGACGCTATAACTTTTGCGCAAACCAATAAATATACGCTAATTGCGATTTTTTTTTTTTTTTTTTTACCAAAAATATGTAGAAGAATACGTATCGGCCTAAACTGAGGAAAAAATTTGTTTCAAAAAAAAAAAAATTGGATATTTATTATAATAAAAAGTAAAAAATATTATGTTTTTTCAAACTTGTTGCTCTTATTTTGTTTATAGAGCAAGAAATAAAAAACGCAGAGGTGATCAAATACCACCAAAATAAAGCTCTATTTGTGGGGAAAAAATGATAAAAAATTTATTTGGGTACAGCGTTCCCTGACCGCGCAATTGTCATTCAAAATGCGACAGCGCTGAAAGCTGAAAAATGGCCTGGTCAGGAAGGAGGTGTTCATGCCTGGTAGGCAAGTAGTTAAAGCTGCTCTTGATGAGCTAATGGAGAAAAATCTCAGCATCAAGATCATATGTACTGACCGACATGTGTCCATTAGTAACCCAATAAGAGAACAGTACCCCAGAATCGAGCATCAATTTGATGTTTGGTACCTAGCAAAAGATGTGGGCAAAGAAATTCTAGAAGCTAGTCACCGAAAGTCTTGCAAGGAACTTGCTGAGTGGGTAAACCCCATAAAAAAAAATCATTTATGGTTGTGCGCTCGCACGTGCAAAGGGAACAAACAAATTCTGCTAGAGAAATGAAACTCTCTTGTTTATCACATTGTAAACATTCACAGTTGGAATGATGCTGCCATATACCATCCCTGTAACCATGGCGAACTGACGGAAGACCAAAACATCAAAAAAAAATGGCTTAAGATTGGTACCCTGGCATTTTACCTTCTCAAAGACATTGTGCAAAACAGGTCACTAGTGAGAGACCTTTCCCAAATTTCTCAATTCTGCCATACTGAGGAACTTGAGGTTTACCATGGCATTGCGCTCAAATACCTTCCTAAACAAAATAATTTTTTTTATGGACACTATGATGGCCAGATCACAACTAGCTGCACTTGCTTACAACCACAATGTCCATCATGTTCAAGCAATGGTAGAAAAAGCTACTTCTACCAGTGCTGCCATAGGGGAACCCCCGACATAACCTAGGCTACAGCAAGGCCAGGCATGACTGGGTTGTGAAGGTATTACATGAACTAACTAACCAAAAATTCCTTTTGGACATGTTGATTGACATCATGGAATTGGTTGCTAGAAACAAAACATTTTCATGGTCTTCAAGAAACAATAGTTGCCCTTCTAACATTGCTCCCATAGTAAAACATGAGAAAGATCCAACGGAGCACAATTATTTCAACCCCTTTACTACTTTGTAAAATGTTACATTTATCTGATGCTGCATATTTTTGTTAAAATAAAGTAGTATTTTACTTTTTTGTTTTTTTATGTGTTCTGTTTAAAGTTACCTATTATATCCCTGCACACTGGACTGTATTGCTTGGATATTGGTCCATATAAAATATGTTTTGCATGACCCATAATTAATGTTGAGTGTTCTCGTACTTTTCAAATGCAGTGTCTATGCTTGTCTACAATGCCAGTCAATATAGTTTTGAGACATACGAGTTATGCTCATAAAGCGTACCAATACACTTACTTCATAAAAATATAGAACTAGACTACAGATTTAGGGTCCAAAAATTGTTACTAAATGTATTTTTTCACAATCAAATGATTTGTAGACTTTAACCACTTCAGCTCCAGAAGAATTTACCCACTTCCCGACCGGGCCATTTTTTTGCGATGTGGCACTGCGTCGCTTTAACTGTCAATTGTGTGGTCGTGCGACGATGTACCCAAACAAAATTGATGTCCTCCTTCTTCCTTTTTTTTTCCTTTTTTTTCTTTTTTTCCACACAAATAGAGCTTTCTTTTGGTGGTATTTGATCACCTCTGGCTTTAATCTTTTGCCCTATAAACAAAAAAGAGCCACAATTTTGAAAAAAAAACCAAGTTTTTTACTTTCTGCTTAAAAACATTTCCAAAAAAAAAATAGAATTTTATTCATCAGTTTAGGCTGATATGTATTCTGCTACATATTTTTTGTGGGAAAAAAAATCATAATAAGCATATATTGCATATATTGAAAAAGTTATCACGTCTACAAAATAGGGGATAGATTTGTGGCATTTTTATTTATTTTTTACTATTAATGGCGGCGGTCAGTGATTGATTTTTTTTTTGCGCGATTGCGGTGGACAGATCGAACACCTTACTGGCATTTTTTTGGGAACCAGTGACATTACAGTAATCAGTGCTAAAAATATGCACTGTTGTACTAATGACACTGGCAGGGAAGGGGTTAACACCAGGGGCGATCAAGAGGTTAAATGCGTTCCCTCAGTGTGTTTTCTAACTGTATGGGGGACTGTGTGACGGGGGAAAAGCACAGATCCATCTTCCTGCATAGCAGAAAGACAGGATCTATATGATCTCCCCTGTCAGAACGGAAATTTTGTTTACACAGGCAGATTCCCGTTCTGTCACTGCAGGGAATGATCGTTGGTGGCCGAGGGACTTCGAGTCCGCCTGACCCACTGATTTGCTCCCCCGCTGGCCAATGGGAGCGTGCCCACAAAAGTGAGTTCACAAGCCGAGGTACAGTTGCGCCGATTTACAGGATCGTGCCAACCTGCCGCAGTATAATGGTGTTAAAATTGTGCAAATTATGCTTGACAAAGTAAATTAACTATTGTAGCACCCAAAAGATAGTATCTACTGGTCATATGTTTTCAGAAAATGTAAAGTTTGGGGGGTCTTTTACAAACTCTGAAAGCTGTAAGTGAAAAATTAAAAACCTACAGATTTTTAGAGAAACTTTGGTTATTTATGGTTTTGTGTACGTTCATTTTTCACCATTTCGCAAAAAAAGGTGCAATTTTTTTTTTTTTTTTTTTTTTTTTAATTTACAAATATTTGTTATTTATTAACTCAATTCAGGTTAAGCTTTTATATTTAGTAGGAATTAGCAGACATTTTGTAAAATTTGCTGTTTATATCTGCTAATGAAGATTTTAGTGTATTTTTAGCAAAAATATCACTTTGGTAAACATTTGCACAAATGTAATTGTGCCCTATAAAATCTATAGCACCTTATTTGTATTCTGGTCATGAGCTTTCAGAAAATGTATGATTTTTGGGGGGGTCTTTTACATACTCTGAAAGCTGTAAGGGAAAAATAAAAAAAGCAATGAAAGAATTGCATAAATGGTCTGGGCAGCTGAGTTTAAAAGTGGAGCACAGGGCCTGCCAGTGAAAGGGTTAAAGCATGCATTTTGTGTGTATGTGTGTGTATATATATATATATATATATATATATATATATATATATATATATATATATATATATATATATATATATATATATATACATAATTAGCAATCATCTTGCTCAGCCATAGCCAAAAGAAAGGGCATTGGAAAGATTAGTAAAATGTGTTTCTCTAGCAGAGCTTCTAAGCATCACATGAACCACAACTGTTCTACAGGGCATTGATGGGCAGGACGGTTCAGCTAGGAGATTGTTCCAGTATAATCTGAAAGTTAAAGCTGTTCTTTCTGTACCTAAAATAAATTACAATTTTCCGTTTTTTTTTTTTTTTTCTAACACTTCTCCTCCCTGTTTTGTTTTGTTTTAGTTGTTAAGAAGTGGTGTGTGTGGGAGAGGGTATGTTTCTCCACGCAAGCCAATGTAGAATGCATAGCTCCTCTGTTCCAAACTGTGGAAGAAACTCCCCAGCCGATTCCAGCCAAGATCAAAGGTGCCGTCCCAAAATGGATCCAAGGCAGTCTTTTACGTAATGGACCTGGCAGATTTGAATTTGGAAATGACAAGTAAGAATGTTGTTTTTTTTTTTTTTTTTTGATGTTAACGCAATGGAATTTAGAGTATGGTGTTTGTAGGCTTGTACAGTGGGGACATTTTTTTATTTTTTTTGATCCCCTGCAGATTCTGTAGGTTTGCCCACTTACAAATATATGAAGGGTTTATAATTTTTATCATAGGTGTATTTTAAATGATAGAGACAGAATATCAACAAAAAACACAGAAATGCATGCAACAAATGTTCTAAATTGATTTGCAGTTCAATGAATAAAACAAGTACCGTATTTATCGGCGTATAACACGCACCTTCATTTTAAGAGGGCCATTTCAGGAAAAAACGTACATTTTAAATAAGGAATCTTTGAAGCAAAATAAGTGTCAGTGCCCATCTGCAGCCTCACCATTGCCATCAATGCAGCCTGATCAATGCCCATCTGCAGCCTCACAAGTGCCATCAATGCAGCCTCACCATTGCCATCAATGCAGCAGCCTCACAATTGCCTTCAATGCAGCAGCCTCACCATTGCCATCAGTTCAGCCTGATCGATGCCCATCTGCAGCCTAGAGGGGACAGGGAGGGGGGCGGGATGAATGACGACAGATTACATACAGTGAGAATCTCCTATGATAGACAGGGCAGTAGTCCAATGGCGGTCCAGGAGACGGGACTTCCTATTACAGAGGCCACCAGGTAAACAGGAGATTCTCACTGTATGTAATCTGACAGTGCTCGTCCCACCCCCCCTCCCTGCCCCCTCCGAGGCAGCTAAAATTGAAGTATTGGCGTATAACACGCACACGCTATTTGCACCCGATTTTCATGGTGAAAAGGTGAGTGTTATACGCCAATAAATACAGTATTTGATCTCCAAGCAAAACATGACTTGGCTTGCCAACAAGGGTTTCTCCAAGTATTAACGGGTAGGACGTTTCTTGTAGTTGGTGACCAGGTTTGCACACATCTCAGGAGGGATTTTGGTACACTCTTCTTTACAGATCTTTTCTAAATCCTTAAAGGAGTAGTCCACCCTGAGCTTTTTAGGCTGGGCTTCTCCTCTGGGTCACAGGAGTGCAATTTGTTTTGTACTCCTGTGACCCGTTTTCAGCGGAGATCGGTCTGAAGTCCGCTCTCCGCTGACGCGGTGCCTCGACTGATGGCAGCGACGTCATCACGATTTCCGAAGTATGGATCCGCCAGCTGTCTTGACTAATGGCAGTCTCAGGGTGCCGCTGAGACGGCCACTTGCCACCCCTCCAGAGCTCAGCGCTCCAATGAGCGTGAAGAAATGGAGAGGAGAGACCCTGATTGACAGTCAGCAGCTCTCCTCTCGGTGATCTGTGAGAACTGAACCATTGCGGTGTTTCGTGGCTCGGTTCTCAGTACAGAGACGACGAGGGACAGATGCAGCAATGGTCTGATGCTGCATCCAACTAGGTAAGTATGAATCTTAAAAAAAAAAAAACATACTTCTCTTTTTAAAGTCTAAACCCAGAACCTGCATTCACTATATCTGGTCCACGGTACACAGAACATGGAAATGCAATTATTTTAGTAAATATAAACTGATAAATACCCTTTCTCAACAGCAGTATATAGCAGCCTTGTGACTTTTATCAGTTCCTAGTAAAGCTTTAAAGGAGAAGTTTTTCATTCTCCCCTGATCATCTGTCTGGACACTGCTGATTGGCCATGTGCTGATCACATGCACCCTCCCAAGAAAAAAAAAAGGTTAGCAATACACACCAAACTGAGCATGTGCAGCCCGTCTGTAAATATCGGTATTTTTTGGAGACAGTGGAAGAAGAGAAGGATCAGAGAGACCAGATTAAACAGCCTTTATACACAATGCAAAGGATTAACCCCTTAGGTTAACAGTTGTCTCCTTCTCACCAAGCTTCTTGCTAATGGTCTTGTAGCCCATTCCAGCCTTGGCACTGGTGGGCACTAATAGGCAGCAGTGATATGCACTGGTAGGTGGCACTGGTGGGCACAAATGAGGCTGCGGTGGTCTTGTTAGGGATTGATGTACCTCTGACAGAAGCCAGTGATTGGCTTTTTTCTTTCTCCTCTCGTTGTCAGCCTGAGGAAAAGAAAAGCTGATTACCAATCTTCTGTTTACATCAGATGTCATTGGCTGACAGCTGATCACGTGTTAAGGGGCAGGGATCGGCCCCTTACTCTGAGTCTCATTGACTGGCTGATTACAGAGCACGTGCTCTCAGGAGGATGTACATCCTGGCAATTAAGGCCTGCGCTGTAGCCGTCTTTCGGCTATAGCGCAGGCAGGAGGTGGTTAATGTAAAAGTAAAATAATACAAATCGGGAATGTAGTAAAAAAACAAAAGCCAGGATTAGGAAGCCAAAATGGGTAATCCGAATCAGGGAACCAGGGATCGGCATAGTCAGAACCCAAAGAGCAGGATCAGGAACCAAAAGAAACATCAGCCAGGCAAAGTCAAACAGGAACACAGGCGAGAGACACACTGGATATGTTGACCAAGGCAAAGGCACCGAAGGAATGAGCCAGGCAGTTGAAATGGCAAAAAAGGACTGGCTGAAGGGCTGGACTAAGGAGGCAGGTAATGGTAACCAGGTGAGTCATTGTGGAAACAATGAGTGGCTGGTAATTATCTTACAGCTGAGCACTGTATAACCCCTCTCATTCCCAGCATGCCTCAATTTTTTGCTAGTGTCTTAGGAGAGTGGAAATCTTCACTCTGTCTGAGAGAAGCAAATCATGGTCTTTACCTTTTTTTTTCTTTTTATCAAGGCTAAAACCTGTTTCCTGACAAACATTCTGGAACTGTGGGCAATTTTGCTTGTCTCTTCAATGCTGGACTTCTTGCCTGCAGGGTTTAGTCAGACAATGCCATGCCTGTGGCTTACATCAGTGATCGAGGAGGAGCCAGAAGTCTTTCAGCTCTAAGAGAAGCTGAGCAGATCCTCAGCAGGGCAGAAAGCCATGTTCAAGCTCTATCCACATTTCCAGCTTGGAAGATTAGCAGGCAGACTTTTCCAGTTGACAACGTCTGGACTGGAAGAATTGCCACTCCATCCAGAGGTTTTTCTGCCACAGGTAGGGGGATCCTAGATGTTGACTTCCAAGCCTCCAGATTAAAAAACACATTTCCTAGAGTTTGTATCGAGGTCCAGGGATGGCCAAGCTTTTGAAGTGGATGCCCTTTTGGTTTCTTGAGATGAAGGGTATTCCAGTGATTCGGATTCTAATCGCACTGAATCAGCCCAGGAGGTCATGGTACTCTGACCTTGTTCTAGCTCATGGCAGACGATTTGTGGACCATTCCAGATTGTTTAAATTTGCTGTCCCAAAAAACAGCTTTGCTATCTTGCTTCATGTCTCTGGCTTTAACAGCTTGGCCGTTGATCCCCCCAGGTTCTGAAAGGGAAGACACCTACAATGTTTATCAGATTCTTATGAAAGCTTTGAGTCTCCACACCAGATTGTACAGTTATCTCCGGGGGATTCCAACCAGGGTGCAGGCTGAGAGAAAAGTCAGTCCAAACTACTTGCAGTGTATGAAAGCAAAGATAATGAACCACAAGGTGCACACCAAGTAATCCTGTACATCAAAGAAATATTAGCCACACACCCCCACTCGTTGCACCCTTCCCATGAGGCTTAGCCATGGAGGTCCTGGCTAAGTCCTGGCATATATCCAAGGCTTTGGATATCTTTTCATATCCTTTTCTATCTTTATAAAGTTCCATTACCTTGTTACACAGGTCTTTTGACAGTTCTTTTCTGATCCCCATGGCTCAGTGTCTAGCCTGCTCAGTGCATCCATGTAAAAGCTAACAAATGTATTGACTATTTATACACAGACACTAATTGCAATTTAAAAATCTACAGATGTGGGAAATTAACTTTTTAATTGCCATCTTACCCTGTGTGTGTCACCTTCTGTGTCTGTACCAAGGACAAACATTTCAGGGGATGGGAACTTTTGAGCAGGGCCATTTGGGTGATTTCTGTTATGATTTAAAAAGGAGCCAAACAAATATGTGATAATAAATAGCTTCATATGATCACTATCCTTAAATAAAAGACAGTTTTTGACATGATCAGTCATATTTTCAATATCGATGCCAAAATGTCACAATTTCTGCCAGGGGATGCAAACTTTTGAGCACAACTGTATATTATATTGTGTGTATCTACAGGCCATTTTGGGTTATATGACAAATATTTTTTTTAAAGGCCTGTTGAAACTTATCGTTTATTTTACATTCATATTTTACTGTTGTTCAGTGTTCCCAGATCTCACTTTTTTCAATACCTGGTTGGTATTTATTATGAATGCTTAACTGGATTAAATAGTGTCTTATGTCTGCCAGGTGTTCAGTTTTAATTACACTATAATACCTGTTTAAAATATAGGCGATCCTAAGAGAAGCTGTTAATGTAATTACAAACAAGCACTAATGTACTGTATGTAGCTCAGTGGACCTGTTTCTATTATTTCCTACCTTTGTTTAAGAATGGCGTTTCCTGTTTCAGGTACAATCACTGGTTTGATGGCATGGCTTTAATGCACAACTTCCACATTGAAAATGGCTCTGTCACCTACATGAGCAAATTTCTGGAAAGTGACGCCTATATAAAGAATAAGACGGAGAACCGGATCGTATGCTCAGAGTTTGGTACTTTGGCAGCTCCAGACCCCTGCATGTCTGTATACGATCGCATGAAATCCAGATTCGATTTAAAAAAAGGTAAATACGCGATCTTTCTATATACTGTTATATATAGAAGCGGTAGTGTCTATATCTCTGGTGCCCAAACTGCAGCCCAGAGGCCACAGACAGTGATCTGTGACTTGGGGCTTACTCAAAATATTCTCTAGACTGGCTTTTAGTTGTTAAATGGTTTGGTTTATTTCATTCACACTGTGGGGTTTATTTACTAAAGCTGGAGAGTGCAAAATCAGCCTCACTTCTGCATAGAAACCAATCCGCTTCCAGATGTTATTTCCAAAGCTTAATTGAACAAGCTGAGATTGGAAGCGGATTGGTTTCTCTGCAGGAGTGAGACTGATTTTGCACTCTCCAGCTTTAGTATTAAACCCCCAATGTGGGGGGCGTGTCCAAGATGGCGCCGGGAGCAGACGTCTGAGAACAGAGCTCCCGTCTCCGGCTGCAATTCTTTACCTCATCCTGGTGTAGGATCGCCGACAAGCCAACATCTCTTGCCCTAACGCCAGCAGGAGTGCTGGGCGATGCCCGCGGGGAAGAAATCTGGCCAGAGAAAAACCACTGGGACCCCGCTGAAGACCCGGGCCGCGCCGGGGCCTACGACACACGAGGCACGCCACATGGAATCCCAGACGGAGCCCCCGCCGGACGGAGCGATACAACCCGGATCGGCGGCCTTTGACGCCCTAATGCTGGCCATAACCACCTGCCAAGCTGCCCTTACAGCCAAAATAGACCATGTCCAGACGGAGGCAGGTCTCATCCGCAGGGACATGGAAAAGTTCCGGGACCGGGTGACGGAGGTGGAGAGACGGGTGTCCCAGACGGAAGACACCCTACGGGGACATCATACAGACCTCCAAGCCCTCCACCTCAAGGTGAAGCACCTTGAAAGCAGAGCCGAGGACGCCGAGAACCGCAATAGAAGGAACAACTTGCGGGTCCTCGGCCTCCCGGAGGGCGCGGAAGGAACGGATCCTGTGGCCTTCATGGAGGCCCTCCTACCTACTCTTCTCCCTCGGGCGCAATTCTCGAAGCACTTTTCAATAGAGAGAGCCCACCGCATGCCTGCGCTAAGAGGCCCCCAGGGAGCACCACCGCGGACTTTCATATTTAAATTCCTCCATTATCGAGATCGAGACACCGTGCTCCGCGCGGCACGCCTGCAGGGGGAATTGAAGTACGAAAACGCCAAAATCCTCATTTTCCCGGACTACTCGGTGGAGACCCAACGCCAGCGCAAGTCGTTCGATCATGTGAGAGCCCTCCTGAGACAGAAGGGAATAAAATATAGCATGCTCTTCCCCGCCAAGCTGAGAGTGCAAGACGGGGAAAGAATACAGTTCTTTACTTCGCCCAGAGACGCGGCGGCATGGGCTGAATCGATCCAACGCTGATCTACTCAAGGTATGCTGACACCTGCTTCACAACATGACTATGCCTGCCGTGACGTTGCCCCACTTTCTGTCCCTGTGCCCATGCCTAACTTGTTCTGATGTTTGCCCCTAAGCAAAAGTCTCCACATACCGGAGTGCTTCCAGTGGGGGGGGGGGATTCCTGGACGAGTATGACTACTGGTGGGGAAGAGGTGCTGATGTGAGTTCCTGAGTAACCTCCCCTTCCCTGCTAACTGAGATAGGAAGAAGGCGGCCATGCGTTTAGCCGAGACAGGACAAGATATTCCACCGCCGGCCTGTGACTGTGTCCTCATGGACGAAATTATCTCGCGCCTAACTCCCTGGCAGATATTACCCCCTGCCTTATGGAATCCGCAACCCCATATACCGATCTCTGGACAAGAAATATGGGAAGGATACCGACTCCTCTCTCTGCTCTCCGGGATGGGATCACTTACCCCCCCTCTTCCTCCCCCTTTCTCACGCAGGCACCAGACATGGAAACTCTTTCGGTTCCTCCTCGTTAATGTTAAGGCACAGGGCTATACTCTCATTAAAGAAACTGGGCAGGCAGAACATCCCCGAGACTAAAGATGGAGGGTGGCATTTTCTAATGGAGGGGGGTTGGTCACTCTCCCCCTTCCCCTGTTAATTTTTGTTTTTTCACTTTGCCCTGCTGATTCTTTTTTAACGTTTACAAGGAATGTACCCCCGGGGACCCGGGAGATCCACACCCAAAATCCTCTAACAGACTCATCTGCAAAGACTGCACCGAGAGGTGAAAGCGCCTCTTTCACACTGCCCTCATGTTAGGCCTGGAGGCCAGATCTTTTTTGGGGAGGGATGCCCTTCGCCTGACTGGGCGGGTGGGCGGGGTGGGGGGTGGGGGGTTGGGGTTGTGTTGGGCTGCCGTTGCAGGCCCTTGGTTCATGCTTCTACATTTTGTATATATGACAGTTTTGATATGGTATGATTTGACTTATTTCTCATATAATGCTATATTCCCGGAATGCTCTTATGGGTCCAGGCGCTCGGTCGAGGCAGAATTGAATAATGGTTACTATCCTACAACATTACTTCTCCCTGGCTATGACGTCCCTTAGGGTCCTCTCCTGGAACACGAGGGGGTTGAACTCCCCAATTAAGCGCTCACTGGTTTTCCAGTTTGCCAAATCCTACCATCCCCATATCTGCGTGTTCCAGGAGACCCACCTAGTGGGGAAGAAAACCCTTAGTCTCAAAAAACCATGGATTGGGTATCACTACCATTCCACATACTCAACTTTTTCCAGAGGGGTTAGCGTCTTGGTTTTAAAGTCGCTCCCTTTTAGGCTCCTTGATCTAGCTCTGGACCCAGGGGGCAGGTATGTAGTGATCCATGCTCTGATCCACAATGTACCATGGATACTTGTAGGTCTGTACCTTCCACCTCCGGCCTCACTGCAAGTCCTTAACCAGGTAACGGCTAAGATAGCTGAGTTCTCCACCGACAACGTCTTGATCATGGGGGACTTTAATTTAGTACCAGATGCAACCCTTGACAAACTGCTGGCCGCGGGTGCGGCCCGTCGGGGTCTGTCGGAGTGGGCAGACACATACCAATTGACAGATGTATGGAGATGGAGGAACCCACAGACTAAGGCTTACACCTGCCACTCGGCCTCCTATAGAACATTCTCCCGCATTGACCTGATCTATGCGGGAGCATCTGTTCTTCCCAGGGTGCGGGATGTCTCGATTCTCCCTAGAGGGATCTCGGATCATGCCCCGCTCCTTGTGGAGCTGGACCTCTCCATTGCCCCCTCGGACAGACTTTGGCGGCTATCTAGATTCTGGGTCACTGACGAGGGAGTGGGACCTAGATATAGGACCGACTTGGAAACATATTGGGCGGTTAACTCCGACTCGGCCTCAGCCTCCTCGGTCTGGGACGCCTTTAAGGCGTTTTCCAGAGGCAGATTCCAGAATATCATAGCGGAAGTTAGAAGGGACCGCAGGAAAGAACTGACGAACCTAGAATCAGAGACCAGTAAACAAGAGGCACTGTATGTCAGGTCGCAGGACCCACAGACTTATAGTCGCCTCCAGTCCCTTACGAGGGAAATTCTCCTCCTTAGGACGTCCCTAACACAGAAAAGGCTCCTCCATCAAACCCAAAGGATATTCGAGCAGGGGGAGAAGACTGGCCATCTTCTGGCATGGCTCTCCAGGGAACAGACTGTGGGCATGACTATAGGTCAGATTCACTCCCCTGAAGGCATCACTCTCCATACCCCAAATGAAATTAACCGTGAATTCGCTTCCTACTATCAGGGGCTGTATAGCTCCCGGGTAGACTACGAGTCGTTGGAACTAGCTGACTACTTGGAAGGAATTCCCATTCCGTCCCTCACCCCTAAATACTCTAGCATGCTGGATGCTCCTATATCCACTGAAGAAATCCAAAAGGCTATCAAGATGATGCAGACAGGGAAAACGCCGGGTCCGGACGGATTCCCGGTAGAATTTTATAAGGAATACATAGACCAGCTTGTCCCTAGATTTCACGCCCTCCTGGCCACATGCATGGAAGAGGGGACCCTCCCGGATTCCATGAATGAGGCAATAATTGTAGTCATACACAAACCAGGGAAGGACCCGAATCTCTGCTCCTCTTACCGCCCCATATCCCTCCTTAATGTAGACACGAAGATCCTCTCAAAAGTCCTGGCTAACAGACTGAACGGGGTCATAACAGCTCTGATCCATCCTGATCAAACGGGGTTCATGCCAGGCAGAGGTACGGATATAAACATTAGGAGGTTACACACTCACATTGCAATGGCCTCGTCGGGGGAGCCGGGGGTGGTGGCCTCACTCGACGCGGAGAAGGCATTCGACTCGGTCGAGTGGGGCTACCTCTGGTCGGTTCTCGCCAGGTTCGGCTTTGGACCCAGATTCCTCTCTTGGCTGCGAATGCTCTATGCCCACCCCAGGGCCCGCATTCGGACTAATGGAACCCTGTCGGAACCATTTGAGCTGGGGAGGGGTACAAGGCAGGGATGCCCGCTCTCCCCGGCTCTTTTCGCGTTGGCACTGGAGCCCCTGGCTACACTCTTTAGGGCAGACGAGGGAATCCGCGGGGTGAAGGTGGGGGTGGTGGAGGAAAAAATCTCTCTCTATGCGGACGACTCGCTCCTCTACTTAGCGGACTCGGAGGGATCTCTGCGGGCTGCTCTGGCGGCATTTAACAAATTCGGAAGGTTCTCGGGCATCCGAATTAACTGGAGCAAATCAGTCCTTTTCCCCCTGCACCAGCCACTTCCCCTCACAGACACGGGAACGCCGTTGCAGTGGGTTGAAGAATTCACGTATCTAGGGGTTAGGGTAGGGGGAGACCTGTCGGGCTACCTCGATAAGAATGTATACCCGCTCCTTGCCCAGCTCGAGCATAAATGCCAGGCTTGGAGGAACCTCCCTCTGTCCCCGGTGGGAAGGGGGAACTTGATCAAAATGATATACCTCCCCAAGTTCCTTTACTACTTTAGACAAACCCCGATCCCGATCCCGAAATCCTTCTTTCGTAAACTAGATAGCCTCCTGATTTCCTTTATCTGGGCGGGGAAACCTCCAAGGGTGGCAAAGACAACTCTCTATCTCCCTCTCTCTGGCGGGGGGTTGGCCTTCCCCAACTTCTTGTTATACTACTGGGCGGCAGTATTGGTCACGGTGCGGTGGTGGTTTTCGCAACCGCGGCAGAACCCGTCGGTTAACCTCGAGGCAGCACTCCTAGGTTCCTATGCGGCGTTATCCAACCTCCCATATAGGGGGGCTAAGGCCAATCCTATGGTGACAGGCCCAATGAAAACCACACTCCTGGTCTGGAAGGCATCTAGAGCCGCCTTAAAAAAACCGAACTCTATCTCACCACATACCCCGCTCTGGGCTAACCCAATGCTGCCCCACCTGGCTACAGTCCCGGACCCGGCGGGATGGGCGGCAAGAGGTATACTCAACTTGAAACATGTCATGCCCCGAGGGGTTATAACCCCTTTTAGGGAACTCCAACAAAAGCACAACCTGCCGGGTAGCTTCCAATTCAGGTACTATCAGCTCCACCATGCTCTCAAAGCCCAATTCCCCTCTCGACCCAACCTGGAGCCAGACTCGATTGAGAGACTGCTAACCTCGGCTGGGCTAGACAAACCCCTCTCGTCCCTATACCTGTATCTGACTGTTGCCCATGACGTTAAAAACACCCGGACTATGGCCAAGTGGCAGGAAGACATTCCGTCACTTGGACAGGAGGAGTGGGAAGAATGTCTGACATCCTTTATTCCATCCATGATAGCGGCTAAAGATAGATTTATACAACTAAAATTCATACATAGGGCCTACTATACACCAAAGAGGCTGGCGGGGATTTACCCTGGCCTGAGTCCTAACTGCACCAGATGTGGCCAGGAGGAGGGGACCTTCTTCCATATGGTTTGGTCCTGCCCGGGGCTACAAATCTTCTGGAACTCGGTGGTAGAGACACTGGAGCTAGTTACTGGGGTTAAGATCTCGCGGAATCCCCTGACCATCCTCCTGAGTCATCTGGAAGAGGTTGAAGGGGACCGCTACCTGAAACTAAGTATTACATTCCTGCTGTTTTACGCCAGGAGAGAAATACTTCTTAAATGGAAGCTGAAGGAACCCCCGACTCAATCGTCCTGGCAGAAATCTGTGAATAATGTATTGCCACTGTATCGCATCACATATGAAAGCAGGAACTGCCCACAGAAGTTCGACAAGATCTGGTCGAACTGGATCAATGCATGTGGATAGCCACAAGTTGAGGATCTGGGCTTCACGTGATAACTTGTCCCAAATTGAATCCCCTTGCTGGGAGGAGCTACTATGGAGGCTCTCCATAAAGAGCCCTTACTGCTGCGTTGAGGATGAGGACCGGAGGTGGAAGCAGAGCCCCCCCCCCTTCTCCCCCCCTCCCCTGCTCTCCCCCCCCCCCCCCCCGGCCGATAGCAACGATTCTGGTTATTATCCATGGAGAAACACCCAGACTAGACACCCCAAATCTACTTAGTCCTCGGGGGGATACCCTCTCCCCCCTGCACTTACTAGAAACGGTATTCTATGATGGCATAGCCTAAGAAACATAGTGACAAGATATCCTGATAGTTGTACCACCTTCATTGTCATTCTTTTTCAATTTTTTATTTACTATATTCCATTGTTTCCTCTCTCATCCCTGTGCCGGATGTATATGAGTATATATGATTGCCATATTGCTATTTACGAACCTGAGAATAATGTATGAAGCAAAGTTACTTGTTTGTATTGTTTGTGTTTTGTTTTGTCAAAAAAAAACCAATAAAAACAATCTGTTAAAAAACCCCCAATGTGACTTTATTCTGTGTGTACCAAAAGTGTAGCTGCTGACTTTTAAGAAACGGACACTCGCCTGTCCCACAGTCCAGCGATGCGGCCGCCCAAACCCTCAGTTCTCTCCCTGGCGCCGGGATCACTAGTGTGGGCACCCCACAATAATTCTAGTCCTAGACCTCCTCTGTAACTCAAAACTGGTAACCTGTAGACATTTTTAACCACTTCAATACCAGGCACTTGGACACCTTCCTGCCCAAGCCAATTTTCAGCTTTCAGCGCTGTCGCAATTTGAATGACAATTGCGCGGTCATACAACACTGTACCCAAACAGAATTTTTATCATTTTGTTCTCACAAATAGAGCTTTCTTTTGGGGGTATTTTATCACCTCTGCGATTTTTTTTTTTTTTTTTTTTTTTTGCGCAACAAATAAAAAAAGACCAGAAATTTTGGAAAAAAAAAAGTTTTTCTTTTGTTTCTGTTAATTTTTTTTTGTGTATATAAGTACATTTTCTTCTTCAATGATGGGCACTGATATGGCTGCACTGATAAGGTGGCACTGATGGGCACCGATGAGGTAGTACTGATGAGGTGGCACTGACAGCCACTGATGGGCACTGATAGGTGGCACTGGTATGCAGCACTGATGGGCACTCATAGGCGGCACTGATGGGTACTTTTGGGTGGCACGGATAGGTGGCATGGGTGGGCACTGAGGGGGGGGCATTGCTGGGCATCACTTATTTTTTTTGGTACATAATGGTGCCAGTCAGTGCCCATTTGTGGGCACAGATTGGGCATCATTTGCACATGTGGATGGCCATGGGGTACATACCTGGCCATCCACATGTTGCCCACTTCCCTGGTGGTCCTAGTGGAGTCCCTGGTGGTCCAGTGTGGGCATCTGAGGGGGGGCTGCACTGATAAACAATCAGCGCAGACCCCCCCTGTCAGGAGAGCCGCCGATCGTCTCTCCTCTACTCGCGTCTGTCAGACATGAGTGAGGAAAGGCTGATCACCGGCTTTTCCTGTTGACATCGTGATCAGCCGTGATTGGACACGGCTGATCACGTGGTAAAGAGCCTCCGCCAGAGGCTCTTTACCGAGATCAGTGTAGCGGTGTGTCAGACTGACACACCGCTCCACTGATCGACACGATGCGTGCCCCCAGGCATAGGCGCGTGGCGGCATGTTATCCTGAAGGACGTCCTATGACGCCCAGTCAGGATAACAGAACCACCACCTGGCCGTCATTCTGCTATAGGCCGGGCGGGAAGTGGTTAAACATCGCCTATAGAGATTAAAGTTTATCGCGCCGTTCTGAAGCGTGACATGTTGGGTATCAATTTACTCGGTATAACATTATCTTTTACAGTGTATATAAAAAAAAAAATTGGGCTAACTTAACTGTTGTCTTATTTTTTTTTTTTATTCAAAAAACAATATATTTTTTCCAAAAGTGCGCATGCAAGACCACTGCACAAATATGGTGTGACAAAGTATTGCAATGACCGCCATTTTATTCTCTAGGGTGTTAGAACCCCCAAATATTATATATTTTTTTCCTAAGTTTTCTAGCAAAAAAAATAATTATTTTAACTTGAAAACAACAAGTGTAAAAAAAGAGGCTTGGGCCTGAAGTGGTTAAACGAAAATCTTCCGAAATTTTTTTTTTGTGCATGTCCGATCAAATAATATCGGAGAAACTGTCATGATCGGCTCTCGAAAGCTCTGTACTAATGATCTGATTATCCCACGATTGCTTCGAAATCTGTATTTTTCATACGATTTTCTGATCGGGTGTACCGGACATTAGTCTCACAGGAAAGTGAGTTGAGCCAAAGAACAAGTTATTGGGAGAGAATGGTGGTAAAAGTGAATTACTTCTACAGTAACCAGAGAGCTTGGCTTATAACATTTAAAACTCTCACAGCTGTAAATGAGCTTTTTTAATCTTTTGGTTACCTACCAACTTATGGTAAAGGCCAAGGCTGGCTTTAGGGATCTGTCACAGTATTGTTGCAGAATTATAAGCCTTACTCTGGCTCTTCTGGTTTACTTCATATGGAGAATTGTGTTCCTATGTACTTTTCTGAATAGCAAAATCCTAGGTCCCATTGCTGTCTCCTGTATCTTTTTTTTTTTTTTTTTTTTTTTTTAATTTATTTTTTTATTTATTTTTTTCTTATGTCTGTAATGCTTTTATAATTGGGCAGTGAAGGTGATTAGCCTCTCTTTAGTTTTTGTACTAGCATGTCCCACTGGCATATTTCCTACTGTTTATTTTGTTTGCTTGTAGAATAAATCCCATAACGACCTACTAGTTTCCCTCTTGGATGTAAAGTACTAGCATGGTCCACTGATGTGTCTGTGGAATACAAATCCCAGCTTGCCCTATGGCCTCTCTCATAGACTGCTATATCCCACTTGTCTCTCTTCTGAAACTCAAGTGAAAGTACCAATATGTCCCACTAGTATCTCTCTTGCATCTATACAAATAAAAGTTCTAGGATTCCCCCAATAGTACCTCTTCTCACTGTAAAGCTTCAAATGTACCGTATTTATTGGCATATAACACGCACTTTTTTCCCCTTTAAAATCAGGGGAAAATCGTGGGTGCGTGTTATTTGCCAATCCCCACCGATCCCCCGCTGATTGTAAGTGGAGCGATCGCCCCCGAGATACACATAGCCGAGTGCACTCGGCTCTTATCGGCTCCGGGAATTGGGCGGGACTGGATGTGACTGTGAGCGGAGCCGAGTAGACTCGGCTATGTATATCTCAGCTCCGCCCAGTCCCTGCGATCTTGGCGGCATTCACTCCGCTCCGCCCAGTCTCGGCGGCGATCTCGGCACCCATCTCGGTGGCGCCAATTTTTAATGCATTCAAGGCTGCAATGGACACTGGGGCAAGGCTGCACTGACAAGGCTGCAAATGACACTGATGAGGCTGCATTGATGGGCATTTAAATGTAAGTTTTTTTATTTATTTTTTTCCTTAAAATTCCCTCCTAAACTGGCAGTAGACATAACTTGTGTTTGTGTTATACGCCATACAAATACAGTATTTATTTTTCACAGGTACTTATATAGCGCCATCCATTTACGCAGCACTTTACATCTGTATTGTATATTCACATCAGCCCCTGCCCTCAAGGAGCTTTAAGTCTAAGGTCCCTAACTCCCATTCATACATACACATACCAGGGGCCAATTTAAATAGTAGAAAATTAGCCTACCAGCATGTCTTTTGGAGTTTGGGAGGAAACCCACACAGGCCAAGGGAGTACATGCAAACTCAGTGTAGGTAGTGCCATGGTTGGGGTTCAAACCAACAACCCTAGTGCTGCCAGGCAGAAGTGCTAACCACTTAGCCACTTAGCTACTGTGCTTTCCATAAATCTCAAATCTCAGCGTGCCCCACTGGTATCTCTCCTGTCTCCATGGAACTACAACTCCCAGTATTTTCTGCTTTGATCTAAAGTCATATTTCAAGTCCTACTAATATCTTCCATACCTTTTGTAGAACTAGGAGTCCTAGAACACTAGAGGATTCCTTGCCTCTTTAGGGCCAAAAGCCCCCCGATTGTATCTCTTTTGAAAAGTAAAAGTCCTCTTTTATGTTCTGTTAGCATCCCTCATACAGTATCTCTGTGAAGCTACAAGACCCAGTATGCCACTTTGTTTATTTTTTGCAATTGTGGTATAACATGCAGGCCCTATTCATATTGTTGGACTGCATTAATGCATACGCATTATTGCACAATGTGATTGTAAAGTCTCTTTTTATTATTTTTACCTAAAAAAAAAAAAAAAAAAAAAAAGAAACATGTCATCATACTTACCTGCCCTGTGCAGTGGATTTGCACAGAGCAGCCTAGATCCTCCTCTTCTCGAGTCCCTCGCCGGCTCTCCAGGCACCTCCCTCCAGTTGAGTGCCCCCACAGCAAGCAGCTTGCTATAAAGGGACATCCAAGCCGAGTCACAGCTCCCTGTGTCCATTCAGACACGGAGCCGTGGCCTGGCCCCACCCCCTTTCTATTCTTATTGGCTGACTGACTTTGCCAGCAGCGGGAGCCTATGGTGTCGCACTGCTGTCTCAGCCAAAGAGGAGGGGAGTCCCGGGCAGACGAGACATTCCTACAACATCGCTGGATCTAGAGGAGGCTCAGGTAAGTATTAGGGGGGCTGAGGTAGGCTGCTGCACACAGAAGGCTTTTAAAAAAAAGAAGCCTTTTACAATCACTTTACGACAACCTATTCATTTGAACAGACTGCCTGATGCATAAAACACGCCAAAAATGTACTGCTGCTTGTAAAGTGGCACACTACAATGCATAGTCGCGTGTTACTGTGCGCTGCAACACATGTTTGTTGGCAAGGTGCTTTGGATGCCACTTCATTACTGCAGCACAATGGTGTAAACAGGCCCTGAGCAAAGACATAATCATTACTTTTGCAGTTGCCTTTAGCACCTTATTATTGTAGTGCTTTATTACTTCAGTAGACATAACTTGTGTTTTGTTTCTTTTTTCAATCCCTTTCAGCATCCACTGACAACTGTAGCGTAAACTATGTGATTTATAAAGGGGATTATTATGTCAGCACTGAGACCAATTTTATGCGAAAAGTGGATCCAGCAAGTCTAAAAACACTGGACAAGGTAATATTAAAAAAAAAAAAATGGTTTTCAGGAAGGCTTTTATAAGATTCAAAGGACTTCGATGAAGAACAGGGCCCCTGACTCTAAATATCCACCCAGAATACTGAAAATTTTTGGTAGTTTTTAACTTGTCTAGTCACTCAAATTATGGGGAACAGTGGTTATAATGTGTTCTAAAGTAATGCATTATTTAATTACAATGGAATTATTTTTTAATGATTACAGATATTTTTATAGCCCAATTTATTACAGGTATTCTTATAGCGCTAACAAATTACACTTGTACATTCACATCAGTCCTTGCCCTTAAGGAGCTTACAATCTAAGGTCCCTCCTCCTCCTCCGCATACGTACACATACTTGGGCCAATTTAGACAAGCTCATTAACCTATCAGCATGTCTTTGGGGTATGGGAAAAAACCCACGCGAGCACAGGGAGAACATGCAAACTCCATACAGATCGTGTCCCAATTGGGATTTGAACCAAGGACCCTAGTGCTGCAAAACAGGATGCTAAACAATAGCCCACTATCCTGCCTTTTGAGCGTATATCAAACACTATCCTCCGCTTATTCCAAAAACTTCTGATATCTCATCCCATTATCCACTCCCAAAAGCGCTGGGGTGTTATTGACATCTCTGATATTCATCTTCACTAATTAGAAATATATTTGGCTTGAATCTATATGAAGTTATTTGTGTGATTTTTACTGAAGCGTGCTCTTCCAAGTGCAGATAAACCTTAGATACCAATCATAAGACACCTGTAACTACAACACACTGAGATTATGTGGAGCATAAATGATCCCACCAAACGCAGTGCACTTCTTTTCGAGCAAATGTTTTTTTGAAATTGGAGCTTATTGTTGCCAATGTACAGTAGTGCCCAACCCACACTCTCTGCTCACCCTGAGCAGTATAAGTTCAAGTGTTTTTGTGCCAAAAGTCCTATTGCTCTAGAAAAAGCCCTTAAGGGAGGGACGACGCGTTCTGCTTTCATGTAGGAAACACTTTTTAAGCGGGCGGAACATCAGTACTAAGTCCCGGTTCACACTTGTTCGCTCTGCGAGATCGCAAGTGCGATGTCCATGCAATGCGATTTCAGCCATACATATGGCCGATATCGCATTCAGAGAAAACTCGCACAGGACCCATTTGTCAAAGAATGTCAAATTGGCCTATAAGTGCACATCCCTATTTTAAATTCAAAGAGACTAGAAACAACCAAGCATGGTGGGACTTTGAAGGCACAACACAAATTAACAGTTAAAATGTAAAGTTTATTGCATATTAGAGAGAGAGAGAGAGAGAGAGAGAGAGAGAGAGAGAGAGAGATTCTTAATAGCAAATAAAGGTGACACATACAGTATCTCACAAAAGTGAGTACACCCCTCACATTTTTGTAAATATTTTATTATATCTTCAATTTCTTCACGGGTTACAACTGGAGTCCTCTTCCACTCCATGACGACATCACGGAGCTGATGGATGTTAGAGACCTTACGCTCCTCCACCTTCCGTTTTGATGATGCCCCACAGATGATCAATAGGGTTTAGGTCTGGAGACATGCTTGGCCAGTCAATCACCTTTACCCTTCGCTTCTTTAGCAAAATGGTGATCGTCCTGGAGGTATGTTTGGGTTCGTTATCATGTTGGAATACTGCCCTGCGGCCCAGTCTCCGAAGGGAGGGGATCATGCTCTGCTTCAGTATGTCACTGTACATGTTGGCATTCATGGTTCCCTCAATGAACTGTTGCTCCCCAGTGTCGGCAGCACTCATGCAGCCCCAGGTCATGACACTCCCACCACCATGCTTGACTGTAGGCAAGACACACTTGTCTTTGTACTCCTCACCTGGTTTCTGCCACACACGTTTGACACCATCTGAACCAAATAAGTTTATCTTGGTCTCATCAGACCACAGAACATGGTTCCAGTAATCCATGTCCTTAGTCTGCTTGTCTTCAGCAAACTGTTTGCAGGATTTCTTGTGCATCATCTTTAGAAGAGGCTTCCTTCTGGGATGACAGCCATGCAGACCAATTTGATGCAGTGTGCAGTGTATGGTCTGAGAACTGACAGGCTAACCCCCCCACCCCTTCAACCTCTGCAGCAATGCTGGCAGCACTCATACGTCTATTTCCCAAAGACAACCTCCTGATATGACGCTCTATGGTCTTGGCCACCGTGCTGCCGCTCAGTTTCAGGGTCTTGGCACTCTTCTTATAGCCCATACCTTCTTTATGTAGAGCAACAATTCTTTTTTTCAGATTCTCAGAGTTCTTTACCATGAGGTGCCATGTTGAACTTCCAGTGACCAGTATGAGAGAATGGGAGGGATAACATCAAATTTACCACACCTTCTCCCCATTCACACCTGAGACCTTGTAACACTAACGAGTCACATGAAACTGGGAGGGAAAATGGCTAATTGGGCCCAATTTGGATATGTTCACTTAGGGGTGTACTCACTTTTGTTGCCAGCGGTTTAGACATTAATGGCTGTGTGAGTTATTTTGGAAAGCAAATGTACACTGTTATACAAGCTGTACACTCACTACTTTTACATTATAGCAAAGTGTAATTTCTTCAGTGTTGTCACATGAAAAGATATAATAAAATATTTACAAAAATGTGAGGGGTGTACTCACTTTTGTGAGATACTGTACATACAGTACCATCTTGATAACAGCAAGTTTATTACCATTTTTATTTAATGAATAGGTGGACTGGAGCAAGTTCATTGCTGTAAATGGTGCTACAGCACACCCTCATTATGATCCTGATGGGACTGTGTACAATATGGGAAATTCTTATGGGAAAGAAGGTATGTGTGATTATGTCTTGCTTGCTAGTGTACAACTTATCTTTGCAAAGAAAACTTGGGAGTTATATGAAATTCTATTGTTACTTTATAATAAAACCATTTAATTACTAGAGGAACTGAGCATGCAAATTCACTGAAACGTAATAACGGCTCTGTGTGACATATTTAAAATTGAACACCAGCCTGACAGCTAAGTATTCTGTGGCGCTATAGTATATAATGTAATTTAAGGCTGCTAGTTGTTGTAGTCCTTCGCCATCAACAATATAGAAAGGGTGTATGAGCACATAGTAGCATCAGTGCTAAAATTTTCATTTTACAGTGCCCTGCAATTTGGGGCACCCGGGATGATGCAGTACCTGGTATTCTCTGTCCAGCTACCTTTTTAGGGTCATGACAGGCTTTCTTTCAATAGAAGGAATTTATTGTATTGAATAATTTCCATTGTCAGGGTATAATGCACAATAATGCAGAAAATTTCAGAATCCACCCAGCTGCCTTAAAGGCTGCTGGCTCAGCCTCTCAGTGCGCTGCTGGGAGCCTAAGCCAGCTGCTCTCATCCCCTCTCCTGCCCAGTGAGCAGTGGAGGGACAGAGCAGAGATCTTGTATCCGACAGTCACTGCTATATGCTCAGTGAACACTGAGAACTGATCGATCAGCAGTCACGTGATCGCTCAGTTCCCTGGCTTAGAGCCAGTAGGGAACAGCTTGCAGTATCGCACTGATGCTGCAGCAGGTAGGAAACTATGTATGTATGTATGTATGTATGTATGTATGCATGCATATTTTATTTATTTTTTTTAATTCTGAACTTGTCCTTTAAAGCTTATTGGCACCATATTACATTTATTTCCTAACAGGTACACGTTACAATATAATTAGAGTTCCCCCTCAGAAGTCCGACTCGGGAGAAACTCTGGAGGGAGCACAAGTCATATGTTCCATAAATCCAGAGGCGAAAATGAAACCTGCCTATTATCACAGCTTCGGTGAGTTGGGTTGTGGATATCCAAAAGAGAATAATAGTTTGAACTCTCTCAAACTTTTACTCTCTTATTGGTAGAGATGTATGTAAATCTGGCTTGTGTGTTTTTTTTTTTTGTTTTTTTTTGTTTTGTTTTTTTGCCATTACAAATTTTACTGGCTACTGAAAACATTTTAATTACATATTTTCCTGGATTAAATATATGATGGGGCCAATATGAGAAGTTAAAATATAAAATAAAGTGTTGTTTTTTTAGTTATTCATTATAAATAAAAATGTTATTGATTTATTTTTATAAGTCAGGTAAAATTAAAACACTGTATAATAATAGTATCACTTTAAAATGTACAACGTATACACCACTAGTTTGAATTGCAGATGAATAGGATGGTACAAGATTCCTTGAATTTCAGTTTTTAATAATGACTTGTGTTCACCCCATCTACCTCCAAAATAATGGGACTGAGTAGCACGGGGTTAGTAGAAGGTTTTCAAGCATTTAGAGAACAGTTCACTAGTATTTCCTGATTTTGGAGCATTTTAAAGCATTTGGGATGCTGCCTGATCATTTATTAGGTATTAAAGCAGAACTAAATGGTATCTGACCATCACAAACCAAAAACGCTATTTAATTAATTTTTTATATACAAAGCAAATTCACCCATCTGTCCATGTCTCCATGCTTTAGCCCTTAGCATTTCTAGCCATAGTTATCTTGAATAATATGATTCATGCAGCCTTTACTTTCTAGAATCCAATCTGCCCTTAGCCCAGTCATGCAGTCAGGAGGAAGCCGCTCCTGTAGATAAAAAACAAATGTCCTTGAAGATTTATGATATTCAGTAGGAAAGAAATGTGGCGCTGCTGTAGGCAGACCAGTAATACAGCAGGGTGGATATGAGGGATAAAAAGGGGGGGTAAACAGATCAACATTTGGAGGGAAGAGGCAGCTCCCGCATATTGGTCCTGAGTAAACCTTGTCTGTTTGAAAACAGAAAAAAGCAGGGGGCGCCTCTATCTGAGTGTGGAGTATTGGAAATAACTATTTTGTAGTGATGAAGAATAAATATAGCACTCACATTTGATGGAGGAAATATCAGCTTGTCATCTGCAGAAGTCTTGACAACTCTAGCAGAGATCAGCAGGTAAGCTGCTGGTATTGTGCAGAGATTGGCCAGGAAGCTGCTGGGTGGTGAGAAAGAAGCGCTGGAGAATGGAGAGGCCAGCGATGTGGTTTGCATCGGCGTCTGGATGTCCTTGGCTTGCTTGACACTCTTCTGAAATACAGAGTTCGGCCAGGAAGCGGCTGGGCAGAAACAGACAGAAGCGTTGTGGCTGGGGAAGCTAAACTGTATGCAATGCTGCAGAGCGGCGGCTTCTCAGTGTCCTCAGCTGGCTCGGCAATCTCCGCTGAGATGAGGTGATGACGTCTCTCCATCAGGGGGCGTGGTATCAGCCACAACGCTCCTGTCTGTTTCTGCCCAGTGCTTCCTGGCCAAACTCTGCATTTCAGAAGAGTGTCAAGCAAGCCAAGGACACCCAGACGCTGATGCTCACCATGCTGCTGGCCTCTCCATTCTCCAGCGCTTCCTTCTTACCACCCAGCAGCTTCTCGGCCAATCTCTGTATACCACCAGCCACTTGCCTGACGATTTCTGCTAGAGATGTCAAGACTTCCACAGATGACAAGCTGATTTTACCTCCATCAAATGTGAGTGCCATGTTTATTCATCACTACCAAATACTTATTTCCAATACTCCACACTCACCCCCTTGGCATTTTTTTTGTTGCCTCACAACCTGGAATTAACATGGATTGTTTTAGGATTTGCATCATTTAATTTACAGAACATGCCCACAACTTTGAAGATGTATTTTTTTTTTTTTAATTGTGAAGCAAACAACAAATAGGACAAAATAACAGAAAAAGTCAATGTGCATAACTATTCACCCCCCTAAAGTCAATACTTTGTAGAGCCACCTTTTGTGGCTATCGCAGCTCTAAGTCGCTTTGGATAAGTCTCTATGAGCTTGCCACATCTTACCACTGGGATTTTTGCCCATTTCTCCTTGAAAAACTGCTCCAGCTCCTTCAAGTTGTATGGTTTGCGCTTGTGAACAGCAATCTTTAAGTCTGTAAACCAGGGTGAACAATAACTGCGCTGATTACATAACACAAGTGAAACAAAAGAGCAGCCAACACAATTTGTGATCAGCAAACGAAAATAATACAAAAAACCAAGATGTGGCGCTGTGATAAAGATAGACTTAATATATAAAGTCTATATAAAAAACAATAGTTCAAATATAATGGTGACAGTCCATCAATCAAACATAACTGGTGCTGTGTGAAGACAAGATCTTCTATCAAAAAATAATGGTGCATATATATATCCTTTCTGGAATAAAAGGTGGTGCATAAATCCAATTAAGAGTGTTTGTATCTGCTTACCAGATAGAAGCAGAAAGGAGGCGATGTTAATCACGTGAAGACATAAAGGAAATGAATGAAGGTCTGATGAACCGATGGGTGTGATCGAATCCAGTACTCATCGATGGAATATAGGAGACCAAAATTTCTCAGCCAAATGATTTCCTCAGCCAGAACAGGTGTAAACTAGAAAAAAACTCTCCCACGGGTTGGAGGAAGAGAGTGACAATAATAGTGAAGCCCGCCAGCTGAAGTTTAACAATTTTATTGGTAATCTACTTACAACAAAGGCAAAACATCAGGGCATGGATAAAAAGCAATTCCGCATACTTGCATCAGCCCGCCTGACATGTTTCATCCTACAACGGATATCATCAGAGGCGTGGCTAATGCAGCAAGTAGGCGGATATAAATAGCAAATACCTGGGTTCAATCACTCATATGATAGGATGGTCGAACGAATAATTAGATGGAGGTGTAGCTGTGAATACAGGTGATCCTGATGGCCAGCTGGCATAGATGAATCAGGGAGAGGAGTCATGTTAGGTGTCTCTCACACTGGTGTATTACAGACTCAAAGACAGCACTGCTGACATTATTAGTCAGCGTGCATCACAAAACATAGGAAGAGGAAGGATTGGATCGCACATGCGCAGTACCGTTGTAAGAGACGGTCCGCGCATGCGCAGTCTTAATATGTTCCGGCGTCGGATGCTCAAGCCACGGCGTCCATAGCAGATAGTGATGTCGAAAAGGGATATCGATCGAACGATTTGAATTTGGTTATCAATCACGTAGCTAGTATTGATCGTAAGACCATCCTTCATAAGAAAAAAGAACCAGACTCTAATAAGATCGATTACAATTTCTCTATGGTTACGACATACTCACACCAACATCGTGACATCAAAAAAATCATGAGCAAACACTGGGGGGTTTTAAAAAACGATAAAATCCTCGGTCCAGCACTCCCTGCGAGACCACAGGTCATATTCAGAGGAGTTCCCCCTCTGAAACTTCAAATTGCACCTAATATCTTAGATGCCCCTAACAGGGTGTCCTTCTTTCAGAAGTCTAAGGGTTATCACCCGTGTCGGTACTGTAACGTTTGTAAGATCAATATTGACCACAGCAGAAGGATTTGCCATTTCACTTCTCATGCCACGGGCAGGTCCTTTGAAATAGATACTTTTATTACCTGCACCTCCTTGAACGTAGTGTACCTCCTAGTTTGCCCCTGCGGCCTCCAATATGTAGGCCGCACAACGAGAGCCATGCATGTCAGAGTGGGGGAACATATAGCCAATATTAAAAAAGGGTTCCCAAAGCATACAGTGTCGAGGCACTATTTGGAGCACCATGATAAGAACCCTAAAGGGACCATGTTTATAGGTATCGATAGATTTAACCCGCATTGGCGGGGTAGTATGTCCAAACGGGAGATCTCTAGACTTGAAACCCGATGGATCTACGACCTTAAGTGCTACACCCCTTTTGGCATGAATGTTGATTGGGATGTTAACTGTTTCATCAACAATAGTTAACTATCGCTTACTTGTATGTTTCGCATACACTTTTACAATTTAGGCGGTCTCTTGTGGGCCGAGTCCGCCTTTATATATAAAAAAGTTTTTTAGCTTATTTTTTATTTTTTCATCTATTCTCACCTATGGTGAGTCTATGTATATGAAATTATGTGGGCTTTTCATATGCATACATATATATATATGTATTTTTACAGTATATATTTATAGTAATTAAATATATCTTTTTAAGTATTATTATTTATTTTTTATTTTTCATTATATATTTTTATTTGAGTTTGGACTCACCGCCATCCTCAATACGCATAGAGAGAATAATGATGAAAGAGCTGCCTATTGGGCATAATGACAAGAGGACCTCCTCCTTTTTTCCCTCTGTGTCATTATTTGTCCGATTAGGTATATACATACACTATCCATTTCTAGCCAATTTGAATGTATGTGGCATATTTCCATATTTATATTTATTTTTATTTTTATTTTTATACATATAAAATATCATATAAATTCAACTTGTATTTTTATTCAGGAATTTTTTCCCTTTGAGGAATGGATTTCTTTTTATGAATTAACCTATGTACATATATATTGTTTTATGTTATCTTGCATATCAGGGCTGAGGATGTCACATTAGTGTAGCACTATCACTGGCTGTCTACATAATATGGCCCCTTTTTAGTGTTGATTCACCAGCCTAAGTACCATGTTATCGTTTCGTTTACCAGATCCAGTCACTAGTCCTGACTTCCTGGATCTGGAACGCAAACACTACCATGTTGTGCGTCATTTCCGGCTGTTTTGCCGCCGGACATGACGTCTGCGGCCGCCGCTGTATGGATGGTGCAGTGCGCCTGCGCGGCCATCACTATCTGCTATGGACGCCGTGGCTTGAGCATCCGACGCCGGAACATATTAAGACTGCGCATGCGCGGACCGTCTCTTACAACGGTACTGCGCATGTGCGATCCAATCCTTCCTCTTCCTATGTTTTGTGATGCACGCTGACTAATAATGTCAGCAGTGCTGTCTTTGAGTCTGTAATACACCAGTGTGAGAGACACCTAACATGACTCCTCTCCCTGATTCATCTATGCCAGCTGGCCATCAGGATCACCTGTATTCACAGCTACACCTCCATCTAATTATTCGTTCGACCATCCTATCATATGAGTGATTGAACCCAGGTATTTGCTATTTATATCCGCCTACTTGCTGCATTAGCCACGCCTCTGATGATATCCGTTGTAGGATGAAACATGTCAGGCGGGCTGATGCAAGTATGCGGAATTGCTTTTTATCCATGCCCTGATGTTTTGCCTTTGTTGTAAGTAGATTACCAATAAAATTGTTAAACTTCAGCTGGCGGGCTTCACTATTATTGTCACTCTCTTCCTCCAACCCGTGGGAGAGTTTTTTTCTAGTTTACACCTGTTCTGGCTGAGGAAATCATTTGGCTGAGAAATTTTGGTCTCCTATATTCCATCGATGAGTACTGGATTCGATCACACCCATCGGTTCATCAGACCTTCATTCATTTCCTTTATGTCTTCACGTGATTAACATCGCCTCCTTTCTGCTTCTATCTGGTAAGCAGATACAAACACTCTTAATTGGATTTATGCACCACCTTTTATTCCAGAAAGGATATATATATGCACCATTATTTTTTGATAGAAGATCTTGTCTTCACACAGCACCAGTTATGTTTGATTGATGGACTGTCACCATTATATTTGAACTATTGTTTTTTATATAGACTTTATATATTAAGTCTATCTTTATCACAGCGCCACATCTTGGTTTTTTGTAATCTTTAAGTCTGACACAGATTTTCTATTGGCTTGAGGTCTGGGCTTTGACTAGGCCATTCCAACACATTTACATGTTTTACCACTCAAGTGTTGCTTTAGCAGTGTGTTTGGGGTCATTGTCCTGCTGGAAGGTGAACCTCCGTCCTAGCCTCCAAATCACATACAGAGTGGTACAGGTTTTGCTCAAGAATATCCTTGTATTTAGCACCATCCATCTTTCCTTCAACTCTGACCAGTTTCCCAGTCCCGACTGCTGACTTGTACTTCTCAACAACATTGTCCCTTACTTGTTTGGAGAGTTCCTTGGTCATCATGCCAGTGTTTGGTTAGTGGTGACTCTTGCTTAGGTGTTACAGCCTCTGGGGCCTTTCAAAAAGGTGTGTATATGTAATGACAGATCATGTGACACTTGGATTGGACACAGGTGGACATCATTTCACTAATTATGTGACTTTTGAAGGTAATTGATTGCACCAGAGCTTTTTATGGGCTTCATAACAAAGGGGGTGAATACATACGCACGTGCCAATTATCAGTTTTCAATTTCTGAAAAATAGTTTTATGTATATATTTTTCTAATTTTACTTCACCAACTTAGACTATTGTGTTCTGATCCATCAAATATAATTCAGATTAAAAAAACATTGAACTAAAGGCTGTAATGTAACAAAATAGGTAAAAAGCCAAGGGGGATGAACAAGTAAAACAAGTGGCAACAATTTTGTTTATAGAATAGAAAATTTTATTCGATTTTTTTTTTTTTTTTTTTTTTCCCCCCATGATTACACTAAAGAGGTTGATTTGGAAAAACTTCACATAAGTATTCATCTAGTGAAAGTACATTTTCATTTGTATGAATGGTGCAAAAAATCGGGTGGGGTGTCCAACTTTTGGCCAACTTGCAGCAGCTTTGAATGCAGCCCAAGACAAAATCATTAACTTGCTGAAAAATTATGATTTTTTTTTTTTTTTGCATTTTTTCTAAAAATGCATTAACATTTACTAGACTTTTTTTTTTTTTTTTATAAGTTTCACAAAGAAAAATCTCCCACTCCTAACAATTACGTGTTATTCATGTCATCAGTTTTCGGCAGTACCGAGCAACTATTTTCAAGGATGAAGCACACAAAGGGCAAAATTAGAACCAAAATATCTGATGAGCACCTTGAAAATTCATTGAGAATTGCTACTATATCCAACTAATCAGATATTGATGTGTTTTATTATAAACAGTGTCAAATATCGCACTTGTTTTATGTTGTCCGCTTTTACAATAAAAAATAAATAACATTTTTTTTTTTTTTTTTTTTTTTTTTACTCGGATACATATGATATATACGTACATATCTATATCGATGGTCATTGACTTGTGATCTGCCCGACTTTTTCTGCTCATCAGCTATCCTTATTGTTGGTGTATTTTATGTGTGGCCCAAGACCATTTCTCTTCCATTGTGGCCCAGAAATGTCAAAAGGTTGGACTTCCCTGATGTAAATCATTGAGTTTAAATGGAAAATGCTGCATTTGCTCACTAGATGGAGCCAATTGTTATAGGAGATGCCTTCTAAAGCCCCATACACACGCTCGGATTATCCGAGGACCAGGTCCGTCGGATCATGTCCGTCGCACTTTGTCCGATGTTGGTTTTGCGTACACACGGTCGGACAAAGTTGTCGGATAATCCGATCATTCTGAACGTGGTGACGTTTGTTGCCTACGACGGGACTACGTAGAGGCTAGTAGCCAATAGCTTTGGTCTTGTAATGTGATCTGAGCATGCGTAGCACTTTGTCCGTCGGAATTCGCTACACACGATCGGATTTGGTGTGATCGGACTTTGTTGTCAAAAAATCTATCCAGCAGGAGATAGGACTTTGTCCGTCGGACAATCCGATGGAAACTGTCCGCTGGTGCCTACACACGGTCGGAATTTCCGACAACGTTGTCTGATAGGACAGAATCCATCGGAAAATCCGACCGTGTGTATGGGGCTTTATACATATTTCCATTTGTGGTATTTCCTGTTTAAAATAAATGCTTTACAATCCAAAAGGCACAGGATGTAACCTAATAAAATTTGTTATTTTTTTTGCCCAATTTACACAGAACGAATGTACATGTACTTTCACTTGGCGAATGGCTATGCAATTCTTTATTTAAAAAAAAAAAATCAACCCCTCTATGATATATGTAGTCTTCAAATGATCACACAGGTTACAAGATAAGTTGAGGAGTTCCCATAAAAAAAAAAAAAAATTTAAAGTCAGAAGCTACAAATACTGCAGCTGCTGACTTTTAATAAATCGGACACTTACCTGTCCTGGAGTCCAGCGATTCAGAGGATCGAAGACCCGCTCGTCCCCCCCTCCGTTCAGGCGCCTACAAAAAAAAAAATCATTTATTCCTAAAAAAAAAAAAACATTTAGAATTTTTTTTTCTTTAACTCCCCTCTAAATGGCTGTTGCTAGGGGGGTCCCTCGTAGTCTGCCTCCTTCTGTGCCTGGGCTGGTGACATCACTTTCCCTCGGCGCAGGAAGGGCTCAGCTCTGCCCCCTCCCTCCTGTCAATCATCTGGGACACGTGACAGGTCCCAGATGATTGCACGGACACTCATGGCGCGCGGCACCGCTCGTGCATGCGCAGTCATTGCCCGGCTGTGCAGCCACAGCCGGGTGCCCACAGTTACAACACTGGCGCCTGAACGGAGGGGGCGACGAGCGGGTCTTCGATCCTCTGAATCGCTGGACTCCAGGACAGGTAAGTGTCCGATTTATTAAAAGTCAGCAGCTGCAGTATTTGTAGCTTCTGACTTTTTAAATTTTTTTTTTTTTTATGGGAACTCCTCAACTTATCTTGTAACCTGTGTGATCATTTGAATTAGTCCAGTTGTAGAATTTTACAGGCTTTGCGATAGATAGTAAAGTTGGGCTTTTTATGACACTACTTTTCATTCTGCTTTCATTTTGCTTTTCTCCAAAGGAATGAGTGAGAATTATGTGGTGTTTGTGGAACAGCCTCTGAGATTGAACATTATGAAGTTATTGATTAACCAAATTAGAGGAAAGTCCTTTGCTGGGATGATGAGCTGGGAGCCTGAGCTTAACACGGTCTTCCACGTTATTAATAAACACACAGGAAAGGTAAATTGTTTTCCATTAATATCAATACACAATGGCTTGCTCTATAATTGCAGAATTCATGGCCTGCATGATAAAAAAAAAAGGGGGTTTGCCATTATTTCAACATCCTTATAAGGCCCCTTTCACACGCGCACCGTCAGTTTAGATACGTTGAAAATGTATCAGTTGTTATCGGTTGCTTAATCCGTTGTAAATCCTGTTAATCTCTGTTTACATCCGTCTTCCATTCCGTTAACATCCGTTTACATCCATTAATGTACCCGTTTACATCAGTTTTTCCATCCGTTTTGATCCGTTTACAGCAGTTTCTATGGCTTTGATGACATTGCCCGGAAAGCACTGCTGCATTGCAGTTTTCAGTGAGTAACTTGCTGTGTCCTTGTGTGCTACCTGCGTTGTGCGATGGATTCCAACAATTTTTGGGACAGCGTGACATTGTTTGTCATATTTGCCTATATGTGGAGAAAGCAAGAAAAAGAAGATTGTGGTTAGGAGACTTTGTCGATTTTGGACCCATCCCATGCTGTTGAAGCAGCCTTCTGAAGGTTTTCTGGCTCTGCAGTATGCTCATCTCCGACAGTATCCTACAAAATTATTCAACTTCACCAGGATAACCTTAGGCACATTCGACTACTTACTGGACCAGCTGCACCCATGGCTGCAGCGGAGACATACCAACATGAGAAGTTGTGTACCTGCAGATAAACGTCTCTTAGTCACCTTGAGGTAAGAAGTCATTAATTTATCAAGTGTAATTGTTTTTGGTATGGTCTACTGTGTGTGTATGTGTGTGTGTGTGTGTGTGTGTGTGTGTGTGTGTGTGTATATATATATATATATATAATATAAATATTGTATCCATTTTATGTGCCAGGAGAATGTTGTTTTACTAAAAAGATGTTCATTTTTTTTTTTTCTAGGTTTCATGCAACTGGCCTATACCTCCCTCTTTTAAATCATTATTTTTTACTGGGCATTTCAACTATTTCAGAGATAGGACATGATACTTGCTTAGCCATATGGAAAGAGCTGTGTCCAGCAGTGATGCCATTACCAGATGGAAACATGTGGCGAAGAATAACAGATGAATTTTTTGGAATCGGGCAAACCTTCCAAATTGTATCGGATCACTTGAAGGGAAGCATATCCGTATCCAAAAGCCTTCACATTCCTGGTCAAGATTTCATAATTACAAAAATATTTTTCCTTGGTCCTCATGGCTATCTGTGATAGCAATTCTAAATTTGCCCCAATTGCTGTGGACATTGGGGCATATGGCAGCAGTTCTGATTACAGAGTGTTCCGTGAGTCTGTAATGGGTCGAAGACTGCGAGAAGGGCGATTTAACATACCATCTGATCAGCCTCTGCCTGGAACTAAAGGACCAGACCTGCCTTTCGTGCTTGTTGCAGATGAGGCCTTCGCACATTCTCGATATCTGCTTAGGCCTTATGCCAGAAGTAATCTGGACGACAAGAACAGGATCTTTTAACTATCGCCTAAACCACGCCTCATTGAATGTAAATTTGGTATATTGCCTAGTAAATGGAGTGTTTTCCAAACACCAATGCAACTCAGTCTTGAGACTGCTGAGTTAGTAATTCAGGCCTGCTGTATTCTGCATAATATTGTCCAGGATAAGGAGGGTTTCCACGTGAGGAAGAGTTCTACCTGGCATCCATACAGTAAATCAGAGTACGTGCAAGGAGATCCTACATTGCTATGCGGGACCAATTTGCTGACTACTTTCTATCTCCACCAGGAGATGTTCCATGGCAATATCAATATGTGTAATGCAGTGCAAATTTCAATAATTGTACAAAAATGTCCTAAGATGCCATATGAAAATTACTTAGTTGTGTTATGTTTACTATTTTTGTTTTTTTCATTATATTTTGACAGCATAAAAATACACAAAAGCACATATGTTCAAAACTGTTTTAGCTTTATTATTCTGCATAACCCGTTTATGTAGGAACAAAGTATATTCAAAATGCAAAAATCATATAAAATGTAAAGGTTTTTTCACTTTACTTTTTTTTCTTTTTGTTTCTCAAAGCTTTAACAAAGCATAACATATGCAAACTTTCCAAAAAGTCAGATTTTAACACGAAAACCCTGTTACAAATCCTGATAAAAAGAGGTGGGGGATGGGGAGTATGAAGTCAAAGGTTGGGAAGAAGAACCAGATCTGGTTTGGCTATTAGCTTGAGAAACATCTGCAGAATTTGAGCTAGTGTTTAAACTCCGAGGATATGTTCCCTGTGAGGGCTGAGCAGGTGAGGAACTTTACATAAGGCCTCTGGGTATTGTGCATTGAGCTGTATGAATGCAAAGAGGTCTGTGGATAGGGTGGTAGATATGGCTGGGCCAGAAGGCATGGGGACTCGTATGGATATTGACAGTATGACCGCTGAGGGGGTTCATACTGGCTAATACTGGGCAATAGCATTTCTGACTCGGCAGCTCTAATACATCCTCCTACATAATTAAATATACCAATATGCATCTCCACCAGCCTCTCTGCTGGTGCTTTTTGTAGTGTAGTGTATGATAAATTGTCCTCAGGAAGGACGCATTTGAGTTATTTGGATCACAGACTGGAACCTTACACTCCTGTCTCTTAAAGGAGGTCATCTCATCCACAAAGGACTTCATGGTTTTGTCCATCTCTTTATTTTCAGGCCTTTTGACACATTGCGAGGATCTTGATGTTGTTGGCCTGTCATGACTAACCTGTAGAGAATAATATGCCAATTGAGAAATGCAATAATGCCTTGGTGTACATCTGATAAAGCTTAGTAATCATTAGTATGCTTACATGTACAGATACTTGCGAAGGGCTTGGACGTGCACTTGGACGTGCTGTCTCATCCATAGGCTGGGACTGGCCTTCTCCCTCTTGAGTAATGGCTTGCTCACCTCCCTGCACTGCTTCTTCTTTTCTTCAGCGTTCTCCTCACACTCTGAGATGTTTGATGTACTACAATAAAAACGAAGAACATTTGGTCACAAAACCTTACCATATGGAGACCTACCTTTTTTACTGTCTAGATCAGGGGTGACCAACCAGTGGCCCGGGGGCCACATGTGGCCCGCAGAGCACTCTGATGTGGCCCGCGACCTCCTGCTCTGGGATGGAATAGAATAGAATAGAACAGAATACTGTTATTAAAGGTAAGTTTATTACTAAAAATCACAGTGTATAAATGGGCATATCTGTTCTGCAGTGGTTACTGGGATGCTTTCAAACTGATCCACAGGTGCAGAGCAGTGTACCTGCGGGTTACCTTCACTGAGCCATAGACTTCTATTACCTGCGGGTTGGGACACTTTCTGAAAGTGCACCACACCTACAGGATATAATAGAAGTCTATGGCAAAGTGCAGCTAACCTGCAGGAATGCCACAGGTGAACTGAGCTGCACCCGCGGGGTGGGTAAACAGTGCATCAGTGTGAAAGCAGCCTTAGGACCCTCCATTCACCTCTAAGGAGTGGCAGATGTAAATAGACTTGTGTCCGTTTACAAAAGCCTACCTCCAATCCGATCCGCTAAAAAGTAGAGTAGAGTGGGCTCTATAGAGTCGAGTGGGCTGCCATCCACCCGCTCCGCTCATTGTGGCCCGTGACCGGTTACCAAGTCGCTTAAGTGGCCCTCGCTCTTCAAAAGGTTGGGCGCCCCTGGTCTAGATGGAACATCCAAACGTCACTTATGGTCTAACGTCTATGGCTTTCCTTAGGAAGGACAACATTTCGAAGAAGACTGAGTTTTTTTCTTTTCGGTAACTCCGGAACCACTTGCACTCTCTGCCTCATTTTTCAAATCTCTTCGAAAATCTTCTCTGAGAGAACGCCACCTTCTGTTAATTTTGAATCCTGTAACGCACATTGAGAAAGATTTTGAGTAAAGTGGCAAAGAAAAAACCTATAACCAATAGGACCCCACAGTCTGTGGTGGCGTCAGCATGCCCTTGCCTATTCACAATATTAAACATCATGTGCACAGAATGCTGTCAACGTATTCAGATGGACAACAAGGCATCATTGCAGTACTAAGTTGGCATGTGTTGAATATTTTTATGCTTGGGTCACCACAAATTCACCACAAGGACAGCAATAGACACAGAAAGGATGTCCTTCTGAGACAAGGCTCACACTTCATCAGAGAAGCCAGAAAGGATGTGCACTGAACTCAAATTCACATGCATTACTACAAAAGATAAATAACAATACATACAAAGAAGAGTGTCACATGGTTTGGCTCTGCTGCAGCAAGAGACTGAACAGTACATTGCTTGCATGTTTCCATAATCTCATGATTCCATAAAAACACTGACAAGAGAGTATGCTGCAGTTGGGCAACACTTACCATGTACCTCACGCTCTTTGGGAGTCATGGTGGACCAATTTGGTGTCACAAGGTTATAGATTTCTTCCCATAGTTGCTGTGTTGCCACTCTGTCACTGTGGTCCCGACATGTTGAGTCCCACAAGCCTGGTCTTTCATGCACCAGGTTTATTAGTTGCTCCTGAGAGACATCTCTAGCCATGTTTCTCCTTGTGGATGTACTTCCTATTGTTCCTACTACCTGGGTCATAGGTTGAGTTCACATATAAACAAAAAAAAAAAAAACGCAATTTATTCCAAACGGATCTTAACTGATCGGACATTGTCCGTTAACATCAGTTAATATAAGTTTTCACGGATCTCAACGTATCCTTGTACGTTTTAAAAAAAAACGGATAAGATCGGAAGCTGAAGTGAATGGATGGTATGATGGTCATCTGTTTGCCCATAGGAATGCATTGTCGTCCGTTGACGGCTGGATGAAAAATGGATAGATGGTCCGATCATATGAAAGGGGCTTGTTAGTTGCCTGGTCATCTGTCCTCAGTTCTGAGACACAGACCTAGAACAAGCATGCAGATTTGCAATTTAGAATTCCTGGTTTGCACTTTTTTTTCAATTAAAGAGTTTGTAACTCTAAAAAAAATAATAAAAAAAAAAATTTGAAATGTTTCTATTCCTTTCAAGGACTTGTAAAGGCAGAAGTTTTTTTTTTTTTATCTTAATGCATTATATGCAGATTATTATTAAGATAAAAAAGCCTTCTGTGTGTATCAGCCTCCCCAGCAACCCCTAATTACTTACCTGAGCCCCATCTCTCTTCAGCGTTGTCCACAAGTGTCTTAGCCGTGTGGGACTCGCCTCCAGATTGTCTGAGACATAGCGGCGCCATTGGCTCCTGTGGCTGTCAGTTAGTCAGCCAATCAGAAGAGAGAGGGGGCAGGGCCTGGTCGGGGCTCCATATCTGAATGGACACACGGAGCTGTGACTTGGCTTGGGCTCCCCCATAGCAAGCTGCTTGCTGTGGGGGCACTTGACAGGAAGGAGGGGCCAGGAGCTCTGAAGAGGGATTTGAGAAAAGGAGGATCCAGGCTGCTCTGTGCAAAACCAACTGCATAGAGCAGGTAAGTATAACATGTTTGTTATTTAAAAAAATCACTTTAAAGCACGATATACAGCACAGTGCTTTTGCCGTGTCATTTATCCCTTTCCATGTTGTACAATACCTGGTTGATCCTGACTGTTCCTGTGTTCCCCCTCTGTAATCTGACCACGCTTATCTTGGCTGCTGATCCATGATAGAGTGGTCAGATTACGTGTCTCCATCATCCAGAGGAATAAATATTGCCGCTCCAGGCAGGTCAATCAAGAACAAACCTTTCCTCTAGACTGGAAGACACAGGTGCTGGCAATGCTTGTAGCAATGAAGTTTGAGAAAAATCCTGGACAGCCGACAGTGCGGCTGTCCAGGATTTTTCTCAATCTCCATCATCCAGCCGCAAGCTGTCACCCGGCTGTGACAGCTTGCAGGCTTCACAGCCTGGTGCGCACAGCCCATGCACGTGTCGCTCTGTGTGTCTTAAATGGTCTGGCAGTCATCTGGGACCTGTGACCTCTCCCCAGATGACTGCAGAGGGAGGAAGGGGGAGAGGAGGACTTGCGCTGGGATCGCCTGTGAAGACTAGGTACCCGCGCCCCCACCCCCAAAAAAAAATTACATGCCAAAAGTGGCAGGGGAGGGGGGGGGAGTACTTAAAGCAGAACTTCCCCTTTTGGGTGGAACTCTGCTTTAAAATGTGACGTTACACTATTTTGTAGCTTTGGGTGTCCCGAGCCTCCACCTGGTAGTCTTACTCATTTGTCCCCAATCCAGCAATATTGTCAATGATGCTGTAGAGCCGCTTCTCAAAATCTTCTGAGCTGGGCTGGCATGCACTGTGCATTCCCATTCATTTTTGGATGTAATTTGTTCTCTGTACTTCATGCATCAAAAGTACAATTACACTGTAAAGAGAAACTATTGTCATTTTGGTCAAGCTTCTTTAAAGTGTTTTTTTATTTTTTTTTATTTTTTAACTGATGTTTTGAAAATTGTTTATTTTTGGGTTTTCTAAATAGCATTTTTTTTTCCAGGACAGCCTCCCATGCATTTAAACTCCAAAAAGAGCCATATAGAGCCAAGGTTGGGAAGGGGTGGGGACGAATTGCTAATCAGACTTTTTTAAACAGACATTTAAAGAGACTCAAGCCAACCCATTCAGAGACTACGGGTCCAAGCCCCAAGTGAATGAGACTTTACTAATAAATACTTGCTACAGTTGTATTAAAGTTGTTTTTAAAAACATATGTTTATTTTAATGTTTCTTTTTAGAAGCACCCTGTGAATTTTCACACCAAAGCATTTGCAACCTTCCATCAAATTAATGCCTTCGAAGACCAAGGATGCATAGTGCTTGATCTTTGCTGCCAGGACAATGGAGAAGCAGTGGGACTCTTTGAACTGCAGAATCTGCGCAAATCTGGAGAAGCATTAAATGAGGTGACCAGGGAAGGGTGGGAACGTTTCTAGCAGGGACCAGGGGAGAACCTGGCCTCTGCTCCACGGATACAGTTCTCTCTTGCCTCCTGGTCCCAAGTAAACTTTAAAATTAAAAAAATTGTAAGCAGGAGGAGTTTTATTTTAGAAGAGACTTCTATGTCGCTTTCCATTCCTGTGACGCATGACCAGTGCCGTGTACAGTCCTAGCATAAGTAACAGCTGGGTGCTGCTCCAATTTAACAACTGTATGCATGGGTGGGAGTTTACAGCATCCGTGGTTCACCAATGGCCAAAGAAGAAAAATCTCAGGTCTGGAAGAACAAGAGACGGTGGTGGTGAGAGATCAAAAAGGGGAAGCCTGGAACTGCATCAGTAGAAGAGAGTAGGCTAGGAGCAGGGGCGGACTGACCATTCGGCCACTCGGGCACTGCCCAAGGGCCCTGGGCCACTAGGGGGCTCTATCAGGGTTGCCAGCCTCAGTAAAACCAGGGACAGTATGTAAAAATCGTTTTTTTTTTTCTTTTTACATCTGTTTCTGAAATGTCCCTTACCGACATCCTTTTGGTCTAAAAATCCAGAGATTATAGCTGCCCCACCTCTCCAGTACCTTCTCAGCCAATAGAAACATGTCTGTGTATACTGTGTACGTGTGATTGTATACTGTGTGGCCCCATAATCTCTGATTGCCCGGGGGCCCCATAATCTCCTATTGCCCGGGGCCCCATGAGTTGTCAGTCCGCCCCTGGCTAGGAGGTAAATCCTAATTTGCAAGCATGCTGTGCTAAATCTGCATTGTATACCCAGAACTATAGTCATGCACATAACGGCTACAGCTCTGGATAAACAATGTAGATTCAGTTATGCTTTACTGATCTTTCCTACTTGCTGGTGCTTGTATAGTTTGTATAGTTTGGAGGGAGTAATATAGTACATCCGGAAAGTATTCACAGCGTTTCACTTTTTCCACATTTTGTTATGTTACAGTCTACAACGTGAAAGAAATTTGTTTAAAATCTTTGTAAATTTATTAAAAATAAAAATCTCACATGTACATGAGTATTCACAGCCTTTGCCATGACACTCAAAATTGAGCTCAGGTGCCTCCTGTGTCCACTGATCATCCTTGAATTGTTTCTACAACTTGATTGTAGTCCACTTAAATTCAGTCAATTGGACATGATTTGGAAAGGCACACCCCTGTCTATATAAGGTCCCACAGTTAACAGTGCATGTCAGAGCACAAACCAAGTCATGAAGTCCAGGAAATTGTCTGTAGACCCCCGAGACAGGATTGTATCGAGGCACAGATCTGGGGAAGGGTACAGAAAAATTTCTGCAGCATTGAAGGTCCCAATGAGCACAGTGGCCTCCATCATCCGTAAATGGAATAAGCTTGGATCCACCAGGACTCTTCCTAGAGCAGACCACCCGGCCAAACTGAGCGATCGGGGAGAAGGGCCTAAGTCTGGGAGGTGACCAAGAAACTGATGGTCACTCTGACAGAGCGTTTCTCTGTGGAGAGAGGAGAACCTTCCAGAAGAACAACCATCTCTGCAGCACTCCACCAATCAGGCCTTTATGGTAGAGTGGCCAGACAGAAGCCACTGAGTAAAAGGCGCATGACAACCCGCCTGGAGTTTGCTAAAAGGCACCTGAAGGACTCTCAGACCATGAGAAACAAAATTCTCTGGTCTGATGAAACAAAGATTGAACTCTTTGGCCTGAATGGCAAGTGTCATGTCTGGAGGAAACCAGGCACCGCTCATCACCTGGCCAATACCATCCCTACAGTGTTCAGAAAAGGCTGTGACAACTTGTACATTTTTTTTTTTTTTTCGTTTTTTTATTTTTAATAAATTTGCAAAGATTTCAAACTTCTTTCACATTGTCATTATACAGTATTGTTTGTAGAATTTTGAGGAAAATAATGAATTTTATCCATTTTGGATTAAGGCTGTAACATAACAATATGTGGAAAAAGTGAAGTGCTGTGAATACTTTACAGATGCACTGTATGCTCCTAGCCAGGTTTGTGATCCAGAAATCCTGAACACACTGTAAAACCAGGACCTTGAGCTCTGCTGCAGGAGCTGAACGCATGGTCCGGAACAACCAGACTGCTGATTGGACAAAGAATCAGCAGCTGAAGCAAACAATGCTTTCTAATCTGCTCTCTCTTCTTGCCAACATGTTCCCTGTCAGCTCATTCACACTGCAGCACAGTCTTATTGGCTCAGAGTGCTAGCCCTTCCTTGCCCAGTCTGAGTTCTGCTGTACAGGGGGATGCATGTGGTTATTATGGGCGCTAAGTGATGTGAGAACAAGGATCTCTTCTGCACAAAGGTATTGGCTTATATTTATTTTATTGCTGCAGTGGCTGGAAAAGGGATAATTATTTCTGTAGTAAGTGTATGCTTTAAATATTACCACCACACCAGACCTTTAACCACTTCAGCCCCGGAAGGATTTACCCCCTTCCTGACCAGAGCATTTTTTGCGATTCGGCACTGCGTCGCTTTAACTGACAATTGCGCGGTCGTGCGACGTGGCTCCCAAACAAAATTGCCGTCCTTTTTTCCCCACAAATAGAGCTTTCTTTTGGTGGTATTTGATCACCCTAGCGGTTTTTATTTTTTGCGCTATAAACAAAAAAATTACGACAATTAAAAAAAAAAAAAAAATATATATATATATATATATTATATATATATATATATATATAATTTTTTTTTTGCTATAATAAATATCCCCCAAAAATATATACATTTTTTTTTTTCCTAAGTTTAGGCCGATATGTATTCTTTTACATATTTTTGGTAAAAAAAAAATTACAATAAGCGTTTATTGATTGGTTTGCGCAAAAGTTATAGCGTCTACAAAATAGTGGATAGTTTTATGGCATTTTTATAAATTTTTTTTTTTACTAGTAATGGCAGCGATCAGCGATTTTTTTTTTTCTTTTTTTTTTTTTTTTCTTTTTCTTCATCGTAACTGCAACATTATGGCGGACACATCGGACAATTTTGACACATTTTTTGGGACCATTGGCATTAATACAGCGATCCATGCTATAAAATTGCATTCATTACTGTAAAAATGTCACTGGCAGTGAAGGGGTTAACCACTAGGGGGCGGTGAGGGGTTAAGTATATCCTAGGGGAGTGCTTCTTACTGTCTGGGGGATGGGCTTGTGTGACGTGGACACTGATAGCTGCTTCCGATGACCGAGGGCAGACGATCAGTGTCCTGTCATTAGGCAGAACGGGGAGATGCTGTTTACATCGGCATCTCCCCGTTCTTGAGCTCCGTGACACAATCGTGGGTATCCCCGCAGCGATCGGGTCCTGCGGACACGGTCACGGAGGGAATTTCAAAGTGACGTACAGGTACGTTACTTTGCCCAGCCGTGCCATTCTGCCGATTGTATATGTGCCGACAGCGGTCGGCAAGTGGTTAAATATATTATTATCAAACAAAACGTTTCATGGTGGTTTTCACCAAAGAGCTTCAGTATAAAACTTGGTAAATCATATATTTAAAAGATAATCCTTCCAGCTGGTAAAATTAAAATGGTTTGCTTATTAACCGCTTCCCGACCGCCTCCTGCACATATACGTCGGCAGAATGGCATGCTCGCGACCCGGTCGGGAGCTCCGTGACCACGGCCGCCGGACCAGCGGACCCGATCGCCGCTGGTGTCCCGCGATTGGGTCACAGAGCTGAAGAACGGGGAGAGGTATGTGTAAACAAACCTCTCCCGCGCTTCCTACTCTGCCTGTCATTGATCGGCTGTTCCCTGTCAGCGGGAAAGCCGATCAATGACGTCAGGCGTCAGCCACGCCCCCTAATGTTAATAAAAACACACACGTCACAGCCCATAACCCCTCCCCTCCCCCTAGTGGTTAACTCTTTCACTGCATGTGTCATTTATACAGGAATCAATGCATTTAAATAGCATTGATTGCTGTATAAATGACAATGGTCCCAAAAATGTGTCAAAAATGTCCAATGTGTTCGCCATAATGTCGCAGTCACAATAAAAATCGCTGATCGCCGCCATTACTAGTAAAAAAAAAAAATATTAATAAAAATGCTATAAAAAACTATCCCCTATTTTGTAAACGCTATAACTTTTGCGCAACCAATCTATAGTCGCTAATTGCGATTTTTTTTTTTTTTTTTATTTTTTTTTTTTACCAAAAATATGTAGAAGAATACGTATCGGCCTAAACTGAGGAAAAAAAAATGTTTTTTTATATATTTTTTGGGGATATTTATTATAGCAAAAAGCAAAAAATATTGCATTTTTTTTTTCAAAATTGTCGCTCTATTTTTGTTTTTAGCGCAAAAAATAAAAACCGCAGGGGCGATCAAATACCACCAAAAGAAAGCTCTATTTGTGGGGAAAAAAGGACGGCAATTTTGTTTGGCAGCCACGTCGCACGACCGCGCAATTGTCAGTTAAAGCGGCGCAGTGCAGAATCGCAAAAAGGGGCCTGGTCCTTTGGCTGCCAATTGGTCCGGGGCTGAAGTGGTTAAAGGAGGTTCTGTCAGTTCGCCCATTCAGGGTGAGATGACAAAACCTGATAACCCCCCCAAACCACTGATACCCTCCTTCGCTCTTCTCCCCCTCCGCTCATTTATCTGTGTCAAAGCTCTCTATCTAATCCCTATGTCAGCTCCATGTAGGTCAGTACCAGATTTTACTCACGGTTAATGACGCACTCTACTCCTCTACATGATGCTGTTCAAGCATGGTTATGCTAAAGGAAATATTGTTGTTGAACCACACACCCGGCTATGTTGTCATAAATAGTTTTGTTTGACAGTCTTTTTCATTTCTCTATCATTAAAATTTAGTTTGATATATTGTGTGCTAACTTTTATCTGCAGGTGTATAAGAGTGTGGCTAAGGCATACCCACGCAGATTTGTCATCCCTCTGGACACCAGTGCCAAAGGAGACCTTACCCAGCCCCTAAACTACTCTACCGCTACCACTGAAAAAAAAGCAGATGGAAAGGTAGGCAATCTGTTGTGCAGAAAGGAGTAATTTTACTTGTTTTTTTTAAAGAGTGAGATCAGAGAAATCATTTTCCAGCAATAGTCATTATTAGTCCCGCTGAATTCTCTTATTTATGAAATACTTTTATTTATAAAATGAAAAATACAGCAGCAAAAGTGTGTCACTGTTTTATAATGATCTTGCCATATTATAAGAAATAGGAACTTTGGGGCAGAATTCTCACATTCAAAGTTCCAAAGGGATAAAAGAAGCTGATGAAAGGTTGCTAAATAGCAACCATAGGAATTACTAATGATGTCACAGATGACACCACAGCGCCTCTCATTTATTATGCTGCAGCCGAACGCTCTTATTGAGCATTCAGCAGTTTAGTAAGTGACATCAAATCCTGAAATTGGAAAGAATTACTAAACAACTAAAAAACTTTCCACGCTAAAAAAGACAGTCATTAATGATCAATATCTGGACAGTATCTGGAATGGTAGAACTACAAGACCCAGGCTGCTGTTTAACTTCCGGAGCAAAGTTCATACAAATTATATACAGAAAACAGCGCTCAGTGGGAAAAAGTTCATTTAATTCAAAACTTAGCAATCCAAAATGACAGGCAAAACAGGACACAGTAGAATTTAATCCTGTTCATTTCATCAAAAGAATCTGGTAAAAATAATCAACAAATAAAACTTGTGCACCTGAGGCGGTACTGTGCACAAGTTTTATTTGTTGATAATTTTGTTAAAATAATCTGGTAAAAATAAACAGGATTGGATTGTACTGTGTCCTGTTTTCCCTGTCAATTTGGATTGCTAAATTTTGAATTAAATGAACTTTTTCCCACTGAGCGCTGTTTTCTGTATATAATTTGAAATTGGAAGGAGACTATGGTTGCTTCCATTATCTATTGGGTCACTGAGGATCTGAGGTGTGAGCCAGAAATGACGGCGAGGGCAGCACTAAACTACTGTATATACTCTAGTATAAGCTGACCCGAATATAAGCAGAGGCACCTAATTTTACCACAAAAAAAATGGGAAAACTTATTGACTAGGGTGGGAAATGCAGCAGCTACTGGTAAACAATGCCCATCTGTAGCCTCACTGTGCCCATCTGCAGCCCCGCTGTGCCCATTTGCAGCCTCACTGTGCCCAGCTGTACCTTTGATTACAAACAGCGGGTGTTTCCCACTGTGTCATGCAACTGCAGTCTTAACTGTTCGGTGGCTGTCCACTGTAACAAAGCCCCACCTCCTCCTCGTCTGATAGACGGCACACTGATTCAGTTTCCCAGCATTTTATCAGTGTTCCATCTATCACGGATGAGTAGGAGGCGGGGCTTTGTTACAGTGGACAGCCGCTGAACAGTTAAGACTGCATGACACAGCGGGAGACCCTCACTCGCGTATAAGGCGAGGGGGGCTTTTTCAGCATAAAAAAATGTGCTAAAAAAGTCAGCTTATACTTGAGTATATACGGTAAGTCACCAGTAATTCCACTCTTGCATTCTTGGACTTTTGCCCTGCTCTCCTGCCACTTTAATCACGTAGGCAGTAGTGCTTTTTTTAATTAGAGAGCAGTGGTTGGTTTTCTTATGGTGGACTTATGATCATAGAACTTATCAAGTGCTAGAGATAATTGTCAAACCTTAGCTGCCTTACTGGGGTCATTTGTTACACATCCAAGGGTTATACTGTAAGGCAAGCACCCAAAATGACCTTTTGTAAGATGAGATATCTGTAATAGCTCTGAATTTTAGCTATTTCAACAGGGGTAAGTGGCTTTAGAATTCTTCTTGTATCTCTTTCCAGCCTTATGGCCATCAGCAAGTCGTTTGGGGTCCCTTGAGTCTTCTTTGATTTTGCCAGGCTATAATTGAAATTAATTTTGCTGTAAAGAACATTTGTATATGGCAGGACCAGACACCTGTTTGAATAAATAACTTTATTCATGTAGCTGACTTCAAAATGGTATAATCCTAAAGGTTCATTTACTTTTTATTTTTAAGATATTGATTGTTTCACCACTTCCGGGGCAATAAAAATAAAAAATGTCACCCATTAAAATCTCTGCATTTTTTACTAGAAATTATCTTACACATGTTTATATATGTTCTAAAGGCAGAATTCTGTAGAATAAACAGTTGAGGTTTTTTTTTAATGTTACATATTATTTGTGCACCGGTTTATCAAATTCATGTTTTTAAGAACAAAAAACACTAAAATTAATTTTATTGCAAACGAACACAATATAATACCCATTTTTATGGTGAAAAAATAAGATCGGTTTGCATTGACTAAATGGATACCAAATATGTCAAGCCTTAAATTTGTGTGCTCCCATGAAATTGCAAAAAATGTTTGTACCCAATATTTTCATTAGGTGACACTTTAAAAGCCTTAATAGATCAGTTTAAAGTTAACCAGAATTATGGCCATAGAATTTGGTTCGCCATTCAGTTGAGTGGGTTGCATTCTGCGAATGGTACTATACAGACAGTGGTGATCATTTTTGACACTGCGATACAAAGCTTTGTGGCAATAACATATGTACACCCCTCTTCTCTGCCTTTGCAGCTAAAGGGGGGTGGTAAAACAACAACAGCTGAACGGTGTGGTTTTACTGCCCCCTAACCATTAGTGTAAACAAGGCCTACAACTAAGAAGCATGTTTGGCTAATAAAGTTAATAGTTAGATCCTGTGGTGTTTGCACTTAGACATTCCTAAGAGGGTAGGTTCACTTTTAAGTGGAACTATTCTCCCCCTCTCTCCAGCACTGTGGTGTCCCGGAGCTCCCTGCTGGCCGCTGACATCTTTAACCATTTCACTTTCTGGCATGCTCGGGAGTTTAATTTATCTTGGCCCTGCTGAAATGATATACCAAGGTGTGTGAGCGCAGTTTAGTATACAGTATGGACAGAAAGGTAAGAAACTTTAATGCAGACGAGATATAGGGAGTTGATTTACTAAAAGAGAGTGCAAAATCGGGTGCAGCTTTGTATGGTAGCCAATCAGCGTCTAACTTCAGCTTGTTCAATTAAGCTTTGACAAAAAAAAACAACTGGAAGCTGATTGGTTTCTATGCACAGCTGCACAAGATTTTGCACTTTCCCATTTTAGAAAATCAACCCCATAGTACCGTATATACTCGAGTATAAGCCGAGTTTTTCAGCACATATTTTTTTTGTGCTGAAAGTGCCCCCCTCAGCTTATACTCCAGTCAAGCACTTTTCTGCAGCAGAGAATTACATTTTCCAACCCGACTTTGGGGCCTCGTATCTCGGGGCCACGTGGTGCTAGGAACCCTAGGCTAGGAATTTGGTATGCAAACCCAGTGGAACTAGCACTACAACATATCCAAATTTGGGGTTCCTAGCACTAAGTGACCCCGAGATACGGGGCCCCAAAGTCGGTCAACTGTGTCCATCTGCATTAATGGCATTTCAGGACCCTTTGGGCTGCAGCTAGGGGGCATCTAGGAACCCTTAACTACCAAGTTTGAAGTTCAGGTGACCTATGGCTGCAAATGGGCACAGTGAGGCTGCAAATGGGCATTGTTGACCCTCTTTTTTACACTTACAGTAGCTGCGCATTTCTCACCCTAGACTTATACTGGAGTCAATAAGTTTTCCCATTTTTTTGTGGTAAAATTAGGTGCCTTGGCTTATATTCGGGTGTCTCTTCTGCACTGAAAATCCTGCCTGTTCACAATTCTTTTTTTTTGTACTAAAGTTCCACTTTATTGATTACAAAATTTTCTGTATTTTTGATGTTCAGTAGATTCTTTGTTTATTCAAACCCGTGTCATTTGTGTAGGTGTGGTGTACCCATGAAAATCTCCATGACCACACGTTGGACTCATGTGGAATAGAATTTCCTCAGATAAATTATGCCAAATATAACACAAAAAAATACCAGTTCTTTTATGGCTGTGGCTTCCAGCACCTGGTTGGGGATTGTTTGATTAAAGTCGATGTGGAGACAAAGAAAGCAAAGGTTAGTTATTAAGGGAACTGGTTATATGGTAAGCCACACTAAATGTTTGTGAAAAAAAAATTGCAAATAAAAAAAAAATGTAAATGGCATATACAGTTGCTATAGTCGTATTGCAATTGAATGCTATTAAATATAAGCTTTGCTTTTTAATCTGCAGCCGTACAATTTTCTGTAAAATGCAATGAAATATGGCTACCTGGGGGCATGCTGTACACAAAATAATAACAACAAAAGTGGCGTTACTCTGTTAATTATGGTTTTGTTTGCCAACTTTCTTGAAACTATCCTCCTGAAATGTTAAAAAAAACAAACCAAAAAAAATGAGTTTATGAACATGGCAACCAGCAATCAGATTATAGATATCATGTATTACCCAGCTTTTTTATGTGAACTACTAGATCTGTATTAAGTGGTCCTATATGGTTTCATAAATCACATAGTAGTATTGTACACAGTAGAGTTGTACGATCAAGCGTTAAAGAATCAAAATCGCGATTCTAAACCCCCACAGAAATCTTAATAGAGCATTTTCCGATTCAGTGCAGCGTTCTCTGCTCAGCTGACAGCTGTCAAAAGAAAAAAAAAAACGGGCAGCCTGCCAAATTTCTCACAACATCGCTGAGATATAAAAAGAAACATTGTAACATTTTAGTCCTTTTAGATCAAAGGAATGAACTTCGGCCTGTAAATGAGGTCAGTTTAACCACTTAAAGACTAAAGCTTTTTTGACACTTGTTGCTTACAAGTTAAAATCTGTATTTTTTGCTAGAAACTTACTTAGAACCCCCAAACATTATATATTTTATTAGCAGAGACCCTAGAGAATAAAATGGCGGTTGTTGAAATATTTTTTTCAAACACAATTTTTGGGGAATTAATACACTTTAATGAATTAATAAAAAACTAAACAGTAAAGTTAGCCCAATTTTTTTGTATAATTTGAAAGATGATGTTACGCAGCAAGAATCGTGATCTTTATACTAAGGAAAAAAAATGTGATTCTCATTTTGGCCAGAATTGTGCAGCTCTAGTACACAGTCTGATTGGTTTTAAGATCCACAAAGTGATAAAAGATATTTGAACACAAATACAAGGCTTACCTCCTGCATTTACATAACCATAATTTGATACTGGAGGCACAAAGTGAGTTCAGTAGAATTAAAATGCTAAATTTAAAAGAAGGGTATTTAAAACTAACCAGCAGGTTGTATTTTTCCATTAATAGATATGCTAGATTTGCAGATGTAGGTGAGTGAAAATGGCTGAAATGCAGGTCGGGATGCCCTGATTTGAATTTGTTTTCTGTTTTACAATTAGAAATTCTGGAAAACTAGGCTATATGGTTGGGTAGTGTAGTAGGTAGACGTTTTCTGAGGTTTAAGGTTATATTATTTCTGTTGATGTTGCAGCAAAAAAAAAAAAAAAAAAGATAAGAAAAAGCAATTCTAGTGATCCTTATGGCTGTTGGGGTAATTATTAGCAGGTGGGCAGCGAGAAATGCACCAAGAGTTTTAGAATTACAATATCAAGTTGAGATATATATTTATGGAAAATTATATTAACATTGGATATGGTACCACCAATACAGGCTTAACAAATGACAAAAAATGGTACAGATTTTTTAAAAGTATCCTATTAATCAAAGGTTTCAATAGAAACATTATTGTATAGTTTGAATAACAAACTAGATGTCAACTTACTGTTTTTCTAGTTTGTTTCCTATACCTATTTCTTTTTTTTTTTTTCTTTTTCCTGTTTTAAAATGTTTGTATAAAAATACTATATGTAAAAATGTTTTGCTATTATACCTGGCAATTGCTTGGTCATGCAACACTGTACACAAATTGAATAAATTTAAAAAAATGAAAATTAAAAAAAAAAAAAAAAATGTCCTACTTTCTGTTATAAAACATATCCAATAAAATCTAATTTATTGATGAATTTAGGCCAAAATGTATTCTGCTACATGTCTTTGGTAAAAAATAAATAAAAATCCTGCATCCAAAGTGGGGTACACACTATAAGAAAATCGGGCGAACGTTCATCCGATTTTTATTTTTGATTTTTTTCTCTGTTTCATAGCAAAAAAAAAAACGCTGGAAAAAAATTTTGTATGGATATGAATATTCTTGTACTACAAAGGCTTTTTTTGTTTGTTTCTGATCACGCACAGTCTTTCTGTTCTGATTTTTTCTTGTCCGAAAATCATCCGAAAACGATAAACACATTAAAGGAAAATCGTTCGTTCTGTTCTCAATTTTCCTATGGAAATTCGGAATCGGCTGTCAAAAGTTGTGTAGACACTATACGAAAGTCGTACGAAAATTCTTTAGACGAAAATGTTTGCCCGATTTTCTTATAGTGTATGAGTCTTAACACTGCGTTTTTAGGGACAAACATTCTAATTGTGAGCAAAATACTGATCCATACAGACACTATACTAGTGATGGCAGTGATCAGCGACTTCTAATGTGACTGTGATATTGTGGTGGGAAATCTAGTACTAACTGAAACTGACATCGCTAGTGACATTAATACAGTGATCAGTGATGATACTGTGCACTATCCCTGTACTAATGACACTGGCTGGGTGACAGGGCAAGCAGAGTGTTAACTGTGGAGGGTAATCGAGGGGATAAATGTGCCTAACAAGTGTATTCAAGTATATATGTGCTGCTTGTACTCGCACAGAATCTGACTGACTGGCTTCTCTCCCTGAACAAAAAGAGCTCAGGGAGCAAGAAAGCAGGGAGCAAGTTCTGTTTACAAACACACAGAGGTCTGTGCTGTGATTGGCCATAACCAATAAACAGGTATACAACCAAAGTCATTGGCTGTAACCTGGTGGCAGACCCGTGCTGTGGTCAGTCACAGTACAGATCAGAGCGCACAGTACTCCTAGAAACTGCCTGCGTGTAGCAAATGTATAGTGGGCGGGCGGCAAGTGGGTAAAGAGATCTCCCATCACTTCCTGTCTCTACAAGATATGAGGAGAAATCTTGCCAATAGGCACAGAGACAGCTGCATCAAAGGGAACCCTGATGTGTTCAAAACAAAATAAATAGATTAGGTGGAAGGTGAACTTTATACGTGGAAAATTCTATTAGTAAAAGCAACCAGGAATATGCAAGGTTTACTATTTGGGCAGGCATCACTAAAATTACTGACCTATAAATCCTGTCAACAGGTTGCATTGGCAGTGTCAGGGAAATGATCATACTACGTCAATGGTTTAACCATCGCGGCTCTTTAACCATGTGTTCCGGCTGTGTCCAATCACCGCCGGTCACATGTAAACGCGGCGATGCCGGTAATCTGTGCTACAGCCGATCAGCGGCATCTCCTCACAGGGGACATCTAGGGATGTAATCAGGGCACTTGATCAATTAAGGGCCCATCAGTGCCAGCAACCAGTGGCCATTAGTGATGCCAGTCAGTGCTGCCCATCAATGCCCATCACTGCTGCCCATCAGTGCTCATCACCACTGCCCATCACTGCTGCCCATCAATGCCACCTATCAGTGCCGCCTATCTGTGCCCACCAGTGCCACCTATCAGTGCCCTTAAGTGCGGCATATTCGTGCCTCCTCATCGGTGCCACCTAATCAGTGCCCATCAGTGCGGAAGAATTACTTATTTACAAAATTTACTGACCAAAACTAAGAAAAACATTTATTTTTTCAAAATTTTTGGTATTTTCTTTTTTTAGGAAAAAAAAAAAACCCAGGAGTGATTAAATACCACCAAAAGAAAGCTCTATTTGTGTGGATAAAATGATAACAATTTCACATGGTTACAGTGTAGCATGACTGCGCAATTGTCATTCAAAGTGTGAGAGTGCTGAAAGCTGAAAAATGGCCTGGGCAGGAAGGGGGTGTAAGTGCCCAGTATTGAGGTGATTAAAAAAAAAATAATGAAAATTACATTTAAAGTAACATTAACATGTTAAACCTTGCATGAGATTTTAGTGTTTATAGAGACAATTTTAAGAGCTTGAACACTTTTGTTTTCCTTCATACTGAATTTATATTGAGCATTTTCCCTGAAAGAAAAATGAAACTTCGTGATTTTTTTTAAAATAAAATGACAAACGTGCTATACTTACCCACTCTGTGCAATAGTTTTGCACAGAGCAGTATATATCCTCCTCTTTTGGGGTCCCTTGCTGGCACTCCTCCCCCCCCTGGCCAGTGCCCCATAGAAAGCGGCTTTCTGTGGGGGCACTTGTGCGGGCTTGCTCCTGAGCCACCCTCCCTGCCTCTATTGACACAGACCACGGCTCGGCCCCACCCTCCGCTCCCTCATCACAGAATTTGATCGTCAGCAGTGGGAGCCAATGGAGGAAGCAAAATCAGGCTTGGGGAAGTATAACGTGAGGGGGAAGAGCCTGTGACAAAAATGTTTTTTACCTTAATGCATATAATGTATTAAAGTAAACAACATTTAGACTTTAGAACCACTTTAATAAGTAAATACTTCAATAATAAGTCAAAATATGCACTTACTGAGCAATATACTTTCCGTTTTTAGCCAATGTTTTATATTGTGCATATTGAAATCTTAATGGCCTGTCTCTTAAATGTCACAGGTATGGAAAGAAGATGGATTTTACCCTTCAGAACCAATATTTGTGCCTTCCCCAGATTCTGTAGAAGAGGATGATGGAGTCTTACTTTCTGCTGTCCTTACACCTCATCAGGTGGGTGACTGGACTTTTGTACCATTTCATCATATTGTGTGATAATGGAAACCCTAGATCTGTCTCCTTATTTCTGTAACACTTCCTTGCTGTTCATTCACACCTGTGTGTTATGTACAACGTGTTTAAAAAAAATCCTGTTGGGTGCATCTTTAACTACTTGCCGACCAGCCGGCGTCGTAATACGGCGGCAGGTTGGCTCCCCTGCGCAAATTGCCATAGCTGTACGGCGGGGTATAGGAAGCACACGTGCTGCATCACGTAGGAGCCGATGCGCTGGGCACCCGCGATCGCTTCTGACCGAGACAAAATGGAGATCTGTCAATGTAAACATACATCTCACACTCGCATCAGTCCCTACCCTCAAGGAGCCCACAATCCAAGGTCCCCAACTCACATTCATATACTAGGGCCAATTTTGGACAGAAGCCAATTAACCTACCAGCATGTATTTGGAGGGTGGGAGGAAACCGGAGTACCCAGAGGAAACCCACACAGACACAGGGAGAACATGCAAACTCCAGGCAGGTAGTGTTGTGGATGGGATTTGAACCAGCGACCCTTTTTACTGCTAGGTGAGAGTGCTACCCACTACACCACTGTGCTGCCTTAATATAGAGTTTAATGGTAACATGCCTAAACCATACCACACTGGTGTGAATTGGCCCTTGGTGGCAGGTGCTCGTAAGAGAAGTTCAGCCCAGCAGGACAGTATTTTTCAATCCTAGTTCAGGATTACAGATGGGGAAACAAAAAACAAAGAAAATTCCCAGCTTGACTTACCGACCAGCCTGCAACCAACCAAATGATCCTGTCTAACAGAATGCGTTAAAACCAGGGGTTTCGTTTGCAAATACGTGCGTAAACTGCAGAGCCTCTTCATGGCACGCCAGTATTATCAGCAGTCCTATCTCTAAATTTTGAGAGCCTCAATAGTAGAAGGACATGCATTATAATGGATAGATAGAGGGCAGCTATGCCTGGAGGGATCCCACCCCTCCTTAAAGGCACAGGGGCGCACTGGATGACCAGCAATAGTTTGGCAGCAAAGATGTACAGTGTTTCCCATCATCTGTATTTTAACAGTACAAACTAATGGCCACTGCCCCCACCTATAACTGACCTTTGCAGCAAGGAGCCCATGGAAGGGCAACGCATGTCAAACAAAACCAAAGAAAATTCCTATCTCAACTTACCGACCAACTGAATTGTTATGTCTAACAGTATGTGTTTAAAGCAGGGGTTTAGGTTGCACACATTTGTAAATACATGTGTAAGCTGCAGAGCCTCTTCATGGCAGCCCAGTATTATCTGTAGTCCTAACTTCAAATTCAGAAAGCCTCCATAGTAGAAGCACATGCATTATAATGGATCGACAGAGGGCAGGCCTGGAGAGAGCCCACCAGAATTACAGATAAATTAATTACATTCATTTAAGAAATAATATACAAGTATAAGAAAAGAACTTTAGCAAGCATATACTTTATACTTAAACTTTTGTTTTTACAATCTTTGTTTTACTAATAAATAAAAGAAACATGATAAAGGGTTCCCAGAGCACTGTGGATTAGCTAAAGTTACAGCACAGCTGCTGATTTACAGCACAGTTTGTCTGATTGAAACATTGGACTGAACCACTTAACAATGTATAAGTCCTTGAGAATTAAAATATTTGTATGACTAAAAAATATTTATAATTTGTAATATATATATCATTTTTTTAATCCTGACCATATTTAAAAAGAAATAATGTACAAAGCTACTATAAATTCCCTTTATAGTACCCCTTTTTATTTTTATATTGAGGGGACCTTTACTGTTCTGCCCCCACAGCTCTGTTCATCTGCCAGATCTCTGTGAAGTAGAGCAGCACACTTCTGCCTTGCAGGGTCTTTGGTTCTAATCTCAAGCAGGACATTATCTACATGGAGGTTTCATGTTCTCCCTGTGCCTTTATGGGTTTCCTCTGGGTACTCCATGAGCCTCCCACAATCCAAAGGCATGGTAGGTTAATCGGCTCCTTTCCAAAATGGCTCTAATATGTGTATATATGCATGTGAGCTAGGGACTTTAGATTGTAAGAGCAGGCACTAATTGTCGTCTGAGTAAATACCTGCAATAAATAAATATTCTGTAATTCTGCGTATGGGGAGCTTGTGACAATCTCCTCCTCTTATTATGCAGTACATGATACCCGAACTGCTGGCCCAGCCCCTTCATAAACTACAGACAGAGCTTACACGGGGCTTTTAACCTAACATGATTACAGGGGAGCAAGGAGAAGGGAAGTATTGGAGTACTGTGACAGGATGTTTTATTCAGGTGTGTTTGTGTTGGAACTGTTACATAGCAATTCTAACAGGAAGAAAACAGTCATGTGGGGCTCCCCACCAATATTGTCAGGATGATGTCTTCCATTAACGCATATTAACACAGTGTAAAACCCTGGCGTGTAGGAGCTCCTGTTATCTGCCAGCATGGTGTCATTCCATTACATTACACTAGAGGGGGAAGTAGGAATTTACATCAGTTTGCATCAGTGAGTATAAGAAAACTGATCGTATTTTATATTTTCTTACTCTCTTTTTTTTTTAGGATAAAAGTACATTCCTTCTAATCTTGAATGCAAAAGACTTCACAGAAATTGCCAGAGCGGAAGTGCCTTTGCAGATTCCTTATGGTTTTCATGGTATCTTTGTACCTCAAAGAAACTGAATGTGAAGATATGAAGACTGCCTTATGATTTCATAGCACTTTTAATTATAACTGTGAAGAACAAAAATATATAATGTATATTAACCAAATACAGGCTTTTATAACATTTGAATACAAAGTTGTATTGTTTACTTACTGTCACTAAAATTGCATAGAAAATTTTGAAATGCTTATTTGTAGTGTTTTTCCTTTCTATAAATGTTATTCACTTACAATGTACCTATTACACCCCTCACCTCCCTGCATAAACTTTTTGGTAGCTGTAGGGGGAAGTTCAAAGTGGAATACTTTGAACTGTCAGTGGGGTGACAACTCTGAATCTGCTGGGGCTGCTGACATCACACAAGATGGTGGCACTCAGCAGCAGTCTCAGGCAGTGGTGGTTGGTGCTCAGTATTTTGGGGGTGGCAAACTAACACTACCCACACTTCGCGTGAGACAGGCGGGAAGTCGTCAATCCCAATCACACCAACACCCCCTACGGGAGATGGACAGAAAAGTGGTGATCGACAACACGTTCCCCCCCCCCCCCCCCCCCCCCACAGGAGAAGGGTGGGAAGGTGGCAATCTGAGTCCTCCTTACCTTAGGTGGCAGGGGGAAGGAAGAGCTGAGGCTTAACCTCTGAAAGCAGTGCAGAGGAGTCCAGTCTCCATCTTACCTCCTTCCTTCACCGCCATGTACAGAGGGGCCGCCGATCACATCCACTTCCCTGTCCTGGTTCCTGGATGAAGACCTCTGGGGGATGAAGAATGAGCTGCAGAGGCAGATCGCGGAGAACCACTCCCCTTTCCAGCAGAGGTACGGAGAGGGCTAGGACTGCAATGCTTCTTCTCCTGGCTGAACAGGAAGTGGATTTGCCAATCGGGTCTCAGGACCCCCTTCCTGATTGGCAGAGAAAAGAATCAGGAAGACAATAGCGAATATTAATTTGCTATCGTCACACAACTGGGTGGACTTAGGGGAACAGTGCTCTGCACCCCAAACCCACCTTTTATTGAAGCCTAATCATGTGCTTCAAAAAAAAAAAAAAATCCATATTGGAATCCATGCATTCCCAGCCCCGCATGTATATTAGGGTCCGGAACATGGATTAGGGGGACGGTGCCCCTGCGCCCTGCATGGATGGGCCGCCACTGGTCTCCGGGCATTTGGATGTTTACATAAGGGAAGTTTTGACAGGTGAATAACATGCATTAGATATATTAATTGTATATATAATTTCATGAGAAGATTTAGTCTAAATCATTAGTGACAGGGTCTTTTTATTGATCGAAATATGCTCCCTTTTGGTAGTTTTTTTGTCAGCTGGAACAGCTGGAACAGCCCCAGCGCCGCGGCCGCAATAGCCTGGTCTGGTTTACGGTTTGTCATCTTTTCTTCGGCTGCTGTTGCACACTGTGTCTTCTGGAGTCTGGACCTCCCTACCTGAAGCTGAGAGCCTGAGGTGAGCTGGTGATAGGGGGTGTGAGGGTTGTGAGAATAGGCTGGAGGAGTGTGCCTTCCCTGCCACCCTGTGCTGGTCTGACAGAGAAGGGGGGGGGGGTTGCTGTGTCCACCACCACCCTTGTATAGTGTAGCTAACCTGATAAGGGGGAGGGGGTTGCAGAATCCAGGTGTCTGCTATATACAGGTTGCAGAATCCAGGCGCGTGCTATATACAGGTTGCAGAATCCAGGCGCATGCTATATACAGGTTGCAGAATCCAGGCGCGTGCTATATACAGGTTGCAGAATTCAGGCGCATTCGATGTACAGGGTGCAGAATCCAGGCATGTGCTGGACTGATAAGGGGGGAAGGGGTGTCTGCAGCCCAGGTGTAGACAGACATTGACCTACACTCACATCTTGCAACCATCAGATCCATCCAGCAAGCAGCAGGTCACAACAGCATCTTGCCATCTTCCCTGCGGCTGTCAGATCCCGTCCAGCAAGCAACACGCCTTGTCAGCAGGTCAGTTCCAAAATCCGAATCAAATCATCAATGCCAATGATGCCATTGTCTGCTGTCCCCAGGGACAAATCCGATCCAGAGATCGCCATACACTGGGATTTTGATGGTAAAATAAGACATATAGGGCAGAACTGAATACTGGTGCTGAACATAGAGATTAACCTACACAGGGCAGTACTAACCATAGCTGCATACCTGAACCCTGTACTCTCTATGTAGAGCACCCCTGAACCCTGCACTCTGTACGTAGTGGGCTCCTGTACTCTGTATGTAGCACACCCCTGAACCCTGTACTCTCTACGTAGAGCACCACTGAACCCTGCACTCTGTACGTAGCGGGCTCCTGTACTCTGTATGTAGCACACCCCTGAACCCTGTACTCTCTACATAGAGCACCCCTGAACCCTGCATTCTGTACGTAGCGTGCCCCTGTACTCTGTATGTAGCACACCCCTGAAACCTGTACTCTGTATGTAGCGTGCCCCTGTACTCTGTATGTAGCACACCCCTGAACCCTGCACGTAGCGTGCCCCTGTACTCTGTATGTAGCACACCCCTGAACCATGCACTCTGTAGGTAGCGCACCCCTGAACCCTGCACTCTGTACGAAGCGCACACCAGATACAACCGGCCCTTTGAGGGCAACCATACTGCTGATGCGCCCCACAATTAATGAATTGAGTTTGACACCCCTGCTCTAGAACTTAATAATCTAAAATCTGATGCTACACATCCATAATATGTGGAGCACCTTTTTTATGCACTTCTTTAAAATGTCTTTCAAAGTGATCAAACATAGATGATACAATTATCTTCACCGGTTTCTTGGAATAAACTCAGGACATTTCTGATTAAAAGGACGATGAATCTGTTGTCAATGTGACTAAAGTTCATCTCACTCAGAAAAAACGAAGTGATTGTAAAAAGCGAGTGAAATGCATGTGTGATTTCCAATAGCTGGTGCGGTTAAAATTGTTCTGTGCAAATTGCTAGGATCCTTGGAACATATTTAACTGACCAGAAGATGTAGTGTGTCGACAACTTTCCCATTAATGGGATTTTGAAACATTGAAAGATTCATTTTTCTTTCCTTTCTTCTTTAAAGAGCCAGAAGACGAGGGGGTTTGAGTCAACTTTCTTTTCTTACCTGGTGTAAATTCTTTATTTAAAGGGCTGCTTAGCATTCTTGGTGTACCTATATCCAAATCTGACTCATCACTAGACATAAATTCTTGCAGTTGTTTTACTCTAAGCTGGTTGTTGATTTCATTCATCTTAGCTTGAACACTTTTCATAGTATTTTCCAGAGCTCTGCTCTGCTCATTGGCTACCTCCTGATTGGATATAATTGATTTTTGTAACTCTAAAAAGTTGGTTTTTAGCACCCGGCTCATTCTTTTTTGCAGCTTGAGGCTTTCAGACATACTCTGTCGTAGTATGTTGAGGATCTCATTTGTTTTCTGTTGTTGGGCAATAAGCTTATCTAACTTACTGTCCCAGTTTGGTAATTGCTGTTGAGAAGACTCGGTGGATGTGGGCTCTATGATTTCTTTTGACGTTTCAGCTGCCTGGTACTTAGATGGTTTTGATACATCAGCAGATGAGTTTATGTTCTCTTTTAAAGTTTTTTTTTTCTGGCGCTCAACTGCCTGTTTTGATACATCACCAGATGAATGTATGCCCGTTTTTAAAGGTTTAGTATTATGGTGCTCAAATGGTTGCTTTGATAAATTGACAGATGAGTGTATTCCCTCTGTTAACGGTTTTGTGTAATGGTGATCATATGGCTGCTTTGACACATCAGCAGATGAGTGTGGAATGCACATATTCTCAGGGCTATCCACTATCAAGCTCTCTGATATTTCTTCATTTTGATTGACAATGAAATCATCTTCTGAATCAGGAATATCACCTGGAAAATACCGGTGCAAAATAAGAGCTTTAGCTTAGTATTAAGACAGTGTCAAAAAAATAAAGTCTTGTTCAAGCAAAACTTCAACCTCCACTCCACCCCCCAACTTTTTTTTTTTCTAAGCCTTACGCTACCTGGTGGTGAGTTCTGCTAACTTTTGATACTCACCTACCCAACGGATCAAGCACTATCCAGCTGAGAGCCTCTTCTCTTCTGCCAGCTCGGTCACATGCCACCATGTGTCACAAGTACTCACCCGGGCCAAGATGCTGAGAGCTGCTCCCCTTGCGACTAAGTGCACGATGCCCCTGGAATGGGTACAGAAGGCATCGAGCACAAAGATGCACGAGTTGCCAGCAAGTGGGTTACAGGTGGTGTGCAGTGAGGCTGATGACCGTGTGTAGATGAAGCTGCACTGGAAGTAGACACCTGGCAGGACCAACACAAGGCAGAGGCTGTAGAGGAACCAGGCCACACACTGGAAGATAGTCCTAGGGTGCATATGTGGAACACCACGGTTAAAGGTAGTAGAAAGTCCAGGAAGCAGGCCGAGGGTCAAGCACAGGTAATCAAGCAAGAGGATATCCAAGAGGCAAGCCAAGGGGTCAAACACTGGTAAGTAGCAGAGAATGTCCAAGAGGCAGGCCGAGGGTCAAGCACAGGTAATCAGGCAGAAGAATATCCAAGAGGCAAGCCAAGGGGTCAAACACTGGAGAGTAGCAGCGGTGGTCAGAAGAGGTCCGGGTCAAGCACAGGTAAGAAAGGTAGGCACGAGGAACAGGATACAGGAAGCCAGGTACTCAGGAAATAGAGACAACAAACCAGCAATTTCTGAGGGGAAGGAGAAGGCCTTTTATAGGCTAGGTAAGTGGTCAGGTGGGGTATCTGAGCGCGCGCATGCGCACACGCTTTCTGTCAGGGCCGCGCACAGACGTGCGCCGTGTTGGGTGAGCGAGGACAGAAACCCGAGCGCCGCGAACCCGCTGTCCCGCATACCTGAGTGTGCTGCTGGGCCGCTCTCCTGCGCATGCGTACCCTAGGGAACCGGCGCTGAAGCGTGATATTTCTCTGACACCATGTTTCCCTGTGACGTCATCTCCTCCAGATGATGCGTGGACAAGCCCGCCCCTTCTCCTATACTCAATAAAAGATTATGCCTCATGGGATATGTAACATGCATATCCCAGGTGCATGGGCGTCCGCAGGTAGAGGCAAGGGGGGGGGGGCAAGCCCCCCCCCCCCCCCCCGGAATCAAGGATCGGATCAGGAGTTCCCCACTCTGTATTTATCCTAGCGCCGGCCCTGCTCGCACCTAGTCTCTTACAGTCTCTTGAGCCATGTATGCAGTCACTGACAGTCTTTTGGGCCATGTATGCAGTCTCTGACAGTCTCTTGTGCCATGTCTGCAGTCTCTGACCATCTCCTGTACTATGTCTGCAGTCTCTGACCGTGATAATTTGATAAAGACATTGTCGAAAAGGGTCAGAGCATGGGTGACCTTAAAATGATGCCCTCCCCTGAAAAAAGTTCTGCGGACGCCCATGCCCAGGTGGCACAGCATGCAGTGGAGAGGTGGGATGATCTGCTTTAAAGACCGAAGGTATGCCTGAGTTTTAAATCTTGAAATTAAATACTGTACTGCAGGCTGTATGATAGAAATTTGTTTAACAGAAAAACATATGAACTAAGCTGCTTGCTTACACACCTCCTGGGCTATCCAATAAAGCTTGCCTTGCCTTCTCTTAAAAAAAAAATCCTCACCTATATGTGGCTACACTCCTACACCAAAATAAAAACATATCCAAATCCCACTATCGAGGAACTATATAATCGCATAAGAGAAATACATCTTACCTTATGGAACAACTTACATCTAGAATCCACAACATGCTTAAACAATACATTAACGTTTGGGACCAGTAGAATGGGTACCTTTTAGAGCTTTAACTAGTGATATAGGATCAGGATATAGAAAGTACTCTCTAACTCCCTTCTCACATACTTCTAACCACCCCGCCAAAGTGTATCATCTGCTACTGTAATTATCCTGGTAAAATGTTATTTAAAACGTATCCTTCTTACCTCTGCCTTCACAATAAAACCTATGCTACCTTGTAGTAACATCTAAGCAATGCCAACTGCCTAGCTACCCACAGAAGAGTAAAAACAACCTGAAGACAATAAAAAAATAAAAATAAAAAAAATACCCACTCTCTTAAAATAAATGGGAATTTAAAAAAATAAACTTACATACTCACCTAGGTGGATGCAGCATCGGTCTGATGCTGCATTTGCCCCCCCCCCCACCTTTAAGACCAAAAACCATGTGATCAAATACTGCTGATCGCATGGTTTTTGGTCTTTAGTGAGGCTGTAAGTCACCAGCTCTCTGCTCTGCCATTCCAGCACTCACTGGAGCATTGGGCTGTGGAGGGGATGGGAGCGGCTGGTTTAGGATCTTGGCAACACACTGAGAGGCTGAGCCAGATGCCGGTGAGGAATCTGTGTGGATCCTGATTTTGTCTAGGTTCACACTTGGCCTCAGTCTGCGGGCTGGTTTTGGGTGCAAGAATCGCACCGGTTCCCGCACCCACAACCACCTGCAGCCAAATCCCATTGCTCTTACGAGACATGCTGGGCTGCCATTCATTCTGATTGGCACCCCCACACATCTCAAACCATAGCATGTTTGCGGGTGCAGGAACCGCAGGAAAATCACATGGTCAAAAATCATGCATGCACCTTTTTTCAAATGAATGGGCTACTGTGCCCAAGCAAACGCAGGTCGCACAAGTGTGAATCAAGCTCAAAAATTCAGGATCTCGCCAGAGCCTGGACTGGCTGAATGACTTTGGTGACTGCTCTTCATTCTGACACATCCCCCTACAACAGCCAGCGAGAAAGGGGAAGAAATAAACCAACAGAGCTGCGAACGAGGGGAGGCCAGTAGTGAGCACAATAGGGCCTGGAGAGAGAGCACGGGCCAAGGCGCAGCAGAAAGAAACTGAATAGGAGGGGCGGCGGCATGTAGGGGAACCAATGCCCTCCATTTTCCTACTGAGGAGGAGCAGGCATTCAATGGCTGCAGGAGGAAAATGGACCCCAATAAGGACAATAAAGTTATCCTTCTGGAGTGGAAATAAAGGTGTAATATTAGTTTTGTACAGGTTAATGGTCAGAGGAAATATGGTGGGCCTTCTGCAGAATAAGTTGGGGAAGCTCCTCCACTTGGGACAGAAATATGTTTTGACAATATCCCCCAAATCTATGAAGATAAATTAATTCCACTTTTTAAAACTGCTGAAACATTGTATGAGTTTTGTCTCATGATGACTTGTCTAGTGGACATAATACACAAGTGAACGCTGGTCAATGATATTTGGATTCTGGGGAACTGGTGCCGAATTGTCTGAGTGGACACTGACCTGAGTCACCTAGGCTTGCCTAGTTACATAGCTTAATTCGCTTACTAACATGATTTTATGTACTGTATATTCTGTGTAAATTTACAATAAAGTCAGTTCCAGTTTGCACCTAAGCTAGTGTGGCCTAGTTCTTAGTTAAAATGCTCAGCTATAAAACTTGGTTCCTGATTTCAGAGTGGAGGAAGCTGTATCTTGGCGGAAGCACCCAGGCTGGGTGCTAGACAGTCTGTCACAGAGGCTATTGGTTCCCCTATATGCCACCACCCCTCCTATCTGGGTGTAAAAAAGGGGCTGCACAGGCCCCCTGGAGCATGGAGCCGGGTCACAATTTCGACCCCTGTAGCTACACCCCTGCTTTTTATGTTATAAATCAATAAAAGTCCTTAAAGGATTTTTTTCATCCAGAAATATATACTTTTGTATTTTTTGCTTTTTTTAACCACTTTCAGACCGGACCAATTTGCAGCCAAAGGACCAGGCCCCTTTTTGCGATTCAGCACTGCGCTGCTTTAACTGACAATTGCGCGGTCGTGCGACGTGGCTCCCAAACATAATTTACGTCCTTTTTTTCCCACAAATAGAGCTTTCTTTTGGTGGTATTTGATCACCCCTGCGGTTTTTATTTTTTTGCGCTATAAACAAAAATAGAGCGACAATTTTGAAAAAAATGCATTATTTTTTACTTTTTGCTATAATAAATATCCCCAAAAAATATATATAAAAACATTTTTTTCCTCAGTTTAGGCCGATACGTATTCTTGTACATATTTTTGGTAAAAAAAAATCGCAATAAGCGATTATTGATCGGTTTGCACAGAAGTTATAGCGTTTTCAAGATAGGGGATAATTTGATAGCATTTTTATTAATATTTCTTTTTTTACTAGTAATGGCGGCGATCAGCGATTTTTATTGTGACTGCGACATTATGGCGGACACATCGGACATTTTTGACACATTTTTGGGACCATTGTCATTTTTACAGCAATTAATGCTATTTAAATGCATTAATTCCTGTATAAATGACACTGGCAGTGAAGGGGTTAACCACAAGGGGGCAGTGTAAGGGTTAAGTATGCCTAGGGGTGTATTTCTTACTGTGGGGGGGGGCGTGGCTGTCAGCTAGTGAATGCTGATCTCTGCTCCAATCACAGGGAGCAGAGATCGGCGTCACTAGTTGCTAGGCAGAACGGGGAGATGCTGTTTATCTCGGCATCTCCCCGTTCAGCCTTCCCGTGAGACGATCGCGGGGGTCCCCGCGGCGATCAAGTCCGCGGGGACCGCGATCGGACTCACGGGGGTCCCGACCGGCGCGCTCCCGATGGCACGGACAGACTAAAGGAGGGACTTATATATACGCCCTCCTGCCTGTACGTGCCATTCTGTCGACGTATATCGTCGTGCGCCGGTCGGCAAGTGGTTAAAAACTGTTTGTTTAATAGATATACAGAGATTTGGGAGGATTGAGCTTATTTGTAGATGCACTTTTTTATGGTTGTATGAATTTTTAGGTAATTTTTTTATGTAGCCATGCTTGTTAATTTCTTTATAACAATGTGATATTCTTTAAACAGAGTTTGGTTCCCTCTAGTGTCCTTTCTTTATATTTGTGTTGTTAAGACTTTGTTTGGCTTTTACAATAGCCAACTCCAGTGCATTGTGGGGTATATAGTGAGTGAGGAAGTGACTCATATGGAAACTACCAGTCAAGGAACTACCTACCCACAATGCTCACTTACCTACCCACAAGGCCATGTTAAAGAACTGCATGCTGGGTAGGGAAATAAAAGGACAGCGTGGCCATGCTTCGCTCTCTTCTTCCTAGGACGTGAAACCTGCCTGCAGGGACCTATTTGAGTGTGACCGGAAGAGCCGCAGCCTGCTTGGCATGGAACAGAGCTATAGCATCCGGAGAGGTCTCATACATAGTGTGCTGGATCAGCGCGTGATCGGATCAGAGGATCCAGGATACCGGAAAGAGTTCAGTAACACAGTCATCAGTCATCCGACGAAGAGATTCGGCGTACGGAATCAATTTGGAGCAGGACTGAGATCACGGAAGCGGAGCAGCACAATTGTCCGGGCCATGTGTGGTAAGAGGGCTGTTGCCCAAGATTTATGCATTACTTTGTCACTTTGCAGACTAGTCCAGAGGATTGCTGAAATCTGTAGTTCTACGGAGCGGTCTCACTGTTATAGGCTGTGTCCGTTCAGGCCTCAAAGTTTGCCTTCCACATAACATAAAGTGTACGGTTGCACCCTTCATAGAGGAAGAAGTTTGCACGTGTTTCACATAACCAAGTTCACGGTTCACCTACCACTTTTATCTTAACATTTGCTTATTCACTGAATTACAAATATTGCAGTATAATAAAGCTAGCTGAAGAAAGAAGATCAAAGACTTTACCATTCACTATAAAGCGCTTATTACTTTTCTTACTCACACTCTGAGGACTGCAGTACAACCAAGGGGAGCCCTTGCGCATATATACTGTATTGTTACTTAGTGTTCTATAGTGTAGAGCAGGTTAGGAGTGTGTTTGCGCGGCTGCATTGAGAGTGGGAAAGTGCCCAGTGTCAAGGTTTTACCACCCTGAGCATCAGAGCATCAGTCCCACCTAGAGGCATGCCCGCGTGCGTCACTCACGTGGTTCCAGGCAGAGATTGACATTGGAACGGGGGGGGGGGGGTTATTGTCCTTTTTGAAGGAAAGTCTGTCACAACTTTTTAACTCTTCCCCACTCTATTCCAGCAAGTGATTTCTAGCTAGTGCTAACTGGGAATAGAAAATGGCCAGTGAAATACAGCAGCTCATCTTTGTATACTGTATGTGTCCAGAGTTTTCTGCACCATATACACTGTTCACACAACAGATTGCAGCCCCCTGTGGGGGCAACTGCAGAATGTGTATGGTACAATCAGTTCCATTGTTCTTACAAGGAACACTACACTGCAAACACAAGCCTTATTCCGGCCATAGATGGTTTGAATTTCAGCAGGTTCAGCAGGGACCAGGTTGATTGTACCCAAGCTGATCAATCAATTCAGTCAAATCAAGTTGAATTTTTTGTGAGATTATTGCCTGCGGCTATAGCCGCTAGAAATGATCACTGTGTGTTCTCCCAGCGGGGACGGCTCCACCCTGTCAGGAGAACAATATAACCATGGTTGAAGGAAAGAAAATCACACTGTCTATGGCTGGCTTTACCAGCCATTATCAATGTGGACAGTTTGATGCCCTAAGTCGATTCCTAATTTGCTTTCATCTTTGAAAAAGAAACTCAGAAGCCTAATCACTAAAATCTCACATAGGCTTTTACATGTTAATGTAATTGCAAAAGTTGCTTTTATTATTTTTATTTTTGCAGCTTTCATTAAAGTGGAACTAAACCCACTGAGCAGATTCCAAAATTAAAGACCCGATGTCTGCCGGCCACCCGCGATTGTTCCCGGGAGAGGCACAATCGCCGTTCTAACAGGGGAGAATATGGAGATCTTGTGTTCCTGCTAAGCATCTCTGTCTTCACCCAGACAGAGCACCCGCTAGGGCCCCCCTAACCCTTTGATTGCCTCTGGTGTTAACCCCTACTTTGCCAGTGTCATTAGTACAGTAACCGTGCATATTTTTTTTTAGCACTGATCGCTCTAATAGTGTCACTGGTTCCCAAAAAAGTGTCCAAAATGTCAGTTAGGTGTCCGATTTGTCCGCCGCAATGTCCCAGTCCCGCTAAAAATGGCTAATCCCCAATATTACTAGTAAAATAAATAAAAATGCATATTGGCTCCTACTGCTCTCAATCACAGTCAATGAGCCCATGAGGAGTGAGCGGGGGGGGGGGGGGGGGCGAGGCGCTGGAGGACCCTGTGCCTTATGGACGCATAGAGCAGGGCTTGGGAGTGAGCATGCACTAGCGTGAATGACCTAGTTGTTTTTTTATATTTTTTCATATCATACAGTTTATATGACATTCTTTATATGAAGTTTTATTTAGTACATAATAGGAGTTCAATTTGCAATAACAAAGTACAATTACCTTCATCCAGGATATAACCTTCATCCAGGATAGAGTTATTAAGGAGCTGCGTGGAGCTGGTGCTTTCTGTGTCCCATTTGAAAAATTTAGCAACTATCATTTGTCTTCTGGACAACATGTCTTCCATAGATATGTTATCAGTCGATGAAGGCTGTGACTTTGCCTTATCAATAGTTTTCTTAACTTTTCTTTTGTAATCATCCCATTTCTTTTTGCATTCTGGAAGTGTTCGCTGAATATTACCTTGCATATTAACACTTCTTACCACTTCATCCCAGATAGCAGCTTTTCCTGAAGCATTGGCTGCTTTACGTCCAAACAACTGCTCCATGTTTTTCAGGATTGGTTCTACCAGAGCATAGAGTTCTTGGTCAGTAAACCTCTCCTTCCTCTTTTTAGGCGTCTGTATGGATAACACTCCAGTGTTTGCACCATGAGACATTCTTTGGCTTTGAATTCCTGAGGTGACAGACTTGTCTTCTGCTTAAAGGATAAAAAATATATTTAATACATATATTTAAAAGAACACTATAGCAAATAATTTTGTGTTCTTGCAATTGTGTGGTATATACATCTTATCTTCACATTTACATGAAGACCAAGCTGTCTAGCAAAAATTACAGGTGCTGGGACAAGCCAAATAACAGTACTGGGGTGCTTACAATTGATAACCGTTATTAATTTGGGTTAACCCTTTCTTCCCAAACAAAATAAAAACTGCTTTTGTAACAGCTGGAGCTAGGCTTTCATTTGTTTGGCTCTTAAAAAAGTCCAGCTAAAAACTACAAGTCAATTCAAAACTACCCTTTCCATAGGGTGACAAGGCCACTGTGCGATTTAATTGCAGAATGGACAGTGCCGTCATCCTATTAACTAGTTGTCGACTGCCCGCTGCAGTTGTGCTGCGGCAAGTTTGCTCTCCCGCACAAATCGCCGTCATTGTACATCCGGCGCATGGCGGATTCGCTTCAGAACCAATCAGTCTCTAGGCCCAGGCCAATGATTTCTAGCCTGGACCTAGTGATCGGTTCTGGCTAATGAGAGACTGTCCTCTGCCTGTAAACACAGGCAGAGGAAGTGATGTCATCTCCCCTTGTGGAATCCTTTTTCGGTTCCAGAGAGAGGACATCTAATGCCCCGTACACACGGTTGGAAAATCCGACCACAAAATCCATCGGATTTTTTCCGACACTGGTGCTGCATACACACGGTCGGACAAAGTTGTTGGAAAATCCGATCATTCTGAACGTGGTGACGTTTGTTGCCTACGACGGGACTACGTAGAGGCTAGTAGCCAATAGCTTTGGTCTTGTAATGTGATCTGAGCATGCGTGGCACTTTGTCCGTCGGAATTCGCTACACACGATCGGAAAAAGTCTGATCGGTCTTTGTTGTCAGAAAATTTGAGAGCAGGAGATAAAACTTTGTCCGTCGGAAAATCCGACAGAGAAAAAGTCCAATGGAGCCTACACACGGTCGGAATTTCCGACAACATTGTCCGATAGGACATTTTCCGCCGGAAAATCCGACCGTGTGTACGGGGCATAACCGTGAGTTGCACCAACACTACACTGACACTGTACACGTAGGCACTCTTTTCACCCCTCAATCGCCTCCCCAGTTAACTCCATTCACTCCCTATCACCGTGTCACCAAGTGCAGTTTTCAGATTTTTCACTGATCACTTGTGACACTAATCAGTATTAGGGCAGTTAGTAGTAGGTCTAGGGTACCCCCCATTAACCCCCTTAAAAAGGTTTAACCCCCTTGATCACCCCCCAGTTAACCCTTTCACCCCCTGTCCCCAGTGTCACTAGTATAGTGTACAGATCTCCTTTCTAATCACTGTATTTAGTGTCACGCGTGACGCTAGTTAGCCAGTTATCTAGTTACTGTCACCGTCAGGTTTTTATAGCATCATGGTACCCACCATATATTACCAAATAAAGGTTTAACCCCCTGATCACCCCCCAGTATAGGTTTTAGTGTCAGTTAGGGTCAGCATCAATCCCAGGCAGCATCAGATTAGTGCCAGTAGCACTAACACCTACGCACACACCATACACCTCCCTTACTAGTATAGTGTCTGAACAGATCAATATCTTTAATCTGATCAGATCTATACTAGCGTCCTCGGTACTTTAGGTGTTTCAAAAAACGCAGCATTAGCGGGATCAGCCCAGATACCTGTGTTCAGCCCCTCCGCCCTGCCCAACCCACTCAAGTGCAGTATATATCGATCACTGTCACTTACAAAACACAACACACAAAACTGCAGCGTTCGCCGGGTCAGGCCTGATCCCTGCTAGCGCTAACGGTAAATTATTTTGGTAGCGATTGAAGCAGTCGCTGACAATCAGGTGCTCTTTTGCCTGTGAGTCGCACTAGTTGTACCAGTATATTTAGAGGCCAAAATGTCCAAACAGAGGTACACTAGTCAAGAGGCCTACACGTTGCTGAGCATGACAGATGAGAGCGAAGGGGAAGCCGCCTCACTGGCAGATTCAGGCTCAGTATACAAACCGGTAGACAGCAGCGGCACCCAAAAAAACAAAGCAACCAGCAACCATAGCTGTCAAATAATTTGCTGACAATTTAAAAACTTTTTTTTTTCTTTGTAAATGTCAGTGCTCCTGCAGCACTTTCTGAACATCAGAGTTGAGGATGAGGATACCCCTTACGCATACTATTTAACCACTTTCCCTCCGGAAGACTTACCCCCCCCCTTAACCACTTGCCGACCGCTGTCGGCACATATACGTCAGCAGAATGGCATGGCTGGGCAAAGTAACGTACCCGTACGTTACTTTGAATTTCCTGCCGTGCATGTGCGCACGCTTGCCGCAAGCTCCCTGACTGTGCCCCGCAGGATTGGATTGTGAAAGTAATCTCCCTCTCATATAAGGATAGGGGGTGGGCCCTTTCGGAAGAAATAACGGCGTGCTCCACAAGAAGCACCGCAAACTCCTAGGCAGCCGCCTGTAGAGACTCAATGAAGTCAATATGCAAGGTGACAACGTGGTCATCAACGTACAAACCTTTATTTCTTACTATGGCATAGATCCGTCATTATTGACAATTGTTAATTTTGCCAAAACAGTTATCTCATTAGCCGGAGGCCATAATTAACCCTATTTTGTTTCTGCATTATCTCATGCTGGGTAGCTAATTAGTTCCCAGTAGTAGGCTGACATGGAGTTGTCAGGAAAGCATAACATTGAATATCAAATACTTAATGCAATTTTCAGCACAGACTCCCACCCAGGTGCAGAAATCGAGTTATGGAATGCCGGCGGAGTCAGAGTTAGGTCCTGCAGGTGGGGTTATGGGCGGAGCATACCCAGTAGTAGGCTGACATGGAGCTCATCAGAAAAGGAAAATTGTAATAAATATTTGATATTCAATTTTCATATTTTTTTCGTCAATTTAGGCCAATATGTATTCTACATATTTTTGATAAAAAAAATCCCAATAAGCGTATATTGATTGATTTGCGCAAAAGGTATAGTGTCTACAAACTATGGGATATTTTTGTTTATTTTTTACTAGTTAGGCCCCTTTCACACTGGGGCGGTGCGGGGCGGCGACGGTAAAGCAGCGCTATATTTAGCGCTGCTTTACCTTCGTTTTACCCGCGGTATGCGGCCGCTAGCGGGGTGGTTTTAACCCCCGCTAGCGGCCGCAAAAGGGTTAAAAACCTCCGCAAACCGCCGCTGCAGCGGCGGTTTGCGGGCGGCATTCCCGCGGTTTCCCATTGATTTCAATGGGAACGAGCGGTATAGGAGCGGTAAATACACCGCTGCTACACCGCTCCAAAGATGCAGCTAGCAGGACTTTTTTTACCGTCCTGCTAGCGCACCGCTCCAGTGTGAAAGCCCGCCGGCTTTCACACTGGAGTGAATGGGTCCGGTTTTTTCAGGCGGTATACAGGCGCTATTTTTAGCGCTGTACCACCTGAAAACCACCCCAGTGTGAAAGGGGCCTTATGGTGGCCATCAGCGACTTATAGCAGGACTGCGATATTGCAGTGGACATTCTGACACTAACTGACACTTTTTGAGGACCAGTGACACTAATACAGTGATCAGTGCTAAAAAATCTGCACTGTCACTGTACTAATGACACTGGCTGGGAGCAATAAAAGCATTAAATGTGTGCCTAGCCAGTGTTTTACTATACTGTGTGAGGTGCTTTTCCTAGGGGAAGAGATGGAATTTATTCCTTGCTTTGCAGGAACGCAGAATCCATCCCTTCGCTCCTGTCAAAACAGCAATCTGTCTTGGTTACGCCATTCTGTGTCTTTCCTCACAATTGGTGGGTGCCAATGAACATCGAGTCCGTGGCTCCTGCCAATTGGCTCCTTCTGTGTGTGATTACAGCAGGAGTGAGCTGCTGCCTGAGCGTATGCCTGCCTCTTACCTGGAAGTGTCGGATCACGTAAAAGGGCGGACAGGAAGTGGTTAAAGGAATTGGACATTTTTAATGTTCCACATTATGCATTTAAAGCGGTAGTAAAGCCGCTGAACTTTTTTTTTTTTTTTTAACACCTGTAAAGGAAAAGGCATAATGAGCTAGTATGCACCGCATACTAGCTCATTATGAAATACTTACCTTAGAACGAAGCGTCGGTAACTCACCTGGTCCACGCCGAGGTCACTGACATGTTGCCTCGGCGTGTCTTCCGGGTATCGCGGCTCCAGCGCTGTGAGTGGCTGGAGCCGCGATGTCGTCACTCCCGCGCATGCGCACGGGAGACTTCTTCCCGGCAGGGTTTGGATTCTGCCGGCCCTTCAGCCGAGAATCCCCCGTGCGCATGCGCCGCTGCAGTCAGCGGCGCATTGCACGGGGAATATCTCCTAAACCGTACAGGTTTAGGAGATATTTTTTTTACCTACAGGTAAGCCTTATTATAGGCTTACCTGTAGGTAAAAGTTATAATTTTGACTTTACTTACACTTTAAGAAAATCATTGCCCCTGGCTGAATGGATTTTTTTTTTGTTTGCTTTGCTAAATGATCCCCAGGGCAGTGCCAATTCCCATGCTATTTTTTGACACCCCTTGCATATTAGCCCAGAAAACTGGCATTTTTAATTTGACAGATTCGGCTTTCACTGATTTCAATGAGGTTTGGGTTCAGCATCCAAACTTCATTGAAATCCGGCGAACCCCTGCCGAACTGAAGCTGAAGGGCAAAATTTCATGAAAGAATATCATTATCTTTTGCTAGAAAATTTATATTTTTTGCTAGAAAATTACTTAGAACCCCCAAACAATATATATATATATATATATATATATATATATATATATATTTTTTTTTTTAGCAGAGAATCTACAGAATAAAATGACGATTGTTGCAATATTTTATGTCGCACTGTATTTGCGCAGTGGTCTTTCAAATGCAATTTTTTTAGGAAAAAATACACTTTCATGAAAAGTAAAGTTAGCTCAATTTTCTTTCTATAATGTGAAAGATGATGTTATGCAGAGTAAATAGATACCCAACATGTCCTTCTTTCAATTTGCGCAACAAACTACGGTACCTCAAAATCTCCATAGGCGGTGCTTTAAAAAAAATAATGGTTACTAGGTTAGAGTTACAGAGGAGTAGACTAGTGCTAGAATTATTGCTGTCGCTCTGACGATCGCTGCGATACCTCACATGTGTGATTTGAACACCGTTTACATATGCGGGCGCGACTTACGTGTGCGTTTTCTTTGCTGTGCAAGCTCGTGGGGGCGCTTTCAATTTTTTTTTTTTTTTTCTTATTTTTTTACATTTTACTTTACATTTACTTTAAAAAAAAAAAAGTATCACTTTTATTGCTGTCCCAAGGAATGTAAACATCCCTTGTAACAGTAAAAAGTGGTGACAGGTACTCTTTATGTAGGGATCATGGGGTCTAAAAGAACCAAAATCCCTCTTTTGCACTTTAACCTCATATGCCGGGACTACGTCTATTGACGTCGTCCCCTTCCCTGGCTCCCCGCGCGCTCTCGTGAGCGCGCAGCGGGGAAAATCTGTGTTGGCCGTGTCCCCTGGACACAGCCAATGACAGATCGCTGTAAACAGCCAATCACAGCGGCCGTTTACAGCGCGATCGCCTCCTCCAATGAGAGATGATCTCAAATGTAAACATATGAGATCATCTCTCATTGCCGGCTTTCTCTCTCCTCACACCGAGACAGCGAGTGAGGAGAGAGAAGCCATCTCGGTGCCATAACGTGTCAGTGAGTGAAATCCCTAATAAAAAAAACAAAAAGTGCCCAAAAAGTGCCCAAAAAGTGCCCACAGTCCCTATTGGTACACACAGCTAGTGCAATCTGTGCCCAGCTGTGTGCATCTGTGCCTGCCTGTGCCCGCCTGTGCCCACCTGTGCCCGCCTGTGCCCGCCTGCAGCTTGAGATCTTCATCTGTGCCACCTCATCAGTGCCCATCGGTGCCACCACATCAGTGCCACCTCATCAGTGCCCATCTGTACCAATCAGTGCCCATCAGTGCCGCCTCATCAGTGCCCATCTGTGCCACATCGATCAGTGCCCATCTGTGCCACATCGATCAGTGCCCATCGGTGCCACCACATCAGTGCCACCTCATCAGTGCCCATCTGTACCAATCAGTGCCCATCAGTGCCGCCTCATCAGTGCCCATCTGTGCCACATCGATCAGTGCCCATCTGTGCCACATCGATCAGTGCTCATCTGTGCCACCTCAACTGTGCCCATCTGTGCCACCTCAACTGTGCCCATCTGTGCCACCTCAACTGTGCCCATCTGTGCCACCTCAACAGTGTCCATCTGTGCAATCAGTACTCAGTACACATCTGTGCAATCAATCAGTGCACATCTGTGCCGACTCATCAGTGCCTATCAGTGCCCACCTGTGCCACCGCATCAGTGCATATCTGTGCCCACCTGTGCCGCCTCATTAGTACAAATCTGTGCCCACCTGTGCCACCTCATTAGTGCCTATCTGTGTCCACCTGTGCCGCCTCATCAGATCACATCTGCGCTGCAAAAATGTCTAAAAGATCTTATTCCGCCGAGGAGGCATACCAAATTCTTTCCACGCCCGACGAGAGCTACGGGGAGCTCTCTATGTCGGATTCCATTTCCAATTCCGGTTCCGAATCTGACCCGAATTATGATCCAGTCCTCAGTAGCGAAACACTGAGTGACTACTCAGAGGATGAAGTTGCTCGGCCCGCCAAACGAAGGCGTTCTAGTGAGGCAGTGGCATCCACCAGCAGTGCAGTGCCATCTACCAGCACCGCAGTGCCACCTACCAGCACCGCAGTGCCATCTACCAGCACCATCTACCAGCACCGCAGTGCCATCTACCAGCACCGCAGTGCAAAGTCCAAGTACCAGTGGGGTGTCACCTCAGCCCCAAAGGGTTAGGACCCGATCCAGCCTTCCCTATGCCCTTCAGTACCCTTTGTGGCTTCCTCCTAATTCAGGAGAAGCCAACATTCCCCCTTTCACTGCCCAGCCAGGAGTCCAGGTGGACACGGAGAATTTTAGCCCAATCGATTTTTTTCATTTAATTTTTACGGAGGATTTGTTAGGATCAATCGTGGCCTAGTGTAATCTTTATGCCCAACAATTTATTTTGAAAAACCCAACTTCATATTATGCCCGTCCCTATGAATGGAGAGACCTAACGGTGGAGGAGTTCAAGCTTTTTTTAGGCCTCACACTCAATATGGGACTCGACAAAAAAAATCAAGTGCGTACCTATTGGTCAACCAACCCCCTCCACCACATGCCGCTCTACTCCGCTGTAATGTCCAGATCCAGGTATCAAATGATAATGAGGTTCCTACATTTCATTGACAATTCCCAGTGCCCTCCCCGAAATGACCCAAAATACGACAGACTTTACAAAATTCGGCCACTTATAAATACATTTTCCCAAGCATTCTCCCAGCTTTTTACCCCGGACCAACATATATGTGTGGATGAGTCCCTCATAAAATTTTGCGGCAGGCTTAAAATTAAGCAATATATCCCCAGCAAAAGGGCCCGCTACGGGGTGAAGTTATACAAATTGTGTGAACGAGCCACAGGGTACACATATTCATTTATAGTGTACGAAGGGAAGGACACCCAGCTGCAGCCCCCTAATTGCCCGGATTACTTAGGATGCGGCGGGAAAGTTGTTTGGGACCTTGCCTACCCCCTACTGGATAAAGGATACCACCTGTATGTAGATAACTTCTACACATCCCTGCCCCTGTTCCACAACCTCCACCGGATGAAGACGCCAGCATGTGGCACTGTAAAGAAAAATCGGAAGGGCTTTCCTCAAAGTCTTGTGAACAAGACGTTGAGAAAAGGAGAAGCGGCAAGTTTGCGGAATAAGGAGATTCTGGCAGTGAAGTGGAGGGACAGAAGGGATGTATACATGTTGTCTTCTATCCACAACGATACGTTCGTGGAGATCCCCAGAAGGAGTGGCCCCATAAACAAACCAAAATGCATCTACGACTACAATTTGTTCATGGGGGGAGTCGACTATAACGATCAAATGATGCAACCGTACCTTGCCATAAGAAGGACATGCTACTGGTACAAAAAAGTTGCCATCTATCTTTTTCAATTGGCCTTATACAATACATTTGTACTTTACCGCAAATCCACCCAAAACCCCAAACGCTTCTTTGGCTACCAGGAGGAAGTTTTCACCGCCCTTATATTCCCAAACGGCCCACCAGTAAATATCAGATCAGATGTTGTTAGTCGACTCTCCGAGCGCCACTTTCCTGATAAGATCCCTCCCAAACCAACAGGACAAAGACGTCAAAAAAGATGTAAGGTGTGTACCAGAGCAGGAGTCAGAAGAGACACATCTTACTATTGTGCAGAATGTCCTTCCCAACCAGGCCTCTGCATAGGTGACTGTTTTCGCCGTTACCATTCTTCAGTAAATTTTTAGTTCCTCCCTTTACACACCGTCACACCCCTTATGCCACTGCCTGCTCTGTAAATGACCCTGGCTTGTTATACGACCACGCTTCTGCCTGCCGATTCTGTACCTACCTCTGCCTGATCTGGAACTGACCCTGGCTTGTTATACGACCATGCTTCTGCCTAACGATTCTGTACCTACCTCTGCCTGATCTGGAACTGACCCTGGCTTGTTATATGACCATGCTTCTGCCTAACGATTCTGTACCTACCTCTGCCTGATCTGGAACTGACCCTGGCTTGTATACGACCATGCTTCTGCCTAACGATTCTGTACCTACCTCTGCCTGATCTGGAACTGACCTTGGACTGTTTGACCATGATATTTGCCTGCCTCTTGGACTGATCTTGTACCCTGCTACTGGACTAGTGGGATTCAACACAGGGGTCTCACATATGTGAGGGGCTCCAGAAATGTTTTTTCTGGATGAAGAAAACAATTTTTTTGTTTTCTCAATCCTAGATTAGGGTCTGGAGGCTCGGAGGCTTCAAAGAGATTTGGGTGGGAGAAGCCTCTACCCCTGTCCCCCTTCTGTCCTGAACGAGGCCCTACTTGCACTGCCTGCTGCCTGTAGGACTTACTGCCGCCATGCCTCTGTCTGTCGCACTAACCACACCACATGGACCTGCCTACTACCAGGACCAATATTTTTGGCACTGCTGACAATATCTCTGCACTGACCCTGGACTGTATATGAACAGTATCCCTGCCTGCTGCCTGAAAAATTGTGTTCGCTGTTGCTGACCAAGTCCCTGCCTGGACCAGTGCTATCCTCCTGTGGACAACTGCGCTACTACAACCACAGGTAAGCTTTTGTTTACCCTTTTCTCAGCATAATGTATTTTGGGGTGTAATTCTTGGTATGTGCATGCTATGTGTCCCTTTAACACCTGACAGTGTTCCTTGCATGTTGGGCCTCTGCATGTGGCCAGGCTGTGTGAAAGTCTCACACATGTGGTATCGCCATACTCAGGAGGAGTAGCAGAATGCATTTTGGGGTGTTATTTTTGCTATGTAAATGCTATGTGTTGGAAATATCTTATAAACCGACAACTTTGTGTAAAAAAAAATGCGTTTTTATTTTTTTCCACATTTTCCCAAAACTTCTGGAAAAAAATGAACCGTTCAAAAGACTCATTATGCCTCATAGATTATACGTTGGGGTGTTAGCTTTCCAAAATGGGGTCATTTTATGGGCGTTTCCATTGTCCTGGTGCTCCAGGGCCTTCAAAAGTGTAATAGGTGGTTGAGAAATGAAATGTGTGATTTATGCTCCTAGAACACCTGATGGTGCTCCCTTCATGTTGGGCCTCTGTATGTGGCCAGGTAGTGAAAAAGTCTCACACATGTGGTATCGTAATACTCAGGAGGAGCGGCAGAATGTATTTTGGGGTGTGATTTGTGGTATGCACATTCCATGTGAGAGAAATAAGCTATTACAATGACAATTTTGTGAAAAAAAATTAAAATTAAATAAAATCTTAATTTTGCAAAGAATTGTGGGAAAAAAATGACAACTTCAAATAACTCACCATGCCCCTTACTAAATACCCTGGAATGTCTACTTTCCAAAAAGGGGTCATTTGGGGGGCATTTATACTCTCCTGGCTTGTTAGGGTCTCAAGAAATGAGATAAGCCTCAGTACATCAGACATAATCTTTTTTTTATGATTTGCACCATAGCTTGTAGACTCTATAACTTTCACACAGACCACATAATATCCACAAATTTGGGTTATTTTTACCAAAGATATGTAGCAGTATAAATTGTGGCCAAAATTTATGAAGAAAAATTTCAAATTTGCAAAATTTTATCACAGAAACAAAGAAAAATTAATTTTTTTTCTAAATTTTCGGTCTTTTTTCATTTATAGCACAAAAAATAAAAAGCCCAGAGGTGATCAAATACCACCAAAAGAAAGCTCTGTTTGTGGGAAAAAAAGGACAAAAAAATCATTTGAGTACAGTGTTGCATGACTGAGTAATTGTCATTCAAAGTGTGAGAGCACTGAAAGCTGAAAATTGGTCTGGTCACGAGGGGGGTTTAAGTGCAAAGTAATCAGGTGGTTAAAGTATTCAGGTCCCCAAAAATGTCGATTCTGAATGCTGTTGTTATTTTTTTTTTAAATGGCGCCATTGGCAGCCAAGTGATCCAGAAGTGACGTTGCTTCCGTGTTTACAGAATGAAGACTGGAACGAAAACCGTGTCCGGCTTCGTTCCAGTCTTATTCTAGCCGACGAAAGTGCCGGATCGTGTCTCGGGTCTCCCTGTGGGACAGGAGGCACGGGAAGAGCAGCGGAAGGTGGCTGGAGGGGGGGATGTCCCCTCTTGCTCCTCTGGGATAACAGCCAAGAGGCTTTTAGCCGCATTGGTTGTTATCCCTGAAGAGCCGTCCGCCCGCTCTAAAAAACGGTACCGGGATGATGCCTGCAGCAGTATAACCCCTGAAAGCGAGGCCGCATATGTGCGTACGCTCGGCGGGAAGGAGTTAATTAGCTCTGTTAGTTGCATTTCTCCCTCAGACATTGAAGGCAGGGCGTCCTTTCACCAATAGATAAGATTAGCCTTTTGCTAAAAATAAACTAATGATTATATGTGACTGCCCTCAGGCAGATACGGCATGGCGTAAGTGTGACTAGAAACCGATACTTCTTTTCATAACTGACTTATACAATCGTTGAAGTTGCAGTATCGACCTAAATGGACACCCCTCCCACCTCTTTCAGACTAATCGCTGAGAAAAATGTCCTTTTTTTTTCCATTTATATGAGGTGGGTTCTTCTTTGGTTTTCCACATTACTTCCTGCATGACACTGATTCTTCCTATTGGCTGTTCATCACCAGAGTTCACTCAGGAGCCAGAAAAAAATCTTTAAGAAGATATACAAACATCCAACACTCAAAATGGTCACCTGGGTACTTCCTGGTGCATTTCTTCCGTAGACTTTGTCAAAATAATATGGACGTCATATTCCCTTAACAAAGTCTACAGACGAAACACATCAGAAAGTGATGTCAGACACCTGAACAGGAAGTACCCAGTCGGCCATTTTGAGTGTTGGAGGTTGGTAGTAAATAAAGCTGTTTTTATGGGATTTTCTCCACTATGAGCTCTTCTTGCTTTCTCCATGTCCTTTCACTATAGATCTATGGAGAGACTGACTACTGAGGAGACCAGGAGAGAGGCATAGATTACCATACCCTGTGCCTTAAGGGATTCATTTTGGTAGAAGTTTGGAATAGAGATCTAAGATTACCAGATTGTGTGCCTTAAACTGGCATGTGGTATGGGAATCACAGGTCGTCACTTTATTATTGATATAAATATGAGCATGATTTGTTTATTGATATTATTGTTATAATTATTATACAGGTTTTATATAGCGCCAACAGTTTGCGCAGCATTTTACAACATGAGGGCAGACAGTACAGTTACAATACAATTCAATACAGCAGGAATCAGAGAGCCCCGCTCGTTAGAGCTTGTATTGTTAATCTTTACAGTATTACACTATTTTGAGTAATTTTATTTTTTTTATTATACAGAGAAGGAATACTAATGCCGCGTACACACGATCGGACATTCCGACAACAAAATCCTGAATTTATTTCCGACGGATGTTGGCTCAAACTTGTCCTGCATACACACGGTCACATAAATGTTGTCGGAAATTCTGCACATCTAGAAAGCAGTGATGTACAACACGTATGACAATAGCCAGTGCGGCTCTTCTGCTTTATTCCGTCGGAATTGTCTACACATGTTCGGAATTTACGAGAACGGATTTTGCTGTCGGAAAATTTGAGAACCAGCTCTCAAATTTTTGTTGGCGGAAATTCCGACAACAAATGTCCGATGGAGCCTACACAAGGTCGGAATTTCCGACAACAAGCTCACATCGAATAATTTTGTTGTCGGAAATTCCGAGCGTGTATATGCGGCATAAGGGTTGTTAACCCGCTGAGTTCCCTGGAATGGAGTGGAATGCAGTTTTAATTGGATTATTTGGCAAGTGGCAGGTGGAGCACTTTATCACTGGTGGGGCACTGATGTTGGTATATTCACATGTGAGCACAATGCAGATATGTTTATTTCCATTTATTTATAAAATACTACACTATATGAGTTTCCTTTTGGATTTCACATGTGATGAGTTCTTTAAATTCACTCTCGAGATGGCTTATGAACTATGGGATTTGTAGTGTGCATAGAGTAGTACACCTTAGCTTTTGTTCGGCAGGGGGTGATCCAGTCCAGGGAAATGCTTAGGATCCCAGATCTCAGAAGTAGATGCACCTGCATCTCGCAGGGAAACAGGAAATAAAAGAATCTCTTCAATGGGGACATAGGCGAAAATAAAAACACATAGGGAAGGTTAGGATCCCTGCCAACATTTTACTTCTGTTTCCATGTATGTTGGTGAGATTCCTCTTCACTTCCTGTCCCAAAGACAACCACTACCAAGACAGTGAGAGGAAATTTTCCCAATGGTGACAAAGCTAGCAATAAAAAAATCTAACACCACCTCTTATCCAAAAAAATACAAATTGTTTATGACTATTTGTCCACAAAAAAGCACTGTATTGCCTCTACTAACTGTAAAACTAGAAAGAGACATTACCTGTGTCCTTGCACGGTGTTAAAGGGAAAAAATCTGTAATTTTCATAAGCCCGTCAAAGATTCAATAACCAATGCCTTGAAATAAAACAAATGTAAGTGATCAGTAAACTTTAATCTCTTATCAGTTTTCAACAAGCAAAAGCACAATAAAAGAAAATTACATTTTTGGTTCTACGCATTTTACAAGACATATTAGTAATTTAAAGTGATCCTGCCACAGATCTACAAATTAAAATAAAGCAGCTTCCTGTAAAAAAAAAAACAATATAAATAAATCTCCTGGCGCTTACACCACATAATGCTGCTCTGTTGATCAGGAATTGGCTCCCTGGTTCCTCCTACTGACTTCCATGTCATTATGGGGACAATAATGATGATGAAAGAACCAGTGAGAACTGTGGGGGGCCTAAGGTATTGTTCCCACCAGAAGTGTCCATTTTCCTGCAGACTTTTGGGGACTATTCCTGATCAATGGTAGCACTGGCATCAAGGTTAACCACTTCAATACTGGGCACTTAAACACCTTCCTGCCCAGACCAATTATGAGCTTTCAGAGTTGTCGCACTTTGAATGACAATTGCGCGGTCATGCTACACTGTACCCAAATGAAATTTTTATAATTTTTTTCCCACAAATAGAGCTTTCTTTTGGTGGTATTTGATTACCTCTGCGGTTTTTATTTTTTGCTAAACAAATAAAAAAAGACCGAAAATTTTGATAAAAAATGTTTTTTTTTTGTTTTCAGTTTCAAAACTTTGTAAATAAGTAAGTTTTCTCCTTCACTGATGGGCACTGATAAGGCGGCACTGATGGGCACCGATGAGGTGGCACCAATGAAGTGGCACTGAGGTGGCATTGATGGGCACTGATAGGCGGCATTGATAGGCGGCACTGATGGGCACTGATAGGTGGCACAAATTGGCACTGATAGCTGGCATGGATGGGCATGGACAGGCGGCACAGATGGGCATGGATAGGCGGCACAGATGGGCATGGATAGGCGGCACAGATGAGCATGGATGGGCACGGATGGGCACTGATAGGTGGCACAGATGGGCACTGATAGGTGGCACGGATGGGCACTGATAGGTGGCACGGATAGGCACTGATAGGCAGCACGGATAGGCACTGAAAGGCAGCATTGTTTTGTACTGATCGATTCCATACAGTGCCAAACAATAATGCATGCCAATCAGTGATGCTCATTGTGGGCACTGATTGGCATCCATTGTGGGCACTGTGTCATCCCTGGTGGTCTAGGGTGGCATACCTTGTGCTGGGCATCCCTGGTGGTCTGCTGGCGTCCCTGGTGGTCCAGTGTGGGCATCCTCGTGGGGGCTGCGCTGATAATCGATTAGCACAGACCCCCCTGTCAGAGTAGCAGCTGATCGGCTCTGACAGACGCGAGTGAGGAAAAGCCGATCACCGGCTCTTCCTATTTACACTGTGATCAGCCGTGATTGGACACGGCTGATCACGTGGTAAAGAGTCTCTGTCGGGGTGTCAGACTGACACCCGGCAACAACGATCGCCGCGATGCGCACCCCCACAGCGGCTCAAAATCCTGAGGACGTCCTATGACGTCCGGTCAGGATTTTACAACCACTTTGCCGACATCCTTTTACAATAGGGCGGGAGGCAAGTGGTTAAAGGTAAAAAGGTTCAAATAATACTCTCTTTTTTTTCAGTTTAGCGTTATCAAAGAGAGTGGGTTTAGGGTTAGGGGGTTAGGGTTTCCCCTAGAAGAACAAGGTTAGGAATCAGGGATTGGAATAGGGACCTCCCCAAAGGTCAAAGGTCAGCAGGTGTGTTCCCCAGAGGTCAAAGGTAAAGAGGTCTGGCTGACCCACCCCCACCAAAGTGTTCCGCCTACCCCAACTGAGTCGGGGCATAAACAAGTCGGGGCATGAACAAGTCGGGGTAAGCGCTTAGGGAAAGACCAGGAACACTAGTTCTGGTGACCCGGGTAATCTTCCCTATAAAAAAAAAATAAAAATAAAACTGACGGGTTATAATTCTCCCTTAGAGCTTGTTTTCATTTGCTCACACATGTGGCATTGGACACGCTTTTTTAAAGCACTCTGAATGCCAATCAAAACACCAATCAAAATAAAATGGTTACCTTAGAGTCCTGTTTGTTTGCTTTGCTTCAAAAGTAGACCCCATGTCGCTTTCTTGGTGCTTTAAAGCATCTCCAAAGCCTCCATAGAAGTCTATGACAAAGCTTGCTAAGAGCACCTGCAGCTCTTGAGGGCCTTTTATTCAGCGTTAGCTTCACTTTGTTTTTGAGGTATTGCAGGTATGAGATATCCCAGGAAACCAACAAGTGAACCGGAAAGACATCATCTGCAGTCACTTCCGGTTCATGTGTATATATTCTGGAAGTGTCTGGTAATGTCACATCTGGTGTGCAACATGGAGCAGCAAGAAGGTGAGCGAGGTCCGGACTGCAGCGGAGCAACTAGCAGACGGCACTCATGGTGTGCAACATGAGAACATTGTAGCGGAAGGTGAGCGTGGGCAAGAGAGAGGACTGAGCAGCAGAAGATCAGCAGAGCTGGGGGACCAGAGCAGGAAAAACTAGCAATGTCACATGTGGTACGCAGCATGGGAGCAATATAGTGAGAGGTGAGCAAGGACCAGAGAAAGCGGAGGGTCAGCAAACCTGGGGTTTTCAAGTAAGTGGGAGATCACCAGGTCTGGGGGTACTACTAAGTGAGGCATCAGCAGAACTGGGGGTACTACTGAGCAAGGTATTGGCTGAATGAGGGTACTAATAAGCTAGGGATCTGCTGAATAAAGGTTCCAATAAGTTGGGGATCTGAAAAGGGGTACTGAACTGGGGATCTGCTGAGTGGGGGTACTGCTGAGCTGGGGTTCTATTGGGCCCCTTTAAAAGAAATAGAAAATCAACACACCGGGCAGTTTCAAAACTTCATTAAAGCTTCAAAAAAGCATCACAGAAGCATCAAAAACACATCAAAATGTTGAAGTGGTAAGAGCTAAAATGTGTGTTAAAGCCGAAGCAAGTATAAATAAACCCTTAATTCAAAATGGAAAAAAAAAAGTTTTAGCTTGAGTTCTACTTTATATATTCCAGTCCCTTTATGGCAGTATTAAATTCAAAAACAAAATTGTAATGCATTGCAGTTTACTAATCCTTAGATATGATAACTGTATTTGTTTTCTTTTTTTAGGCCTGGTTCACACATTATGCATTTTTTAGTGCATTTTCAGTTTTGCAGAATCTCACTACAGTCCATTTAACATGGTTTCTTATGGGTCACGTTCACATCTGTGCATTTTATGGAAAGGGCCAGGGATTGTTTTTCTGGTTTTTGGTTCCATAGACTTCAATGGATCAAAAATGTGTAATGAAAAGTGCAAAATGCACCTGGAATATGCAAACTGCAACCTGCATAGGTTTTATTTCACCTGGTGATCCCGTCAGTAACACCTCCTGTCTATAGGGTGTCTATATTCTAGAGTAGTAAAGCAGACACCTTTGTACAGCAGCATTGTCAGTGTGGGGAGAGGGGAGTGTTTGACACGTAGATTTATACATCCTTGAACTGAAGCTGAACTCCAGCTAACACTTTATAAGCAGTTACAGCAAGCAGTTTTTTTCCTCTATTGGGATAAATGTTTTACATAAATGAATAAAAGCTGGTCACTATAAGAACCTTTGTCAATGGTAATTTGGTAAATGGTTTGTCTCAACTCTCTAAGGGCTCTTTCACACGGACGGACCGTATGTCCGTTTTTCATCCTTCCGTTTTCGGATGAAAAACGGACATACAGGTATCCCTATGGGATAGCGGGTGTCAGCGGATGAGCATCCGCTGACACCCGCTCTCGTCCGTGCCCGCTCTGCTCCGTTTCTGCAGACGGAGGAAAACCCCATTTTTTCATCCGTCTGCAGAGCGGATTGGATGACGACGGACTCTACGGTCCGTCGTCACCCGATCTCCCATAGGGGAGAGCGGCGCTCTGACAGGTCCGTCCCTGCACGGAGTGCAGAGACGGACCTGTCATCTTCTGCTCAGCGGAGATCGCTCCGGCGATCCCCGCTGAGCAAGCGGCTATCCACGGGGCGGATCTGCACTGATCCGCCCCGTGTGAAAGAGCCCTAACTGCTACTTTCTCTAGACAACTTATGCAGCCTCGGCTTGAAGGGGTTGTACCCGGGGGGATGACTGCAGCTGCACGAATCACCCCGGTACCATTTTTTAGAGCCAGTGGTAGGCTTTCTTGGGATAACAACCAAGCTGTTATCCTAAGCAGCGGAAGGGGACGTCTCCCCCCTCCCGCCACCTTCCGCAGCTGGCCCGGGCTCTCCCGTCCCACCAGGAGGCCCGAGCGGCGAACCAGCGCGTTCGCCGGATGGCCGGAGACCCGAACGAAGCCAGGATTGGCTTTAATCGGGTCTCAGATCTAGTAACCCAGAAGCGATGTTATGACATCACTTCTGGTTTACAGAAGACTTAAAGGCACCAAATTTTAGAAAATGACAGTATTCAAAACAGATAAACTTTGAAAACTTTTAAGTGCAAAGGAGGGATTTGGGGTCTTATAAATCCCCGATCCCTCCATAAAGAGTACCTGTCAATGCCTATTACTGTGACAAGGGATGTTTACATTCCTTCTGACAGCAATAAAAGTGATCAGAATTTTTTTCCCCCAAAGGCACAGTGTAAGTGTAAAAAAAATAAATAAAAATAAATAAGAAAATAAAAAATCTAAAGCGCCCCATTCCTCCGTGCAGAAGCGAACGCATACGTAAGTCACCACCGCAAATGTAAACAGTGTTCAATCCACACATTTAAGGTATCGCCCCAATCATTAGAGCAAGAGCAATAATTCTATCACAAGACCTCCTCTGTAACTCTAAACAGGTAACCTGTAGAAATTTTCAAAGCGTCGCCTCTGGAGATTTTTAAGTACCGTAATTTGTCACCATTCCACGGGCGTGACATGTTAGGTATCTATTTACTCAGCGTAACATCTTTCACATTATACAAAAAAATTGGGCTAACTTTACTGTTTTATTTTTATTTTTTATTCATGAAATTTCATTTTTTACCCCAAAAATTGCGCAAATACCGTATGACATAAAATATTGCAACAATTGCCATGTTATTCTCTAGGGTCTCCGCTAATATATAATGTTTGGGGGTTTTAAGTAATTTTCTAGCAAAAAATACAGATTTTAACCTGTAAGCAACAAATGTCAGAAAACGGCTTAGGCATGAAGGGGTTAACCACTAGCCGACCAGCGCACAACGATATACGTCATCACAATGGCAAGGCTGGGCAAATGGGCATACAAGTACGTCCCCTTTAAATCGCGGCATTGTGGGCACACGCGCGCCCGCCACGTACTCTGTGGCCGTGCCCGCGGGTCACGCGGACTCAATGTCCGCCGGGGGCCCGTAATCGTGTCACGGAGCTGAAGAATGGGAGATGCATTTGAGAACAAGGCATTTCCCAGTTCTGCCTAGTGACATGACAGAGATCTACTGCTCCCTGTCATCGAGAGCAGTGATCACTGTCATGGCAGTGATAGCCCATCTCCCCTCACAGTTAGAATCACTCCCTAGGACACGCTTAACCCCTTGATCGCCCTGATCGTGGTACAAATGACAATGGTCCCAAAATGGTGTCCAATGTGTCCGCTATAATGTCGCAGTCACAATAAAAATTGCAGATCGCCACCATTACTAGTAAAAAAAAATAAAAAATGCCATAAATCTATCCCCTATTTTGTAGACGCTATAACTTTTGCGCAAACCAATGAATATACGCTTATTGCAATTTTTTTTTTTTACCAAAAATATGTAGAAGAATACATATCGGCCTAAACTCAGAAAGAAATTTGTTTTTTTATATATTTTTTGGGGATATTTATTAAAGCAAAAAGTAAAAAATATAGAATTTTTTTTTCAAAATTGTCGCTCTTCTTTTTGTTTACAGCGCAAAAAATAAAAACCACAGAGGTGATCAAAAGAAAGCTCTATTTGTGGGAAAAAAAGGACTTCAATTTTGTTTGGGTGCAACGTCGCACGACCGCGCCACTGTCAGTTAAAGCGACGCAGTGCCGTATGACAGAAAGTGCTCTGGTCAGGAAGGGGGTAAATCCTTCCGGGGCTGAAGTGGTTAAATCCCCTTCATTCCAGAAAAAGAGAAAGCAGTAGTAGTTGGAACATTCATCAATTCCCGACTCGACTATGCTAACTCCCTCTACATAGGACTACCCAAATACCATATTGCACGCCTACAAGTCGTCCAAAACACGGCAGCAAGACTAGTCACTGGGAAAAAAAAACTGGGAATCCATCTCCCAGTCCTAAGGACCCTTCATTGGCTAACCGTCAGGGGCGGACTGACAACTCATGGGGCCTCCGGGCAATAGGAGATTATGGGGCCCCCAGGCAATCAGAGATTATGGGGCCACACAGTATACACACACAGTATACAATCACACAGTATACACAGACATGTTTCTATTGGCTGAGAAGGTACTGGAGAGGTGGGGCATCTATAATCTCGGGATTTTTAGACCAAAAGGATGTCGGTAAGGGACATTTCAGAAACAGATGTAAAAAAACCCCACAGATTTTGACATACTGTCCCTGGTTTTACTGAGGCTGGCAACCCTGATGGGGCCCCCTAGTGGCCCGGGGCCCTCGGGAAGTGCCAGAGTGGCCAAATGGTCAGTCCGCCCCTGCTAACCGTTAAGCATCGGATCACTTTCAAGACCCTCTGCCTCACCCACAAATGCACACAAGGAAACGCTCCTCAATACCTATCTGAGAAAATAAATCACTACACACCCATCCGCAGACTTCGATCAACTAGCCGAAACCTCCTCCTCATCCCTAAATCCCGCTACAAATCCAAGGGAGAACGAAGATTTGCAGTCCAAGGACCTCGGCTATGGAAACACTCTACCCACTGACATCCGCATGGAAGAAAACCATCGGGTCTTCAGGAAAAAACTCAAGACCCACCTCTTCTAACAAGCAGGAAGCACAGGACGGATCAAGCGCCTCGAGGCAATTCAGTTCGCAGTTGCAGCGCTATACAAGTCTTTAATTCATTCATTCATTCCAAAGAAGGAGAAAAAGAACAGACTTATTGGCAGGATCACCAGGTGAAAGTAAAGGGGGGGGAACAAATGCGACCATCACATCTTATGCCCCATACACACGGTCGGATTTTCCGACGGAAAATGTCCTATCGGACAATGTTGTCGGAAATTCCGACCGTGTGTAGGCTCCATCGGACTTTTTCCGTCGGATTTTCCGACGGACAAAGTTTTATCTCCTGCTCTCAAATTTTCCGACAACAAAGTCCTATCGGACTTTTTCCGATCACGTGTAGCGAATTCCGACGGACAAAGTGCCACGCATGCTCAGATCACATTACAAGACCAAAGCTATTGTCTACTAGCCTATACGTAGTCCCGTCGTACGCAACGAACGTCACCACATTCAGGATGATCGGATTTTCCGACAACTTTGTCCGACCGTGTGTATGCAACACCAGTGTCGGACTAAATCCGTCGGAAAAAATCCGACGAATTTTGTGGTCGGAATTTCCAACCGTGTGTACGGGGCATAAGAATTGGTGAATAGCAATATAAATTTGGATTTCATTTGTAGATCGTTAACAGAGACGCTTTAACACTGAGTACATCTGAGTTAAAAAAATAGTAGCGTATCATGATACAACCTATATATAACTTTTCTGTAACAGCTGAGTGACGGCGATGAACGAAAGCCTTTTCTACACAAATAGAATTCTCCACTTTGTTGAACATCTACATTGGAATACAGTTCTTCAAAAAGAAAAGGAAACAAAAAATAAAATAAAAAATGAACTATTTATATCAGTAATTTGCATATGTAACAAAAATCCCCCTTACCCATTCAATTTATGGTGTCAGCGTTGCATAAGATCTGTTGATTGCCTTCGTCTATGAGATCTGGGGAATACTCTGAACAGTTAGTTTCACTTTCCCAACACTGAGTCATGCAGCTGTTTTTCAAGTTTAAAAGTCGTATCCGCCCAACCCGAAGGGCAGTCTCTTCCTACGCAAACGCTCTACTGAATAGTCCTTGTTGTGGGACAGAAAGAATTTTTCTTATAATTTCCTCATGATCTCTACACAGGTTACCTGCTATAAAAAATATAGTTTTCTGTTAATGCTGATCTTCTCAATTCTATTTATTCCTTACATTGCAATGCTTAGCTTTATTGAAATATTATTTTAAACTTCTTTGGGATTCCTATTTGGTCTTTTGTTTACTTCACTGAGAGCTCAAGTTTTTGTTCACATTATGATTTTCTTATGGCCCGTACACACGATCCGAATATCATATGACAGATCGTACGACCTTTTTCACTTAAAGTGGTGGGACACCCTGAAAATGAAAACTAGAAAAAATTTTAGTAACAATTTAAAATAAAAAAAATAAAAAAAATTTTTTTTTTTTTACTTACCAGAAATGTCTGTTGCTAGGCAGATCGTCCTAATCTGCCTCCTCCAGCGCCGCGGTGATCTTCTCTCCTTCCGTCTTCAGGTGAATGGGGCGCGTTGTGTTATGGGAACAGTGTCCCACAACACACCACGTTCCCCATTCACAACTAAGACTCGCGCATGCGCAGTATGCGCAGCAGGTCGCGTGAAGCCGTTTCCCTTACTGAGGATGGCGGCGCTGGATCCGGATAGCCGAGGGACATCTCGGCCTCCACGAACGACATCGCGGGCGCCCTGGGAGGGTAACTGTACTTATTAAAAGTCAGCAGCGACTTTTTTTTTAGCTGCTGACTTTTAAAAAAAAATTTTTTTAAGGTGAAACCCCGCTTTAATAGTCACAAGTAAAATTGAATAGGAAAATAAAGTCACGAAAATTCTCGTACGACAGGAAAAAAAATCGGAAGTGATGTCATGTGTTGTAATATTGTATTTTCAGACGACAACTATACTGACTAAACGAAAATCGTACGATCTGGAATCGTACGAGGAAAATTTTTGTGCATGTTCAATCTAATAATATCGGATGAACTGTCGTGATCGGCTGTCGGAAGTAGTGTACACGCGATCTGAAAATCGTGCGATTCTTCCTCGGACGACAGTTTTCGTGCGATATTCGGATCGTGTGTACGGGCCATTAAAGCCTGAGTGTGTAGTGGTATTTTTCTGTTCCTCAGAATCCAACGTCATGTTCCGAGCTAACAATTGGCTTTTTTTGTCGCAAGAACAGGTCCAGGATAGTTAACCACTTAAGGACTGAGCCTCTTTTTGAGATTTGTTGTTTACAAGTTAAAAACATTTTTTTTGCTAGAAAATCACTTAGAACCCCCAAACATTATACATTTATTTTTTTCTAACACCCTAGAGAATAAAATTCCGGCCGTTGCAATACTTTCTGTCACACCGTATTTGCGCAGCGGTTTTACAAGCCCACTTTTTTTTAAAAAATACACTTTTTTTTAATAAAAAAAAAGACAACAGTAAAGTTAGCCCAATTTTTTTTTATATTGTGAAAGATAATGTTACATTGAGTAAATTGATACCCAACACGTCACGCTTCAAAATTGCGCCCGCTGGCGGAACGGCGACAAACTTTTACCCTTAAAAATCTCCATAGGCGACGTTTAAAAAATTCTACAGGTTGCATGTTTTGAGTTACAGAGGAGTTCTAGGGCTATAATTATTGCTCTCGCTCTACTGATCGCGGCGATACCTCACATGTGTGGTTTGAACACCGTTTTCATATGCGGGTGCTACTCACGTATGCGTTCGCTTCTGCACGCAAGCTCGGCGGGACGGGGCACGTTTACAATTTTTTTTTATTATTATTTATTCTACCTTTTATTTTAATTTTTTACACTGTTCTTTTAAAAAAAAAAAATTGTGTCACTTTTATTCCTATTACAAGTAAACATCCCTTGTAATAGAAAAAAAGCATGACAGGACCTCTTATATATATATATATATATATATATATATATATATATATATATATATATATATGAGATCTGGGGTCAAAAAGACCTCAGATCTCATATTTACACAAAAATGCAATAAAAAAATAAATAAAAAATGGCCCTTTAAGAGCTATGGGTGGAAGTGATGTTTTGACTTCGCTTCCGCCCCGCCATGGTACGGAGACAAGAGGGGCCATCTTCCCCTCACTCGTCTCCATACCACACACAGAAGAGGATCCGATCGGAGCCTGTCGGCAGTGGCGGAGGGCACCGGAGAAAGGCGGGAGGGGGGAGCCTTCTCCCACCACCGATTAAAAGTTATTTTGCGGAAAATCCGCCGCTGAGACCACTGTTATCAGAAACTGGACCGCCGGCTGAAGAAGAGGATACCAGGGTTATGGCAGCTAGCTGCTGCCATAACAAAGATATCCCTCTTCAAAGTTAGGACGTATATCGGCATGCGGCGGTCCAGAAGTGGTTAAAGTGATTGTAAAGGATCGTTTTTGATTTTTTTTTAAATAACAAACATGTCATACTTACCTACACTGTGCAGCTCGTTTCGAACATCCTCTTCTGGGTCCCCCGACGGGTCCCCCGATAACCCCCTAGGAGAAACGCTCTCCCGAGGCGGGTTACCTTGCGGGCATGCTCCCGAGTCCAGCATTTGCATCCATAAACACGAATGCCGAACTCGGCCTCGCCCCGCCCCCGTGTCACTGGATTTGATTGACAGCAGCGGGAGCCAATGGCTGCGCTGCTATCAATCTATCCAATCAAGAGCCGGGACCCCGTGGAGAGAGGGACAGCGCGTCTCCGCCGAAGAGATGAAGGGGCTCAGGTAAGTAGAACCGGGGGGGGGGGGAGGGTTGGCTGGGGGGCCGGTCACTGACAGGTGTTTTTTCACCTTAAGGTGAAAAAACACGAAAGTCTACAACCCCTTTAAGAACGAAGGCAGTGTGGTGTTACGCTGGTCCCGGAAACTGCCGGGTGACCATCTTGCTGCTTACTGCATGCTGCCACCTACTGTCCGGTGGACCTGTCAGCAATCCCACATCACTGCATGGCCAGTTAACCCTCCCCTATGCTATCCAAAATGTAAAAATACGTTTTTTGGCTGGAGTTACACAAATTCAACTTATTCTCCCTGGCGGTGTTCCGGAGTGTGGCTGGGGGTTAAATTTCAGTACCATTAGCGGTAATCCCGAGCCACACTTTGATTACATTGCAGGATCCTGGTTTTTACCTTGTCCCCAGGTTCCTGTGATGTCCCCCACTATGTCTGCGGACTGTGTCCTCTGCCCCATGCCTCTGTGTGCCGGGCTCCATTCACAATGCACGGGGCGGCACCTGGCGGCAAATTCAAAAAGTACACAAAACAGAACACATACAGTATTTTTTTCTGCCAGTAAATACCTTATACAGCCCACTTCCTGTTTCTTGTCTGGAAAAAAGCCTAGGCTTATGACATCATGCACAGCTGTCTCTCTCACTCTGGTAAGAGTTTGCCAGGAGGGGGGGGGGCCCTTCTTGAGTCATAAGAGGGCCAATGAGAGCTGCAGAGCTGGAGGTGTGCCTCTGTGTGTCTGTGTAAATCCAGGAAGTAAACAGGCAGCAGCTTCAGCAGCCCACAGTTAAAATGGATGCAGCGAGACTCAGTGGAGGGAGATTTCTGCAGCATATTTGGCAAATACAGAATCACAGTATATATAAAATAATATACAAAGTGGTTGGAGGGAAGCTTCAGAATGGCATTGATGTTTGTATTACAAATTATGTGATCAGACTGCAGTTCCTCTTTAAGATATTGTTCTTGTTTTTATACCTACTTATGGAAAAAGACTCCTTGTATCCCTTTGTTGTATCAGTTTACTGATCACAGCACCATTCATTAATATTTTGATACTTATTAGATACTAATCTGTTACAATGTATTTCATGTACAGGTTTATTATTATTATTATGTGTCTCTATGCAACTTCAGTAAGATGTCTCCATCTAGTGGCCAAAGAAAATTATTACCCTTGTAATGAAATTAAAGTGGAACTTTAGTAATTTTTTTCATCTTTCCATTAAATCTATTAAATCTTCTGCCCTTGTTGTTTTAACTTTGGATAGTAAAACATTTTTTATCCTGCCAGTAAATATCTTATACAGCCCACTTCCTGTTTCTTGTCTGGTCATTAGCCTAGGCTTATGACATCATGCACAGCTCTCTCTCTCTCACAAGCCAGGAAGGGGGGGGGGGGGGGGGTTTGAGTCATAAGAGGGCCAATGGGAGCTGCAGAGCTGGAGGTGTGTGTATATGTAAATCCAGGAAGTGAACAGGCAGCGGCTTCAGCTGCCCACAGTTAAAATTAAGACTCAGTGGAGGGAGATTTCTGCAGCATATTTGGCAAGTACAAAATCACAGTATATATAAAATAATATGCAGAGTGGTTGGAGGGAAGCTTCAGAATGGCAAAGATGTTTTTATTACAAATTATGTGAGCAGTTCCTCTTTAAGAACAAACCTACAGAACCTTGTCCGTAACTCGGGCACTGCCTATATATCTGTCCAGTAAGTGAAAAGAATTCCCTTTTAATCCTGCCAGAATTGTAAACTGATAACATGTGCTGACCTCTATTGATTAGGGATGAGCCAAACACCCCCCGTTCGGTTCGCACCAGAAGTTGCAAACAGGAAAAAAATTGGTGCCACCGTTAAAGTCTATGGGACACGAACGGGAGAAATCAAAAGTGCTAATTTTAAAGGCTTATATGCAAGTTATTGTCATAAAAAGTGTTTGGGGACCGGGGTCCGGCCCCAGGGGACATGTATCAATGCAAAAAAAAGTTTTAAAAACTAAAGTTTTTTCAGGAGCAGTGATTTTAATAATGCTTAAAGTGAAACAATAAAAGAAAAATATTCTTTTAAATATTGTGCCGGGGGGGTGTCCATAGTATGCCTGTAAAGCGCATCTTTCCCGTGTTTAGAACAGTACCACAGCCCAAAAAAGAAAAAAATGTAATTTAAAATTGCTTGCGACTGTAATGTATTGTTGGGTCTTGGCAATATAGATAAATATCCTTGAAAAAAAGCCATGGGTCCCCCCGCCCCAGTCCATTACCAGGCCCTTTGGGTCTGGTATGGATATTAAGGGGAACCCTGTGTAAAAAAATTAAAAGAAAAATGACATGGGGGGCCCCCCTCAAAATCCATACCAGGTCCTTCAGATCTTATATGGATTTTGAGGAGAACCCTGTGCCAAAATAAAAAAAAATGGTGTGGGGATCCCCCAAAATCCATACCAGACCCTTATCGGAGCACGCAACCTGGCAGGCCGCAGGAAAAGGGGGGGGCAAGAGAGTTTTTTATACAGATTGCCGGGATCCGACAATACATTACAGCTGCAAGCAGTTTTAAATGACATTTTTTCCTTTACAAATGTAATTTTGCTGCTCTCATTCATAAATCTATGTATGGCCGCTATGTAAGCAGCCTAACATAGTGTGGGACGTGGACTTTGGCCAATCATGGCTCTCACTGTGATTGGCCAATGCATGCAGGTCAGGTGCATGCTTTGGCCAATCAACAGCCGTCAATGCACTGTGATCTTGCCGTTCATTATGAGGTGTTCCGCGGGTGCTCGAATTTCCCGCGAATGCCGCATAATGTTCTAAATATATGTTTGACTTGAACATCGGGCTCATCCCTACTATTGATTACACAGCTTAATAAAAAAATAACAATTCTTTGTGCCCTGCTGTTTAGAAATGTCCTTGGGGTTATTTGTGGTGCTTATTCAGAAAACTGCATTGGCTAGACTGCATCAGCTCTAATTTCTTAGATATGGTTGAATTTATATAGTTTTTTTTGTCAGTTATTGAAAAGATCTTTCTGATCAACTTGTTCTTCAGTTACCTAGTTTGTGTTTTTGTGTACAAGTTAGTACATGCACTCACTGGCCACTTCATTAGGTACACCTTGCTAGTAACGGGTTGGACCCCCTTTCAGCTTCGAAACTACTTTAATTCTTCATGGCATAGATTCAACAAGGTGTTGGAAACATTCCTGAGAGATTTTGGTCCATATTGACATGATAGCAATGATACAGTTGCTGCATCCATGATGCAAATCTCCCATTCCACCACATACCAAAGGTGCTCTACTGGATTGAGATCTGGTGAGTGTGGAGACCATTGGAGTACAGTGACCTCATTGTTCAGTGATGAGATGATTGGAGCTTTGTGACATGGTACATTATCCTGCTGGAAGGAGCCATCAGAAGATGGGGACACTGTAGTCATAAAGGAATGAACTTGGTCAGCAACAATACTCAGGTAGTACATGGCGTTTAACCTAAGAGATCCAAAGTGTGGCAAGAAAATATCCCCGCACCATTACATCACCACCACCAGCCTAAACCGTTTATACAAGGCAGGATGGATCCATGCTTTCATGTTGTTTACGCCAAATTCTGACCCTACCACCTGAATGTCGCCGCTGAAATCAAGACTCATCAGACCAGGCAATGTTTTTCCAATCTTCTTTTGTCCAATTTTGGTGAACCTGTGTGAATTGTAGCCTTAGTTTCCGGTTCTTAGCTGACAGGAGTAGCACCCGGTGTGATCTTCTGCTGCTGTAGCTCATCTGCTTCAAGGTTTGATATGTTGAAATGAATGGTTTTTTGAGTTACTGTTGCCTTTCTATCATCTTGAACCAGTCTGCCCATTCTCCTCTGACCTCTGACATCGACAATGCATTTTCATCCACACAACTGCGGCTCACCGGATATTTTCTCTTTTTCGGACCATTCCCTGTAAACCCGAGAGATTGTTCTGTGTGGTAATCCCAGTAGATCAGCAGTTTTTGAAATACTCAGACCAGCCCATCTGACACCAACAACCATGCCACGTTCAAAGTCACTTAAATCCCCTTTCTACCGCATTCTGATGCTCGGTTTGAACTTCTCAGGCCTTTTAGCTAAGATCAAGTGTCTGTTCTATTCTAGTGGGGACACTGTGTTATCATTCTGACACATACCGGGTTGGGTTGGAGTGGTGACTATGCAACCCTCCAAGACTGATGGGGGCCTGGAAGGTTAGTACTGGAAGGATTTGAAACCTGAGGGCCCAGGCGTAATTAGGGGCCGGGAGTAAATTCTCCCGTTAAAGCTGGAAGGGTCCAGTACCTCCTGGTTTGAGCAGCCTACCTTGTCTGGCCATGGGCTGGGAAGGCAGAGAGTCCGCAGTGTCTGTGCCCTCTGGGAGTTGTCGCCCTAACATTATGGGTGTGGGAACCCACTGTGTGAAATATTCACATGGTCACAGCTCCAAACACTTTTTCTGCACTGCGCCTTCAGGGTCTTCTGGCTTAAGTCTGGGGCAATTTATGCTTACCAGGCCTCAGGGCCCGGCCAGTGCAATATTTGGCACGGCCACTTTATTATTTTTATTTCTTTTTCTCCCACGTTTGTCACCTCTTCACTTTTGTGTGTGTTTTCTTCACTGGATGAAGGGTGTAAGTCCTCGGACTTACCCTGACGTCTAGGGGGAGGATGTGTGGCCCACAGATTCCTTCCTCCCCTGCCTCTGGGGGGTCTCTCTTCGGGAGAGCTCCCATGACCTAGTATTTGAGGATGCCCTGGGGTCTGCCAGGCCTTCCCGCTAGGCAGACCATGTAAACCTATGTCCCCATCAGGAGCCTTGAGCCCTGGGGGGTCAGGGTAGTCCTACTCCTTTAAAGAATGGACTAAAGCACACTCTTAAGTGCACTTTTTTGTGTGTGTTTACATGCATGTTTTTTTGTACACTTACAGGTTTTTTCGTGGTAGGTTTTTGCACCACGACGGATAAAAAAAAAAAAAAAAAGTGATGAGCAATCATTCTTATGAATGGCCTCCATTCATTGCCAGCGTCTACTATTGTGAGAGCTGTGATTGGCCACAGCTATCACATGGTACAGATGTGCTTTTCTTGACCTAGTCTGTACCGTGTGATCACTGTGAGCAATCACAGAGGTCATCACAATAGTACACAATTAATGACTATGAATGAAAACCCTTCATCGTGTACAAATGTCATGTGATCATTGGATTGGTCACAGCGATCACATGGTACCAGTGGGTGATAGATTGCACTGCAATGCAGCCGCGAGGTGCACGACTTGTAGGACATCATATTATGTCCTTCTGAAAATGGAAGGCTCCCACTCAGCCCTCATTTGTCAATAAGCCGGACAAAAAATGGTTAAAATATCCATATTTTTGATGGGCGACCAGAGTGAAGAGTGGTATATGGCATTTATGCTGTATCTCAAGAACTAGAGCTGATAGGGAAAAAAATGTGGCATTTTTCTAATCAGTGGGTCAGATATATTGTCCCTACTTCCCTGTGTGGATTCTAAAACACCTCTCACCTACACTATATTACCAAAAGTATTTGGCTGCCTGGCTTTGCACGCACATGAACTTTAATGGCATGCCAGTCTTAGTCCGTAGGGTTCAATATTGAGTTGTCCCACCCTTTGCAGCTATAGCAACTTCAAATCTTCTGGGAAGGCTGTCCTCAAGGTTTAGGAGTGTGTCTATGGGAATGTTTGACTATTCTTCCAGAAGCACATTTGTGAGGTTCTGCCACTGATGTTGGATGAGAAGGCCTGGCTCGCAATCTCCGCTCTAATTCAACCCAAAGGTGTTCTGTCAGGTTGAGGTCAGGACTTTGTGCAGGCCAGTCAAGATCCTCTACCTTAAACTCGCTTATCTACAATCTTACTAAGAAAACTTGTGATGTTGCCAAGGAATGACTGAAATGCAACCCATAGAATCATCACATCAATGGTTTAACTATTTAGCAGTGACATGCAGTATAAGTGAGAGTATTTGTTGAGCAGTTGTAGAAGATATGACACAAACGCAGTGATCCATTTAAAATAAAACTACAGGCAAAAATTGTACTTCATCTTGCCATCAGTGCAAACATTCCTTTCCTGGTGACCACACATGAATCTAATGCCTTGTACACACGGTCGGACATTCCGACAACAAAATCCATCGGATTTTTTACGACGGATTTTGTCCGAAACTGGTGTTGGATACACACGGTCGGACAAAGTTGTCGGAAAATCCAATCGTTCGGAACGTGGTGGCGTTCGTTGCGTACGACGGAACTACGTAGAGGCTAGTAGCCAATAGCTTTGGTCTTGTAATTTGATCTGAGCATGCGTGGCACTATGTCCGTCGGAATTCTCTACAAACGATCAGAAAAAGTCTGTAGCGGATTTTTTTGTCGGAAAATTTTAGATCCTGCTCTCAAATTTTTTCTGACGGAATTTCCGACGGAAAAAGTCAGATAGAGCCCACACACAATCGGATTTTCCGACAACATAATCCGATCGGACCTTTTCACAACACAACACATTCTGAGACAAAATAACAAGTAAATTATTTTTTTTTATTGGTCATATATATCCTAGAATGTAAATTATGTATTTAATGATCAAAAGCATTTTTGGTTACATATGATAAATATGTATATATACACGATATTATCAAAAGTAATGGGACACCTGCCTTTACAAGCACATGAAATTTAATGGCATCCCAGTCTTATACCGTGTACACACGGTGGGAAATTTGGCCAAGAGAGTTTTTCATCGGAAAATGCGACCGTGTGTAGGCTCCATCAGACTTCTACTGGCGGAACTTCTGACAACAAAAGATTGAGAGCATGTTCTCAATTTTTCCGACGGAAAATGTTTCTATCGGAAATTCCAATCATCTGTGGCAATTCCGACGCGCAAAATTCAGACGCATGCTCGGAAACAATTTGACACATGCTCGGAAGCATTGAACTTAATTTTCGCGGCTCGTCGTAGTGTTGTATGTCACCGCGTTCTTGACGGTCGGAATTTGGTGTGACTGTGTGTAGGCAACACAAGCTTGAGCGGAATTCCATTGGAATTCTGTCGGAAAAAACATCCAAGGCTTTTCCGACGAGAATTCTGATCGTGTGTACGCGGCATTAGTCTGTAGGGTTCAATATTGAGTTGGCCCACCCTTTGCAGCTTTAATTCTTCTGAGAAGGCTGTCCACATGGTTTAGGAGTGTGTCTATAGGAATGTTTTACCATTCTTCCAGAAGCGCATTTGTGAGGTCAGGCACTGATGTTGGATGAGAAGGCCTGGCTAGCAGTCTCCTATTCATCCCAAAGGTGTTCTATCGGGTTGAGTGTGAAGGCCAGTCAAGTTCCTCCACCCCAAACTCACTCATCCATGTCATTATGGACCTTGCTTTGTGCACTGGTCCAAATAATTTGGTGGAGGGGACTATGGTGTGGGGTTGTTTTTCAGGGGTTGGGCTTGGCCCCTTAGTTCCAGTAAAGGGAACACTTAAGGCACCAGCATGCCAAGACATTATGGACAATTTCATCCTCCCAACTCTGTGAGAACAGTTTGGGGATGACCCCTTCCTGTTCCAACATGATTGTGCACCAGTGCACAAAGCAAGGTCCTTAAAGACATGGATGAGCAAGTTTGGGGTGGAGGAACTTGACTGGCCTGACCTCAACCCGATAGGGATGAATTAGAGCGAAGACAGACCTTCTCATCCACATCAGTGCCTGACCTCACAAATGCGCTTCTGGAAGAATGGTTAAACATTCCCATAGACACACTCCTAAACCTTGTGGACAGCCTTCCCAGAAGAGATGAAGCTATTGTAGCTGCAAAGGGTGGGCCAACTCACTTTGAACCCCATGGACTAGACTGAAATGCCATCGGTGGCAGCCCCCCCCTTTCCCAAGCAGTCACAAAAAAAAGTCCTCAAGTGCACTGTGTTCAGGTGCCAGACACAGTGCACTATGGGAAGCGCCACATCTATGCAATCACGAGATTTCAGACGAGGCGCTTCATTGGTGGGGTTTGGAGCTGCTTTGTGGCGCAATCCATCGCACGGAGCAGCATCCGCCTGGCGCCCGTAGCATATCACTACGGCTGGGTGCTTTGTTCTCATTGTGAGAACAAAGTCACTTCCGATGGGCTACATAAAGATGGCCGCTGCCTAATCTCCTTGTGTTCAGTGGAGAGGGGAGGCCCCTTCCCTCGCCACAGAACACATGGAGAAAGACGGGAACTAGCTGCAGCTGAAGGGGAGAGACAGACGTGGCATGAAGTAGGGCTGTGCTACCGGGAACACAGATGTGAGGATGACTCCGCTCTGCTGATGGGGACATAGATGTAAGGAGGGGCTTCACTGGGGACACAGATGTAAGGAGGGGCTCCGCTGATGGGGACAGAGAGGTAAGGAGGGACTGCGCTAATGAGGACACAGATGTAAGGAGGGGCTCTGCTGATGGGGACACAGATGTAAAGAGGGGCTCCGCTGATAGGGATAAAGATGTAAGGAGGGGCTCCGCTGATGGGGACACAGATGTAAAGAGGGACTCCTCTGATGGGGACACAGATGTAAGGAGGGGCTTTGCTCGGGACACAGATGTAGGGAGGGGCTCCGCTGTGGACACAGATGTAAGGAGGGGCTCCGCTGGGGACACAGATGTAAGGAGGGACTCCGCTGATGGGGACACAGATGTAAGGAGGGACTCCACTGATGGGAACACTGATGTAAGGAGGGGCTCCACTGGGGACACTGATGTAAGGAGGGACTCCGCTGGGGACAATGATGTAAGGAGGGACCCTGCTGGGGACACTGATGTAAGGAGGGACCTTGCTGATGGGCACACAGATGTAAGGAGGGGCTCCGCTGGGGACACAGATGTAAGGAGGGACTCTGCTGGGGGCACCTGATGTAAGGAGGGACTCTGTTGGGGGAACCAGATGTAAGGAGGGACTCTGCTTCAGGCGCCTGATGTAAGGAGGGACTCTGCTGGGGGCGCCTGATGTAAGGAGGGACTCCGCTGGGGCACCTGATGTAAGGAGGGATTTTGCTGGGGGCACCTGATGGCATCTGGTGGCAGGCAACATGGCAGGTGACACGCTCAGGGCTCTCACTAATTCTGCATTATGGTGAGTTGAATGATTTAGTTTCATATTACAATGTATTAATAGAAATAATGCGCTTCAATCATCCTGACACCATAACAACCATGGTGCCGGGATGATTGAAGTGCTTGGAGTATCTTTATCTGCTGATTGTTAAACTTTCTAGAATACACATTTCTATTGTTGTGTAGGATCTGGGCCTGCTGTCCCTCCCTCCATCCCTTGTTCATCTCAGACGCTAACCACACCCCTTTCGATCCACACCATTTAAGCCACACCCACTATTCCGCCAAAACCACACCCATTTTGTCAAGTGGGAGGCTCAAAAAGGAAGGGCGTGGTCTGCCCCCCAATTCTAAAACTTCACCACCCGCCCCTGGATGCCATTAAAGTTCATGGGTGTGTAAAGGCAGGCATCCTGATACTTTTGACATTATAGTGTGCGTGTATATATATATATATCTATCTATAGATATAGATATATCTATAGATATATACACATATGCAATTAACTAATGAAGGGTTTTCTATCTTTCAAATTAATGTGAACATCATAAATGCAAACTGATACTGATATATTCTTTAAAGGAGTTGTATACTGCAACAAAAAACATGATTTTTAACAACTTGAGACTGTAGTGTGAATACTTATTATAAAATGTATCTTTAGCCAAAATGCTTTTATTTTAGTTTTAGGCAGAGTATTGAATAATAAGAACATTTTCCTTCCCTTGTCACTTCTCATTTAGGTGACAACGTTGCCACTAGAACAGGAAGTGAGGGGATGTCTCTCTAACACTGTGGCAAAAAACAAACAAAACATAAACAACAGAAAAGCAAAAACAAAAAAGTAGAGTGGGGTAAGAAAAAAAACTCCAGAGAGTGAGGAAAATTTTCCCAAACGTACACAGAAAGCAAAAAACAAACCTAGTCTCTTATGCCCCGTACACACGGTCGGATTTTCCGACGGAAAATCTCCTATCGGACCACGTTGTCGGAAATTACGACTGTGTGTGGGCTCCATTGGACTTTTTCCGTCGGAATTTCCGACGGAAAAAGTTTGAGATCCTGCTCTCAAATTTTCCGACAACAAAGTCCTATCGGACTTTTTCCGATCGTGTGTAGCGAATTCCGACGGACAAAGTGCCACGCATGCTCAGATCACATTACACGACCAAAGCTATTGGCTACTAGCCTCTACGTAGTCCCGTCGTACGCAACGAACGTCACCACGTTCAGAATGATCGGATTTTCCAACAACTTTGTCCGACCGTGTGTATGCAACACCAGTGTCGGACTAAATCCGTCGGAAAAAATCTGACGGATTTTGTAGTTGGAATTTCCGACCGTGTGTACGGGGCATTACTCTTACGTAATCTAAGCACTTTAATATTGATTTAGAATTTGGCAACAGAATATTTTAAACCCTTTAAAGTGGATGTAAACCCAATGTCATCCTTTCTAAACTACTGCCATAGGGATTATCTATAAGGATATACATGCCTCCTGCATGTATCTTTACCTGTCAAATGTCTCCCCTCTGTCTGTTATCAGACCCCAAAAACTGCAGATTCTGTGGGTGGGTCTGTTGTCTGGAGCTCGGTGGGTGGAGTCGTGATGTCAGTAGACTCCCCGCCCACCTCTACACTCCCCTTGTCAATATGCATTTCCTTCTGAGTATTTCTTCCACTGAACTTCTGCTATGATCTCTAACATCCAGTCAAAAGACATGAAAGTAACCACATGCCCAATTATGCTGAGGTGTGGAACATCCAATCCTGGCAGAGCAGCAGAAGAAAGGAGTGGGAGGGAATTAAAAAATAATGCATGTCTCTTAGGCTAGTGCATGAGATATGTAAATCACCTTTCACTCACAGCAAGGGGGAGGATTTGACAAAGTTTTTCTCTGTTTGTCAAGATTTATCTCACTGAACAATAAAAGCCGATTGCTCAGAGCTGGATTAACTCTTTGTGGCAAGACTGGGCTCAAATGATAGGAAATCTTATACTCTACATTATGACATCAAAAAATAAAAAATAAAAAAAAATAAAAATTTGGGTTTACATCAACTTTAACCGCTTCAATACCCGGCCATTGTCATATGACGCCCACAAGGTGGATCTACCATCCTGGGTGGGCGTCATATGACGTCCTCGGATTCCCGGGCGCCTGGGGGGCGCGCGCGCGCCGCCGGCGGCGCGCGCGCGCGCGCCGCGGCATCGCTCGGGACCCGCTGCGAGTGCCCGGCGGCCGCGATGTCCGCCGGGCACCCGCGATTGCCCGTTAAAACAACGGGACCGGGCGGGACCGTGGAGCTGTGTGTTTAAACACACAGCTCCACGTCCTGTCAGCGGGGAGGAGACCGATCATGTGATCCCAGTACGGAGGATCACATGATCGGTCTCCTCCCCTTAAGTCCCCTCCCCCTACAGTTAGAATCACTCCTATTAGGGACACACATTAACCCCTCCTGCGCCCTCTAGTGTTAACCCCTTCCCTGCCAGTCACATTTACACAGTAATCATTGCAATTTTATAGCAACGATCGCTGTGTAAATGTGAATGGTTCCAAAAATGTGTCAAAAGTGTCCGAAGTGTCCGCCGCAATGTCGCAGTCACGAAAAAAAAAACGCAGATCCCCGCCATTACTAGTAAAAAAAAAAAAAAAAAAAAAATTCAATAAATCTATCCCCTATTTTGTAGACGCTATAACTTTTGCGCAAACCGATCAATATACGCTTATTGCGATTTTTTTTACCAAAAATATGTAGAAGAATACGTATCAGCCTAAACTGAGGAAAAAAATAGTTTTTTTTTAAAAAAATGGGATATTTATTATAGCAAAAAGTAAAAAATATTGTGTTTTTTTTCAAAATTGTCGCTCTTCTTTTGTTTATAGCGCAAAAAATAAAAACCGCAGGGGCGATCAAATACCCCCAAAAGAAAGCTCTATTTGTGGGAAAAAAAGGACGTCAATTTTGTTTGGGTGTAACGTCGCACGACCGCGCAATTGTTAGTTAAAGCGACGCAGTGCCGAATCGCAAAAAGTGCTCTGGTAAGGAAGGGTGTTTAAAAGCCCTGTATTGAAGTGGTTAACAAAACCGGTCAATCTGTGTTAATAATGTATTATTAGTATTATTAATATAATATTTCTCATATAATAAATACATTATGAAACAAGTAAATGTTTACAAACTTGTATGAGCTCATGAGTAACAGACATGTATGCAGATGCCCGATTTGTAATCCTTTCATCGCTCGGAGATCAAACAAGCTTGTAGGCAGTGAAGCGACAGGAACTCTGACATGCAGGTACTTGTTCCAAGAGAAGAGAAGAGAGAAAGCATAAAGATGAGAGCCCTGTAATCTGCGAGGGAGATTTATTAAAAAAGAAACACGCTTACTACACACATATCGATTGGACCGTTCGCATTCATTTGAACTTTGATTGGTCTTAATTCTTCTGAGATTTGGCCATAGTTGTGCTTATCCAAGCACATATTAAAAAACAGCAGAGTAAAAGCGCAACACCACTAAAAAAAATTGGTTGTGTGAGAACACACATATGATATACTTATTTGTAAATGATAACATGTAAAAAAATGCACGAGTGGTATAAATGTGCAATATGCTACACACAAAGTGCATATGAAATTAGAAAAAATAAAAATAAAAGTCCACATCAATAAAAAATGTCCTGCAGTATTAATGCATGAAATCTAAATAGCAAACGTGCCCAAATTTCAAAAGTGCTCAACCTCTGTGTATCCACCACCAGCCTCCGCTGCCACTTACCTCCACGTCCGACGTACACAATGGTAAGGTCAACCAGAGCTGTTCCAGACACCTGGGTGTCTATAAATGCAGCAATCCTCCAAAGGGCAGGTTTGCACTTTGTGTGTAGCATATTGCACATTTATACCACTCGTGCATTTTTTGCATGTTATCATTTACAAATAAGTACCGTATATACTTGAGTATAAGCCGACCCGAATATAAGCCGAGGCACCTAATTTTACCACAAAAAACTGGGAAAATGATTGACTCGAGTATAAGCCTAGGGTGAGAAATGCGCAGCTACTGTAAGTGGAAAAGATGGTCAACAATGCCCATTTGCAGCCTCACTGTGTCCATTTGCATGCCTTACTGTGCCCATTAGCAGCCATAGGTCCCCGAACGTCAAACTCAGTAGTTAAGGGTTCCTAGATGCCCCCTAGCTGCAGCCAAAATTTGGGGTTTCTGGACCCAAAGGGTCTCGAAAAGGACATTGCTGCAGATGGACACAGTTGACCAACTTTGGGGCCCCGTATCTCGGGGCTACTTAGTGCTAGGAACCACAAATTTGGTGTGTAAACCCAGTGGAACTAGTACTACAACATATCCAAAGCACTAAGTGGCCCTGAGAAACGGGGCCCCAAAGTCAGTTCGGAAAATGTCAAGCACTTCTCAAGCACTTCTCCGTGTCTCGGAGCCACTTGGTGCTAGCTTTGGATATGTTGTAGTGTTGGTTCCACTGGGTTTGCACACCAAATTTGGGGTTCCTAGCACCAAGTGGCCCCAAGATACGGGGCCCCAAAGTCGGTTCGGAAAATATCATTTTCTGCAGCAGAAAAATGCTTGACTCCAGTATAAGCCAAAGGGGGGCATGTGCTGTGCTGAAAAACTTGGCTTATACTCGAGTATATACGGTACTATATACATGTATATGAGGATTATGATTTTGTGAATATAAAGTGTTTTCAAGGATGTTTTTGATATCATATGTCTGTTATTTACATATTTCAAAAAAGAAAAAAGGAGGGCGCACCGACCTTGTGCATTACCAATAGTAAATTTTATTAAAAGTCATAACAACAATATTTATACTCACAAACAAGCATGTAAATGAGGCTTATCAATTGGTGAGACTACGTCTCTGGATGTAGTCTCACCAATTGATAATTTTAATAAAATGTACCATTGGTAATGCACAAGGTCAGTGCGCACTCCTTTTTTCTTTTTTGTTCCAGTTTTAAGAATACCCATTGTTCTGAGGAGGGCAGCAAGACTGCAGGCACTGTCTAAATTCAAATGGTTGGTCGCACCACTTATACATAGACTAAACACCCAAGCGCAGGAGATTATTATTGTTTTGTTGTCTATTCACATATTTCACACAACCAATTTTTTTTGTGGTGTTACACTTTTACTCCTCTGTCTTCTGTTTTTTTTTTGGCTGTGGGAATGCATCTCAGTTTATAGCGGCAACCAAGATATATATATATATATATATATATATATATATATATATATATATATATATATATCACATCTTTATTTATTTTTATTTTTTTTTGATATCGCATACTTGGACTACACATTGTGTGGATAGTAGCGGAGTGATTTTATTTGAGAAGATCTGTAGTGAGACTTTCAGCAATGATGATGAAATTCAGAATAAAAACTGCTAAGTGTTATGCCGCGTACACACGGTCGGATTTTCCAATGGGAAATGTTCAATGGGAACTTTGTTGTCGGAAATTCCGACCGTGTGTAGGCTCCATTGGACATTTTCCGTCTGAATTTTCGACAAACAAAATTTGAGATCTGGATCTCAAATTTTCCGAAAACAAAATCTGTTGTCGTAAATTCCAATCGTGTGTACACAATTCCGACGTACAAAGTTCCACGCATGCCACACTGGCTATTGAACTTAATTTTTCACGGCTCGTCGTACGCGTTTTACGACACCGCGTTCTTGGTGATCGGAATTTACGACAAGATTTGTGTGACTGTGTGAATGAATGAATGAATGACTTGTATAGCGCTGCAAATGCGAACTGAATCGCCTCAAGGCGCTTGATCCGACCAGTGTTGATCCTTCTTAACCACTTGCCGACCGGCGCACGACGATATACGTCGACAGAATGGCACGTACAGGCAGGAGGGCGTATATATAAGTCCCTCCTTTAGCCTGTCCGTGCCATCGGGAGCGCGCCGGTCGGGACCCCCGTGAGTCCGATCGCGGTCCCCGCGGACTCGATCGCCGCGGAGACCCTCGCGATCGTCTCCCGGGAAGGCTGAACGGGGAGATGCCGAGATAAACAGCATCTCCCCGTTCTGCCTAGCAACTAGTGACGCCGATCTCTGCTCCCTGTGATTGGAGCAGAGATCAGCATTCACTAGCTGACAGCCACGCCCCCCCACAGTAAGAAACACACCCCTAGGCATACTTAACCCTTACACTGCCCCCTTGTGGTTAACCCCTTCACTGCCAGTGTCATTTATACAGGAATTAATGCATTTAAATAGCATTAATTGCTATAAAAATGACAATGGTCCCAAAAATGTGTCAAAAATGTCCGATGTGTCCGCCATAATGTCGCAGTCACAAAAAAAATCGCAGATCTCCGCCATTACTAATAAAAAAAAAATATTAATAAAAATGCTATAAAACTATCCCCTATCTTGAAAACGCTATAACTTCTGCGCAAACCGATCAATAATCGCTTATTGCGATTTTTTTTACCAAAAATATGTAGAAGAATACGTATCGGCCTAAACTGAGGAAAAAAAATGTTTTTTTATATATTTTTTGGGGATATTTATTATAGCAAAAAGTAAAAAATAATGCATTTTTTTCAAAATTGTCGCTCTATTTTTGTTTATAGCGCAAAAAATAAAAACCGCATGGGTGATCAAATACCACCAAAAGAAAGCTCTATTTGTGGGAAAAAAAGGACGTCAATTTTGTTTGGGAGCCACGTCGCACGACCGTGCAATTGTCAGTTAAAGCGACGCAGTGCCGAATCGCAAAAAGGGGCCTGGTCCTTTGGCTGCAAATTGGTCCGGTCTGAAAGTGGTTAAAAGAGGTGTGTCTTAAGTTTTTTCCTGAAAGCCCGATGGTTTTCTTCTGTGTATATGCAGGACCAGTTTGAGCCAACATCCGTCGGAAAAAAAAACATAGATTTTGTTGTCGGAATGTGTGATCGTGTGTACGCGGCATTACATTAATGGTCTCCTAACAGTCTGTGAAGTGCCAATATTCAAGTGCAGGGCTGGGGATAGAACACCTTGCTATGCCTAGCAGGACTCATTAACCTTGATCCTAAATCCTAATCCTAAGGATCCAAATCCTAGCTAGTTTAGTTTGCTAAAACACAGAGTATAATAAACAGTTGCCTTTTTTCTTTTTAGTAAAATACTGTTTCCACCCGTTTTTCATTCTTTTTTACACCACCGTGATTCTGATCTCCTCTTACCTATTTAAGCCACTTCCTGTCTACACGTGCTTGCTCCAGTGTTGGCTGTGTATGGTATCTCAAGATCGAATCCCTGACAGTGACAACAGTGGACCATGTCTGAGCAATACGTGTCAGCTGGGCCACTTGTAATTTCATGTAATAAAAATATTAGCAAACAAGAACAAGAGTGGCAACCAGGGCTGGGACAAAAGATGGGCAGAAGGGGTGGTTGCCCTGGGCACAATGGTTTATTGCAGGGATAGAGGTGCCCTGACCCCAACCTTAAGAGAGGTGGGGGCGGATATTTTTGGTATTTTTGCATCCTCGCCCTGGGCACTGGATGACCTTGTCCCGGCACACTGGCAACATGGGATATTTTAATGACTAGATCTACTTTAAACTGTGCTTTGAAGATGAATTGAACTCTGGAAGCTGTGCCCAAAACAGTCATGAAGAAGGCAAATGATTGGACACCAGTATTGCCTAGGGTCTCCCTGCAGCTGATCTTTTCATTGCTGCCTTACTTTGTCTTGTTCTGCACTGTGTCTCTATGCAGAGGTGGCCATCTTGGTTGAGGCAGGGCTTTGCTTTCTGGTATCTTACTCTCCAGCAAAGAGAACAGTGAGCAGCACAGCAGTGAAATCCTCAAATCAAATGCCAAATACAAGGAAAAAATTCAAGAGCAACAGTGCCTGAAATCTCTATATTTAGCTGTAAGGCTGCAGGCACACATACCAGGAAGTACATTGCTAGTTTTGATGAGGAATTCCAGAAAAAAGATTTACAGTATTTTAATAGGCCTCATAGATAAAAGTGCCAGAAGAGATTAGGGAATCTGACTGGCTGCTATATCCAAGGTAGACTGTTGCTCTTGCAGACATTTTCATGCATGGCCCAAGGTAACTTTTTTTTTTATTAAACATATCAAAGAACATATTGCAGATATTTTAGAGTCCTGGATGCATACGATATCTAAAAAACCCTCACATTTCATAAGACTTGTTTAGACTTGTTTTCATAAGACCGGTTTTGATTATTCCATCTTCTTGAAGATTCCAAGCGCCAGTACTGCAGCCATTATGAGGAAGATGTTGCATGTTACATTGGTCTTGCCGTTCGCATATTCATTGCAGAAGTCTCCAGAGCAGCAGGATGTATGCTTAGAGGCCACCAATACATTGTAGTTTGTTGGATTGCATTCCCTCTCATGAACACATTTTTTGGTAATCTTCACACTGTGAACTGAATACAAACACAAATAGTCAGGTAAGAAACATTGGATGATCAAGTTGCCTTTTTTGTTACTTTTTATTAGAGTTTAACGCAGCATACACACGAGCGGACTTTCTGACGGACTAGGTCCAACGGTCTTTCCGACGGACTTTCGACGGAGTTCCGACATACTTTTCGAATGAACGGACTTGGCCACACACAATCACACTAAATTCTGACGGATTCGAACGTGATGACGTACGACCGGACTAGAATAAGGAAGTTCGTAGCCAGTAGCCAATAGCTGCCCTAGCGTCGTTGTTTGTCCGTTGGACTAGCACACAGACGAGCGGATTTTTTGATAGGAACTGGGTCCAGCGGAGTTCCGACGGGAAAATTTAAGACATGTTCTATTTCTAAAGTCTGTCGGATTTTTTGACTGCAAAAGTCCGATGGAGCCCACACACGATAGAATTGTCCGACGGATTCATTCCGTCGGACCTTTGCTGTCGAAAAGTCCGCTTGTGTGTACGCGGCATTAGAGTCTGTTCTCACCAGAAGCAGGTGCCAGTGCAATGCCAACGATACCCAAAACGCAGATTGCAAACACAGTGCGCTTGTCTGCACTGGATTGCATTGTACAGAAGTACCATGTGATCCGGTTGCTCTGCATTTTGTAAAGTAGTTCTTGCAATACTTTTGCTACAGACCCGCACGATTTCTACCAATTCAAATGAATTGGGTGAAATCGCACCACACGCAGATTGCATGTGAATCGAGAGCAGTTCTGTGCGATTCATGATATAAACTGGCCCTCAATGTACATTACCAGCAGAATATGCAGGCGGCACAGTGGTGTAGTGGATAGCACTCTTGCCTAGCGGTAAAAAGAGTTGCTGGTTTGAATCCCAACCACGACACTACCTGCCTGGAGTTTGCATGTTCTCCCTGTGCCTGCGTGGGTTTCCTCCGTGTACTGCAGTTTTCTCCCACACTCCAGAGACATGCTGGTAGGTTAATTGGCTTCTGTCTAAATTGGCCCCTAGTATATGAATGTGAGTTAGGGACCTTAGATTGTAAGCACCTTGAGGGTAGGGATACCGATGTGAATGTACAATGTATATGTAAAGCGCTGTGTAAATTGATATATAAGTACCTTAAATAATAATAACATAAAATATAAATATAATAAATAAAGTCAACCTGAGACAAAACAACAAGGAAGGAATACAATTACCATTCCAATGAAACAGGTCAGGCAAGAAAACTCAAAATTGGCACATGTAAGCGAAGTATATGGAAATTAAGAGGTCACAATTTTAGCCGGAGGCAGCTAAATTTAACCCTCGCTCACACAAAGGGAGTGGTGGACAGTGGGAGGTCTACAGTCTCAGAGGTTGGAAAGAATTTGCAGCATAAACCACTTATATACACCCCCTTCCTTTACCCCTCCCCATCTAGAATCCCCACCCCTCCTTTTTTTTTGCACCTAACATTTACTATATGCATTGCAAGGATTTAGAGCAGGAGCTTGTATAGGCGAAAAATCTAAAGGGTATCTTGTGAGCCTGGTGATCATATTATGAACATGATGCCAGTATTGTGGAATGTTAAGACACAGACACCAAATGTGGATCTTAAGCCTCATACACACGATCATACCGTGGACCAACTTTCCTGTGGATTTTTGTCCAAAGGGCGTTGGCCCCAAGTTGGTATTGCATACACACGGCAGGACTTTTTCAGCCAACTTTCACCAAATCACTTGGTTTTTCTGCTCTTTACCGCCACCTTTGGTCAACTTCTGTATTGTTGTCTGATCTTTTGCATTGGTTCTGCATTGGTTTGTACAAAAGTCCGTTGGTTTTGTGTACACACGGTCGGACTTTGGTCCATCGGACTTTTGTTGGCAGAAAGTTGGTCCGTTCGCACAGCCAACAAAAGTCCGATGAAACCTGGAAAAAGTCGGTCCGATGGAGCGTACACACGGTTGGATGTTGGTCCAAAACAGCTAATTTGCATGTTGGTTGTCAAAAAGTCCGATCGTGTGTACGGGCCTTTAGTCTATTGCGTGGTCCTGCATCGCCAGCAATGGTCAGATGTGTGAAAAATGGGGTCCTATACCATTTTTAAAAACTGCCTTATTAATGTGTTCTTGACTATTGGTGTTTAAGGAATCCGAGTGAATCACTGTGAGAACTGTATTTCAATCTTCTTCTGTGTAACCCCTAGTTCCGATTCTTGGGTTTGAACTAATTTTGTAGTCCTATTTGAAAGATCAGAATAGAATAAGCTGTAAATAGTGGAAATCGGATGGCCAAGTTGCCTTTTTAATATAAATTTAATGTGATAGATTGTCTATTACAATTATTTAACTGCAAGTATTTGTTATAGTGGTATGCCTAATAGGAACTAAAGATTATTTTTTTTCTTAAATTGTCTAATTGTCTAAAGCCAATATATTTTGCTTAGTTTCAGGTGGAGAAGGAAATGTTAAAACTATTTACAAATGAGCTTTTTTGCCATCTGTGCCCTATTAGGAAGGTTTACCTTCACTACCTGTCCTGTGCTGAGAATGTAGTGACATAAGTACCACCAGCACGTCTCGCTGCTGGTAATCCCTCTCCAGTGGAGAAAGCTGCAGTGGCTCTGTAGATGGCTGCAAGTGAGTTTACGGATGATAACAAAGAGAGTCTGTGGATGGCTGTAGATGGGGCTATGGATGCATACTAAAAGGGTCTGTAGATGGCTGGAAGTGGGACTATAAATTACTACACAGGACGTTCTGTGGAAAGGAGCAAGCTGGGCAATGGATGACTACAAAGCCTGCTGTACATGGCTGCAAGTGGAGCTATGAATGGCTACAAAGGCATTCATCCTTTGTAGCCATTCATAGCCCCACTTGCAGTGGGGGACCCATCCACCATGGATGGATGCTAATGGGACTATGGATGACCACAAAGGGGTTTTATAGATTTGTGCAATTTTGAATATGGATAATTACAAAGGGAGCCTCTGAAGGGTGCAAGAAGGTTATTGGATGGTTGTAAAGGGGATCAGTAGATGGCTGTAGTTTGCCTATGGAAAGTTGCAAGGGGGTATATAGATAGCTAGCTGCAAAGGAAGTCTGTTGTTGGCTTTAAAGGGGCATTTGTGGATATATGTATATATACTGTATGTAGCTCCAGGCAATCTTTGTGTGTGAATATAGGTAATTCAGGTTTCACAGTTTTTTTAGTCAGGTGCCAATTTCGCAATGGGGTGCTGTGATTTCTACTTACGCTCCTGACTTAAGCCTAAATGTTTATCATGACAGGTTTCCTTATCCTGTTACATGTTACAGGGTGTAACATGTAACAGGTTACAAATTCCCCAGCCCCCACAGCCCCCCGACTCCCTGTTGTGACAGGCGGCAGGGGATCCTCTCCCCTCGCTCTTTGTCACTTTCTGGAAAGAACGTGGCCGTGCGGGGCTCTGCCCATCCAGACACGTAATTCATTCACAGAGTTAAGTAAATAGAAAACTAGAAGGTCTGGCGGCCTTTGCAGCTGTCGGCTTGTAGTTCTCAATGAACTACCACAGTGCTGTTGAGCGCTGTGGTAGTTCATTGATGCTTCCTGTTAGTGTGTAACTGCTTGGCCATATGGTGTATGGGCAGACGGCTAACACACAGGAGGTTATTTACGAAAGGCAAATCCACTTTGCACTACAAGTGCAAACTACAAGTGCAAAGTGCACTTGAAATTGCACTGAAAGTGCACTTGGAAGTGCAGTCGCTGTAGATCCGAGGGGGACATGCAAGGAAAATAAATAACAGCATTTTAGCTTGTACATGATTGGATAATAAAATTAGTAGAGCTTCCCCTCATTTCAGATCTACCCCTTAGATTTACAGCGACTGCACTTCCATGTCCAATTTCAGTGCAATTTCAGTGCAATTTCAGTGCAATTTCAAGTGCACTTTGCACTTGTAGTGCAAAGTGGATTTGCCTTTTCGTAAATAACCGCCAATGTGTGAAATAAAGAGAAAATAAACAGCCAATCACATACAGAGAAATGTTAAAAAACAGCTGCCCTTGCAAATGATTGGATGTCAGAATTGAACACAGATTTACATCACTTATTTTTTTTTGCTTCAGTATATTAGGCACTAAGCATTCCATATTGCAACAAGCACTAGAAAATGAACACTTATATTAACCTCACTGTAATGTAGGTGACACACCTGAAGAAGTCATATACTTACGTACTGCTTTGTCTATTTGTGTAAAACACAGGCTAGAGGAGTTACAGATCACTGCTGGCTGTTGGTTGCACAGAGTGTTGTTTTTCACATCAGTGCATGAATAGCAATGTAAAGATGCCACTGAAATAGAAAAATATAGAAGTGAGCATTTGATGCAAAGTACTGGTGACAACATGTAAGATTTCTGTCAACATATTATTCTTCAGAAATAGCTTTACAATTAATATAAGATGAATTGATTTTAAAAGAGATATATGGCTAAAGTTTTTTTTGGTTTCTTCTGGGTCGGAGAAGTGCACTACATTTTGGACTCCTGTGATCCAGAGTCAGCTGACATCACAGAGAGGTTCCAGACTCTGGAAGGATCCTGAGCATATTGTTGGGATACACCAACCTACCTGATTGACAGCTTGCTATGGCTCCCAGCGAAGACAGATGCACCCGTTCCATCACCAACCCGGAGCTCCAGTGAGCACTGGAGTGGCAGAGCAGAGAGTGGTGACTGCTCTATGCTCAGAGCAGACTGAGAACTCAGCAATCAGCGGTTATGTGATCGCTCAGTTTCTGGGTTTAGTGCCAACGTGGGACAGCTGCAGCATCCCTCCAACCCAGATAGCAAGCAATTGTGCTACAAGTTTGAAAATAACTTGCTAAACTATTGCTAGACTTGCCGTTATTCACAAGTTTATTACAAAATCGCAGCAAGTCTGCATTGCATGACTCCAGATCAACTTCCTTTGTAAACATTCTGCAAGTCTGCTGCAAGTTCTGGTTCAGTTATTTGTGCAATAGTCATCCCACCACATGGGGTCACTGTGACTTGCAGAGCTCTTTCTGTAAATTCACCACTGCAGCATTGCTTTTGCTAGAGATTTACCACACAAATTTGCTACAAATTGGAAAAGTGTCAACTAGAACTTGTACTTCAAGTGCTCTGCAAGTGTTAAACTTGCCAGTGAAAATGTGCAGCAAGTTAAAAGACTTACAATTCAACACCACTATAAATTAGTAGCAAGTTATCCTTGCTATCTGGGAAGGTGAGTATTTGTGTTTATTTATTTTTTTTAATTCCCATACTTCACCTTTAATCAACATAGTGACATACCCAGACGTTTGGGTGGCAGTTTAACAGCAGCATGCAATGCACATTAAGGGCTACTGTGTTCAGTGGCGTAGCGTGGGTTGTCAGCACCCGGGGCAAGGCAAATAATTTGCGCCCCCTAACCTGCGGACTTTTAGCACTCTCCGAATCCCTTCCAATACAATAGTACTGACCTACCTGACCTAACCTACTTGATTTCAACACTGACCAACCTGATTCCTTTACTGAACATTACACACTACTCTGACCACTATACTATCCTGTCCACTACACTGAGAACTACACTGACCACTATACTACACTGACTACTATACTATACTGTCCACTATACTACACTGACTACTATACTATACTGTCCACTATACTACACTGACCACTATACTACACTGACCACTATACTATACTGTCCACTATACTACACTGACCACTATACCATACTGTCCACTACACTACACTGACCACTATACTATACTGTCCACTACACTACACTGACCACTATACTACACTGTCCACTATACTACACTGATCACTATACTACACTGACCACTATACTACACTGACCACTATACTACACTGACCACTATACTATACTGTCCACTATACTACACTGACCACTATACTGTCCACTATACTACACTGACCACTACACTACACTGTCCACTACGCTATACTGACCACTACGCTACACTGTCCACTACGCTACACTGTCCACTACGCTACACTGTCCACTACACTATACTGACCACTGCACTATACTACACTGACCATTATACTACACTGACCACTACACTATCATGACCACTATACTGTCCTGCGGCTGCCTATAGTCTTCCTATATTGACATATACAGTGCCTACCCCTCCAGTCCATCCATTCCTCACCTTCTTGTCCTGCATCGGTCCGGACTCTGGAGGATAGGAGGAGGAGACAGCAGCCCTGGTGGCTCACACATTTCAGTGCTTGTTTCCTGTGTCCCCCGCGCTCTGGCCACCATGTTCCATGTTTCCCAGTGCACTGTGATTGGGTGCATGGGGGTAATGTGCGGAGGCGGACTTCAGGAGCAACTGCGATCACGGACAGGCCAGCCCCACGCCGCACATGACCCCCATACGCCCAATCACAGGGCGCCGGACACTGGAGAGCGGGGAACACAGGAAAATAAAATTAGGAGGAGGCAGCACTGTGACACAAAATTGCGCCCCCCTAAATGTCGCGCCCGGGGCCACGGCACCCCCCGCACCCCCCACGCTACGCCACTGACTGTGTGTTAGAAGCCTTACTAATTATGTCTATAGGTTATTATTCATTTATTCATTATGTATGAATTAGATGGATTCTAAATTGACTGATTTTCTCTAATTTGGTTTGTTGAGTTTAGGAATGTACACAAGCAGGCTATAGAGTCTATCAAAGATGTCAAAAAAGGGTTAAAATCCTGCGCTTATCCTACTTTCCTGGTGAAGGGAAGTGTGACTATTGAAATGGAGAAATCAAACACAAAGATAAATAAATTAAAATATATAGATAAAGAAAAGCTGCAACCTAAAAGTTATGATTCAGTTCATAAAAAATGAACTGAATCGTATATTTTTCACTATATGAGTCATTTTATCAATATTTTTATACACTTGTTTTTTGTAGGAGTGGACTTTATGCCCTTAGATTTTTGTCATGTGTATTTTTGCACTGTGAATATTCTTATCGATTAGCGCACCGGTTTATTTTAATTATAGAGTTTATCATTTTGGTTATGTAATAAAATATATAATAATACATGTACTTTTAGTTGATTCATATGATCTTGTAGTAACAAACTATCGTGTCAAAGAGAGAAGGACTGCCCCCCCCCCCCCCCTCTCTTTTACTAGTCAACTGGAAAAATAGGTTAGAATTTGAATTTCAAAGAACAAAAAATAAAATTAATAAATGCACATTTTATTGCAGGTAAAAAGCTGTCAGCTGCAAAGATGTTGGTACTTGTAGTTTATTCATTCATATAACTCTAGAGTTCGGAGCCCCGCATGGCCGCGTTCTTTTCAAATTGTGACAGCGGATATGGCGAGAAGATCTCCTTCTATATCGGATGGAACATGTTTTTCTCCTAAAAACGGACGGAACATGTAACGTGTTCCCAAAGGTGAACTTGTCCTTTAACATGCTATTAGTAGATTGGACAGATCCAAACCACAGAATGTGACTCTCTGCAAAACATAACTATCCTCATATTTTATCCCTCTTAAAAACACTTCAAATAGAATACAAAAACGTATTAACCTGCCAGAAATCCAGTGTGTACCTAGCTCTGTGTTTGGGTTGAGAACACAAAAGGGGTGATTTACTAAAGTCAAATTCGGCTGAATGAGGATGAAGATCTACTGATTTTATCCAATCATGTGCAAGCAAAAATGCTGTTTTTTTTATTTTTTTATTTTCCTTGTATATGGTTGGGTATTTTTTACAAACTGAAATTTCACCATCATTTCTAAGCTCTTGATAGGTTAGCATCCTATTTAGCTTTAGTAAACCAACCCCAAAGTCTATGTTGCACTGGAAACCTAATAAGCATCCTCAGTTCTGCCTGCTGAACTACAGAACCCCATCTATCCTCTTGCTCCAATCCACATGCATACGTTGATTTAATTTGCCAGCAAAACTATGCTGCTGCCTGGATTTTAAAGCACCTGCCCACAAATCATATGTGGGGAATGGGTTCTTGCGAGGTGTAGTCCTGGGAAATGCAAGTCTATGTCATTAGAAATTTATCTTCCAGCAGCTATCCCTTCAAACATGTTATAAACTTGGAAATTATGTCACAGATGCTTTTTGCTATGGGAACAAGGTTAAAACAGAAAAAATATACTGGGATATGCAATAGAGAGGAAGATGGAGGTTCAGGGTTAATGGACATACACTTTAAGCAAGTCCATATAATGTGGTTAGTTAGTTAAACAAAAAAATAACAGAAAGCATTAAAATTCACCTAAAACCAACATTACATTCTGACTTCTTACATCATTTAGGATCTTCATTTTTAAAATATCATAATTCCTAGGTGTGCTCAAAATTTTATGGCTTTGCAGAACAAAACTGGTGTCATCCTCTACAATGTATATTGAGCAAATAATTGCAGAGTTCATCTGTGTAAAGTAAAAGTAACTTCTTTATTGTATCATTGTGGGACAGAACGGAGGCACAAATTAATAGAGCAAAATTAGCAAATTAATTTTAATATGTAATATTATCACCCAAATACGGTGTACGAGATATTAATTATTTTTCCAAATTAATGAAGGATAATCTCATTTATAGAGTCTCCAAGAAAGAAGAAGCCAGTCAGGGGGTTTAATCCAGCAGTGCCTCTGTAATTCCAGGTCTGGGTGGCATTGGTCTTTAACTGCATACAATATCTGGAAACTGAATAAAATATAGTTTTAGGTATCTTTGAAGAGCGTATAACTTACCTCCTGAAATAGTCAACACGGCACTCAGTGAAAATAATCCTACTGCGAAGAAATTCATTGTGTTGAATGAGATGGAATATTATGATGAAAAGCTAATGTTTGGATAGACTTGTCCTTTTATAAGTATGAGAAAGGGATCCTCCTATACACAAGGTGGGGTCTGAGAATGTTCTACTATAACATATTTTAAGAGGTTTTAGGTAGGATTAATGACATACTATACTATAGATGAAATAATCTGCAGCTTGCAGATTTTGTTTATGAACAGTGTGCCCTACCATTCATCTCACCTAAGTGATTCACCACAATTAGTCAGTAACAATGTTATACTATGAAATTAGACCCAAAACAGGGATTATGTATAAGTATTCTTAATCTTCTTCTGTGACACCCTGAAAGTCTATAAGTCATATTCAAATATAAGTGGTGTGAATCAAGTTAAAGTTCAGATCCACAGAAAACGTGGGCCGTATTTGGACTCCTGTTGGCTCTTCAAATCAGTCCAAAACATCAACAGAGAGTCTTTTACGAGTCACAACATGAAAATTAGTGTCGTTTTGTAAACCAGTTTAATGTTGATTTTAGCTTAAAACTGAATTCAAAGTGGAGTTCCAGCGTTTCTTTTTTTTTCTTTTAAAACACCTAATCCTATATAAAGCTGCATTATTATCTAGTGTAGGTTTCCTTAAATGTTATTTATTTTTAAATGCTTACTTAGCAGTCCCCACCGAGCACGTTCCCATCTTGAGTGTGGGCAGCTGAAGCCCACTAGTATGTCCCTCCGGGATATGGTGCTGCTGGCTACTCAACATGCACCACCCGTTCACGTGCAAGCGCATAAACAAAATAGCGATGCTACAAGCAGCGGCGGCGCATTGTCTTTTGGGATTGATGACAATCATATCCCAGGAGCCATTGTGCTGCCGGACCTGATGTAAATGCCTGGAACTATGCTTTAAGGCAAACAACTGAAAGTCCTATCTGCATCTTTCATTGGTCATCCATTCATAGATTGCATTTAATTTATGGAAGCTATGGTACATAATCTATGAATGGAGGAGGAGGACAGAAAGGGTTGGCATAGTTGGCACTCTTGACGAGTGTATATCACAGGTCCCCAGAACACCATCACTACAGGGTTATTGGGGTGATCAGAGGACTGAAAACTTCAACTAAAACCTTAGCTAACAGCACAAGGGACAGTTCTCATTGACTGTAAGTAATGTACCTTGTGCTGATTTTTTAGAAAAATATTTTACCCAGGTGGTTGGCTAAGAATGGAAAGTAAGAGAAACACTGGCTGCAGCCCTGCGGTGCTGAACTGATAACAGCTGTATTAGCAAGAGGAGGGAGCTGCTGAGCAGGAAGAGTACAATAGACTGAGTCAGGCAACGCTGCACTGTGGGATATGTAGTTCAGAGGTGAAAGATTCCACTGTAGTCAAGAGCTTTTGAACTGAATTTCCCAGAGGGAGATTGCCAAAAGGTGGAGAAAAAAGATGCATTTTCTCAGGCTCTGTAAACATGGTTTCCTCTTGCTGGGAGGGAGCCTGGAGAGTGCACATCGCTGTTCAGTGTGCACCATCACTGTGGCATATCAGCAGCCTGAGTGGGATCCAGTGCTCTGAGTTTGGGGGTGCTGACAGCCAGAGTGCAGAGCAGAGAGTGGACTAATGGCTGTGTGGACTGGATGGTGAGCTGCTATATAGCTGGTACTGGTAAGCTGCTGCGGTGGTCATTTAAAATCCACTGCTTGAGAGACTGAGCCTTTTAGGAACTGACCATACAGCCATCTTGTAGCCTTACTGCTGCCTGCCAGCTTGACTAGGACTATTCTCATGTGCACCAACAATTCAGCTGGGCCCCAACGCTAGGCGGCTGAAGAGTTAAGACCAAAGGCTATCCCTTTACAGCTGCTACACAGAGACCTTCACCTATTGATTATGCTAAGAGGTACCTGTCAGAGAACATCGCACCATATCTTAGCCATAGACTAGTTATAGTATTACTATTTACATTGCAGTTAATGCTTACATGCACGTTTTTTTGATAACTTTGCTGGTTCATGAGTTAATCCCAGTCTAGTGGTACAGAACTCTATTCTAAGTTACTTTGGCATAGTGATTATACTGTTTAGTAGACCGTGTCTGCTCCTGTGTGTTCATTCATTCCCAAACCACTATTTATTCCAAGGGCTTATTCATACATGTGATGACAGGAGTTTTACTGCATTGTAAAACACCAGTCACTGCAAGGACACATAGAAAAAAATAGTTTCTGTACGTCCTATTCACACTGCAAGCAGACCAGAACTGTGCTGCAGCCTGCCCCAATAAAATATTGACATGCTGCATTGTATTTATCCACCCTACACAGAATTGCATGGCACTGTAGAGCAGTGCAGCACATCACACTACTGTACAGCAACATCAATGAAGTGTACTTTTCTACACTTCAGATACAGTTTGTACAAGAAAAAAGTGAGCTACTCCAGGTGTTTTCGCAGTGGTGGACTCGGGGCTATGGGCCCCAGATTCGGGGCTATAGCCCCAAAAGTCACCCCCTAGCCACGCCACTGCCTTTAACCCATTGTCGGTCCGGAGCGACTTGGTCAATACATATAAAGTGGAAGGGCTCGCATGAGTCCAAGTAAGGGAACAGGCAGCAGTTAATATGTTCAAAGGTAAGCACAGAATGCCCTGTGCATATTATTTCTTCACACTTACATTATTTCATATTACGCAATAGCTCTCCCTGTTGGGGATGATGCAAATGATACTCAGGTTCATGGACTACTGTTTGAATTTTACATCTATAGTAACCTGACTACCTGACCAATGAGTGGGAAGATTGGACTGTTTGACTTTGTGATTCTTTTTACTATTGAAACAAAAAAATAAAATGTAATTTCAAGCAAAAAAAAAAAAAAAGGGAGCTATGTGTAATGTGCTGAATCACACCCTACACCGCCCCCTACTGCAGGTGGGAACGGACAGCTGACGGAGAGGTAACACGCTTTGGCAGCAATCTATTCTTGTGTGATTACAGCCTAACCCTGACCATTATATTAACCACTTGCCGCCCACCATATAGCAAAATGACGGCGACAAAGTGGTTGTGTTATCCTGATCGGACGTGATATGACGGACGTCACATGGTGCGCGACGATTGGATGTTCTGTGTGTCAGTCTGACACACCGCAACTCCGATCGTGGTATGAAGCCTCTGACAGAGGCTTCTTACCATGTTATCAGCTGTGACCAATCACAGCTGATCATTGTGTGAACCAGGAAGTGCCGGTAAATGTCTTTCCTATGTTCACGCTGAAAGGGAGAGCCAATCAGCGGCTCTCCCTGTCAGAGGGGGGGTCTGTGCTGATAATCAGCACATTGATTATCAGCACAGCCCCCATCAAAAGGTGCCCATCAGCTGCCAGCCTGTCCCCCTCCATAAACGTCTGTCAGTGCCCACAACCGTACCAATCAGTGCTGCCTATCAGTGCCACTTATCAGTGCCCATTATTTTATTTTTTTCAAAATTGTCGGTCTTTTTTTGTTTATAGCGGAAAAATTTAAAACCGCAGAGGTGATCAAATACCACCAAAAAGAAAGCTCTATTTGTAAAAAGAAAATTATAAAAATATAGTTTGGGTACAGTGTTGCATAACCGCGCAATTGTCATTCAAAGTGCGACAGCGCTGAAAGCTAAAAATTGTCCTGGGCATGGGGGGGGGGGGGGGGGGGGGGGGGGGGGGGTGGTGGGGGGGGGGGGGGGGTGGGGGGGGGGGGGGGGGGGGGGGGGGGGGGTGGGGAGGGGGCGGGGGGGGGGGGGGGGGGGGGGGGGGGGGGGGGGGGGGGTGGGGGGGGGGTGGCGGGGGGGGGGAGGTTGAAAAAACACACAAGCCCATCAAGTCCACCCTATGGGGGGGGGGCAGGAGGGGGGGGGGGGGGGGGGGAGGAGTGCCTGGTACTACATAGTAGGTGAGGTTGAAAAAACACACAAGCCCATCAAGTCCACCCTATGTGTGTAATTATATGTCAGTATTACATTGTATATCCCTGTATTTTGCTGTCGCTCAGGTGCTTATCTAATAGTTTTTTTAAACTTTTGATTTCCCCCCCCGCTGAGACCACCGCCTGTGGAAGGGAATTCCACATCCTTGCCACTCTTACAGTAAAGAACCCTCTACGTAGTTTAAGGTTAATTAGGGAGAATTATTGTTTTATCTCTGTAGTTGATCCCATTTGTAATGCATGACAATATTCAGTTTGCTTTGTTAGCAGCAGCTTGGCATTGCATGCCAGGACCCCCAGGTCCTTTTCCATCCTAGATTCCCCCAGAGGTTCTCCCCCCAGTGTATAGATTGCATTTATATTTTTGCCACCCAAATGCATTATTTAAAATTTTTCTACATTAAACCTCATTTGCCATGTAGTTGCCCACCCCATTAATTTGTTCAGATCTTTTTGCAAGGTTTCCACATCTGGCAGAGAAGTTATTGCCCTGCTTAGCTTAGTATGGCCCACAAATACAGAGATTGAACTGTTAACCCCATCCTCCAGGTCTTTATGAACAAAATATATAGGATTGGTCCCAGCACAGTACCCTGGGGGACCCCACTACCCACCCCTGACCATTCCGAGTACTCCCCATTTATCACAACCCTCTGAACAGTTTTCAGTCCTCACCCTACTCACCCTATGGTCCATGCCAACGGACCTTATTTTGTACAGTAAACATTTATGGGGAACTGTGTCAAATGCTTTTGCAAAAAACAGATATACCACATCTACGGGCCTTCCTTTATCTAGATGGCAACTCACCTCCTCATAGAAGGTTAATAGTTTGGTTTGGCAAGAACAATTCTTCATGAATCCATGCTGATTACTGCTAATGATACCGTTCTCATTACTAAAATCTTGTATATAGTCCCTTATCATCCCCTCCAAGAGTTTACATACTATTGATGTTAGGCTAACTGGTCTGTAATTCCCAGGGATGTATTTTGGGCCCTTTTTAAATATTGAAGTGGTTAAGTTAATTTACCACTCAACGTTATTGGTGCTATTTCACAGCCGAGTTAAAGGTATCTATGCCCGTGTTCTTATAAGTGCTTGCCGTAAATTTAATTCAATCAGGTGTGTTTTGTTTGTTGCTATTAAATTGTTTGTCACTTTTTACTAGTCTACACTGGGGCTGCATGAGTGCTGCTGGCACTGGAGGGCTACAGTTCATTGAGAGAACCATGAATGCCAACATGTACTGTGACATACTGAAGTAGAGCATGATCCCCTCCCTTCAGAGACTGGGCCGCAGGGCAGTATTCCAACATGTTAACAACCCCAAACACACCTCCAAGACGACCACTGCCTTGCTAAAGAAGCTGAGGGTAAAGGTGATGGACTGGTCAAGCATGTCTCCAGACCTAAACCCTATTGAGCATCTGTGGGGCATCCTCAAACGGAAGGTGGAGGAGCGCAAGGTCTCTAACATCCACCAGCTCCATGATGTCATCATGGAGGAGTGGAAGAGGACTCCAGTGGAAACCAGTGAAGCTCTGGTGAACTCCATGCCAAGAGGGTTAAGGCAGTGCTGGAAAATAATGGTGGCCAGACAAAATATTGACACTTTGGGCCCAATTTGGACATTTTCACTTTGGGGTGTACTCACTTTTGTTGCCAGCGGTTTAGACATTAATGGCTGTGTGTTGAGTTGAGTTATTTTGCGTGGACAGCAAATTTACACGGTTATACAAGCTGTACACTCACTACTTTGTAGCAAAGTGTAATTTCTTCACATGAAAAGATATAACAAAATAGTAACAAAAATGTGAGGGGTGTACTCACTTTTGTGAGATACTGTACATACATATTTTTTTCCTCCCTAGCATAGAAAGAGTTTTCCTGAAGTGAAAAGATTAAAATCCAGGCACGGAAATATATCTCCTGTCTTTGCTCTACTGACAAGCATAGGTGTGGGTAAAGGTAGATGGGTTCATGCTGTAATTGAGGGTGTGTATACATATTATTACCCAATAATTTTGCTGTCAAGTATCCTCATTTACTTCTTAGATACAACAAAGCAATAAACCATGGAGATAAATGATAATTGTATCTAAGTCATGTTAGAATACAGGTGGGACTGTAGGATTGTTTTACCTTGTTAAGTAGTACATAATGGCCTTTTTTCAAAGGTTCATACATTTACGTTTTGTCTGTGTGCTTAGTCACCCACTGGCTTTTTATGCCGCGTACACACGATCGGAATTCTCGTCGGAAAAAGCTCTGACGGTTTTCCCGACGGAATTCCGATGGAATGCCGCTCAAACTGTCTTGCCTACACACGGTCACACCAAATTCCGACCGTCAAGAACGCGGTGACGTACAACACTACAACGAGCCGAGTTCAATGCTTCCGAGCATGCGTTGAATTGTTTCCGAGCATGCGTAGGAATTTTGCGCGTCAGAATTGCTACAGACGATCGGAATTTCCGATAGAAACCTTTTCCGTTGGAAAAATTGAGAACATGCTCTCAATTCTTTGCTGTCGGAAATTCAGCCAGCAAAATTCCGATGGAGCCTACACACGGTCGCATTTTCAGATGAAAAGCTCTCATCGGTCTTTTTCTGGCTGGAATTCCGATCGTGTGTACACATTACACTTCTGGGGCCAACTGCGAGACTCACTTTTTTTTACTGGGATCTATCTATCTATATATTTTTAGCTGTCAGTCCAATTAGTACTGATGCTCAAAAAACAAGATCTCTCCAGTGATTAATATGTAGAAAACCTCATTCAGCATATACAGTATATCTATATTAGGGGCTCTATTGCTTTGCTATAATAAGTACTTAAGTGTCTTTCTAAAATAATTTACTATGTTATGGTATTATATTCACTTCTTTTCAGTCTATGGTTTAATCTAAAGTAAAAACTGAGTTGTCAATCATCAATTCGTTTGTTAGCACTGTAGTAAATGACATATGTGTTGTAGCTTGTTTTATAATGCTGAAAAAGTAAATCTGGCTGTGACATGTTTGGTTATTATAGTATTAGCTGGATCTTGGTTACAGTTCAGAGCATGTGATAGAAAAAAAAAAAAAAAGCCCTCAAATGTAGCAACTGTGATATGACGTTAACTAACACCACTAAAGCATGTAAAGTACCATAATAATTGTGATCATAATGATTAATTATTATTGTTATTATTTAAAGGTTTCTAGAGTTCTAGGCCTTTTATGTTTATTAAAATTCAGCAGCTACAAAAAGTGTATTTTCTGACTATTAATAAACAGACACTTACCTGTTCCACGGTCCAGCGATGAGGCCGAACGGGGTGTCACTCCTCTCCACCGGCGCCTCCATTGCCACTCTGGGCACCCGGCCGTGACAGCTTTCAGCTTCATGGCCGGGCACGCACGGCGCATGCGCAAGTCGTGCTTTGCTCCCGGAGTGGATAGGCAATCTCCTGGGACCTGTCACGTGTCCCATGAGATCGCCTAGAGGGAGGGGCCGCCTAAGGCGAAAGGAGGATTCGCCTAGGCGGTCCCTGGGCGGAAGGAGGAAGTGGGACAGGAAGTCCCCCTCCTAATGAAGCCCCCCCCCAAAAAAAATGACATGCCAAATGTGAACTCCACTTTAATATACAGGCAGTCCCTGAGTTACAAACATCTGACTTACAAGCGACTTTTACTTACAAACTGAGGAAGATAACAAGAAGTGAGAGGAACACTACCCCTAGGAAGGGAAATCCATCCCTATTATGCCGCGCACACACGGTCGGAATTCTTGTCGGAAAAAGCTCTGATGGTTTTCCGTCAGAATTCCGACGGAATTTTGCTCAAACTGTCTTGCCTACACATGGTCACACCAAATTCCGACGGTCAATAACACCGCGATATGCAACATGTTCGACGGCACTATAAAAGGGAAGCTTAATGCTTCCGAGCATATGTCGAATTGTTTCCGAGCATGCGTCGGAATTTTGCGTGTCGGAATTGCATATACACGATCGAAAAATCCGATAGAAAGGTTTTCCGTTGGAAAAATTAAGAACACGTTCTCAATCCAAAGTCCATCGGAAATGCCGACAGAAAAACACCGATGGGCATACACATGGTCGGAAAATCTGATGAAAAGCTCCCATCAGACTGTTTCCATCGAAAATTCCGATCGCGTGTACGCCGCATAAGAGTTATCATGGGAAAAAGGTGACTCCACTGAAGCTTTATCACCAATCCTTGCTTCCACAACAACCCAAAATTATCAAAATTCAATTGTCATTGGTACAGAAAGTGAGGTGAAATCTTCTGAACAGGGGCACAGACAGCAAAACAAACATTAAGGGGTGTTAACCCTTCCCTATGCTATCCAAAAAACATAATAATATTTTTTTTGGCTGGAGTTACACTTAAAAATTGTACCTGTTCCGTCTTACATACAAATTCAATATAAGAATAAACTTTTTAAATACAAAGTTTTTAAAGTACAAATCTTCAGCTAACTGTTTGCAGGCTTTGCAGGACAACCTTTGTATATGACGCTGAGCACGTGAACTCGACTTCTTTGGTCGATCATGGCGAGGCCTGTTCTGAGTGGAACCTGTCCTGTTAAATCGCTGTGTGGTCTTGGCCAGTGTTGGTCATCTTACTTTAAAAAAGTAATTCGTTAAGTTACAAATTACTTCTCCCAAAAAGTAATTGCGTTAGTAACTCAGTTACTACATTGGAAAAGTAATTAGTTACGCAGCAAAGTAACTGACTTTTTTTTTAAATATTCTATACGTGTAACTAAGGGGCGGGTCTAGTATTACTGTAACCAAGGGGCGCATTTATTATTATTGTTATATATCGTGTAACCAAGGGGCTGCTCTATTATTACTCTAACCAAGGGGCAGATCTGTTATAGCGTGTAAGCAAGGGTCGGGTCTATTATTATTATATCGTGTAAGGGGCGGATGGCTACAGAAGAGGGCGAATGTTAAATGAATGGGCAGAGCTCGATATATAACAATAATAATAAATGCGCTCCTTGGTTACAGTAATACTAGACCCGCCCCTTACTTACACGATAGACGCCCCTTGTACAATTACATGTTAACTGCGCCTGCGTGGTGTAGAGTTCACTCAGAGCTGTTTAGGTTCGGCAAATTTCGGAAGCTCCGTAGTCCTTCGTACTGCGCAAGCCCTGCGCCTGCGCAGTACAGGGGCTCCTTATCCGGCGGGGGAACTTTTTCGGCAGGACACCGGAATTACACTACTGCCATCTAGTGGCAGTAGATGTAATTGGGATAACTAAGCCAAAGTAATGGGAACTGAGTTACCATGAGGGGAAAAGTAATCAGTTAGATTACTCGTTACCCTCTAAAGTAACTGCGATAGGTAACTCAGTTTATTTTAACTCAGTTACTTACATCACTGGTCTTGGCCACCGTGCTGCAGCTCAGTTTCAGGGTCTTGGCACTCTTCTTATAGCCTAGGCCATCTTTATGTAGAGCAACAATTCTTTTTTCGAGTCCTCAGAGAGTTTTTTGCTGTAAGGTGCCATGTTGAATTTCCAGTGACCAGTATGAGAGAGTGAGAGCGATAACACCTAATTTAACACACGTGCTCCCTATTCACACCTGAGACCTTGTAACACTAACGAGTCACATGACACCGGGGATGGAAAATGGCTAATTGGGCCCAATTTGGATATTTTCACTTAGGGGTGTACTCACTTTTGTTGCCAGCGGCTTAGACATTAATGGCTGTGTGTTGAGTTATTTTGAGGGGGACAGCAAATTTACACTGTTATACAAGCTGTACACTCACTACTTTACATTGTAGCAAAGAGTAATTTCTTCAGTGTTATTTAGTGTATTACAAAAATGTGAGGCGTGTCCTCACTTTTGTGAGATACTGTAAATTTGCCCCATAAACAACAAAAAAAAAAGCTATGGATTTAATGTCCCTCTATGACCCCTACACAGGCCATGCACTTGCCAACTCTTACCAGTAAATAGGCAAGTGCCTTGATCGGACCTGAGGGTATGCAGTAACCTGTAGTTGGAATGAGATCTGGTGCATTACCCCAAAATATCCTATTTTCATTAATAATAAGAGGATTATATTTATGGCAGATAGAAACCCCATCGTAAATACATATCTGTAGAGAGCAAAGGAAGTTCGGACTGCTGCACTCCAGTACAATGGGGGGTGTAAGAAGACTGGACTTACCTGGAGCAGCATCTTTTTTGGTTTAGATAAATATATATCTGGTTTAGATTGTTTCTTCAATGTTTTTCTACACCATGATTATGTAAAGCAACAACAACATAAAAAAAAAACTGCTGATCAAAACCTGGGTCAGGTAAACATACTTTATTGGTCATTTGCCTAAAAGGCATAGTTTATGAGCATGGACAGTAGTAGCTATCACGATCAGTAACATGTATTCTTTGGTGTAGCTATATACTTTATATTACCAAAAGTATTGGAACACCTGCCTTTACATGCACATGAACTTTAATGACATCCCAGTCTTATGCCCCGTACACACGGTCGGACATTTCGACCACAAAATCCGTCTGATTTTTTCAGACGGATTTTGTCCGAAACTTGTGTTGCACACACACGGTCGGACAAAGTTGTCGGAAAATCCGATTGTTCCGAACGAGGTGACGTACAAAACGTACGACGGGACTACCTAGAGGCCAGTAGCCAATAGCTTTCGTCTCCAAATTTCGCATGCGTGGCACATTGTGCGTCAGAATTAACTACACACGATCGGAAAAAAGTCCGATCGGATTTTGTTGTCGGAAAATTTTAGATACTGCTCTCAAATTTTTTCCGTTGGAAATTCCGACGGAAAAAGGCCGCTAGAGCCCACACACGATCGGATTTTCCGACAACATAATCCGATCGGACTTTTTCCATCGGAATATCCGACCGTGTGTACGGGGCATTAGACTGGCCATACACCTATAGATTATCTGCAGATTTTCTATGGTCAGATGGAAAAAGTGGAACAGATTCCTCCATCTACGCTGAACTGTGTGGATGGCAGAATCTCCCACTGGCCCAAGCTTCCATATCTTGCTAGTCGGCCCCGGCTCTCACAATACCTGAACATTCTGATTGGGTGAAGGCATTGTTTAGGTTGAGAGCCAGTGGGGCCGACTAGCAAGATACTGAAGCTTGGCCTAGTGGGAGATTCCTCCATCCACACAGTTTAGCATACATGGGGAAATCTGTTGCACTTTTTCCATCTAACCAAAGAAAATCTGCAGATAATCTATAGGTGTATGGCCTATATGCTGTGCAAACTTAGCCTTAGACCTGGGTGTATGGCCAGCTTTAGTCCGTAGGGTTCAATATTGAGTTGGCCCATCCTTTTCAGCTATACAGCTTCATCTCTTCTGGGAAGGCTGTCCACAAGGTTTAAGAGTGTCTATGGGAATGTTTGACCATTCTTCCAGAAGGGCATTTGTGAGGTCAGACACTGATGATGGATGAGAAGGCCTGGCTCACAGTCTCCGCTCTAATTCATCCCAAAGGTGTTTTATCGGGTTGAGGTCAGGACTCTGACATTGATATGATACGACATTCACAGCTGAGAAACGATTGGTTCTGGCTACACTAACTCCACAGGCAACACACAGGCATCAAGACTGATGCTGTAATATGTATATTGAGCACAGGGAATATATGTTTCTCCATGTGTTCTTTGCACTTGGTCTTTTGACATTGCATGATGAAGCTAATCAAACAAATAGGGAAGTATCAATGTATTGTGTGCTAACTATTTAGTACAGCACCTCTTTGCTTGCTCTGCATAATAGTACCGTAAGTGTATTATAGTGCGAGCTGCAGGGTCGGGACACAGGATTGAGGTCAGGACTGTGTGCAGGCCAGTCAAGTTCCTTTCCTCGACCCCAGGTGTTCATCTTTTGGGATATTTTTTGAATATAAGAAATATCTTTTGGTGTTTGTATATATATATATATATATATATATATATATATATATATATATATATATATATATATATATATATATATATATATATATATATATATATATATATATATATATATATATATATATATATATATATATATATATATATATATTGGTATTTTTGATTCTCACACACTTTTTTATACATATTTTTATCTTTATACAATTTTTTAAATTTATATATATATATATATATATATATATATATATATATATATATATATATATATATATATATATATTTGGACATATTTTTCCATCATCAATGTTTTTTCTATAGTGAATGTACAGGATGATCATTAAGTGGAGATATTTACAATAACAATGTTTTGCACTTGTTCACTTTATATATAAAATTGATGCACTTTATTATTCCTGTGTTGCACTGTACTATTTTTATGCACATTGCACTTTCCATGCACAGTGGTCTATATACACTTGTTTACATACATATAATTATATTTAGAGGTGGGGCTTATTAGTTCACCCTCCGCATATGATTGTACTTTTAGAACAGCGCCATCATCCCTTAACTGATCTTTTCTTTATAACTGACTCCCCCTTGGTGTAGTTTTGTAGGGAGGCTGCAGTTCTGTTCCCCCTTAGCGCGGATTTTTAGAGTATATACTGACTAATGATGACAGTATGGAAAAAAAATTAAAAATTTTGTGATTTTTTTAATTTATTTTATTTTTTAAATTTTGTTTACAATTTTTTTTTTTTACACATTCTGATTGCTTATACCAGTGAATTTCGTTACAAGATACCATTTTTACTGAATTAAATTGATCCATTCAGTGTGTATTGTTGTGATTAGCACTGATTGCTAGACATGTGCATTCGTTTTCGTCCGAATTTCAGGTATTTTCGCTATCGTTTTAACAAACGATAACGAAAGTGCAAAATCCGAAAAAACGAAAGATCCGACATAAACAAATGCTTTATTTTCATTGTGACAACAGTTCGATATAGATAGGAGATTCAAAGCTGACAATAACAATCCGTGTCCATTGAACCTGTGGTTGAATGTGCCTAACCTTAACTCTATTAGTCCAAGATTATTCTACATAGAGAGAAAAGATTTGACGTAGAGAGAAAAGATTTGACGTAGAGAGGAAAGATTGCTGCTGGAATTGGGTGGAATTGCAGCTAAACTATACAGAGTCATACGTGATTGCCCATCGCTAATCACATGGTACTTTGATTGGCCCTGTCTGTATCATGTGATCACTGTGACCAATACCAGCTAGAAACTCCATTGTACACAATGAATGGCATGAATGGAAGGCATTCATTGTTTACACTTGTCATGTGATCTGCTGTGATTGGTCACAGTGAGCACATGGTATCGGCAGCAGCTCAGTACAGTGATCTGTCATTGGCTGTGTCCAACATGACAGATCGCGCCACAGCGTGGCCAGTGGGGTGTGCGTGAGGTGAGTTCCAGGAGGACATCATATGACGTCCCCCTGTGTCCCACTCAGCAGTTATCGGTCTACTGGGAACTGGTTAATAAATTCCTTGATCTCTCTCTATGGATGATTCTATCATCCATATGGAAAGCAACAGCAGATTTACTAATTAAGGGCCGATTCTGTGTGTGGTGTCAGTCATTTTACTGCATTGTAAAATTTCTGTCACTGCAAGGACACATAGAAAACAATTTGTTTTCTAGGTCTGCGCTAAAATACAGTCACGCTGCATTTTATCGCAGTGCACCGTACAGAATCACATAGAACTGTTCTGCAGTGCAGCACATCACACTGCTGAACAGCACCGTGAATGAAGTATGTGTTTTGTACATTTTAACTAAAGATTTGTATAAAAAAATAAAAATAAATAGGGAGCTGTGTGGTGCGATGAATCATGCACCACACTGCCTCCTAATGTAGCCAGGATTGGACAGCTGACAGCAGTAAAGAGCTCTTTGTTGCTATGAAAACTTAGCCTTATGCCCCGTACACACGGTTGGAAATTCCGATGGAAAATGTCCGATCGGACCATGTTGTCGGAAAATCCGGCCGTGTGTGAGCTCCATCAGACTTTTTCCATTGGAATTTCCGATGGAAAAAATTTGAGATCCTGCTCTCAAATTTTCCGACAACAATCCGATCGTGTGTAGAGAATTCCGACGGACAAAGTGCCACGCATGCTCAGATCAAATTACGAGACCAAAGCTATTGGCTACTAGCCTCTACATGGTTCCGTCGTACGCAACGGACGTCACCACGTTCAGAATGATTGGATTTTCCGACAACTTTGTCCGACAGTGTGTATGCAACACCAGTGTCGGACAAAATCCATTGGAAAAAATCCGATGGATTTTGTGGTCGGAATTTCCGACCGTGTGTACGGGGGCTTAGACCTGGGTGTAAATGCTTGATAGGTCATTTGCCCTAGGAACATGGTTTACGGGCATGGAGAAAGTAATAGTTATCCTGATTACAAACATCTGTCTTTGGGTTTTCAGTACATGGAATGATCTTTAGTTTTAGTATTTCAAAGCCAACCTCTTTAAATGATGCCTCCAGTTCTTCCTTAGTGATGGACAGGCAGGAGAATCTCTTTTTACCAATATAATAGTATGAACAGTTAAGTACACTCTGTATTACTATGTGACCCCCTGGTTTAATTAGGGCCTTCAAATTTCTTAAAGCATTGGTGAAGGATTCCACATCTTTGCAGGGTGCTTCTAAACAGAGGCAACTAATCAGGCAATCGGCTTGTGGCATCTCCTCCGGGTCATATGGGTTCTTCTTCAGAGCGTCACATTTCAGAACCTTTGTCACCGTTCTCCTTAATTTTTCTATCTTTCTCTTACAGCTCTCACTGTCACTGAAAGAGAAAACTATAGATTATTTTTCTTTTAGTGTAATGATTGCAAACATTAAAGGCTAAGTTCACCTGTTTTTTTTTTTTTTTTTTTTTTTTTTTTTTGTCCAAACTCCAGCTCCTCTATGTACCAATATACCATTATTGTGCCTCTGTTGCAGAAAAGAAAAAGCTTTCTCTGTCTGTTAGGACAGGCCTTACCTCAGCCCCCGGTGAGTTCATAGAAATCTCCTCCATTACTTCCTGCCCGTCCTAAATTTGGTATTTAGGACATAAAATGCAGTACCTCATAACACACACCCTGCTCCTGCCCCCCCCCCCCCACACACACACACACACTCCAGAAGATAGCTTTTGCCCACTTCTGTGCTACCATACAATCATTATCAGTCTATATATCATTATCTGTTCTCAAATACATAGTGATCATTTTTTTGGGGTTCCTTCATCTTGCATAGATCACTCATTTGGCAGAGTGTGCAGGAGCTGAGTGATCACAAGCAGCCTATGTGGAGCAGAGCTGTAGTATTGAAAACAGGAGAAGTGTGTTCCTGAAGTCTTTAAAGTGCATGTAAAGCATCAAGGTTTTTCACCTTAATGCATAGAAAAACCTTCTGTGCTGCAGCTCCCCCCAGACCCCTCCCTTTTCTTACCTGAGCCTGATCCGATCCTGTCAATCAAATCCAGTGACACAGGAGTCGGGTGGGGTAGAGTCCTGCTGTCTGTGTCAATGGACGCAGCAGCGGGACTTGAGGGCCCACACGATGAAGAGGAGGGGCCTGGCATTCTGGTGGGGCACCCCAGAAGAAGAAGATCAGGGCTGCTCTGTGAAAAATATTCCACAGAGCAAGTAAGTATAGGTATGTTTGTTATTTTTTATATAAAAAAAACAAGGGTTTACAACCCCTTTAAAGCTCACCATACACTATACCAGCCCTCAAAAATTCCACTCACCTGCTCGTATTTTGCAAGTGGATTTTGAGGGCTGGCGAGTGTTGGTTGCCTGGGAGCGGGGGGCGAGCACCACCGGCAGGTGCGTTGTATGGGGCCCAAAGTGTCAATATTTTGTGTGGCCACCATTATTTTCCAGCACTGCCTTAAGCCTTTTGGGCATGGAGTTCACCAGAGCTTCACAGGCTGCCACTGGAGTCCTCTTCCACTCCTTCCACTCCTCCATGACCAGTAGTTTAGGCCGATACGTATACTACATATTTTTGGTAAAAAAAAAAAAAATTGCAATAAGCGTTTATTGATTGGTTTGCGCAAAAATTATAACGTATACAAAATAGGGGATAGTTTTATGGCATTTTTATTAAGATTATTTTTTACTAGCAATGGCGGCGATCTGTGATTTTTATCATGACTGCGACATTATGGCGGACAGATCGGACACTTTTGGCGCTATTTTGGGACCATTCACACTTATACAGCGATCAGTGCGATGAAAAATGCATTGATTACTGTGTAAATGTGACTGGCAGTGAGTGGGTTAACCACTAGGGTGGCGCTGTAGGGGTTAAGTGTGTCCTAGGGAGTGATTCTAACTGTGGGGGGAGGGGCTATGTGTGACACGACACTGATCACCGCTCCCGATTACAGGGAGCTGTGATCAGTGTCACTAGGCAGAACGGGGAAATGCTTGTTTACATCAGCATTTCCCTGTTCTTCCACTCCGTGAGATGATCGCGGATATCCCCGCAGACATCGAGTCCGCGGGACCCGCGATCACACTCACGGAGCTGCGGCGGGCGTGCGCCCGCAAACCGTTTCTTAAAGGGTAATGTACAGGTACGTTAATATGCCTGTACATGCCCTTCTGCCAACGTATATCGCGCAAGCCGGTCGGCAAGCGGTTAATGAGCTATTTATTCTTACTTTTTCACATTTAGCTGGGGTTTTAAGTGTTTTCTGTATTTAGCTTGTGTCAAACTTGTAGGTTCAAGACCCTTTAGAGAGTTCTCATTCAGGTTCAGTGGTCAATCCAGTACTTTCCCCATGGATGGTGTGGGACAAGGTTCTCACTTACATTGCTGCCCACGTGTAACTTACCCATTACCTTCCAGTTCACAGACAAACTTGACCATCGGAGTCCAGTCAAATGCATCTGGATCATTCCTCAGCCACTTCTGTAGCTCTATTCGGTTTTGTTCAAGAAATTCGGAAGTGATGATATTGTTGAAAACTTTGCAAGCAGAGAGAAGCTGATAAATTGCGGGTCCAGCCCCAAAGTCAATTAATATGTCTCCTTTAACACCACCTTAAAAAAAAACACAGTGGATTACAATTTTTAAAATGTAGAAAACTTTGTAAACTGGCCTTTTTTCAGGCTGCTTTGGACCAGGCACATGATCCTGCTCCTCTGTGTCAGCCAGCACCACTGCAGGGGAGAAGAGCAAGCGCTCTGACCATGGCTAGTGAAGCCTGAAGCAGTAACGTCACCCATAGGCTTTAATGGCAGCAGTGCTGGTTGAAATAGGAGAGCAGGACCATGTGACTGGATCGGAGCGGGCTGATAATTTATAAGTATACACATCTATTTGTCACATTAATAAGCATGGGTGCTAGGAGGGGACAGTTTTAGGAGTAGCTAGGGTTAAGCTGGAATTCCCTTTTAATCTATTGGTTGGGTGTTGTACTCGGTCATCTCCACCTCTCCATTTAAAATGGGAGCTGATAAGAGGTGAGAATTTGGATCACTTTCCAATATTACCCTTTTCAAATGCAGTATCTCACAAAAGTGAGTACACCCCTCCATAGGCATGCGCAGCCTATTGCATTAGGGTGTGCACCTCAAACCAAAGCTCAAACACACGCGTGTCCTGTAATTTTATATATATATATATATATATATATATATATATATATATATATAGTGTAAAAATAAATATATATATTGTGGCAGAGCAAGGCTCTGTCCCTTTGAAAATGGGGTTAAAGTGGACACAGAGTCTGCATATCAGCTGAGTGCAGAACTACAGAGCGTAGATTTGAAACAGAGAAAACTGCTCTGGCAGTTTTCTCCGGATCTTGCTACTTCTGGAAGGGGTTCTGTAGTTTGGAGATCTTTCAGAGTCTTGGGTGGGACGAGATCTCCAACCCTGTGTCCGGGTCTTGTGGACAGTCAGCAGGGTGTGTGCCCAGGTGCACACAGCCTATATAACGAGGGTCTGGTGAGAGCAGAAGGGGGAAGGAAGGTGGAGCAGTGGCTGCTACTGAGTGTCTCTGTGTGAGGATAGATGCTGTGTGCGTCTAAGAAGCTCAAAGCTGTGTGCATTGAAGGGCTTCAAAGCTGTGTGCGTCCAAGGAGCTCAACACTGTGTGTGTCCAAGGGCTTCAAAGCTGTGTGCGTCCAAGGAGCCTAAGACGGTGTGCATCCAAGCAAGTACCTATAGCAGCAGTGCTGTTGAAGAGTAGCCAGGTGGGCTAGCATTTTAATTTGCATTTTTTTATATTTAACTGAAGCTTTGACCCCTGCGTGGGATTCCTGGATGGACTTTTGTTTAGTTTTCCCTTTCAATAAACGTGGGCTACCAGGCCCTTAAACATAAATGCCTGGCTGATGTGGACTCACTGCACCAAAAACGCATCTATCCACTTGAGTTAAACACCCCAATGTCACAATATATATATATATATATATATATATATATATATATATACATTACATATACAATTAAAACAATTCGAACCCTGGCTTGTCAGCAAAAAAGTGCATATGTGTGTGTGTGTGTGTATATATATATATATATATATATATATATATATATATATATATATATATATATAAAATATACATTTTTTGCTGACAGGCCAGGGTTTATATAGTTTTGATTGTATATGTTATATATATATATATATATATATATACAGTGGTGTGAAAAAGTGTTTGCCCCCTTCGCCATTTCCTGTTCCTTTGCATGTTTGTCACACTTAAGTGTTTCGGAACATCAAACCAATTTAAACAATAGTCAAGGACAACACAAGTAAACACAAAATGCAATTTGTAAATGAAGGTGTTTATTATTAAAGGTGAAAAAAAATCCAAACCATCATGGCCCTGTGTGAAAAAGTGATTGCCCCCTAAACCTAATAACTGGTTGGGCCACCCTTAGCAGCAACAACTGCAACCAAGCGTTTGCGATAACGTGCAATGAGGCTTTTACAGCGTCCTGGAGGAATTTTGGCCCACTCATCTTTGCAGAATTGTCCTAATTCAGTTACATTAGAGGGTTTTCGAGCATGAACGGCCTTTTTAAGGTCATACCACAACATCTCAATAGGATTCAGGTCTTCATTTTGTTTTTCTTCAGCCATTCGGTGGTGGACTTGCTGGTGTGTTTAGGATCATTGTCCTGCTGCAGAACCCAAGTTCGTTTCAGCTTGAGTACACGAACAGATGGTCGGACATTCTCCTTCAGGATCTCTTGGTAGACAGCAGAATTCATAGTTCCTTTTATCACGGCAAGTCTTCCAGGTCCTGAAGCAGCAAAACAGCCCCAGACCATCACACTACCACCACCATATTTTACTGTTGGTATAATGTTCTTTTTCTGAAATGCAGTGTTCCTTCTACGCCAGATATACTTGGACACACACCTTCCAAAGAGTTCCACTTTTGTCTCATCGGTCCACAGAATGTTGTCCCAAAAGTCTTGGGGATCATCAAGATGTGTTGTGGAGAAATTGAGACGAGCTTTGATGTTCTTTTTGCTCAGCAGTGGTTTTCTCCTTGGAACTCTGCCATGCAGGCCATTTTTGCCCAGTCTTTTCCTGATGGTGGAGGCATGAACGCTGACCTTAACTGAGGCAAGTGAGGCCTGCAGTTCCTTGGACGTTGTTGTGGGGTCTTTTGTGACCTCTTGGATGAGTCGTCGCTGCGCTCTTGGGGTAATTTTGGGCGGCCGGCCACTCCTGGGAAGGTTCACCACTGTTCCATGTCTTCGCCATTTGTGGATAATGGCTCTCACTGTGGTTCGCTGGATTCCCAAAGCTTTGGAAATGGCTTTATAACCCTTTCCAGACTGATAGATCTCAATTACTTTCTTTCTCAATTGTTCCTGAATTTCTTTGGGTCTCGGCATGATGTGTAGCTTTTAAGGATCTTCTGGTGGACCTTACTGTGTCAAGCAGCTCCTATTTAAGTGATGCCTTGATTGTGAACAGGTGTGGCAATAATCAGGCCTGGGTGTGGCTAGAGAAATTGAACTCAGGTGTGGACAACCACAGTTATAGTATGTTTTAACAAGGGGGGCAATCACTTTTTCACACAGGGCCATGATGGTTTGGATTTTTTTTCACCTTTAATAATAAACACCTTCATTTACAAATTGCATTTTGTGTTTACTTGCGTTGTCCTTGACTATTGTTTAAATTGGTTTGATGTTCCGAAACACTTAAGTGTGACAAACATGCAAAGGAACAGGAAATGAGGAAGGGGGGCAAACACTTTTTCAGACCACTGTATATATATATATATTTTTTTTACACACATATATATATATATATAGGTATATATATATATATCATATATATATATATATATATATAATATATATATATAGTTTTTTTTTTTTTGTGTAAATATTCAAATCCTATTTAATGTACAGTTGTGCTTGGCAGCATCTGCCGTCTGAGTAATTTAACCCAAGAAATGAATGTGCAATTAGCAGCCATATTTACCAGAGAATGCTTACTAATCCTCAAGACGGGGGGGGTCAATATTTACTCCCTGCAGGAGATGTGATGATATTTACACAAGATATGTATTTATACCCTCTAATTAGGCCCTTGTAAGGCTATTACTACAGTAGAATGCCATTAAGTTAACACGGCTGGTTACCCATGACATATCCTGGACCATTGCATAGTGACTGGGAACCAAAGAGCATGTTGGCTTATATTCATCTGATGAGAAGAACATCCCTGAACATGTGAACAGTGATACACACTTCCTACGAGCTGTTCAATACAACAAATGAACACATTCAGAGGATAGATGAAAAGCACTACATGCCCCTCTCTCCCTGCCTGCTGCAGAGCCGCGCACACACACACACACTGCTAAAGTCTGTGCCCCCAACTCCCCCCTTACCAGTGACATTTCCTGAGTCCCGGTGCATCCTCCTCACCTCAGGTTGTTGCGTTGTCGGCACTGCAGGGCGGAAGCTGGGAGGCGGGGCACTCGGAGGCGGAGGAAAAAGCTACCTTCTCCTCCTCTGCCTGGGACGGTTCTGGCAAATACTTTTCTCGGACAAAGGGCAGTGGTGGACTGGAAGCCCCGTGGTGGCAGCGGGCAGGTCTTGTTTAAAAACAGTGGGGTGAATCCAGCCCCAATGCTACCTCTATAGTTGTGGATATAGCATCCCTGACAGCAGTCGGCGGAGTGATATTCAGCTGTCAGGGATGCAGTAGCCGGATGTCGCATAGATTTATGACATTTTTTATTATTATTATTTTTTTTACTAGTAATGGTGGCGATCTGCGATTTTTATCATGACTACGACATTATGGCGGACACATCGGACACATTTTTGAGACGATTGACAAGTATACAGCGATCAGTGCTATAAAAATGCACTGATTACTGTATAAATGTCACTGGCAGGGAAGGGGTTAACACTAGGGGGCGATCAAGGGGTTAACTGTGTTCCCTGACTGTGTGTTCTAACTGTAGGGGGAGGGAACTGACTATAGGAGATGACAGATCATGGTTCCTAGCTATTAGAAACTCACGGTCTGCATCTCCTCTCTGAACAGAACATGGATTTGTGTGTTTACACACACGCGTCCCTGTTCTGCCTCTCGTGCCCGCGATCGCTCGCCTGCTATCCCACTTAAAGGAGCCGACGTACAGCTACGACGGCTTGCGGGATCGCGCCGACCTGCCGCAGTATAATGATGGCAGCTGGTTGGCAAGTGGTTAAAGTGTAACTATTATTATTATTATTATACAGGATTTATATAGCGCTGACAGTTTGCGCAGCGCTTTACAGCATGAGGGCAGACAGTACAATTACAATACAAATCAATACAGGAGGGATCAGAGGGCCCCGCTCGTTGGAGCTTACAATCTAGAAGGGAGGGTCAATTGGAACATAAGGTAATACTGTTGCGGATGAGCTGATCGAGAAAATGAAAATACGGTTGTTGTTAGGTGTGGGTAGGATAGGCTTCTCTGAAGAGAAGGGTTTTCAGGGATCGTCTAAAAGTTAAATAAAGTAGGAGATAGGCGGACAGATTGGGGTAAGGCATTCCATAGGATTGGAGAGGCTCTGGAAAAGTCCTGGAAGCGAGCATGGGAGGAAGTGATGAGGGAGCTAGAGAGCAGGAGGTCTTGAGAGGAATGAAGAGAACGAGTAGGTTGGTATTTAGAGACTAGGCTAGTGATGTAGCTGGGGGCGAAATTGTGGATGGCTTTGTACGTAGTTGTTAGTATTTTGAATTTAATTCTTTGGCCGAGTGGAAGCCAGTGGAGGGATTGACAGAGAGGAGTGGCAGACACAGAGTGATTGGTAAGGTGGATGAGTCTGGCAGCAGCATTCATGATGAATTGCAGAGGTGATAGACTATGTAGAGGTAAGCCAATGAGAAGGGAGTTGCAGTAGTCGAGGCGAGAGATGACGAGCGAGTGAATTAAGAGCTTTGTTGTGTCATTGGTTAGAAAGGGGCGTATTTTGGCGATGTTGCGGAGGTTGAGGTGGCAGGATTTGGACAGTGATTGTGTTGCTTGAAGGAGAGTTCAGAGTCCAGGACTACACCTAGAACCTTGGCATGCGGGGATGGGCTGATAGTTGTGCCATCGATTTTGACAGAGAGATCAGGGGAAGGGGCATATGGGGGTGGAAAAATTATAAGTTCAGTTTTGGGTAGATTGAGGAAGTGGTGTGACATCCAGACAGATATATCTGATAGTAGATTGGTGATACATGAGGAGACAGAGGGAGTGAGCTGAGGGGTAGAGAAATAGATTTGAGTGTCGTCAGCGTAGAGGTGGTATTGGAAGCCATGGGAGGCATCAGTTGACCCAGGGAGGAGGCGTAGATTGAAAATAGAAGAGGTCCAAGAACAGAACCTTGGGGGACTCCAACAGAGAAAGGAAGAGGAAGAGGAGAGGAGGAAGAAGAGTTGTAAGAAACGCTAAAGGTGCGGTTGGATAAGTAGGAAGAGAACCAGCGAAGAGTACAGTCACCGAGACCAAAGGTGTGGAGTTTTTTGAGGAGGAGGGGGTGGTCAACCGTATCAAAGGCAGCAGAGAGGTCCAGGAGTAGGAGTACAGAATAATGTCGATTGGTTTTGGCCGTAACTAAGCTGCATCTGGTCACCACAAACTGGAAATGCTTACAATTTCACTTTTAATATTCAAAGCCAACTCACCCATAAATTGACGTTTCAATGCTTTATTTTGTTGAAAACTGGTGCCCAAAACTGAACTGCATTTTCCAGATGAAGTCTTATTAATGATTTGTACAGGGGCAAAATTATATCTCTTTCTCTCTGGAGTCTATACCGTTTTTTATACAAGATATATTGGTAGCTTTAGAAACTGCAGCTTGGCATTGCATCCTCGTATTAAGCCTATGATCTACCAGAACACCCAGATCCTTCTCCACCATTGACTCCCCCCAGCTGTTTTCCTCCTAGTATGTAAGATACATGCATGTTTTTAGCCCCAAGTGCATAACTTTACATTTATCAATATAAACCTCATATGCCACATAGTTGCCCAATAGTGCTTTGAGGTCGGAGACATCCTGTAAGGACGTAAATCCACTGCATAGCTTGGTGTCATCTGCAAAGACTGAAATGGTACTTTAAATCTCAAGTTCTATATCATTCATAAATATGTTAAAAAATAAGGGTCCCAGCACCAGGAGAAGACTGAAAACTCATGGGGCCCCCGGGCAATAGGAGATTATGGGGCCCCCAGGCAATCAGAGATTATGGGGTCACACAGTATACACACAGATTACAATCACACAGTATACACATACATGTACACACAGTATACACAGACATGTTTCTATTGGCTGAGAAGGTACTGGAGAGGTGGGGGTAGCTATAATCTCTGGATTTTTAGACCAAATGGATGTCGGTAAGGGACATTTCAGAAACAGATGTAAAAAAAAACACAGCTTTTTTACATACTGTCCCTGGTTTTACTTAGGCTGGCAATCCTGATGGGGCCCCCTAGTGGCCCGGGGCCCTTGGGCAGTGCCCGAATGGTTGAATGGTCAGTCCGCCCCTGCCCAGCACTGAACCTTGGGGTACACTAACCTTATAATAACTAATAATGACTGAATACAGTCTTTTAGCTAGTTTTCTATCCATTTCCAAACTGAAAATTTTAAGCCTGTAGACTTTAATTTACAGATTAGCTGCGTGTGGGGAACTATGCCAAACGGTGTGGAAAAATCCAAGTATGCATGTCTAGAAGACCCCTGATGTCTCATCTGTTCCCCAATGAATCTAATGTAGTGCAGATCGAACGCTATCAACCTTTTCCCCAGCAAGTGACACCAGGACCTGAAAGTGAAAGTGTAAACAACCTTGCTAATCCCCCTCCACTCTACCTGGCAGCACACACCATGCCAGTCCCGGGTGAGCGGAGTCAGAGAGACATGGCAGAGGCATGCACGGGAATGGGTGGGTTAATACTGACCAATATTTGTGGAAGCGACCCAGTGGCTGTATAGCACAACATACAGTGGTGGCAGTAAAAGAGTTAAGTGCAGCTTTTTTGTGTGCTAATTCTTGTAGCAATAAATCAGTGTTTCTTTACCTGAAGTGAAGGTTTCATGAAAATTCCTCAATGCAAAACAAAGCCATTCTCCAGTCAGAGCTCCTTCTTCAGGGTGATAATATGTTCTGTAGTAATCCACAGGGTCAAACTCATCAATGTAGGTTTGAGATGATGTGTATGGAGTCTCCATGCTGATCTATCTTCTGTCTATGAGAGTATAGGAAGCTTGATTCTATTAAATGCAGTGGACTGCAACTGAAACGGGGAATGTAATACTTTGGAATAAATGGGAAGTTTATGTTTAATTATTGTCATCAATTAAATCTTCAAAATGCTGTGAGTCTGCCAGCACAATGATAGATGGTGGAAACACCTACAAAAATTGGCTTCATTCCACAATTAACAAATCACAAACTTGCACGCATAGTTTATTAGTTTAGCTAGTAGAAGTTAATTACAGATCTGGATGTGTTCTGTAATGTTGATCATGTTTCATTAGTTATCCAAGCAGCTTCTTTAGTTCTATTCAATGTCAGCATACTTGGTGTTTACATTATAGCCCCAACACCCAAACACAAGGTAAGTAAACCAGCATATAGAAAGACCGGTAGATTGGGAGGAAAATAATCATCTCAACAAATGGATGGCCCAACATAGGAGGTCAAACTCTGCAGGTCAGGACGTATGCCGCGTACACATGACCAGACTTTTCGACAGCAAAGGTCTGACGGAACAAATCCATTGGACAATTCGATCGTGTGTGGGCTCCATCGGACCTCTGCTGTTCAAAAATCTGACGGACTTTATAAATTTTTCGTCCGGAACTCCGCTATAGAAAAATCAGTTTGTGTGTATGCTAGTCCGACGGACAAAAAAAAAACAACGCTAGGGCAGCTATTGGCTACTTGCTATGAACTTCATTATTCTAGTCCGGTCGTACGTCATCACGTTCAAATCCGTCGGACTTTGGTGTGATTGTGTGTGGCCAAGTCCGTTCATTCGGAAAGTCTGTCGGAACTCCGCCGAAAGTCCGTCGGGAAGACCGTCGTACCTAGTCCGTCGAAAAGTCCGCTCGTGTGTACGCGGCATTAGTAGTCTTCCTACTCCTCAAACAGAACTGACATTCTTTCAAGATCAGTGAGATGCATGTCAGTGGTCCAGGTACACTGTCCATGATGGAAGAGAATTCACATGGAGACTGGCTGAAGTGGTAAAGTATTTTAATGTTATAGTATTGGGCAGAACAGCAACTTGATATTCACGAACATGTAGGAGTGGGCTAAGCTGGGCACCCAAAACCAGAGGCGGCTCTAGACTTTGTGAGGCCTTAAGCAAAACTTAGACACGAGGCCCCATAATGGGAAAAAATTATAAAAAATGAACTGTTCAAATGCATATATTAACTTAATGTTAGGACCTGGACTTGAACCTGGGACCTCAGCTGTGTCTGGCAATGAGTCTTCTCACTGAGCTATCTGAGATGCTGTACAGCACCTTGTCAGATCCTTTAGACCAGGGGTCATCAACCCCCGGGCCGCGGCCCACCTCCGGGCCGTGGCCTGTTTGCAGCCGGGCCGCGAAGGCTGCACTGTCTGACAAGCGAGCAGAGAGATGACATCATCTCTCACCGCCCGCCCGCCTGACAGCATCACCGCTGTTCCGTGCTCACAGCGGGGCTGCTTTACTGAGGCGAGTGAGCAGAGAGATGACATCATCTCTCACCGCCGCCTGCTTCGCCGCTTTTCCACGCTCACAGCGAGACTGCTATAATGCTGGAGGTGAGGCGGGGAGCAGAGAGATGACATCATCTCTCGCTGCCAGCCCGCATCACTGCTCCTCCGCTGACAGTGCGGCAGAATACCAATTCACTGCTGGAGGTGAGGCAGGGGAGCAGAGAGATGAGATCATCTCTCACTACCCCCCCCCCCCCCCCCCCCCCCATTACCGCTGTTCTCCCTCACTACCCACTACTCCAGGCTTGCCTCTGAACTAATGCCTACACCTGTGCTGCCACCACTGCAGTGACAATCTTCATGTGGTGGCAGGCGACGTGGCAAATGACAAGCTGGATCTGATGGCAAGTGACAATCCAAATCTGGTGGCAGGTGAAGTGGCAAGGGACAAAATGCATCTGGTGGCAGGCAACGTGGCAAGTGACAAGCTGCATATGAAGGCAGGCGACGTGGCAAGTGACAATCCGCATCTGGTGGCAGGGGACGTGGCAATGGACAAATTGCATCTGGTGGCAGGGGATGTGGCAAGGGACAAAAAAAGCATCTGGTGGCAGGGGATGTGGCAAGGGACAAATTGCATCTGGTGACAAGCGACATGGCAAGTGACCAGCTGCATCTGAAGGCAGGCGACGTGGCAAGTGACAATCCGCATCTGGTGGCAGGGGACGTGGCAAGGGACAAATTGCAGCTGGTGACAAGTGACATGGCAAGTGACAATCCACATTTGGTGGCAGGTGACGTGGCAAGTGACGATCTGCATCTGGTGACAGGTGACATGGCAAGTGACAATCTGCATCTGGTGACAGGCGACGTGGCAAGTGACACTCTGGCACATTCTGCATTATGGTGAGTTGAACCATTTCATTGTATATTACAATGTAATAATAGAAATAATGCGCTTCAATCATCCTGACATCATATCAATGATGGTGCCGGGATGATTGAAGCGTCAACACCAGCCATTTCCCAGATAAATTGCCCGCGAAAAGCTGCATACACCGCCCTGGGCCTTGGCACAATTTTCTTAAACAACACCGGTCCCCGGTGCCAAAAAGGTTGGGGACCACTGCTTTAGACAACCCTGCCTTGTTTCGTGATGTCAGCTGAACCTTGAACTCTTAGCTCCTCCCACGAACTTCCTGATATAAGCCATGTCTCTGCACTTCCTCCTTGCCAGAATATTGTGCTATCTCCAGCCTGTATCTCGCTCCTGTATTCCCTGCTGCCATTCATATTTGCTACTGCTCGTTATCGACCCTTGGCTTGTTCCTCGACTACGCTTCTGCCTGATCCAAACCTGCAACTACTCATTACCGACCTTTTGGCTTGTTTACTGACCACGCTTCTGATTGATCCTTACCTGCTCATCCACTACTGAACCCCGGCTTACTCACCTCCTGGTGGGGCGATCCTGAGGACCGCGACCTGGTACTAACACGCAGCTAAATCCATCTCCACCATGAGGAGCTCTGGTGAACACCAGTTAGTACTTAGACTCCGCACCTCAGGTGAGCCTGTGTCATCTGCCAGGGTGACGGCCTGTTTACCTATCCTGCTGGTTAGTGGTAGTCCTGCAACTGCTATAGCAATTGGTCTTCAAGCCTGACCCCTGATCGTGACACTTAAGTCCTATGAACTATGAATTCACAGTTTCTATAAATCTCTCTAACCAATTACTTTTTAATCAACTATCATTAAACATAGGGTGGGTAGGTATGTTTATATATATATATATATATGTGTGAGTGTTACACGCACACAGATATAAATCAAATTGTGCAGCTGCCTACTCATTATCCTCTGTGCTGTCTCGTAAATGTAAAATAAATTTGTAAACAAACTATAAAACCAAAAAAGTAATAATGCAACAAGGATGCAACAAGTGATTTTTTTACAAAAATGGAAAACGTAAAAACATATAAATATGTAACTTTGCATATTTGCTCAGTAACGCAGCCACTGTGTCCATCAAACGCAGCCATTGTGCCATCAAACGCAGCCACTGTGTCCATCAAACGCAGCCACTGTGTCCATCAAACGCAGCCATTGTGCCATCAAACGCAGCCACTGTGCCATCAAACGCAGCCACTGTGCCATCAAACGCAGCCACTGTGCCATCAAACGCAGCCACTGTGCCATCAAACGCAGCCACTGTGCCATCAAACGCAGCCACTGTGCCATCAAACGCAGCCATTGTGCCATCAAACGCAGCCACTGTGCCATCAAACGCAGCCACTGTGCCATCAAATGCAGCCATTGTGCCATCAAATGCAGCCACTGTGCCATCAAACGCAGCCACTGTGCCCATCAATTTCAGCCACTGTGCCCATCAATTGCAGCCACTGTGCAATAAAACGCAGCCACTGCGCCCATCAAACACAGCCACTGTGCCATCAAACACAGCAACTGTGCCCATCAAATGCAGCCACTGTGCCATCAAACGCAGCCATTGTGCCATTAATTGCAGCCACTGTGCCCATTAAACATAGCAACTGTGCCCATCAAATGCAGCCATTGTGCCATCAAACGCAGCCACTGTGCCCATCAATTTCAGCCACTGTGCCCATCAATTGCAGCCACTGTGCAATAAAACGCAGCCACTGCGCCCATCAATTGCAGCCACTGTGCCTATCAAAAGTTGTGAAAAAATTATGATGAGACACCTGTTAGGTATCAATTTACTCGGCGTAACATCATCTTTCACATTATATAAAAAAATTGGGCTAACTTTACTGTTTTGTTATTTTTTACTTCTCAAAACCGTTTTTTTCCAAAAAAAAAAAAAGCGTTTGAAAAATTATTGCGCAAATACCGTGTGAGATAAAAAGTTACAATGACCGCCATTTTATTCCCTAGGGTGTCTGCTAAAAAAAAATATATAATGTTTTGGGGTTCTGAGTAATTTTCGAGCAAAAAATGTATGATTTTTACAAATGCCAGAATAGGCCCGGTATTGAAGTGGTTAAACTCCCAATAATTCATAACATGACCTTGCAGAGATCGATTAATATAATGTTCTTTGACTTGGCACTTGGGGGTGTTTTAGTTTTTCAATACGGTAATATATATATATATATATATATATATATATATATATATATATATATATATATATATATATATATATATATATATTACATATATATATATATACACAATATATTTAAAATTACAGACAGACAGTTATATAATAAATAGTTAGATTATGATATCCCTATTAACATATAACATATACATATTAATATTAGCATATAATAGGACAGGATCACAGGAAATACCTGTTCCTGCTCTGCTCCTCGCCTCGGTCAGCACTGCAGGACAGGGAGAAGGAACACATGATGTTCTCTTTCTCTCTCTGCCTGCAGTGCAATCTGGGAGTTGTAGTCTCTGCAGAACACACAGGCACCAGACGGCCAAGTTGAAGCCTGTGTGCCTGTGCTCCGTGGGAGAACTACAACTCCCGGCATGCATTGGGGCCGCCAAGGGGAAGGGCTAGAGGACGGCGCCGCAGCAGTTGAGCCTGCTATTGGACGCCGGCAGCCTTATCCACGCCCACGGTCATCCACCATGCTCGTCCGCCGCCGCGGATCGCGGCGGTGGTTTAGCTCAGCCTCTGGCGGATTAGCTAGCCTAGTCACTTTGCACAGAGCGCCCACCGGCCCCGCCAGACACAAGTCACACACAAGACACAACGAACAACATTAGGCAAATTAGGCAATCGCCCGACGGCGAGGCCCTCCTGGGGGCGAGGCCTAAGGCAATCGCCTAATTTGCCTAATTAAAGAGCCGCCTCTGCCCAAAACAGAGTCAATTACCTGTCGAGGATCATGTACACTTGAACTAATAAATTGGTGTTCAGGCATGCACTTAATTAACCCGTCCTTTTATGTACCTGTGCACAGCCTGTTGCTATGGGAGATGAATCGCTGCAGAAGGAGTGCCGACAACATCTTCCTCTCTACAAAAGGCTCTCACCTGCCACCATTGTTACCCTTGATAACCACCGTATCTTAACTCTTTGTACTGATGTCTTCATACCCCAATGTGCTGGTGACCCAAATGTAGACTATGTGTGCAGGTTACTTGCATCACACCCCTTTATTAACCTCAGACCATGCAAAGTGTAAAAAGCTGTACTGGAATAACAAAGCAATCACAAGATAACAGTTCAACAGTATGTGCAGTTTTTTTCCTAACATCTCTAGCCCCTAACTTCCGGCTTGTGGCTGCCCCAGCATACTTGCTTAGGAAAGAGTTCATGGTTGGTATCTTCAGGGGGGACTGCAAGTCCCAGAAATCCCCCCACATGTGGAAGGCTTCAGGACACAAGTTTGTAGCAGCTTTGCTGGAATCTGGAACAAAAGAACTCTTCACCCCTTCCTGGCTGGCTTCCTTCCCCTGCAGCAGGCCATGTATTATGGGACTACAGGGCTCAGCAGCCTCTCAGCAGTTTCCCATACAGGCTCCTCTCCCCTCTGGTTGGTTGCATTTTCAGCTGACAGCCTTTCCTCTTTCCTACATGGCTGGAACTCTTCTGGGCAGCGCCTCCTTCCTTAATTTATGAGCACAAGGAGGAGTGCAGGGCCCAGCAGAAGCCCAAGAAAGACCCAGGAAACAAGTTAACGCAATCCCTCCTAGTTGGGGCAGCATTAACTACTACCTGCCTACAGCCACAAAGGACCAGAACACTCACAGCAAAACCGACAAGGCAAAACAGTGTACACTGCAGACACCTGATAGCATCCAACAGAGGAGGTGGCTGGGAGGCAGCCCAACAATGAGGCCTCTGCAGAGGAAAACTACTGAAGCAGGATAGTGTCCCTCCCTACTATTCCTCCATCCTCCACTGAAACCTGTCACTTGGCTAACAAATATTTCCCTAACCAGCTGGACTCTGACTTACCCACTACACAAAATGCGTGCCAACCCGAGGAAGGGACAGTGCTATATATCAGCATTGACCACACCAGAGATGGCTTGCTAGGTCAGTAGAAGGGACCTAAGTTCCCCCTGACTTTCACCTTCCATACACAGTGGCCACCATACAGCGCCACCCTTGCAGGGAGGCCAAACTACATGTGCCTACACTCCCCCTCTTTGACATATGCTGTCCATGGTAATCGTACAAAAATGCATCAACATGAAAACAGAAAAAAAAAAAACGAAAGAAAGGCAATGTTGTGGAAATTTTATGAAGATGTATTTAATATGTATTGTCACAGTGTCTCCCAGTGTTAGTTATCCTGCAGCCCGCTCTAAAAAGCGGACTGGGGCAGACTGACACCAGTTGGGACCCGTTTTGGTAGTGAAAAGCTTCCTGAGGTTGCAGAGAGGTGTTTGCAGAGTGGGGATATGTCCGCCAGCGAAGGGCATCTGTGCGATGCACAGACGATCGTCTGGGGGGATGTATTCACTCTGCAGAGACATTATCGGTTTAGGGGATGTACGCTCGTGTGTCTCTGTGCACATGGCGGGACCGTGGCGTGCACCTACAGATAATCTCCCATCCACAGGAACGGTAGTATACTCCGGCTATGCGTTCTCTGAACAACGCAGAATAATGATTCACGCCAACGGTGAAAACAGGAGTCTTTGTGCGGGGGCAGTGTTTTCACGATTTCAGCCAGCCATGCAGGTTACTGGAGAGCATGGCTTCCAGATACAGGGGGCGGGAAATCGTACACATTTCCTCTGCCCAGACACACACATAAACTACCCTAGTCAATGTTCATTGGTTGAGATTTGTATAACTCCTCCTGTTTGAAGGAATGCCTGTGCTTGATTGGTTGATTGTGAAACTATCAAGCTCTATTGTTAAGTACTGTAAATAAACAGAACACAGAGCTCCAGGGTCAGTTGGTCGAGCTGCGGAGTTAAGGACGTAAGCATGGTGGTCATGTCTGTTTACTTATATGGGAAACGGGTTTAGTAAGATGCATTATACCAAAAGGCTGAAAGGGCACTTATTAGCGCAGGAGACATGGATTACGTGCAGCGTATAGTGGAATTTGCACAACAGTAACTTATGTGGTCATACCCCGTAATTAGAAAACCGAGCTGGCAGCCATCCTCGGCTAGATTGGATGGGGCGGCTGTCCTCAACGGCTGGCTCAAGTTTAACATCAGAGTGTCCTAACATGGGCTGTTCACAAGTCTCAGGTGTCTGGGTGATATCATGGATAGGCATAACACCCTCACTTGAGCTGTTGTCTCTGTCAGCTAGAGAGTCCACAGTAACGTCAGTGAATTCGGGCTCTCCAACTCCAGCAGCCTGTTCCTCAAAGAAATCAGCAGGAATATCACCTTCATGGCTAGCGGGTCCATTGGTAGAACTTCTAGGGGTGGTAGGTACCATTCCTCCAGAACTTCATGAATCTGAGGAAGATCCAATGGGTCAGGATTCTCCCAGGCAAAGTTGGGTGTGATTTCCGGGGGCTCTAGGTAACGCCTGCTGGTTATATAGTGCATTAAATATGAACAATGATTGGGGAGTAAATTGCCTTGTGCGGCCATTCATTTCCCACTCAGATCCTTCCTGACAGGTTTGCCAATCCCCACAACTTTTTTTTTTTTACTGCCAAAGCATGGAAAATCTACTGACAGAGCGCATTTTTTTTACTAAGAACCTGAAATAGCACAGAAACTTCTTTTAGAAACTAAGAGGGGGTGGAGGGAGAGAAACAAAAGGGTTAGGGATCGAGAGGGAGAAGGGAAGGATTGAGAGGGAGAAGGGAGAGGAGAAATAAGAATAGGAGGGAGAGAGAGATGGAAAAGTAGAAGATGGATGAAAGGAAAAAGGTGGGGAGAGAGAGAGTGAGAGGGGGAAGTGAGGAAGAGAGGGGGAAGATGGAGAGAGGGGGAAGAAAGAGAGAGAGATGGGGGAGAAAGTGAGACGGGGGAGTGAGAGAGAGAGGGAATAAAGAGAGAGGGAGACGAAAGAGAGAGGGAGAAGAAAGAGAGAGGGAGGCGAGAGGGGGAGAGAGAGAGACGGGGAGAGAGAGAAAGTGAGAGGAGGGAGTGAGAGAGGGGGGAAGAAAGAGGGAGGAGAGAGAAAGTGAGAGAGAAAGTGAGAGAGGGGGTGAGAGAGAGGGGGAAGAAAGAGAGGGAGGAAAGAGGGGGAAGAGAGAGAGACGGGGAGAGAGAAAGTGAGAGCGGGGAGTGAGAGAGAGGGGGAAGAAAGAGAGAGCGAGGAGAGAGGGGGAGAGAGAAAGTGAGAGAGGGGGAATGGGAGAGAGGGGGAGTAAGAGAAGGGGGGTGAGAGAAAGTGAGAGATGGGGGAATGGGAGAGATGGGGAGTAAGAGAAGGGGGGTGAGCTAGAGGGGGAGAGAGAGAGGGGGAGAGAGAGAGGGGGAAGATAGAAAGAGGGGGTTTAAAGAGAGAAGGGGGAGAGAGAGAGAGGAGATGTGAGAGAAGGGGGGGGGGGTGAGAGAGTGATAGAAGGGGGGTGTTCAGTATGTCTGCTACTCACAATCATGGCCCCAGGCTCATCTCCCCTAGGGTCAGGCAGCCAGGATCTAGAGCCGCTGTGTGCTCTATATTGAAATCTGCCACCTTCATAGCAAGCCCTTTCACAGAAACGTGTGAAAGTAAGGGGGTGGAGTATGGCGCAGGACAGACATAGCAGGGGTAGGATGGGAGGTGGCACAGACTCAGCCACCTCCTTCCTGTTTGTAGCAGTTTGGGCACTGCCGATCAGATTGGTACGGCACAGTACACCCGCCCCAGCTCACAGGCACCCTTCAGCCCGGCTGGAAAGGGAGATGATACAGCAGATCCAGCGCTGCTGCTAAAATAGGATGAATTACTTCAGGGTTGCACACCGGATGTCACTGGCACACAGGGGTGATTAGGGTGTTCCCAGATGCATCTGGCACACCCCATGCGCACGTCTGTGGTGTCCTGGGATGTCTGATGATGGATGAGATGATCTGATCTTGAATGTCTCCCTGACCTTGCTATTTATTAATTGAAAACCATAGAAAACAACAAGAAAGAGGGCTCACCAACCTAGTACATTATCATAACTATTAAGAAAGTGCTTATTAAGAAAGTAAAACAAGTGGGTACTTTCTAACACATGTTTGACACAAGCATGTCTAGAGACAAAGATGAGACAGCCTCCAATCACCATACTCAGCTGATGGCATGGGACGACCACTAAACGTACATAAATGGCTAACGCGTTTCAAGGGTCGGGCCCCCTATAAAAACCTGCCCAGAGGGTGTAGCTGGTATTATTTACTTTCTTATCATTGGTGGATCAAATTATTGATTAATTATTTGTATAACCACCAGCTTAACACCAGCTTAACTTGGCCACCAGGTGGCATTCTGAGACCAGAATTCTCTATACTTAGGTTTCCAGGTAGAACTAATTTTCTAGTATCTAATCTTTATAGTTTTAATTGTATTTTATTTAATCATATTTATAGTTTTAATTGTATTTTATTTAGAAGGCATATAACACCAGTGTGAATTGGATGTGGGTTTTCCCCTCATCTAATTTGAATGTCAGGAGATTGTGACTGACTCTCTATAGAGTCGGTTCACATATCTCTGGAGAGGCTCCAGTGCAAATTGCACAGGAGTCCTATGAGTTTTCTGGTCCATTTCAGGTCCGAATTCAGCCAAAAATTTGGGCTGAAATGGTCCAATTGTGAGTCGCTCGGTTCTTCAGTGTGAACCCAGCCTCAACTTAGTGGGCTGAGCAAAAAAAACTGAAGAGCTCGGGAGGAGCTACTGTACTAACAATCTGGTGTTAGTACAGGGATCTCCCTGCTGAGCTATTGTGTCCTGATGGGGACAGCCCCCCGCCAGAACACACCAATCGACTCTCTCCCATTGGCTGAGAGGACTGATCGGATGTCGAGCGGCAGACCTTTTTCAGTCATGCCCCTTCAACAGAACCATCCCAATCCCAACCATTCGATCGATCCCAATTCTAATCATTCTGAAAATTTGGAATTCGTTAGAAAAAGAATAAACGAAACAAATTTTGAAGAATTTCAACAAAATGCATTTACTATTCCTTACTATTTCATTCGGAGATACGGATATATCCGAATCTCTAAATAATCAAAAATTCACCCAAATTTGTATTCGGACCAAAACAAATTGCACATGTCTGCTAATCTTAAAGACCCGATTGAAGAGTGTCAGAGAAGCAGAGAAAACCTGCCTGCGTGGGTTTCCTCCGGGTACTCCGGTTTCCTTCCACTCCAAAGACATGCTGGTAGGTCAATTGGCTTCTGTCCAAAATTGGCCCTAGTATATGAATGTGAGTTGGGGACCTTGGATTGTGGGCTCCTTGAGGGTAGGGACCGATGTGAGTGTGCGATGTATGTGTGGAGCGCTGCGTAAAATTGACGGCGCTATATGGGTACTTTAAATAAAATAATAATATAATAGATGAGCATCTTAAAGAGGTGTATCTCTCAAAATTTTTTTATTAAAAGTCAGCAGCTACAAATACTGCAGCTGCTGACTTTTAATAATCGGACACTTACCTGTTCCAGGGTCCAGCGATGGTGGGTCGAAGCTCCGCTCTCCCCCCGATACGCTCGGTGGCACCGGCATTGCAACTGTGGGCACCCGGCTGTGTCATCTGGGACACGTGACAGGTCCCAGATGACTGGGGAGCCCCTCCTGCACCGAGGGGAAGTGATGTCACCAACCCAGGCAACGCAGGAGGCAGACTACGAGGGACCCCCTAGCAACAGGCATTTAGAGGTATGTAAAAAAAAAAAAATTTTCCAACTATTTTTTAGTTATTTTTTTTTTTTTTGGAATTTTAAGCCTTTTTTCTTTTTTTTTAGGGGGAAACACCACTTTAATGAGACACAATGTTCAAGCATAGGGGCAATTATAGACACGCACCTCACTCAGGTTGAACTGGATGGACTGGTGTCTTTTTATTTAACCTTACTAACTATATAACTATGTAAAACAATTATTGTGGTGCCGTTCTGAACAAGGAGGCCCTGGTTTCCGCTATTAATTAGTAATAGTAAGTAATAGCTAGTAATGATAGCTGCTCCTTGTCACTTACCATGCAGGAAATGTTGTTGCTCTAGGAAGCATTGGCAGCATGCCAATCTACAGAGACTGTGTCTGACTGCATTCTTATTTAAAGGAAAAAACTGATAGCGGAGGGTCTTCCGCTGTTGGTTGTGGACATAAGCTATAAGTGCAGAAATCCTCCACAAACAGTACTTTCTATCGAATATGGAAAAAGTCCTTTGCAAGGTTAAAAGAGTTTGATCTGTTCATCCTAAAGCCTGCAGAAATTGTATGTTTCCTTCAGACAGCTCAGGAATGAAAACTGGGCTACAATACTTTAAAAGTGCAAGTGTCAGCCTTGTCTGCTCTGATCGGAGGGAAGTGGGCTGAAGACGTCTTGGTGCAACAATTTCTGTTGGCGGCCATGAACTAAAGGCCACCGTGGAGAACACTCTTTCCGTCATGGAACTTAACTTTGGTTGGCCATGCATATAAAAATGCAGCACATTTTTGGAGTGTGGGAACAGCATGGAAATTACATCGTGCAAAAGCACCATGCAGTTTCAAGGACACTGCATTTTTAAAATGCTGCCTGCACCCTTACTCTGTGCGAAACGCAGACACAGCAGCCCATTCAAATATGAACCAGGCCTAAAAGAAGTCCATCAAGCAGTGTTGTTTCACTATGCCTGTGTGGAAGATGTCATGTGTGTGCCAGTACCACTGTGGCCCTTGCTCTCTATTTACAGAATAACAGCCATAGCAAGGTCAGGATTTAGGAACAGCATAGGGGAGAAGCACATACCTGGTCTTGGCCAGCCAAACTCCTCTCACCATCTGCAAGCTCTTAGTACTGCCAGCTACCCTTCCCACTATAAGCTCCTACCCTGTGGCTTCCCAAGCATACAGGCAGAATGGAATGAGGCGGGGTCAGAGTACCATTGGAGCTCATGGCCCTTCCTCGCTGGGTATTCGGGAATAATACAAAGCACACCATGCCGCTGCCTGCCTCCTGGAGTCCTGTCCCATGTACAGTGTGTGTACCTGGTCATTCTGCAGTGCCAATGGGGCCCCCAATTTGTGAGTAGCGCAGGCTCAAGGGGCAGCTGCTTTGGGCCCCAAAACAATAATTGGGCCCGGGGTAGCTGCCCCTTTTGCCCCTCATTCAGGGCTGGACTGGGACTAAAATTTGGCCCTGGACTTCATCCAGCCCAGCCCACTTTAATTTTGCAAACATGCACAAAAACAAGTGAACAAGTGAAGGGGGAGGGCTAACGTCGTGCAGGAACATTGCTACAGGCTCATTGGCTGGAATTTCAGAAACCGACATTGCTGCACAGCCATTGGCTGCCTTTCAGCAATGCAGCGGTGCTGGGGTTGAGCCGGGTTGCGCACTATGAAGTGAGGTGATGGGCAGTGCGGATGACAGGTCTCTCCCATGCTGGTTGGACATGGCCAACTCTGATGGCCACCCAAGCCAACCCCCCCTTCACTGTCCATTAGCTGTTCTATTTTTTTTCTATTATAGACAGTACACAGTGGCGACTCTAGGAACAATATATACGGGGGGCACATAAGATACCACAGTCAAAACTGGGGTGGGGGGGCAATGGTATTTTTTCATGGTATAACTACTTAAAGTCCAATGATGTACAGGAAAATATAGTGTATATAGTGCAGGAGTATGTAAGGTACAATATAGTGTATATAGTGCAGGCTTATGTAATGGACAATATAGTGTATATAGTGCAGGAATGTGGAAAAGAAAAAACCTTGGATAAAAACGTGGCCACACACAACGACAAAATGGGGCTAAACTGTAATTATTGCAAGCCATTCTAGATCTAAGCTAAATGAATAAGGCCTTCGCCCTTCATTATTACAAATTGGCAGCATTGGCAAACTGCACTCCCAATAATGTGTGGACCTCCTTCAGCTGCTATAAATCTCAATGTATATACAGTACCTTCAATAATGATATATTAAATATCATGAATATACAGGGCGTGGCCTAGGAGGACATGTGAGCGGATGTCTTTCTCAGCAGCTCCGGCTTTCCCCCGCTACAATCCTGCTCAATCCTGGCTTGATCTGCCCTAAATCACCAACTGAGACTACCGCCGACATCAGAGGCCACTACTGCTTCACCGGATGGTGAAATTGCCGGATGGGCAAAAGGAGAAAACAAGCACCGGCACGAATGAGCGTCAGCACGAGATCGGGCCAAGATGGCCGCCGCACTACCATCTCCGCTCACTGCGCCTCTCCGGCCTCCACACCGGACCTCTTTGGGGACGCCTCTCCACTGTCCTCCCCGGAATACCGGACTCCCAGACCCTGATCTCGCAAACATCAGAGAGAGAGGAAGCAGTGGAGGACGACACGGGGCCTACGCTGGCGGAGGTGCTGCAGACCATTAAGGTAAATCATACTGCTTTAATGGGGACAGTAGCTGAGATAAGGAGTGACTTTACACTGTTGCGGCAAGACGTCCACAAACTAAGAGGCAGGGTGACTGAGACAGAAGACCGCATAAGCGAACTGGAAGACACAGTTAACCCCATCCTACCCAAGCTGAACGCTACGGGCGGGAAAATATCCTCCTTGGAATCCAAGATGGACGACCTCGAGAACCGCCTCAGGAGGAACAACCTGAGGCTGGTTGGTCTCCCTGAGAAGGTGGAGGGGTCTGACCCGGTCGCATTCCCTGAAAGCTGGCTGGAGCAGGAGTTTGGTCGCAAGCTTCTGTCCCCCTGCTTTGTGATCGAACGGGCACATCGGGTCCCGGACAGGCCTCTCCCCGCTGGCAACCCCCCACGTACAATGATAATGAGACTCCTAAACTACAGGGACAGGGACTCTATCCTGCGAGCTGCCAGGCAGAAAGGCAGTCTCAAGATCAATAATGCCACGGTCTCGCTGTATCCTGACTATTCAGTGGCGGTCCGCAACCAACGCGCACAATTCCAAGCAGTCAAGCAAAAACTGCGAGACCATGCGATTCAGTACTCCATGCTATTCCCAGCTACCCTGCGTGTGGTCCATGAAGAGAAAGTTCTTTTCTTCCAGTCGCCAAAGAATGTCATCGCATGGTAGGAAGCCCTGCCAAGACCCCCTCGAGCACCTGCTGATTGATGTCTGCCAAGAGAAATGACGACCGTGTTTTTCTACTATTTCTGAGGTTTTCTTGTTTTTTTGCCTGGAAGTGATCCCTTGCAGTGTGTTTGCCTTTATTAGTTGTTTGTAACACTGCTCTGAGTCACAAAGGTATCACTGAAGATCAACCAAAGTTGCCCCTTTTTTGCGGGACACAGCCTACTCTTCTGCAGATGGGTATGCAGGAGCTGCATCCACAGAAAGATGTTAGGCCACAGTGGTGGCACTGACTTGCTACAGTTGAGCATATGGGTTCCAGGCCATGCGCCCCATGCATGGCCCTAGTTTCGGGTACATGATGAATTTATGATTTTGTGTTTCAAACTTCATCATACCCGGGATATCTACTAGACTCTTGGTGGACAGATTTAAGTGTGTTATTGCTAAGAATTACAGTCCTACAATATAAAACGCCAAATTTCTATGCAAAATAATTGTACCGCTTTGAGATGCAAAAATCTGACATAATCATACCACCAGGGAGGCTACAAAGAAAAACAACCAGAGGGCGCACCAGCCTTGTGCATTACCTTCGCAACACTAATGTATAAAGGATAAAAATTCATACTCGCAAACGAGTATTGAGTCAAGCATATAATGTACAGTCCATCAATTGCATCATCCAGAAAGATCAGCTGGCCAGTTACAATGGTGGGATGTGTAGTCCAAAAGCATCTGACGCATTTCGAGGGTGTCCCCTCTTCTTCAGTAGCTCTTCAGTATTTTGACTCAATACTCGTTTGTGAGTATGAATTTTTGTGCACCCTCTGTCTGTTTATTTTTCTTTTTCTTTTTAGAGTTTCCTCTGGGTTTCCCCCAACGTGTTATGAGTGGCAACACAGCTGGCGTGGTGGTTTGATTATCGAAGACTGCTTTATACTATTCCTTCTGATCTTCCCACGGCCAGCTCTTTTTTCTGTACTAATATGACCCCTACCAGCAGGTCCTTCTGTCTCCATTATTACAGGGCACTTAAACTTCATTTACAGTGATAGAAGGCCCTAGGCAGACCACTCAACACACACCAACTCTCTTCTTACCTCAGCCTAATACATAGCACTCTTGTGTACATCACAGAAAGAAGGTGTCTAAGCCAAATTGCTTTATAAAAAGCTGATTTTACTTTAACTTAAAGGAATGTGAATAGTCCATTCAACAGAACAGCTTCACAAGATGTATTTTGTATTACACAGTCTAACTCCACAAAGTGAGTAAGCCACACTTACTAATCATGGGAAAATAAAAGTGTGCATCCAATAACTGTACAAGGATGAAGTGCATCTGTTTCTCATAGGCACATGCCTACTGGTATATCTGGCCCTGGCTTTAGTAAATTATACAAACAAACTAAAGTTTGGAGCTTAATTGATGGAAGACATTGACTTCAGTCATCCAGCTCTTAATTTGAGGACAAATTGCTCCACAGTACCTGCAGCGAGAGAGGTCACAGAGGGCATGTTTAGAGATGAATTAAAATTTGTTGAGAGCATATAATTACTTGAATGACCTTAGCCTAGGCCACTGCTTCAGATTAACGTGAACTCCAGGAAGATTAAAAAAAAGAAACAAAAAAAACACACATACACACATACACACCATGAATGCAGTTATGTATTTATTACAACAATCATGAAAATCCAGCTGGATGAATGTACTTTACTGGTCGTTTGCAAGTTTTAAAAGCATGGAAATAGTAATGGCTATCAGGATCAATCTGGTGTATCTATATGGGTGTTGGCCCCATTGCAGACCTTGGGCTCTTTCCCACCCCCGCCCCCCTTTACTGTGACTAAACCCTCCAGCCCACGCTATACTACCACTACTATTATGCAGAAGAAAGAGTTCTGTCCTTTCATCTGGCTACAAATTATAACACCCCTTTGGCTTGCATTTTCTAAGTACTAGTAAGTGTAAAACACTGGAGGCTGGGGAAAATTGTGAACAGAAATGGTCCAGTATCAGCTGTGAATGCAGTTTCTATGCCACCGCACCTGTCCTTGAGTTATTCGTATCTAGAATACCTTGATATTTATAAATGTTTACTAATATTAATGGGAAAAAAATCTCTTAATTTCAATTTGGCTTGGATTTAATTGATTTGTGCTGTTTCACTAGCTTTGTTAATTATAATAATTATTTGGAAAGTAACAGGAGAAATTACTGATTAGAACCTGGGTAGAAAAAAAATCATGTAATTTGCCCTATGAACATGGTTTACGAGCATGGACAAAGTAATAGCTATCCTGATCAAAGATGACCTTTCCTGGTTTTTCAGTAACTGCAATGACCTTTAGTTTCACAATTTCATATCCAGCCTTCTTAAATGCCATCTCCAGTTCTTCCTTATTAATGGCCAGGCAGGAGAATATCTTTTGACCAACATAATAGTATGTACAGTTAAGCACACTCTGAATTACTATGTGACCCCCTGGTTTAACGAGGCCCTTAAGATTCCTCAAAGTATCGGTGAAAGATTCTATGTCTTTGCAAGGTGCTTCTAAACAGAGGCAACTAATCAGGCAATCAGCTTGTGGCATCTCCACCGGGTCATATGGGTTCTTCTTCAGAGCATCACATTTCAGAACTTTTGTCACTGTTCTCCTCAGTTTTTCCTCCTTCTTCTTACAGCTCTCATTGTCACTAAAAGAGGACACACCGTATAGAGTGTTGGGATTGCACATATTTACAATAATCTGTATAGTAAATAAGTTCTATACTGATTGAAAGAAACCAGAGTACCTGTTACAAAGCTAAGTAAGAGCCTTGTTTTGTTTGGCAAATGGGAATGGGAAGAGTAGGTTCCATCAATTCCAATAAATTTGTTCTAAAGGTTTTGCCACTTGCTGTGCCCTTCCACACTCCTAAATACTTACCTAAGTCCTGTATGGATCTAGTGCTGTTCCTGCCTATTGGTCTTCTCTACATTGGCTCCTGCTGCTGTCAGTTAAGTCCTGTGAGCAGAGAGTGAGGGGATGGGGCCAATGGATGCACACAGCCCAACTCGGGATTGAGCCTGCACATCTGCCCCCATAGCAAGCGCTTGCTATGGGGGCAGATGCAGAAGAGTAGAAGTTCTTTGACAGGTAATCCAAGAAGAAGTGGTTCCGGGTCGCTCTATCCAATACCAATGCACAGAGCAGGTAAGTATACATTGTGTATCATTTAACCCCTTTTCACTTTAACCCCTTTTAATAATGGGGACTTTCACCCTTAGGCCAATTTTCAGCTTTCAGCGCTGTCGCACTTTGAATGACAATTAGGCAGTTATGCAACTCTGTACCCATATGAAGTTTTTATCATTTTTTTCTAGACAGATAGAGCTTTGTTTTGGTGGTATTTATTCACCACTGGGTTTTTCTAAAGACTGAAATTTTTGAATTTTTTTTCTCTTTAAACATTTTGCAAAATAAGTAATTTTTCTTCTTCACTAATGTACGCTTATGAGGCTGCACTGATGGGCACTGATGGAAACTGATAAGTTGCACTAATGGGCACGGATAACCTGCACTGATGGGGCAGCACTGATGATCAGTGTAAACGGTGTGCTGACAGACTTGCCACTTATTGGCAATCCTTTCCTCACACAGACACAGCATGTGAGGAAAAGCCTGCCGATAACCGGCAAGTCTGTGTAAATGTGATCAGCTGTGATTGGACATAGCTGATCACATAGTAAAGGGCCACTGTGATTGGCCTTTTACCTTGATCTGTGATCAGCTGTGTCCAAAGGATACAGCAATCACAGAGTGAGCCTGATGTGCTCCTTAGGGGGTACTTGGGAGGTGTGCTCTAGGAGGACATCCTTGGACACCCTCCAAGAAGGAGAGAGCAGCTATAGCCTAAAGAGGGCTACAGCGCAGTATTAAAGTAGTTAAGTTATGATTTAGAACCATAAGTAAGTTACAATTTACATTAATGAATTTACAAATTGTTTTCTATATTTAACTTTTGTAGATTTCACCTAGGTGCAAGACCCCCCAAAAAATATTGTGCAGGTCAGTTCCTTTTACAGCACTGTCCTTTAAGATGGTATGAGGCAGGATTTTTACCTGGCTATTAGCTGCCTCCTACTTCCGTTAAAGCTATGGAAATAATATGGTGATATGGATTCTACATAACTGCAGTTACTCCTATTTCAAAAAGAGGAGATCTGGCAGTTTTTTTCACCCCACAATAATTGAGATGTGTTTTTCTGTAAACTGTAGTTTTCTATGTGCCCTATGTAGCACCCTACTAGTGTAGGATGCTAGACAAATTTACTTTTTGGCTCCTTTTGTAGTCAAGGGAGTAGTGATTGATTGCTCTGGTTTGTTCAGGGTTTCACAAGCTGGAACTTTCATTGCTTCCCCCTGCTTCTGTAAGAAGTTTCGAGAATATGGAGTTGGGCGAGTCAAATGGCCAGAATTAATATGTATTATTCCCTAAACAATCCTTGGAGGGGAGTGCCCAGAAGGTGGCTGGGGAGGTGATAAATGGTCTGGAGTCCTGGAGAGATTGCTCTTTTCTTTTCAAGGAGGTTTCCAAAGCCTCTGGGGCTTGTGTAGCTGTTCTTTGGGGTCTCAGCTGGGGCAGAGCTGAGAGCCTGAAGTGACCTTTTTGAGGAGCTAGCTGTAGGACACCATAAGGGATCTGGCCTGGAGAAGGATTGTCTCCCTCACTGGACCATGTTCGGAGAAAGCTGGAAGGTGTTCAGCTGTCCTGGGGACTTGTGAGTACTGACCCTGAGTTGTGATACTTGAGGACTGCGTTGCTTTGGGATGTAAGTACCAGAAGTAGCTATAGCCTTAGACAGCTCTCATAGTGTCTCAGAGTACTTTCCTCTCCCCCGTTTCCCCAGTGGAACCTGTGTATGCAAGACTAGAGAAGAGAATCCTCTTATTACTGTGCAAGCGTTTTGAAGAATCCCATGTTTAACCCCTCCCCTGTTTGAAGTTCTTCAAGCAAAAAGACATCCCCTAGATTAAGTTATTGGAGGTGGTGTATATGGAGTGGTGCTTGTGGGGACAGGGGCAGCCTCTGTACCATTTGGGAAGAACCAGCTATTACAAGCGGCGTCCTAACGTTATACCAATTTCCACCATGATGCTGCATTGAGGTGGATGATGGTGCATTGCGTAAAAAAGCAGACATGCTGCATTTATTGCAACATACCTCACCTCAGGTTAGTGTATTCACAACAGTGAAGAAGTGAATGAAATTGAGTGACATTTCAATAAAGTTGAAAAAAAAAACAGCACACAGTGCCTTGTGTTTAAACAAAAAGCACCGCCCCCACACAACGTACACCAACCCACACCTGTTTTAGTAAAGTAAATATTGGGTTAGATACAATATGGTATAATATATACTAACTAGTCAGGGAGGGCAGGACTGCTGTTACACAAACACATTATCCTAATAACACAATTGTGACACACCTGTTACCTTCCAGCTCACACACAAACTTGACAATTTTAGTCCAGTCTAATGCATCGGGATCCTTCCTCAGCCACTTCTGTAGCTGTGTTCGGTTTTGCTCAAGAAAGTCGGAAGTGATGATATTGCTGAAAGCGTCACAAGCAGAGAGAAGCTGATAAATACCGGGTCCAGCTCCAAAGTCAATTAGTAGGTCTCCTTTAACACCACCTTAGGAAACAAACAACAGAGTGGATAATTTTGTTTAGAAGCATAGAGGAGTCAATGCAAAATCAGATTTATTCTGATAACACTGATGGTTAATGTTCAACATACACTTGTATGCAGTTGTGTATTTAGGTTTTGTGCTGCCCTAGGCCCGACTAAACTTGTGCACCCCCTAATCTAAATATGACCCATCCCTTCCTGTCAATGTCACGCCACTTCCTGATTAAGACCCACCCTGTCACCTGTCCTATTTAGGCTCCACCTTTTCCTCATAGAGCCCCACCGCTTCCTCTCTGTACATTAAAAGTGGATACCAAGTGCAGCCTCATCAGTGCCCATCAAGGCAGCCTCATCAGTGCCCATCAAAGCAGCCTCATCAGTGCCCATCAATGCAGCTTCCCCAGTGCCCAGATTTGGTATGAGTAGAATGCAATTGGAGACCTTTATTGGGTACTGATGAGGCTGAATTGATGGGCACTGGTGAGGCTGCATTGATGGGCACTGGTGAGGCTGCACTGATGAGGCTGCGCTGATGGGCACTGGTTAGATTGCATTGATGGGCACTGGTGAGGCTGCATTGATGGGCACTGGTGAGGCTGTGTACATGTGTCCATTGATGCATAGAAGAAAAGCACAGTCCTCCCCTAGCACCAAGGACACGGAGGGTTAATTATCAGACAGTCCCTATTTCAGATAACAGGAGATAGGAGAAACAAAGTGAAAGCAGAGGTGTGAGGTTTGTAAGGAGAGACAGTGAGGAGGATCAGTATATTACTTTCACTCCCTCAAGGACATGCATAATGTAGCTGGGTCTGCCAGCTAATGCCACAATCCAACCGATCTAGAGGCTCCACATGCACCTGGAGTCACAACACAGGAGGCTGACCAGTTCTCTCTCTCTGCTCTCCGGTCTGTGCAGAGGGGAGGGGGGAACTCTGAGCACACTCTGTGCTCTATGTGAGAGATGCTGCAGCCAGCAACCTCCAGCAGTGAATGGACTGACTCCGGAGGAGGAGGGAGGGCTTTTTTCATGCGGGGGGCTACCCCCCCACAAAGTGCCGCCCTAGGCCTGGGCCTTGCCAGCCTAGGCCAGAATACAGCACTGCTTGTATGTGTGTTGTAGTCAGTTGGGCCCGTGTAACAAAATTGAAAGCCTTAAAGCGGTTGCAAAGGCAGAAGGTTGTTTATCTTAATGCATTCTAATGCCCCCCTTATACTTACCTAAGCCCCATCTAGATCCAGCGATGTTGTAAGAGTGTGTCGGCTGCCCGGGACTCCCCTCCACATTGGCTAAGACAGCAGTGCAGCGCCTTTGGCTCATGCTGCTGTCAAAGTCAGTCAGCCAATGAGGAGATAAAGGGGGCCAGGCCACGGCTCCATGTCTGAATGGACACAGGGAGTTGTGGCTTTGCTCAGGTGCCCCCATAGCAAGCTGCTTACAGTGGGAGCACTCAACAGGAGGGAGGGGCCAGGAGCACCGAAGAGGGACTCGAGAAAAGGAGGATCAGGATGAATATTTGAAAAGCTTTTCAACAGTAAATACTATATTTGCATGTTCACACTGGCTGAAATTTGGTTGATGACTTTGAAGCTTTGTGCCAATAAGAGAATGTGGCTTCACCTCCTTCCAAGCTTCATCAAACTGCTTTAAGCTACTTTCCCCTAGACTTGCATGCACTGGCGTAACAAGAACCTTCAGGGCCCCGGTGCAAGAAACCATGAAGGCCCCCCCTGAACCCCAGCCAGGCCCTTCCCTCAGAGTATGGTAGTGGAACTACAGGGCCCGGTCACAGGTACAACCTTTGTGAGCCCTGTAGTTCCGCCATTGGTATCAGTATTTTTTTTTATTTTATTTTTATTTTTTTTTTATAATCTTTTTATTTTTTTTCCTCAACAAACAAGCAGACAAAACAGAACAGAGCATAACAAAACATCATACACATTGAACCTTAAATATATTAATACAAAAAAAATCCGATTACCTTGCATAGCAGCTATGAATTCAAAATGACAGAGCAATATAGCAACATCTTGAAAGGGTATAATAATTATCCAATAAAGGGGAGGTGGGGTCCCCCTGCAGCATAGGGCCCGGTTGCGGTTGCGACTGCTACACCCCTTATAGTTACGCCCCTGCTTGCATGATGTACTGGACCTTGTGATGCTTCTCAGGAGATATTAAATATTTAAGACACTTCCAGGCACATGGTCTTCCTTCTTTTGCTGTTGCCCTGAGAGGATGCTGCTGTAAGATCTGTCTTGCTCCCCATGCCTTTGGGACCTAGGAGATGGATGTTGCAGGAATCGCCCCTCCCAAGACGAATCCTAAAATAAAGTCCAGTCCCCTCTGGCTTCACAAGGGTCATGTCTTGCCCCTAGATCTCTGTTCTGTTGTGCGGGACCTCTTGGGGGGCAGGCAGGTGAGGAGGGGGATCTCCACCTGCAGTGGAGAAAGTAGACTGCACCTGCTTACATGCATGCCAGATAGCACGGAATTTCTGGAGATTCAGGTACTATCTTTCCTGGATTTGTGGAGTGCTTTATCCCTTCTGGCAACAGGTCACATCTAAAGTTGCCCAAGTAGTGGGTCAACCTACAGTGTATCTTTTAACAATGCTGATGTGGCTACTACCTGTACTTGCTTTTATCCCTAATGTAACTTCTGAGTGTAAAAGGCTACATACATGCTCTGTTTAGTGCAGTTTAATGGGTTATAGCCCTGAGCATTCTCAGACAGCCCCATGGTTTCAAGTTCAAATAAGAATGGACTCCCTGAAGTTAATGGAAAGGATATTCCACATAATCAAATATTCTATGCAATCCTTCTAGATCAAGTGGGATTCTTGGTCTTGGACTGGTATTATGGTTAATATTAGCTGTTTGGTTTAATTGGTCTTCCCCATTACAAGCCCATAATCTGTATACACGTATTAATAATTGGGATCCTTGTCACTAATACATTATCCATCTGGCCACATGCCTTTTAATGTCTATTACTTTCCTTTAATGGTACTTTATGTTATTTCCATTTCAATTACAATGTTCGTTACATACTTAACTTACCACTTACTCAATTTTGACTTGGTCTTCTCTGTATGTATATTCTTTTGTATGTAGCCCAGCACTTTACTGGCCGAAGAGAAGTTTTTGCAGTCCCCCCTTTATTTGCTGTTGTCTCTGTGTCTGCTCACAAAGGACTTCTACACAGGCACAGTCCTAGCAGAGAATTTTACTGTGGAACTGTAATAGTCAGTGCAATGTTGCCTCCATTCACTAGAGGGCACACATTGACACCTGGACTACAAGAGACTCTGTAGAAACATGGACGATTGTGGGGAGTTTAGTTCACTAGGAGGGAAACTCAGCTGTTACAGCATGTGGGATAAAAAACTTCAATTCCCAACAGGAGGGACACAAAAAAGATGAGGAAGAGATATAGTTTTTTTTTGGGGGGGACATAGGAAAAACTCCCTTTTACTGCAGGGAGAACAGGACTGAGCACAGCTTAACCCACCTAAGTGCAGGGCAAGCAGAGAGCATGACATCAAGCAAGGAGACACATGCTGGGGATACCATCAGGAAAGCCCTCTTGCCATGCACATTGACAGAAAGCCGCTGTGTACACAAGATTGGTGAGTGGCAGCTTGCCAGCCATACACTGCATCTGCTAGCACAGAGACAGATTTTCCAGTTAGGATCACTTTCTCACTGCATGCAAACTCTTAAAGGGACAGTACCTCAATGTGTCAACACAATGTTCTGGGCCCCATCTAGCTGGCCAGCAGAAGGTGTAGAACAATTGTTTCTTTATTACTTACTGTTGCTGTGCAAATCCCCCATTAGGTTATTTCACTTGTTAGGGTTACCCTTAGTATAGCAGGTTAGTAAATCAACCTAAAACTGTTCACTGCCTGTTGAGTAAATGGTTGAAACTGTTACATTATCACTATCTGATGCTGTTTGACCTGTATAGTACAATATTGTTCTTATTGATTTACCATTGTCAAGTTTCTCCACATTCATCTGTGGCAATATACTTTACTACTATTTAAATGGTTTGGTGTCATTTTTGTGGTGCATATGTGTTACTGTGTCTTGGTGAGATTATATACAGTGAGGGACATAATTATTTGATCCCTGCAGATTTTGTAAGTTTGCCCACTTACAAAGAAATTAAGGGTCTAAAATGTTTATCATAGGTGTGTTTTAAATGATACACTAGAGACATAATATCAATCAAAAATCCAGAAAAAAAACACATTATACAAATGTTATAAATTGCGTTGCAGTTCAGTGAGTAAAATAAGTATTTGATCCCCAAGCAAAACATAACTTAGTACTTTAAATAAAATAAAATATCCTATAGCATTAGCAGCGCTACAAAGAATCCTTCCACCCAGTGTGTTCCCAATAAATATGTGTTGTACAGATAAATGTCCATGAATTGTAAAATCTTGGAGGAGAAACTTCTTCCCTCCAGAACACTGAGGATGGGTCATGGATGGGTTTTCTAGCATGACAATGACCTAAAACATACCGCCAAGGCAACAAAGTATTAGCTTAAGAAAAAGCACATTAAGGTCATAGAGTGGCCTAGCCGGTCTCCAGACATTAAACCTATAGAACATTTATAGAGGGAGCTGGAACTTCGAGTTGCCAAGCGACCAAGAAACCTTAAAGATTTAAAGAAGATCTGTAAAGAAGAGTGGACCAAAATCCCTCCTGAGATGTGTGCAAACCTGGTCACCAACTACAAGAAACGTCTTACCCCTGTGCTTGCCAACAAGGGTTTTTCTACGAAGTACTAAGTCATACTAGCACAAGTGGATCAATCAACCTTGGTTAAAGCGGTTCTGCACTGTCTGTAGTGTTTTTCTATCTTTAGTGCAATGCAGTAGATTATGAGATGTAAATCAGGTACTCACGTGTCCTATTTCTGTGACTCTCTGCTGCCGGTTTTCGTCATTTAAAATCATTTTTAAAAATCTGTCCTGCTGGTTGCCATCTTGCCTATGGGCATGTGAACCCACACAGGCACTTCAGATGGCCCAGCATGCACCGGCGTTACTGCGCCGATCTCGCACGTGCGCAGTAACGGCAAAGAGTAGCTCACGTTCCCGGACATCTTCCGAAATCTCGCGAGATTTCGGCACATCTGCCGACATCTCGCGAGATTTCGGAAGATGTGACCGAAATCTCGAGAGATTTCGGATTATGTCTGCACTGACTCCTGGGATCAATGACACCAGATCCCAGGAAACAGTGCGGCGTGACGACGATCGACGCAGAGACCCCGCCCACCGCCGTAGAGACAGAGGAAAGTAAGTCAGCGATTACAAGGTAAGTGAAAAAAAAAAACACACTTCATTTAGTACTCTTTGCCTGATTTGGAAGGCAAAGAGATTTACTAAATGAAATGTGTGCAGAACCGCTTTAAAAGATACCTCTCTCCCAGCGCACATAGATATGACTAATAGATGTTATACAATGTTTTAAAATTGTTCTAAATTAACACAATAGCAGTTACAATAAATTGCACAATGGTAAAACTCTTTCATTTAAAATTCACCTATGATAAAAATTATAGACCCTTAATTTCTTTGTAAGTGTTCAAACTTACAAAACCTTCAGGGGATCAATTAATTATTATCCCCTCTGTATATTATGTACACAGATGTAAATTGATGGAGAAAATCCATATTCCTTTTTTATGGCTCACTAATACATAAAAATGCATTTCGAGTCTGGTATAGGGATGGTTTTACCTTGACTGACCTAATCCTGCAGGAATGTCATTACAAACAGACCAAATGACCAAGCCTCTTCAGGAACGTGTGCTTTCTTCCTTAACCACTTCAATACCAGGCACTTAGACACCTTCCCGCCCAAGCCAACTTTCAGCTTTCAGCGATGTCGCAATTTGAATGACAATTGCGCGGTCATGCTACACTGTACCCAAACAAATTTTTTATCATTTTGTTCCAACAAATAGAGCTTTCTTTTGGTGGTATTTGATCACCTCTGCGATTTTAATTTTTTGCGCAACAAACAAAAAAAGACCGAAAATTTTGCAAAAAAACTTGTTTTTCTTTGTCACTGTTAATTTTTTTTGTAAATAAGTGCGTTTTCTTCTTCAATGATGGGCACTGATAAGGCGGCACTAATGGGCACTGATAAGGCGGCACTTATGGGCACCGATGAGGTGGCACCAATGAGGTGGTGGCACCGATGAGGTGGTACTGATGATGGGCACTGATAGGCGGCACTGATAGGTGGCACTGATGGGCATTGATAGGTGGCACTGGTATGCGGCACTGATGGGCACCCAGGTGGCACTGATGGGCACTCATAGGCGGCACTGATGGGCACTCATAGGCGGCACTGACGGGTACTTATGGGTGGCACTGATGCACACATATAGGTGGCACTGATAGGTGGCATGGATGGGCACTGATAGGTGGGCATGGGTGGGCACGGATGGGCACTGATAGGTGGCACTGATGGACGCTGATGAGTGGCACTGATGACACTGATGGGTGGCATTGCTGGGCATCCCTTTTTTAAAAAAATTTTTAAATAAATATGATGCCACTGGGCACTGGCATATTTTTTGCATTTTTTTTAACATGTGGATGGCCATGGGGGATGTACCTGGCCATCCACATGCTGGGGGCTTCCCTGGTGGTCCTGGGGGCTTCCCTGGTGGTCTAGTGTGGGCATCTGAGGGGGGGCTGCGCTGATAAACAATCAGCGCATACCCCCCCTGTCAGGAGAGCCGCCGATCGGCTCTCCTCTACTCGCTTCTGTCAGACGCGAGTGAGGAAAAGCCGATCAACGGCTCTTCCTGTGTACATCGTGATCAGCCGTGATTGGACACGGCTGATCACGTGGTAAAGAGCCTCCACCGGAGGCTCTTTACCGAGATCAGTGTAGCGGTGTGTCAGACTGACACACCGCTCCACTGATCGCCGCGATGCGCGCCCCCATGGGCGCGCGGCGGCTGTTATCCTGAAGGACGTCATATGACACCCAGTCAGGATAACGAAATCACTTCCCGGACGTCAATCTGCTATTGACCGGGCGGGAAGTGGTTAAAAAGGTAATACTGTTTTCTAAGGGTTACAATTGGTCAATACTACACATTACTTCTGTATACACAGTGGGTATAGCAAAGAATCACCCCCTTTAAAATAATCACATTTTGTTGCTTTGCAGCTCGAAATGAAGGCAGACAGTTTTGGTTTTATCCAGCTGTATTTACTCAGTGCAACGTTTAACATCCAAGTAAAAGATATAACACCAACATGTCAAAAGAAAAAAATCAAAAACAGAATCACCGGTTTGGAAAAAGGATCACTCCCTCCTAAAAATGACTTGTAAACTCAATCGGGTGTAGCAAATCACTTTCTCAATGGCACACAAACCCACTTGACTTTCAACTGTGATCAGCTGTGGTCATTTTGATTAGCTCAGCATTTAGCCTAGTTTCACACTGATGTGATATGGTATGCAATTTGACATGTCAAATCGCATACCAAATCGGCAGCAATTGCAACGTCCGAATCGGTACGATGCCGCATTTACAGTGTCGCACCGATTCCCAAAAGTCGTTTCTGTACTACTTTTTGGCGACTTTGGGGTGTGCTTTGTATAGACATCTGTGCAGCAACCCACACAGATGTCTCAGAAATCGCCCCCGAAGTCGGACTGACCTGCTGAACTCGCACGATTCCAATCCTGCTGTCAGTCTGAACCTGGGTGAACACACACATGGATACAAAAAAGATTCAAAGGCCTAGAAGCACATTGAAGTCTATTATTAAGAAGTGGAAGGTATTTGGTACCCTCCCTGGATCCGGACATCGCTCCAAACTGGATGAAAGAGCCAGGAGGAATCTGGTCAGAAAGGCTACCAAGAGGCCTACAGCAACTCTGGAGTAATTGCAGGAATTGATGACAAAGAGTGGTCATTGTGTGCATGTGACAACAATATCACAAATTCTCCACAAATGTGGCTTGTATGGGAGGGTTGCAAGAAAAAAGCCACTCAAGAAAGGCCACATGCAGTCATGACTGAGCTTTGCCAAAACACACCTTGAAGATTCTGAGGCCACATGGAAAAAGGTGCTATGGTCAGATGAGACTAAAATTAACGTATTTTTTTTGCCTCAACACCAAACGATATGTCTGGTGGAAATCCAATACAGCTCAACATCCAAATAACACCATTCCTACAGTAAGCCCAGGTTCACACTGACAGCGGGATTGAAATTGCGTGGGTTCAGCTGAACTTGATTTCATACCCGCATGTCAGTCCGACTTCAGGGGAGCGATTTCAGAGACATCTGTGTGGGTTGCTGCACAGATGTCTTTACAAATCGCACCCAGAAGTCACCAAAAGTAGTACAGAAACTACTTTTGGGAATTGGTGCATTGCCACAAAGTCAGTGTTGCACCGATTCGGACAGTGACATGTCAAACCGTATGCCAAATCGCTGCAATGTGAACCTAGGCTAAAGCAAGGCGGTGGTAATATCCTGTTATAGGTGTGTTTCTCTGCAGCAGGGACTGGAGCACTTGTCAGGATAGAAGGAAAAATGGATGGGGCAAAATACTGGCAAATTCTTGAGGAAAATATGCTGCCCTCTGGCAGAAAGATGTCAGTGGGAAGAAGGTTTACCTTCCAACATGACAATGACCCAAAGCACACAGCAAAAATTACCACACAGTGGTTGAAGGAGAAAAAGGTGAATGTCCTTGCATGGCCTAGTCAGAGCCCAGACTTAAACCCCATTGAAAATCTGTGGAATGACTTGAAGACTGAAGTCTACAAACGGTCACCATCAAATTTAACTGAACTTGAGCAGTTCTACAAAGAAGAGTGGGCAAATATTGCAAAGTCTAGATATGCAAAGTTAGTAGAGACATATCCCAACAGACTAAAGGTTGTAATTAAAGCAACAGGTGGTTCAACAAAATACCGACAGAGTATTTATTTATTTTTGACATGTTGGTGTTATACCTTTCACTTGTCTGTTATAAGTTGCACTGAGTAAATACAGCAGGATAAAACAAAAACCGGGCCTGTCTTCATTTCGGGCTGCAAAGCAATAAAATGTGGTTATTTTAAGGGGGGGGGGGGGGGGTATTCTTTTCTATATCCACTGTGTCTGGTTTGATCATCTTGCCAAGCCTTAGAAAGGAGGGAACACAGTTTTTGTACAACTTTTTTGTGTGACAATTCTTGCAGCAATAAGACTAATAAAGCAGTCAGTTGTTTACCTGAAGTGAAAGTTTCATAAAAATTCCGCAATGTAAAATCAAGCCATTCTCCAGTTATAGTTCCTTCTTCAGGGTGATAATATGTTCTGTAGTAATCCACAGGGTCAAACTCATCAATGTAGGTTTGAGATGATGAGTATGGAGTCTCCATGCTGATCTTCTATCCTCTCTCTAGGAGAGTAAAGGCAGCTTGATACAGTGGACTGCAATGGGAACATGGAATGTAATACTTTGGAATAAAAGAGATCATTGGGAAGGACTTTGCTCAGCATGAAATGTTAAACAGGTTAAACATATCGGTAATTCTCAGTTTAATTATTGCCTCTAATCAAATATTTGTGTGTTCTCCACTGTGATAGATCACAGGAAGATTTAAAGTGATATTTAAAGTGGTGTTTAGAGGTTTTTTTTTTTTTTACTCACCTCTAAATGCCTGTTGCTAGGGGGGTCCTTCGTAGTCTGCCTCCTTCGGTGCCTGGGCTGGTGACATCACTTCCCCTCGGTGCAGGAAGGGCTCCTTCCCTCCTGTCAGTCATCTGGGACACGTGACAGGTCCGATAAGTGTCCGATTATTAAAAGTCAGCAGCTGCAGTATTTGTATTTGACTTTTATTTTTTTATTTTTTTAGGGGAACACCCTTTAAAGTGGTTGTATACCCGTTTGTGATCGGGTTTTTTTTTTTAAACTACCTGCAAGACAAAGTCATAATGAGCTAGTATGACTAGCATACTAGCTCATTATGCATCACTTACCTTAGATCGGGGCCCCTGACGCTGTCCTCTTCTCCCCCTCCAGCCGCAGCCATCTCTTCACAGATACCCTTCCGGGTATCGCCGCTCCGGCCAATCACAGTGCCGCTGCGGCGCTGTGATTGGCCAGAGCAGCGAAGACATTGCCCAGCGCATGCGCGCGGGACACTTCAACTGCGGCGAGCCGTAGTTGTGAATGGGGATTAACCCTGTAAATGCACTGTTGTCTATGGCGCACATGCGCCGTAGATAACGTTGTAAAACGCTCTTTGCAAATATCTCCTAAACCATGTAGGTTTAGGAGATATTTCTTGTACCTACAGGTAAGCCTTAATCTAGGCTTACCTGTAGGTGCAAGTTGAAATTAAGGGTATACAACCGCTCTAACTCAAAAGCAAACATTTATTATATTGCAGCTTGACAATTTTTAGGTGTGATGGCTGCATTTGTTTTTCTTTTTTAGGCTTTCTTTCCTTTATTTCTACCTGGTGATCCTTCCAGTAAGTCTCTTGTTTTTCTACAGAACAAGCTGTCCTGGAAATGTAGCAGTTTAGAATTCTGAGAAAAACCATTTACCACTGACAGAGGTGCTCAAAATGAACAGCTTTTATTTATTCATGTAAAACCTTAATCAAAACAACTATGTTCGTGTAAGAGGATACATAACAGCTTCCAATGCTAAATGATGTGGTATACTGGAATACATCGCTTTAACATTTTACTATAATCCAACAGCTGTTAGACCATTTGATTTCATGTGTGTGCCAGTAGGTGTCCCGTATCACTAACATAACCAGGTAAACTTTTAAAGATTAATCACTAATCAACCCATTCACGAAGTCTCTCCAAAGATGACCCAATACCCGCTACTACCCTGTTTCCCCCGAAAATAAGACCTAGCGTGATTGTCGGTGATGGCTGCAATATAAGCCCTACCCCCCAAATAAGCCCTACCCTGTTTCCCCGAAAATAAGCCATACCCTGAAAATAAGACCTACAAGAACTTTAACTAGGGCTTATTTGGGGGGCAGGGCTTATATTGCAGCCATCACCGACAATCACACTAGGTCTTATTTTTGGGGTAACAGGGTATTAGACATCCCTGAACAGGGAGCTGTTGCTTATGTATGTTTGGAAGGCGGTGGAATATTGGAGTGACTGGTTTATCTACGAATAAAAAAAATCAATTGTCTTCTGTTCTAACACTCCCATATTCCTACCATCGTCCAAAAGTTGCAGCAACCTCTGCTGTATACTGTCTGTAGGATCAGAATTAAGTAATCTATAAGTACTGGCATCATTAAGCTGTCCTAGTGCTTCTATTCTACATTCCTCTGTATCCAGAACCACTACTGGTCCACCTTTATCTGCTTAGCGGATTTTTTTTTCAGTTCTAGTTTTTAAATTTTGCAGAACATTGTGTTCCTCTTTACTAAGATTATGCCTGACCCAATGTAATCCTGACTGCTCTTCCAATTTGTTCAACTCTCTGTTGAATAGTGTCCACCACCTCACTCCTAGCCTGAATGGGATAAAAATACTTGTCTCCAGTAAAAATTTGACTATTTTCCATCCCATAGGATCCCTTATCAGATTCAAATTGTAAACTTTCTAAAGTAGAGATCATAGTTAGATAATTAAACAAAAAGGAAGAGCTGTCATCAGACTGAACAACAGAAGGCGAATAAGACTCTGTAGCTCCCTGAACAAAATGTTTTTTCAACAATAAATTCTTAAAAAAAGAATTAATGTCTAAAATAGTAGACACCACATCAAATTGGCAAACAGTAGCAAAAGATAAACCTTTTGACAGCAAATAAAGTTTGATGTCAGTCAATGTTATATATCAACCTTTCTCAACCTTTCAACACAGAGGAACCCTTGAAATAGTTCTCCGGTCTCAGGGGAACCCCTGCTAAAAATTAGAAATCTACAACTCATGATACAATAGTGTGATGGTCAGTGGGAAGAGTGGTCCTTACATCTGTGGTCATTGTGAAGAATTACCTCCTTACAGATAGCTAAGAAGATCAATGGTGTCAGTGGGAACTTATCTGAGAGGCAGAAATTGCCCAATGCTGAAGGAACCCCTAGCAACCTTTGGAGGAACCCTAGGGTTCAACAGAACCCTGGTTGAGAATCACTGTTATAGATGATAAATTCAATATATTAACAGTACCTATTTTATGGGTTTCTTCACTATCCTGGGATACTTTCTGTTGCCAAAGTTCTCTGCTTGTCCTCCCGCTGAGCTATGAAAAGTATTCAACAATCCTGACTGAGCTGTATGTGAAAACTCTGATTGAGTATCAGATGTCTCCGGCGAACTGAAGTTAACCCTTTTCTCTGCTGCGCAGCCCAGTCTCCTTTTCATTAGAATAAAATGAGGTAATTTACGATTTTGGTGCACATAGACAGTTCCACCCACATAATCTTTGAGATCACCTAGGAACTTTCAATCTTTTTGTTTCCATAATTTGTGATTCCAAACTCTGTATATTTGCCTGAAGGTCCTGATTTACAGGGTCACAGAGGGACAGAGAAGAAAAATGTGATGACAAATCTTTTTTTAGAGATGCAACCTCTTCATAACTTGCAATAGAGCTTCCTTCTCATATGTCATGATGAGATTTATAAGTTGCATGGAACATTGGGTGAGTATAACTGTTCAGATATAGCACTGCTTGTTGTGCTCGAATACAAGTTTTACAAGAAGAAGCATTTGTGTTGCCGGCATTTTTTGCTATTTGACGTTGGAAGTAGGGATGAGCTTCGAGTTCGAGTCGAACTCATGTTCGCCTCGAATATTGCCTGTTCGCCTGTTCACCGAACAGCAAACTATTTGGGGTGTTCGCGGCAAATTCAAAAAGCCGTGGAACACCCTGTAAAAATCTATGGGAGAAATCTAAAGTGCTAATTGTAAAGGCTTATATGCAAGTTGTTGTCATAAAAAGTGTTTGGGGACCTGGGTCCTGCCCCAGGGGACATGTATCAATGCAAAAAAAAGTTTTAAAAACTGATGTTTTTTCGGGAGCAGTGATTTTAATAATGCTTAAAGTGAAACAATAAAAGTGTAATATTCCTTTAAATTTCGTACCTGGGGGGTGTGTATAGTATGCCTGTAAAGGGGCACATGTTTCCCGTGCTTATAACTGTCCCTGCACAAAGTGTCATTTCTGCAGGAAAAAAAGTCATTTAAAATCACTCGAGGCTATAATGAATTGTCGGCTCCCCGTAATACAGAGAACAGTCATTGAAAGTCATTGATAAAAAAAAAAAAAAAAAAGCGTGGGGTTCCCCCCAAATTCAATTACGACCCGCCCCCTCTGATGTAACGGAAACTTGCCTTACATCAGAGGGGGCGGGGTCACCCGTACATCACTGGGGAAGCCTGGGTTTCCCCTTGCATCAGAGGGGGGCAGGGTCAGGTGACAGGTGGCCCCATCCTCCTCAGCTAAGACCTGTCAGGTGCCAGGATTCCCGCAGTGTCTCCATGGAGACAGGATGTGCTGCGCTGGACCGGAGAAGAGATCAGCCATCGCTGGATAGCAAGAGTGGGAATCTTTTTAAAGCAACCGCTGGAATCTTTTAAAAAAAAAAATATTTTTAATAAAGGACTTTTCCCAACGGTGTGTTTTTTTAACAATTTTTTACACTTTCTTTGTGAAATGGTAGGGGTACTTTTGTACCCCCTTACCATTTCAAACAGGGGGGCCAGGATCTGGGGGTCCCCTTGTTAAAGGGGGCTTCCAGATTCTGATAAGCCCCCTGCCCGCAGACCCCCACAACCACCGGCCAGGGTTGTGGGGATGAGGCCCTTGTCCCCATCAACATGGGGACATGGTGCTTTGAGGGATCACAGACCCCCAAAGCATCCTCCCAATGTTGAGGGCATGTGGCCTGGTACGGGTCAGGAGGGGGGGCTCTCTCTCGTCCCCCCTCTTTTCCTGCGGCCTGCCAGGCTGCGTGCTCGGATAAAGGGTCTGGTATGGATTTTTGGGGTGAACTCCACGCCATTTTTTTTTATTTGGCGTGGAGTTCCCCTTAAAATCAGGTCTGGTATGGATATTTGGGGGGGACCCCACGTAATTTTTTTTTAAATTTGATGCAGGGTTCCTGAAGGGCCTGGTAATTGAATTTGGCGGGAACCCCACGCTTTTTTTTTTTTTTTATCAATGACTTTCAATGACTGTTCTCTGTATTACGGGAGCCGACAATCCATTATAGCTGCGAGTGCTTTTAAATGACTTTTTTTTCCTGCAGAAATCTTGTATCAGGAATACTACACTTTTATTGTTTCACTTTAAGCATTATTAAAATCACTGCTCCCGAAAAAAACTGCAGTTTTTCAAAGTTTTTTTTTGCATTGATACATGTCCCCTGGGGCAGGACCCAGGTCCCAAAACACTTTTTAGGACAATAACTTGCATATTAGCCTTTAAAATTAGCACTTTTGATTTTGAACCTTCGAGTCCCATAGACTTTAATAGGGTTCTAAAGTTTACGCGAAGTTTAGGTCTGTTCGCAGGTTCTGGTGCGAACCGAACTGGGGGGTGTTCGGCTCATCCCTAGTTGGAAGCATAGGTTCATCCCTTTACTGGAAACCCTCATCAGGGAACACTATTCTCCATGTGACTAGTTGGCACCCTAAGTTGTTAATTTCTAGCATCCATTTCAGTCAGTATCTCAGAATACGGCGTAACTGTGCTAGTCTCCCACATTTTAAGCAAAAGCTTTACAATGACGCCTCTTACAGAGAGGTTACAGCCGTACTTGCCTTAAAAAGGCTTATAATCATGTCAAAAATAGTGACGATCTCAACTAATCCATCAAAGCAAACCACGAGTTAGTCCTCCCACCACCAGAATTATTACATGCTTCTTTGGCCAACATCTGACAGTGCACAATATTTTGGGCAAATATTGGTATTTATTACAGGCGGATAGAACAGTGTCGAAATATGTCGGTTTGAGCCCTGAGATCACTTTTAAAAGGTCAAAATCAGTTAAAGACCAACTAACACAAAGTAATTTCCTAAAGAAAGAAGGTAAATCTGCTGCTTCAAGGACAGGTACCTTCCCCTGCAGCACATGTAAATTTTGTCCTTATGTAACACATTCAATGGCCATTAATCTACCCTGCGGCCAAATGGATACCCCACAATTTTTTGCTTACTGTAAAATGGTAGGGGTTGTATACCTTATGCAATGTACCTGTGAAGCCTTTTCTGTAGGTAAAACAAAGCATGTGTTTTTCCAGCGCATCAATGATCACATGTCCCTAATTGCCAAGAAACGACTAGAAACCCCCATTAGTTGTCACTTTGGGTTATATCACAACTACGACATCCAATTCTTTGTGTTGGAACATGCACCTATCCAAAAAAGGGGTGGAGACATTGACCGCCTCTCCCGTTACCGAGAAGCCAAATAGATTTTCATGTTGCAAGCTACTAAATTCCCAGGTCTGAATAAATCCTTGAGTTTTAAACCTTATCTATAAAATCTCACGGTACCTGTGTTTGTATTCTCACCATAGGTGCTCCAATGAATTGCATTCATGTGATTCTTTTTATAAAGATGTAATTGTCTGTATCCATTGTTTATGTGCAAAATTGGTGTTGGGCACAAATTGACATAACCTGTTTCTTCCCTATATTAATTATATTATTATTAGATTAACATATATCCAGTTGAAGTTATTTGCGGACCAGGGATATTTTGCCTTCCCTAGTTTTTTTTTTTGGAGATGACGTTTCCGGTTGGTCATATGGACGCCCATGGCACCTCGGTCTGAGCTCTACACCAATCTTTCTCTCCCCCCTTTTCCGTTTTGGGGATGAGCTAGTTGACTGTGCTCCTAGGGGTGCCCTGTTTAACACTTCCTTACCCTGGTGTTGAACACCTCTGACTCACCCCTTATTTAATAGAAAATAGGTTCTAATGATGCATTAGTAATTTTGTTCCCCAGATCTGTAGAATGAGGTGCTTACATAATGGTAACCTCTGTTAGCATATGTGTAGAGACTTTGTGGGTTTTGTTTTTCGCCCTTTGCCTCATACAAACCTATTATTGGAACAATATGGTAAACCACGAGCCCCCATGATCTAGAGGAAGTGACTGTATACAACAGCTATATCTTCCGGGCCGGTGCACGCATGCACCTGCTTTAGGGAATCCCAGGTTCTGTCAGCACAGAGACAGCACAGAGGGGCGTCGCTGGCATCCGCTTCACACCAAAACATCCTTCATCGGGCGTGGTAAGAGGGGCATTTAAGTGGCGGACCCTGGTGGCCAAAGTGGACCGGTGGGGAGGGGGGACGCTATGAGCCCACACGCTGTGTTTGTCCATCTGAGTACAACTAATGTAAGCTGCACAACTTATGTTTTGGCATGGCAAGCATGAGCTTGCATCCCTGCGGCATATACAGTGCATATAAAAAGTCTACACACCCCTGTTAAAATGTCAGGTTTCTGTGATGTAAAAAAAATGAGACAAAGATAAATAATTTCAGAACTTTTTTCACGTTTAATGTGACCTATAAACTGTACAACTCAATTGAATAACAATCGGAAATCTTTTAGGGGGGGAAGTAAAAATTAAAAACTAAAATAATGTGGTTGCATAAGTGTGCACCCCCTCGTATAACTATGGATGTAGCTATGTTCAGAATTAAGCAATCACATTGAAACTCACGTTAAATAGGAGTCAGTACACACCTGCCCTCATTTAAAGTGCCTCTGATTAACCCCAAATAAAGTTCAGCTGCTCTAGTATTTCTTTCCTGACATTTTCTTAGTTGCATCCTACAGCAAAAGCCATGTTCTGTAACTAGTCCTACGAAGCTGGATGGGATCTGTGCTGCCATGGAGCTCACCAGGAAAGGAAAATTACGGTAAGTATTTGAATAAAATTTTCAGTTTTTCTGACAGCTCCATGTCAGCACAGCTGGGAACTAACTAGCCAAAACAGGGAAGGGATAATGCTACACACTCTTTAATTCTGACCAAATATTTTGGTGCCCACTTAGCTGCCTTGCAGAAAGTTTCAGGCACTCGGCCTGCTGCCACTCTCAAGGTTGAAACCCTTCTAGTGAAGGGTGCTGTGATTCTCCTGGCACGGCCAACCCTCTAAACTTGTAGGATTAGTCGATGAGGTTTACCAACCAAGAGGCAATAATCTTGCTGGAAGCCGTAAAATCATTATGTGTTCCACCTGGAATGACAAACAGATGCTCCGACTTCCTGTTGATTAAACATTTTAAAGCTTGGCCCATATCCAATGGGCTAATATCTTGAGTATTCCCCAAAAGGAATGTAGGAGGACAACCTCTTGTGTGATATGGACTCTGAAGGTCAGTTCAGGCACAAAATTCGAGCATTGGCATGAGTACCACCCTGTCTGGGAAGTACGCGAGTATGGTTTTTTTAAACCCCAAGGCCACCAATGCTGACTCTCTTCTGGCTGATGTTATTGCCAGAGGTAAAGCAGTTTTCAGTGAGAGATACTACAAGGTGATTGAAGGCATCTGATGCAATAATGTCCAACAGCAATGGGAGATCTCATTTTGGAAACAATTCGAGGTTTCAACCAAATTGCATCTTGAAAAACAGTATAATTAGGTTTTGGATGCCCACTGGAACCCAGTGAAGGCAGAGATAGCCAAAATGTGTGCCTATAGCATACTTACGCATGGACCTAAATCAAGCCATGCCTGCAGGCATTTCAGAACAGACTTCTGAAGAGTCCAGCATAAAATCTTGATCAGCAATAATACTGGTAACTTATGCCATATTCTACTATAGGCACGGTTAGCGCTGTCCTTTGTTTTTGTAAGAGTATTTACAATCTTCACAGAGCATTCAAATCCATTAGCCTCTGCCTCTCTAGACCCAAGTCATCAGCCTGAGCCTGTCGGATGCTGGATGAATGAGACTTTGGAGAAGATTTGATCTTACATACAGAGGGAGTCAATCCTTGACACTTATAAAGATGAGCAAAGGGTACCAAGGCCCCTTCGGCCAATCTGGGATCATCACCAGAACTGTCACCTTCCCCCGCCACAGCCTCAGCTGGAAGCTGAGAATCAGAGAGAGCATCAGAAAGGCATAAGCTGTTTTGGAGATCCACTCTGCAGTCAGCACCTCCACCCCGATTGCTTGCGGATTCTGGGCCCTGGAATGTAACTTCAGTAACTTGATGTTGACTGGGGATGTGAGTGGTCTACCTCTGCATAGATGGAATTGTTAATGGCGGGGAAGCAGAGGAAATCAGAGAATAGGTGTGGCGAGAAGGAGAGAAAGAAGAGAGAGAAAGAAGAGACCAAAGAAAGGAGAAGAGATGATCTGGACTACATTGGAAGGGAGAGAGCAGAGACATCAGGAACCTGTCAAATGGTGGAGAATCGGCAGGGTGGTTGCAGTGCCACCCCTCTCAGTGTGGCACCCAGGTCACATACTCCCTGCCCCCTTACCTAGTTTCCACCCTGGCTTCGAGCATCATGATTGACAATGGATTTACCAGGGACATTTTTGGGGATTTCAATCTTATTTTTAATAGAAGACTTGTCAAATGTTTAGGTGGCTTTATTTGTGGATTATTTTAGTTTTCTTGTGAATGAGTACCCCATGCTTATTCACATAAGGTGAGGCTGGTATCTGGGGGGCTCCCTTTTGATTAAAGGGGGCTTTCAGATTCCGATAAAACTCCCCACAACTGCCAGGCAAGGGTCGTGGGGATGAGGTCTTTGACCACCCCATGTTGGGTGCATAGTATGGATTTGGCCAGGCACACTTACTCTCTCCCCACCCCCTTCCTAGCCAGGCTTGCATGTTGGGTCTGGTCTGGATTTTTAGAGGGACATTATCTATTTTGAATATTTTTTTCATTTTTTGTGTGGAGTCCCTATAAAATCTCTACCAGACCTGAAGGGTCTGTTTTGGGTTTCCTGGGGGACCAGACCAGGTTTCCTGGGGGACTACACATTTTTATCTTTGTTTTTTTGCATGAGGTACCCCTTAAAATCCAAACAAGATTCAAAGGGCCTGGTATGCATCTTTGGTTTGGAGGGGAATGGGAATTATTTTCCTGCTGTGGTATATGCTACAGCAAAGTGACGTTTTCAAAAGAAAAAAATTGGAGTTTAAATGGTTTAAATTAAAAACTGTTTGTGTAGCTTGGAGTGGTGGCTGCCTGTAATCCCATGCATTTCAATTTCCGAAATACAGCCATAAATAAAAGCACAATAATCAGATATCAATTGACAAATACATGGCTGTGGCACTTTATTGGTTTACTTTAAACATCATACATCATATATCCATAAAATATTTATTATTTATTATTCAACCATAAATTAAGTAAATATTCAATATGTATATAAGCTCAGTTACTAGAACTTGAGCCCAATTGAACTAAAATAAAAATAAATGTCCCCCCTAGCCATCCAGGGTGACTAACCACATTAATCACCAGCGACAGGGGTGGGAGGGTGGTTAGCTCTTTTTCCAATGCTTGACCAACTGCACAAAAACCTGGGGGCTCTTCCCTATTTATAGGGGTTCCTGTTATTCCAGAACCTTCAATAAATTTTTCTTGTCTGATAAATCTCTTCAAAATTTTAAAGAGACAGTGTGCCTTTTCTTGAAAACTTCTATCAAAACTAATAACCAGTGCAGAAAGGGACGGGGCTGCCGCAAGCCCATACAGGCGCGCCCAAATACCTGTCCCCTCCTTTCTCATTCTGCTCACACAGGTTTCAGATACGTCCTGATATAATTTATGTAACAGGTTTTTAAAATATTTGTTCCGAAAGCATATAAACTGTTGTGCAATATTTTATACAGAAAAATTAGGTCTCTGTGGTCTCTGCCTTGTAGAAGCCAATTATATTCATAATGATTGTGCTTATTTATTTCATAATATTGAAAAGGATCACAGGATAAACACAAATCAGCTTGATATACTGTATATTTGGTGTCTGCACCATTTGGAAGAATAAATAACATTCAGAGGGTATGTGCACCTTTTTCATAGGTACAGCTGCAAATTTGCCATGAGTTTACATAACATTATGCAAGTTTAAGAAAAAACCTCTAAAGGTGGGACTATACCGGCAACTGTACAAACCATATAGGCTACATAAGATAATTTTTATGGATTTATTATACAAAATTTATAGAAAAACATGTATAGATTTTAAAAACAACATGACAAATGGTACAAAATGATATGCATATCTGAAGTAGGTGAAGGTGAAGAATTCCGACGCGTTTCCAAATGGCTGAAATTATGCCTATCTTCCTCAGGGAATTACAGTCACCATCTACAGAATATCAAGACATGTCAATTATATAAAGAAAAATTATGTACCCCATTTTAACAAAGAGTAGAGAATCATGTTGTTTTTAAAATCTATACATGTTTTTCTATAAATTTTGTATAATAAATCCATAAAAATTATCTTATGTAGCCTATATGGTTTGTACAGTTGTCGGTATAGTCCCACCTTTAGAGGTTTTTTCTTATACCAGTTCCGGGGATGATGGCAACAAATATGTGCCTTGAGAATTGAGTTCAATCTATTCAACATAATGCAAGTTAACAGAGATGCATACCCTGACTGTAGTTCTCCTTTAACCTACCTGGCAGTATTGTCGAGTGTGGCTCGGGGTGAATTTTTACTACCAAAAGCGGTAACCCAGAGCCACATTCGGGATTGCATCGCAGTATCCTGGTACAGTTTACTTACCTTGTCCCCAGGATCCTGCGATGTCCACCGCCGATTCATTACTGTTCCTGGCTCCGTTCCCTGTGAGCGCCGTGACGCACGGGGGCGGAGCTCGGTGGCAAATTCAAAAAATGAAAAACACACAATGCATACAGTACACAGTAATCTGTAATGCCACGTACACGCGATCGGAATTATTGTCGGAAAAGCCTTGGATGGTTTTTCCGACGGAATTCCGCTCAAGCTTGTGTTGCCTACACACGGTCACACCAAATTCCGACCGTCAAGACTGCGGTGGCGTACAACACTACGACAAGCCATGAAAATGAAGTTCAATGCTTCCGAGCATGACTCGAATTGTTTCCGAGCATGCGTCAGAATTTTGCGCGTCAGAATTGCCACACACGATCGGAATTTCGAAAGGTCGAAATTATGTTTCTGGGGGGAATTCTGTACACATTCTGTGTACAGAACACCTCCAGGTAGCCATATTGCATTTTTTTTTTTTAAGAAAATTACAGCAGCTGCAGATTGAAAAGAAAAGGTCATTTTTAATAACATTCAATTACAATATGATTTGCGTTGCAAGTGTACACGCTAGAATATTTTTTCTTTATTTGCTATTTTTTTTCCCCAACAAATGTGGAGTTACCCTTTAACCGATTAAAGGAATTGACTTTAGTCACTCGACTCTTAATTTGAGAATAATTTGCACCATGGTACCTGTAGCTAGAGAGGTCACTGAGGGCTTGTTTAAAGCTGAATTACAATTTGTCGAGAGCACAAAATTACTTGAATGACCATAGCCTAGGCCACAGATTCAGATTAATGTGAACTCCAGTAAGATACAAAAAACAAAACAAAAAAACACACACACACATGATAAATTCAGTTATGTATTTTAATCATGTGGATAATTGTACTTTATTGGGCATTTTCAAGTTTTAGAAGCATGGATATAATAATGGCTATCATGATCAGTCTGGTGTGGCTATATTGGTGTTGGCCCCCAGTGCAGACCTTGGGCTCTTTCCCACCCCCACCCCAATTTATTGCGCCTAAACCCTCCAGCCCACGCTATACTGCCACTACTACTGTGCAGAAGAAATAGGTATGCCCTTTCATCTGACTAAAAATTACAACACCCCTTGACTTGCATTTTCTACATAGTAGTAAGTAGTAATAAATGTAAAACACTGGAGGCTGGGGAAAATTGTGGACAGAAAAGATCTAGTATCAGCTGTAAATGCAGTTTCTATGCCACTGCATCTATCCTTGAATTATTAGTCTATAGAATGCCTTGGTATTCATAAATATTTACTAATATTAATGGAAAAAAATCTCTTAATTTCAATTTGGCTTGGATTTAATTGCTTTGTGTTGTTTCGCTAGCTTTGTTAATTATATCAAACATTTGGAAAGCAGCAGGAGAAATTACTGATTAGGATCTGGGTAGAAAAAGCCCATGTCACTTGCCCTATGAACATGGTTTACGGGCATGGACAAAGTAATATTTATCCTTATCAAAGATGCCCTCTCCTGGTTTTTCAGTACGTGGAATGATCTTTAGTTTCACTATTTCAAAGCCAGCCTCCTTAAATGCCATCTCCATTTCTTCCTGAGTAACGGCCAGACAGAATAATCTTTTTTGAGCAACATAATAGTAAGTACAGTTAAGCACACTATGAATGACTATGTGACCCCCTGGTTTAATGAGGTCATTAAGATTCCTCAAAGCTTTGTTATAAGATTCTATGTCTTTGCAGGCAACTTCTAAACAGAGACAACTAATCAGACAATCAGCTTGTGGCATCTTTACCGGGTCAAATGGGTTCTTCTTCAGAGCATCACATTTCAGAACTTTTGTCACTGTTCTCCTCAGTTTTTCCTCCTTCTTCTTACAGCTCTCATCGTCACTAAAAGAGGACACTGTATAATGTTAGAATTGCACATATTTATAATAATCTGTATACTAAATACGTTCCAAAATGATTAAGAGAAACCAGAGTGCCTGGTACCAAGCTAAGTAATAATCTCACCTCATTTACGACCCTCTATTAGCAATGGAATGGGAAGAGTAGGTTCCATCAATTCCATAAAATTTGTTCTAAAGGTGGTTTTGCCACTTGCTGTGCCCTTTCCCACTCTTAAATACTTACCTGAGGCCTGTATGGATCTAGTGCTGTACCCAGGGCTGCTGTTAGAAATCACGAGGCCCCATACTGCTTACCTGACAGGGCCCCACTTCCCTCCCCTCCGCAGCCCCCTATAAAATGCCAAATGATATTTAAAAATACACTAAAATCTTTATTATATGATATACTTACAAGACCCTTTGCCCACTCTCCATCCTGAAACATCTTCTTGTGTGCCCACAGCAGCTGTAGATGAGGAGAGGAGGGAAGCCAGCAGCGCTGCAGGGAAAAGGGGCACGCGGGGTGGGGGGGCGGAAAGCAGGAGTATGGGGGTGCGAATGCTAGAACTAATCCCCCTGCAGCACAGCTGGAGAGAGAGGAGGAGAAGCTGCCAGCGCTGCAGGAGGAGGCAAAAGAGGATCAGTGTCTGCAGTAAGGCAGTACAGCAGGTGCCCGGGCTCCTCTTTTGAACTTATGGGGCCCCGGGCCCAGTACAGGAGGGTTGGCTGTACTGCCTTATCAGCGGCCCTGGCTGTACCTGTCTATTGGTCTTCTCTCCTCTCTCCACACTCCCACAGCTTGGCTAAGATCAGCTGGAGCCACTGGCTCCTGCTGCTGTCAGTCCAATCCTGTGAGTGGGGGATGCAAAGAATTGAGCCTGCATGTCTGCCCCCATAGCAAGCACTTGCTATGAGGGCAGATGCAGATGAGGAGACGTCAAGATCGCCAACAGGAAATCCAAGTTCCGGGTCGCTCTGTGCCCAGGCCAATTTTCAGGTTTCAGCACTGTTGCATTTTGAATGACAATTGCGCAGACATGCAAAACTGAACCCATATGAAATTTGTATAATTTTTTATATATATAGAGATAGAGCGTTCTTTTGGGGATATTTAATCACCACAGGGATTTTTTTATTTTTTGCTAAACAAACCAAAAAAAAAAAGAAATTTTGAGAGAAAAAAATGTTTGTTTTTTAGTTTGTTATAAAATTTTGCAAATAAGTAATTTTTTTTATTCACTCATGTGCACTGATGAGGCGGCACTGATGAGATTACACTAATGAAAATTGATAAGCTGCACTGATGGACACTGATGGGGCTGCACCGATAATCAGGGCACTGATTATCAGTGTAAACAGTGTGCTGACAGGCTTCCCACTTATCGGCAATCCTTGCCTCACACAGACACAGAATGTGAGGAAAAGACTACCAATAGCCGGCAAGTCTGTTTACATGTAATCAGCTGTGGTTGGACACAGCTGATCACATGGCAAAGAGCTGCTGTGATTGGCCTTTTACCTCGATCTGGTCTTTTGGACACAGTAATAACAGAGTGAGCCCAAAGTGCTCTTCAGGGGGCGCACAAAAGGTGCTTTCTAGGAGGACGTCCGTGGACACCGTCCCAGAAGGAGAGACACACTGTAGCTAACTTTCGGCTATAGAACGGTATTAAAGTGGCTAAGTTATCATTTAGAACCATAAGTTAGTTACAATTAACATTTATGAATTTACAAATTATTTTCGATATTTTAAGTTTCACCTAGGTGCAAGACCCCCAGAAAATTATTATGCAGGTCAGTTCCTTTTACAGCTCTGTCCTTTAGGATGGTATGAGGCAGGATTTTCACCTGGCCTTTAGCTGCCTCTTTCTCTTGTGTAAATAATATGGTGATATGTATTCTGCAGAACTGGTACAGGTACTCCTGTTACAAAAAGAGGAGATCTGGCAGGTTTAGGGTTGTTCACCCCACATTAATTGAGCTGCGTTGATCTGCAAACTGTAGTTTTCTATGTGCCCTATGTAGCACCTTCCTAGCATAGGATGCTGGGCATTTTTAGTTTTAGGCGCCTTCTGTAGTCAAGGGAGCAGTGATTGATTGCGCTAGTCTGTTCAGGGTTTCACAAGCTGGGAGTTTGATTGCTTCCCCTTGTTTCTGTCAAATGACCAGACTAAATATTTATCATTCCCTAGGCCTAGACAATCCCTGGAGGGGAGTGTCCAGAAGGTGGCTGGGGAGGTGATAAAAGGTCTGGAGCCCTGGAGAGATTGTTCTTTTCTTGTCAGGGAGGGTTCTGAAGCCTCTGGAGCTCCTGCATCTGAGGCAGCCTGTGGACAGTGTAGCTTTTCTTTGAGGTCTCAACTGTGGCAGAACTGAGAGCCCAAACTGACCTTTTTGAGGAGCTAGATGTAGGAAACCATTAGGGATCTGGTCTGGAGAAGGATTTTCTCCCTCATTGGACCATGTGCAGAGGAAGCTGGTGTGCAGCTATCCTGGGGACTTGTGAGTACTGACCCTGAATTGTTATTCTTGGGACTGCATTGCTTTAAGATGTAAGTGCCAGAGGTGGCTATAGCCTGAGACAGCTCTCATAATGTCTGGCCATTCCCCTGTTTTCCCAATTGAACCTTTGTATACAAGCCTAGAGAAGAGTGTCCGCCTATTACTGCGCAAGTGTTTTGGAGTATCCCATGTTTATCCCTCTCTTGTGTAAAGTTCTTCAAGCAATAAATCTCAAGACATCCTCTAGACGTTGTTATTTGGGCCAGTGTGTATGGGCTGGTGCTTGTGGGGACAGGGGCTGTACAATTTGGGAAGAACCAGCTATTACCAGCAGCCCCCTAGCATTATACCAATATCCTCCATTTTAAGGTGGGCGTTGGTGCATTGCGTAAACAAACAGACATGCTGCTTTTATTTCAACATACCTCACCTCATGTTAGTGCATGGCACTGCAGCAAAGAAGTGAATGAAATTGAGTGACATTTCAATAAAGTTAAAAAAAAAAAAAACACAGTGCCTTGTCTTGAAACAAAAAGCATGGCCCCTATACAATGGACACCAACTTGCATCTGTTTTAGTGAAGTAAATATTGGTTTAGATAGTATAATATATACAAACTAGTCAGGGAGGGAAGAACTGCTGTTACACAAACACATTATCCTAATAACACAATTGTGACACACCTGTTACCTTCCAGCTCACACACAAACTTGATCATTTTAGTCCAGTCTAATGCATCGGGATCCTTCCTCAGCCACTTCTCTACCTCTGCTCGGTTTTGCGCAACAAGGTCAGAAGTGATGATATTTTTGAAAGCGTCACAAGCAGAGAGAAGCTGATAAATACTGGGTCCACCTCCAAAGTCAATTAGTAGGTCTCCTTTAACACTATCTTTGGAAACAAAAAACAAAAAGTGAAATCAGATTTATTCTGCTAACACTGTGGGTAATGTATACACTTGTATGTGTGTTGTAGTCAGTTGGGTCCATCCATGTAACAAATTGAAAGCCTTAATAACCTACCGGATGAATTTTCTGCTTAGTCCTTTTCACCTCTCTGTTTTAAAATGGCAGTCCTTAACACTGAATGACCAAAGGATGAATACTTGAAAAGCTTTTCAACAGTAAATTAAGCAGGTTCAAAAACAGTAAATACTATGGGGGTTATTTACGAAAGGCAAATCCACTTTGCACTACAAGTGCAAACTACAAGTGCAAAGTGCACTTGAAATTGCACTGAAAGTGCAGTCGCTGTAAATATGAAGGGTAGATCTGAAATGAGTGGAAGCTCTGCTGATTTTATCATTCAATCAAGTGCAAGCTAAAATGCTGTTTTTTATTTTCCTTGCATGGCCCCCTCAGATTTACAGCGATTGCACTTCCAAGTGTACTTTGCACTTGTAGTGCAAAGTGGATTTGCCTTTAGTAAATAACCCCCTATATGTGCTAAAAAAGTTTAACACAGTAAAACAAAAACTGCACACTGGCTGTATGACTTTAAGCCCTGGTTCACACCAGTGTGGCTTTGAAATTGCGCATCTTCAGCACGATTTCAAAGCTGCAGACCAGTGCGATAACTCACCAAATGTTTGAGGTATGATGGGATGAGATGGTGGTTTGTCTCAGGCAGAAAAGGGTCAGTGATATCAGCAGTGGTCAGCGAGCAGTGTTTCCTTTTCAGTGTGATCAAAAAAGTGTTTTTCTAGTGTCTTCATCAAATTTTATATGATTTGGAACCATTGTCCATATTGTTGACACCTCTACCAATATTTACTGTTTCCTGATTGACTATTTAAACTGTGGGCGAGTAATTGGTAATTTCGTACCTGTCCACTAGGTGTTAGCTCATAGAAATGATATTCAGATTATCCAGTAAATCTGATACTGAACTTTTAGTTCACACCGGGGCGTTTTTCATGCGGTGCAGCGCTAAAAATAGCGCCTGTTCACCGCATGAAAAAATCCGGCCCCTTTAACTCCAGTGTGAAAGCCGGCGGGCTTTCACACTGGAGCGGTGCGCTAGCAGGATGACAAAAAAAGTCCTGCTAGCAGCATCTTTGGAGCGGGATAGGAGCGGTGTGTTCACCGCTCCTATACCGCTCCTTCCCATTGAAAAGAATGGGAGACCGCGGTAAAACCGCGGCAATACCGCCGCAAAGCGCCGCTACGGCGGCGCTCTGCGGGGGGTGTTTAACCCTTTTTCGGCCGCTCGCGGGGGTAAAACCGCACCGCGAGCGGCCGAAAACCGCGGTAAAAACGACGGTAAAGCAGCGCTAAATATAGCGCTGCTTTACCGTCACCGCGGCTCACCGCCCCAGTGTGAAAGGGGCCTTAAAGTTCAGTATCAGATTTACAGGATAATCTGAATATGAGCCATATTAAAGGTGATATGGTGGCTGCCTTCCTTTATAACTTATCTGCTGCATTGTGTTAATTTTGGGCAATTTGCTGATTATTGGAAAATAGAATCTTTGTGGTTATCAGTCATGATGTTGCAATCATTTATTCATCAACAACACTTCCCTCCACTCTCCCAGTAATATTTATGCAAAAGTTCTGTTGCAATCAGTTTATAGGAATATCCTATTCCAGTTTATAGGAATATGTCCTTTGTATTATGGTGTCTCGTAAAATGACACTTGTGACTTGATATATGACAAACTTCTATTTATGAATCGTTCCCTTTGAAGAAAATGTGAATGTCCCCATGAGAACTTCCGTCAGTTTGTCGGGACTCGCTGGATCAGGTTGTTGATTTCTGAGATGAATTGTCCTTTGCACATACAGTATATACAGTATCTCACAAAAGTGAGTACACCCCTCACTTTTATGTAAATATTTTATTATATCTTTTCACGTGACACCATTGAAGAAATTACACTTTGCTACAATGTAAAGTAGTGAGTGTACAGCTTGTATAACAGTGTAAATTTGCTGTCCCCTCAAAATAACTCAACACACAGCCATTAATGTCTAAACTGCTGGCAACAAAAGTGAGTACACCCCTAGGTGATATTTGTCCAAAGTGGGCCCAATTAGCCATTTTGCCTTCCCGGTGTCATGTGACTCATTAGTGTTACAAGGTCTCAGGTGTGAATGGGGAGCAGGTGTGTTAAATTTGGTGTTATCGCTCTCACTCTCTCATACTGGTCACTGGAAGTTCAACATGGCGCCTCATGGCAAAGAACTCTCTAAGGATCTGAAAAAAAGAATTGTTGCTCTACATAAAGATGGCCTAGGGCCTAGGCTATATTAAGATTGCCAAGACCCTGAAACTGAGCTGCGGTTTAACAGGACAGGTTCCACTCAAAACAGGCCTCGCCATGGTCGACCAAAGAAGTTCAGTGCGCGTGCTTAGCGTCATATCTAAAGTTTTTCTTTGGGAAATATACTTATGAGTGCTGCCAGCATTGCTGCAGAGGTTGAAGGGGTGGGGGGTCAGCCTGTCAGTGCTCAGACCATACGCCGCACACTGCATCAAATTGGTCTGCATGGCTGTCATTGCAGAAGCAAGCCTCTTCAAAAGGTGATGCACAAGAAAGCCCACAAATAGTTTGCTGAAGACAAGCAGACTAAGGACATGGATTACTGGAACCATGTCCTGTGGTCTGATGAGACAAAGATAAACTTATTTGGTTCAGATGGTGTCAAGCGTGTGTGGTGGCAACCAGGTGAGGAGTACAAATACAAGTGTGTCTTGCCTACTGTCAAGCATGGTGGTGGGAGGGTCATGGTCTGGGGCTCCATAAGTGCTGCTGGCACTGGAGAGCTACAGTTCATTGGGGGAACCATGAATGCCAACATGTACTGTGACTTACTGAAGCAGAGCATGATCCCTATGATCCCCTCCCTTTGGAGACTGGGCCGCAGGGCAGTATTCCAACATGATAAGAACCCCAAACACACCTCCAAGATGACCACTGCCTTGCTAAAGAAGCTGAGGGTAAAGGTAATGGACTGGCCAAGCATCTCTCCAGACCTAAACCCTATTGAGCATCTGTGGGGAATCCTCAAATGGAAGGTGGAGGAGTGCAAGGTCTCTATTTGTGGGGTGCCTGTGGATTGCTTTTATTTTTTTTGCCTTTTTTGTGTAATTAAAAGGTGCTTGAAAGGGTTGTAGAATGCACAGTGCCACTTGTGAACAGTTTGTATGGGGTTGGGTTTAGTAGAGCTGATTCAGGTTTTTGGATGGAGGAACATTACTGACACCGTCGACTGCCCTACTGACACCGTCCACTGCCCAACTGACACTGTCCATTGCTCTACTGACACCGTCCACTGCCCAACTGACACCGTCCACTGCTCTACTGACACCGTCCACTGCCCTACTGGCACAGTACCCTGCTCTACTGAAACCGTCCCCTGCCCTACTGACACCGTACCCTGCTCTACTGACACGGTCCTCTGCTCTACTGATACCATCCTCTGATCTTCTGCCACCATCCACTGCTCTACTGGCTGACAGTGTCCACTTTTAAGGCAGACTAGTTTCATACTTTAACTGACATTTCTTTTATTAATCGAATCATATTTTATGGGTACACAAATGCTTTTGCTTTATTTAACCATGCCCCCCCCCCCCCCCACTGCTAGGCCTGATTCACATCAATGCATTTTTAGTGCTTCTTGCATTTTACAGATTTGCACTAAGTCCATTTATCATGGTTTCCTATGGAACACGTTCTGTAGTGCAAATCTGCAAAATGCAAAAAGCACTAAAAATGCATAGGTGTGAATCAGGCCTTAATGCAATTTGGCCACAGCCACTGTTCACCGTAGGACACCTCATTACTAATCTCTTTGGGTAACCCAAAAGGTGTCCAAGGTATTTTACAATCCTGTAGCGTGTACTACAAAAAGATTGCTGTGCGCCGTGAAAGTGTTTGGGTTCGGCTTGAAGAAAAGGTGGCAACCCTATGTGAACCAGGGTTAATAAAGCAGTCATTTGTTTACCTGAAGTGAAAGTTTCATGATAATTCCGCAATGCAAATTCAAGCCTTTCTCCAGGTAAAGTTCCTGCTTCAGGGTGATAGTACATTCTGTGGTACGCCACAGGGTCAAACTCATCCATGTAGGTTTGAGCTGGTACAAATGGAGTCTCCATGCTGATCTATCTTCTCTCTAGGAGAGTAAAGGAAACTTCATTCTGTTAATTGCAGTGGACTGCAACTGAAAATGGGGAATGTAATACTTCGGAATAAAAGAGATAATTAAGAAGGACTTTTATCAGCATGAAATGTTAAGCTGGTCAGACATCATTCTCTGTTTAAATATTGCCACTAACTAAATATTCAGAGTAAACTTCATGTTCTCTACTGTGATAGATTATAGAAAGTATTCAAATAAAATGCCAACTTTCTACAAATAACAAATAAAAACTGGCATAAATGTTTTATTGGCTTAATTAGGAGAAATAAGTAGCCTTAATCTGTAATGTTAAAGATAATCTGCTACTTACGTTGTCATAAGTGTATAGTGGTATAAAAATCTGGTTGTGATGTTATACGTGGAAAATAATATAAGTTAAAAGGAGAAGATTTTGTAAATTATAAAATATTAATAAAAGGGCAGTTTCTGAATTATAAATAGAATTAATAGACAGTGCCTCCAGCCGTTTACGGCAAATATTAAATAACTTAATAAAATACAAATTCATCACAGACACTCAACAGTATACCACAACAATCAATTTTCCGGAATTCAAGCGATGGTGATTTCTTACCAAATATACAAATATCTTCCAATTAGACTAATAAATGAAGATCATTTATTAAAATATAAGTATATTATATATATATATATATATATATATATATATATAGCAAGAAAAAACTGCGCTGGACAAAAATGAAAGGTATTACTAAATAATACTAGCTGCAACCCCAAGTGAGATACACACAATAAACAGAAATTCTAAAAAAAAATTGCGCTGTGAAGAAAAAAAATTGAAATGTAAAGAATATGTTTTTTTAACAAAAACAGATATATTTGTGATTCCACATCCTGTAAAGGAAAAAAATCATGTGAAGGAAAATATCGTTCCTATAGTGCAATAATCAATGAATAGACAAGTGTCCTTACAATAGCAAGTGTCCTTATGATAGAAAATAATCCTGCAAAAAATCCTAAAAACAATACGATAACGTTCCTATAGGATAGTGTCCACAACTCTTGATAGTTGAGAGAATCCAGGGATCGTTTCACAACATAGTGGTCTTATCAAGTGCATCCCGCCACCGAGTGAATTAAGCGCTTACCAACAAGAAGTGCTTTGAGGCTTGTGGCTATCACCCAGCCAGGGCCTTTTCCTCAGATGTCACACCGGACTGCCAGGTCCTAACCTCACCAGGATGACCCCCGATCAGAACGGCATCCAAATATCCCTCCACTGTCAGCGGATGTGGTAATGTTATAGGGTAATATTGGTTTTCCACTGATTTAAAAGCAGGTAGATGTGTGCTGAGAAATTCTATGTGATCGCTGATGATATATATTGGATGAGAAGTATTTGCTTCTTGATAGGTGTAGCACAATGGAGCAGGGGCGTACCTAGTGCATTTGGCACCCGGGGCGGATCCTATATCTGGCACCCCCCCACCTTAAAATGTAAAAACACCCCACTGTGCCCCCTGCATACCTCTGCATCCTTAAATATCTCTTTGTCACTACTGTGTACATTACAAATCACCTCTGGACCCCTTTACATTACACAGCACCCTGCACCTCTGGACCCCTTTTACATTACACAGCACCCTGCACTTCTTCTGGACCCCTTTACATTACACAGCACCCTGCACCTCTGGGCCCCTTTACATTACACAGCCCTTGTACCTCTGGATCCCTTTAGATTACACAGCCCTTGTACCTCTAGACCCCTTTACATTACACAGCACCCTGCACCCCTGGACCCCTTTTCATTACACAGCCCTTGTACCTCTGGACCCCTTTACAATACACAGCCCCCTGCACCTCTAGACCCCTTTACATTACACAGCACCCTGCACCCCTAGACCCCTTTACATTACACAGCCCTTGTACCTTTGGACCCCTTAACAATACACAGCTCCCTGCACCTCTATACCCCTTTACATTACACAGCACCCTGCACCTCTAGACCCCTTACATTACACAGCCCTTGTACCTCTAGACCCCTTTACAATACACAGCACCCTGCACCTCTAGACCCCTTTACATTACACAGCACCCTGCACCTCTACACCCCTTTACATTACACAGCCCCCCACATCTCTGGACACCTGTATGTTACACAGACACCCCCCCCTACAGTGCAGACTCCACTACAATGCAGACCCCCCCTACAATGCAGACCCCCCCCACAGTGCAGACCCCCCCCCACAGTGCAGACCCCCCCTTCAGTGCAGACCGAGACCCCCCCTACAATGGAGACCCCCCCCTACAATACAGAGCCCCCCCCCCTCAGACCCATAATGTACCTCGGCAGAGTCGGCTCAGTTGATCAGCGCGGGACATAATGATGCACAGCACACGTGTAGAAGGAGGAGGGGGAGGCGGCGCCAGCAGCTTCACTCTGCTCAGCTGTCCATGGAGAGAAGGGGCTCGTTACGCCGCGGGTCCCGGATCGCAGGGGGGGTGCTGGCCTGACACCCCCCCAGTGTGTGGCACCCGGTGCGGCCCGCCCCCCCCCGCACCCCACTTAGTACGCCACTGCAATGGAGATACATGCAGTAACTAGGGTGGGGCTCAATGCAGTCTTCATCTGTGTGTATGCTTCTGGCTGAGAAATGGACTCAAGCTTTTAAAGGGATATATACAAAACTAAAATTGCTGATGATTACCGTATATACTCGAGTATAAGCCAAGTTTTTTGGCACATTTTATTGTGCTGAAAATGCCCCCTTGGCTTATACTCGAGTCAAGCACTTTTCTGCAGCAGAAAATGATATTTTCCGACCCGAATTTGGGGCCCCATATCTCGGGGACACTTGGTGCAAAAAAAAACAATTTGGTATTCAAACCCAGTGGAACTAGCACTACAACATATCCAAAGATGGGGTTCCTAGCACTAAGTGACCCCGAGATACAGGGCCCCAAAGTCGGTCAACTGTGTCCATCTGCAGCAATGTCATTTTGGGACCCTTTGGGTCCAGAGACCCCAAATTTTGGCTGCAGCTAGGGGGCATTTAGGAACCCTTAACTACCAAGTTTGAAGTTTGGGGGACCTATGGTTGCAAATGGACATTGTTGACCCTCTTTTCCACTTACAGTAGCTGCGCATTTCTCACCCTACGCTTATACTCGAGTCAATAAGTTTTCCCAGTGGTTTGTGGTAAAATTAGGTGCCTCGGCTTAAATTCGGGTTGGCTTATACTCCAGTATATACGGTATACTTTAAACACATAATGAAGGAGATTAACACAATTAAAATGCAATTACGTTTTAGATTTCAAACACAGAAACCTATACAACTTTAAAATGTAATGGGCTGTGATACGGAAATAGCAAAATAAAATATCCTAACATTCTTGAAACAGTTTCTCACTTTCCGTGGCCGTAGGAAAGCAAGAGACGTATCTCAAAAGAACAAAACAATACTACAATCAAATGCATTTGTAATACAATAGGTTTACTGACTTGCAGGAACAATACACAAACAACCTGGTATACCAACAATATCAACCTAGTTAGAACACAGATCTGCACCCAATTTCACCATATACTATACAATTTCAGAATACAAAATAGATGAATACGTGGAAAAAGGTTAGAAGATTAATTCAACCTACACAATATAAATAATAATTATAATAAAACACTAGTGACAATCTATGAGCAAGATATTTGAAAGAAAGAAAAGTTTGTAGAGATACTTTTGCCTATAACTCACCAAATGTTTGAGGTATGATGGGATGAGATGGTGGTTTGTCTCAGGCAGAAAAGGGTCAGTGATATCAGCAGTGGTCAGCGAGCAGTGTTTCCTTTTCAGTGTGATCGGAAAAGTGTTTTTCTAGTGTCTTCATCAAATTTTATATGATTTGGAACCATTGTCCATATTGTCGACACCTCTACCAATATTTACTGTTTCCTGATTGACTATTTAAACTGTGGGCGGGTAATTGGTAATTTCGTACCTGTCCACTAGGTGTTAGCTCATAGAAATGATATTCAGATTATCCTGTAAATCTGATACTGAACTTTTAATTTGTCTTATAGAGTTATTATGAGCCATTTTAAAGGAGATATGGTGGCTGCCTTTCTTTATAACTTATATGCTGCATTGTGTTAATATTGGGCAATTTGCTGATTATAGGAAAATAGAATCTTTGTGGTTATCAGTCATGATGTTACAATCATTTATTCATCAACAACACTCTTCCCTCCACTCTCCCAGTAATATTTATGCAAAAGTTCTGTTGCAATCAGTTTATAGGAATATCCTATTCCAGTTTATAGGAATATGTCCTTTGTATTATGGTGTCTCATAAAATGACACTTGTGACTTGATATATGACAAACTTCGATTTATGAATCGTTCTCTTTGAAGAAAATGTGAATGTCCCCTTGAGAACTTCCGTCATGTTAATCAGGACTCTCTGGATCAGGTTGTTGATTTCTGAGATGAATTGTCCTTTGCACATACAGTATATACAGTATCTCACAAAAGTGAGTACACCCCTCACATTTTTGTAAATATTTTATTATATCTTTTCACATGACACCACTGAAGAAATTACACTTTGCTACAATGTAAAGTAGTGAGTGTACAGCTTGTATAACATTGTAAATTTGCTGTCCCCTCAAAATAACTCAACACACAGCCATTAATGTCTAAACTGCTGGCAACAAAAGTGAGTACACCCCTAAGTGATATTTGTCCACATTGGGCCCAATTAGCCATTTTGCCTTCCATGTGACTCATTAGTGTTACAAGGTCTCAGGTGTGAATGGGGAGCAGGTGTGTTAAATTTGGTGTTATCGCTCTCACTCTTTCATACTGGCCCTGGAAGTTCTACATGGCACCTCATGGCAAAGAGCTCTCCGAGGATCTGAAAAAAAAGAATTGTTGCTCTACATAAAGATGGCCTAGGGCCTAGGATATATTAAGATTGCCAAGACCCTGAAACTGAGCTGCAGCATGATGGTCAAGACCATACAGAGGTTTAACAGGTCAGGTTCCACTCAGGACAGGTTCCACTCAAAACAGGCCTCGCCATGGTCGACCAAAGAAGTTGAGTGCGCGTGCTTAGCGTCATATCTAAAGTTTGTCTTTGGGAAATATACTTATGAGTGCTGCCAGCATTGCTGCAGAGGTTGAAGGGGTGGGGGGTCAGCCTGTCAGTGCTCAGACCATACGCCGCACACTGCATCAAATTGGTCTGCATGGCTGTCGTTGCAGAAAAAAGCCTCTTCAAAAGGTGATGCACAAGAAAGCCCACAAATAGTTTGCTGAAGACAAGCAGACTAAGGACATGGATTACTGGAACCATGTCCTGTGGTCTGATGAGACAAAGATAAACTTATTTGGTTCAGATGGTGTCAAGTGTGTGTGGTGGCAACCAGGTGAGGAGTACAAATAAAAGTGTGTCTTGCCTACAGTCAAGCATGGTGGTGGAAGGGTCATGGTCTGGGGCTCCATAAGTGCTGCTGGCACTGGGGAGCTACAGTTCATTGGGGGAACCATGAATGCCAACATGTACTGTGACTTACTGAAGCAGAGCATGATCCCCTCCCTTTGGAGACTGGGCCGCAGGGCAGTATTCCAACATGATAACAACCCCAAACACATCTCCAAGATGACCACTGCCTTGCTAAAGAAGCTGAGGGTAAAGGTAATGGACTGGCCAAGCATGTCTCCAGACCTAAACCCTATTGAGCATCTATGGGGCATCCTCAAATGGAAGGTGGAGGAGTGCAAGGTCTCTAACATCCACCAGCTCCGTGATGTCATCATGGAGGAGTGGAAGAAGACTCCAGTGGCAACCTGTGAAGCTCTGGTGAACTCCATGCCCAAGAGGGTTAAGGCAGTGCTGGAAAATAATGGTGGCCACACAAAATATTGACACTTTGGGCCCAGTTTGGACATTTTCACTTAGGGGTGTACTCACTTTTTGTTTCCAGCAGTTTAGACAATAATTGCTGTGTGTTGAGTTATTTTGAGGGCACAGCAAATTTACACTGTTATACAAGCTGTACACTCACTACTTTACATTGTAGCAAAGGGTCATCTCTTCAGTGTTGTCACATGAAAAGATATAATAAAATATTTACAAAAACGTGAGGGGTGTACTCACTTTTGTGAGATACTATGTGTGTATATATTTATGGTCTAGAGCCCTACGGACGACATGAGTAACGATGACACATAGGAACAACACAAAACTCACCAACATGAAATAGACCTGAAAGCGTGCCTTGGTCTACCGTATGGTACGCCAAAATAAGGGAGCATACCCTAGATAATGAATGATAAGAAGTAGTTATGGAATAATGTGAAATGAGTATTCAGTCTGGGGTAAGAATACTTGGAAGAGGCTTTTAAAAAAGGGGAGAAAAAAAGGGGGGTTTGGTCAATTCATTGATCAATGGTTGGGAGACTTAGATAGTGTGTGCCACATCCTATAAATGAAGAAACAAAAAGAGGGTTTTCCCCTAGGTTGATGGACTTTAAATTGGCACTACTACACTTTCCCAAGAAGCAAAAAAGATCTCAAGTATATAAAGTAACAAAATTTATTAGAGGGATAATTTGAATAAAATATATAAGATACAAATAAAAAACAGCATCAATCATAGGTATATTCTATTACATGACATCTAACCAGACGCGTTTCGGAGTGAGACAGTGTCCTCCTTCTTCAGTGGTTGTATTGTCGAATATAGAGTATAATTCTAAATGCAAAAAAGATGATATACATTTATATAGTTTCAAAATGATACGGTACGTATAAGGGAAAAGTTGTTTAGGAAGTCAGCATGGGAAGGCAGGAGTTCAGATCATGTACTAATAAAAAAAAAAAAAAGGAGAAGTTATATAACGCCAAGGGGAAAAGCATTTAGTGATGAGCAAAAGACTTGTATAGTGTATCAAAGTAGACAGTTATATCAAAAAGAACATCCGGTAAATATACACTAGACAGAAGAGACCAAAATGTACACTCCCGTGTATGTTGATGCGTTGGTGGTGTGATTGTTCCACCGTATTAAAAACAGTGTATCGCATAGGCGCAGCATAGGATGTTAGGTTGAATTTAAATCTGTTTGCTTCCTGTGGTCAACCAGGGATTTATTTCTGGAGGAAATGTAACCTGGAAGCAGATGGCCAAAGAAAGCCAGAAGGCCAAAAAAGATAAGAGCACTAAGCCAGGATATCACATTGGGCTCATCAATGAAACCCAAATGGCCGTGATGCGGCAGAGACGCTGAACAGAATGTGAGACTGCTGAGGTCAACAAGTTAATCTCATAATTCTCTGAAAAGAAAAAATAATGTGATTTTTTTTTTTTTTTTTTTTTTTTTTTAAAAAGGAAAAAAGAAATGTAATAAAAATTATTATATTTCAAAGCTATGTTTGAATTAATTTATATTGTATAAAGTATAAAGTTCACTCACGTCATATGAAGTGCATTGCCTGTATTATGAATTGGGAGTAATGCTTGTGTGGAGCCCAATTTTTAGGGCAATGATATCGTCTACATAGGAAGAAATTCAAAGAAGCAAGGAGTTACCCAAGGTCATATTTGATAAATGTAGCGTGTTATATAAAGAAATATATGAAATATTTATTTAAAAGGTATATATATAGAAGATTTTTTATTTTTATATTATTTAGAGTTCTCCATAATTATTAGAGTAGAAAGTATACATCTAAATAGTGGTGCTATGATCGGCAGCCACAGAATAGGATGGAGTTAACAATACAGAAATTCTTTTACTGTGTTCTATTATTCAAAACTAGGCAACGTAAAACATATTGATATATCATTGCAACACTTGATGAACATATTGGCAAAGTATGTGTATTCAGTCATGGTTCCTAGATGGAGCCTGAGCTAAATATATTCAACCTCCACTGGCAAGGTATGCCCCTTTTCAGGAACGATATACTATGACCATCTCCTGCATATATATATCATTGTACTCTGTGAGAATATATTTAGCTCAGGCTCCATCTAGGAACCATGACTGAATACACATACTTTGCCAATATGTTCATCAAGTGTTGCAATGATATATCAATATGTTTTACGTTGCCTAGTTTTGAATAATAGAACACAGTAAAAAAAATTCTGTATTGTTAACTCCATCCTATTCTGTGGCTGCCGATCATAGCACCACTATTTAGATGTATACTTTCTACTCTAATAATTATGGAGAACTCTAAATAATATAAAAATAAAAAATCTTCTATATATATACCTTTTAAATAAATATTTCTTTATATAACACGCTACATTTATCAAATATGACCTTGGGTAACTCCTTGCTTCTTTGAATTTCTTCCTATGTAGACGATATCATTGCCCTAAAAATTGGGCTCCACACAAGCATTACTCCCAATTCATAATACAGGCAATGCACTTCATATGACGTGAGTGAACTTTATACTTTATACAATATAAATTAATTCAAACATAGCTTTGAAATATAATAATTTTTATTAGATTTCTTTTTTTCTTTTTAAAAAAAAAAAAAAAAAAAAAAGAATACCATTATTTTTTCTTTTCAGAGAATTATGAGATTAACTTGTTGACCTCAGCAGTCTCACATTCTGTTCAGCGTCTCTGCCGCATCACGGCCATTTGGGTTTCATTGATGAGCCCAATGTGATATCCTGGCTTAGTGCTCTTATCTTTTTTGGCCTTCTGGCTTTCTTTGGCCATCTGCATCCAGGTTACATTTCCTCCAGAAATAAAATCCCTGGTTGACCACAGGAAGGAAACAGATTTAAATTCAACCTAACATCCTATGCTGCGCCTATGCGATACACTGTTTTTAATACGGTGGAACAATCACACCACCAACGCATCAACATACACGTGAGTGTACATTTTGGTCTCTTCTGTCTAGTGTATATTTACCGGATGTTCTTTTTGATATAACTGTCTACTTTGATACACTATACAAGTCTTTTGCTCATCACTAAATGCTTTTCCCCTTGGCATTATATAACTTCTCCTTTTTTTTATTTTTTATTAATACATGATCTGAACTCCTGCCTTCCCATGCTGACTTCCTAAACAACTTTTCCCTTATACGTACCGTATCATTTTGAAACTATATAAATGTATATCATCTTTTTTGCATTTAGAATTATACTCTATATTCGACAATACAACCACTGAAGAAGGAGGACACTGTCTCACTCCGAAACGCGTCTGGTTAGATGTCATGTAATAGAATATACCTATGATTGATGCTGTTTTTTATTTGTATCTTATATATTTTATTCAAATTATCCCTCTAATAAATTTTGTTACTTTATATACTTGAGATCTTTTTTGCTTCTTGGGAAAGTGTAGTAGTGCCAATTTAAAGTCCATCAACCTAGGGGAAAACCCTCTTTTTGTTTCTTCATTTATAGGATGTGGCACACACTATCTAAGTCTCCCAACCATTGATCAATGAATTGACCAAACCCCCCTTTTTTTCTCTATATATTTTAGGTAGTAGATACCTTTTCCCCACCTGGTCAACTCTTTTTCAATACTTTTGTTATTCCCCTTCATTACTCACATTTTGGGAATACGTTACGGATATATGTAGGAGGACCGGGTCAGCCATATACTCACTCCCTCCTCTTACACAAATATTGTGAATATAATTTTGTTGTCTTTCGCATATATTGCACTGTATAACAACAATTTTATTTGTTTTGATTATATAATCATTTGCATAACTGTATAAATAGTGCAAAAATGACCAAGTTCACAGGTACCGAATGGGATACCCTCATGGAGGGCTATTTAAAGGATTTTGGCAACAAGGAGCAGGTAGACTCAGACCTGCTGTTACTTTTTTCTAGACTATCCCGAATTTTAGAGAAAAAATCGATGCTTTTCTGGCATACAAAATCTTTTGAGAGTTATATTGAGGAAAACATCAACCCCTTGGGACTCAGGGTCCAGATCTTCCCCACCTTGGAAGGCCTGGACCCTGTTTTTAAAACCCAATGGGAAGATGCTCTGAGAACGTGCTCTCGTACCCTTATGGAGCTTCTGATGGCGGAATACAAAAAAAGATCACTAATGCTTGATATAGAAATCATCAGTATCTGTGATAAACTTCAGAAATTAAAATCTACTCAATCTTTAACACTACAAGAAAATAGATTAAAGAATCATTTAGAATTATTTAACAAAAATATTCTAAAGAAAAAAAGTATAAAACTTAGTCGTGATAAAGATGCATTCAGAGATGGAAGAGCATACAAATGGACCCAGAACAACCACATTTATAATAAGGGAAATACTAACAAAGACATACCTGATTCGAGCAAATTAAAGAAAAAGGCGCAGAACACCACCCCACACCAAAACCTATCTAAACAAGTTTCTTTTCAAAACAAACCTAACACGAGCACAAAACGTCAATTCCAGAGTAATTCACCAGAAGGCCAAAAGGCCAAAAAATCTAGTTCACATATTTCCACGATAGATCCTACAAACAATCAGGACAACACTTGCACTACCCCAAACCAAGCACAGACAATCACTGGCCAAATTCTTAAAGACACTAACACACATAATATTGTTGGAAATATCCCTACTATGGAAATTCCCTCCACAGACACTTCTTTTTTAGAAAAGGTGTTGGCTGGATTCCAGCCATCAACCTCGAATCCGAACACATATACCCAAGTGACCTTTTAAATGACCCTCAGAAATCTGACATTATGTTGGGTAACAACATCATTAATTTGTCCTCACATTCCCTTTCAAATGATGAAATATCTGTGTTAAGTAAGGGACTGAATTTCTGTCCGAACCAAGACGGAGATAAATTCGGCTTCTATAAAGATCTGCAATTGTTTATACGCAAACTCCTCCTTAAGAAAATGTTCCAGAAACACGATATTCCACCCGACTGCACCACTCAGGAAAGCCGGGCTCTTGATCAGCTGGTCTCGCTTTTAGAAGAAAACGATCCAACTGACCTCATTGACCAAATTAATCTCCAACAGGCTCTAGACTCAGTGTATTCAACTATAGATAGTACCAAATCCACACTAAAAAAGAAATCCGACATCTGCCCAGCCCCCAGTACAAACCCAAATGCTGCTACATTTCTCCATCTAGTTAATAGAGACTTAGAAAAATTAAAAATTCGTACACCAAGGACAACCAACTTCACAAAAAAAGAAACAACTGCTCTCAGACAGCTTGGTGACAGAAATGACCTTGTCATCAAGCCGTCCGATAAGGGCGGAAACATTGTCCTTCTAGACAAAGAACAGTATGTGCAAATGTGCAACAGGATCTTAAACAATCATGCCTGGTATAGACGAATGCCAGCAAGTATTGTCAAAAAATATCATAATGATTTCTACCACCTGATTGACTCAGCTCTACAGTACAACATCATTACAAAACAACTGTGGATATACATCCGAAACGATTTCCCCAAAGTGCCCACTTTTTACGCACTGCCCAAAGTCCATAAAAATAAAAATAATCCACCGGGCAGACCCATTATTTCAGGAATCGGTTCTATAAGTGAAGGCGCTAGTCGCCTGATAGACGATTTCCTTAAACCCTATGTTCTAGTACTTCCCTCATACGTCAAAGACACCCTCCACCTTCTTCAAATTGTGGACAATCTTGTCATTCCCACTGAGGCGCTCTTGGTAACGGTAGATGTGGAAGCCCTCTATAGCTCCATACCCCACGCTAGAGGAGTGGCAGCTATTAAACACATCTTACAAAAAGATGAGAGAATTGACCAAGGATATGGGGAATTCATTCTTACTCTGCTCGAGTTTATTCTCGAGCACAATGTCTTTACCTTTAATGGCTCCCACTACCTCCAGGTGCAGGGGGTGGCGATGGGGACATGTTGTGCCCCATCCTACGCCAACCTGTACCTGGGGGAGTGGGAGCGGGCCTTCCTAGACGATGAGGACTTGTCGATGTACACGGACCATATTCTTGCATGGCACCGGTACATCGACGACATCCTCATCGTCTGGGACGGCTCTGCTTCATTGTTGGAGCAATGTTTACTTAGGATGAATAAGAACACATTTAACCTTAGCTTCACGATGACTCACAACATTAATTGTGTCCCTTTCTTAGACGTAGAGATATATAAAAATGATGTGGGAAAACTACTCACCCGCCTATATAGAAAACCCACTGCGGGCAATACCATCCTGCACGCTGATAGCTTTCATCCAACTCCCTTGCTCAACTCTATACCATATGGGCAATATTTACGTATTAGAAGGAATTGTACTGATGATACAATCTTTCAAATAGAGGCAAAAAATCTATGTGCAGGATTATTACAAAGAGGGTACTCTCATGCATGTCTAAAGAGATCATATCAACAGGCATGCCTCCAAAGCAGGGACCAACTTTTATATACTAAAAAACATAGAGAAGACACAAATCAACTTAGAATCATTTCACGCTATAATAATCAACAAAAGCAATTGAAAGCTATAGTGGAAAAATATTGGCATTTGCTGACATTTGACTCACTTTTAGGACAATTTGTCTCTGACAAACCACTCTTCACCTTTAGAAGAGCAACATCCATTAAGGACTGTATTACAAGCAGTGAACTCAAAAGCGGCAAACAGCACTGCAAATATAGGGGAACCTTTATCTGCGGTTCGTGCCACTATTGTAAATACATGGCCGTGGAGAAAAATCCCATTTTACCGAATGGTGAGATCTTCCGAGCCAAACACTTTGGGAATTGTAAAACAATAGGGGTAGTCTACCTTCTTACTTGTGACTGCTCTTGTTTTTACGTCGGCAAGATGAAACTTGAGTTTTGGAAACGTGCATACAGGCATGTGCACAGTATGGTGACCTGCGACCCAGACCTTCCTTTGGGCCGGCACGTCACCAACGTGCACATGGGCAGATTTCCAAAAGTCAAGTTTCTGATTCTTGATCGAATCCACCCAAACCCTAGGGGAGGGGACTGGAATAAGTCCCTCCTCCAACTTGAGTCCAAGTGGATCTATAGGCTACAGGCCACCAAAGCACCGGGATTAAATGAAGCCATTTGGTTTAAACCCTTTTTGGAAGGATTTGCTTCCGGAGGAATGGAAAAATAAATACCAAATATAATAAACCCACAATAACAACCTAAAATGATTCTGGTTATGTACATCTACTGGTATATACTTAAATTCATGTTTTACTTCCCAGTTGTGATAATACAATCAATGATATCTATGCTTTATACTATATACAGCAATACCTGTATGTCTAGATATATCTTAAACAATGTTAAAAAAGTTTCCTCTGTACCTATCTATACAATCTCCCTTCATAGGGATATGTACATAATAAACAATGACTCTGTATGTACTCATATATGATATTGTAAAGAATGATGAGAAGATGACAAAATGTACACATAAACACTCACAGGTAAGCATCGACGCGACATTGGATGTTCTGTATTTTCCCCTTCTTTCCTCCTGCTTCGGGAAGATACTTCTTCCCTATATTGGGGAATCCCTATAGGGGCTAATAAAATATGCCCGCTTTCCCTTTTAGATAAAATAGAGTGCAGGCCCATATAGAAGATTTTTATTCCTTTCTACATGTTAGAAACAGTATAATCAAAACAACTACATCTCTCCACTGTGATTGTTTTTTTTTTTTTTTCTTTTATATTCCATGGCTTTTCGTTTTCGGCAGACGTTTTTTCAGATGTGGGACAGCCCGGCACGTGAGCCGCCCGCCCTTCGGGGCGGTGCGGCGTTTAGAGAGGAAAGCGATTCGTCGCTCTCCTCTCTTACGGCCTCTCCCATCGGACTTGCGCGGCCAACTGTACTTCCAGTTGGAGCTGTACTTCCATCTTGCTCCTCCTTGAGGCATGCGCACTCTGCTATGGAGGCCTTACGTGCCGGCGGGAGGAGTGGGCGGGGCCACAGCACATCGGGCTGTGACCGCGCGCACACCACTCGGGAGGCCAACGCATCTCTAATCCTCCCACCCCGCGAACAGCCAGCTGATCTCTGTGCCAGCTGATTGCAGGGGTGTGTACACATACATAAATATGCAGCTCTCTCAGTCACTCTTGCAACAAACTACTACTCGGACGGCATCAGCACTTATCTGCATGATCGGCGTATCAACCTCCACTGGCAAGGTATGCCCCTTTTCAGGAACGATATACTATGACCATCTCCTGCATATATATATCATTGTACTCTGTAAGAATATATTTAGCTCAGGCTCCATCTAGGAACCATGACTGAATACACATACTTTGCCAATATGTTCATCAAGTGTTGCAATGATATATCAATATGTTTTACGTTGCCTAGTTTTGAATAATAGAACACAGTAAAAAAAATTCTGTATTGTTAACTCCATCCTATTCTGTGGCTGCCGATCATAGCACCACTATTTAGATGTATACTTTCTACTCTAATAATTATGGAGAACTCTAAATAATATAAAAATAAAAAATCTTCTATATATATACCTTTTAAATAAATATTTCATATATTTCTTTATATAACACGCTACATTTATCAAATATGACCTTGGGTAACTCCTTGCTTCTTTGAATTTCTTCCTATGTAGACGATATCATTGCCCTAAAAATTGGGCTCCACACAAGCATTACTCCCAATTCATAATACAGGCAATGCACTTCATATGACGTGAGTGAACTTTATACTTTATACAATATAAATTAATTCAAACATAGCTTTGAAATATAATAATTTTTATTACATTTTTTTTTTTCTTTAAAAAAAATAAATAAATAAATAAATAAAAAAATCACATTATTTTTTCTTTTCAGAGAATTATGAGATTAACTTGTTGACCTCAGCAGTCTCACATTCTGTTCAGCGTCTCTGCCGCATCACGGCCATTTGGGTTTCATTGATGAGCCCAATGTGATATCCTGGCTTAGTGCTCTTATCTTTTTTGGCCTTCTGGCTTTCTTTGGCCATCTGCATCCAGGTTACATTTCCTCCAGAAATAAATCCCTGGTTGACCACAGGAAGGAAACAGATTTAAATTCAACCTAACATCCTATGCTGCGCCTATGCGATACACTGTTTTTAATATGGTGGAACAATCACACCACCAACGCATCAACATACACGTGAGTGTACATTTTGGTCTCTTCTGTCTAGTGTATATTTACCGGATGTTCTTTTTGATATAACTGTCTACTTTGATACACTATACAAGTCTTTTGCTCATCACTAAATGCTTTTCCCCTTGGCGTTATATAACTTCTCCTTTTTTTTTTTTTTTTTTTTTTTTTATTAATACATGATCTGAACTCCTGCCTTCCCATGCTGACTTCCTAAACAACTTTTCCCTTATACGTACCGTATCATTTTGAAACTATATAAATGTATATCATCTTTTTTGCATTTAGAATTATACTCTATATTCGACAATACAACCACTGAAGAAGGAGGACACTGTCTCACTCCGAAACGCGTCTGGTTAGATGTCATGTAATAGAATATACCTATGATTGATGCTGTTTTTTATTTGTATCTTATATATTTTATTCAAATTATCCCTCTAATAAATTTTGTTACTTTATATACTTGAGATCTTTTTTGTTTCTTGGGAAAGTGTAGTAGTGCCAATTTAAAGTCCATCAACCTAGGGGAAAACCCTCTTTTTGTTTCTTTAAAAAAGGGGAGGGTGGGTGGGTATCTCGCACAGGAAACCGACAAAGACCGGCGGCCTTTGGGCTGCTTAAATACCCTCCGGGCTCCTCCCATAACTTCAGGCCGGTACCCGGCCTTCCAATTTATGGTCTAGAGCCCTACGGACGACATGAGTAACGATGACACATAGGAACAACACAAAACTCACCAACATGAAATAGACCTGAAAGCGTGCCTTGGTCTACCGTATGGTACGCCAAAATAAGGGGGCAAAAACTTTCAGGTAGGGGGTAATTATTTATTAAAGGTAAATGTCACTGAGTAAGTCGGGCAAAGGCCTGAGCCATCTCCAACTGTGGGTTAGGTATGTAGCGATAGAAGCAGGCCGATTTCCACCGACCTAGTTTCTTGATCACATGGTCCGGAACCCCTGTCTTGAGGCCGTCGTGGCCGCCCGATCCGGAATGAATGCCCGGAGTACTGGCGGGGGTCCAATTGAAGATTGCCGAGAAGGACCCGGACATGTTCCACGAACTGCGACGAGTTGAGGTGTTTAACTGGAAAGGGCAACAGCGGACTGGAACCTGGGCCGTCGGATAGCAGTGCCATCAAGCGGTTTAACACGGCAACTGGGCACCAGTTGTTGTGGGTCCTGTACAGGTGTATATCTACTCCGGAACCTCGCTGCTGAGTTTTAGACCTCACCAAGTGAAGAACATAGTGGTCCTGGTGGCGGCGGAGGTTACTTTTATGTAAGACTGGACCAGCTGGGTGGCTGCGAGTGAACTCGCTGGGCCGTAGAAACCCATAAAATGCCATGTGTATCGCAGCCTGCAGGACGGTGCTGAGGAGGAGACCAAAAGGGGACCTATCCAGGATGTCAGACATCCCCTTAAAGATCTCCCCAGTGATAGGCAGCCGCTTCGGGCTGACTGGCGGCTGGTGTTTCTGAACTCCCCGCAGTAGAGCCCTTACTGCGTGGCAGGAGAACACCGAAGGCCTCGCGGGGTCTTGAAGTGACAAGTAGTGCTGCACCCCGGCCACGTACTGGCGTATCGTGCTGTGTGACAGCGCTAGGTGAGAATGGCAATAAGTGATGAACGCCAGAACCTGCTTGACGCTGGAAGACTCACGGGGGCGTTGGGGCAGGAATTTATTAAATGCCCTCCAGGCCGTCCGGTAGGCCCGACGGGTGTTGCGGGCGAGCGAAGCGTTGATGATGTTAGTAGCTGATTGTAAATATGGGGCTAGTCCAAGGTCAGTTGTGACCAATCTGGGATAGTGGCTGAGAGATGGTAGGCTCCTGGCATCTGTTTAAAGAAAGAAATAAAGTTAAAGCGGGAGAGTGCGTCCGCTGCTGAGTTGAACTTCCCTGGAATGAATGAGCAGTAAACATTGAACTGATGTTGTAGGGATAGCTGGACCAGTCTGCGGAGGAAGGACATGACGGGCCTGGATTTAGACCTGCCCTTGCTGATGATCTCGGCTGTGGCTTGATTGTCTGTCGTAAAAGCCACAGTCTGTCCAGACCAATGGTGACCCCATAGGTGAGCGGCTGCTACGATGGGGAACAGCTCAAAGAGGGCTGACGTGGTAGTGAAGCCCGGAGTGGCTAGTGCCTGAGGAGGCCAAGGGGCGGCGAACCACAAATGGCCAAAAATGGCGGCGCATCCTGTGGATGCCGCCGCATCGGTCACCACCTGAGGTGACTGCGTGGACACTACTGGGATGAACAGGGACACACCGTTCCAATTGCTAAGAAAGTGTTCCCACATGGTCAGATCTGCCCTGGCTGCTGAATCCAGCTTGATGACCTGGTCTGGGTCCTGAGTGTAGGACAGGAAGACCAGCAACCGGGACACGAAGGAGCGGCCCTGGGGGATGATCCTCATAGCAAAATTCAACATCCTGAGGAGAGACTGGAGTTGCTTCTGAGTACATCCCCCCACCCGGGTGAACTCTCGCAGAACCGACCTGATACGGTCCAACTTATCTGCGGGAAGGCTGGCCTGCATGGCAAGCGTGTCAAGGTCGACGCCCAAGAACGTGATCTTGTGCGCCGGGCCGTCAACCTTGTGTTCCGCTATGGGGACGTTCAGATTGTTGAAAACCGTCCTCAACTTTCCGAGGTCCCCTGGGGGAGCCCCGGGTGGTTCTATCAGAAGGAAGTCGTCCAAATAATGGATGACCTCGTGGCACTGTGCCTCGTGGAGAAGGATCCACGCCAGGGTCTCCGCGAACTTATCAAATAACCAAGGACTACTCTTAGACCCGAAGGTCAATTTGGTTGCGAAATAATATCGTTCCCTCCATTTGATGCCGTGCCAGCACCACAGGGAGGGATGTATGGGCAGCAGCTTGAAGGCGTCAGATATGTCTGCCTTCGAGAGCCAAGCACCCACCCCAGCCCTGAGAATGGCCTGGATAGCCATATCTACCGAAGCGTACTTCAGGGAGAACTCCTCGGAGGGAATGAGCGAGTTGAGACTGGGAACGACGGAAGAATGAGGCGCTGACAGATCATACACCAGACGTTTTTTATTTGAAAATTTTCCCTGTACAAGCCCGATAGGGCTAACCCTCCAGATACTAAAGGGAGACTGACTGAACGGGCCTATCATAAAGTCCCGATCCAACTCCGTCTGAAGAAGGACGTCGATGGCTGGCTCATCTGTTGCTGCTGAGTGGGTGGTGTGGGGCAGGGTGATGAGCCCGGTATGAAACCCATCGGTGAAACCTTGGATGAGGTAGCTGGCGAGTGACGGAGTGGGGTGTGAGGTCAAGTAAACATCGAGCCAAAGGACATTGACCCGGCTTAGTCACGGTTTCTTCTGCTTGACCTCACACAGGACCCTGGGGTGCGCCCTCTGGCATAGGGTGCAAACGTGCAAGAGCCGGTACTGGCTGAAATTGCAGGAGCCGTAGTTGAAGTTGTTGCAAATGGCGGCTCCCCCAACCATCCGCACCGGACGTCCCAACTTGTCCACCTTCTGCCCTTGCGCCGGGGCCTGCTGAGCCTGACTCGTGCTGGTAGAGGCCGTGCTAGCTATCGGGTGGACAGAGGCTATGTTGGCACACCAGACCGTGGTGTGGGATGCTGACTGACAGACAGCACATAGCGGGGACCGTAGACCCGCAAAGTGGCGGCAGAACAACTCGGTGTCCACTACGCTCCAGTCCGTTGTCAAATGGAACTGTAAGAATCTGGCCGCGGCTTTGGCCAAGAAGGACCGATGATAATCGTAGAACGCTGAGCCACCGTATTTGTGGCCCAGGTCTACGATTAAATGGAGGTAGAGGTCCAGTTCCTCCCGCCTGCTCGGGGAGGCTGAGCACAGCACGTCCCTGAACATGCCGAAAGCGAGCGTGAACTCGGGCACCGTGAGCTTTCTGTTGAGCCTTGGATCCTTTGCCTTCAAAACCACCGAGACGTCCCCCCAGGTGTAGGTCTTGTTCTCGGCCAAGTCAGGGTCCGGAACCGTGGCGGCCGGGCTCGCCTCTAGACGTGACACCCTGTCCTGGACCTCAACGATCGAGGAAGACAGGGATTTATTTTATTAATTATTAAAACTGCTGCAGATAAACATACATACATACATACATTAAAAAAAACAATACATGAAGAAAAATAGCCACACTCAGGCTCAAAAGAAAACTGGAAAAACAAAGAAGCACAATGGAAACAGACTGCTCCAAAGGGGCCCTCTCATACGGCCGGTCCGGTCACTAGGGACACTAACACTATTTACATTATATACAAAAAAATATATACATTATACAGACCTATACAACTATATACAACCCATGGACCCACCACCCCCCCCCCCCTACACACACCACCACCCCTACACTCTAACCCACACCAACTACACACTACACTATACACCCAAATGCAGAAGGCAGTACAGTATGCAGTGGAGCGGGACGCCCTCTGTTCACAAAAACAAAAACAAAAAGGGCCCTACGGGGGGTGCAGGACAGGAAGAACCACCACCTCAGGAGAGAGGGCCGGGGGATCCTCAAGGAGGCCTGAAGGAGAAACCCCTCCATAACCTAGCACTCCTCTCCATCCCAACCCTCTCCTCTTCAAGATGCCTCACCTTCACCAGTTCCCGAAAGATACTACCCACCACCTCATGCACGGGCAGGCTTTTGTCCCTAGTGGTCACTAAACACCGAGCGTGCCAAGTGTAATAGAGGCAAACTGTACTAACTAAAAACAGTGATGACAAATCAAACCCACTGCGTACCCTAAAGTCACCATACACCCGCTCCGAAAAGGCCAGGGCCTGGAGGTGGGGATAGCCTATGGCATCCCCAACCCCCGCCAGAACCTCCGAGTTGAAAGGGCACTCGACCAAGAAGTGGTCCATGGTCTCGAGCACCCCACCACACTCTGGGCGAGGACAACCTCTGTCATCTAGGTTCCGATTTTTCAAGTTCGCCCTGACGTATAGGCGTCCATGGAACGCCCTCCACGCCAGGTCCCAGAACTTTGCCGGAATTCTCGCGGAATTCAAGAGGGCTAACCCCTCCCTGAGGACCCTGTCCGGGCAGTCCCTTAAAGCCAGTGGTCTCAAAAAGTCCGAGGCCATGACCCTTGAGTACAACTCACGTCGACCCAAGGAGCCCACCTCAAGGGCAGTTATCCTCCACTGCCTTAGTACTTTTAGCGCTGTTGGAACATAGGGCGGGAGGTACCCATGGGACCTACGAAGGTCACCTGGACGCCCCCCTCCCTCCCAGCTACCCAAGAACAGCAAAAACCAGCTCTTACATGAACGCTCCCACAGAAGAGGCACATCCACAAAGATGGACCGCAAGTTGAATTTCACAAACACAGTAGTGAAAAACACCACTGGGTTGATCATGTCCAAACCGCCATGCCTCCTCTGCCGGTACGTGACCTCTCTCTTGATCAAATTCATTCTGTTTCCCCACAAAAGTAGAAAAAACAGACTGTAGATCCGCGTATAGAGAGACGCCGGCAACAGACAGACGTAGCTGACATACAGAAACTCAGGCAACAGATAAGTCTTGATCAGGCTTACCCTTTCCCGAAGGGACAGTTTCCAGCCCTTCCAAGCATTCACCTTCCGAGTGGCACCCACTAGCCTGCGCTCCCAGTTCAGTTTGGGATAGTCATCCAGGCCAAAATGGATGCCTAAGATCTTTACCTCTGGCTGGGGGCTGGGGAACACGTCCGGAAGGGCGAATTGCTCGCCCTCCTTCCCCATCCAGAGAACTTCACTCTTATCCCAGTTGACAAGCGAACCCGACGCCTCGGAGTAGCCCCCAATCTGTGTTTCCACAAACTGGGCCTCCTCTCGGCTAGACACCACTACCGAAACGTCATCCGCATAGGCCACTACCCTCACTGCCAGACCTGAACCACTGCAGGGCTCCACCGGTACCCCCCCCAGACGCTCGCAGTCAAGCCTTCTCACAAAGGGGTCTACTGCAAAGACGTAGAGCTGGGGACTTAGTGGGAAACCCTGCCTGACCCCAGATCCCACAGGAAAGGAGGGACCCACCCAACCGTTGACAAGAGGGAAGCTCACCGCCCTCCTATACAAAGTCTGGACCCAAATGATGAACTGGGCGGGCAAACCGTACCGCCTCAGCAGAAGCCACAGGTACTCGTGGTTCACCCGATCAAAGGCCTTCGCCTGATCTAATGCCAGCAGATACCTCCCGTCGCCCGTTGCCCTGCACCTTTCCACAGCCTCCCGGACGCTCAGGACAGCACCAAAGGTACTACGGCCGGAAACTGCGCAGTGCTGGGACGCGGAAAGTAACTTGTCCGCTACTGTGGACATACGCCAGAACAAGATCTTTGCCAGTATCTTTCTATCCGTGGTGAGGAGGGCAATAGGGCGCCAATTCTCCACCACGGACGGATCTTTGCCCTTTGACAAGAGGATCAAGGCCGACCTTCTCATCGAGGGAGGGAGCAGGCCCATAGCCAAACATTCATTGAACACCTCCCTCAGATGAGGAGCCAAAAGGCTCTTAAAGGCTTTGTAAAACTCCGCCGTGAGCCCATCAGGCCCGGGTGACTTTTTCAGCGACAGAGAATCGATGGCCCGCTCTACCTCGGCCACCGAGATCAACCCCGTCAAAGAGCCGGAGAGGTCAGGCTCCACATCAAGTGGAGTCTCATCAAGAAAGGCCCTGGCCTTCTCCAGATCCAAAGGCTTCCTCTGGAGGATGTCTGAAAAGTGAGCTCTGACGACCCCCAGGATCCCTGACCTGGACCGCACCAGAGACCCAGAGGAATCCTTCAGTCCATGTATGACCTTCCCACTCACCGCATCCCCACAGTTCTTATAGGGATCCGGGGAGATAAATTTCCCATAATCCCTCTCAAGGACCAGGGAGGCGAGACGGTCATACTGACATTCCTTCATCCGAAGCTTCAGATTGGATATCTGCTCTTGGGGCCCACCAGAGGAGACCAGGCGGTCCAGCTGCCTACGCAACCTCTGGTAAGCCCAGTACCTGGAAACAGCCCGGTACCTAGAGACCCTACGAAAGAAACCCTCAGATCTCTTCTTCACCACCTCCCACCATTCCTGGCGAGGGCAGCCGCTCTCAAGGAGCGTGGTTTGATCCGTAAAAAAGGCCTCATAGGCTTCCCTGACCTCAGGGTCCTCAAGTAGCGTCCCATTCAGGCGCCACAAGCCCCGACCTCTCTGGGGGGTGTCGGCAACATTCAGGGTAACAGATACCATACAGTGATCGGAGAACTCCACCGCCTGCAGCCCTGGGGCCGCGAAGGAAGAGTCCCCCTTTAAAAAAAACCTATCTATCCTACTCCTACTGCTACCTCGGGCGAATGTGAAACCCGTGAGGTTGGGGAAGTGCCGGATATGCACATCCACCAACCCAGCCTCCCTTACTACACTATTCAAAAAAATGCTATCGTATCCCAGAGGGGCTGAGGCACCTGCCCGGTCCTCTGACCTGGTGACCATGTTGAAGTCACCGCCAAAGACCACCTGCTGGGACGTGAACAGGTATGGTTTAACCGCCGCAAGGAGGCTCTTCCTCTCCCCCCTGCTCTGGGGCCCATAGAAGTTAATGAGCCTGAGGAATTGCCCCCTCACGACGGCGTCCACCACCAGGCATCTACCAATCTCCACCTCAATAACCCGTCGGCAAGCCACCGGGCCGGTCTTAAAAAGGACCGCAACTCCACTGCAGGGCTCAGCCGCAAGAGACCAGAGGGAGGGCCCGCACCTCCACTCCCTCTTTGCTAGATGCATCTCTGCCACAGATGCCAGCCAGGTCTCCTGCAAAAATAAAATGTCAGCTTCAACACGGCTGAGAAAATCGAAGGCTGCAAAACGAGCCGCCGCAGATCGCACGCTTGCGACATTAATCGTCGCAAGGCGAATTGGAGAGGGTACCGCCATCCTTTGAGATTGGACCGTACTCTCTTCTGCACATACACCACACCTCAAACCTCGCCCTCAGAATCTGAGGACAAGACCTCAAACCCCCCCTTCGTGACCGGCACCGGACCAGTGCCACCAAGCCCAGCCCTGCTGGGACCCGGCTGGGACCCTGACACCACCTCCCGCCCGCCTGGGGTCTTTTTTTTTCTTTTTATTTTTTTTTTATTTTTTCTTTTTTATCTCCCACCCACCCTCCACCGGAGACATACAGCCCTCCTCCTCCCCTGAGAGCCCACTCTGGGCCTTGGGGCGCTTTTGTGGCCCCCTGATTGGCCGGGACGTGTCCATCATCTCGTCCCCAGATGATGGACAGGAAGGATAAGGGACAAGGGGACGAGGAGAAGGGGGAGGGGGGGGAGGGGGGGAAGAGGGAGGGGGAGGGACCGGGACGGCAAGGGAGGGAGGGGGAGAGGGAGAGGAAGGGGGAGGGGGAGAGGGAGAGGAAGGGGGAGGGGCCAAAGCATCCCTAGGGGTGCCCGGCCCCGACCCCGCAGGGACGGGGACCACCACCTCCGGAACACCTGAGGGGGCAGGAACCTGGGCCTCCACCACCCGCCCACGTTTCCCCAGTCTCTGCCTCTGGGGGAGGGGATCCCCCCGATCACTGGCCCCTGGACCACTACCAGCATCAGCTGGCACGGGCCCAGCCTCCGCAGACCCACCATCCTGCTCCTGATGTTGTTCACCACCGCCGCCCTCCGGAGCATGACCCCTGAAGGCTCTTGGGCACCTGCTAAACGGGTGCCCCAGTTCTCCACATAGGTTGCAGCGGATCAGTCTACACGACTCCGAAGAGTGACCAAATCCGCCGCACCTCCCACACCTAATCACTGTACACTCCGCACTCAGATGGGTGGGACACCCACACTTGAAGCAGCGGCGGGGCTGACCAGGGTAGAAGACCAGGATCCGGTCCCGGCCTATGAACGCACTACCTGGTACGTGCGTCATGGTGTTACCAGACCGCCTGAGACGGATCCTGGCCGTCCAAGCCCCGGTCCACACCCCACGCTCATCAAGAGTCTTCCTCATCGGTGCCTGGAGATCCCCAAATCTCGTCAGCCAGGTAAGGATGTCCTCAGGAGGCAAGGATTCATTCCTCACCAGAATGGTGAGGACCTTGACCTCCTCCTGACGAGAGATGGGGACCACCCTAAAAAGCCTCCAGGGGTCCGCCCTCCTCAGCACCTCGTACCTGGTGAAAAAGAGTTCCATCTGGACGGCGGTGGTGAAACTTACATCAAACTCCCGGCTGTTTGCCGGGTGGATGATGGCAAACAGGTCTGCCACCCTGAACCCCATGGCCAGCACCCAGTCGACCACCTGGCCCCTACTGGGGCACTGGCCAGGACCCTCCCACTTTAGCAGCACAACGTTCCTACGTCTCCTCTCTGGACCCCCTGTACCCCTGGACCACGAGTTCGCCCCCTGGAACTGCTCCGAGGGGGGAACCCGGAAGCCCTGGGCGCCAAACTGGCCGTACAGGGGGGCCAGAGGGACGCTAGTGCCCGCCACCCGGGCATATGATCTGCCCTGCCGCAGGGCAGACAGGAGGTCCGCCTCCTGCTGCGCCCCCAGCAGGCGAGGCGGCTCTGATACCGGGGGGTCACCCTCCGCAGGGGCCCCATCTCCAACACCCACCCCCTGCGGACCCTCCTCCTCCCGCGCCCCACACCCCTCCACCGCTAGCGGCGGAGCTGGCACCGGGGTCTCCAACACCTGCACCCCCCCCTCCCCTGCAAGAGCCGGGGTCACCACCTCCCCCACCGAACCACTGCCCAGCAGGGCTTCAAACATCCCCTCTGCCTCCATGTCCCATTCACCCCCGTCAGCAACCCCAACCCCCGCCCGCACCCCCGCTGACGTCACCACCGGGGACCCCTCCAAATTTTTAATGAAGTCCAGGGCGGGGCACCCCACCTCCAGTATACCCGCTGGGGAGTCCGCCCAGGAACGGGCCTGTGCCGCCAGAGGCACTGAATCGCCAGCGTCCTCCGCATCCCCCGCCCCCCCTGGTCCACATAGGGCACCGGAAGTGCTGGGGGACACCGCCCGGAAGTCCGTGGCAACCCCTGAGGGGGATGCGTCCGGCTGCACGGTCAAATCCTCCCGCCGCCCCGCCCCCCTCCCCGAAGCTCCGCCCCCACCCTCGCGGCATTTGTGTCCGCCATTGCGGTGGGGGAGAGCGGGAAACGAGCGCCCCCCTCCAGAGAAGATGGCGCCTCCGCTTCCCCCATATACTCCACAGAGTCGCTGTCTCTTATGCCTGACGGCGTCGCACCATGTGCGCTGGCGGCAGTGGCCGCCATTTTGGAATGGTCCTGGCACACTGCCCCATTTGGAGATTTCCCAGGTGTCTTCTCCGCTGAGCGCTCTGCAGGGCTCCTCAGCAGCCGGTCTCCCCCCCCTACCTGCCCCCCTCGCCCCGCTTCAGCATCACCGGGTTCCCTACCCAGGACTGCATCTGAACCAGCCCCTCTCACGGGCTGGCTACTGGCAGTTTTTACCCGGGGACCCTCCGCTGAAGCACCTGGGGCATGCGGGGGCATACTCACACCCTGGGGGGCCGCCACTGCCTCCCCCACCTCAGCCTTATCCTCCGACCTCCCGGGTTGTGGGGCCTCTCTTACCACCTGGGGATCCTCTGGCTCCCTGGACTGCTCCGCTGGTGCGGTCTGCGAGCGCGTCCGCCGTCTCGCCGCCTGGCTTCCCTCCTCATTGGCCCTTCTCAGGTCCCGGCGGATCTCCATCAGAAACTCCTGCTCCTCCCGACCACGCTCACATAGCCCTGTCAGCAACTCACCAAGGTCTCTGCAGTACGTTTTCAAAGCTTCAATGGCTTCTCTGAAGTCACCTCTTTTCGCGCTGCTTGTCTTATCTCTTCTGTTCCGCAGATTTGTCAGAATCTGCATGCGTGCACAGAAAGCCAAGGCTGCCTTCTGTATCAAATCCTTGATCCTCTCTCTCCGCTTCAGGGTTTTAGCATTGTTTTCCCCTGGCTGGGTTCTTGTCCAGTCTGACAATTGAAATTGCGTGCCAAGAAACAACCTCTCCTCCCTGGAGAGGTCCCTCACTCCAGGGAATGACTGCTCACTACTGGCCCGGGAAGGCCTCCCTGAGCCTGGGCTTGCAGAAGCCATGACACCTCCTCCCTCCTCCACAGCACTGCAGGAAGTGCCAAACACCACTTCCTCCACAGCTCTCTAGCGCCAGTCTCATGCGGTGGTTGAAACTGGAACTGCACTCCAAGGAAGACAGGGATTTATTTTATTAATTATTAAAACTGCTGCAGATAAACATACATACATACATTAAAAAAAAAAACAATACATAAAGAAAAATAGCCACACTCAGGCTCAAGAGAAAACTGGAAAGGGGCCCTCTCATACGGCCGGCCTGGTCACTAGGGACACTAAGACTATTTACATTATATACATTATACAAACCTATACAACTATATACAACCCATGGACCCACCACCCCCACCCGCTACACACACCACCACCCCTACACTCTAACCTAACCCCCACACCAACTACACACCAACACACTACACTATACACCCAAATGCAGAAGGCAGTACAGTATGCAGTGGAGCGGGACGCCCTCTGTTCACAAAAACAAAAACAAAAAGGGCCCTACGGGGGGTGCAGGACAGGAAGAACCACCACCTCAGGAGAGAGGGCCGGGGGATCCTCAAGGAGGCCTGAAGGAGAAACCCCTCCATAACCTAGCACTCCTCTCCATCCCAACCCTCTCCTCTTCAAGATGCCTCACCTTCACCAGTTCCCGAAAGATACTACCCACCACCTCATGCACGGGCAGGCTTTTGTCCCTAGTGGTCACTAAACACCGAGCGTGCCAAGTGTAATAGAGGCAAACTGTACTAACTAAAAACAGTGATGACAAATCAAACCCACTGCGTACCCTAAAGTCACCATACACCCGCTCCGAAAAGGCCAGGGCCTGGAGGTGGGGATAGCCTATGGCATCCCCAACCCCCGCCAGAACCTCCGAGTTGAAAGGGCACTCGACCAAGAAGTGGTCCATGGTCTCGAGCACCCCACCACACTCTGGGCGAGGACAACCTCTGTCATCTAGGTTCCGATTTTTCAAGTTCGCCCTGACGTATAGGCGTCCATGGAACGCCCTCCACGCCAGGTCCCAGAACTTTGCCGGAATTCTCGCGGAATTCAAGAGGGCTAACCCCTCCCTGAGGACCCTGTCCGGGCAGTCCCTTAAAGCCAGTGGTCTCAAAAAGTCCGAGGCCATGACCCTTGAGTACAACTCACGTCGACCCAAGGAGCCCACCTCAAGGGCAGTTATCCTCCACTGCCTTAGTACTTTTAGCGCTGTTGGAACATAGGGCGGGAGGTACCCATGGGACCTACGAAGGTCACCTGGACGCCCCCCTCCCTCCCAGCTACCCAAGAACAGCAAAAACCAGCTCTTACATGAACGCTCCCACAGAAGAGGCACATCCACAAAGATGGACCGCAAGTTGAATTTCACAAACACAGTAGTGAAAAACACCACTGGGTTGATCATGTCCAAACCGCCATGCCTCCTCTGCCGGTACGTGACCTCTCTCTTGATCAAATTCATTCTGTTTCCCCACAAAAGTAGAAAAAACAGACTGTAGATCCGCGTATAGAGAGACGCCGGCAACAGACAGACGTAGCTGACATACAGAAACTCAGGCAACAGATAAGTCTTGATCAGGCTTACCCTTTCCCGAAGGGACAGTTTCCAGCCCTTCCAAGCATTCACCTTCCGAGTGGCACCCACTAGCCTGCGCTCCCAGTTCAGTTTGGGATAGTCATCCAGGCCAAAATGGATGCCTAAGATCTTTACCTCTGGCTGGGGGCTGGGGAACACGTCCGGAAGGGCGAATTGCTCGCCCTCCTTCCCCATCCAGAGAACTTCACTCTTATCCCAGTTGACAAGCGAACCCGACGCCTCGGAGTAGCCCCCAATCTGTGTTTCCACAAACTGGGCCTCCTCTCGGCTAGACACCACTACCGAAACGTCATCCGCATAGGCCACTACCCTCACTGCCAGACCTGAACCACTGCAGGGCTCCACCGGTACCCCCCCCAGACGCTCGCAGTCAAGCCTTCTCACAAAGGGGTCTACTGCAAAGACGTAGAGCAGGGGACTTAGTGGGCAACCCTGCCTGACCCCAGATCCCACAGGAAAGGAGGGACCCACCCAACCGTTGACAAGAGGGAAGCTCACCGCCCTCCTATACAAAGTCTGGAGCCAAATGATGAACTGGGCGGGCAAACCGTACCGCCTCAGCAGAAGCCACAGGTACTCGTGGTTCACCCGATCAAAGGCCTTCGCCTGATCTAATGCCAGCAGATACCTCCCGTCGCCCGTTGCCCTGCACCTTTCCACAGCCTCCCGGACGCTCAGGACAGCACCAAAGGTACTACGGCCGGAAACTGCGCAGTGCTGGGACGCGGAAAGCAACTTGTCCGCTACTGTGGACATACGCCAGAACAAGATCTTTGCCAGTATCTTTCTATCCGTGGTGAGGAGGGCAATAGGGCGCCAATTCTCCACCACGGACGGATCTTTGCCCTTTGACAAGAGGATCAAGGCCGACCTTCTCATCGAGGGAGGGAGCAGGCCCATAGCCAAACATTCATTGAACACCTCCCTCAGATGAGGAGCCAAAAGGCTCTTAAAGGCTTTGTAAAACTCCGCCGTGAGCCCATCAGGCCCGGGTGACTTTTTCAGCGACAGAGAATCGATGGCCCGCTCTACCTCGGCCACCGAGATCAACCCCGTCAAAGAGCCGGAGAGGTCAGGCTCCACATCAAGTGGAGTCTCATCAAGAAAGGCCCTGGCCTTCTCCAGATCCAAAGGCTTCCTCTGGAGGATGTCTGAAAAGTGAGCTCTGACGACCCCCAGGATCCCTGATCTGGACCGCACCAGAGACCCAGAGGAATCCTTCAGTCCATGTATGACCTTCCCACTCACCGCATCCCCACAGTTCTTATAGGGATCCGGGGAGATAAATTTCCCATAATCCCTCTCAAGGACCAGGGAGGCGAGACGGTCATACTGACATTCCTTCATCCGAAGCTTCAGATTGGATATCTGCTCTTGGGGCCCACCAGAGGAGACCAGGCGGTCCAGCTGCCTACGCAACCTCTGGTAAGCCCAGTACCTGGAAACAGCCCGGTACCTAGAGACCCTACGAAAGAAACCCTCAGATCTCTTCTTCACCACCTCCCACCATTCCTGGCGAGGGCAGCCGCTCTCTCCCGCCTGCTCGGGGAGGCTGAGCACAGCACGTCCTCCCTGAACATGCCGAAAGCGAGCGTGAACTGAGGGCACATGTTGAAGTCACCGCCAAAGATCACCTGCTGGGACGTGAACAGGTATGGTTTAACCGCCGCAAGGAGGAGGCTCTTCCTCTCCCCCCTGTGAGCTTTCTGTTGAGCCTTGGATCCTTTGCCTTCAAAACCACCGAGACGTCCCCCCAGGTGTAGGTCTTGTTCTCGGCCAAGTCATGGACCGAGATCATGAGTGAGGCCAGGTTAACGTCTCTGCCCTCTAAAATGTCCTTCCTTACGCTGGGTGGCACCAGGTGGGAAGGATGAATGGTGGTCGTGGCAAGCTCACTACCTGCGGCCGGTGTACTGATAGCTGGGACCACCGCAGGGTCCGGAACCGTGGCGGCCGGGCTCGCCTCTAGACGTGACACCCTGTCCTGGACCTCAACGATCGAGGAAGACAGGGAAGACACGAGGGTGTGTAGCTGAGCATTACAGTGCACTCCGCACTTAGGTGCGTAGGGCATCCACATTTAAAACAACGACGGGGTTGGCCGGGATAGAAGACCAGGATCCGATCTCTACCTATAAAGGCACTTCCGGGCACATGGGCCATGTGTTACCGGCCCTTCTGAGTCGGATCCTGGTCGTCCAAGCCCCGGTCCAAACCCCGCGCTCATCCAAAGATTTCTTCATTGGGCTCTGAAGCTCCCCAAACCTCCCTAACCACGTCTGTATATCTTCCGGCGGGAGCGACTCATTCCTCACTAAAATAGTTAAGGTCTTGACCTCCTCCTGACGGGAGATAGGGATTATCCTAAAATTCTTGCCCTCTGCTAGGGCTCTGACCAGGACTATCCCATCTGAAAAACTGGCCATACAGGGGGGCCAGAGGGACGCTGGAGCCTGCACCATTAGCATAAGATCTCCCTTGCTTAAGGGCACTGACCAGGACTATCCCATCTCAACTGGACAACATTTCGCCTCCTCCGCTCTGCTGGTTGCCGGAGCCTGCTGCGGCCACGCTGGTGGGAAGGGGAACCCGAAAGTTCCGGGCGCCAAACTGGCCGTACAGGGGGGCCAGAGGGACGCTGGAACCTGCAACAGTAGCATAAGATCTCCCTTGCTTAAGGGCAGAGAGAAGCAGCCCTGGGAATTGTCCATGCCTAAGGAGACTGGACACTGCCAGCCTCGGAGGCTGACGCCGGAAGAGGAGCTCTGAATAGCGGCGGGTGGGAAGGGTGGAGAGGACACTGCCAGCCTCGGAGGCTGACGACGGAGATAGCGGGGTGGTGAGGTCATCGCTGCCGACTGACGACATGGCGGCTGCCAAGACCCGTTACTAAGTTGTCTGGTCACGTGTCTGCAGGCTGGGCCTATAAAGAGGTGACAAGAAATGAGTTTGGACGTGTAACCTATGGTATACGTACCTGCCATGAAAAGCAGGAGATCCCCCCGCCTCTGCGTCTTTTTTTTTTTTTTTTACCTGCCGGTACCCTGATCAAGCTGGTGCAGGTGGACCTACTGAATCCGACTGACCTGAGAGAGTGTGAGAGAAGGCACCTATTTAACAGCCTGAAATTGCTGCCGTCCAGAGCGACGGTACCCAACGTTGATGATAACAACAGGCGATGGTGACTTAAGTCGACTGACGAGACAGCTGTGGAATCAAATGACGGACAACAACACGAATAACCGACATGACCTGTTGCCTTGACTGAAATGAACATCCCGTGACAGGGCCCGGCCCGTTCGTACCGTATGGGGGTGGCTGTGAGCCGGACTCTGGAGCACATACAGAAATGAGGCAACCGTGAAATGAGGCCAACTGCCTGGGTACGCTGGGGCCGAACTGTGACATACTGGCTGCCATCGGGTCCGACTCCAAGTGTTACAGCATGCATTAGGAACGCAAGCACACGTGTGCCAGCGACCTCGATCATCACGCCACTGTCTAGTGACTGACCCCTTTCCTTCTTTTTTTTTTTTGTATGAAATGCGGCCGGCCTAGGGCACGCTGGCGCGAATTCGTACAGGGAAGCGACCAATTAACGCCGGGGCGTGGTAAGGTGACATAGAAATGACATAACATGACAAGGACAAGAATCAAAAAGTCTCCTTTTTTTTTTTTTTTTTTTTTTTTTTGCGATTCCGCCCCTGGCGCATGTATTGAAATGAGGCCGGCCTAGGGCACGCCGACATGAATTAGTGCGGGGAAGTGACTGCATTCCTGCCGGGCGTGGTAAGGTGACAGAAATGACATACCATGACAGGGGCAAGAATCAAGAATGAACGCAACCTGTGATGCGATTCCGCCCTTGGCGCATGTATCGAAATGAGGCCGGCCTAGGGCACGCCGACACGAATTAGTGCGGGGAAGTGACTGCATTCCTGCCGGGCATGGTAAGGTGACAGAAATGACATACCATGACAGGGGCAAGAATCAAGAATGAACGCAACCTGTGATGCGATTCCGCCCTTGGCGCATGTATCGAAATGAGGCCGGGTAGTCGTGCGTCTGGATTGCCCCGATCGGAGCATCTATGGATGCGACCGGACCTACCCAGAGGTATGGTGACCGAAATGAAACCATGACAAAGACTAGATTTCAACAAACCGAGCAAGTTGAACCGAATCTAATCTCTGGAGCATGTATAGAAAGGAGGCCGAGCGGCTAGGTGAATCAGTGCGAATCGATGCATCCCGGATGCGACCGGACTCAGACCGATACGTGGCCATAGACCGAAATCATGCCAAAGACTGGACTCGAGCCCGCATCCGTACGAGCTGTGGGCCAATCTCTGAAACATGTATGGTAATGCGGCCGTAACCTGGGTACCCCGAGACAAATCCGTGCCTAAGTGCGACACGACTTGAATCTGAGTGCGACCAGGCTCGAACTGATGGCATGAACGCCCTGTTAAACTGATGCGAAATGACTTAGCATGACCGAATGGCCTGATACGTTAGCCATGTTTGAAATGATGAAATGATTGCCATGCTAATACAATGAAATGTTTCGACACGGTCGAAGTAATTCGTGCGTTTTAACATGCCAACAGAGACTCGGAACGTAACCAGTGATCCGGCAACTGACTTGACCGACTTGATATGACATGATCGCTGTGTGTGAGTGCGAACGGCACCCGTGAGCGAGCTACGTTTGAACGATTCAAAGCCTGCGTACTCCGCGTAAGGGGAACCCTTGAGTGCCGGATGCGGCATCGGTCGGAGTGTCAGGGCGGGCGGCCCTGAATGTGCGTGCCACTAGGTGGCTCCCGACCGTGTTCAACCAAAAACGTGCGTGTAGCTGTATGGTGTTTTCGAGACAAGCGGTGCGTGGTTCGTGAGCTACGTAGACCAGAGTTTAGTGACATGATAAGCAGTGCATGAGAACGTAAAACATGGGAGCCGAAGCCCTACCTGCGACAGCCGAACCAGACTCTATGTACGGAACTGCGACTCGGCGACACGAGTGCGACACGAAGGGACAACACGACTTACGAACCCGGAACGCGGGACTGCAACAACAGAAGGAGACGGACAGATGAAACGGAGCTCACGAACCGGCACCAACAGCGCTTGTCTCGAACGAGTCGGTCCTAGATGTCTGACGTAACAGATATCTCGCACAGGAAACCGACAAAGACCGGCGGCCTTTGGGCTGCTTAAATACCCTCCGGGCTCCTCCCATAACTTCAGGCCGGTACCCGGCCTTCCAATATATATATTTATATATATAAAATATATTTCGTTTTCATATATCTGGGGCTTTTCTTTTGAGTTTGGTTTTTGAACTAGTTTAATTTGGGAAGGTAATTAACTATTTGGTTCCACTATTGTCTATTCAAGTAACACTGGTTGTCTTTGGGGAAGGTCATTTCATCCTCGGAAAAATAATGGTAGTCAATTGTCTTGATGGGGTTTTTGTTCTTTTGGTTAAAGTGGTTATTGAATCCATATAACAATAAATAATCTTCTCTCATTATTACTGTAATGACCCCCTGTGACTGTGGCTTATGAAAATAATGCCATATATACCTTGTATACAGAGTGCTCATCAGCACTGATTGACCCGCCGCTTCTCTCCTCTCTCGGCCCGACACAAGCAGTGGGCAGGGCTGGGGATTTCCAGATGTCAGTCAGGAGGGGAGGAGAAGAGAGGAGAGGCGGCCCTGCCCGCTGCATCTGTCGGGCCGTGGGAGGAGAGAAGCGGCATGTCAATCAGCACTGATCAGCGCTCTGTATACAAGGTATATACAGAATTATTTTATTAAACCACAGTCACAGGGGGCCATTTCAGTAATAAAGAGAAAAGATTATAGGGGGGGAAAAAAATTTGAGCAGCAGGACGGGAGGGGGCGGCATTGACACGGACCTGACATTCAGAGAGGGGAGGGAGGAGAGCACACAAGAGACAGATGAGAGAGCTGCGTATGACGAGACACGCACAGACTCCGGTGTCAGGGCTCTATAGCCCTCATACAAGGGAGTCAGCACAGAGAGGGGAGGGTATAGCCAGGCAGGATCAGATAGGTATTACAGGTGATACAGGGGGCCAAATGACACAGCACAAGCACTGTGCTGTATAACATGCTTTAAAGTGTGAAAACTTCATGGCGCTGCTTTGGTGCTTCAGCCCCTTTTCACTCTTTGAGCTATGATCTCTTTTGGTTGAAAGATACAACACATGGGGTCAGTATTCTTGGCTGTGTTTCTTTATTTTTATGTTCTTTGTTTCTGTTTGTAAATGCTTTCAAATATGATCAGTATATTAATTTTATGGCATTTCTTTTGTAAGAAGTATGTAATGTACCATATTGTGTATATAGTGCAGGAGCACTAAATACACAATATGGTACATTACATACTTCTTAAAAAAGTGTTCATTGTCTCAACAGTTGCTGGTTGCTATGCAGGCCCTAACTAGTTTAATGAAGTTCTTCTTTAAGCCAGGCTCAGACAAAGCATATTTTATAGGTACAAGGAAGCACAAGTTTTGTTTAACCACTTGCAGACCGCCGCATACCGATATACGTTGGCACAATGGCAGCGGTGGGCAAATGGGTGTACTTGTACATCCCCTTTAAGAGCCTGGGGCTAGCAGGCACACGCGCAGGGCCACCGTGTACAACGTGACCGTGCCCGCGGGACCGGCAGACTTGATGTCCGCCGGTCTCCCGGCGATCGTGTTATGGAGCCTCAGAAACAAGGCAATGTAAACAAGGCATTTCCCCGTTCTGCCTAGTGTCATGACAGAGATCACTGCTCTCTGTCATCGAGAGCAGTGATCGCTGTCATGTGAGTTGAAGCCCGTCCCCCCCACAGTTAGAATCACTCCCTAGGAAACACTTAACCCCTTCTTCGCCACCTAGTGGTTAACCCCTTCACTGCCAGTGTCATTTACACAGTGCTCTGGTCAAGAAGGGGGTAAAATATTCCGGGGTTGAAGCCGTTAATCACGTTGCTTTAGCCCCTCCCACTGTTACGAGTTGACTGCACCAACAGGACATTTCCTCTATCCAGTGTCCCTCATTCTGAAGTTCAAAAGTTGGGGGGTATGCGCACAACTTCCACCATAGACAGTCCTAAAGTCTTCCTGGTGAAGTGGAGTAAAAAGTCCCAGCCATTGTATTACTGAGTGCAGGATGAGGACAAAAACAGAGTGCAGGCTGCCCCCCAGCATGGATGGTGTACACCTTGTCTGAGCAGAGGGTGCCCCATGCCCCACTGGAGGCTCTGTTCTCCCAGCCAGCCCCAACTAAGACATCCTGGCTCCCCCCTGCAGCCCCTGGCTGCACCCTGTCAGACAGTTCAGGATCCTGGAGTCAATGCAGCAGGAGTTGCCCAGCCCAACCTGCCCGGTGAGCAGAGATTACCTGGAGAGGAGCTTTAGCCTAGGATGGGGGACAGGAGGAGGCATGGAAGAGCCGGGGGGGGGGGTTGAGTTGTTGCACCATGGGCCTTTGGGTTGTACTTTCCCCCTTGGCCAAAAGTTGCCAGTCAGCCCCATCCCAGCACTGCAATGAATAAATACTGATTTCATCTAGGGTTAATAGAAATAAAACAGCTGTACTTATTTTCTCCCATGCTAGCCCAGCAGCCGACGCTCTTCTTTTCCAACACTCAAAAGTTGTTCTTGGGCCCTTGGCATCCTTACTATGCAGGACTGCAGATTCTAAGTTGTGATGACATGAAAGTGCAGATGGAGTGTCAAAAGGTGCAGCTGTGATTGAGCCAGTGGCAGCGTGGCATAAGGTTAGTATAGTCATTTAAGTTCCCCCTAGACAAAGTAAGCATTTAACTTTTGCAATGCTGGGAAAGTCCCACTGCAAGAGTTAACAATTACCCCAGAGTTTAGGTTTGAGTTAAAAAAATACATTCCTTTGAGGACACTCTGCACAAAGGACAGTTTTGTTCACAAGATGTGAAAAGCTCATCTACGTCAAATGGGCATTATTCGCTCTCCCCTCCCCCCGAAAGGTGCCAAATGTGGCACCGGAGGGGGGAGGGAGACAAATGAGCGGAAGTTCCACTTTTGGGTGGGACTCAGCTTTAAAGGTTAATTTCCCAGATCTATAGCTTTTTAAATTGCAATTAGTGTCTGTGTACAGTATAAGGAGTCAATGAGTTTGTTAGCTCTCACATGGATGCATTGAGCAGCCTGAATCATGTGGAGCAGAAAAGAAATGTCAAAAAACCTGCATAACAAGCTAATGGAACTTTATAAAAATGGAAAAGGATATAAAAAGATATCCTTAAATATTCCAGTCAGTACTGTTCAATCATTTATTAAGAATTGGAAAAAAATTGGGGATCTCTTGATACCAAGCCAAGGTCAGGTAGGCTGATAGAGATTGCAGCCATAACTGTCAGAAGAAATGTTTGGGATGCAAAGAAAAACCCACAGGTAACCTCAGGAGAAATACAGGCTGCTGTATGGTTTCAAGAAACACAATAGGAGGATACTTAAAAAAAAAAATTATCTGCATGGTCTAGGTGCGAGAAAGAAGCTTTTACTGCTCCAATGCCACAAAAAAGCCCGGTTCCATTATGCCCCACAACACCTCGACACACCTCACAGCTTTTGGCCCACTGTAATCTGGGGTCACAACCCTAAACACTAGGGTCAACAAGGCCTATACCGACAAGAATACCATCCCCACTGTGAAGCATGGTGGTGGCTCACTGATGTTTTGGGGTTGTGTGAGCTCCAAAGGCAAGGTGAATCTTGTGAAAATTGCAGGCAAGATGAATGCAGCATGTTTTCAGGAAATACCGGTAGACAATTTTCATTCTTGTGCATAAAAGCTGCGCATGGGGGGCTCTTGAACGTTCCAGTACAAAAAAGACCCTAAGCACAAGGCCAAGTTGACTCTCTAGTGGTTACAGCAGAAAAAGTTGAAGGTTCTGAGCTGGCCAGTCTCCTAACCTTAATATCATCAAACCACTCTGGGGAGATCTCAAACGCGTGGTTCACGCAACACGACTAAAGACTTTGAATGGCCGGACGAGGGGGGCGTGACCGGACATGAGTGCAGTGAGAGTGAGAGTGTGTGAGGAGAATCGAGATGCGAGCTGAGTGAGGACAGGTGTGTGTCTCTCTCCCTCACCCTGTTAACTAGCTCACTCAGCATGACGATATGCCAGACAGCAGAAGGGACAGGAGCCGTGTGAAAACACTCCGTGGAACCCCTGTTTGAAGGAGCGCTATCGAGAGCAGTGCCTGGAGCACAATTATAGAATTGGCACCTACGGATTCCATCTGCGGCTGTGAGAGAGCCAGCACGGCGCCAGAGGAGTGCAGCGCAGGGAGGCCGTCACAGCGGGACCGAGAACAAACTCCGAAGGCTGCCGAGCAACACCTGACGTCACAGGCAGAGCGCCGGACTGCGCACACGGAGGAGGTTACTAGAGGAGAGCCGTGTTGGTGTGCGGTGCGCGCCCATACTAGCGGCGCAGAGTGTCACACGGCCTCTACCTCACTTAGAGGGTCGGGGCTGAGAAAGGCGGACCAGGGGGATAAAGAACCGACTGATACCCCGCGGATAGCACCCCAAGTGGATGACAGGACAAGCGCTGAAGTACGGTACGCCCAGTATACCCAGGGCACGTGAGTAGAACTTATATGATTGTACAGCCTTGAGCAAGTTTGTGGATATACCTTTAGGAAGGAGTTTCTCCCCTCTGCAAAAAGACGCTAGTTCTTAAAACACTCAATACCATTGTAAGTGACAGTCATAACTTTGAAATACTTGCCCAGCTCAGCAATCCTGCCTCCCTTTTTTTTTTTTTCTTCTCTCTCTCGCCCACCCTCCCCTCTTCCACCTACTTTGACAAGTAAGGAACGAACTTTGTTTTAAGTGGATGGTCCATGCACCCCCCCCACCTGCTTCACATAGACGGAGGAGTAGAAGTAACGGAAAGCTTAAACAAATAAATAAGCAAACCTGCCAACAGCCTAGCGGGCAATATCCCTATACCTTTATAACTATTATACCACCCCGGCGGGAACCCCCCTCTCCCTTTTTTTCTTTTTGTTGTTGTCCACTACTTCTCGGAAACTTATCCCTGGTCAATTGTGAAATTAAGCCATGCAGCATTTAAGATCATCCAAAGAGAAAAACTCCCAAGCGACAGCAACTACAGCAGCTGCTAAACTGGAGCAGTACGCACATAACCCGGTTCAGACACCACCAAAAAAAAATACGCAGACCAAAGCACAACAAGGGGGTCCGACAGACAGGAAAAGCCTAGGCCAGGGCCATGCAAGCAGCACAACCTTACCAGCAGCATTACCACTGGCTAAACCGTCGGGCAATAAAGATAATGGAAGCAATTTAAACGATATAGGAATAGTAGAGCCCCGCCAACCTACAGAACCTACAGAAACAGAACCTACACTGAAAGACATTCTTTTGGCTGTTAACACATGTAACAATTCAGTTAAGGAGCTCAGCGACCAAATGAAAGGCGTGAAGGAGGACCTAGTATTGGTCAGGTTAGAACTCGCAAAAACAGCTCAGAGAACAACTGCCCTGGAGCAGCGAATAAGCCAGGTAGAGGACAAGATATCCCCATTAACAACGGAAATAAAAGGCATGAAAGAACAGTTAACCCGCCACGAACCAAAATTTGAGGACCTGGAAAATAGATTGCGCAGGGATAACGTAAGAGTGGTGGGACTACCAGAAAGGAGTGAAGGCCCAGACCCTATACAGTTTATGGAAAAATGGCTAGTCGACCTCTTTGGAAGAGAATCCTTCTCGACAACGTTCTCTATCGTAAGAGCGCATAGAGTCCCCTTCAGAGCTCCTCCAGATGGGGGCTTCCCCAGGCCTTTATTGATTAAACTTTTAAACTATAAAGATAAGGTCTCTCTACTAAGAAAAACAAGGGAAGCGGGCACTATCCTCCTTAACGGGACTAAGATCTCATTTTATTCGGATTTTTCGCCTGAATTGCAGAGACAAAGGGCTGGTTTTGTGCAGGTTAAACATACCCTACAAAGACACAAGTTGACATACGCTTCGCTTTACTTTACCCCGCAAGGCTGCGGGTGACAGCATGGGGGGGATCTCAGATTTTTTACTCTCCAGAAGCAGTTGAGAAGTGGATAGAAGAAAATAAGGACAAACTATGATAAATTAAAAAGTGTGGGGGGGGGGGGTGAAGGGGAGGGGGGAGGGAGGGGAGTGGGAAGGGGGAGGAGGGGAGTGGGAAGGGGGAGGAGGGGGGAAGGAAGGGGAAAACTATATATACTCGTGAATATGGGCTTGAAATATATATGTATTGCGTACTGACTTGGTAACATTGTGTATCACTACTAGTTTGTGTTATTGCTGTTTTTTTTTTTCCTTTTTCTTTCCTTTCTTTTTTTCTTTTTCTTTGGTCGGAATGTACTCAACAATTTATTGGTGGGTGGAGAGGGAGATAAACGCACACAAATACTGCACTAGTGGAATGGTTGTGAATGAGGATAAGCAAGAATGGGAAACGGTCACTTGGAACCCCTTAGGGGAACACCTGGAAAGGTGGGGTGGGAGGGGGGTAGGGGAGGGGGAAGTGGGGAGTTGGGGGGGGGGGGGGTGGGACAAACACGTAATAAATCAATTAACACATAAAGGGAAGAGGGATAATGTAGACATAATACAGAGAAGTATCATCAGAAATAATAAGGAAAACACAAGCACGATGAATGGACACATAGGCATGAAGTTAGGGATCAAAATATGGGCAACAGAGGGAGAGGGAGGAGGAGTGGGAAGAGAAGGGGGAAGGGAAGTGAGAGAAATTCTCTTTTCTTTCTGTTCTTCCTTTTTCTTCTTTTTTCTTTTCCCTCCTCTCTCAACGTGGGATAAGCCCTGTTCACAACACAACAACTGATCACAATGTTTTCAGTGGAAAACGAGAACCTAAGGGGAATCGCACCGAGAGATGGGGTAAAAATAAGGGGCCCTTGTCTCCTAGTTTTTTCTTTTTTTTTTCTTTCTTTTTTGTTGTTGTTTTTTTTTTTTTCCTCCTTTTTTTATCACTGTGGAACGTATGTGGATATGTGGAGTGTATGTGGAGTATATTTCCAGAGAGTTAATCATTGCGAGAGGGGTAGTTATTTTACCCTATGGAAAAAAAAAAAAAAAGAGGATGGTTTTGAAAGTAGCCACATGGAATGTTAGGGGAATGGGGACGTCAGTTAAAAGAGCAGCAATCTTTTCGACATTGGAAAACTGTGGGGTGGGACTGATCTGTCTACAGGAGACTCATTTGACCAAACAAACCGCGCCGCTCCTACAAAGCAGGAAATACCATTGCCAGTATCACTCAGTGTACTCTTCATACAGCAGAGGGGTAAGTATACTGGTGAGGGCGGGGTCGAATTTCTCCTGTAGACAGACCAGCATAGACGAGCATGGGAGGTATATCTTCCTGTATTTTATGATAGAGGGGGTCACATGTGTACTGGCGAATATTTATATTCCCCCACCATTCAAATTAGAAGTTATGCTTAGACTGAATGATTTCCTTTTGGACAAAGGCGAGGTGCCGGTCTTGGTAGTAGGAGATTTTAACGAAACTCCGGATAGAGACCTAGATAGGTTCCCCGTACATAGAACCCCTGTCATTACAACAAAGTGTAAGCTGACTCAATTTATAGAGGAAATGGGGCTAATTGATATTTGGAGGACACGTAATCCCACAGCCCGGCAATATACATGCTATTCCGCTACCCACTCTACGCTCTTGAGGATAGATTTGGTCCTCGGGAATGAGAGAGCGTCACAAATTATAGAAAACATTGTATTCCGGCCTAGGGGAATATCTGATCACTCTCCAATAATAACGACAGTAAAAATAGGGGAAAAACAAAATCGGCGAGAGTGGAAAATAAACCCCAGCTGGTACGAACTAATTAAAGAGGCAGATGGGGTTCTCCCCAAATTAAGAGAATTCTTGGAATTTAACTCAGGTACGGCACGTCAAGAATAATATGGGATACCCTAAAAGCATTCTTAAGGGGGACACTGATCCAACAAATAGCAAAATTCAATAAAGATGCTAGAGCAGAGGAGGAAAGATCCCAACGGGAGATATTAAGTGCAGAAAACCAATATATAACAGACGCAACAGACGTAAAGAAAAAGAGGTGGCTGGATAAGCAACAGGAACATAAATTGGTAATTATGAGGAAGGCCGAAACAAATAGACTCCTTCAGCGGCAGGCGTCCTTCGCAGAAGGGGAGAGTGTGGGGAGGATGCTTGCGCGTCTAGTAAAGTCCAATGCACCACCGTCAACTATTCAGGCTATAAGAGGGGAGGGAGGAGAAATTATCTCCAACACCGCAGGAATAGTCCAGTATTTTAGAGCCTTTTATAAAAACCTCTACACAGCCCAGAAGGTTGGAGCAGAGAGTTCTATGGACGATTTCGTGCGGAGATTGGAGATCCCACGTATCACATCGGAGGAGAGAGAAGAACTTGAGACCCCAATAAGCCTAGTTGAATTACAACAAGCAGTGGGAAACATGGCCAATCAGAAATCCCCCGGCCCGGATGGCCTCCCAATAGAGACATACAAGCAATACGGTGAAGTTTTGCTACCGGAATTAATAAATACACTGGAGGAGGTGTTCAGGGAGGGAGGATTACCAGCTTCGATGCTAGAGGCAACAATTATAGTCCTGCTGAAAGAGGGAAAAGACCCACTGGATGTCGCGGCATATAGACCGATATCTCTCCTTTGCTCCGACGCAAAGATTCTGGCCAAGGTCCTGGCAACCAGGCTAAATAAAATCATGACAAGAATAATCCACACAGACCAGACAGGATTCATACCGGGCCGCGCGACAAGTATTAATATCAGAAGGGCTTTCTTAAACATGCAGGATCCGGTGGTGAATGGGGGACCAGGCGCGATAAAGACATTAGATGTGACCAAGGCCTTCGATAGTATAGAGTGGGTATACCTGTGGAGGGTATTGGAAGGTTTCGGATTTGGTCCCTCATTCACCAGGTGGATAAAAATGCTGTACGAGAAACCCATAGCCAGATTAAAAATCAACAATGTAATGTCGGAGGCGTTCGAATTAGAGAGAGGGACAAGACAGGGGTGCCCCTTATCACCCCTGCTCTTTGCCCTGGCAATGGAACCGCTGGCCATTGCAATAAGAACAAACCCTGATATAAGAGGTTTTTGTAAAAAGGCAGAGAGAGAAGAAAAAATCGCACTATATGAGGTTGACGTCCTGCTGTTTTTAGGAGACACCGATAACTCACTGACAAACGCCCTTGGGGTAGTGGAGGAATTTGGTATGTTTTCCGGCTTAGTTATAAACAGGGACAAATCGGAACTCCTGCCAATAGATCCTATCAGTCACCCAACAATACCAGGAACACTCCAGATAAAGGTAGTAGACACGATGAAATATTTAGGGATAATGCTAACAAAGGACCCCAATCAGTATTTATGTAAAAATCTTGTACCGCTGCTGTCCAAATTTAACAGGAAAACTTCGATTTGGAGGCACTTTCCTCTGTCAGTAGCGGGGAGATGTGGGCTAATTAAAAGGATATGGATGCCACAACTCTTGTACATACTCCACAACTCCCCGATATGGATAGACAGAAAGTGGTTCCAAAAAATTGAGACCCTATTTAGGGAATTAATCTGGAAGGGAGGTCAGGCTAGAATCCGCCTTGGTACTCTTCAATTACCGGTAGGGGCAGGGGGATTTGCCGTCCCACGCCCAGAATGCTATTTCTGGTCTTCCCAACTGCAGCAACTTATGGGATGTGGGGACTTAGAGGGGGGGAACTCAAATGGAAAAATAATAGTGGCGGAGTCTAAACATAGCACCATAATGGAAGCGCTAGAGGCGGACTCTTTCCGAGTTAGATACCCCACAATAGAAATGCTAGCTAAACTTTGGACAGCAATTAAAAAAAAAATGGGTTATAACGGAATGTCTGACCATACTCCTCTATGGGACAATAATAATTTAAAGGAAGTCCTCCAGGTGGGGAAAAATAGAGAATGGGAACAACAGGGAATCAAAAGATTAAGACAACTATATAACGGCAATAGAATTAAAAAATTTAACGAGCTGGTAGATGAATTCAATATAACACAGGATACATTTTACTTTTACATGCAAATACGACATGCCCTTGATGCCCAGTTTCTGGGTTCACCCCCGATATGCAATGAGACTCATCTATGGCAATACGTATTACACTTAGGCCCCACGAAGGGACTGATATCAGAGATATATGGTCAGATAACCCATAAAATGAACTCAGGAGGAGCACTCCATAATGTAAAGCTGAAATGGGAGGAAGACATGGGTGTAATATCAAATGATCAGTGGAAAAGAATTTTAGAGATGGCTCCAGCCATATCAGTCTCCCCCCCGCAAAAGATATCCCATCTGATGCTGGTAAATAGGGCCTACTACACACCTAAACGGTTGTTCAAGTTTGGTAGGAGAGCAGACGACAAATGCCCAAGATGTCAGGGGGTTGGCGACCTCCTGCACATGATGTGGAAGTGTCCAAAATTATTCCGATATTGGGAAGGGGTGACCAATACTTTAAGAGATGTATATGCAGTAAAAATAGAAAAGGAGGCCATGGTGTGTGTTTTGGGATTTAGAAGAGAAAGGGGAGAGAGGAAGAGCACCACGGTTGCAATTCTAAGAAGCATGTTCCAGGCCAGGAAACTGATTGCAATGTACTGGCAATCAAAAGAGCCTGCCACAGTGAATAACTGGATTAATACAATAAATGAGACCCTATGCCGGGAAAGAACAACATACCTAAAAAGAGGCAACCTTAAGGAATTCGAGAGGATGTGGGGCCCATGGTTGACAAAAAAGGGCGCCCATGCGCAAATAGATTAAGAACCAGGTGGTTTTTTTTATTTTTATTTTTTTCTTCCCGTTTTTTTTTTGAATAGGGCAATTAATAAGAAAGAGAAATCACAGTATCCCGCTAAGGTAGTAGAAGATAGATTACTGTAGTGCCTGTGGATTTCGTTTCACCCTTGCAACAAAGAGGTGATAGAGTGTAGTCAAATACAATGCATTAATATAGCGGGAGGGGAGGGGTGGGAGGAGGGGAGGGGATAGGAGAGGGGAGGAGAGGGAAGGGGTGAGGGGGATAAAGGAAAATTCTAATACACAAGGTACACGAGTCAGCCGTAGTAAGAGATCGAGCCTAACGGCTTTTAAGATAACGTCTTATTGTATGTTTCTGTAATAAAATGTGCTATAATTGTAAACTGTAAAAAAGTTGAATAAAGATTTAAATTATAAAAAAAAAAAGACTTTGAATGACCTGGGTGCATTCTGCTAAGATGAATGGGCAGCTATACCCCCTGCAAGAATTCGGGGGCCTCATAGACAGCTATTACAAAAGACTGCACACTGTTATTGATGATAAGGGGGCAATACACAGTATTAAGAACTAAGGTTATGCAGACTTTTGAACAGGGGTCATTTCATTTGTTTACTTGCTGCCATGTTTTGTTTTATGATTGTGCCATTCTGTTATGACCTACAGTTGAATATGAACCCCATAAGAAATAAAAGAAATGTGTTTTGCCTGCTCACTCATGTTTTCTTTAAAAATGGTAAAAATGGTATATACTGTATATTACCAATTCTCCAAGGGTATGCAAACTTTTGAGCACAACTGTACCTCCATCATGTATTGAGGATCAGTGTTTCGGTGAATATTCATTCGCTGTTGTAACACACCTGGGTCATCCTCTTATCTCTCATCCTATCTTTTGTTCTCTGCCCCTACAGGTAATCGTCTTTCAAATTTCTCTAATGCTTGTGTGCTGTGTAGGAATGAAATTACATCAGCCTTACTATTGTTTATTGTAGCTGCTGTAAAACTTGCCTATACTGAGACAAACTTACCTTCAGGGTGCTTGTCAGATCAAACATATAATCTTATCTTTATGTATTGACCTGCCCTACAGTCTCTGTAGTTTTACATTTCAGTAATATTTGTTACATCTTTTAACCCCTTGGCGCCGGCTGTATGCAGATATGCGGCCTCTCATCGCCTGATCCTTAGCGCCGAGGGGCTGCATATTTATGTGAATTTCTCCCTATTCACATTGTGCCGAGAGGTGAATAGGCACGCCGATGAACACCCTACAATGCACTGAGCGCTGCACAGTGCATTCTGTACCCTGATTGGGCAAATATTTGCCCAATCAGGGTGCAGTGTAAGCTGGTTGTTAAGGAACGGGCCGGAAAGCTGGCCGCCGCGTCCGATGAGTCATCAGCTGTCAATGGGTTTCCCCCCGATCACTCTTTCCAGACCACGTGACCACCGTTACAGCCAATCAAGGCGGTCAGGTGATCTTAAAGCGGGATTCCACCCTAAAGTGGAACTCCCGCTTTTCGGAACCCTCCCCCCCTCCGGTGTCACATTTGGCACCTTTCAGGGGGGAGGGGGGTGCAGATACCTGTCTAAGACAGGTATCTGCACCCACTTCTGGTATAAACTCCCGTGGGAGTTTACGCAAGTTCCTGTCCCGGCGCGCTGTCTGCTGGGACACACACGTGTCCCGGCAGACAGCGCTGAAGATTCTCATTGCGCCGCACGACTCGCGCATGCGCAGTAGGGAATCGGGAAGTGAAGCCACTTCCTGATTCCCTCCCTCCTGATTCTGCTGCCGACACCGCTGGAACCAGGGTCAGGTAAGTGTCCATTTTTTAAAAGTCAGCAGCTGCAGTATTTGTAGCTGCTGGCTTTTAAACATTTTTTTTTTTCAGTACAGTCCCGCTTTAAGCCGTGCCCTGCCTCCCAGCATCATAAACCTCTTAAAGGGCCGGTAGGCACCGGCGCTAAGCTGTTAATCATTAGTGGGGTCTAATCAATGTTCAATTCAATTGTGCTGGGAAAAATCAAAAGTAGAATTTTTTTTTTTTTAAAGTGTATATGATTTACGCTCGGGAAAATTACAATAATTTAAAAATCAAATGTTAAAAACAAAGAGGCTGCGTATGTGGCCAACCCTGATCAAGACAGTTATGGCATCTGACAGAATGCTTTACGGGAGGTAATTAACTGCGGGTTGAATGGAAATCTATGTTGTATACTGCACAAAGGGCCTTTAAATACGGAAAGAAAAATGGCTGGCAATTTGCTGCTACCCATATTAGTGGAATCAGGGATGAGGACAGGACCCTATTACCCGAGAGCATCAATACTCAATTTCTCTATTATAATCAGTGAAGGTCTGTCCATTAGGGGCGCCCAGGCACTGGCCCCTCTATCCTCGCCACCCCCTATAAGCATAATGGATAGATTCATGCATAGCGCATATTCATGTATCCATGGCCGCCGTGGCCACCCCCTATTCATGTGTCCGATGCCTTTCAGGAATCCAGGCGCATGAATTACAGTGGCCAGCGTTTTTCTTAAAGCGCCTGATTATAGCCAAAGGCTCTAATAGGCTTCAAAATAGGGTAGACTCGGGTCGCAGAGAGTGCGCTCCGATCCCACCCAGGTATGTTACAACAGCGAATGAATATTCGCTGTTGAAACACTGATCCTTAATCCGGCCAATCAGAAGCGGGTGTTTGACCCTTTTTTACGATTGACCGACAAGAGAAGACTCCCGATTGGCCGCCGAGGAGGAGGGAGTAACCGGAAGATGCAGTGATGAATCATGAAGAGCAGGAGAACGGGAGGCCGCCGCAGAGAAGGGGAAGTGATGGAATAAGTGCTACCGACCGGGGGGTGGCATACTGTTTGCCACCCCCAAAAATAAGTTTTCACCTGCCACCACTGATTATAATAGATCATTATATTCCACTAGAGTAACCCCCTCTGGAATTGAACTCTTATCTTGACCAAATCGACTTCCGCTCCCCACTAAGACGACATTGCGGGTTTGGACAGTGGCCAGGAGGAGATTCTCCACACTGCCCTCTTTGGGGTAATCCAAATGTTTCTCACTTCCATCTACTGCCTGATCCCCAACTTTGGGTCCACTATGGCATAAAAATCCTGCAAGACATACTCTCGGCGGGTTCCTTACTTCCCTTTCTTGACCTTCGGTATAAGTTTTCACTGGTGCGATGGATGTTCTTCTGCTATCTTCAATTGCGCCCTGTAGCCCGGGTTCAATTTCCTAACCCCCCCGACACTAGCTATGGACTCTATTCAGGAACTCCTTGCTCAGGAGGCTTTGTCAAAGACTTTATCCTCCCTCAATCTGGCCCTACTTTGTGTAGACTCCCCTAAGATGGATAGACTATGGGAGGCATAGAGACTGGACATACCTGACCTTGACAGAGAGGATGGCAAGGACTGCTTCAAAGATAGCAGGAAACGGATGATTTCATCAAGAGACAGGTTAATCCAGACTAAATTCTTGTATAGGGCATTCTATATCCCCCAGAGGTTACAAAGAATATACCCTCAGAGATCTCCGGACTGCCCCCCCCCCCCGATGTTTGACAGGTATTGGCACGTTCTTCCACATGTTTTGGAGCTTTCTAGGGGTGACTCAGTTTTAGATGGAGGTTTGAGCTACTCAACTTCCTTCTGCAGCTGACTCTCTCAACTTCCCCTACTTTGGCATTGTTGGGTATCTTAGCTGATGAACAAAGACCCAGATGTACAAAACTCTTAATTTCTTATTTGTTATACTATGCCAAGAGAGAAATCATACTTTAATGGAATGCCCATTGCCCTCCCTCCGTGGTCTAATGGAAGAACTCTATTAATGCTGTTCTTCTGATGTACAAGTTAACGTATATCAGTAGAAACTGCCCTAAAAAGTCTGATAGGGTTTGGCAGCCATGGCCAGCTTAGTGGTGCAGTTCATCTTCACCTGCTTTTTATTCCACTGGGCTGGGTGGCTGTGGTGCCCTATCTTGGATGTTGTGAGATATGACCCTGACTGAGGGCCTTGGTTCAGGTTCTATGTAGATTTGGGTAACTTATCCCATATGGACATTGTACTTCTATTAATGCTGTTTTTTTGTGCTGTTATTGAGTGTTGTTGAACCTTGTACAATGCCAATGTTTCAATAAAGGAACATTTTGTTTTGTAAAAAAAAAAAAGTTTTGCCTTTAGTTATACATTAAACTCTTTACTTGATCTCCTATTGCTTTCATCCATTAACTCATTCACTGATTTTCCTTTAGGGCAAAGCTGCATGTCAACATTTGTTTAAATCACGTTCTGTCTCAATGGGGACATGGTGTCCGGAACGCTGCATAGATGGGCGAGACGACCTTGGCTGTGTTACACTGGAACACATGCCAGCAGCAGGATTGTTTTAACCTGTGTGGATAAGTGAAGCCCATGTTTTTAAGATCAATATGAAAAAGTGTGATTGCGCTGCCTCAATAACAAGGTAAGGTATTGACTGAAACATGACAATAAATAACAAAACATATAGGCATTTCATATATACACAGTGCCAGTGCAAAATATATCCATAAACATTCATATGTAGTGGGTGCCTTGCATCTGGCCGCCGCCAGGCTTTTTACACAGGCTCTCCTGAGAGAGAGAGAGAGAGAGAGAGAGAGAGAGAGAGAGAGAGAGAGAGAGAGAGAGAGAGAGAGAGAGAGAGAGAGAGAGAGAGAGAGAGAGGAGAGAGAGAGAGAGAGAGAGAGAGAGAGAGAGAGAGAGAGAGAGAGAGAGAGTATTGTATGGGGGCAGGAACTACAAGAGCCAGAATTCTCTGGGGGAAAAGAACTAAAGACTCAATCTTGTTTTCCTGAGGGAATTGCGCCACCACAAGGCAGGAGAAGAGACTGGAGCCAGGGGAGAGGTGTTGCTTCCCGAGTCAGTTCCCCAGCTCGTTTACAAGTTCCACGGCCGGTCGGGGACATCAAGCCTGAGAGAGGGAATTCCAGGTTCATATCCAGGCGCACCGACGGCGTGAAGTGTTCCAGTGTGAGGTGACTAGTTGGGTTACCAGAAGAGCCTGCCTGTTCCAGGACGTTCGTTTGGGCCTTGACCATGGGATTGGTGAGAGGGAACTTGCACAGACAGAGTTGCCTCACTTTTGCCTATACTTACCAGAACCTGGGTCTCGTTAATGGCCTGTTAAGCAGTCACAGTGTCCGCCTTGTTATTCCGATAGTCAGCATACTACAGATACACTTTGCCTAGCAGGAGTTTAAGTGAACCAACTAAAGTGGCTAGCTGAAGATCCAAGGCTTCATCCATCTTTCAAGGGACTGAAGTTACTGGTGCCATACAGGCACGCACACATATGTTCAGGGCTCTGTATATGTAGTGGGTGTGTGGGATAGTTTATGTTGGGAGTTAAGCCATTGAATGTTGATTTGGGTACAGGGGGTCCCCGACTTACGAACACCCGACCTACGAACAACCCCTACTTACGAACGGGGTGCTGCGGGGACCCTCCGCCATTTTTCGGTGGTTTTCGCCGTCTTTCGGCCGTTCTGCGCATGCGCGGCCATACGGAGCGTCGGAAAATGCCGGAAATGTCCGTAATTTGCCGCGCATGCGCAGAACAGCATTAGACGGAACATCGGAAATGTCCGGAAATCTCCGTATTTGTCGGTCTGCGCATGCGCGGCCGACTTACGAACATTTCCGACTTCCGTACAGGCGGCCAGTCCCTAACGAGTTCGTAACTCGGGGACCCCCTGTACAGTGTTTGTAGTTAGGCCTGTGGTATCAGGGAAGAGAAGAGAGTGGTGTCACATAAGAGAGTATCATTCTTCTGCTCCCCTCCTGCCTGGACTCATAGAGCCAATTTATGTAGAGGTAACCAATCTGACATAGAGTTGCCATTGCTAAAGTGTTTGCCTCTGCTCTTGGGGTTATTCTTAGGTTAGGAATCCCCTGAAAGCAGCCTGTTTATGTGTTCAGTTGATTCACTTGATATAAATATATATATATATATACTGTTACTGTCTGTTACTTTTCCACAGAAACCTTATCGTAAAGACAATTTCTGTGTTTTATCATAACGTGTGTGTTTTTCATTGGTCCTTGCACTTACACTATTGCCAGATGTACCAGGGGGGCTGAAACTGTTATTGGGGTTGAGAGGCAGAGTACGGAACCAAACATACTTAAAGTGGGGTTGCACCCAAAAACCTCTAAATGGCTGTTGCTAGGGGGTCCCTCATAGTCTGCCTCCTTCAGTGCCTGGGCTGGTGACATCACTCCCCCTCGGCGCAGGAAGGGCTCAGCTCTGCCCCCTCCCTCTCATCTGGGACATGTGTGACAGGTCCCAGATGATTGCGCGGCCACTCACGGCACGCGGCATGTGCAGTGGGTGCCCGGCTGTGAAGCCACAGCTGGGTGCCCACAGTTACAATGCCGGCACTGGCGAACGGAGGGGGGGGGGAGCGGGGCTTCGATCACCCGCTTCGCTGGACCCTGGGACAGGTAAGTGTCCGATTATTAAAAGTCAACAGCTGCAGTATTTGTAGCTGCTGACTTTTAATTCTTTTTTTTTAAATGGGCACACCACTTTAAGCGGCTCCTGCAGGGGTAGCGCTACACATATAAATAAATAGTGCAAGAAAGTCCACTTAAATTGAATATAAATAATACATTTTCTTATGAATTGTGCAATTGAGAAAGTCTATTCAATAAAGTGTTTCACAGAAAAGACACCACTGTGTTTTCGACAATTTGCAACTTGTGCTCCTTTCACCAGGTGAAGTGCAAGCTCACCTTCATTATAGACCCCAAAAAGGGTCAACAAAGCATGTAGGCAAATCAATCTGATGAACCAACCACTGGTGTTCAGGCTTTTAAGAGCGATAGGGTTTCCTCTCCAAAATAGTTCCATACAGCTCACAAGCAGGTCATAGACAACAAACAGAAAAAAACAGCCTCCAATAGTGCAGTACCTGTGTTAATATGTTCGACAAACCGCACAGACCCCGCTTCATAAAATAAACTCACATTTATTTGGTAAAAACAAGCATGGGGTGGAGGGTCCAGAGATAGAGATAGTCAGCGTGGAACATATTCCAGAGGGTAATATTAGGGGCATTAGTGGTAGGGTAACCAAAGCACATAAACCCAAGGTTTATAGCAAGGTTTATAGCAAGGTTACAAGGTTTAGTAGCAAGTCCTAGTTGCAATCTCGGAACACCCAATAGAATAGTATGTGACCGGTCAAAATATATTAATGCATTAAAGTGTTTGTTTACCAATGCCAGAAGTCTGCCAAGCAAAATAGGTGAGTTGGAAGCTCTGGTGCATCAGGAGAGCTATGATGTAATCGGTATTGCTGAAACTTGGCTTCATTCCTCACATGACTGTGCTATTAATATTCCTGGCTATGCACTCTTTCGGAAAGACAGAGTAAAAAGGAAAGGTGGAGGGGTCGGTCTGTATGTGAGAAGTGATCTCAAAGCGAGTGTGAAAGAGGACCTGGTGGATGAGTCTGAAGCATTATAGGTGAAACTGCATACAGATGTGCGTAGTTCAAAGTTAATCATTGGAGTTTGTTATAGACCACCCAATGTTAATGAGGAGGTGGAGACTCAGCTCCTTGCACAGATGGAAAGGGCTGCAAGGGCTGGGACAGTGATAATAATGGGGGATTTTAACTACCCAGAAATTGACTGGAGTAATGGCACTGCTGGGACAGTTAAAGGGCAAAAATATATAAACCTATTACAGGACAATTTTATGGTCCAGTTTATTGAGGCCCCAACTAGGAATGATGCTCTGTTGGACCTGGTAATCTCAAACCATGCAGAGCATATTATTAATGTTCAGATAAAGGAACACCTGGGTAGCAGTGACCATAACATGATTTCATTTAATGATAGCTGTAAGCAAAAATCACATACGGGAAAGATAAAAACACTTAGTTTCAAGAGAGCAAATTTTCCAAGGATGAGGGCTGCTCTCCAGGACTTAGACTGGGAATATTGGCATCAATGGGCACAGAACAGAAATGGGAATTCTTCAAAAAGACTGTTTGTGAACTCAATGCAAAGTATATTCCCATGGGCAATAAGTTTAAAAGGCTAAAAATAAAACCTATGTGTCTCACGGCCAAAGTTAAAGCTATAAACTATAAGAAAAGAGCTTTTAAAAAATATAAAAATGAAGGAACACTAGTGTAATTTAAATGTTACAAAGAATATAACAGAATATGTAAAATACTCAACCTCTACGTATTAATATTAACCCAGGTACTGCACTATTGGAGGCTGTTCTTTTCTGTTTGTTGCCTATGACCTGCATGTGAGCTGTGGGAACAGTTTGGGGATGGCCCCTTCCTGTTCCAACATGACTGCGCACCAGTGCACAAAGCAAGAGCCATAAAGACATGGATGAGCGAGTTTGGGGTGGGGTAAGTTGACTGGCCTTCACAGAGTCCTGACCTCAACCCTATAGAACACCTTTTGGATGAATTAGAGCGGAGACTGCAATCGAGGTCTTCTCGTCCAACATCAGTGCCTGACCTCACAAATGCTCTTCTGGAAGAATGGTCAAACATTCCCATAGACACACTCCTAAACCTTGTGTATAGCCTTCCCAGAAGAGTTGAAGCTGTTATAGCTGCAGAGGGTGGACCAACTCAACATTGAACCCTACGGACTAAGGCCCAGTTCACACTGATGTGACAAGCGCTCTGACTTTGGAGCCCTTATCAGAAGTCGGACACCATTCAGTGCAATGGAAACATTCTAATTGGTGCGACTTGAGTCGCTCCCACTGAGAAAATGGTTCCTGCATTACTTTTGGTCCGACTTTGGTACGACTTGCATTGACTTCTGTTAAAGAAGTTGCATGCAAGTCATGCTGAAGTCGCACTGGGGTCCGGCTTCAAAGTCATGCGACTTTGAAGCCGCAGCAGTGTGAACGCGGACTAAGACTGGGATGCCATTATAGTTCATTTGCGTGTAAAGGCAGGCGTCCCAATTCTTTTGGCAACATAGTGTATCTTTTGGACACTTGAATGTTTTAAGATATCCTGCACTTCTTATTCTATGGACTTTCTATATATGTGTTTATTTCATTTATATATTTAAGGAGGCTGCAGAAAGAAAAAATGATTGTATTTATCACTGATTGTTTTGTATCAAGTAGAGGTGCACACATTTGTGGTTACTTAGCGCAGTGATTGTGTGGTATAATAATGATGTGAAAGATAAGTAATGAGGTCACCACTATGCCAGCTGTCAATAGCTATTGAGAAAGCAGCATCTGCTCTGCAGCTGTTATAACTGCAGAGGGTGGACCAACTCAACATTGAACCCTACGGACTAAGGCCCAGTTCACACTGATGTGACAAGCGCTCCGACTTTGGAGCCCTTATCAGAAGTCGGACACCATTCAGTGCAATGGAAACATGGTGTCATTACTTGTATTCTCTGTGTTCAGGAATCCCTGGCCATGTAAGCAAATGGGCTGAGAATGGAGCCTTATTTCATTGCCTCTATATGGCCACATGGCTGTATTTGGGCAATAACTTTGACCAAATATGGCCATAGTTGGGCAGTGATGTCACTACTATCCCCTGCCTTTATATAGCTGATGACAGCTTGGGGAGCGATCATTCAGCTACTGTAACCATCAGGGCTCTGTAATGTGCATCAAGTCATCAGGTTTCTTTTTTTTCAGCGAGTCAGCAGCTGTGGGCATCATCGATTTTGATTTATTTTAATAAAGAACTCGTCAAATATTTGGGCGTCTTTAGGTTTTTGTGAGTGAGTACCCCATGCTCTATCACGTAAGGTGGTTCCTTTATGATTAAAGGGGCTTCCAGATTTTGATAAACCCCCCCCCCCCCGCCTGCAGGCCCCAAAAATCAATGGGCAAGGGTTGTGGGGATGAGGTCCTTGACAACACCATATTGCGGTCATGTGGCCTGGTATATGTGGGGGCATCAGGCACACTTGCCCCCCCCCCCTTCTAGCTAGCCTGCATGCTTGTATTAAGGGTGTGGTAAAGATTTTAGGTCTAAAATGACGCCTACGCCTGAGCTCGCCGAGAAATGAACACGGGATGGGAGACCCATACTCTCCACCAAAGCCCAGGTGACCTACAGTAGCAGGCCAACTACCTCCAATTCTTAGAGAGTTCAACTCTCTTTTTACTTCAGCCTAACACATAGCATACTTGTATAATTCACAGAAAAAGGGGATGTCTAGGCCAAATTGCATTGTAACAAACAAATTTTACTTGAACAAAAGTAATGTGAAAAGTGCATTCAACAGAGCAGCTTCACAAGTTGCATCTTTGTAACACAGTCTAATGCTGCGTACACACGGTCGGACTTTCCGACGGCAAATGTGCGATCGGAGCTTGTTGTCGGAAATCCCGACTGTGTGTAGGCTCCATCGGACAGTTTCCAGAAGAGCAGCACTGGCTTTTGAACTTAATTTTTCTCGGCTCGTCGTAGGTGTTGTACGTCACCACGTTCTTGACGTTCGGAATTTCCGACTAACTTTGCGCGACCGTGTGTATGCAAGACAAGTTTGAGCCAACATCGGTCTGAAAAGATCCCATGGATTTTGTTGTCGGAATGTGCGATCGTGTGTATGCACACAAGGATTTAAAATAATCATGGACTTTAGCATTCAACATAAAAAAGTTGAAAGAATTGTTGCTAAACATTGGCCCATTCTAAAATATGATCGAGTCCTTGGACCTTCCCTTCCGGACCGTCCAGAGTTTATTTACCGTAAGGCCCCCTCCTTGAGAGACAGTCTGGCACCAGGTGTTATAGATCCTCCTAAAACTAGTGCCAATAAGCTTTTTAACTTTTTATCTGTTTTTTATGCATGCGGCAGATGTGCGACTTGTAAGCATGCTAAAAATAACTTAAAAAAACGCAAAGATTTTATTTCCAATACTACAGAGCAACAATACACTATTAAAGATCTGATTACATGTACAACAATAGGAGTTGTGTACATGTTAGAATGTGATTGTGGCCTGCAATATGTGAGTCGCACGTCGCGAGCTCTACATGTACGCATTGGGGAACACATTAGCAATATAAAGCGAGGTATAAAAATGCATAGTGTGTCTAGACATTTTAGAAATTGCCACCAGAGGGACCCAAAATGTCTCAAATTTTGGGGACTAGAAAAAGTTCCTAAACATTGGAGAGGTGGGCACTATGTACGACAATTGAGTCGCAGAGAATCTTTCTGGATTTATGAAATGAAAGTTATGGCTCCCGCAGGGTTGAACGTTGATTTCGACCTGAATTGTTTTATTTCTAACAGATAATTATTTTTAATATATTTTTAAATATATTTTATATCTCACATATATTATATATTAATTGTTTGTTTTTATATGTATATTTTATATATATATATTATAATTTTTTATTTATTCATATCCTGTCCTTTTTATGTATTTTAAATATTATTCTTAATATTTTATGGATCATGTTGATATTTATGTATTCTGGTCACATTATCATGTATTCATTATTTTAGTATGGTATTTATTTCTATGATGGTTGCGGAATGACGTCACTCCTTTTTATATTTTTAATACTTTTTAGTAAAAAGGTATCATTTCCCCTTATATTTTAAGGGTGTTTTTATCTATGTGTAGATTTTCTGTTTTTAATAGTGTGGAGCGCCCCTTTAAACTAGGCATGTCTCACTGAAACAGAACCAAATGTGACCAGTCAGTGTGGTATCCACTGACATTATTTTCTTTAGGTGTATTGCTTACTGCTGCTCATTCTGGTTCTTAATCTGGCTTAGTTTACATGTTGCTATGCCGGGACTGAGTGCTGGAGAATGTGAGTTCAATTTATGTTATTTCTTGTGCATATTAAATTACTTTTGAAACAGAGAGCACTAGGTTGTCCCCTTCTTTACCTTTACATATTTATGCTGGATACCACTTGGACCTGGTTGTTTCCTTTGACGTTTGAGATGAGATCCTGATGGTGGAGACCAGAGTTTTAAGTAGCTACATATTGCTTTGTGACCTATTGAAGGTCGAAGCAGGGAGGTGAGAGGCCATCCTTACTTTCGGTGAAGGGACCGCCACCACAGTGATTTGTTACTGGATTTTGTCACCATTTCCACTTGAAGCTGCTGTAGTTTTGCACATGCAATTTATACTGGAACTTTCATTGACTGTATTCTGGGACTATTTAAAATCACATTGATTTATTCATTTTACCATTTATTATTTTTTGCGCTGCACTATCTTATTATATTGTACTTATGAGGCATTTCTTGAATTAACCTTGAGTTGCAGCAGGCATCTTTTCTTCTTTTTTTTATTTATTTCTGACAGCGCTGAGTACTCTCTCTATATTTATGATCGTGTGTATGCGCCATAATTTTCCTTCAATGGAAATCCAGTGCCCACATTGGAAGATTAGCTCTACAAAGTGAGTAAGCCACACTTATTAATTATGGGGAAAAAAAAACTTGTCCGATAATTGTACATGAATAATCTGCCTCTGTTACACATAGGCACATGCTTACTGGTAAATCTGACCCTGGCTATTGTATAATTTACTAACAGACTAAAGTTTGGAGCAGTAACAGGGTGAGCTTAACTGATGGAAGAAAATGATTTCAGTTATCCTACTCTAAATAAGGCTCCATGCACACTAGCATTTTTTTAAGCTCCTAGAAGCTGTTATTAGCATATTTTTTTCTGTTCCTAGAAGCTAAATAGTGTTATCCTAGACTATAGACTACTTAAGGCTATTAGTGTGTTTTGAATTTAAGCATCTAGAAGCAGAAAAAAAAGTTTTTTGGAGTGTTTTTCCAGCAGAAACTCTCCTAAACGCTACTGATTTTTCCCCTTTTTAAAGGAACTGAAAATGCTAATAAACACTAACGCTCTTTAATGTTCCTAAAAGACTACTAAAACGCTGCTACAAAAAGCCCTTACCAGCGTTTTTTAATTCAGATTTTTCCCAGAATTTTTTTAGCTTAAAAAAAAAATGCTAGTGTGCATGGAGCCTTATGCCGCGTACACACGAGCAGACTTTGACAGCAAAGGTCCGACAGAACGAATCCGTCGGACAATCAGATCGCGTGTGGGCTCCATCGGACTGTTGCAGTCGAAAAATCTGACAGACTTTAGAAATAGAACATGTCTTAAATTTTCCCGTCGGAACTCCGCTGGACCCAGTTCCTATCGAAAAATCCGCTCGTCTGTGTGCTAGTCCGACGGACAAACAACAACGCTAGGGCAGCTATTGGCTACTGGCTATGAACTTCCTTATTCTAGTCCGGTCGTATGTCATCACGTTCAAATCCGTCAGAATTTAGTGTGATTGTGTGTGGCCAAGTCCGTTCATTCGAAAAGTTTGTCGAAATTCCGTCGGACCTAGTCCGTCGGAAAGTCCGCTCGTGTGTAGGCCTCATGTACACTGCAGCTGATAAATTCATGTTATTGTGAGTTTGGGTGTTTTTTTTAACAGCCCATAAACTCCTCTCTATGTTATCCTATGTGTCCATGCACACATGGATATTTTTTTAGGTTTATCAGCAGGGGAGTTTATAGGCTGTTGTCTGAATGCCCTAAAATCACGTTCAAGAGCAGTTCTTCTGACCACATAAAACACTGAAAAACGCACATAGTGCTCAGCATTTTTTACAATGCAGAGCTGAATGTAAGCTGGTGTAATTTTACAAAAATGTCTAAAACCACGACACTGCAAAAAGCTCAAAAACGCACATAAACGCTATAAAAAAAACGCTGTTAAAAGCGTGTTTTTAAAGCAGCATTTTATTGCCAGCAATTCAGAAAGACTTTTTTGAATGTCCTGTGTGCATGGAGCCTTAATTTAAGTAAACATTACTCCACAGCACCTGCAACTAGAGAGGTCAGTGAGGGCTTGTTAGCCGATTTACAATTTGTGGAGAGCATGCAATTACCTTAATGACCATAGCCTAAACCAGTGATGGCGAACCTTGGCACCCCAGATGTTTTGGAACTACATTTCCCATGACGCTCACCTGCACTGCAGAGTGCATGAGCATCATGGGGAAATGTAGTTCCAAAACATCTGGGGTGCCAAGGTTCACCATCACTGGCCTAGGCCTTAGGATCAGATTAACATGAACTCCAGGAAGATCAAAAAACACACACACACACACAATGAATGCAGTTATGTATTTATTACAACAATTATTAAAATGAATCTGGATAAATGTACTTTATTGGTTATTTGCAAGTTTTAAAAGCATGGATATAGTAATAGCTAATAATATAAATAAAAGGTCAGTCTAGTGAAGATATGTGGGTTTTGGCCCCAGTGCAGACGTTGGGTTCTTTCCCACCCCCCTACTGCTGTGCCTAAACCCTCCAGCCCACGCTGTACCACCCCTACTATTATGCTGAAGAAAGAGTTCTGCCCTCTGATTTGGCTACAAAATTCCAACACCCCTTGGCTCACATTTTGTACATAGTAAGTGTAAAGGCCCGTACACACGATACGAAAATCGGATGGAAAAATTTGTACGGCGAGCTGTCTGCCGATTTTTGGATCGTTAATACGGTGCTTTCGACAGCTGGTTTCACTTTTTCGTCAGACAAAAGCTGGATGTGCAGACTATACATTTTTTGTCAGATGTGAATTCGATGTCAGATTTTCGTTTTATTAGTATGGTTTTTGTACGAAAAGAATCGTAAGAGCAAGACTACGCATGCTAAGAAATGAAAGAATACATACAAAACTATTCAACACATGACGTCACTTCTGACGTTGTATTCTGTCGTCCGAAAATTTTCGTATTGTGAGTAACCTCTTCACTTTCGACATGAGACTAGCATGCCACAAAAAATGGACGTTCAGTCGTCCGAAAACCTAAGCGTGTATACAAGGCTTAAGACCCTGTACACATTAGTAGATTTTGTGCAGATGTTTGTCTTGAGATTTAACAAAACCATATAATATGAGGTAAGAGTTTTAATTTGTATGCAATCAGGCAGACCCTTACACTACATGGTTTTGGTAAATCTGAAGACAAAAATCTGCAGAAAATCACACGCGACACATGGTCGGAATTTCCGATGGAAACAGTTCGATGGGAGCTTTTCATCGGAATTTCCGACCGTGTGTATGCCCATCGTTTTTTTTCCCATCGGAATTTCCGACGGACTTTGGATTGAGAACCTGTTCTTAATTTTTCCGATGGAAAACAATTTGACGCATGCTCGGAAGCATTAAACTTCCCTTTTATAGTGCCGTTGAACGTGTTGTATGCCGCTGTGTTATTGACCATCGGAATTTGGTGTGACCGTGTGTAGGCAAGGCAGTTTGAGCGAAATTCCGTCGGAATTCCGACGGGAAAACCATCAGAGCTTTTTCCGACGAGAATTCCGACCGTGTGTACGTGGCATAATAGTGTGTTTGGGGTCTAAAGGCCCGTACACACGATCAGAAAATCGGAAGTTAAATTTCGTCCGATGAACGATCTGCCGATTTTCTGATCGTCAGTATGCTGCTTTTGACAGCCGATTACGAATTTTCGTCAGACAAAAACTGGATGTGCAGGTTCCAAAATTTTTGTCTGATATGTCCCATTTTTTTTTCAATAGTACGGTTTTCTGCCAAAAGAAAATCTGAAGAGCAAGACTAGGCATGCTCAGAAAAGAAAGGACACATACAAAACAATTCAACACATTACGTCACATCTGACGTTGAATTCTGTTGTACGAAAATTTTCTGATGGTGAGTAACCTCTTCACTTTCGATTTTAGACTAGCATGCAACAAAAAACTGACGAAAATTTGTCCAATAATCTGATCATGTGTACAAGGCTTTACACACTGGGGGTTATTTACTAAAGACAAATCCACTTTGCACTGCAAGTGCACTTGGAAGTAAAGTCGCTGTAGATCCAAGGGGGACATGCAAGGAAAATTATTAAACAGCATTTTAGCTTGCACATGATTGGATGATAAAATCAGCAGAGCTTCCCATCATTTCAGATCTACCCCTTAGATTTAGAGCGACTGCACTTCCAAGTGCACTTACAGTGCAAAGTGGATTTGCCTTTCGTAAATAACCCCCACTGTGTGCTGGGGAAAATGAACAGAAAAGGTCTGGTATCAGCTGTGAATGCAGTTTATATGCCACCGTGCCTGTCCTTGCGTTATTAGCATCTAGATTCTAGAACCACCTCAAAATTTATAAATGTTTACCAATATTAATGGAATAAACATTTTATATATTTTAACTTGGCATAGGATTTAACTGATCTGTGCTGTTTAACTGTATTAATTATATTAACCATTGGGAAAGCAACAGGAGAAATTGCTAATTAGATTATGTCATTTCCCTATGAGCATGCATTACAGGCATGGACAAAGTAATAGCCATCATGATGAAAGGTGTCCCTTTCTGGTTTTTCAGTCCATGGAATGACCTTTAGTTTTACTATTTCATAACCAGCCTCCTTAAATGCCATCTCCAGTTCTTCCTTAGTGATGGGCAAAGAGAAAAACTTTTTTTGACCAACATAGTAGTATGAACTCTTAAGTACACTCTGAATTATTATGTGACCCCCTGGTTTAATGACGCTCTTGAGATTCCTCAAAACATTGGTGAAAGATTCTACATCTTTGCAGGGTGCTTCTAAACAGAGGCAACTAATCAGGCAGTCGGCTTGTGGCATCTCCTCCGGGTCATATGGGTTCTTCTTCAGAGCATCACATTTCAGAACTTTTGTCACTGTTCTCCTCAGTTTTTCCTCCTTCTTCTTGCAGCTCTCATTGTCACTAAAAGAGGACATTGTAGTGTGTTATTATTGCACACATTTCTTGTAATCTCTATTGTAAATAAGCTCTATATGGATTGAAAGGAACCAGAGTACCTAGTACCAAGCTTAATAAGAATCTTGTCTCGTTTAGCACCCTCTATTAGTACTGGAATGGGAAGAGTAGGTTCCATCAATTTAATTAAAGTGGTACTGAAGGTGATTTTGTTACTTGCTGTGCCCTTCCCCTCACCTAAATACTTACCCGAGTCCTGTATTGATCCAGCGATGTGCCTGTCTGCTGGTCTTCTTTCCTCTTGCCCCACTCTCGCAAGCAAGGCTGAAAGAAGCAGGAGCCATTGGCTTCTGCTGCTGTCAGTCAAATCCTGTGAGAAAAGAGTGGGGGATGGGGCCAAGCTGTGTGTTTCAATGGACCCACATGCCTGCCCGATAGCAAGTGTTTGCTATGGGGGCAGACACCGAGGTGGGGAGGAAGTCAAGATTGAGGGCAGGGAACCCGGGAAGGGGAGGTTCGGGGACCGTACCATAAGTTAGTTGCAATTTACACTTATACATTTTCTATATTTTACAGGTTTCTCCTAGGTGCAAGAAAATTATTATGCAGGTCAGTCCCTTTTACAGCACAACAGATAGTATGAGACAGGATTCTCACCTGGCCTTTTAGCAGCTTTCTTCTCCTGTGGAAACCATGTAAATATATTGGGAATATGGATTGTACATAACTGCAGTTACCCATTTCAAAAAGGGGACATCTGGCAGATGTAGGGCTTCTTCATCCCATATTAATTGAACTGCGTTGATCTGCAAACTATTTTGCTTTCTCTGTACTTATGTAGCACCCTCCTAGCTAGCATCCTAGGCAAATTTAGTTTTTGGATGCTTCTGTAGTCAAGGGAACAGTGATTGATTGTTCTGGCCTGTTCAGGGTTTCACAGGGTGGGAATTTGACTGCTTCCCCTTGATTCTAGAAAAAGTTTCCAGAATATGGGGTTGGGTGAGTTAAATGACAAGACTGGATATTTCTCATGCCCTAGACAACCTCTGGTAGCTAGGAGGCAATACATGGTCTGGAGCCCTGGAGAGATCATTCTTTCCTCATCAGGGAGAGTTCCAAAGCCTCTGAGGCTGCTGCCTCCTGAGACAACCGGTGGACCATGTGGCTCTTCTTTGAGGTATCAGCTGTGGCAAAGCTGAGAGTCTGAAGTGACCTTCTTGAGAAGCTGGCTTTGGAACTTCACAATAAGGGATCTGGTCTGGAGAAGGATTGCCACCCTCACTGGATTGTGTCTGGGGGATGCTAAAAGGTGTGCGAGCCTAGAGAAGAGAGTCCTCTTATTTCTGTAAAGGCAATTTTGAGTATCCCATGCCCTAACCCCCCTCCTGTTTGAAGTACTTAAAGCAATACATGTCAAAAAGACATAACCTAGACTAAGTTATTGGAGCTGGTGTGTATATGGACTGGTGCTTGTGGGGACGGGCAGCCTCTGTACTACTGGAAAGAACCAGCTATTCTGAGCAGCCCCTACAGGGCTAGCACTACACTTATTTCCATCAAAACACTGCATTGAGGTGGGTGTTGGCACGCTGCTTTTATTGCAACATACCACACCTTACCTCATGTTAGTGCATTTCACTGCAATGCAGCAAAGAAGAGAATGAAAGTGTGTGACGTTTCAATAAAGTTGAAAAAAAAAAAAAGATAGATACGGTAGTATAATATATAAAAACTAGTCAGGGAGGGCAGAACTGCTGTTACACAAACACATTATTCTAATCACACAATTGTGACACACCTGTTACCTTCCAGCTCACACACAAACTTGACAATTTTAGTCCAGTCTAATGCATCAGGATCCTTCCTCAGCCACTTCTGTAGCTGTGCTCGGTTTTGCTCAAGAAAGTCGGAACTGATGATATTGTTGAAAGCTTCACAAGCAGAGAGAAGCTGATAAATTGTGGGTCCAGCTCCAAAGTCAATTAGTAGGTCTCCTTTAACACCACCTTAGGGGACAAAAAAACAAAGAGTGGAACTTTTTGTTTGGAAGCATAGAGGAGTCAAGGTGAAATCACATTTATTCTGATAACACTGTGGTTAATGTATAACATACATGTATGTGTGTTGTAGTCAGTAGGGACCTGTGTAACAAACTGAATATCCTAATATTGACCTACCAGATGGATTTTGTGCGAAGTCCTTTTCACCTCTGTTTTAAATGACAGTCTTTAACACTAAATGACCAAAGGATGCAAAAAGATGAATATTTGTAAAGCTTTTCAATAGTAAATTAAGCAGGTTCTAAAAGAGTAAATACTATGGGGGCAGGGCCGTTTTTAAGGCAGGGCAAAAGGGGCAGCTGCCCTGGAACCTGTCATTGTTGTGGGGCCAAAGCAGCTGCCTCATACTTGCCAACTATCCTGGTTTGAATTCCCTCATCCCTTGAGGTTTTAGTCCTGTGCTGTGTCCCAAATATCTCAGTGTGAAGTGCTGCTACTAATGCTGCCTTGCTCTGCCCTATTGTTGTGTACAGATGACTCATCTGCAGACCCTGTGTTTACATGTAAATTACTGGCATTCATATGTAAATAACAGAGGCATTGATATGTATATCATGCCCCCCTGAGGTCATAGCCACAGTAATCTCTAGCAACCAATCGACAAGCAGAAATCATGTGCTGTAACCTCTAGCAACTAATCAGTGAGCCGTAATGTGTGCTGTAACCTCTAGCAACCAGTCAGTGAGCGGTAATGATACACTGTAACCTCTGGCAACCAATCGCAATAGCTGCCTGATCTTATTCAGTAAACTGATTTTGAGTCTAGCTGCTATTTATTGTATGCCTCAGCCGGTGGAGAGCAAAAACTGCATGGGGGGGGGGGGGGGGGCCGGAGAGTGGGGGGGGGGGGGGGGCCCGAAGAAAAGTTTTGCCCAGGGTCCAATCAATATTAAAGACGGCCCTGTGTGGGGGGAGATTTACTCAAACTGGTGCAGCTGTGCATGGGGGCCCAATCAGCTTCCAGGTTTTATTGTCAAAGATTAATTGAACAAGCTGACGTTAAAAGCTGATTGGCTCCCATGCACCAGATTCTGTGTCCTCCAGTTTTAGTAAATCTCCCCCTATATCTGTTAAAAATGTGTTTAAAACAAGGGAACAAGAACTTCACACTGACTGGAATTTGGTTCTAGGACTTTGAAGCCTGTGTGAATAGCAAAATGTGGCTTGCCCCCCTTTGAAAGCTTACATCAAACTGCTTTAAAAGGGATGTAGGGCTAAAGCTCTTTGGCCCAATTTCCCTTGTGGGTCACAGGAGTGCACTTAGTTCTGCACACCTGTGACCCATATTCAGACGACAGCAGGCTATAGTCACTCAGCCGGTCCAGGCTCTGTCATTTCAGGATACTCCCAGATGCCTGACAGGCAGCTGGCTCAGCCTCTCGGCATTGCTGCTGAGAGCCTCCTACACAGCTTGCTGCTCCAGTGAGTGCTGCAGGGGTAGAGCAGAAAACCAGTGACTGATAGTCACCCGCTCTCTGCTCACTGAGAACTGAGTGATCAATCCTGCACATATCTTCCAACAGTCAGCATCTTCAGCATTCCTCATTACAGGAGGTCCCCGTCTTCAGAACGCCCGACCCACGAACAACCCCTACTTACGAACGGGGCGCTGCGGGGACCCTCCGCCATTTTTCGCTGTCTTCCGGCCGTTCTGCGCATGTGCTGCCATACGGAGCCTCGGAAAATGCCATAAATGTCCGTAATTTGCCGCGCAGAACAGCATTAGACGGAACATCGGAAATGTCCGTATTTGTCGGTCTGCGCATGCGCGGCCGACTTACGAACATTTCCGACTTCCGTACAGGCGGGCAGTCCCTAACGAGTTTGTAACTCGGGGACCCCCTGTATCTATTTGATAGCGGTATCAAAAGTGCTACACATATATATAATGAAAATGAACATCATGATGACCCTTCTAACTTCCTTCACTTGCCTCACAAATGACACCTAGTTCCATTTCCCTTTTTCCTTCAATATTTTTAATATTTGCTCCAATACCGGGAATATCTTTCACATCTTTACAATTGATTCATACGTTCTCTGTTGCAACACTATGGGCCATTGCATTTAATTGGTAGAACATTCTGTACCTTTCTGGCAAATCAAAGACAATTAATGCTTACAGAAAAAAATATTTCATACAATTTTGCACATTATATTTATTATTTTTATTAGAGGGTTTTTGCATATTGACCTTAGTGTATGCTGCTCTTTTTTTTTTTTGTTGCTTCCCTGAGCACTGGCTCTTCTATACACATACGCTAAAAATAAACTATTAAGGCTACTTTCACACTGGAGCGGTGGGGGCGCTGGCGGTAAAGCGGCGCTATATTTAGCGCCGTTTTACCGGCGTTTTAGCGGCCGCTCGCGGGGTGTTTTTACCCCCCGCGAGCGGCCGAAAAAGGGTCAATACCGCCCGCAAAACGCCGCTGTAGCGGCGTTTTGCGGGCGGGTTCGGCGCGCTCCCCCATTGTTTTCAATGGGACCGGGCGCTATAGGAGCGGTAAATATACCGCTCCTATAGCGAGCCAAAGATGCGGCTTGCAGGACATTTTTGAGCGTCCTGCAAGCGCACCGCTTCAGTGTGAAAGCCCTCGGGCTTTCACACTGAAGGAACAGCAACAGCTGTTTCGGGTCGGTTTGCAGGCGCTATTCTTAGCGCAATAACGCCTGCAAACCGCCCCAGTGTGAAAGGGGCCTAACACTTCTTTTTCTGAAGGCATTCCTCATTTTCAGCATTTTTTCACACATGCCTAAGACTTTTGCGCAGTAAATACATACTGTATGTATGTATGTATGTATGTATGTATGTATGTATATACATACACATATACACATATACACACACACACACACACACACACACACACAGTAACAGCCTAGTCCCCGAGCAGGGCGGAAATAGATTTTCTGGGCTTACCGATTACCTCCTCCTTGTAGATCGTCGTTCGTTGTCTAGGGGTTCCCAGGGTTAGTACCCAGTAATTGCTGAGACTGACACTCAAAGTCCTTTTGAGGATTTTTATTTGCAAAAAACCTTTTAAACATAACACAGTCTCTCCGTTGGGAATAGAGGGCATGGGTGAAAGCTTAGGCACTTCAGAACTGCTGACATCAAATGAATGTCTCTCTAGATGATCCAGGGAGTAGCCACTCGCAACTGGACTCTTCACTGTTGGATAAACCCTTGTTTGTAGATCTAACAGCCAACAAGTGATTCGAAATTAGCAAAGTCTCTGCCACAGACCTGGTTGTGAAACTTCAAGTGAACAATGTAAAAGTCTCTGCCACAGACTTGGTTGTAACCGAAGGATTGGTTAGAAACTTTTCCTATGGTAACTGTATCTTTCAGCCGTTTCGGCGATACCGTAGGAAATGCGGATTCAACTAGTGTCCATACACCTCAGCTCCCAGGCTCTTACCGAGCAGCCAGCTTCATGGCCCTCCTCCGAAGAGTCCTCCCCTGGTCGCCTGTATGAGTTGCTGTGCCTCTCCAATCCTGAGAGGACACCGGGACACTTCAGAATCCTCCTTCAGTTACTGCGCCTCGAACTAGCCAGTTCCGAGGCTTGGAAACGGATGGATCCCCACCCCAGACCATGAAGGCCCCTGGGGCTGCTCAGGATGACCAGCTTACGGGGGCAGCAGACACTCCTGGCCCTGGGACCCCTGGCAGGGTTGGTCCGGACCGGAAACCAGGAATCAAAGAGCAAGCCGAACCCTGAACACGTGACTTCAGCATCTTAAATACCCCTTCCCGGAATACACAGCGGGGCCACACACGCCCACTGATTGTATCCGAGAATAATTGGTACCTAATGCGTCCAACCAGACTGCATTCTCAGCCAGTTACAGGTGCTCACCTAGGACCAGGCAGAACTCCAGAACAGCCCAGCCAAACTGATGCCAAAGTAAAGACCTAGAACAATTAACCCCCAGAACTCAGTTACAGTTCTGGAAAAAACAAAAAATTTACAGAATAGCACACACTTAGAAAAAAAGTGCCGGCACTATATATATATATATATATATAATAGATTATATTGTGTGTGTGTGTGTGTGTGTGTGTGTGTGTGTGTGTGTGTGTGTGTGTGTGTGTGTGTGTGTGTGTGTCTCACAAAAGTGAGTACACCCCTCACATTTTTGTAAATATTTTATTATTTCTTTATATGTAACACTGAAGAAATTACACTTTGCTACAATGTAAAGTAGTGAGTGTACAGCTTGTATAACAGTGTAAATTTGCTGTCCCCTCAAAATAACTCACACAGCCATTAATGTCTAAACCACTGGCAACAAAAGCGAGTACACCCCTTAGTGAAAATGTCCAAATTGGGTCCAAACTGTCAATATTTTGTGTGGCCATCATTATTTTTCAGCACTGCCTTAACCCTCTTGGGTATGGAGTTCACCAGAGCTTCACAAGTTGTCACTGGAGTCCTCTTCCACTCCTCCATGAGGACATCACGGAGCTGGTGGATGTTAGAGACCTTGCGCTCCTCCACCTTCCATTTGAGGATGCTCCATAGATGCTCAATAGGGTTTAGGTCTGGAGACATGCTTGGCCAGTCCATCACATTTACCCTAATCTTCTTTAGCAAGGCAGTGGTCATCTTGGAGGTGTGTTTGGGGTTGTCATCATGTTGGAATACTGCCCTGCGTCTCAGTCTCCAGAGGGAGAGGATCATGCTCAGCTTCAGTATGTCAGAGTACATGTTGGCATTCATGGTTCCCTCAATGAACTGTAGCTCCCCAGTGCCAGCAGACCATGACACTCCCACCACCTTGCTTGACTGTAGGCAAGACACACTTGTCTTTGTACTCCTCACCTGGTTGCCGCCACACACGCTTGACACCATCTGAACCAAATAAGTTTATCATGGTCTCATCAGACCACAGGACATGGTTCCAGTAATCCATGTCCTTAGTCTGCTTGTCTTCAGCAAACTGTTAGCAGGCTTTCTTGTGCATCATCTTTAGAAGAGGCTCCCTTCTAGGAAGACAGCTATGTAGACCAATTTGATGCAGCGTAAGGTCTGAGCACTGACAGGCTGACCCCCTCACCCCTTCAACCTCTGCAGCAATGCTGGCAGCACTTATTACATCCATTTCCCAAAGACAACCTCTGGATATGACGCTGAGCACGTGCACTCAACTTCATTGGTCGACCATGGCGAGGCCTGTTCTGAGTGGAACCTGTCCTGTTAAACCGCTGTATGGTCTTGGCCACCGTGCTGCAGCTCAGTTTCAGGGCCTTGGCAATCTTCTTATAGCCTAGGCCATCTTTATGTAGAGCAACAGTTCTTTTTTTCAGATCCTCAGAGTTCTTTGCCATGAGGTGCCATGTAGAACTTCCAGTGACCAGTATGAGTGAGAGCGATAACCAAATTTAACACATCTGCTGCCCATTCACACCTGAGACCTTGTAACACTAATGAGTCACATGACATCCGGGAGGGAAAATGGCTAATTGGGCCGTATTTGGACATTTTCATTTAGGGGTGTACTCACTTTTGTTGCCAGCAGTTTAGACATTAATGTCTGTGTGTTGAGTTATTTTGAGGGGACAGCAAATTTACACTGTTATACAAGCTGTACACTCACTACTTTACATTGTAGCAAAGTGTCATTTCTTCAGTGTTGTCACATGAAAAGATAGAATAAAATATTTATAAAATGTGAGGGGTGTACTCACTTTTGTGAAATAGTGTGTGTGAGTGTGTGTGTGAGAGTGTGTGTGTATATATATATATATATATATATATATATATATATACACACACACATACACACACACACACACACACACACACACACACACACACAGTGCCTTGAAAAAGTATTCATATCTAAACCACTGGCAACAACAGTGAGTACACCCCCTAAGTGAAAATGTCCAAATTGGGCTCAATTAGCCATTTTCCCTCCCTGGTGTCATGTGACTCATTAGTGTTACAAGGTCTCAGGTGTGAATTGGGAGTAGGTGTGTTAAATTTGGTGTTATCACTCTCACTCTCTCATACTGGTCACTGGAAGTTCAACATGGCACCTCATGGCAAAGAAATCTGAGGATCTGAAAAAAAGAATTGTTGCTTTACATAAAGATGCTAGGCTATAAGAAGATTGCCAAGACCCTGAAACTGAGCTGCAGCACGGTGGCCAAGACCATACAGCGGTTTAACAGGACAGGTTCCACTCAGAGCAGGCCTCCGTTTAGTCGACCAAAGAAGTTGAGTGCACGTGCTCATTGTCATATCCAGAGGTTGTCTTTGGGAAATAGACGTACAAGTGCTGCCAGCATTGCTGCAGAGGTTGAAGGGGTGGGGGGGGGGGGGGGGGGGGGGGGGGGGGGGGGGGGGGGTTCAGTCTGTCAGTCCTCAGACCATACGCCGCACACTGCATCAAATTGGTCTGCATGGCTGTCGTCCCAGAAGGAAGACTCTTCTAAAGATGATGCACAAGAAAACCCGCAAACAGTTTGCTGAAGACAAGCAGACTAAGGACATGGATTACTGGAACCATGTCCTGTGGTCTGATGAGACCAAGATAAACTTATTTGGTTCAGATGGTGTCAAGTGTGTGTGTGTGTGTGTGTGTGTGTGTGGCAGCAACCAGGTGAGGAGTACAAAGACAAGTGTGTGTCTTGCCTACAGTCAAGCATGGTGGTGGGCATGTCATGGGCTGGGGCTGCATGAGTGCTGGAGGCACTGGGGAGCTACAGTTCATTGGGGGAACCACGAATGGCAACAGTACTAGTTAAAAAAAAAAAAATCCATATATCAATAACCTATTTTGTAGGCGCTATAACTTTTGCGCAAACCAATCAATACACGCATATGGCGATTTTTTTTTTTTAAACCAACAATGCCCAGAGTGCCCACCAGTGCCACCTATCAATGCCCACCAGTGCCACCTATCAATGCCCACCAGTGCCACCTATCAATGCCCACAAGTGCCAATCAGTGCCACCTAGCAGTGCTGCCTATCAGTGTAACTAACCATCGGTGCCCATCAGTGCCGCCTCATCAGCGTACATCAATGAAGGAGAAAAATTACCTGTTTGCAAAATTTTATAACAAAATATAAAAAAAATATATACAATTTTTTTCTTTTTTAAATTCTGTCTTTTTTTTTTTTAATTTTAACAAAAAATAAAAACCACAGAGGTAATCAAATACCACCAAAATAAAGCTCTATTTGTGGGGAAAAAATTATAAAAATTTAATTTGGGTACAGTGTTGTATGATCGCGCAATTGTCATTCAAAGTGCATCAGCGCTGAAAGCTGAAAATTGGTCTGGACAGGAGGGGGGTTTATGTGCCCAGTAAGCAAGTGGTTAAAGTAAAAAATATTGTTTTTTTTTCAAAAAATTGTCGCTATTTTTTTTTATAGCGCAAAAAATAATAACAGTAGAGGTAATCAAATACCACCAAAAGAAAGCTCAATTTTGTGGGAAAAAAAGACCTCAAGTCTGTTTGGGTACAGCGTCACACGATTGTCAGTTAAAGCAACGCAGTGCCGTATCGCAAAAAATGGCCCGGTCAGGAAGTGGGTAATTTTTTTCCGGGGCTGAAGTGGTTAATATTGAAAATATGACTGATCGTGCCAATTTTTTTTTTATTTAAGGATAGCAATCACATGAAGCCATTTATTACCACTTAGTTTTTTGGATCCTTTTTAAATTATAATGATAACAGAAATCACCCAAATGGCCCTGATAAAAAGTTGACATACCCTGGAATGTTTAGCCTTGGTACAGACACAGAAGGTGGCACACACAGATTAAAATGGCAATTAAAGGTTAATTTCTCACATTTGTGGCTTTTTAAATCATAATTAGTGTCTGTGTATAAATAGTCAATGAGTTTGTTAGCTATCACATGGATGCCCTAAGCAGGCTAGTCACTGAGCCATGAGGAGGTAGAAAAGAACAGTCAAAAGACCTGTGTAACAAGGTAATACAACTTTACAAAGATGGACAAGGATGTAAAAATATATCCAAAGCCTTGAATATGCCAGTGAGACTAATGCCGCGTACACACGGTCGGACTTTCCAACGGAAAATGTGCAATCGGAGCTTGTTGTCCTGATTGCTCAAAAAATCACATTTAGGAAGTCGTTTTCTATGACCAAAAAAAATGGCCAAAATGCTCAAAAATAGCTCAAAAACGTGTCTCCCCAGCATTTTTTTAACATTTTTGATCCATTGAATACTATATAAAAAAATAAAAAAAAAGAAAAAGCAGCTAAAAAAAACTCTACGCGGAAAAACACTACCTAAATCGATAATATTGCAAAAAACGATGAATAAAACATTGAAGAGACTCAACTGCAAAGCTACTGGCATTTTTGGAACGTATTTTTAATGTCCAGTTGTGCTATGGATGCCAGAATAAGATAATATGGAGTACAACATTTTTTGTATGTATATTCTAGTAGCTGTAATAATAATAATAATAAAGCAGTCAGAATTCGATTTACCTGTAGTGAAAGTTTTCTGGATAAATACCGCCATGCCAAAATCAAGAGCCATTCCTCCAGTTATAGTTCCTTCTTTCTTCAAGGTACATAGAATGTTCTGTTGTAATCTACATAGGGTCAAATCTCATCAATGTAAGTTTGGAGAAGATGAGTATGGAGTCTCATCATGCTGGATATATCTTCATCTCTAAGGGTTAGTTAAAAGTATGCTTGGAATTCTGTTAATTGGCAAGTGGACTGCAAATGAACCATTAGACTGCACTACGATTTGGAATAAAAGAAGATATTTAGGAAGGACTTTGCTCACATCAAGAAATGTTGAGGCAAGACAAACCATCATTGCTGTTTAAATATTCCACTAAATTCAAAGTCAAATTTGTGTGTTCTCACTGTGGAAGATCAAAGAAAGAAATTTCAAATATATTTGGCAACTTAATGCAAATACACCAAATCAAACTGGCATAAAAGTTTTATTGGCTTAAAGCAAACTTTACTCCATAGTTGATTAAAAAAAGCCCTTAAGTTAGACTTACCGGTGACGGTAATTTTCTACGAGCCTTTCCGACAGCCACCATGGAGACGCAGCTTCCACCTCTTCACAGAAACACTGCGTGACAACGCCCCTTTAAAAGCCACTGCTTCCACCATGCCATCAGTTGTTACCGAGAAAACCTCCGACAAGCAGGTAAAATATAAGCAGACAGTAAAAAACAACGCAACCAGCACAGGAAGCTCCCTGATAATCTATATATAACTCAAACCTAGGGGGAGGGTCGGACTTTCCAACGGAAAATGTGCAATCGGAGCTTGTTGTCGGAAATTCCGACTGTGTGTAGGCTCCATCGGACAGTTTCCATCAGAATTTCCGTCACACAAAATTTGAGATCTGGTTCTCAAATTTTCCAACAACAAAATCCGTTCGCATAAATTCCGATTGTGTGTACACAATTCCGACGCACAAAGTGCCACGCATGCTTGGAATCAAGCAGAAGAGCAGCACTGGCTATTGAACCTAATTTTTCTCAGCTCGTCGTACGTGTTGTATGTCACCGCGTTCTTGGCGTTCGGAATGCAAGACAAGTTTGAGCCAACATCCGTCGGAAAAAAAAATTGGATTTGTTGTCGGAATGTTCGATCGTGTGTACGCGGCATTAGGCTGCACACTGGAGCTCATAAACGGACGTTTTTTGGAGTTTGGGCATTTTTTAACCCATAAACTCCACTCTATGTTATCCTATGTGTCCATGCACACAGACGTTTTTGAACTTTTATCAGCAGTGGAGTTTATGGGCTGTTTTCTGAATGCCATAAAATCACATTTAGGAGTCGTTTTTCTGACCACAAAAAATGCCAAATGCTCAAAAACGTGTCTCCCCAGCATTTTTTAACATTTTTGATCCATTGAAAAATATAAAAAAAATAAAAATAAGAAAAAGCGCTAAAAAACACTAACGCGGAAAAACACTACTAAACGATATTGCAAAAACGTTAATAAACATTGAAAGACTCACTGCAAAGCTACTGGCATTTTTGTAACGTTATTTTAATGTCCAGTGTGCATGGAGCCTGAAAAGAAAGATGGAGTACAACTTTTTTGTATGATAATTCTTGTAGCAGTAATAATAATAATAATAAAGCAGTCAGTTGTTTACCTGAAGTGAAAGTTTCATGAAAATTCCGCAATGCAAAATCAAGCCATTCTCCAGTTATAGTTCCTTCTTCAGGGTCATAGTATGTTCTGTAGTAATCTACAGGGTCAAACTCATCAATGTAAGTTTGAGATGATGAGTATGGAGTCTCCATGCTGATCTATCTTCTCTCAAGGGTAGTAAAGTATGCTTGATTCTGTTAATTGCAAGTGGACTGCAACTGAACCAGAGACTGCACTACTTTGGAATAAAAGAGATAATTAGGAAGGACTTTGCTCATCATGAAATGTTAGGCAAGTCAAACATCATTCGCTGTTTAAATATTGCCACTAATATTCAAAGTCAAATTTGTGTGTTCTCTACTGTGGAAGATCATAGAAAGAATTCAAATATATTGGCAACTTAATGCAAATAACAAAATCACAAACTGGCATAAATGTTTTATTGGCTTAAAGCAAAACTTTACTCATAAGTTTGATAAAAAGCCCTTAGTTAGACTTACCGGTGACGGTATTTCTACGAGCCTTTCAGGACAGCACCTTGGAGAGCGCAGCTCCACCTCTTCACAGGAAACACTGCGTGACAACGCCCCTTTAAAAGCAGCTGCTTCCACCATGCCATCAGTTGTTACCGAGAAATCCTCCGACATGCTGGAAAATATAAGCAGACAGTTACCACGCCCTATAATTATATATTATACATCATAACCTAGGGGGGGGGAAGTAAAGTCCTGAAAGGCTCGTAGAAATACCGTCACCGGTAAGTCCAACTAAGGTTTTCTCCCTTCGCCTTTCAGGACAGCACCTTGGAGAGGATAACCGAGAAACTTACTTCAGGGTGGGACCACTGCCTGTAAAACCTTCCTACCAAAGGATTGGTCTGAGGCTGAGAGCAGATCCAAGTGGTAATGCTTTCTAAAAGTTGAAAAACTGGACCATGTGGCAGCCTTGCAAATGAGGTAAGATTCCTTCTGGAGGCTCCAAACCTAAAGAGGTGTACGCTTCTTTAATGGCTTGCTTTAACCATCTTCCGAGGGTGCTTTTGGAAGCTTTACATCCCTTGTGAGTGCCTTCCATTAATACAAAGAGTGAAGATGATTTTCTAAAGTCCTTTGTTATCTCCAGATACTTAAGAAGACACCTCCTAACATCAAGAGTATGGAAGGCTTCTTCTCCTGGCCCCGAAGGTGAAGGACAAAATGTAGGGAGAATAATCTCCTGTGCACGAGGAAATACTGAGTTCACTTTCAGTAAGAAGGCTGGATCTGTTTTTAGGACTACCCTATCTGGTAGGCATCTCATGAAGGGCTCTTTAATTGATAGAGCTTGTAACTCACTGATTCTACGAGCTGATGTTACTGCCACTAACAAAACATTTTTAAATGTCAAAAACTTAAATGTTGATCCTTCTATAGGTTCAAACGGAAGCTTCGTCAATCCCTGAAGGACCAAAGATAAATCCCATTTGGGAAAAATAACCATAGGTCTAGGCTTTACTTTAGCCATAGCCCTAAAACATCTGATTATCAAAAGGTTCCCCTGACAGGGTTCTTTCCAAAAAAAGCTGATAAAGCCGCTACCTGCGTCTTGAGCGTACTTGCTGCTAAGCCCTTCTCCAATCCTTGAAGAAATTCCAAAATTGAAATTGTACTAAACAAACTAAAGTTTTTTTCTCGAACACCATGTATTATACACCTTCCAGACTTTGAAATAAATGTCTCTTGTCACATTCTTCCTACTTGCCAGAAGGGTAGTAATAAGCTTTTCTGATAGGCCCTTCTGTCTTAAGATTTGTTCTTAAGAAACCGGGCTGTTAGATTGAGATACGCTGGATCTGGATGAAGAATCTGGCCCTGACTCAGCAGATCTGACCTGTTCTGTAACTTCCAGGGAGGTTTCACTGCGAGGTTCATCAAGGTTGAAAACCAGGGTCTTTTTGGCCAATAAGGAGCTATTAGAATTAGTTCCGTGGATTCCAGCCTGAATTTGACTAACACCCTGGAATCAGTTGAAACGGGGGGAAAGCGTAGGACAGCTGGAAGTCCCATTTGTGGGCCAAAGCATCTATTCCTAGAGCTTGATCCTGTCTCTGAAGGGAGAAGAAATCTGGTACTTTTGCGTTTTCTTGTTTTGCAAAGAGGTCCACCTGATGGAAACCCCAGCTCTTGGCTATTGTCTCGAATAGTTCCTGATTTAGAGACCACTCTGCTTCCCTTACTTCTCTCCTGCTGAGGAGATCTGCCAAGGTGTTTTCCATACCCTTTTAGTGGACTTCTGATAGAGAGGCCATATTGTTCTCTGCCCATCTCAGTATTTGACAGGCTAGCTCCATCAAAGTTCTGCTTTTTGTGCCCCCTTGCTTTGTTAAAGCGGTGTTGCAGCTTAAAAAATTTTTTTTTTAAAAGTCAGCAGCTAAAAAAAAAAAAAAAAAAAAAAAAAAAAAAGGTAGCTGCTGACTTTTAAGAAGTACACTTACCCTCCCAGGGCGCCCGCGATGTCGGTTGTGGAGGCCGAGATGTCCCTCGGCGCTCCGGTCCCAGCGCCGCCATCCTCAGTAAGGGAAACGGGCAGCGACTGCGGGAAACTACTGCGCGAGTCGTTTTGTGAATGGGGAACGCGATGTGTTGTGGGACATAGTTCCCATAACACACCGCGTCCCATTCACTAGAAGGCGGCGCTAGGAGAACAGCTCCGAGGAACAGGAAGAGGCAGATTAGGACGATCTGCCTAGCAACAGCCATTTCTGGTAAGTAAAAAAAATATATATTTATTTTTTTCATTTTAAATTTGTACTAACATTTTTATCTAGTTTTGTTTTTCAGGGTGGCCCTCCACTTTAAGTACAACACCGCCCTCATATTGTCCGTCAATATTTGGATATGCTGTTCTTCTAGAACTTCCTGGAAGGATAGAAGGCTTAGATGAATAGCCTTCAACTCTCTCCAATTCGACAACCTTCTTGCCTCTGAATCGTTTGTTCTTCCAGGTGGGCTCCCCACCCCCATGTGTTGGCATCTGTGGTCAGTCTTCGGGTTACTGGAAAGAACCAGAGAAGCCCTCTTGAGATGTTTCTCTGGTTCCTCCACCACCAGAGCAATCTTTTTGCTCTTGCCCCTATGACAATTTTTTTTCCCAGAGATTCCTGGTAAGACCAATTCGCCAAAATGTCCACCTGAAGCGGACGAGCATGAAATCTGGCCCACTGTACTGTATTGAAGTGTCCTCAGAACTGACTGCATCTTTTCTATTTTCTCCTGTGGCAGAAACCTTACTCTTTAAGAAGGTATTAGATTTGACTTCTGAATGTTGAGAAGCCAATCCAAACTCTTTAGATGTGTCTGAGTTATTTGAAGATTGACTTCCACCTGACTCTTTGAGTCGGCAAACAGCAGCAGGTCATCCAAGTAGGGCACCATTGGAATCCCTTTCAGCCTCAGGGGCTCCAAAGCTTCTGCCATCACCTTGGTGAATACTCTGGGAGAGGAGGAGAGGCCGAATGGCAGAGCTCAGAACTGCAGATGGCAAATCCCCCCCCCCCCCCAGATTGACTGCAAGACGCAGAAATTTTTGTGTCGCCTCCCCCTAGGCGGCATTCTTGTAACTATACTCAAATGCAAAACGCACAAGGGAGGGACCTGTATGCTGTGCATCAGGAAAGGAAAATTACCGCCAGGTAAGTATAACATTTTCAGTTTTCCTGACACAAAGCATGACAGCATACACGAATGAGATGTAGCACGCCCACAAAACCTATAAGGGAGGGCCATGCTGAAGCGATTGAATCAACATATCATTAGATTAGAACTGAGGTTGATTCCCCTACTTCCAATGTTTCCTGATTGACTTTGCAATAGGCAAAAAAAAATAAAAAATGGTTTGTAGTATATGAACCTGGTTGGTATCCTATAAGATTCTGGACCTCTGAATTTTTGCCCATGAGCATACCATCCATCTGATAAAGTGAGCTCTGCACTAGATTGATGACTTTATCTTCCTTCTATAAGCCCCTTAGGCTACTCTGACTGGAGATAATGCTATTGTCTTAGCAGACAGTGTAAGTCTTCTTCTGATACTGCCAGGCCTGAAGAGGCCACTGTCTGACCTTCTAGAGAAGGACCACTTCCATGTATTTCTTCCACAGAGCCCATTCCTCCAGCTTGTGGTGACACTTGACATTTCAGTTTGGACATGCCGGAAGGGTAAAGTCTTGACCCAGAAGCAAAGATGCAGACCTTCGTCTGGTGCTGGTAAAGAAGAAACCAGAGCCATTTTGTTTGATTATGGTAGCAATAAGGTAGTTTACTGCTTGACACTTGGATCTCTGAAAGAGTTCTCAAAGACATGATATCCTTAAGAAATACTACTTTGGTGTCACTGAACCTATTGAGGTAGTCTTGTTCAGAAGAATGACCCTAGTTGCAGTCAGGAGCAGAGGATTCATCCTGAAATTCTGCAAGATTTTCCATGTTCTAGTATACCTGGAGTTTGCCGCAGGTTCCCCTGGCTTCCACAAGGTTTCAAATAATGAAGGAGAGATCCTGCAATGAGCCTTTCTAACTCAGTTGCTAGATGCAACGTGGCTGGATTTGGATACATTTGGCTCTGCGTTGCAAGGTCTGAGATCTCAGGAAGACTAAAATAGGAGGAACTTGGGCCAAAGACTACTTTGAGGACACCATGGCCTGTAAGGCCACCAGATCATTGCCCTTATCCCAGCTGTATGACTACGGATCCTGGTTGAACTAGTTGAAATGGATCGGAACTACAATTTAGTTCAAGGTTATCTGCTGCTGCTTCTAATTAAAAAGTGTGTACATGCATGCATTCTAGAAGCAAAACTCTCTGACACAGTGTTCAGATTGGCTACTTCTTACACTTCCAATTTATTTCTGGGCGGTATCAATATTTTATACAGAAAGATACGTCATTGCTATGTCAGTCTAATAGGTACATCTCATTGGTTAAAATACGAGAGAAATGTAGAAACTTGATTCTTGAAGGTTGATTGAAGCTCGTTATCTCGTGACGTCTTGCATTCCTCTGATGTATGGGATGGGGGGACTAGACGCCATTCCTAGTTTCAAACAGTCAATCTGAATACTACATAATAAGTAAGGAGTTTGCATAGAAACATGTATACACATAAGCAAATAGACATTTTCTGATTATCAGTATGTACATTACATTCCTTCACACTTGGGCCAAAGACTACTTTGAGGACACCATGGCCTGTAAGGCCACCAGATCATTGCCCTTATCCCAGCTGTATGACTACGGATCCTGGTTGAACTAGACGGACTTGTGTCCTTTTTCAACCTGCCCAACCATGCACTATGATCCTGATGAGGAGCTTAGAGATCACAAGTCTGGTGGCTATACAGGCTAACCTTCTGACCCAGCTGGATGTTAGTAGATCCACTGCTTCCACTTCTGGGAAGCTCCTCCTGCAGGAATGACTTCCATTCCTGACCATTGAGTTTACTGCCAGGTTGAGATTCATTGAACTGCTTGTTGGTATAGGGCAGCCATTCTCAACCAGGGTTCCGTGGACCCCTGGGGTTCCTCCAGAGGTTGCTAGGGGTTCCTTGAGCTGTGGCTGATGAACTACCTTTTTGATGGTGCCTACAGAGTTCAAGGTTCAGCATCCCTTCGCAAAGTCAGCAGCATGACACAAAATATATTTTTTTAGCTGTCTCTAAGGGTGGCATTCTAAGCACCCTTTTAAAGGGAAACATTCTTCCTATTGACCACGAATGACATCCAAGGCTTCGTATTTTACCGTATCTGACAGGAAGTTCTGAGACACTAGAACACAGAGCGATGAGATGAGACAGGTTTTACCGTTGGCAAACCTGAATAGGAGATGCTTTTTGACATGACAATAGGAGATTACCTATAGCCGTCTGTTTGGCGCATACATGAGGCCTCCTAGACTGTGTTGCCCAAACGACGTTCCCACTTGGGAATCACTGTACCCCTGCTGTTAGACACTTCGTCCTCCACTGGCCTATGTCATTGACTTGCGCTAGGAGGTCACCGAGGTGAATAGACTAATGATTGTTACGTCTGGAAGTTTATGAAAGTTGATAAGATTAACTATCCTTAGCCACTATCGACGGGACTAGTCTCATATGTGGGGTAATCTTCCCTGGAATAGGAAGCAAAATCTTTCATTACCTTAGAAGGCCAGTTTATGATGTTCTTAATCTTCTTGACCATTTGAGACCATGGGATACAAACAGATGGGATAGAGCTAGGACTTGCCCACACGAAGAGTGACAGTATTAGGACTTATGTGGAGGCAACTTTACCAGTATTCTCCTGAATGTCTAAAATGTCATTATAATAATGAGATTAATTAGCCTTTCCCTCTGAATCAGGGTTTGGCAGGACCTGGAGGATGTTGGGCCACCCGCATCTGTTGTCCACATGAGGAACCTGAAGCCCTTGCTTCTGCAAGACGGCCACTACTGGAAGCAATGTTCTGGAAAATGTGGAAAGGTCAATGGTTGCTGAATGAGCCCGCAGTGAAATTCTCAGAAGCCTGGGTGTAGCAAAGTGCACATGTACACGTCAGCTAGATCTAGAGAACTGTAGTGGTTTTATCCGATAGTTTTAAAGTGATTCTTCTCAATGACTCCAAATGACGTTTTGGATCTTGATCCTTTGTTACACATCTTGCCTGAATCTGCTTTCCGACTGACAATGGACCGATTGTTTCTGTTGGACAAGATTTGGTAACATTTGCTTAAAGCCTTGATTGCTCTAAGGAACCAAAGTGGGAATTAGAGAAGTTGAAAGAGTGAGAAGAAATTCTATTGACTTCCTTACTGCTCAAAGTGCAACTTGCCAGCCAGAGGCGTATCTAGTGAAAATGGCGCCTATGGCAAGAACTGAAACTGCGCCCCTGTCAAAACATTTGAAACCCATCTTTCAGATAACCTTAACAAAAAAAAAAAAAAACAGACAGAGAGGACACTGGGGACAGACAGAGAGGGACGCAGTGTGATGAGGACAGAGGGACGCAGTGCGACAAGGACAGAGGATTTTTGACACCCTAGGCGAAACCTCATTTTGTCTCACCCCCCCCCCCCCCCCTGGCTCCACCCGACTCCACCCATAACTGCAGCCTCACCAGCACCCATAAATTCAGTAACATCAGCACCCATAAATGCGGCCTCACCAGCACCCAAAAATACAGTAACATCAGCACCCATAAATACGGTAACATCAGCCCCCATAAATACGGTAACATCAGCACCCATAGATGCGGTAACATCAGCACCCATAAATGCGGTAACATCAGCACCCATAAATACGGTAACATCAGCCCCCATAAATACGGTAACATCAGCCCCCATAAATACGGTAACATCAGCCCCCATAAATACGGTAACATCAGCCCCCATAAATACGGTAACATCAGCCCCCATAAATACGGTAACATCAGCCCCCATAAATACGGTAACATCAGCCCCCATAAATGCGGTAACATCAGCACCCATAAATACGGTAACATCAGCACCCATAAATACGGTAACATCAGCACCCATAAATGCGGTAACATCAGCACCCATAAATGCGGTAACATCAGCCCCCATAAATACGGTAACAACAGCCCCCATAAATACGGTAACATCAGCACCAATAAATACGGTAACATCAGCACCCATAAATGCTGCGCCAGCGTCTCTGACACTGTACAGCTGGGTTCCCTAGGTTACCTAGTGGTAGCGTCGGCCCTATCTGCTTGGCACACACGCAGAATTGCACATGATGACTTTAAGACCCCTTTCACACTGGAGGCGTTTTTCAGGCGCTACAGCGCTAAAAATAGCGCCTGAAAAAAGCCTCAGCTGCAAACCCAGTGAGAAAGCCCAAGTGCTTTCACACTGGGGAGCTGCGCTGGCAGGGCATCACAAAAAGTCCTGCCAGCAGCTACTTTGCATCGGTGGAGGAGCCGTGAATACACCACTCCTCCACCGCTCCTGCCCATTAAAAACAATGGGGCAGCACCGCCATACCACCGGCAAAGCGCTGCTGCAGCGGCATTTTGTGGGTGGATTTAACCCCTTTTTGGCGAATAGCGTTGATAAAATAACGGTAAAGCGGCGCTAAAAATAGCGCCGCTTTACCGCTGATGCGGCTCAGTGTTAAAGAGGTCTAAGTCATCATCATGTGCGATTGTGTGTGTGTGTGTGTCAGGCCCAAGCAGAAGCAAGTAGCCAATCAAAGATAGTGCTCAATATGGATTAAATAAATATGCATAGCAATAGATATTATAAATAAAGTGTAATAAAAGTGATTTGTGCAACAGCAGGTACTACTTGCACAAATCACTTTATTACATCTATAGCTAAGCATATTTATTTAATACAAATTGAGCATGTATGTGATTACTTGCTTTGCAGTTGGTGCTGGTTACTGGTACAGTGTACACATGATGTGCACATGATGATGATTAAGACTGTGCTGCTCTACTAGTACCTGCTGCTGCTGCTGCTTGGGGGGGGGGGGGGGGGGTCCAATTGTTTTTCTTCCCTCTGGTGTCTCTCTCTTCTCCTGGTCTCCAGCCTCCATGTTCTTCAGAGTCCTCACCGACCAGGTCACAGCACCGTTAGCACGTCACACAGACCCGGGAGACCCCCGAGAAGAGGAACGGAAGCCGCTGCGCAGAGGAGGGTAGGCGGAGCCTAAGGCTCTGCCTCCCCTAGTTACTCTATGGCTACGTAGATGACACGGGCGCTCACTCTGGCCAGAACCAACTCATCGGCCGTCATGGGGGGCGCCCAGGCACCTGTTGCTTCCCTCCTCACTCCCTAATGTGCCGGCGCCGCGCTCCAGCAGGCCAGTCGTGTCGCCGGGGACTAGATTAGTGTGGGAGGCGGCCGCAAGAGGAAGGGTTGGAGTCAGATTATTTTTTGTGCGAGCCGGCTTTTTTGTCGCCCCCCCCGCCATAGCGCCCATGGCACTTGCCATGGCTGCCATACCCTAGGTACGCCACTGTTGCCAGCACACCTGAAATCTTCTGTGTTGTCCCAAAGGTTTTGTTGCAGACAGATCACAACACAAAGACAAGTGCTGAACAGGCTCCACTGATCCTGAGTCTCCTGCCCAAATTTGCATTAAATTTCTGCAATATAACACCTACTAGGCACATTTGAGTGAAAAGGAACTTTGCTGCTCCTCGAGAGGAGCGGACTTGAGCTTAGGCGATTAAAGACGATCATGGATCTTCCAATCTTTTCTCTAGCGCTTCTCAGGCCCTGTCACCAACTCTTCGTTCTGGGCCTAGGTGACTAGCCTAAGGGATTAGTCCCTGATCTGGACATCACTGATTCCATCTTAAATCATATTCCAATCAACTTAGAAGAGGTATACGCCATCAGTGGGTTAAGCCATAGGGCTTTACTAACCCCACAGAATAGTAGGAGGAACAGCCTGCTGCATTCATAGTGGTTGCACTGCCTCACTGGACAAAACACCACAGAGGCGTATTACTGGCCAAGTTTGCCCTCAACTTGTCTGCTGAGAACCAAATAGCCTTGGCTACTGAAGTGAACTCCAACACAGGCCATATCATACTCCTTAATGGTAGTATAAATCTTCATCTCCAAATCTATATTTTTTCAAGTCTCTGCGAAGGCTATCACGCCATCCACTGGCAGACTGGCACTTCTGGCTGGTCTGAAGATTACTTGGCTAGGCCAACTGCCTCTGCAGTAAGAGTTGGGCTTTACAGAGGGGATCTTGCATCCTCTGCTAGCATGAAGACACATCTGGCCAATCTGTTGAACGCTCTTTGGCCTGCTGTTTTTTTTTGATGCAGGGGTACCCTTTAAACAGACTCAGCTATTTGATTAGCTTAGTACCTGAGCCTTAGCGACTAGAGGTCCACCCAGTCAGTTTTTACTTGAGTGAACACATGTGCCGTTGTGTTTTACTGCCGCCTGATATGCAACTTGGCATAGCATCTTGGCAGGCAAGTCAGCTAACCACACTCCCCATTCTGCCCAGGATGGGTCCTTATTATGATTTCTTTTAGCCTGCCCCTTCTGGCAGCACTTTGAATGTATAGCAGTTTTAGAGCCAAAACAGGACCTGTCACTGTTGGAAGAACAAGTTGCCACTTTCCCTTTGTGGAGTAATGCTGGTATTTAAGGGCTGGAGAGTTTTACAATCCATACTGCCCACACACTCTTTTTGTATATGAAAGCATACCTACCTGACCCTCACCTTATTGAACGTGGGTAAGCTTATGGCTCAAGATATGAGCTCCAGGTTTGTGGTCATAATAAAATACCTGGGAGTACTGGCTAGTATATCAGTGGCCATCCACACACCCATTTGCAGACATTGAAGCAGTGAATGGATCTATATGCTGCGAGCAAGGGTTAAACCCTTTGACAGAAGCAATTACAGATAGTAGTGTACTAAACCAACTATTTAAAGCACTGTAACCTAAGCAGAACACTGCATTTTTTTTTATGCTTGCATTTAGACTTAAAGTGGAGGGCCGGCCAAAAAAAAAAAAAAATTAAAAGTCAGCAGCTACTGACTTTTAAATATCGGACACTTACCTGTCCAGGGGTCCAGCGATGCGGGGGAACGAGACCCCCCCTCGTTCCCCGCTCCGCTGGCGACGCCGGCATTCTTAATGTGGGAACCCGGCTGTGGCTTCACAGCCGGGCACCCACTGCGCATGTGCGAGCGGCGCCGTGATTCGACGCTCACTCATCTGGGACACATGACAGGTCCCAGATGACTGTGCGTTGCCTACAGGAAGTGACGTTTAGCCCGGGCAATGAAGGTGGCAGACTACGAGGGACCCCCTAGCAACAGGCATTTAGAGGTGAGTAAAAACATTTTTTTTTTTTCCAATTATTTTTTTTATGATTTTTTAGCCCCTTTTTGTTTTTTGGTCGCAACCCCACTTTAATAGGTTAATGCATAGCAATCATTAAACACATTGCACCTAAAAGCCAGACCTTACAACGCATAGCAGCAACACAATGCATAGCAAAGGCATCCATTCTGAAGCATCATTTTGTCATCATAAGCAGCGCAATGAAGGGTTAATATACCTGGCAGGATCACCTACACTAGGCAACTGCCCTGTAAAGGTTAAAAACAGCAAATTCAAGCATTAGAGCATTGATACAGTGATCCAAAACCTGCAAAGCCAGGCATTGCTGAGTTAATAGAAAGACTCAACTTTGCAGCAAACACATTAGTAGTCATACAGACAGACAAACAAAACCTCTGAGGCAAATGAAACAGACAGAACTATACACAGCAGTTTAACCTACTTTGGCAGCTTGTATATTAACAACATAATGATTCAGACACACCATGACAGCCCATGGAAAGATTACCTGTTCTGTGCAACACCCTTCCCAGACTGGCTCTAAGGGGGGGTGGGAGAGGCTCCATACTGACAGGTGGACACCAATCCATTCCCAGGCAGCCGCCTGGATCTCCCAGTCACTGCTACAGTGGGCTAGAAGTTACCCCCAATATCATCTCACTGCTCCCTGCCGATTGAAAGCCGCATCCAGCCACAGGAAACAGACAAGGAGCCATCTTGGAAGGGGCAGCCCTGACCACGAAAAAAAAAACTTCCAGCAAGAGAAACCAACATATCCAAAGCCAAACTACCAAAATGTGTGTGTGTGTGTGTTTGTGTGTGTGTGGGTGTGTGTGTGTGTGTGTGTGGGGCCACAACTCACCAGGGAGGAGAGACCGGATCAGTCCCAACTAACCACAAGACAGAACTGTTTTACCTGCATCCAGAGACCAGTATCCCAGCCCCCCAGTATCTGGACCTGAGGGGGGTCTCCCTCGTATGGAAGCTTTACAACCGAACAGAGGGGCTTCTTCACAGGAAAGAGGCTTAACCTGTGCGGCTGGCCAGATGAATCCGGCAGGCGAGAGCAAAAATAAAAAATCGTCATTAATTCATAGTTATACCCAGTTGAGCGTTTGAGGAAAAAAAAAAAAGAGAATACCGCCTAGGGGGAGGCGACTTATTTAAATATAGTATAACCAGTCCTGATTGGGCGGGAGGCGGAGCCTATCCCATTCGTGTATGCTGTCATGCTTTGTGTCAATAAAACATTTTTTTTTTTTTCAAAACGAGATTTTTTTTTTCTTAAATTTGAACCGTCCAAAGCAACTAGTCCATAGCAACCATCCAAAGCAACCAATCCATAGCAACCATCCAAAAGGAGATTTTTTTTTTTTTAAACGAAAAAATTATTTAGTTTTTCAAAACAAGAATTTTTTTTTTTTTTTTCAAAACAAGTTTTTTACATAGCAAACAATCCATAGAAACCAGCCCATAGCAAACAGTCCATAGCAACCATCCAAAGCTAATTTTTTTTTTCCAAACGAGAAAATAATTTTCTTTTTTAAAACAAGATTTTTTTTTAACCTTGAACCATCCATAGCAACCTGTCCATAGCAACCAGTCCATAGCAACCAATCAATAGCAACTAGTCCATGGCAACCGTGCAAAATGAGAAAAGAAAATTCAAAACAAGAAAAAGATTTTTTTTTAAACAAGCACTTTTTTTTAATTTGAACCAACCATAGCAACCAGTCTATAGCAACCATCCATAGCAACCCTCTATAGCAACCAGTCCATAGCAACCATGCAAAACAAATAATTATTTTCAAAATGAGAAAATAATTCTCTTTTTCTAAACGAGATTTTTTTTTTAACCTTGAACCATCCATAGCAACCAGTCCATAGCAACTGTCCATGGCAACCAGTTCATAGCAACCAATCAATAGCAACTAGTCCATAGCAACCATGCAAAATGAGAAACAAAAATCAAAACAAGATTTTTTTTTTTTTTTTTAAACGAGAACTTTTTTTTTTTTATTTGAACCATCCATAGCAACCAGTCTATAGCAACCATCCATAGTAACCAGTCCATAGCAACCAATATAAAGAAGCCAGTCCATAGCAACAATGAAAAATGAGAAAAACAAATTTCCAAACCAGTTTTTTTTTTTTTTCAAAATGCGAAAATTATATTTTTTTTTGTCAAAACGAGAATTAAACAAAGATTCAAAACGAGATTTTTTTTTATTTGAACCGTCCATAGCAACCGTACATAGGAACCATGCAAAATGAGAAAAACATAATTTTTTTCAAAACGAGAAAAAAATCGATTTTTTTTCAAAACGAGAAAAAAATCGATTTTTTTTCAAAACAAGAACTTTTTTTTATTTGAACCATCCATAGCAACCAGTCTATAGCAACCCTCCATAGCAACCAGTCCATAGCAACCAATCTATAGCAGCCAGTCCATAGTAATGATGAAAAATTTGAAAAATACATTTCCAAACCGAATTTTTTTTTTTCAAAATGCGAAAAAAAAAAAATTTCAAAACGAGAATTAAAAAAAATTCAAAACGAGATTTCTTTTTATTTGAACCGTCAATAGCAACCATCTATAGCAACCGTCCATAGCAACCTCATAGCAAATGAGAAAAACATAATTTTTTTCAAAACGAGAAACACTTTTATTTTTATTTGAACCGTCCAAAGCAACCAGTCCATAGCAACCACCATAGCAACAAGTCCATAGCAACCATCCAAAACGAGAATGTTTTTTTCAAAAGGAGAAAATTATTTTCTATTTTTGTTTTTCAAAACGAGATTTTATTAACCTTGAACCATCCATAGCAACCAGTCCATAGCAACCATGCAAAATGAGACAAAAAATTTCAAAACAAGAAAAAATATGTTTTTTATTTGAACCATCCATAGCAACCATGCAAAATGAGAAAACCTTTTTTTGAAAACGAGAAAACATTTTTGTTTTTCAAAATGAGAATTTTTTTTCCTTAAATTTAAACCGTACATAGCAACTAATCAATAGCAACCATCCGTAGCAACTATCCAAAATGAGAATTTTCTTTTTCAAAACGTGAAAATTATTTTCTTTTTCAAAACAAAATGAGAAAAAAAAATTCAAAACAAGAAATTTTTTTTTTTTTAAAACATGATTTTTTTTTTTATTTGAACCATCCATAGCAACCAGTCTATAGCAACCCTCCATAGCAACCAGTCCATAGCAACCAATCTTTAGCAGCCAGTTCATAGTAACGATTAAAAATTAGAAAAACTAATTTCCAAACCAGAATTTTTTTTTCAAAATGTGAAAAAACATTTTTTTTTTTTTCAAAACGAGAATTAAAAAAAAAATTCAAAATGTGATATTTTTTTTTTATTTGAACCGTCCATAACAACCAGTCCATAACAACCGTCCATAGCAACCATGTAAAATGAGAACATTTTTTTTTCAAAACGAGAAAAAATATATTTTTTTCAAAACAAGAACTTTTATTTTTATTTGAACCGTCCAAAGCAACTAGTCCATAGCAACCGTACATAGCAACAAGTCCATAGCAACCATCCAAAACGAGATTTTTTTTCAAACCGAGAAAATAATTTTCTATTTTTGTTTTTCAAAACAAGATTTTTTTTTTTAACCTTGAACCATCCTTAGCAACCGTCTATAGCAACCAGTCCATAGCAACCATGCAAAATGAGACAAAAAATGTCAAAACAAGAAAAAATTTTTTTTATTTGAACCATTCATAGCAACCAGTCTATAGCAACCATGCAAAATTCGAAAACTTTTTTTCAAAACGAGAAAACATTTTTGTTTTTGAAAATTTGATTTTTTTTTTCCCTTAAATTTGAACCTTCCATAGCAACTAGTCAATAGCAACCAATCCATAGCAACCATCCAAAACGAGAATTTTCTTTTTTTCAAAACGTGAAAATAATTTTCTTTTTCCTTGGAGATTTTTTTTAACCTTGGACCATCCATAGCAACCATTCCATAGCAACTTTCCATATCAACCAGTCCATAGCAACCAATCAATAGCAACTAGCCCATGGCAACCGTGCAAAATGAGGAAAAAAAATTCAAAACAAGAAAAGATTTTTTTTTTTAAAACGAGAACTTTATTTTTATTTGAACTGTCCAAAGCAACTAGTCCATAGAAGTCCATAGCAACTATCCAAAACGAGAATGTTTTTTTTAAAACAAGAAATTAATTTTCTATTTTTGTTTTTCAAAATGAGATTTTTTTTAACCTTGAACCATCCATAGCAACCAGTCCATAGCAACCATGCAAAAGGAGAAAAAAAATGTCAAAACAAGATTTTTTTTTTTTTATTTGAACCATCCATAGCAACTAGTCAATAGCAACTATCCAAAACGAGAATGTTTTTTTTAAAACAAGAAATTAATTTTCTATTTTTGTTTTTCAAAATGAGATTTTTTTTAACCTTGAACCATCCATAGCAACCAGTCCATAGCAACCATGCAAAAGGAGAAAAAAAATGTCAAAACAAGATTTTTTTTTTTTTTTATTTGAACCATCCATAGCAACTAGTCAATAGCAACAATCCAAAACGAGAATTTTTTTTTTTCAAAATGAGAAAATTATTTTCTTTTTCAAAATGTGAAAATAATTTTCTTTTTCAAAACGAGATTTTTTTTTAACCTTGAACCATCCAAAGCAACCATTCCATAGCAACTTGCCATAGCAACCAATCAATAGCCCATGGCAACCGTGCAAAATGAGGAAAAAAATAATTAAAACAAGAAATGTTTTATTTAAACCATCCATAGCAACCAGTCTATAGCCACCATCCATAGCAACCATGCAAAATGAGAAAAAAATCATTTTTCAAAACGAGAAAAATATTTTTTTTAAAATGAGAATTTTTTTTCCTTTAAATTTGAACCATCCATAGCAACCAGTCTATAGCAACTGTCCAAAGCAACCATGCAAAATGAGAAAACATTTTTTTTTTCAAAACCGAGATTTTTTACATTTGAACCAATCCATAGAAACCAGTCCATAGCAACCGTCCATAGCATCCAGTCCATAGCAACCATCCAAAACTAGATTTTTTTTTTTATAAAACGAGAAAATAATTTCTTTTTCAAAACAAGATTTTTTTTTAACTTAAACCATCCATAGCAACCATTGCATAGCAACTTTCCTCAGCAACCAGTCAATAGCAACCAATCAATAGCAACTAGCCTATGGCAACCGTGAAAATTTTGGAAATTCAAAACAAGAAAAACATTTTTTTTATTAAACAAGAACTTTTTTTTGATTTGAACCATCCATAGCAACCAGTCCATTTCAACCGTCCATAGAAACCAGTCCAAAGCAACCAATCTATAGCAGCCAGTCTATAGTAACGATGAAAAATTAGAAAAACTAATTTCCAAACCAGAATCTTTTTTTTCAAAATGCGAAAATTATAATTTTTTTTCAAAACGAGAATTAAAAATGAGATTTTTTTTATTTGAACCGTCCATAGCATCCAGTCCATAGCAACCGTCCATAGCAACCATGCAAAATTTGTTTTTTTTTTTTCCCTAGTCCATAGCAACCATCCAAAGTAACCAATACATAGCAACCATCCAAAAAGAGAATTTATTCTTTTCAAAATGAGAAAATTATTTTCTTTTACAAAACGAGAAAATTATTTTCTTTTTCAAAGCAACCATCCCGTAGAAACCATCCAAAACAAGAATTTTTTTTTCAAAACGAGAAAATTATTTTCTTTTTCAAAACGTGAAAATTATTTTTTTTTTTCAAAACGATATTTTTTTGTTAACCTTGAACCATCCATAGCAACCATTCCATAGAAACTTTCCATAGCAGCCAATCAATAGCAACTAGCCCATGGCAACCGTGCAAAATAAGAAAAAAAATTAAAAACGAGAATTTTTTTTTTAAACGACAACTTTTTTTTATTTTAACCAGCCATAGAAACCAGTCTATAGCAACCAGTCTATAGCAACCGTCCATAGCAACCAGTCCATAGCAACCATCCAAAACGAGATTTTTTTTTCAAAACATGAAAATTTTCTTTTTCAAAACAAGAAAATTATTTTCTTTTTCAAAACAAGATTTTTTTTTTAACCTTGAACCATCCATTTCAACCATTCCATAGCAACTGTCCATAGCAACCAGTTCATAGCAACCACTCCATAGCAACCCGTCCATAGCAACCATCCATAGCAACCATGCAAAATGAGAAAAAAATTCAAATTTTCAATTTTTTTTTTCTTAAATTTGAACAGTCCATAGCAACCATCCAAAGTTACCAATCCATAGCAACCATCCAAAACGAGAATTTCTTTTTCAAAACGAGAAAATTATTTTCTTTTTCAAAATGAGAATTTTTTTTTAAAATTAGTTGTAAAAAATTTGAACCATTCTATAGCAACCATTCTATAGCAACCATTCTATAGCAACCAGTCCATAGCAACCATGCAAAATTAGATTTTTTTTTCAAAACGAGAATTTTCTTTCTTAAATTTGAGCTGTCCATAGCAACCAGTCCATAGCAAGCTATCCATAGCAACCAGTCCATAGCAACTGTCCATAGCAACCAGTCCATAGCAACCATCCAAAACGAGATTTTTTTTTCAAAGCAAGAAAATAATTTTCCATAGCAACCAATCAATAGTAACTAGTCCATGGCAACCATGCAAAATAAGAAAAAAATTCAAAACGCGAATTTTTTTTTTAAACGAGAATTTTTTTATTTTAAACCATCCATAGCAACCAGTCCATAGCAACCGTCCATAGCAACCAGTCCATAGCAACCATCCAAAACGAGAATTTCTTTTTCAATTCTTAAATTTGAACAGTCCATAGCAACCATCCAAAGTTACCAATCCATAGCAACCATCCAAAACGAGAATTTATTTTTCAAAACGAGAAAATTATTTTCTTTTTTAAAACGAGCAAATTTTTTTTTTTAAATTAGTTTTTAAAAATTTGAACCATCCATAGCAACCAGTCCATAGCAACCGTCCATAGCAACCATGCAAAATTAGATTTTTTCTTCCAAAACGTGAATTTTCTTTCTTAAATTTGAACTGTCCATAGCAACCAATCCATAGCAAGCTATCCATAGCAACCGTCCATAGCAACCGCCCATAGCAACCAGTCCATAGCAACCATCCAAAACGAGATTTTTTTTTCAAAACGAGAAAATGTTCCATAGCAACCAATCAATAGTATGGCAACCATGGCAACCATGGCATGGCAACCGTGCAAAATAAGAAAAAAAATAAAAAAAGTTTATTTTTTTAAACAATCCATAGCAACCAGTCTATAGCAACCAGTCCATAGCAACAGTCTATAGCAACCATCCAAAACGAGATTTTTTTTTTCAAAACGAGATTTTTTTTTTCAAAACGAGATTTTTTTTTTTTAACAAAACAATATTTTTTTTTTAACCTTGAACCAGTCCATAGCAACCAGTTCATAGCAACCAGTCTATAGCAACCGTCCATAGCAACCAATCCATTGCAACCATCCAAAGTTACAAATCCATAGCAACCATCCAAAACGAGATTTTTTTTTCTAAACGAATAAAATATTTTCTTTTTCAAAACGAGAACATTTTTTTTTCAAAATTCGTTTTTAAAAATTTGAACCATCCATAGCAACCAGTCTATAGCAACCAATCCATAGCAACCAGTCAATAGCAACCGTCCATAGCAACCATGCAAAATTAGATTTTTTTTTTTCAAAACGAGAATTTTTTTTTTTCTTTCTTAAATTTGAACTGTCCATAGCAACCAGTCCATAGCAACCATCCAAAACAAGACTTTTTTTCTTCTAAACAAATAAAATATTTTCTTTTTCAAAACGAGAACTTTTTTTTTCTCAAAATTAGTTTTTAAAAATTTGAACCATCCATAGCAACCAGTCCATAGCAAACAGTCCATAGCAACCATCCATAGCAACCGTCCATAGCCACCATGCAAAATGAGAAAATTATTTTCTTTCAAAACAAGAGTTTTTTTTACATTTAAACCATAATTAGAAACCAGTCCATAGGAACCGTCCATAGCAACCAGTCCATAGCAACCAATTCATAGCAACCAGTCCATAGCAACCATCCAAAACGATTTTTTTTCTCGTTTTTTTTCAAAACGAGAAAATAATTTTCCATAGTAACCAGTCCATGGCAACTGTGCAAAATAAGAAAAAAAAATCAAAACAAGATTTTTTCTTTTTAAACGAAAACTTTTTTTTATTTAAACCATCCATAGCAACCAGTCTATAGCAACCAGTCCATAGCAACCGTCCATAGCAACCAGTCCATAGCAACCATCCAAAACGAGATTTTTTTTTTCAAAACGAGAAAATTATTTTCTTTTTCAAAACAATATTTTTTTTAACCTTGAACCATCCATAGCAACCAGTCCATAGCAACAATCCATAGCAACCAGTCCATAGCAACCGTCCATAGCAACCATGCAAAATGAGAAAACATTTTTCAAATTTTCAATTTTTTTCAAAACAAACATTTTTTTCTTAAATTTGAACAGTCCATAGCAACCATCTAAAGTTACCAATCCATAGCAACCATCCAAAATGAGAATTTTTTCAAAACGAGAAAATTATTTTTTCAAAATTAGTCTTTAAAAATTTGAACCATCTATAGCAACCAGTCTATAGCAACCAATCCATAGCAACCAGTCCATAGCAACCATTCATAGCAACCATGCAAAAATGAGAATTTTTTTTCCAAACGATAATTTTCTTTCTTAAATTTGAACCGTCCATAGCAACCAGCCCATAGCAACCTATCCATAGCAACCAATATATAGCAACCAGTGCATAGCATACTCATAGCAACCTTAACCTTAAACCATCCATAGCAATCAGTCCATAGCAACCAGTCCAAAGCAACCAGTGCATAGCATACTCATAGCAACCTTAACCTTAAACCATCCATAGCAATCAGTCCATAGCAACCAGTCCAAAGCAACAGTCCATAGCAACCAGTCCATAGCAACCATCCAAAACGAGAATTTTTTTTTTTCAAAACGAGAACATTTTTTTTTCAAAACAAGATTTTTTTTTCTTAAATTTGAACAGTCCATAGAAGCCATCCAAAATTACCAATCCATAGCAACCATCCAAAACGAGAATTTTTTTTTCAAAACGAGAACATTTTTTTTTCAAAATGAGTTTTTAAAAATTTGAACCATCCATAGCAACCAGTCTATAGCAATCAGTCCATAGCAACCGTTCATAGCAACCAGTCAATAGCAACCATCCATAGCAACCATGCAAAATGAGAAAACATTTTTTTTTCAAAACAATATTATTTTTTTAGTCCATAGCAGCCATCCAAAGTAACCAATCCATAGCAACCTTCCAAAACTATATATTTTTTTCTCAAAACGAGAAAATAATTTTCTTTTTCAAAATGAGAGTTTTTTTAAATTTGAACGAACCATAGCAACCAGTCTATAGCAACCAGTTCATAGCAACCATTCATATCAACCAGTCCATAGCAACCAATCCATAGCAACCAGTCCATAGCAAACATGCAAAATAAGAAAATATTTTTTCTAAAACTAGATATTTTTTTCTTAAATTTGAACCATCCATTGCAACTAGTCCATAGCAACCATTCAAAGTAACCAATCCATAGCAACCATCCAAAACGAGAATTTTTTTCTTTTTTAAAACGAGAAAATTATTTTCTTTTTCCAAACCAGAGTTTTTTACATTTGAACCATACATAGCAACCAGTACATAGCAACCAGTACATAGCAACCGTCCATAGCAACCGTCCATAGAAACCAGTCCATATCAACCAATCCATAGCAACTGTCCATAGCAACCAGTCCATAGCAACCATCCAAACGAGATTTTTTTTTCAAAACGAAAAAATTATTTTCTTTTTCAAAACGAGATTTTTTTTTAACCTTGAACTATCCATACCAACCAGTCCATAGCAACCAGTCCATAGTAACCAATCAATAGCAACTAGTCCAATGCAACCATGCAAAATGAGAAAATCAAAACAAGAATTTTTTTTTTCAAAACGAGAAAATAATTATCTTTTTCAAAACGAGAAAATAATTATCTTTTTCAAAACGAGATATTTTTTTTTTAACCTTGAACCATCCATAACAACCAGTCCATAGCAACTGTCCATAGCAACCAGTTCATAGCAACCAGTCCATAGCAACCAGTCCAAAGCAACCAGTCCATAGCAACCGTCCATAACAACCAGTCCATAGCAACCAGTCCATAGCAACTGTCCATAGCAGCCATGCAAAATGAGAAAACATTTTTTTTTTTAAAACAAGGTTTTTTATTTCTTAAATTTGAACAGTCAATAGCAACCATCCAAAGTAACCAATCCATAGCAACCATTCAAAATAAGAATTTATTTTTTCAAAACGAGAAACTAATTTTCTTTTTCAAAACGAGAATTTTTTTTTTTCAAAATGAGTTTTTTTAACCACTTAAGCCCCGGACCATTTGGCTGGCCAAAGACCAGAGCACTTTTTGCAATTCGGTACTGCGTCGCTTTAACTAACAACTGCACCGTCGCGCGACGTGGCTCCCAAACAAAGTTGATGTCCTTTTTTTTTTCACACAAATAGAGCTTTCTTTTGGTGGTATTTGATCACCTCTGCGTTTTTTTATTTTTTTTTGCGTTTATAAACAAAAATAGAGCGACAATTATGAAAAAAAGCATTATTTTTTAATTTAAATCTCCCAAAAAATATATAAAAAATATTTTTTTTTTTTCCTCAGTTTAGGCCGATGACACTGGCAGTGAAGGGGTTAACCACTAGCTGGCTAGGAAGGGGTTAAGTGTGTCCTAGGGAGTGATTCTAACTGTTAGGGGGCGTGGCTACGAGTGACACGTCACTGATCACCGCTCCCGATCACAGGGAGCTATGATCAGTTACAGTGTCACTAGGCAGAACGGGAGAAGCTTGTTTACATTAGCATCTCCCCGTTCTTCCTCTCCGTGTATCGAGTGCGGGTATCCCTACGGACATGGAGTCTGTGGGACCCACGATCCTACTCACGGAGCTCGCGGTGGCGCGCACGCAATGGCAAGATGGAAAATTCAAAGGGACGTACAGGTACGCCCATTTGCACAGCCGTGCCATTCTGTCTACGTAAATGTACAGGTGGCGGTCGGCAAGCAGGTAAATTTGAACGATCCATAGCAACCAGTCCATAGCAACCATCCAAACGAGATATTTTTTTCAAAACGATAAAATTATTTTCTTTTTCAAAACGAGATTGTTTTTTAACCTTTTACCATCCATAGCAACCATTCCATAGCAACCAGTCCATAGCAACCAATCAATAGCAACTAGCCCATGGCAACTGTGCAAAATGAGAAAAAAAAATTCAAATTAATTTTTAAAACAAGAACTTTTTTTTTATTTGAACCATCCATAGCAACCAGTCTATAGCAACCAGTCCATAGCAACCAGTCCATAGCAACCAGTCCATAGCAACCAGTCCATATCAACCATCCAAAACGAGATTTTTTTTTAAAACGAGAAAATCATTTTCTTTTTCAAAACAAGATTTTTTTTTTAACCTTGAACCATCCATAGCAACCAGTCCATAGCAACTGTCCATAGCAACCAATCAATAGCAACTAGTCCATAGCAACCATGCAAAATGAGAAAACAAAATCAAAACAATATTTTTTTTTTTCAAAACGAGAAAATTATCTTTTTCAAAACGAGATTTTTTTTTTACCTTGAACCATCAATAGCAACCAGTCCATAGCAACTGTCCATAGCAACCAGTCCATAGCAACCATCCATAGCAACCAGTCCATAGCAGCCATGCAAAATGAGAAAACATTTTTTTTTCAAAACAAGGTTTTTTATTTCTTAAATTTGAACAGTCCATAGCAACCATCCAAAGTAACCAATCCATAGCACCCATCCAAAATGAGAATACATTTTTTCAAAACGAGAAACGAATTTTCTTTTTCAAAACGAGAACATTTTTTTTTTCAAAATGAGAGCTTTTTTAAATTTGAATGATCCATAGCAACCAGTCTATAGCAACCATCCATAGCAAACAGGTCATAGCAACCAGTCTATAGCAACCAGTCTATAGCAACCAGTCTATAGCAACCAGTCCATAGCAACCATGCAAAATAAGAAAACATTTTTTTCAAAAAGAGTTTTTTTTTCAAAACGAGAAAATAATTTTCTTTTTCAAAACGAGATTTTTTTTTCTTAAATTTTTCCAATCCATTGCAACCAGGCCATAGCAACCAATCCATAGCAACCAGTCGGTATAAACCAGTCCATAGCAACCATCCAAAACTAGATATTTTTTTTTTAAAACGAGAAAATAATTTTCCATAGCAACCAATTAATAGCAACTAGTCCATGGCAACCGTGCAAAATGAGAAAAGAAAATTCAAAACAAGAAAACATTTTTTTTAAATGAGAACTTTTTTTTATTTGAACCATCCGTAGCAACCAGTCCATAGCAACCTATCCATAGCAACCGTCCATAGCAACCATCCAAAACGAGATTTTTTTTTAACCTTGAACCATCCATAGCAACCAGTCCATAGCAACTGTCCATATCAACCAATCCATAGCAACCAATCAATAGCAACTAGTCCATAGCAACCATGCAAAATGAGAAAACAAAATCAAAACAAGAATTTCTTTTTCAAAATGAGAAAATAATTTTCTTTTTCAAAACGAGATATATTATTTTTAACCTTGAACCATCTATAGCAACCAGTCCATAGCAACTGTCCATAGCAACCAGTCCATAGCAACCGTCCATAGAAACCAGTCCATAGCAATCAGTCCATAGCAACCGTCCATAGCAACCATGCAAAATAAGAAAACATTTTTTTCAAAACGAGAAAATAATTTTCGTTTTCAAAACTAGATTTTTTTTGCTTAAATTTGAACCGGCCATAGCATCTAGTCCATAGCAACCATCCAAAGTAACCAATCCATAGCAACCATCCAAAACGAGAATTTTTTTTTAAAAACGAGAAAATTATTTTCTATTTCAAAATGAGAAAATTATTTTCTTTTTCAAAACGAGAGTTTTTTACATTTGAACCATACATAGCAACCAGTCCATAGCAACTGCCCATAGCAACCAGTTCATAGCAACCAATCCATTGTAACCAGTCCATAGCCACCAATCCATAGCAACCAGTCCATAGCAACCATCCAAAACGAGATTTTTTTTTTCAAAACGAGAAAATAATTTTCCATAGCAACCAGTCCATAGCAACCAATCAATAGCAACTAGTCCATGGCAACCGTGCAAAATGAGAAAAAAATTCAAAACGAGAATTTTTTTTTTTAAAATTAGAACTTTTTTTTATTTGAACCATCCATAGCAACCAGTCCATAGCAACCATCCAAAATGAGATTTTTTTCAAAACAAGATCATTATTTTCTTTTTCAAAACAAGATTTTTTTTAACCTTGAACCAGTCCATAGCAACTGTCCATAGCGACCAGTTCATAGCAACCAGTGCATAGCAACCAGTCCATCGCAACCAGTCCATAGCAACCAATTCATAGCAACCAGTCCATAGCAACAGTCCATAGCAACCATGCAAAATAAGAAAACATTTTAAAAAAATTTTTCAAAACAACATTTTTTTTCCTTAAATTTGAACAGTCCATAGCAGCCATCCAAAGTAACCAATCCATAGCAACCATCCAAAACGATAATTTTTTTTCAAAACGAGAAAATTATTTTCTTTTTCAAAACGAGAACATTTTTTTTCAAAATTCGTTTTTAAAAATTTGAACCATAGCAACCAGTCTATAGCAACCAATCCATTGCAACCAGTCCATAGCAACCGTCCATAGCAACCATGCAAAATGAGAATTTTTTTTTTCAAAACAAGAATTTTCTTTCTTAAATTTGAACCGTCCATAGCAACCAGTCCATAGCAACCTATCCATAGCAACCAGTCCATAGCAACCAATATATAGCAACCAGTCCATAGCAAACTCATAGCAACCTTAACCTTGAACCATCCATAGCAACCAGTCCATAGCAACAAGTCCATAGCAACCATCCAAAACGAGATTTTTTTTTTTCAAAACAAGAAAATTATTTTCTTGTTCAAAACGAGAACATTTTTTTTTTCAAAATGAGTTTTAAAAAATTTGAACCATCCATAGCAACCAGTCTATAGCATACAGTCCATAGCAACTGTCCATAGCAACCATGCAAAATGAGAAAATGTTTTTTTTCAAAACGAGAATTTTCTTTCTTAAATTTGAACCGTCAATAGCAACCAGTCCATAGCAACCTATCTAAAGCAACCATCCATATCAACCAGTCCATAGCAACCAGTCCATAGCAAACTCATAGCAAAATTGAGAACTGGTTGCAATCCATAGCAACTGAGAACTGGTTTCATTCCATAGCAACCAGTCCATAGCAACCAGTCCATAGCGACCATCCAAAATGAGAATTATTTTTTCAAAACGAGAAAATAATTGTATTTTTTCAAAACAATAACTTTTTTTTCAAAAAGAGAATTATTTTTTTAACCTTGAACCATCCATAGCAACCAGTCCATAGCAACCAATCCATAACAACCAGTCCACAGCAAGCATGCAAAATGAGAAAAAAAAAACAGTCCATTGCAACCATACATAGCAACCATGCAAAATGAGAAACATTTTTTTTTTTCAAAATGAGAATTGTTTTTTCTTAAATTTGAACCGTCCATAGCAATTAGTCCATAGCAACCATCCAAAGCAACCAATCCATAGCAACCATTTAAAACGAGAATTTTTTTTTTTTCTAAAACGAGAAAATTATTTTCTTTTTAAAAATGAGAAAATTATTTTCTTTGTAAAAATGAGAAAATTATTTTCTTTTTCAAAACGAGAATTTTTTGTTTTCAAAACAAGAGTTTTTTTTAAATTTGAACCATCAATAGCAACCAATCTATAGCAACCAATCCATAGCAACCGTCCATAGCAACCAATATATAGCAACCAGTCTGTAGCAACCATCCATAGCAATAAGTCCATAGCAACCATCCAAAACGAGGGTTTTTTTCACTATTAGGTTATCCCTGTAGGACAGTTTTTCCGCATAAGATGCATTTGTAGTGATGATTCACAATTCTGTATAAACAATTCAGTACAAACGATTTCTGGATAGGGGCTACCCTAAGTGGATGCTAAACAGAGCTTATAGTATTGCAAAACGCAACAGTGGGATGAGTTGGTGACTCCACAGACTTGTGAGAAAGTAGATCTGTATTAAAACAAATTAACTCTATCTACACCTTTCAGTTTGGAGCTTGGCGAGGTGCTATCATCAACAAATACCTACCTATTCTCTGTGTTGATGATGTATGTGTGAATATCCTGCATAACGGCATCAACATAGTACCCAGAAGGGCACCAACACTAGGACATTCCCTGTCACCCAGTTTTTATAATAAGACTGGCACTCAGTCATTTACTTGGCTCCACTTTAAAGGAAATTTCAAATGTGGGTCGTCAGAATGAATGAGCCCCTAGCGTTTATGCAGGGCTCCATGGGACAGTACAAAGGGCGTTACCAATATTGCGCCCCCCCCCTCTCTTTTTTGTGGTATTGGGTTGCCCCAGGTAATGGCAGGATTGACTGAGGCATAGCAACAGGTTGCCATTGGCTGAATCGGGCGGGATTGAGCCGGGCTGTGTCTATTTAAGCCGGCGCCTTTCCCGCTCATTTCACCGCCTGTGGAGACCCCTGAAGAGGACGGACCCCCCTGCGCTGCTCAGCGGTACCTGTGAGGGTGGAATAACTACTTCGCCGGCTAATCCACAAAGCAGAGAGCTGTGGAGGGGAGGAGTGGCTGCTGAGGTGTTTGGAGGAGGACGCAGTCCCTGCTGTGTCAGCGCCAGCTGTGGAGCATGCTCAGACTGCGCCCATTGAAGTAATGGAGAATGTCGGTCAGCAGGCTCCACCTGCTGGTCAGAAAAGAGGTTGCAAAGGTAACAGGGGAAAGAGGTTGAGGAGGGAAGATTCTCCCTCTTCTCCTGTGAGAGGAAAACTGAAGCAGGCAAGGTCACGCTCTAATGACAGAGCCATGATGGAATCTCCTCAGATAGCTGTTGCAGGCATGTCAAGTGAGTTTCCTACATCTGGGCAGTCTGTCAGCGTGGATCACAATGCTGGTGAGAGAAATGATTTTAATATAATAGAATTGGGTAAAGTTGTTGGTTCTTTAGCCAATGTACTTAAAAGAATTAGTGAACCTGTTAATATTGGTAATGTATGGAATGGCGGTGGATTGAATACAATGAGTTTACCGGTTAATGATAATTTTTCACAGGTTAACCCCGCCACTGCAGTAAGTATTAACCCTTTGCATAAAAACATTATTATGGATAATCTTACTCCGTCTATGTCTGTTTCTATGCCTAATTCTTTACCTCAGTTTCCTATTAAAAGCACTGTGGCTGAATCTTGTTTTAAAGAGGCACTCCCCTGCGAATTATCCCCTCTGGGATTTCATTTATCTATTTCAGTCAAAGAAAAAATATGGCGTGGGGAGTTCATAGATATTTTATCGTTACTCCCATCCTCTAAAGAGTTTTTATTGAAATCTGAGAAAAAATTGGATGACAGATCTGAGGAGGATAGGAGGAGGGAAATTCCCAGGACTTTTCAGAACTGGCTTCAGGCATTTTGTATCTTTGCCTCTGTGATGGGTGAACGTTTTCCTGACAAATGTTCAGGATTATTTCAGCATTTGGATATAGTTGCAGAAGCATACCGTCACTTTGGTGCTGTCGCATGGTTTAGCTATGATGAAAGTTTCAGGCAGAAGCTTTCTGTTCATCCATCTCTCCGTTGGGGAGTTAAGGATGTAGGCTTGTGGCTTAACCTGATGTTGCCACAGAGGCCTCAATATACTCAGAGGCCCCCGGCAACACCAGTTCAATCGACTTTTGGTAAGGGATTGTGTTTTGCATACAATGATTCCCAATGCAGGTTTCTGTCAAACTGCAGGTATAAACACGAATGTTCCTTTTGTTCAGGTACCCATCCAGCAGCTCGCTGCTTCAAGAAAGCAGCAAATGTTGCTCAACCCAGAGATAATGTTCCAAAAAGCATTGACGCCAGTGAAGCTGTCAAAAATGCAGTTTTGGCTAGATCTTTATCCAGATCGCAAGATGGCGGCCCTTCTTTATGATGGTTTTCGGTTTGGTTTTTTTGGTCCCCCCCTTTTCAGGGCGCTGGTTGTCTTCAAGTTAAAAACTTGCGCTCTGTTTTTGCGCACCCTGATATTGTTCGGGAAAAGATTTTTAGAGAATTACAGGACGGCAGGATTGCTGGCCCCTTTTCTACTCCTCCGTTCGTCAATTTTAGATTATCCCCTTTGGGCCTGGTTCCAAAAAAGGAGCCAGGCTCCTTTCGGCTAATTCATCATTTATCCTTCCCTCATTGGTGTTCTTTGAATGATGAAATTGCTGAGATTGAAGCAACAGTGTCTTATGCGTCCTTTGACGATGCTCTTACACTGTTGAGGCAATTTGGCAAAGCTGCTTATATGGCAAAGTCTGATATCAAATCGGCATTTCATCTCTTACCAGTTAACCCAGCAGGTTTTAATTCGCTGGGTTTTTCTTTTGAAGGGCAATTTTATTTTGACAAATGTATGCCGATGGGTTTTTCTAAGTCATGCAGTTATTTTGAGGCCTTTTCGACTTTTTTGCAATGGGTTTTGTCACAAAAATTCCCCCAAGGTGGCACCATCCATTATCTGGATGACTTCCTATTTATAGGCCCAGCTACTGCTCCGGTTTGTTCTACAATGTTGCATGTTTTTTTCACCATGTGCGAATCTTTTGGCATTCCCTTAGCACATGAAAAGACTGTGGGTCCAGTGACAGTGATCGAATTCCTTGGCATCACAATTGATTCGGTTGCCATGGAATTTCGTTTGCCTATGGAAAAAGTAGTCAAGATGAGATTGGTTATACAGAAGTTTCTAGCTAAGCGAAGGGTTCTGTTGCAGGACGTTCAGTCCTTACTGGGATTGTTTGCTTTTGCAGCTAGGGTTATTCCGATAGCTAGAATTTTTTCTCGTCGATTTGCCCTGGCCACTAGAGGTCTAAAAAAAACCTTTTCGCATGTCACTATTACTCGACCCATTAAGGAAGACCTGAAAGTATGGGAGCAATTTTTGATCGGTTTCAACGGTTGCACGGTTTGGCAGAGCGAATTCATTACAGATTTTGATATTCGCCTGTTTACCGATGCATCCGGTTCGGTTGGTTTTGGTGCCTTCCTCAATGGTCATTGGTGTGCTAAGGAATGGCCTGCTTCTTGGAAGTCTCCAGATATTCTCCGAAATTTAGTTTTATTGGAATTGTTTCCAGTAGTGGTGGCTATTACTATTTGGAAAGATTTCTTTCAAAATAGACGAGTGGTACTGCATACTGATAACAAGGGTGTGTTGTATGCGGTGAACTGTTTATCCTCCAGGTCTGAGTTTGTGATCAAACTACTCCGTTTTCTCGTTTTACAATGTATGACTTATAACATTTGGTTGAAGGCTAGACACCTTCCGGGTAGTACTAACGGAATTGCCGATTCCTTATCTCGTTCGCAGTTCCAGAGGTTTCGGGAACTCGCTCCGGAGGCAGACACAGAAGGTTTCCCTTGCCCAGATTTTCTCTGGGGCCTGATATGGGATTGATCGAGTACACTATCAGACGTTCCATCGCTCCCAAAAACTTGGGAAGAGTACTCCCAGGCATGGTTTCGTTGGCGCTCGTTTTGTGCAGAGTCCAACTTTCCGGCTGACTCTATTAGTGTACATATGGCTTTAGGTTTTGTTTCTTCTCTAATCCAATCTGAACTTAGCCCTGCCTCGGTTAACAAAATGGTGGCAGGGGCCTCTTTCTTTTTGAAGCTCTCAGGTCTACCTGCTTTGAATTTCATTTTTTCCAGTGAAACAGATGTTGAAAGGTTTTAGGAGATCTTCTCTGGCGGTGGATGGTAGACGCCCTATTTCTACGGAGCTATTGGTTAAACTAATGTCTGCGCTGGAGTCTGTTTGTTTCTCCCCTTTTGAGACTTCCCTGTTCAGAACAGCGTTTGTTTTAGCAATTTTGGCGCTCTTAGGCTTGGGGAATTCACGGCTCCTAGCAAATTCGCTTCTGCTTTTCTACTTTTTTCAGATATTTCTGTTTCAGGGGATTCGGTTAAGATTTTTATTCGCTGATCCAAGATTGATCAGTTGGGAAAAGGTTGTTGTTTGACTCTCTATAGGGCCCCTGTTCAGTTAATCTGCCCGGTCTTTAGGGTTTCACAATATCTTTCTGTACGTCCTCAATTTCCTGGTTCCTTTTTTGTACATGTTAACCTATCCCCTCTAACTAGGTTTCAATTTTCTTCTGTATTGTCCTCTTGTCTTAAACATCTCAACCTTTCTCGTTTTCAATTTTCCTCTCATTCTTTTAGGATTGGGGCAGCTACAGAGGCTTGCCTTTTAGGTTTTTCTGATGATGGTTTAAAGCACTTGGGGCGTTGGGATAGTAATAGATTTAAGTTATATGTTCGTCCTGACCTTCTCATTGTTTAATTTTTCTTAGGTCCTGCCAAGCGAGTTGTTTGGATAATAGGACATTCCTTTATATTTTGGGCCAGTCGCAGGGCTTCCAGCAAGAATGGAAATGCCAATATTGGTCTGGATGAGAGACAATTTCTGGTCCTATGGTGGGGGGTCAGGGGATTACAATGGAAAGGTGTTAAAGATCAGTTAACTTTCCTATTATTCCAGTGGCCTTCTTCTGATGTGATTGTTTTACATGCTGGGGGTAACGACCTGGGCAAGGTAAAGACTTGGGATCTGATCTGTGAGATGAAGAGGGATTTATCTGCTTTTCAGTTGTTGTTTCCTTCCACCATTTTTGTTTTTTCAGAAATAGTGCCCAGACTTTTATGGTCTGAATTTAGTGATCTTCACTATTTGGACAAAATTAGGAGGAGAGTGAATAGAACTATTCACAATCTAGTGGTTTATCAAGGCGGTTTTTCATACCGTCATATTGACCTGGAAGGTTTCCTGCCTGGTTTTTACCGGGTTGATTTTGTGCACCTTTCCGAAGTTGGCTTGGACATTTTTCTGTTAGGTCTACAAAACATGATCGAACTGGCCAAGGCATGTTTGGGGGGGCTTCAGCCACTCTAGTTTGAGTGGCTTTCAGCGGTTGGGGTTGTCATCCAGTTCAGTTCTGGATGGACTACGGGATATTAATAAATTAAATATTTATGGTTATGAATTTTAAGATTAAAGTTTTGTGTGATTATTATTATATTGGGTAACCCCTTAATAAATGCCGTGGCCAATTTTATGCCAAAACTTGAATTTTGTGGAGTCTCTTTATTTATTTATTTATTTATTTATTTATTTATATCAGTTAAGTTAATGTGGTGGGTCCTTTGTGCTGTCCCATGTCCCTGCTGTGGCCATGTTCTGGGGGGAAATATGTTTAGGGCATCATCCAACCAAAGGGAATATGAAATCAGGTCCTTTTATAAATGTAGCCCAAGTTATGTTATATATCTGGTTACTTGTGGCATTTGCTATATGCAATATTTTGGTAGGACTATGAGACGTCTGCGTGACCGTTTCTACGAACATGTATTCAGTGTAGTCAAAAATAAGGGAACCAACATAGCCAAACACTTTAGAGAGTGCCATGATGGTAACATCAAGGCTATGAAAGAGCAGGTTATAGAAAAAGTGTGTAAACCAAAAGGGGGGGTATGTCTTCTGGATGTTTTGCCAAAGGGAGACGTTCTGGATACACCGGCTCCAGACTCACATCCCTTCACGTCTCAACTTTGAGTGGGATGTTAGCCACTATCATGATTAGACACTTGCCATATTGTTGTGGACCTGCTCTGGCTAGAGATGTTGTTATGTTTCTCGCCATTTGTTGGTCCATACAATGTTCTCCACTCTCCCTTTGCCTGTATATGCTTAAAATTTGTAATTATGACCACTTTCACACTGGAGGCGTTTTTTGGGCGCCTGAAAAAAGCCTCAGCTGCAATCCCAGTGTGAAAGCCTGAGTGCCTTCACACTGGGGCGCTGCGCTGGCAGGGAATCACAAAAAATCCTGCAAGCAGCTGCTTTGCAGTGCTGTAGGAGAGGTGAATACACCAATTTCTAGAGTGCCCCTGCCCATTGGAATCAATGAGCAGCGCCACTGCAGCAGCGTTTTGCGGGTGGATTTAACCCTTTTTCAGCCGATAGCGGGGGTTAAAACCACCCCCGCTAGCGGCCGAATATCGCAACTAAAACTACGGTAAAGTGGCACTTTACCGTGTGAAAGGGCTCTATATACAATTAGTTGACTATTTACTATAGCGGGTTGATGGGACTGTGGACATTGTTTGTATTGGATTTAGGGGATGTCTCTTGTGGAGTATTTTTCTATTGCTATAGTTTGGGGTCCCCAGGTGGTGTGCCAAGGGAAATGTTGCCTTTTAGTCTTATCGGTTGTAATACAATGGTTTCGACTAGCACCATATACTCCACATCTTCCCATTGAGAGATCTTCTTTGTTCTTGTGCGTCCACAATATCAAACTGATTTATTTTATTTTACGATATTGTTTTTTTCTTTTTATGTTCTTCCTTCTTTTTTACTTTTGTTTTTATATATGAATTGCTAGGGTATTAAGATATGGAATGTTATATTTAATTTTTAATCAATATAAAACACTATTTCTCTAGAAATGTATTTATTTATTTTATTTATATATTTGGGCTAGTTTATGATTTTCAATATTATACTATTTGTCATTTAAGTTTTTCTCCTTTACACATTAACATATTTATACCTATATTGTATGATTACTATACCAATCTTTAACGGTGTTATTTTTCACAATATTATATATTTTTGGTATGAAGTTTCCATGTTATGCCATGTTGTCATATGGTAACACAGGTGTATTAGGATTGCCTTGTCAGACATTTGGCACAGCTGATTGCATTATCCCGCACCTGCATGGGGGGATGGAGCCTTTATATGCTCGGTGCTTCAGTTGTGCCGCAGGTTTGAAGAAGAACTGAGGTCAGTGTGAAACGCTTGCATCACCTCCTGGGTTCGGACACTCTGTCTGTCAATTGCCATTTGGAATAAAATCGTTGGAATGTTCCTGTGGTGTGCAGCCATTTTTTTTTCTTCCCACCTCTATAAGGTTATGGTGTGAAGGCACCACTGACACCCAAAGACCAATTTTTCCACACCTGTTACTTTGATCCAAAGTATGTGGACACTAGAATTTATCCAAAAAATCTCTAATCTTGTTCCCAGTGCACTACATTGTGGCTTCATCATACAGACTGGCTCTGCAGGGCGTTGCTTAAAAAATAAAGAAAGCTTGCAGGAAAAAAAAATTTTGGCTTTATAAATGCAATTTTTGCTGCTGCAGCTTTTATACACAGTGCAGATGTGCCACTTTACAGGTAGACTAAGGGGACCCCCCCAGGCACTATATTGAATGGAATTTAAGCATCAATATATCAATGCTCATTTAAAAATGAAATTTTTTACAAACTTCTTTTTCATTGATACATGTCCCCCGGGGCAGTACCTGGACCCCTATAACCATTGTATGCCCAATTACTTGCATATACATCTTCAAAATGGGCACTTTGGATTTTTACAGCTCGCCTCCCATAGACTGCAATAGGGCTCGTTATTCGGTTCTGAACTTTCGTGATGTTCGAAAGTTTACTTACTTATTTGCTAATATAGCGTACTCTTAAGAGGTTTGACATATAGTGCCAAAATGGGACAAACAGACACAGCTGGAAATAAAATGAGCAATAAACAGCTGTTTGGTGGTATGTTTGTAAAGCTCCTTTCACACAAACATCATACGTTCAGCCACGTTTTTTCAAAGAAAAAGTGGATTCAGTTTTTAGTTAAATTTAATTCAGTTTATATCAGTTTAATTCAGTTTACACCAGTTTATATCAGTGTAATTCAGTTTACATCAGTTTTTTCTTAGTTGTTGCAGAGACCACTCAGAGCTGACAAAAGTTTAAACAAAAAATGTTTCTTGCCTAAAAACGGACAGATGGACGGCATCCATTTACATCTGTTCCATCCCATTTCAATGGATGTAGACGTTGGGTGTTCCACTTTTTTATATATATATATATATATATATATATATATATATATATATATATATATATATATATGTTTTGTTAAAATGTATTTATTTCAAATTTTCATAGGCAAGTACAAAAACAAAAAAATGCTCAACAACCAGGGGCAGCCCAAGCATTGTGGGTGCACGTGCGCTGCCCCCCTAACACCGCCACCGCTCTCCCTATCTATGCGTCCGGCCCCTTTCAGGACGCTGGGCACATTCCTGCCGCAGCCGATGCCTGGAGGACACAAGAGGAGAGGAGGGCACATCCGGGGGGGAGTCGTGCTGGTTGTTTTCTGCCCCCCCAGAAGAAAAGACCACCAGCCGACACTGTCAACAACATACAGATTTCTGCATCCACAAAAGCAAGGTGAATGCAGGAATTTTGCCCGCCATGCTACTGTATTCTAACAGTGGGGACTTCTCTGTTGTCAGAATACGCAGATCAGCGCTGCAGCCATTGCCTGCAGTGGGTGATTGAATGCAGAATTCAAAACAGAAAGGGCCACACAGATGGAATTTCGATTCATGTGTATCTGGTTTTATTGTGGTATCCCCTAAAATCCCAGTATATTAGGGTTAATTTGTGTAATTGTTTGGGGATGTGGATACTGTCATATGTTGAACTGATACACCAACTGTGAGTAAGCATTATTCCGAGCTATTCAGCATGAAATGCACAAGAGATCCTGCTGCCCTGTATGTATTCTGTTTTAAAACAATAAAGGATTTTGCATCTAATTCTGGCTCATGTCGTCATTTGTTGTTTGGTTAATATATATTCCTCAGTGGTGAGCTGGATGGCCACTTAACTGTGGATTGTGTTGTGGGTAGTTGTGGGCCAACCTGGAATGGTATTAATGCTTTTTATTATATTTACTAATATTCATTGAATTAAGAAAAATATTGGTTATTACAATTAAACTTGCCATAGCAATTCATTGATCTATGTTGTTTCCCTAACTTTGCTGATTATTTCATACATTTGGAAAGCATCCTGAGAAATTATTGATTAGGAACTGGGTACAGTATATGTACTTTATAAGGTCATTTGCCCTATGAACATGGCTTACGGGCATGGACAAAGTAATAGCTGTCCGGATTACAAATGTCCATCTTTGACTTTTCAAGAACTGGAGTAACCTTTATTTTCACAATATCATAGCCAGCCTCTTTAAATGCCATCTCCAGTTCTTCTTTAGAAATAGTCAGAGGGAAAAACTTTTTTGGGCCAACATAAAAGTAAGTACAGTTAAGCGCACTCTGAATTATTATGTGACCCCCTGGTTTAATGAGGCCCTTAAGATTCCTCAAAGCATTGGTGAAGGATTCCACATCTTTGCAGGGTGCTTCTAAACAGAGGCAACTAATCAGGCAATCGGCTTGTGGCATCTCCACCGGGTCAAATGGGTTCTTCTTCAGAACATCACATTTCAGAACTTTTGTCACCGTTCTCCTTAATTTTTCTTCCTTCTTCTTACAGCTCTCACTGTCACTGAAAGGGGACAATAAAGATTATATTTTCCTTAGTGTTATGATTGCAAACATTTAAAGCCAACATTCCAAATCCTCCTTGTGTGACTACTACAGAGCACCCCAACGGACCTATCTATTAAAACATATCTACTATATATAACCAAAACAATAAGTGAATTTTATACTACATAACAGGAGACCTGTGTTACATGGTGGAGTATAAGACATACACATGTATTTGTACCCCATAGAGGGAAGATATATTTTCCAAATGCAATAATACCATCTGTGTTTTTTCTGAGATGTACATTGTTCTTAAAGGGGTTGTAAAGCTAAAAATTGTTTTGGCAATATCTGATCTATATGCTATATAGATCATGAATCTAGCTGTTATTTCTGCCGAAATGTTTTATTTACCTGTTAGATAAGTAGGCTTTATCAGCACTTCCTCCTTTCCTCTCTGTATGTTCTCTTCAACTTCCAGGTTTTCGAGCGTGCTCCCTGCAGCAACGTCACGGCTTCAAAGGAACTACAATTCCCTTGATGCCCGCGGCTCCCTTGCCTCCCGTGCCTGTGAACACACACATCGTCTCCCCGCAGGGATGTAGTCCCAAGGGAGGGGGCGAGCACGCTGACTAACCCCCAGCCAGAAAGGCTCGGATGATGGGGGCAAGCTTCTAGAGGAGAAACAGGAAGTTGAAAATTCACACACAGAAAGAAAGCATTTACAAAGGAAATGAAGAAAAGGGTAAGTGAACCAACAGTACACTACCTTAAAGGAACACATTTAGAAAATAAAAAACAAACCTTTACAGCGCCTTTAAATCCTCATGTTTATTTATGTTTTGGGGGGAAAGTATAGTATTTTATGCCATTGCAGCTTTCCCTTTATTTTGGTTATATGGTATTGGTATGTTTGATAGATAGATCTGTTGGGATCATCTGTAGTAGTCACACAAGCAGGGTTTGAATTTTTGGTATTATGCAGTTGTTTCAATGCTTCTTTAGAGGTGTAGAGTCTCTGCAAAGGTTCCTTTTTTATGAAAATGTTTAATATATTTTCTATGCCAAATCAGCTCTATATGTATGGAAAGAACCAGAGCAGCCTTGCAGCAAGCTAAGTAAGAATCTTGTCTCATTTGGCACCCTCTACCAGTGCTGGAATAGGAAAGGTAGGTTCCATCAATACATCAAGTTATAAGATGTACAGTAACATCAAAAATATATATAATATGCCTAATAAATTTGATATAATCAGTGGCGTATCTAGGGTATGGCAGCCATGGCAAGTGCCATGGGGAGGGGGGCGGCTAAAAAGCCGCCCCTGCACAATAAAACAGTCCCACCCGTCCTCTCGCGGCCGCCTCCCACACTAATGCAGTCCCCTGCGCCACGGCCGGCCTGCTGGAGCGCAGCGCCGGCACAGCACTTCACTAGCAAGTGAGGAGGGAAGCGACAGTCTCCCCCATCCCATGACGGCTGATGGGTTGACTCGCCCGGGTCATCTACGTAGCCGTAGTGAAACTGACGGAGGCGGAGCCTAATGCGGAGGCAGGGCCTAATGCGGAGGCGGAGCCTAATGCTCCAACTACCCTCCTCTCTGCAGCTGCTTCAGCTTCTCCCCGGAGCGAGGTCTCCCGGGTCTGTGTGATGTCACGTGACGGTGACGTGGTCGGTGACGTGACCATGAGGACTCTGGAGGCTTGAGAAGAGAACTCTAGAGAGAACATTACGTCACTAGAGAGAAGAGAAACATTTGGAACCCCCAGGCAGCAGCACCTGGAAGGATTAGCACTGCAACCTAGAAGCAGGTACAATTACAGAACCAGTCAGTCACTACGATCTTGAGCATCAAATATAGTGCTCAAACAATATGGATTAAATAAATATACTTAGCCATAGATATCACAAATAAAGTACAATAAAGTGATTTTTGCAAGTAGTACCTGCTTTTGCACAAATCACTTTTATTGCACTTTATTTATGATATCTATGGCTAAGCACATTTATTTAATCCATATTGAGCACTATATTTGATTGGCTGCTTGCTTCTGCTTGGGCCTGGCACACACGCACAATCGCACATGGTGGTGACTTAAAGTCATCATGTGTGATTCTGCGTGTGTGCCAAGCAGACAGGGCCGGTGCTCTGTCGAGAAATGTCCGGCTATCGAATAGTGCCCAGGTGGAACTGCGCATGCGCCGCACGGAGCCGCAGAACAGTTGGGTTTACGATCAGCTGTTGTCCCGTGTGGCCGAGGCACGTTCATGTAGGTGAGGGACGGATATTTACATGAAGGGAGGGCGGATATTTCAATGATCAGGCAGTGCTGGCGGCGGAATTTGTATAGATGGCCAAAGAAATTTGCAAAATAAATCTTTATCTGCTATTCATTTTGAACACTGCGGGGCGTGTTTAGTCAATTGAAGGGCAGATTTTTCTATATTACATAAAGGTTTCTTTACCAGATTTGTTTGTTCAGCGATAAAAATTCCGCCCCTAGCACTGGCCATCATTGAAATATCCGCCCCCTTTATGTAAATATCCATCCTCACCTACATGAACGTGCCTCGGCAACGCGAAACAGCTGATCTTAAGCTCAGCTGTTCTGAGGCTCCGTTCTGCGCACGTGCAGTTCCGTCCCAGCATTTTTCGATAGGGGGTACTTCTCGACAGAACACCGGCATTACCACTAGGCAGCTGCCTAGGGCACCTGGACACTGGTGATCCTACTCCCTCTCTACCTCTGTCCAATGTCAGAGGCGCTGGCGCAGCATTTATGGGTGCTGGTAAGGCCGCATTTATGGGTGCTGGTAAGGCTGGGTGCTGATGTTACTGCATTTTTGGGTGCTGGTAAGGCCGCATTAATGGGTGCTGATGTTGCTGCATTTATGGGTGCTGGTAAGGCCGCATTTATGGGTGCTGATGTTGCTGCATTTATGGGTGCTGGTAAGGCCGCATTTATGGGTGCTGGTAGGGCCGCATTTATGGGTGCTGATGTTACTGCATTTATGGGTGCTGGTAAGGCCGCATTTATGGGTGCTGATGTTGCTGCATTTATGGGTGCTGGTAAGGCCGCATTTATGGGTGCTGATGTTACTGCATTTATGGGTGCTGGTAGGGCCGCATTTATGGGTGCTGATGTTACTGCATTTATGGGTGCTGGTAAGGCCGCATTTATGGGTGCTGATGTTGCTGCATTTATGGGTGCTGGTAAGGCCGCATTTATGGGTGCTGGTGTTACTGCATTTATGGGTGCTGGTGTTACTGCATTTATGGGTGCTGGTGTTACTGCATTTATGGGTGCTGGTAAGGTCGCATTAATGGGTGCTGGTAAGGCCGCATTTATGGGTGCGGATGTTGCTGCATTTATGGGTGCTGATGTTGCTGCATTTATGGGTACTGGTAAGGCCGCAAATGTTTTGACAGGGGCACAGTTTCAGTGCTTGCCATAGGCGCCATTTTCACTAGATACGCCTCTGGATATAATATCATAAGTTAGTTCAAATTTACATTTATAGATTGCGTATGTTTTCTATATTTTACTTTGAAACATTCTTTAAGTTTCACTTAATACCTTCCAGAAAATTCTTATACATGTCTAGTTGCCATCACATCACTGTCCTTTAGGATGGTATGAATTAAAATTCTCTATAGGAATAATATAGTGATGTGGATTCTACATTACCGCAGTTATTTCCAAATCTAAATGTGGAGGTCTGGCAGCTTTAAGTAATTATATGTAGCGCCCTACCCCAGAGGGGCCGCTGAGAATTTGCCCAGGTCTCCCTTTTTAATACAGAGGCTGCCTGCCACAGACATCATCACATACACACAATACAGGCTCAGTCTAGGGTATGTATTTTTAGAATTTATTGCTGAATAACTTAAACAGGAGAGGCAAAAGGGTTCAGGATACCCTAAAAAAAGATATCAGGGACTAATAGCAGGACAAACTTCTTCTCTAAATTAATGTCTTGTTTAAAATGTCCCAGGAGCTGTCTGCCACATAAGTTCAAATATGCATCGCTCAAACATATACCGGTAATCAAAAAAATATTACAAAACTGAGTGACCAGAAGTGAAACAAAAAAAAGTAAGGGTTATTTAAACACTACGGTAATAATGTCACTTACGTGAAAATACACAGTGCTGCAAATTGATACAGAGCAGAAGGTTATATAACCATACAATAGCGCATGTGACAAAAAAAACTCATGTGATAAAAATAAAGTCCATAAAGGATTCTTCATATAAATGTGCACAAATCAACTGGAAAGACATTGAAAAAAGTATATATAAATTGCAGACAACAACCATTACCGACTGTGCAGAGGCTTACCGGAATATATGGACTTAAAGGGGTATACACCACTTAAGTCATAAAGGCTTGTGGTGTTAAACACCGTGTGTGCGGAGATATGGCATCTACGATTACTGTCTCGGATCAAAACCGAACACTCCTCGTCAACAGATTTCCAGTATAGTGTGCAGAAGTATGTTCCATGGATGGAGAGAAGTCGAAGTTCTGAAATTTAGAAAGAACTAATACAAATCCAACCAGGTTTGTTGCAAGAGACATGCACTGTCTCTTCTGCAATAAAATGCTCCTACGGGCCTAGTCACCATCTCCTGCACTGTAAACTGAGTTGCGCAGGTGAACCTACAGTGCCAGGCCGGTTCCTGAGTGCCAGGATGACAATCTCCTACGCACGTGCAGGAGTACCAATGAATCTCCAGCCAATGAAGAGTCCCAAAGCATGGCACTCAGATAAAGATGCTGATGCAAGCGCAGGGCTATTGGAGAGGTAAGTATGGAGACTAACAGGCTGATTGTGCAACATCTATAAAAACAAGTTTTTATTAGTAAAAAATGCTACTCACAAGAAGAAAGATATGAACAGGCATTCAGATTAACACAGCGTCTGGCGTCCCTGCAGGTGAACTAACATCACCACTGCTCCTGACCGCCTGACATACGTTTCATCCTAACGGACATCGGCATGGGGCAACTGAATTTTTTTTTCCGTATCATCACTTCCACTGGCTATAGCCAACAGCAGTGATCATTGTATTCTGATGGAGGGGAAACCTCCCGCTGTCAGAATACAGTGGTGCAGCAGGAGAGGTTCTGCCATCAATCCATGGTTGAAGGAACAAAATGTGCATAATGTATGGCCAGCCTTAATCACAACTATCACACACTTGCAACTTACCTATTACCTTCCAGTTCACACACATACTTGACAATTTTAGTCCAGTCAAATGCATCAGGATCATTACTCAGCCACTTCTGTAGCTGTGCTCGGTTTTGCTCAAGAAGGTCGGAAGTGATGATATTGTTAAAAGCTTCACAAGCGGAGAGAAGCTGATAAATTGCGGGTCCAGCTCCAAAGTCAATTAGTAGGTCTCCTTTAACACCACCTTAGGGGACAAAAAAAACAAGCAGTGGACCTTTCCTTTAGAAGTGTAGATGAGACAAGACAAAATCTGTCAACGCTGTGCATAATAGATAAAATACTTTTTACTATTTGTGTTCTAGTTAGTTGGAGCCTGTGTAATAAACAGAACCTTAGTATTAACCTACTGACTTGCATTGTGTATAGGCCTTTTTATCTCTCTTTTAAAGTGGAGATAAATCACTCGTTAAAAAAAATAAAAATCGCTGACAGGTAGACTTTTTATATGGCAGGTATTACCTGGAGAGCTGGTATTTAGGAGCAGTTGCTTTGCTGTGCAGCCACCTCCTGTGATGAAGTCGGAAGGATGAAACACGTCAGAGTATGGCTACACAGCAACTGGTGACCCGGAAGTGATGCATCAGAGGACTGGGTGAAGCGCCATTTGCTTGGCATGTATGCTGTATCCAGCAGCTTTGGCAGGACACAGTTTTTTATTGAATGCTTTATGAGCTGGAATGTTATGTCCCTTGTGAGTATTTTTAGCCTATTTTAATAAATACACAATATTACGCTATAGAAGTTCCTTCTTTTTCTATACCATATGCCTTTGGAGCCATATAAGAGGAGGAACAATTGGAAGCATTGTGTATGAGAAGGGAGGGGGAGGATTTTGTTATTAAAATTTTTTATGTGCCGATCATTGATATGAGGGGTATATGGATCAGGTAAGTGCCTAACCTGTGGAGAGTGGTGCACTCCCATTAGTCACATAGAGGGTGATTTACTAAAACTGGTGCACAAAGAATCTGGTGCAGCTGTGCATAGTAATTAATCAGCTTCTAAAGTGGGGTACACACTATAAGAAAATCGGGCAAACGATCGTCCTATTTTCCTCGTTGTTTCACAGAAAATCGGAACCAGTGAATGAAAATTCTTACGAAAATTCTCGTACGACAAAGGCTTTTTTTTGTTGTTGTTTGTTTCTGATCATGCGCTGTCTTTATTTTCTGATTTTTCTAGTACGAAAATCGTACAAAAACAGTACACAATAATTGAAAATTGTTTGTACTGTGTATGAGAAAAATTTGGGGGTTTGTCCCTTCGGGAATTTTCGTATGAAAATTTGGAATCGTTGTCAGGTTGTGTACACGCTATACGAAAATCGTAAGAAAATTCTTTGGATGAAAATGTTATTTTCTTATAGTGTGTTTACTTCAGCATGGTCAATTAAGCTTTGTCAATAAAACCTAGAAGCTGATTGGTTACTATGCACAGCTGCACCAGATTCTGCATGCACCACATTTAGTAAATCTCCTCCGTGGTGATTTGAAGATTTACTAGGGGGATAAAGAAGAAGATAAAAGTGAACATTGAGGACTTTTGTTTCTTTGGACATTTTTTCACATTTGCACATTGCGTTGACACGTGCAAATGTCTTGCAGTCTTCTCTTCGCTACATACATTTAACCAGTTCCCGACCGCCCCATGTAGATATACGTCGGCAGAATGGCACGTACAGGCAGAAGCACGTACCTGTACGTGCCATTCTTCAGGCGGTTGGGGGGTCCGATCGGACCCCCCTCCGCCGGCGGGGACGGTCGGGATGGCTTCAGCAGCGATGCGGGACGAGGTAACGGCCAGTCGTTTCTGGCCACCCCCTCCCGATCGCTCTGGCCAATGAGATGCTTCCCCTTCCTTCCCCTTCCTGTGTAATTGTAAACACAGGCAAGGGGAAGTGATATCACGCTCCTCGTGTCGGTCTTTCTGACCGGGACGCCGAGCGGAGAAGACATCAGGTTAGTGCACCAACACTACACTGACACCAGGCACACATAGGCACACTTTTCACCCCCCTGTCACCCCCTGATCACCCCCAGATCACCCCCTGCCCCCCCAGTCACAGTGTCACTGATTGCAGTGATCATTTATTTACTGATCACTGCATTTAGTGTCAGTGTGACTGCAATAACTGTCAGGGCAGTTAGTTTTAGGCCCCTTTAGGTCCAAGGTAGCCCCCTACCCCCCCCCCCAATAAAGGTTTAACCCCTTGATTGCCCCCTAGGTAACCCTTTCACCCCCTTTTGCCAGTGTCACTAAGCGATCGTTTTTTTTTGATCGCTCTATTAGTGTCACTGGTGCCGCTAGGTAGCCAGTTTTTTTTTTAGGTAACCGCCAGGTTTATATAGGATTATAAATAGGTTTATAGGTCAGGTACCCCCATATTACAACCTAAATAAAGGTTTTAACCCCTTGATTGCCCCTAGAGTTAACTCTTTCACCAGTGATCACAGTATAAGTGTCACTGGTGACGCTGGTTAGCCAGTTAGTTATTTAGTTATTTAGGTTCCCCGTCAGGTTTTTATATAGTGTCAGGTACCCCCATATATTACCTAATAAAGGTTTTAACCCCCTGATTGCCCCTAGTTAACCCTTCACCAGTGATCACCGTATAACTGTTACGGGTGACGCTGGTTAGTTAGCTTGTTTTTTTTATACTGTCAGGGCACCCGCCATTTATTACCCAACTATCGGTTTAACCCCCTGATCGCCCGGCGGGTGATATCAATTAGGTTTTAGGGTCAAATAAGGTCTGCGTCGCCCCAGGTTAGTGCCAGTACCGCAAACACCCACGCGCAAAGCATACACCTCCCTTAGTGGTATAGTATCTGAACAGATCAATATCTGATCTGATCAGATCTATACTAGCGTCCCAGCAGTTTAGGGTTCCAAAAAACGCATTGTTAGCGGGATCAGCCCAGATACCTGCTAGCACCTGCGTTTTCCCCCTCCGCCCAGCCCAGCCCAGCCCACCCAAGTGCAGTATCGATCGATCACTGTCACTTCCAAAACACTAAGCACACATAACTGCAGCGTTCGCAGAGTCAGGCCTGATCCCTGCGATCGCTAACAGTTTTTTTGGTAGCGTTTTGATTCATTCGCCAGCAGCCTAGGAGCTTTTTTTCCTGTGAATCTCACTAGTGTACTACTAAATTTAGAGCCCAAAATGGCAAATCGCAAGTACACTAGTGAACAGGCCTACTTGTTTCTGAGTATGTCAGATAGTGAAGAGGAGGTCACTCATCTGTCACAATCAGGCTCAGAATACGATCCAGTAGACGACAGCGGCTCCATGACAGATAGCTCTGGCGACGAAGGTGTGGTCCCTGCTAAGGTCAGGCGTACCCGATCCCGATCTTCTGATGTTGTTGAGGTGCAGGAACCGCAGGTCTCTCGTATGGAGCAGAGAAGTACTAGCGCCGCTATTCCTTCTGGTGAACTGGCAAGCACCAGCGGCCTAGTACACCCTGGACGTAGTCAAACCAGCACTGCAGTAACACTTGGTGACGTGGCGAGTCCCATAAGTGCAGTTCAAGCTGGCGAGGTGGCAAGCACAAGTAGTGTCCCGCTGCCACCAAGAAGACAAAGGCAGGTCCGTGAAGTGGAGGGATAATAGGAATGTTTTCGTTCTTACCTCCCTTCATGCAGACACGACAGTCCGAATTTAAGACCTTTCTGGGCCTTTCCCTCAACATGGGCATACACAAATTCCCGACTGAGGTCTTATTGGTCCACCTCACCGCACCAAACCCCTCTGTGTCCACGAATACAACCTTAATATGGGGGGGGTGGACTGCATGTTGGCGCCGTAGCTCTACAAGCTCTGTGACAGGGCAACAGGCTATACGTGGAGCTTTTCGGTTTATGAGGGAAAAGATAAGTGTCTATTTATTTATTCCAATTGGCTTTGCTGAATGCTCATGTGCTATACGGAGCTTCAGGCGGGACGTTACCCTTCCTTGAATTCCAGGGAGCTGGTACAAAAAAGTGTCTATTTATTTATCCAATTGGCTTTGCTGAATGCTCCTCACCATCCCCTACCAAATGCATTGCATGAGAGGCATTATCCTCATGTCCTCCAGAGTACCCCTACCCAACGAGCCCCCAAAGAAGATGTCGTGTCTGTACCAAGCGCGGATTTAGGCGTGACACCCGTTATTATTGTCCACGCTGTCCTGACAATCCTGGTCTCTGCGTTGGTGAATGCTTTGAACGCTACCACGAACTAGTGAGGTTTTAGCGTAGGGTACAGCATTTCACAGGCTAGGATACACTTTCACAGGGTCTCAAGAATGCCATCGCATTTTGAGACCCGACCGTTGCAGTTAAAATTATAGTTACAGGGTCTCAAGAATGCCATCGCATTTTGAGACCCGACCGTTACAGTTAAAATTATAGTTATAGTTTAAAAAAAAAGTGTAAAAAATAAAAATAAAAAAAAAAACCCCAAAAAAAATATAAAATAAAAAACCAAAAATAGTTGTCGTTTTATTGTTCTCTCTCTATTGTTGCTCTTTTTTACTCTATTCTATTCTGCAATGTTTTATTATGTTTTATCATGCTTGCTTTTCAGGTATGTTTTATTGTTAACCATTTTTTTGTTTTCAGGTGCGCCATTCAGTTGCAGCGCGGATTTATTTATCTTGACAGCAACAGCGTTTGCTCCCACGATACATAAAGCCGCGACTCCAACACTGTAGGAGGTGATTTCACCACCACAGTTAAAAAAAAGAGCATATATGCCGAAGCATGGGGGCAGCAGAGGGCGGAGGAGCGATTTTGCTCCTAATGCCACGTACATACGGTCGAAAAAAGTCCGACCATGTGTACGTGGCATAACTTTTTTGCGGGAGGATGCCCCCATGCTTCGGCATATATATATTTTAGGCACCGGTTGCGTTAACAAAATGTTTTATTTTTTACTATGTTTTTTTTTTGGTATTTGCTTTGCAGGTATGGTATGGTAAGGTCTTACTGTTATACTCTAATGTTACTTTGTTTTAATGTTAACCATTATTTGCTTAGCAGGTACGCCATTCAGTTGCAGCGTGGATTTATTTATCTTGACAGCAACAGCGTTTGCTCCCACGATACATAAAGCCGCGACTCCAACGCTGTAGGAGGTGATTTCACCACCACAGTTAAAAAAAAAAGAGCATATATGCCGAAGCATGGGGCAGCAGAGGGCGGAGGAGCGATTTTGCTCCTAATGCCACGTACATACGGTCGAAAAAAGTCCGACCATGTGTACGTGGCATAACTTTTTTGCGGGAGGATGCCCCCATGCTTCGGCATATATATATTTTAGGCACCGGTTGCGTTAACAAAATGTTTTATTTTTTACTATGATTTTTTTTTTGGTATTTGCTTGCAGGTATGGTATGGTAAGGTCTTACTGTTATACTGTAATGTTACTTTGTTTTAATGTTAACCATTATTTGCTTAGCAGGTACGCCATTCAGTTGCAGCGTGGATTTATTTATCTTGACAGCAACAGCGTTTGCTCCCACGATACATAAAGCCGCGACTCCAATGCTGTAGGAGGTGATTTCACCACCACAGTTAAAAAAAAGAGCATATATGCCGAAGCATGGGGGCAGCAGAGGGCGGAGGAGCGATTTTGCTCCTAATGCCACGTACATACGGTCGAAAAAAAGTCCGACCATGTGTACGTGGCATAACTTTTTTTGCGGGAGGATGCCCCCATGCTTCGGCATATATAAATGGTGCATGTATGCCCATCATTAGAAGTGGGTGGATGAAGGGAGGTATTCTAATGGTGGGCATACCCACCGCGCCATTGGGAAATTGGGAAAGCATTTTATCACACCGATCTTGGTGTGGTCAGATGCTTTGAGGGCAGAGGAAAGATCTAGGGTCTAATAGACCCCAATTTTTTCAAAAAAAGAGTACCTGTCACTGCCTAATGCTATCATAGGGGATATTTACATAACAATAAAAATGACAACTAAGAAAAAAAAAATGGAAGGAACAGTTTAAAAATAAAATAAAAAAGCTAAATAAAAAGAAAAAACTAAAAAAAAAAAAAAAAAAAGCACCCCTGCCCCCCTTCTTTTGCGCAAAGGCGAACACAAGCGTTGGTCTGGCGTCATATGTAAACAGCAATTGCACCATGCATGTGAGGTATCACCGCGAAGGTCAGATCGAGGGCAGTAATTTTAGCAGTAGACCTCCTCCGTGAATCTAATGTGGTAACCTGTAAAGGCTTTTAAAGGCTTTTAAAAATGTATGTAGTTTGTCGCCACTGCGTGTTTGTGCGCAATTTTAAAGCATGTCGTGTTTGTATCCATGTACTCGGCCTAAGATCATATTTATTATTTCATCAAAAATTTGAGCAATATAGTGTGTTTAAGTGCATTAAAATAAAAAAAAGTGTATTTTTTCCACAAAAAATGCGTTTGAAAAATCGCTGCGCAAATACTGTGTGGAAAAAAAAAAATGCAACACCCACCATTTTAATCTGTAGGGCCTTTGCTTTAACAATATATATAGTATTTGGGGGTTCAACGTAATTTTCTTGCAAAAAGAAAATATGTTTTCATGTAAACAAAAAGTGTCAGAAAGGGCTTTATCTTCAAGTGGTTAGAAGAGTGGGTGACGTGTGACATAGGCTTCTAAATGTTGTGCATAAAATGCCAGGACAGTTCAAACCCCCCCCCAAATGACCCCATTTTGGAAAGTAGACACCCCAAGCTATTTGCTGAGAGCAATGTTGAGCCCATTAAATATTTTTTTTTTTTGTCCCAAGAGATTGAATAATGACAAAAAAAAAAAATATATTTTTTTTTACAAAAACTTGTCACTAAATGATATATTGCTCAAACATGCCATGGGCATATGTGGAGATACACCCAAAATACATTCTGTTGCTTCTCCTGAGTACGGGGATACCACATGTGTGGGACTTTTTGGGAGCCTAGCCGCGTACGGGACCCCAAAATCCAAGCACCGCTTTCAGGCTTTCTAAGGGTGAAATTTTTTTTTTTCACTCCTCACTGCCAATCACAGTTTCGGAGGCCATGGAATGCCCAGATGGCACAAACCACCCCCAAATGACCCCATTTTGGAAAGTAGACACCCCAAGCTATTTGCTGAGAGGTATGGTGAGTATTTTGCAGATCTCGCTTTTTGTCACAATGTTTTGAAAATTGAAAAAAGAAAAAAATTTTTTTTTTTCTTTACTTTCTTCATTTTCAAAAACACATGAGAGCTGTAAAATACTCACCATGCCTCTCAACAAATAGCTTGGGGTGTCTACTTTCCAAAATGGGGTCATTTGGGGGGGTTTGTGTGCTATTTTGGCATTTTATTGCCTTCGAAACTGTGATAGGTAGTGAGGAGTGAAATCAAAAATTTGCACCCTTAGAAATCCTGAAGGCGGTGCTTGGGTTTCGGGGCCCCGTACGCGGCTAGGCTCCCAAAAAGTCCCACACATGTGGTATCCCCATACTCAGGAGAAGCAGCAAAATGTATTTTGGGGTGCAATTCCACATATAACCATGGCATGTGTGAGCAATATATCATTTAGTGACAACTTTTTGAATAAATTTTTTTTATTTTTATTTTTTGTCTTTATTCAATCACTTGGGACTAAAAAAAAAAAATATTCAACGGGCTTAACATGCCTCTCAGCAAATAGCTTGGGGTGTCTACTTTCCAAAATGGGGTCATTTGGGGGGGTTTTGTGCCATCTTGGCATTTTATGGTCTTCAAAACTGTGATAGGTAGTGATAGGTAGTGAGGAGTGAAATCAAAAATTTATGCCCTTAGAAATCCTGAAAGCGGTGCTTGGTTTTCGGGGTCCCGTATGCGGATAGGCTCCCAAAAAGTCCCACACATGTGGTATCCCCGTACTCAGGAGAAGCAGCAGAATGTATTTTGGGGTGTAATTCCACATATGCCCATGGCATGTGTGGGCAATATATCATTTAGTGACAACTTTGGGCAAAAAAAAAAAAGTTTGTAATATTCCCGCAACTTGTGGCAAAATATAAAATATTCCATGTACTCAACATGCCTCTCAGCAAATAGCTTGGGGTGTCTACTTTCCAAAATGGGGTCATTTGGGGGGTTTTTGTGCAATTTTGGCATTTTATGGCCTTCGAAACTGTGATAGGTAGTGAGGAGTGAAATCCAAAATTTACACCCTTAGAAATGCTGAAGGTGGTGCTTGGGTTTCGGGGCCCCGTACGCGGCTAGGCTCCCAAAAAGTCCCACACATGTGGTATCCCCGTACTCAGGAGAAGTGGCAAAATGTATTTTGGGTGCAATTCCACATATCACCATGGCATGTGTGAGCAATATATCATTTAGTGACAACTTTTTGAATACATTTTTTTTTTTTTTGTCTTTATTCAATCACTTGGGACTAAAAAAAAAATATTCAATGGGCTCAACATGCCTCTCAGCAAATAGCTTGGGGTGTCTACTTTCCAAAATGGGGTCATTTGGGGGGGTTTTGTGCCATCTTGGCATTTTATGGCCTTCAAAACTGTGATAGGTAGTGATAGGTAGTGAGGAGTGAAATCAAAAATTTATGCCCTTAGAAATCCTGAAGGCGGTGCTTGGTTTTCGGGGTCCCGTATGCGGATAGGCTCCCAAAAAGTCCCACACATGTGGTATCCCCGTACTCAGGAGAAGCAGCAGAAATGTATTTTGGGGTGTAATTCCACATATGCCCATGGCATGTGTGGGCAATATATCATTTAGTGACAACTTTGGGCAAAAAAAAAAAAAAGTTTGTAATATTCCCTCAACTTGTGGCAAAATATAAAATATTCCATGTACTCAACATGCCTCTCAGCAAATAGCTTGGGGTGTCTACTTTCCAAAATGGGGTCATTTGGGGGGGTTTTGTGCTATTTTGGCATTTTATGGCCTTCAAAACTGTGATAGGTAGTGAGGAGTGAAATCAAAAATTTGCACCCTTAGAAACCCTGAAGGCGTTGATTGGGTTTCGGGGCCCCGTGCGTGGCTAGGCTCCCAAAAGTCCCACACATGTGGTATCCCCATACTCGGGAGAAGCAGCAAAATGTATTTTGGGGTGCATCTCCACATATAACCATGGCATGTGTGAGCAATATATCATTTAGTGACAACTTTATGAAAAAATCTTTTTTTTTTTTTTTTTTTTGTCTTTATTCAATCCCTTGGGACTAAAAAAAAAAATATTCAATGGGCTCAACATGCCTCTCAGCAAATAGCTTGGGGTGTCTACTTTCCAAAATGGGGTCATTTGGGGGGGTTTTGTACTTCCCTGCCATTTTAGCACCTCAAGAAATGAGATAGGCAGTCATAAATTAAAAGCGGTGTAAATTCCAGAAAATGTACTCTAGTTTGTAGACGCTATAACTTTTGCGCAAACCAATAAATATACGCTTATTGGCATTTTTTTTACTAATGACATGTGGCTGAATACATTTTGGCCCAAATGTTTGACTAAAATTGAGTTTATTGGATTTTTTCTTATAACAAAAAGTAGAAAATACTTTTTTTTTTCAAAATTTGCGGTCTTTTTCCGTTTATAGCGCAAAAAATAAAAATCACAGAGGCAATCAAATACCATCAAAAGAAAGCTCTATTTGGGAAGAAAAGGACGCAAATTTCGTTGGTTACAACATTGCATGACCGCGCAATTACCAGTTAAAGCAGTGCAGTGCGAAATTGAAAAAAGACCTCTGGTCCTTTGGCTGCCAAATGGTCCGGGGCTGAAGTGGTTAAAGTCCAAAATGTATAACGCTTACCTGAGATGCCAGAAAAAGGGTCAGAGCTGATTGGAAGGAGGGGAAACCCCCCCCCCCCCCCCTCACACAGCACACAGGAACAGAGCTGAGGCTGTCAATCAGCTGGAGCTCCCTCCCCTGTCACCTTTTTTTTCTTGGTGTCAGGAAAACTTGTCAGAAGTGATTAATACTGATAGCAGAGGAATGAAGCATCAGACAGAAATTACATTTAGTACACTTAATTGAGACAAGTACACACTATAGAGGAATATGCTTTGTTCATATTTCACATCTGAGGTTTACAATCATTTTAAGGAAGATGACTGGTCCTCCTCCCTATCTGTGAGTAAATGTATTGCTTAATACAACTTGTGGTGTAGCCCAGCCAACAGTCTAAATCTCCCTGTATCCCTAAGGAATCCTTCACACTTTTGCAGATAAATGTTCACAGCTCTCATTTGTGGTTGTAGTGTACTTCACAAGATGTGCATTAGGGTGAGTTTAGCAAGGTGCATTAAGGTGCCATTCAAATTGTCATTTCTGTTAATTCTGGTTTGGGTATTAACACAATGCACAGCTGTGAATCCTGTGAAAGGGGTGGGAGAGCTTAAAATGTACACCAAGGCCCTAAAGCTGAACTCCAGCTTTTGCTACACCTTACACTTTACATAGTTCGTTTGGCCCAGCTTGGCCAAAATTAACTATGTCCCTCACTAACATGTGAGGCCGCTGGATGTTCTGTATAAACTGTATGTAGCTGAGGCTATATAGAGCATACCGCACTGTGTTCCGCCTTCGAGCCGAGGCTTCCTGTCTTATACCCGGACACACTAGAGTCTGTCTGATCCGCACTCAGCCAATCAGAGAAAAATTATGTATGCTAACAGTGAATACAAAGCTTCCTCTGATTGGTTCAGAGGTTAGGACATCATCCGCATGCCTCTGAGTCATAGAGGCATGCTGATGATGTCATAACCCCTGAACCAATCAGATGAAGCTTTGTATTCATTGTATTCATTGCTAGAATACATTGCTTTCTATGATTAGCTAAGCGCTGATCAGATAGACTCTAGTGTGTTCTGGGTATAAGACAGAAAGCCTTGGCTTGAACCCAGAACACAGTGCTGTATGATGTATATAGCCTCAGCTACATACAGTTTATACCGCACATCCAGCAGCCTCACATATTAGTGCGAAACGCAGTTCATCTGGGCCAGCTTGGTGTCATGCTTGAAGATTTCATTGTCCATTACTCTGATGAATTCTCTGTCCACAATTGACAGAGTTATTTTATTGTTGTCAGTTGTAGTACAAAAACGCTATGCTCCCTAAGTTGTCATCACAGAAGATAGGAGTTGTCAGGTGTAGTACAAAAACACTATGCTCCCTAAGTTGTCATCACAGAGGATAGGAGTAACATCAGGCACTTAGATGATGTATATTAGAGGGTATGTGCATATTTCCCTAAAATGAGGAGACATTCATTAGCCCTTATGACAAAGGTTTCTACATGACCATAACAGCTGTTGAGCTTATATGGTAATGCATGTCCTTTTATGATGAAGATCTCAAAGAGTATGGTCAGGTGTATACTCACCTAAAATATGGCCTGAGGTGTGCCCTGTCTGTAGACAAGAGGGTATGCCTAAAAGTGGGCATACCCTAGATATGATAGTGGAAAATGAAATAAGAGGAAAAAAAAGGGGGGGGACCTAACACAGTGACCACTAGAGGGTAGTGTCTGGGGGTTTAAATAGATGAAAAGCCCCCTCCCACAAATACAGGTTAACTACCTCAGCCTTACACCTTGTGGTCGGGTATACTCACCGTAACGAAAATATGGCCTGAGGTGTGCCCTGACCATAGACAAGAGGGTATGCCTAGAAGGGGGCAAAAATGAGACGGAACCAGAAATAGGTTTAAAGATTTATTAATAAACAGAAGACACCTTTGTCTGTGAGTCTACTAAATGCTCTGGCTATTTCCAATTGTGGATCGGGGATATACCTAACATAACAGGTGGACTTCCACCTTCCCAACTTCTTAATAATATGCAGAGGAAAGAGAGAAAAACCACCGCTCCAGGATGGCCCCTCAAGGCGAATGCTCTTTCTCCTGTTCAGGAGTCCCAGGTGCTGGCTAATGACACAATAGGCAGGAAGCAGTAGGAGAACTCTGGACAGCCGCACACCAGAAAAAGATAAAATCCCATGTAATTTATTGAAAAATAAGAATCGCATCAAATATAATGGTCCACAGCAGAACGAAAAAGGGGAGGGTACAAATCTGACGCGTTTCGTACTAAATAAAGTGCTTACTCATAGCTGGCTATTTAACCGCTTCAATACAGGGCTTTTAAACACCCTTCCTTACCAGAGCACTTTTTGCGATTAGGCACTGCGTCGCTTTAACTAACAATTGCGCGGTCGTGCGACGTTACACCCAAACAAAATTGACGTCCTTTTTTTTCCCACAAATAGAGCTTTCTTTTGGTGGTATTTGATCACCTCTGCGGTTTTTATTTTTTGCGCTATAAACAAAAGAAGAGCGACAATTTAGAAAAAAAACACAATATTTTTTACTTTTTGCTATAATAAATATCCCATTTTTTTTTAAAAAAAATATTTTTTTTCCTCAGTTTAGGCCGATACGTATTCTTCTACATATTTTTGGTAAAAAAAAATCGCAATAGGCGTATATTGATCGGTTTGCGCAAAAGTTATAGCGTCTACAAAATAGGGGATAGATTTATTGAATTTTTTTTTTTTTTTTTTTACTAGTAATGGCGGCGATCTGCGATTTTTTTTTCGTGACTGCGACATTGCGGCGGACACTCCGGACACTTTTGACACATTTTTGGAACCATTCACATTTACACAGCGATCGTTGCTATAAAATTGCAATGATTACTGTGTAAATGTGACTGGCAGGGAAGGGGTTAACTCTAGGGGCGCTGGAGGGGTTAATGTGTTCCCTAATAGAAGTGATTCTAACTGTGGGGGGAGGGGACTCAAGGGGAGGAGACCGATCATGTTTTCCTCCGTACCGGGATTACATGATCGGTCTCCTCTGCACTGACAGGACGTGGAGCTGTGTGTTTACACACACAGCTCCACGGTCCCGCACGGTCCCGTTGTTTTAACGGGCAATCGCGGGTGCCCGGCGGACATCGCGGCCGCCGGGCACTCGCACCGTGTCCCGAGCGATGCCGCGCGCGCGCCGCCGGCCGCGCGCGCGCGCGCCCCCCCCAGGCGGCCGGGAATGCGAGGACGTCATATGACGCCCACCCAGGATGGTAGATCCACCTTGTGGGCGTCATATGACTATGGGCGGTAATGAAGTGGTTAAAGAAAGCACATGCACATATTTCCTTTATACAATATACACATTATTGTTATATATATATATATATTATATATATATATATATATCATCCTCTTTTGGTTTGCTTTTTTCGATTGGCTTTTCTTTCCTTGCCTAATTGGGCTGCCCAGGAACACATGATGAGATTCAACCATAATTGTTTTACAGCTGTTTGCAATAGCTTTTACCAATTACTTCATCATGTGAAATGCACTTTTAGTACTATATATTTGATTTTTATTTGAGAAATAGCCAGCTTTGAGTAAGCACTTTATTTAGTGCGAAACGCGTCAGTTTGTACCCCCCTTTTTCGTTCTGATGTGGACCATTATATTTGATGTGATTCTTATTTTTCAATAAATTACACAGGATTTTATCTTTTTCTGGTGTGCGGCTGTCCAGAGTTCTTCTACTGCTTCCTGCCTAATATGCAGAGGAACCTGGTGTTTGGAGGCTGCCGAAGCCGCCCCAATCCTAAATGAATGAGATTAGTATGGGTCTAACCCCTACGCTAGAGGCGAGAGTTTGTACATGACACATGAACCCTGAGGTTGATATTGGTTGTATGGGGAATGGCAGGAGTGGGCTATAAGGAGGTAGATGGTGTGTAAGAGACAGGAGGTCATGAAAAATGGCTATGGGGCACCATGCATTACATGTAGGGTAATAATTAATTACGGCTCCACTGTCCTGTTGAGTTTTGGGGCATGGTAATGTAAGTGTAAAGTGGTCAGCCAACTTAACCAAATGTCTTTTATACAGAATAGTGGACATACTGTCGGACTTGGCGAATTCACTCTGTCTAAGAAAGCTGTAATAAGCTAGGAACATGGTGGCCTTCAAGACTAAACATTTGAACCGCCCAAACGGTGCTGAGTTTAGGGCTACCACAAGCTGTTTGAACGTGTCCCTGCAGAGGTAGTTCTGGCCAGCTCAGTAGATTGCTTTAAGAAAGGCCTGGATTGTTTCCTAAATGTACATAATATAACTGTAAATGATAAAAGGACTTCTGCGCTACTAATATAACTAAAACTATTAAAATGTGGGAAAGCTGCACTGTCTAATAGTGATCACAAATCACATAAAAGCATAAAAAGTATACAACAATGTAAGTGACTATGCGCATAACCTAAGTGATCTAACAACACATAATAAATCACGGAACCATATATCTAATGTTTAAAAAAAAAATTATATGCAATATATAAAGTGAATAAGGTTAAATAATAATATATATAAATGCTGGGTACACAATAAATATATGTGGTGCTGACCACTATATATATAAAGGGCCAATGAACATATAAAGTGCAAATCCTGGATATGAATAAAATCATGCAAAAATTGTGCAAAAAGTTGTGCAAAAATCGTGCAAAAAATACTCCAATGCAAAAAATTTGTGCAATAATGGAAATGTCCAACATGTGCAAGAAATTGGTGCAATATAAGAAATGTCCACCATGTATATATTCTTAAGTGACACGTTCACAGTAGTCAGGTATGAGGTAGCAATCCACTTTTGAGCTGTCAATGCTCTTACCTTATAGGCATAAGGAAAATGCCTTATTCAATTGTGTCAATCATGTCCCCACTTCCATCCATACGAATCGATCAATCCAACGATGTTAATTTGATATAAGAGCTGAACATCCACTTGAACTCAATATAAGGATCCACATGCAAAAATAAAGGGGCTCCAATAGTGCATTACCAAAATAACATGCTGTTTATTAAATAAAAGTGTCTGCTTACATTAAAATAGTAGAAAATAGGCCAGACATAGAGTACAACGGCGTTTTACGCCACTTCATATGCTACTTCTGGTCCGCGGCATCTACTTTCGGTTCGCCGCGACGGCTTCCGGTTTGCGGTGTCTACTTCCGATTACTTCCTACGCGTTAAGTCACGTTGTATACCTCGTGACTTCCTCAGGGAACTGGATTGGATGATGTGCACATCCATTTATATCCATTAGACAGGAAGTTGAAAAAACGCCACTTTGTTGAAGACCAGAATGACCAGTGGTCAAGTGTAAATGAAAAATAGTAAAACACAAACTGCTTTTAATTTTAATAATAATAGACCCTCATTACAGGTGAGAGATAACATCCCCACCCTACTAGAATTAAAATAACGATCATAAAAACGATCATAAAAAAGCTTTGAAACTTTAAATTAATTATATTCACAACACCAACTAGGTGTGTGTGTGTATGTCAAAAGCTTGTTATATGGACTAATGCCAACTTGTTGAGATTATTACCTCTAGCTAATAATTTTTTTTAATAATAGAATTGTATTAGCTAGAGGTAATACCTCTTGCACATGTTGGTCATTTCCATTATTGCACAAATTTTTTGCATTGGAGTATTTTTTGCATTTTTGCACAACTTTTTGCACGATTTTATTCATATCCAGGTTTTGCACTTTATATGTTTATTGGCACTTTATATATATATATATATATATATATATATATATATATATATATATATATATATATATATATATATATATAGTGGTCAGCGCCACATATATTTATTGTGTACCCAGCATTTATATATATTATTATTGAACCTTATTCACTTTATATATTGCATATTTATTTATTGTTGAAACATTAGATATATGGTTCGGTGATTTATTATTTATTAATTATGTGTTGTTAGATCACTTATCACATAGTCACTTACATTCTTGTAAGGGTGGACTACTACGACAGCACCACGCCATTTCTTCGCATTTACAAACAGGCCTGTTTTACTTCCAAAAATGTGAGTGTTTTTAATCTGTTTTTACACTATTAAAAGTCATTCTAAACGGTATTACACTATGCAAGGCTTTCTTTTTCTCATGATCTAAAAACACGATTGAAATATGGAATATTGATGCCCATTTCCCATCGGCCGTCTACCCTCCTGATTAAGGATGAGCCCGGTGTTCGATTCGAACCCATGTTCGAATCGAGCACCGGGTGTTCGCTCGCTCGGCGAGCCCAGAACTATTGGGGCCGCTCGCATCAAATTCGTGTGATGCGAGCGGCCCCACAATGCATTGCGGCCCGCGCAGTGCAATGCTGGCTGATGATTGGCCAAGCATGCACTGTGACCCCGCATGCTTGGCCAATCACAGCGCCGGCAGCGAGGAGAGCCATAATTGGCTACAGGCAGGATGCCTGTAGCCAATTATAGCTCAGGGGCTTTAGTACACGCCCCACGGTATAAGAGGCCGCCGCGCCGGCGGCCTCGCATATTATGTTTCAGACAGTGTCAGCGTGTCAGTGTGCCGCTGACTGCTGACAACAATATGTGCTTTATTTCTGGGGATATGTGTGTGCATGCTGTTAGAACAGCATTGCAGTATCACATCTGGGGGGTGTCTATAGGTGGCCTGTGAAGGGGGGCAGGTTTCCTGTGCTTAGAACTTTCCCTGCAAAAAAGTGTCATTTTTGCAGGAAGAAAGCTATTTAAATCACTCGCGGCTAATGAATTGATGGCTCCTGTAACACAGAGAGCTGTCATTCATTAATAAAAAACAAAAAAAAAAGCGTAGGGGTCCCCCCAAATTCAATAACCAGGCCCTTCAGGTCTGGGATGGATATTAAGGGGGATCCCAGCCAAAAAAAAAAAAAAAAAAAAATGGCGTAGGGTCCCCCTCAAAATCCATACCAGACCCTTGAGGTCTGGTATGGATTTTAAGGGGAACCCTAGCCAAAAAAAATGGCGTGGGGTCCCCCTCAAAATCCATACCAGACCCTTATCCGAGCACGCAACCTGGCAGGCCGCAGGAAAAGAGGGGGGGACGAGAGCGCCCCCCCCTCTCGCCTGAACCGTACCAGGCCACATGCCCTCAACATTGGGAGGATGCTTTGGGGGTCTAAGACCCCTAAAGCACCTTGTCCCCATGTTGATGAGGACAAGGGCCTCTTCCCCACAACCCTGGCCGGTGGTTGTGGGGGTCTGCGGGCGGGGGGCTTATCGGAATCTGGAAGCCCCCTTTAACAAGGGGACCCCCAGATCCCGGCCCCCCCCCTGTGTGAAATGGTAAGGGGGTACAAAAGTACCCCTACCATTTCACCAAAAAAGTGGCAAAAATGGTAAAAATGACAGGAGACAGTCTTTGACAATTCCTTTATTAAAATCTTCTTTCTTCTTTCTTCATCCTTCGGTTTCTTCATCTTCTCCTTCCTTCATCTTCTTCCATCTTCTTCTTCCATTTTCTTCTTCCTCCGATCCGCTTCTTCTTGCGCTGGTCTTCTCGTCCTTCTCGTCCGGCATCTTCTTCCGTCGGCGTCGGTGTCGGTGTCTCTGTCTCTTCTTGGACCGCTCCGCGCAATGGGAGGCTCCCGCTGTGTGAGGCTCCGCTCCGTCTGACAGGTCTTTTATAATGGAGGGCACCTGGTGACCCCGCCCCCTCTGACGCACAGGGACGTCATGGGGAATTCCATGATGGCTTTCCCCATGACGTCAGAGGGGGGCGGGTCACCAGGTGCCCTCCGTTTTAAAAGACCTGTCAGATGGAGCGGAGCCTCCCATTGCGCGGAGCGGCCCAAGAAGACACCGACACCGACGCCGACGCCGACGGAAGAAGATGCCGGATGAGAAGGACGAGAAGACCAGCGCAAGAAGAAGCGGATCGGAGGAAGAAGAAAATGGAAGAAGAAGATGGAAGAAGATGAAGGAAGGAGAAGATGAAGAATCCGAAGGATGAAGAAAGAAGAAAGAAGATTTTAATAAAGGAATTGTCAAAGACTGTCTCCTGTCATTTTTACCATTTTTGCCACTTTTTTGGTGAAATGGTAGGGGTACTTTTGTACCCCCTTACCATTTCACACAGGGGGGGGGCCGGGATCTGGGGGTCCCCTTGTTAAAGGGGGCTTCCAGATTCCGATAAGCCCCCCGCCCGCAGACCCCCACAACCACCGGCCAGGGTTGTGGGGAAGAGGCCCTTGTCCTCATCAACATGGGGACAAGGTGCTTTAGGGGTCTTAGACCCCCAAAGCATCCTCCCAATGTTGAGGGCATGTGGCCTGGTACGGTTCAGGCGAGAGGGGGGGGCCGCTCTCGTCCCCCCCTCTTTTCCTGCGGCCTGCCAGGTTGCGTGCTCGGATAAGGGTCTGGTATGGATTTTGAGGGGGACCCCACGCCATTTTTTTTGGCTAGGGTTCCCCTTAAAATCCATACCAGACCTCAAGGGTCTGGTATGGATTTTGAGGGGGACCCTACGCCATTTTTTTTTTGGCTGGGATCCCCCTTAATATCCATCCCAGACCTGAAGGGCCTGGTTATTGAATTTGGGGGGACCCCTACGCTTTTTTTTTTTAATTTTTTTTATTTTTTATCAATGACTTTTTTTTATGAATGAGTTTCAATGAATCACTGTTCTCTGTGTTACGGGAGCCGTGAATTAACATTAGCCGCGAGTGATTTTAAATAGCTTTTTTACTTTCAAAAATGACACTTTGCGCAGAGACAGTTCTAAACACGGGAAACATGCGCCCCTTTACAGGCATACTATAGACACCCCCCAGGTACGAAATTTAAAGGAATATTACACTTTTATTGTTTCAATTTAAGCATTATTAAAATCACTGCTCCTGAAAAAACGGCCGTTTTTAAAAAAAAATTTCGCATTGATACATGTCCCCTGGGGCAGGACCCAGGTCCCCAAACACTTTTTATGACATTAACATGCATATTAGCCTTTAAAATGAGCACTTTTAATTTCGAACGTTCGCATCCATTATAACTAATAGGGTTCTAAAGCTCGCACGGACTTTAGGTCCGTTCGCGGGTTCTGGTGCGAGCCGAACGGGGGGGTGTTCGGCTCATCCCTACTCCTGATGTTCATCCGCCCATGCTGTATCGAGGTACACCTTGGAACCATTGCGTGGAACAAGGATCTGCCAGCCCCATATTAATAAGCTCTTGCGACTTGTGAGGCATATGCCCCTTCAAGTCCAAAATTTCTGGTAAGCCTTATTCCTATAAGCTTAGTTGCCATCAGTCAACAATCACTTCACTCAGCACGTGGAACACCTATCTGAACAGTGTCATCCGTTTGACCACTAGCCATCTCCTATATGGATCCGAATTAACATCACTGGTTCACTCACCAACCAATTTTAGATGGACTCTATCACTATATATTTATTTTATCTATTTATATAGTTGTTTTCACTCAGCACTTCAATCTCAGTTTTGAGCTTATGATTATTTTATCACAAGTCATTTGTTTACATAATCGTCACATACCGCTCTCATCACAGAATCACCTGTTATTAATTCACTATTTTAATCACATGTGTATTTTTAAACCCTTTTTAATTGTGTTTTATTGCATAAATCATTTGTATATGTAATTTTTATATTTATATTTATGCTCTAATAAGGTTTTGTACTTATTACATTTTTATCTCTATTTATATGGTACTAAGACAGACAAATTATATTTGGGAATTTGCCCTTTCTCCCCCTAAAGCCCCATACACACGGTCGGATTTTTGCATGGATTCTGTCCGATCGGACAATGTTGTTGAAAAATCAGACCGTGTGTATGCACCATCGGACAGTGTACGTCGGATTGTCCGACGGACAAAGTCCTATCTCCTGCTGGATAGATTTGCCGACAACACGGTCCGATCACACCAAATCCGATCGTGTGTACCATTGTCCGACGGACAAAGTGCTACGCATGCTCACATCACATTACAAGACCACAGCTATTGGCTACTAGCCTCTACGTAGTCCCGTCGTAGGCAACAAACGTCACCACGTTCAGAATGATTGGATTTTCCGACAACTTTGTCCGACCGTGTGTACGCAAAACCAACATCGGACAAAGTATGACGGACATGATCCGACGGACCTGGTCCTCGGATAATCCGAGCGTGTGTATGGGGCTTTACTCTTGTGTCTTCAGTATAAGGTATCACACCTAAACACATAAACAATAGCACCAGTTCCTAAAAAGAACTATTTTCATTTCAGCGCTACATTTATACATACACAAAACTTACATTCTTGTATACTTTTTATACATAATATAACTGGGTACCAACATTTATAGGTAAAGTTGATCCGGGGAAAATCCGATGGCCTCTCGGGGGATCAGGAAGAAATTTTTTCCCCTGCTTTAGCAAATTGGAACATGCTGGAGTTTTTCGCCTTCCTCTGGATCAACTGTGGGTATAGAATTGGGTATATGGGATTGTATGTAATTTTTTTTATTTTTTTTTGTGGTTGAACTGGATGGACTTGTGTCTTTTTTTCAACCTGACTAACTATATGTCTGGGTAAATTGGAATCCTCGAAGGTAACTTAACCGGTTGGTACTTCTGAATACCCTTCAAAACAGCCTTAATCGAATGATAGGAGAATAGGGTAGGCCTGCTTGGGTCTTTTAGCGAACAGATGGTGTGGTACACCTGCTAAATATGCCCTAATGGTAGCGTGAAACAGCTTAAGATTTAGGTGTCAAAAAGTAGTGAAGACTAGGATGTGCTTAATGTAATGTGGCAATGGTGACGGGAATTGTAACATGAACTGTGTGTAAGTCCTCCAGGCTAGCCTATACATGCGTGCTGTACTAGGCGCTAGTGAACAACAAATCAAGTGACTGGCAGCCTCCTCAAGGCCTTTTAATCTAGTCTGAGGTCTGCAAACTCAGGAGCTGGAGTGAGGACTCAATCCGCATCCGGTACATTCCTGAAGAAAGCCTGGATGTCAAAACGGAAAAAAGGCATCAGCTTGAGAGTTACAGTCCCCAGAGATATCCGTGCAGACACAGTGAAATTTGTGACCTAGGGCCAACCAAACTAACCTACGCAAAAATGACATAATCAACAGTGATTTAGACTGACACTTGTTGACCAATTCAACTACATCACGGTTGTCGGACAGAAATAAAACAGTGTGTCCTGTCCAGAGATGGGCCCCATACTGATGCTGCAGCCACAACAGGATATAATTCAAAAAGAGGGGAGGAAACTGTAAGGCCTCCTAAGGCCACAGACCCCCCCCCCCCCTAAAACAATGAAACTGAAAAATTGCGGCGTAGCCACTAGAGGTGGCTGCATCTGCGAATACCTTAGGGGACAAAACAGACACTGTATGGATGAACATGGAAATGCCATTCCACCCACCTAAAAACTTATCCCACATTAGCAAGTCAGCCTTCGCCTGCTGATCCAAAGACACTATACTATCGGAAATTCCGACGGAAAAAGCCCGCTAGAGCCCACACACAATCAGATTTTCCAACAACATAATCCGGTCGGACTTTTTCCATCGTAATATCCGACCGTGTGTATGGGGCATTACTCCTTTTCCTGGTTCCTTGCCCATAAAATTCCTGGGGCACTCCCTTTTTTTACATTTATCTGAAAACGAAGCCCTCCAGTGGCGCTCTGTCACCGCTGAAGGCGATTTCATCTTCACCCGTCTTTCTTCTGGGTTCGGGGGTGTTTGGCGATATGATTGACCGAGTCGGCAGTAATGTCATTCCAGCACATACTTGTGGGATTTGTTGTTTACAGCACGACTCTGAAGGAACGGTACAGGTATGCCATTCCTTCAGAGCACATGCACCAGTGACGTCACTAAAGTGACGTCATCTAAACTAAATATCTTCTCAACGGTGCACGTTTGGAAGATATTTACTGTACCTATAGATAAGCCTATAATGTAAAAAATCATGCAAGGGAGTTTTAGTCCCACTTTAAAGGTATAGGTATGCACTGGGCACCCAGCAAGAACACAATGACAGTAAAGGTATGCAGTGCATCCCCTCACCAATTGCAGATTGAGGTGGTTGACATTTTTTCTTACTGTTGGTGAACACCCCCGGGTTCGGTTCGCACCAGTACCTGCGAACGGACCGAAGGTTTGCGCGAACATTCGAACCCTATTAGTTACAATGGACGCGAATGTTCGAAATCTAAAGTGCTAATTATAATGGCCAATATGCATGTTAATGTCATAAAACAGGTTTGGGGACACGGCTCCTGCCCCAGGGGACATGTATCAATGCAAAAAGAAGTTTTAAAAACTGACGTTTTTTCGGGAGCAGTCATTTTAATGATGCATAAAGTGAAAAAAAAAAAAAAAAGTGAAATATTCCTTTAAATATGGTACCTGGGGGGTGTCTAAAGTATGCCTGTGAAGTGGCATGTGTTTCCCGTGTTTAGAACTGTCCCTGCACAAAATGGAAAGAAAGAAGCCATTTAAAACTGCTTGCGGCTTTAATGTCATGTCTTGTCCAGGCAATATGGATGAAAATCTTTGAGAAAAATGGCATGGCTACCCCATCCCCCCCCTACCCCAGCCTATTACCAGCCCTTTTGGGTCTTGTATGGATATTAAGGGGAACCCTGCACCCAAAATAAAACCCTATACCTACAACCCTATATACTCTGAACAGCAGTATACAGGCGGTGCAAACAAGACAGGGACTGTAGGTATATACTGTATGTATGTATGTATGTATGTATGTATGTATGTATGGACTGTTGGTGTATACTGTGCTGTGCTGGAGGCACACAACACACACTAACTCCTGCAGATGGCTGTCTTAGGTGACAACAGGGCAGATGCAGTGTAAGGTGGTTTAGTGTGCTACTGCTGTGCTATACTAACACAGCACACACACACACTAACTACTCCTGCAGATGGCTGGATTGGTAGAGATTGAGAGCAGCACTGAGAAGAATAAACTACCCTGCCTATTTTTCCTCTTTCCCTACACTAATCCCCAGAATCCACAAGCAGATAATGCAGATGAATCACAAGCGGATAATGCACAAGCAGACACTGTACAGTACAGTACAGTCTGTCACTGTTCCTAATGCCGGAACACACTACATGAGGCCGCCGGCGCGGCGGCCTTATATAGTGTGGGGCGTGTACTAAACCCCCTGAGCTATAATTGGCCACAGGCATCCTGCCTGTGGCCAATTATTGCTCTCCTCACCGCTGGCTCTATGATTGGCCAAGCATGCGGGGTCACAGTGCATGCTTGGCCAATCATCAGCCAGCAATGCACTGCGACTGGCGCAGTGCATTGTGGACCGTTCGCATCACACGAATTTGATACGAACGGTCCACATAGTTCTGGTTTCGACGAGCGGTCGAACGGCCAATGTTCGATTCGAACATGGGTTTGAATCGAACACCGGGCCCATCCCTATTGGTGAATTGGTGAGGCACTGCATACCTTTGCTGCTATTGTGCTCTTGATGGGTGTCCAGTACGTTTCTATACCTTTAAGGAGGGGTGGGCACCCTCCAGGCATACCTGCCTTCAATCTGTCCATTATTATTTATGTGCTGCAACTTTGGAGGCTCCTAAAATATATAGAGTTAGGACTGCAGATATACTAGGGTGCTGTGCAGTGGCCCTGCAGCTTACACATGAATTTGCAAATGTGTGCAAATTAAACTCCTTGTTTTAACTTAAACTGTTGGATAATTTGTTTGTTTTTTGCAGGGTGGCTGGCAAGTGAGCTCGGAGTTTTTGTTTGTTGTTTTCTCAACACAGTCACTAGCAAGTGCCTTTTTAAGGTTTAATATTTGTTGAACTTGGATGGGGTGTAGGGAAGCCATAGGATACTCCAGAATTTAGTGCACAAAGTACAGATGACTCTCTTGCTTCTTTCTACTCCCTTTAGGGACATCTCCACCCTCTCTGCAGACTACAGGCACAACACTTCTCATATACCCAGCAGGGTGAATCCCACTTTGGCAGCACTAGCACAGCCACACAAGGGGTTAAACAGCAAGCAGTCGCTAGGATCCCACTTCCAGGCCTTTACTCACTGTGCCTCCAGATACTTTTTTTTTTTTAAATCAAAAAGGTTTTTATTAAACATTAAACATATCACAACAGTTTCCTTTGTACATAAGTTTTTCACCAGTTTTGACAGCATATACAGGTTGCTTATATAGACATACATGTTGCATTTTATTAACATTGCAAGAGTCTTGATATGACTAGTTCCCTGGGACTCAGACCTGGGGTGTCCAGCCATTTAGACCATATCTTTTCGAATCTGCTTGGGCTACCTCTGTGCTGATAGATATACTTCTCCATTCGGAGTGTGTTCCCCATGTGTGCTATCCAGGAGGAAATGGTGGGTGGCAGACTTGACTTCCATCCCATCAATATTAGCTTTCTAGCCTGGAACAGCGCTCTGGATACTGCTATTCTAATTGGCTCTTCAGATATTGTATCCTCGAGGACCCCCAGCAGACAGCACAGGGGGTCCACAGGGATTGTTGTCTGAAACACTCCATTAAGTGTGTTTACCACTTCGTTCCAATATCTATGGAGTTTTGGGCATCTCCATAAGAGGTGTATGAGGTCGCCGTTTTGTCTCCTGCATCGGTAACAGAGTGGGTCTGGCAGTCTACCCATTTTGTGCAGTTTGGTCGGGGTATAATGGACTCTTAGTAGAATGTAGAGCTGGGAGACTTTCTGCGCTACATTGAGGGAGCATGTAGTTACCGCTTGCATGGCTTCTATCCACTGATCCCCTGATATTTGACCCAAGTCCTTCTCCCACATGTCCTCTGCTTTGTTCGGGAATGTCCGCAAATGTTTTGTTAACAGCATTTGGTAACACTGGGAGATAAACCCCTTAGTTTCCGCGCTTGCCTGCATCACCTGGAACACTGGAGTGCGTGACTGTATCCACTCCACCGCGTTCCCCTGTGCCCTGACTGCGTGTTGTAGCTGTATGTAGTAGTATTGCATATTAACGGGTAAGTTAAACCTCACTCGCAGTTCCTGAAAGGGCAGCAGTTTCCCGTTTTCAAATATGTGGGACAGTAGGGACACCCCCCAGGCTCGCCATCTGGGACCCTGCTGTAGTTTAACCAGTTCTACATAGGATTTATTATCCCATATTGGGCTGTACTCCGTAAACCCCTGCACCCCCTGAAACTGTTTACTCTTATTCCATATCTTTTGTACCAATGAAAGCGTCGGGGTTTGTTTGTTAGATTTCGAGAACATTTGTGCCTCCAGCCCCGCCGGTATGGTCTCTGCCCCCGTGGCCATCAGCATCAATTGCGCCGACGAGCCACCTGGGTTCTGGGACATGGAGCCTATCAAATGTTGCAGCTGGGCCGCTATGTAGTACAGCCAAGGGTTGGGGAGTGCCAGCCCTCCGCTGTCCTTTGGTTGCTGCAGCTGTTCCAGCCGTATTCAGGGGGGTCCATTGTGCCATAAAAGTCTTCTAAAGAGGGTGTTCACTATTCTAAAGATTTTTAAGTGTATTACCACTGGAGAGTTGTGGAGAAAGTAGAGCAGCTGGGGCATTAGTATCATTTTTATTAAATTGGCCTTGCCTGCAAGTGACATTTTAAGGGCATTCCAGGTGTTGATTTTGTCTCTGAACTTGGACAGCAAGGGATGTATATTGAGAGTGCAGTAATCCCCAAGCTTGGGTGACACCTGCACTCCCAGGTACTTGAAGCCGCTCACCACCGGGATGGGGCAGGAGTCAGGAAGGACCACCTCCTCACCCCTGTCCAGCACCATCAACGCTGATTTTGACCAATTTATGGTTAAGCCGGAGAATTGCCCAAATTTCTTTATGACGGACATGACCCCGGGGAGGGATTGTGAAGGGTGCCTCCAGATACTTGAATTAGTCCTGTCCAATACTGGCTAAACACAATACTATGAACCTCCAAGCTGGATCCTCAGTGCATCCCCTTACTTGGCTCTGATCTGCTTCATTGGGATCTCAATGAACTCTGCAGGCTTTCAGCTGGCTTGCCCGGAAGGGCAGCAGCCCTTCCAGGCTGGGATCTCTTCCTCCAGGATAAGACCTTGCTCTTACAGGCCTCAGATTATTTAAGGGCTCTCTCTCTACACCTTCTGGGCACACTTCCCCAGGGATTGGCTAGCGATCTATGAATATTCAAGCTTAGGATCTGCCTCTTCCAGCCCACTACATTGTAGAAACGACTAAAAGGCAGGGAGAAGTACTGGGGCCTGCAGCTTGTGAGGCCCAGAACTCAGAAAAATAATCACTCTGCTCCACTGGTTACAGAGGAGCCAAAAAACAAAAACTTACCTCAACCTCACACGCAACCTAACCAACGGGGGTGCTACACCTAGATTTATGTTAAGTCTAAAGGCTAACTTGAGGCCCTACAATCACAGGTTGTCCTTGGTTTCCCAGGTTTTAAGTTGCATTAAACCCCAAAACAAAATGCAATATATTGCAGCTTACCAATCAATACATTTAATGGCTGCATTTGTTTTCTTTTTTTAAAGGGGAGGCCCAGCTGAAATTTTTTTTTTTAAAGTCAGCAGCTACAAACTCTGTAGCTGCTGACTTTTAATAAGCACACTTACCTGTCCAAGGTGCCCATGATGTCAGCAGCCCGAGGCCGATCCATCCATCGAAGCGCTGCCATTCAAACTAAGGGAAACAGGCAGTGGAGCCTTGCGACTTCACTGCCCGTTTCCTACTGCGCATGCGCGAGTTGCGCGGTGCTTTGTGAATGAACAGCTGTGTTCTGGGAAACACACCGTTCACAGAACACATCGCGCCCCATTCCCCAGAAGACACGAGGAGGAGAAGAATGAAGATCACTGCGGAGTCGGAAGTGGCAGATTAGGACGATCTGCCTAGCAACAGCCATTTCTGGTAAGTAAAAAAATATTTTATTTTTTTTTCTGATATTTAGGAGCATTTTTATGTAATTTTTTTTTTTTTTTTAGGGTGGACCTCCGCTTTAAGCTTTTTCCCCTTATTTTACCCAGTAATCTGGCCAGTAGCAAACCTCCTGTCTTAGGGTGTCTGTATTCTGAATGAAGTGGTAAAGCGGACACCTTTGGACAGCAGCAGTATCAGTGTGAGAGGGTAGTGTTAAACTAGCAGGTTTAGATGGATTTGTCTAACGAATTGAAGCTGAACTCCAGCAGTTTTTTGTTAACTTTTAGGATAAAGGTTTTAAAAGCTGACCCCCATCAGCGTTACATAGTTTGTCTCAACCCTCTAACCACTACTATGTCTGGACAGCTTGGTCTGTTAAAGTAAGTTGAGAAATAACTGACTTACTAGCTGGCTCAGCAGGTGAATATAAGGGAAAAAAGCCCCCCCCCCCCCCCCCAAAAGAGATAAATCTACTGCAGCGATCACCTTAAAGAATTGTTGATATAAAAGCTAATAGGTTTTCCTTTTAATACCTCTTTAACAAAGGTGAGTATCTTTCAGCCCATAAGACTGAGGGCATGCTGTGGCAGAAAAGAAGTACTGCAGAAGTTAGCTCCGGATTGAAGATGGGTATTACAGCCAGAGCTGTTTTTTTTTTTTTTGTTTTTTTTTAATTAGCTGGGGAACCATTTAAAAAAGCCTGGGGTTAGGCTTTAGGATCAATTGTATGCTCACAGTTGACACTGCCAGATGCCACAGAAAGAGGTCCCGGGGGGGGGGGGGTGAAGAGATTGGGCTTTGGGGGCTATGGGTAGGAGGACCATCAGAATATTACTGTAGGCCACATGAGTTAATTAATTACACTCCTGATGTAGAATATGTGTTTTTAAACAGAGTAACTGCCCAACCCTCTTATCTCTGTTGGTTGGTGGCTGTTAAAGTTGGGAGGACAAAAGTCTGATTAGTGCTTTTGGTCCGAAAATGCGACCGTGTGTATGCTCCATCTGACTTTTGCTGGCGGAATTCCAGCCAGCAAAAGATTGAGATCATGTTCTCAATTTTTCGGTCGGAAAAAGTTCAGATCGGAAATTCCGATCGTCTGTACCAATGCCGACGCGCACAATTCCTACGCATGCTCGGAAACAATTTGACGCATGCTCGAAAACATTGAACTTAATTTTCTCGGCTTGTCGTAGTGTTGTACGTCACCGCGTTCTTGACGGTCGAAAGTTCAGCAAACTTTTGCGTGATCACATGTATGCAAGCCAAGCTTGAGCGGAATTCCGTCGGAAAAGCCATCCAAGATTTTTCCGACGGAAATTCTGCTCGTGTGTACACGGCATTAGGCATTGTGGCGAGAGTCTAGACTTGCCGAGATAGTCGAGATACTAGCTACTACTAGCACATCAGTTTAATCCACCACATATTACTAATATACAGTACAGATACTCCTCATTTAATGACTTACCTGTTTAACGACGGACTTACGACCAGCTCTCCCCACCAAAACGACGCGCTATACATCATGGTATTGTACAGTACAGTACAGAATTTTCATTTGTGTTCTGTACTTATGCAAATTAAATCAACGTTATTGAGCTGGGGTTTTGTGTTTATGTTTTTCACAATACAGTACCGTCCAGTAGTTAAGAATACTTAAAAAATTGATTACTTGTGACTCCTCGTTTAACAACAAATTCATTTAACGACCTGGTCGTTAAGTGAGGAGTACCTGTATATATCTATCACCTATCCTGTCCACCTTTAAGCGATCCTTGAAAACTCATTAATTCAGGAGGAAAGCCAACCTCCACCTAAAAACTGTACTTCAGCCATCTCCATCAGATAATTCCCCACAGCTATTATTTTTTGTACCACCTCCCCCTCCCTTTGGATTGTAAGCTCCGATGAGCAAGGCCCTCCTAATTCTTTTGTATTGAACTGTACTGTAACCATACTGTCTACCTTTATATTGTAAAACTCTGTTTCAAACTGCTGACGCTATATAAAACCTGTATTATAATGATAATAATATAAAAATCATAACAAAATACAGGCACTATACACATAGATTAATGCTTGCAGTGATAATTATATCTCAAAGATACAATCCATTTATCTCATTTCTAAAAATTCTAAAAAAAGCTTTAAAAAATGAATTTGTTTACCTAAAGTGAAAGTTTCGTGAAAATTCTGCAATGTAAAATCAAGCCATTCTCCACTTAATGCTCCTTCTTTAGGGTGATAGTATGTTTTGTAATAATCTAAAGGGTCAAACTCATCAATGTAGGTTTGAGATGATGAGAATGGAGTCTCCATGCTGATCTGCTCTCCAGGAAAGTCAAGGTAGCTCAATTCTGCAGCTGGACTGTTACTGGATGGGAAATAAAATCTATTGCATATATGTGAAATTTAAGTAGAAAGCACTGTTATCAGTATGAAAGGTGAAGGACAAACATTATTTGCCCTTGCGAAAGTCATCACTGATGCAATGTCATCACTGATCCAATGCACTGGGGTGAAGTCAGGCAATGCCTGATAGTGTAGAGAGAACTTTGAGACATAGCCAGGCATGGGGAGCAATGCTTTTGCTACAGTAGCCGATCAATTGCAGAGCTCTGTCAGAGATTTCTACCACATTCTTGTGTGTGTACAGCCATTGTTCTTGTGATCCAGTCTGCCCTGATTTCTGTAAGTGCAACTTGTAATAAAACTGTTTTACAAAATGGTATCATCCTATGTGAGGTTGTGCTTTGTTTCCTTCCAGTAAGGCCAGGAGTGAGAGAAATAAAATGAAAAGGATAGTGAAGGGCGGCATTACAAGGTAATAAGGGTTAGCAACTATGGGGTTAAGGAAGTGTAGGTGGAGAAATGGGGAGAGTTTGTATTGGCCAGGAGCAACAGGATGAGGAGGGGCTTGGTAGTTGATTTAAGGGGGAGGTGGGGTCTCCCAGGCATCAGTGAAGGGACAGGTGACAAAGCAGGCAGTTTCCACGCTGCTGCTTGTCACAGCTACAGCAGCTGCAGCATCCAAGGGGCCTGAGTGGCTGCAAAGCCAGGTAGCAGCCCTGTTGGAGGACCAGGCATCCGGGTCAGCTGCGGGGGGGGGGTGGGACATTCCACGCCCTTGGCGGTCTAGGGCACAGGGGCATTTTTTTGCCCGGATCCTCCCCATGAGCTTTGCGCCATAATAGGAGCCCCATACGGGACCCGTCAGGCCCACCAGTGAAGCACCCACCGGCTTCCGCGGGTGGTGGGCTGGGCGTAATCCTTGTCGGAGGTGGAGCTCGGCTGGCGGGGAGTCAGGTAGAGTACGCACACCTCCTCCACCCCCCGGCGGCACTGTCCGGAGCCTGCGGACTTCTCCCCCTCTGACGTATCAGGACGGGGGAGTCTATTTACTTGACGTAACATCATCTTTTATATTTTAACAAAAATTTGATAATATGTTGTGTTTGTGCATTTTTTCCCAAAAAATTTTGTTTGAAAAACCCATGCATAAATACCATGTGACAAAGATTGCAACATCCACCATTTTTTTCTCAAGGGCCTCTGCTTAAAAAAATATTATGTTTGGGGGCTCATAGTGATTTTCAAGAAAATAAAAATTTGGATTTTTACATGTATGACAGTGTTGTCTTATGAGTTTATGTGAAATGTCCATTAATAGCTGTAAAATATTGTAATCATGAATATATTTAATTTAGCTTGTATCTATGGAGGGGCGTGTAACATAGCTTCACAGAAGTGTCTGTTAGACAGACAATTTGGTGCCTAAGCTTGTGTATACAAACAATGGGACCCAAACTTCATTGTTCTACACATACTCACTTCAAAGGATCCCATGTTTGAATATGCAATGAGGGACCGTGACCAGCCCATCATGTATACTTAATTTCCCTGAAAATGTAATCTACATACAAGGTTAAGGTTCCTGCTCAAAATAGTCTGTGACAAGGATTTGCATTAAAGGGGGCTGACTTATGCAAAGTATAGGGATTGGAGATGTAGCCAGTCCTTACCCAGGATTAGAGAGGCCCACCAATCAGAGCCACGCCATGCCAACCAATGAGGCATCAGCCTGTAATAATATACACAGACTAGATGGGAGGGAAACACACACTCTCCGAAGGAGCGGTCACCCGGATGGAACCTTTGTGGGTCATAGCTTGGTAACTATTGGAAGAACTAAATATGTTTATCTTATGTCTTTTCTGTCCTACTGTTTGTAGATAAATGTTTTAAGGAATATACTCTGTATTCCTTCATGTAATCCATGATTTTTACCCTTTTCCTGTACAATTAGATAGATTGCTGTGTACTAGTCTAGGCCTACTTTACTATATACCAATACAGTTTTGTTATTGTGTTAAAGCTTTCACTCGTGGTTAAAGAACTCTCATTTAACCCAAATTATATCTGAGAGATATTAAATCTTAAATCTAGTAAATGGGTAACAACAGGAATGTCAGAATTGGCCTGGGAGTCAAGTGGTTAAACTCTTTGTGCAACTAATTTTTCAGCTGTCGTTTGTGCACTTATTGAAGTTGACATTTAGTGTCACCGCCTTAGTACATTTATGAGGAGATTTACTGTGACTGTAAATCCATTTTTTTGCACATGTTTTATATTTATTATTGTATATTGCATTTTTGTTAAATTACATTATGATATTATTGCACAGCTTATAACCATTGCACCATGTATATTAACCACTTCAACACCGCCCGCCGTCATATGACGCCCACAAGGTGGATCTACCATCCTGGGTGGGCGTCATATGACGTCCTCGGATTCCCGGCCGCCTGGGGGGGGGGGGGGGGGGGGGGGGCCCGCGGCATCGCTCGGGACCCGGTGCGAGTGCCCGGCGGCCGCGATGTCCGCCGGGCACCCGCGATTGCCCGTTAAAACAACGGGACCGGGCGGGAACGTGGAGCTGTGTGTTAAAAAACACAGCCCCACGTCCTGTCAGTGCAGAGGAGACCGATCATGTGATCCCAGTACGGAGGAACACATGATCGGTCTCCTCCCCTTAAGTCCCCTCCCCCTACAGTTAGAATCACGTCTATTAGGGAACACATTAACCCCTCCAGCGCCCTCTAGTGTTAACCCCTTCCCTGCCAGTCACATTTACACAGTAATCACTGCAATTTTATAGCAACGATCGCTGTGTAAATGTGAATGGTTCCAAAAATGTGTCAAAAGTGTCCGAAGTGTCCGCCGCAATGTCGCAGTCACGAAAAAAAATCGCAGATCCCCGCCATTACTAGTAAAAAAAAAAAAAAAAATTCAATAAATCTATCCCCTATTTTGTAGACGCTATAACTTTTGCGCAAACCGATCAATATACGCTTATTGCGATTTTTTTTACCAAAAATATGTAGAAGAATACGTATCGGCCTAAACTGAGGAAAAAAATAGTTTTTTTTAAAAAAAATGGGATATTTATTATAGCAAAAAGTAAAAAATATTGTGTTTTTTTTCAAAATTGTCGCTCTTCTTTTGTTCATAGCGCAAAAAATAAAAACCGCAGGGGCGATCAAATACCACCAAAAGAAAGCTCTATTTGTGGGCAAAAAAGGACGTCAATTTTGTTTGGGTGTAACGTCGCACGACCGCGCAATTGTTAGTTAAAGCGACGCAGTGCCGAATCGCAAAAAGTGCTCTGGTAAGGAAGGGTGTTTAAAAGCCCTGTATTGAAGCGGTTAAGAAGGGGGTGTTAGATTTAGATACACAAAACAAATTGAAGCCAAACTCCAGCTTAAAAGCAGTTAGAACTACAGTTTTGTTCCTTTTGGGATAAAGTTTTTACATTAGTTAATAAAGGCTGATCTTTGTATGAACCACTTTAAGTGGTAAATGGTTTGTCTTAACCCTCTAGGTCAGAGTTTCACATGTCGGGTTCTGTGGATCCCTAGGGTTCCATAATTCACTATCGTGGTGGAGGAATATTCACCCAATGGTGGGTTCAGTGCGCAATGACAGTGAGTACTGCTAGGGCACACTGATACCCAATGCAGCCTGCCTGTGTCTACCAACGCAGCCTGCCTGTTTCCATCAATGCAGCCTGCCTGTGTCTACTAACGCAGCCTGCCTGTTTCCACCAATGCAGCCTGCCTGTGTCCACCAATGCAGTCTGCCTGTGTCCACCAATGCAGTCTGCCTGTTAACCCCCAATGCAGCCTACCTGTGTCTACCAATGTAGCCTGCCTTTGTCCACCAATGCAGCCTGCCTGTGACCACCAATGCAGCCTGCCTGTGACCACCAATGCAGCCTGCCTGTTAACCCCCAATGCAGTCTGCCTGTTAACCCCCAATGCAGCCTACCTGTGTCTACCATTGTAGCCTGCCTTTGTCCACCAATGCAGCCTGCCTGTGCCCACCAATGCAGTCTGCCTGTGTGCACTGTGTACCAATGCAGGCTGCCTGTGCCCAACAACGCAGCCTGTGTCCATCAATGCAGCCTACCTGTGCAAACCTGTGATTGGTTTGCGCAAAAGCGTTATAGCGTCTACAAAATAGGGGTATAGATTTATGGCATCTATATTATTATAAATTTTTTACTAGTAATGGTCACGATCTGCGATTTTTAGCGGCACTGCAACATTGCGGTGGACAGATCCGACACTTTTGACACTTTATTGGGACCTTTGACATTTATACAGCGATCAGTGCTATAAATAGCCACTGATTATTGTGTAAATGTCATTGGCAGGGAGGGGGTTAACACTAGGGGGCGATCGAGGGGTTAAATGTGTTCCCTCAGCATGTTCTAACTGTAGAAGGGGTGGGCTACCATGGACATGACAGATCACTGTTCATGATTACTAGGAACAGTAGATCTCTAACATGTCCCCTGTCAGAACGGGGAATCGCCTTGTTTACAAAGGTAGTTCCCCGTTCTGCCTCTGTAATAGGCGATCGTGGGTCGCCGGCTGACATTGAGTCCGCCCTATCCACAGGCACCCTACCGTAGCGGGCGCGGGCGTGAGCCCGCTGTCGCGCCTGCGCAAACTGACTTACAGCTTTGGCAATTTGCGCAGGAGAGACGACCTGTATAATGACGGCGACTGGTAGGCTAGTGGTTAAAAGTATTTACATGGATAGATGGTGGCAATACTGGAAGAAAAGCATAGCATAAAAGATGTACATAATCAGTGATATTTGTTGACATTTTTTATTATGAATTACAGTTTTTAACATTTATATTGAAAATAAGTAAATGTCAATACTTTTAGAAATAGTACATGAGCTATCATGGTGTCCCTTAAAGCCCTACTGTATTAAGATCCATTTGTGTCATTATTTGGGGATGTGAATACTGTTATGCCGCGTACACACGATCGCACATTCCGACAACAAAATCCATGTTTTTTTTCAGACGGATGTTGGCTCAAATTTGTCTTGCATACACACGGTCATACAAATGTTGTCGAAATTTCAAGAACGCGGTGACGTACAACACGTACGACGAGCCGAGAAAAATGAAGTTCAATAGCCAGTGCGGATCCTATGCTTGATTCCAGGCATGCGTCGAATTTTGTGCGTCAGAATTGTGTACACATGATCGGAATTTCCGACAACGGATTTTGTTGTCGGAAAATTTGAGATCCAGCTCTCAAATTTTGTTTGTCGGAAATTCCGACGGAAAAAGGCTGATGGAGTCTAAGCACGGTCGGAACTTCCGACAACAAGCTCCCATCGAACATTTTTTGTTGGAAATTCCGACCGTGTGTACGCGGCATTAGATGTTGAACTGATAAACCAAATCTATGAGTTAGCGATATTCAGCATGAAACACCCTAGAAATCTTGCTGCCCCATATGTACCCTGTTTTAACACAATAAAGAAGTTATGCTCTCTCATGTCTACATACAGTAAGCTGTTTCCTATATATTCCTCAGTGGTGAGCTGTACAGGCATCTAGCCAGGGGCGGACTGACAACTCATGGGGCCCCGGGCAATAGAAGATTATGGGGCCCCCAGGCAATCAGAGATTATGGGGCCACACAGTATACACACACAGTATACAATTACACAGTATACACAGACATGTTTCTATTGGCTGAGAAGGTACCGGAGAGGCGGGGCAGCTATAATCTCTGGATTTTTAGACTAAAAGGACGTCGGTAAGGGACATTTCAGAGACAGATGTAAAAAAAAAACCACAGATTTTTACACACTGTCCCTAGTTTTACTGAGGCTGGCAACCCTGGTGGGGCCCCCTAGTGGCCCGGGGCCCTCGGGCAGTGCCCGTGTTGCTGAATGGTCAGTCCGCCCCTGCATCTAGCTATGGATTGTGGAATGTGGGCCAACCTGGAGCGGTTTTAATGCTTTTTAGCATTTTTAAAATAATTTTAATGGAATTTAAAAAAAATATATTAATACATTTACACTTGTCAAAGCATTTAATTGATCTATGTAGCTTCCCTAGCTTTGCTGATTATACCATACATTTGGAAAGCAAAAGGAGAAATTGCTTATTTGGACCTGGGTATACAGTATGTACCATACTTCATAAGGTAGTTTTCCCTATGAGCATGGCTTACGGGCATGGATACAGTAATAGCCATTCTCATCAGTCAAGTCCAAACTTAGCTTTTCACTTAATGGAATGGTTTTTATTTTCACAATTTCATAGCCAGCATCCCTATATGCCTTCTCAACTTCTTCCTTAGTAATGGCCAGACAGTAGAATCTCTTTTTTCCAACATAGTAGTAGGAACAGTTAAGCACACTCTGAATTACTATGTGACCCCCTGGTTTAATGAGGGCTTTAAGATTCCTCAAAGCATTGGTGAAAGTTTCCACATCTTTGCAGGGCGTTTCTAAACAGAGGCAACTAATAATACAATCGGCTTGTGGCATCTTCACCGGTTCAAATGGGTTCTTCTTCAGAGCATCACATGCCAGAACCTTTGTCACTGTTCTCCTCAGTTTTTCTTCCTTCTTCTTACAGCTCTCATCGTCACTGAAAGAGGACAATATTTTTTTTTAATTAGAAACATTTTTTTTTATTAAACACATCACACATCTTCCAATGTACAAACATTACAGTGTAGAATAATTACATTTACAGATTTCAGTGGTCGTTGCACCTGTAGATTATCTAAGAGTATTACATAGGTTCACATTTCTTCAATCCTATGTATTTTACACTTAATACTAAAAAATTTCAACATATCAAAATCACCCTGTGGGACATTGCAAAAGTCTTGACATCACCAACTCTCTGGGACTCAGCCCAGGTGTGTCTAGCCACGGTGACCACAGCCATTCAAATCTACCTGGGCTCCCCCAGTGTTGGTAAATGTACCATTCCATAACAAGAGTGTTCCCCATGTGTGTTATCCACGAGGCGACTGTGGGTGGTAAGATCGACTTCCACCCCATCAAAATGAGTTTCCTGGCCTGTCTTGTCATGTTATTTGTGAGGGGATTTGGAGGGGTTAGATATTATGTTTAACGGATGGCTTAAGGGGCTGTGGGTTAGGTCCTTCACATGTCATGTGATCCTGACCATTTCCTCAGGTACCACATCCTCCAAAACTAAACCCTAATATACAGCAGATTGGGTCTAAGGGTACATTCATTTGAAACACTCGATTGAGTGTTCCAAAGACCACCCTCCAATAATGATAAAGCTTCTGGCATCACCATAGAAGGTGGATAAGATCCCCAGTGTGTTGCCTGCACCTACCACACAATCTATCTGCCAGTCTGCCCCTCTCGTGAAGCTTTTTCGGGGTGTAGTGTACCCCAAGAATAATATAAAATTGGGATACTTTTTGTGCCACATTCAGTGAGCAAGTAGATATAGATTGCAATGCCTCCTCCCATTGATCTCCCGTGAGTGGCCCCAGGTCTCCTTCTCACAGGGATACTGCCTTAGGCCCCTTTCACACTTGTGCGACTTCAAAGTCGCACAATTTTACCGCGATTTTGCCGCGATTCCCGGCTGCGATTTTGCTGCAATTTTTGCTGTGATTTCAAGGTGTAAGAGGCATAAAAATCGGACCAAAGTTGTGCAGGTACTACTTTGAAGTCGGAACTACTTGAAGTCGTACTAATATGAATGGCTGCCATTGGAAATCATGGGGAACAACTTGTCATGCTACTTTGCAGTCCCAAAACGTAGGACAAGTCGTATAAGTGTGAAAGGGGCCTAAATGTGAAAGGGGCCTTAATGGGATGCGTAGTGTGGTAGTGACCCTGTACAAAGTGCTTATTGTTGCTCAGAAGAACCCACCCCGGGGTAGGGCTCTCATGTAATCCTTGCTAGGCGCCCAACGAGGTGGTAAACATGGAGGATTTGATGACCACCTTGTCACATGACCCACCACCTACCCTACAAGTGTCCCTTCCAGCCAGCGCTTGTTAGCCCCAAATTTCAGCCACATTATCGCAATAACACAAAAGTCGCTGATCACTGGAATTACAAGTATAGCGTCTATACCTGTGCACATTTTTTACCAAAGACATGTAGCAGAGTACATTTTGGTCTATATTTATGAAGAAATTTGATTTTATTGGATATGTTTTATAACAGAAAGTAGAAAAGAAAATCATAATTTTTGGTCTGTTTTTTATGTAATAAAAAAAATGAAAAAGCCAGTAAAGATCAAAGACTAGCAAAAGAAAGCTCTATTTGTGTGAAAAAATGTATATATATAAATTTAATTTGGGTACTGTGTTGCATGACTGAGCCAGTAGCACAGTGCTGAATAGCAAAAGATGCCCTGGTCATGAAGGTAAAACTTTCCTGAGGTCAAGTGGTTAAAGCAGTCATAAACTCTTCTAAATGTTTTTATTTTAATAGGTCCCCAGGAGGTTTATGCCATATTGTGCTAGTACAGACATCCCAACCTGCAAAAACTCATTTCAGGGAGGTGGCACTCCGTGGTTTAATCGTCTGAGATGACTTGCATAGTGCAGAATGCAGTCATGTTAAATAGGGAATGTACAGTGCGGAGTGTACGGCAGTGGGAAGTATGTGCAGGAGAAGAGTGTGGAGTGTATGTAGGTGGGCATAATGTGCATGTGAGGAGTACGGAGTGTACAACGGTAGATAGTATGTGCAGGATGGTGTCAGTACGGCAGTGTTTCAATTTCGTTTTTTTGTATTATTTTTTTCATTTTTTCAAAATGCTTTTTGGGGGCAAGTGGATGGTGTCAGTAGGGCAGTGGACAGCATCAGAATTTATTTTATTTCTATAATTTTTTTACAATTTTTTTACAATTTTTTAAAATTAAATTTTTGTATTTTCACTTTTTTACAATGATCAGGTGTGGGGGGTAGTGGACAGTGTCTCCGTGCCCCGTCCCCTAATTATAATCTGCCCAAAGACAAAGAAGTGTCCCTATACATTTTTTTACAATGTTGGCAACTATGGGCACTCAGCAGGTGGGAGAGGCCAGGAGCAACGAAGAGGGACCCGAGAAGAGGAGGATCTGGGCTACTGGGATTGTAAAATGTAAATGTTGTGTAATCAGACTTGAAAAAAATAGCAAAAGGTGCATGGGGGTTTTTAGTGCAAGTTGGTAAGAAGGCATTCATTCATTCTTTCTCCATCAAGATGAGAAGGTCTAATAACGTCCTTACAGGATGTCTCCAATTTACAAACCGACCTCAATGTCTTATTGGCCGACTATGTGGCAGATGAGGTTTAATGTTGATAAATGTAAAGTTATGCACTTGGGGGCTAAGAATATGCATCATACATACTAGGGGGAGTACAACTGGGGGAATCAATGGTGGAGAAGGATCTGGGGGTTTTGGTAGATCATAAGCTCAATAATAGCATGCAATGCCAAGCTGCAGTTTCCAAAGCCAGCAAAGTCCTTTCTTGTATTATGAGAGGTATGGACTCCAGAGAGAGAGATATAATTTTACCCCTGTACAAATCATTAGTAAGACCTCATCTGGAATATGCAGTTCAGTTTTGGGCACCAGTTCTCAAAAAGGATATCGGGGAACTGGAGAAAATGCAGAGAAGGGCAACCAAACCGATAAGTGGCATGGAGGAACTCAGCTATGAGGAAAGATTAGAGGAACTGAATGTATTCTCTCTAGAGAAGAGGAGATTAAAGAGGAAGTAAAGCCTCCTCACAAAAAAAAAAAACGGAACCTGCAAGGCAAAGGCATAATGAGCTAGTATGCATAGCATACTAGCTCATTATGAATAACTTACCTGAGAACAAAGCCCCCGAAGCGGTCCTCATCCACGACCTTCTCCGGCGCCATCAATACCGGAGTGACTTCCCGCGCATGCGCAAGAAAGCGGCATATCGCAGTGAACTCGGCATGCGCAGTGCGCCTGCACGCCGCTGTCTATGGCGCATGCGCCGTAGACAGCGATGCCTCTTTTTTTCTAAATATCTCCTAAACCATGTAGGTTTAGGAGATATTTATTGGACCTACAGGTTAGCCTTAATCTAGGCTTACCTGTAGGCCAAAGTGGTTTGTAAGGGTTTACAACCACTTTAACCACTTCAGCCCCGGACCAATTGGCAGCCAAAGGACCAGGCCCCTTTTTGCGATTCGGCACTGCGTCGCTTTAACTGACAATTGCGCAGTCGTGCGACGTGGCTCCAAAACAAAATTGGCGTCCTTTTTTTCCCACAAATAGAGCTTTCTTTTTTGTGGTATTTGATCGCCCCTGCGGTTTTTATTTTTTGCGCTATAAACAAAAATAGAGCGACAATTTTGAAAAAAATGCAATATTTTTTGCTTTTTGCTATAATAAATATCCCCAAAAAATATATAAAAAAACATTTTTTTTTCATCAGTTTAGGCCGATACGTATTCTTCTACATATTTTTGGTAAAAAAAATCGCAATTAGCGATTATTGATTGGTTTGCGCAAAAGTTATAGCGTTTACAAAATAGGGGTTAGTTTTATAGCATTTTTATTAATATTTTTTTTTACTAGTAAAATCAGCGATTTTTATTGTGACTGCGACATTATGGCGGACACATCGGACATTTTTGACACATTTTTGGGACCATTGTCATTTATACAGAAATCAATGCTATTTAAATGCATTGATTTCTGTATAAATGACAGTTGCAGTGAAAGAGTTAACCACTAGGGGGAGGGGAGGGGTTATGGGCTCTGACGTGTGTTGTGTTTTTTTACATTAGGGGGCGGGGCTGACGTCTGACGTCATTGATTGGCTTTCCCGATGACCGGGAACAGCCAATCAATGACAGGCAGAGTAGGAAGCGCGGGGAGAGGTTTGTTTACACAAACCTCTCCCCGTTCTTCAGCTCCGTAACCCGATCGCGGGATACCAGCGGCGATCGGTCCGCTGGTCCCGCGGCCGGGGTCATGGAGCTCCCGACCGGGAGCATTTAAAGGGCCACATACCTGTACGTGGTTTTGCCTGCCCGTGCCATTCTGCTGACGTATATATGCAGTGGGCGGTCGGGAAGCGGTTAAGGGGGGATATGATCACCATGTATAAATATATAAGGGGTCATATAGTGAACTTGGTGTTGAGTCATTCAATTTACGGTCAACACTGAGGACAAGGGGACACTCTTTACGTCTAGAGGAAAAGAGATTTGATCTCCAAATACGGAAAGGTTTCTTCACAGTAAGAGTTTTGAAAATGTGGAATAGACTCCCTGCAGAGGTGGTTCTGGCAAGCTAAGTAGCTTGCTTTAAGAAAGGCCTGGATTCTTTCCTAAATGTACATAATATAACTGGGTACTATCATTTATAGGTAAAGTTGATCCAGGAAAAATCTGATTGCCTCTCTGGGATCAGGAAGGAATTATTTCCCCTGCTGTAGCAAATTGGATTCTGCTTTTCTGTTTTTTTTCCCCGCCTTCCTCTGGATTAACTGTGGTTATAGGATTGGTTATATGGGATTGTATGATATTTTTTATTATTTTTTTTTTATTTTTTTATGGTTGAACTAGATGGACTTGTGCCTTTTTTTAACCTGACTAACTATGTAACTATGTTACTACCTGACCATTACACTCACCTACCTTACCCCTACCCATTCACCTAAGGTCTACTCCCCCGCCATTTACCAAGCACTTTTACCTAGCGGGGGAAGTCCGGCTACCTTCTTCGTCGTCGCCGCCGTCTGGGGGTCTCGATCCGCCTTCGGGGGTCTTCTTCCGTCTTGGGGGTCTTCTCGCCGGACTCCTCCCCTCTCTTCTGCTCTTTTACCTAGCTCTTTCACGAGGGGAGGAGTCCGGCTACCTTCTTCGTCGTCGCCGCCGTCGTCGGTCTCGATCCGCCTTCGGGGGTCTTCCGGGGGTCTCTTCTGTTCTTGCGGCGGTCGTCGTCTTCCGCGCCGCCGGCGCCACCTTCTTCTTCTTCTTGTCCTTCTTGTTCTTCTTCTTCTTCCGATGTTGACCCGACGCTCTCTCTGCCCGGAATGCCTGTGCCGCTCTGCGCTCGGACTTATATAGGGACATGGACAACACAAGGGGGCGGGGGTCACCATGTGTCATGTGCATGTGACCCTGTCGCCCATGTCCCTATATAAGTCACAGTCCCAGGCATTCCGGGCAGAGAGAGCGTCGGGACAACATCGGAAGAAGAAGAAGAACAAGAAGGACAAGAATGAGGACAAGAAGAAGAAGGCGCCGGCGCCCAAGACCCCCGAAGTCGGATCGAGACCCCCAGACGGCGACACCGGGCAGAGAGAGCGTCGGGTCAACATCGGAAGAAGAAGAAGAACAAGAACATCACCTACCCGACACATGCACTTACCTACCTGGCCATTAAATTCACCTACCTGGCCATTACATTCACCTAGCTGACCATTACACTCACCTAACCGACACATGCACTCACCTAATTGGAAATCAGGAAGAACTCCGGACAGCCGCACACCGGGAAAATTAAAATTCAAAAAGGTTTATTTAAAAGCAGGAATCACTACAATCCAAAACACGACAAAAAGGGGGTACAGAGCTGACACGTTTCGCACTATGTCTAGTGCTTACTCATAGATGATAAACTCTCAAATGAATATCAAATATATATGGTTACAAAGTATGTATCACATGATTAAATGATAGAAAAAAGCTGTTGCAAACAGCTGAAGTCTAAAATTTATTGGATCTCAATAAGTGCTGCTGAGCTGACCTTTCAGATTGAGACTAACCAATTAAGAAAAACCGAACTAAATTCAGTAAAGAGTTGAATAAAAAGATATAAAACGTGATAAAAAATGAGTATATATGTTGTCCTGTATACACAAATATATATGTATACGTGAAAAATCTAAAAAAATACGTGAATTGAATTAAATCTAAATCTTAGTGAATTTTTTTTATATAAAAAAAAAAAAAGGAATGTGTGCCATGTGCAGGAATGGTGAAATGAGTGTTAAACGAAGAGCCATTATGCATAGGACATAAAGCCATTATGTGTGAATGTATTTATATTTATTCTCATTGTATAATATATGGATAGTGTAAATAAAAATGGGATAATAATAATTGAATAGCTTAACTAACTGAAAAGCCGTGCCTCTTTATTAAAAAGTGTGAGTGAAAAAAGTGAAAGAAGTTAATTGGCTGTGTATGTATAAATATAACCGATTATCCATGTTTAATGTATCCGTTGACCAAATTTCTTAAACAGAGCCAGCTGAACAACACATATGGAAATCCAAACAAGTGCATCAAAATTACAATTATATTATGATAGTAGTAAAACAGGTGCACAATGTGTTGTAAACTAACAGTGCTTCTTCTTTTTTATATAAAAAAAAATTCACTAAGATTTAGATTTAATTCAATTCACTTATTTTTTAGATTTTTCACGTATACATATATATTTGTGTATACAGGACAACATATATACTCATTTTTTATCACGTTTTATATCTTTTTATTCAACTCTTTACTGAATTTAGTTCGGTTTTTCTTAATTGGTTAGTCTCAATCTGAAAGGTCAGCTCAGCAGCACTTGTTGAGATCCAATTCATTTTAGACTTCAGCTGTTTGCAACAGCTTTTTTCTATCATTTAATCATGTGATACATACTTTGTAACCATATATATTTGATATTCATTTTAGAGTTTATCAGCTATGAGTAAGCACTAGACATAGTGCGAAATGCGTCAGCTCTGTACCCCCTTTTTGTCGTGTTTTGGATTGTAGTGATTCCTGCTTTTAAATAAATCTTTTTGAATTTTAATTTTCCCGGTGTGCGGCTGTCCGGAGTTAGTCCTGATTTCCAATTTGCTGTGCTATTAGCCAGCACCTGGGGCTCCCACACAGGAGAAGGAGCATTCGCTCAGAAGGATAGTCCTCTGTTTCTATCAACAAAAAAACATGCACTCACCTACTTGACACATGCACTCACCTACCTGACACATACTTCCTGCACTACTCACATCCCCATCCCCCCACACACAGTACAATGTAGATCGGAGGACCCATCCTACTCCTTACCTTTCCATGGCTTCATCGTCCAGCTCTCTCCGGCAGTATTGTAGGAATCCCTGCCATCCAGCTGCTCCTCAATATTCCTGCCACCGGGAGGTCAGCTAGCAGCCACTGCACCTCTCGTCATGGCCATGGATGATCTGCTCCCAGTACCGCCCCTCCTCCTCTGCTTTTTCACAGGCTGCACCAGAGGGACAGACTGAACCAAAGTCATCCTGGAGCAGGGGGAGCTGGAATATGGTGCCTGCAGAAAGGAATACCCGAATGCCTTACTGTAGGTGTAGGGGGTCTGGGGGAGGCAATAAGCTGCAGAACAGAGTCGGGACGGTGGAGGAAGATTTTTACACCCCCCCCCCTAAACATTGCACATGGGACAAGATGACTGGCTGCCAAAGTCACTGGCACTGATGCAAGTGACTGCCTGGCTGGGGTATTCCCCTGGCGTGCCGACAGAGAAGGCTTGGCATGCCAGCTGTGGCACGCATGCCATAGGTTCACCATCACTGGTCTAGATTATAGTCTAGGGTGAATGGGACTCTGAAGGCTGCTGTTCGTTGGGATATTTACTCCGTTGGATTTTGTCATCTGTTGCAAGTATCTTGTGAACTTTGTTCTGTGCTGGGAGTTAATAAATGCATTCTCTGGAAGAACTGGGTTGCTGTTGAAATGACTCGCATTATAGTAATAATTCATTAATCTTCATCATCCCACTACTACATCACTACAATTTAAAGAGAGAGATAGAACTTACACAGGTACAATATCTTAGGCAAACCTACCACACTTGTAACTTACCTATTACCTTCTAGTTCACACACCATCTTGACAATTGGAGTCCAGTCAAACGCATCGGGATCCTTCCTCAGCCACTTCTCTACCTCTGCTCGGTTATTCTCTACAAAGTCAGAACTGATGATATTGTTGAAAACTTTACAAGCAGAGAGAAGCTGATAAATTGTGGGTCCACCTCCAAAGTCAATTAGTACATCTCCTTTAACACCACCTTAGGGGGGAAAAAAAACAAACAATAGATTTTTCATTTCTAAGTCTAAATGAGACAAGACAAAATCAAATTTATTCTGATAACAATTTGTATAGTAGATAAAATACTTGAAGGTGTGAGGTGGTCAGTTAGGGCTTGTGTAGTAAACTGGGAATCAGTATACTGTATGTGAACCCTTACCTTTATAAAACAACAAAAAAAAAATGGTTGTGTATATAGGAAAAAAAACATATTCTAAATATCTTTTTTTTTATAAGTGATCACATAGTCTCTGTATTCAACTGCAAAGGGGCTTGGAGAGGTGAGGGTGGAAAAACAGCAATACGCTGATCGTCCCAGTGAATGGCTGTGCAGGGAAGTGTGTCAACACATGTCTAATCTTTGGAGAATAGGCAGTTATACGCATTCCTTTCTTTACGCTCATAGCGTGAGGAGAAGACAGCCAATAACTGGCTTCTGTTAAAGGGACATCTACACTGATAATCAGGGCACTGATTATCAGTGTCCTGACTATCAGTGCAGTCCAAAAATGACTCACGAGTACTGCCTATTAGTGCCCACCAGTGCTGCCAATCAGTGCTCATTAGTGTGGCCAATCAGTGCCCATCAGTGCCTCCTCATCAGTGTCACCTATCAGTGCTGCCTATCAGTGCCCATCAGTGCCACCTATCAGTCAAGCCTAATCAGTGCCTATCAGTGCAGCCTATCAGTGTCCATTAGTGCAGCCTAATCAGCACACATTAGTGAAGGATGAAAACAATAGCACAGCAGGGAGTATTTCCCCAACTGCCTCCTTTGTGTGGATGGGGAAATCCGTTCTTTTTTTTGTGATCAGCCCAAAATAGCAATTGAAAAAAACAGACTTGGTTATTGCAGTGTAAAATTGTATCAGTGATCTTGAGGCAGATTGAACAACCTGTGAAGATGTAGGAACATCCTTTTGCCGGTCTTTTTGGAAGGTCGTGTTGATGTTGGATGTTTTATTCAGGTACTTGGAAATTATAGATCCCAGAATGTCTCCACGGTTGACACAGTACTGTTGAGTATGGTGAGAGTGGACACTGTGGGGGACTTCTCCTGCAATCCATTATCATCGACATGGTTTTGAGTGTGTTTAGCTTTGGCTGTTACAACTGCACCATTGGGCCAGCAGTTCTATTTTATGCCTGTATGCTGACCCATCACCATCTCAGATGAGACCAAAGACGGTTGTGCCATCTGCATGTTTTACCAATTTCACAGAAGAATTCCTTAAGGTGCAGTTGTTGTTAAAGTGTAGTGGAGTGAGCATGCATCCTTGGAAAAAAACAGCACTGACTATCCGGATGCTGGATGATTTTTCCCAGCCTTGCCTGCTGCTTCCTGCCTGTCAAGAAATTGGTAATGCGCTGGCAGATAGAGGTGGACATAGAAAGCTGGGTGAATTTGGGGTGGATAGTTGTTGAGTTTGGAGTGGAAAAGTGTTAAATGCCAAATTCAAAACGACAAACATGATCTACGGTATCACCGGATCGGCTGAGAGAAACTGGTACCGTATGTCAGTTCTTTAAAATTCATCCAAATCCCTCAGTGACGCTCAAGTGTAACTTACAAGTCTGTGGCAGAGACTTTATCGAGCACCCCACCGGTTGCTAGGCCTAGTGAGAGAGGTCCAGTGATGTAAGTAACTGAGTTAAAATAAACTGAGTTACCTAACGCAGTTACTTTAGAGGGTAACGAGTAATCTAACTGATTACTTTTCCCCTCATGGTAACTCAGTTCCCATTACTTTGGCTCAGTTACCCCAATTACATCTACCGCCACTAGATGGCAGTAGTGTAATTCCGGGTCCTGCCGAAAAAATTCCCCCGCCGGATAAGGACCCCCTGTACTGCGCAGGCGCAGGGTTTGCGCAGTACGAAGGACTACGGAGCTTCCGAAAATTGCCAAACCTAAACAGCTCTGAGTGAACTCTACACCGCGCAGGCGCAGTTAACATGTAATTGTACGAGGCGATGCCGCACGCTCCTGATGCTTGTGCTACTCTGCAAGGGGTGTCTATCGTGTAAGTAAGGGGCGGGTCTAGCATTACTGTAACCAAGGGGCGCATTTATTATTATTGTTATATATCGAGCTCTGCCCATTAATTTAACATTCGCCCTCTTCTGTAGCCATCCACCCCTTACACGATATAATAATAATAATAGACCCGCCCCTTGCTTACACGATATAACAGATCTGCCCCCTGGTTAGAGTAATAATAGAGCAGGCCCTTGGTTACACGATATATAACAATAATAATAAATGCGCCCCTTGCTTACAGTAATACTAGACCCGCCCCCTTAGTTACACGTATAGAATATTTTAAAAAAAAGTCCCAGTTACTTTGCTGCGTAACTAATTACTTTTCCAATGTAGAAACTGAGTTACTAACGCAATTACTTTTTGGGAGAAGTAATTTGTAGCTTAACTAATTACTTTTTTAAAGTAAGATGACCAACACTGGAGAGGTCTATCCAGGGGTTGTTGAATCCAGTTTGTGGAACAGTTTTATCCTCTGGATTCTGCTAATATTTTCACCCTGCAATTTAAGTACCTGAACTCACCCCTAACCCTCTACCCTGTATCGAGAGACTTTGTCTTTTTTTCTAAATAAATAACCCAAAAGAGGATTCAGTGTCAGTTTCAACATTCTTTGGGCCACTTTCCACGGGATCCCCAAGACGGAGAAGCAAGCGGGTGAGGTAACGGTAAGCCCAAATAAAACCAGCAGCTCCTTCGGGGGTCAGTGCTACATTACATTGGATGCATGTACTGTTATTAATCCTTTCCTATAAAGCTTGTATTATTTCCATATTGGTGTGCATCTATATACTTATGGTTATTGTTATATGCTGGGTACAGTAGCCCCTCTGCTCCCAATTATTTTGATTAGATTATTGGTTAATTTCCCAGGAAGGGAATCTCCTCTGTTTACAGGCCCTGTCCTGGGTGGAGAGACTGCCAACTTTATCATCAAACCCTCTCTTGCACTTAGCGAAGGTTCTCTTATTTACCTGTAGGTTTAGCGCTATGGGCTCCATTCACAAAATAAGATAACACATAGCGTTTTTCAAAAAGTTTTTTGGCATTTACCAAAATATCGCCAGAGTTACTGAACGAGTTAAGCCCACGTCCTTACCACAGGTTGTCACTAGCTGGTTGCTAACCAGTTGCCGACCGGGCCATAGCTGAATGATGGCTACAGCATGGCTGGATAACTCTGGGAGGCCATCACATGATGTCCTCCCAGAAATGCGCTCCATCGTCCATTTCATTTGAAATCATCTTTTTGTGGCGGGGGGGGGGGGGGCTTGTTTGTCCCTGAATGGCAGTTTGGAAATGTGGTCACCCTATCATACATGCCCAGCCATGCTCATCCATGATCACCTGTGCCCAGCCATGCTCTGCCGCGTTTATTCATGCCCAGCCATGATCATCCGTGTCCAGCCATGCCCACCTGTGCCCAGCTATGCTCATCCGTGCCCAGCCATGCTCATCCAAGCCATCTGGGCTCATCAATGCCTAGCCATGCTCATCCAAAGCCCAGCAATGCCCAGCCATGCTTATATGGGCCCAGCCATGCCCATCCGTGCCCTGCCATGCTCATCCATGCCCAACCGTGCTCATCCATGTGCAGCCATGCCCATCCCTGCCATCCCACTGACAGATGATTACTCATCGGTTCTTAAGGACACAGCGGCTCTCCGCTTTTTAACAACCAGGTCGCTCCTTAACAACAGCCGGCCGCAATGCCCGCTGGCCACTCGAGATCGCTCCACAGAGAGCCAGAACGGGAATCTGTCAATGTAAAACAGATCCCTGTTCTGTCAGGGGAGTACAGAGTGATCAGGGCCGGTGCTACCACTAGGCAAACTAGGCAGCCGCCTAGGGCGCCCTGATGCCTAGGGCACCCGGCCACTGGTGTTCCTACTCTCTTCTCTCTGAGGCAAGCAACTAAGTCTCAGCATCAGCAGGCAGCCGAAGCTCCATTCACACATTGTGTCAGAGGTGCAGTGGCAGGGGAGGACCGTGTCTGTGTCCTGACTCCCGAATGAATGGAAGCAAGCAAACATTCATTGATGGGCACTGGTAGGCTGCATTTGATGGGCGCTGGTGAGGCTGCATTTGAGGGGCGCTGGTAGGCTGCATTGATGGGTGCTGGTAGGCTGCATTGATGGGTGCTGGTGAGGCTGCATTGATGGGCGCTGGTGAGGCTGCATTTGATTGGTGCTGGTGAGGCTGCATTTGAATGGTGCTGGTGATGCTGCATTTAAAGGGCACTGGTAGGCTGCATTTGAGGGGCGCTGGTGAAGCTGTATTGATGGGCTCTGGTAGGCTGCATTTGATGGGCGCTGGTAGGCTGCATTTGATGGGCGCTGGTAGGCTGCATTGATGGGCGCTGGTGAGGCTGCATTGATGGGTGCTGGTGAGGCTTCATTTGATGGGCACTGATGAGGCTGAATTGATGGGCGCTGGTGAGGCTGCATTAGATTGCTGTTGGTAGGCTGCATTTGATGGGCACTGGTGAGGCTGCATTTGATGGGCGCTGGTGAGGCTGCATTTGATGGGCGCTGGTAGGCTGCATTGATGGGCGCTGGTGAGGCTGCATTGATGGGTGCTGGTGAGGCTTCATTTGATGGGCACTGATGAGGCTGAATTGATGGGCGCTGGTGAGGCTGCATTCGATTGCTGTTGGTAGGCTGCATTTGATGGGCACTGGTGAGGCTGCATTTGATGGGCGCTGGTGAGGCTGAATTTGATGGGCGCTGATGGGCTGCATTTAATGGGCGCTGGTGAGGCTGCATTTCATGGGCGTTTCCTTAAAAAGGTGGGGTATACATGGGCAGGGCAAATGGGGTGGAGTCAGGGGTGGAGCCAAGTGGGGGGTGGCAAAATTAGGTTTCGCCTAGGGTGTCAAAAATCCTTGCACCAGCCCTGAGAGTGATCGTCTGTTCCTTGTGATTAGGAACAGCGATCTCATTGTATTCCCAGTATTCCCCCCCACAGTTAGAAAACACCTCCCAGGAAACACATTTAACCCCTTGATCGCCCCATAGTGTTAACCCCTTCCCCGCCAGTGTCATTTATACAGTAATCAGTGCATATTTATAGCACTGATCACTGTATAAATGTCACTGGTCCCACAAAAGTGTCTGATCTGTTCGCTGCAATGCCGCAGTCCAGCTAAAAATCGCTGATCACTGCCATTACTAGTAAAAAAAATATAATAATAATAAAAAATTCCATAAATCTATTCTCTATTTTGTAGACGCTATAACTTTTGCCGAAACCAATCAATATACGCTTATTGCGATTTTTTTACATATAATAATTAGAAGAATACATATCGGCCTAAACTGATGAAGAAACTCTTTTTTTTTGGGATATTTATTATAGCAAAAAGTAGAAAATGTTGAGTTTCTTTTTTTTAATTGTCCGTCTTTTTTTGTTTATAGCACAAAAAGTAAAAACCGCAGAGGTGATCAAATATCACCAAATATCACAAAAAAAAAGCTCTTTTTGTGGGGAAAAAAAGGGGCATCAATTTTGTTTGGGTACAATGTCAAACAACCACGCAATTGTCAGTTAAAACGCAGTGTCGGATCGCAAAAAATGGCCTGGGGTAAATCCTTCTGGGGCTGAAGTGATTGTTAAGGATGCCGGCGGCTGCCAGTGGTGCCAGTTCCTTAAATATCGCATGCCAGGACTACAACATTATTCGCCACATTTTTTATTTATTTTTTCTTGGGAACTTTCGCTCCTGTTTTATGCAGTATTTACAAAGCTATCTTTGCTTTATGCGGTAAATACCGCATAATGCAATAGTGAATTGACATTTTCAGGATCGCATGCGGTAGTTGGGAAAGCGCCTAGTTCTGTGAATGGAGCCCAATATCCTGTTGGAGGGGGCTATTTGTTATAACCCCCTCCCCCCCAAAAGTGGGCAACAAATTTAAAGATTGGAACAATATACAGACATACACATAGATTAATGCTTGCAGGAATAATTATAGAAGAAAAAGGAAGATTGGTCGCACACCATGGAAGGAAGAACTTCTGTGTAATACTTGCTTTATTTTCACAGTGCCAAAGGACATAAACAGGATGTTAGAGGAACACTGGTATCGGTCTACCAATTTTCCTGTAACGTCCTGTTTACGTCCTTTGGCACTTTGAAAATAAATCATGTATTACACAGAAGTTCTTCGTTCCATTATGTGCCACTAGGGTTGCCACCTTTTCTTCAAGCCAAACCCGAACACTTTGGGTGCCCCAAGGAGAGTAGTAATGCAGTGCACATAGCGTGCCGCAGCAAGATGCAGTTGTGGCCAAATTTCTTTTGCTGGCATCATCACCCTGCCCTGCAGTGATGCCGAACCTGCTCCCAGACAGTTGCAGGTAGCTCCTGGATAGCAACAGATTTGTGTGTGACTATCTAGGTTACTTGGGGAGCCACAGCCCGGTCTGATTAACTGTGCCAGGGGTTTCAGTCCACCTGAAACACGGACACATGATTCAAAAACCAGACTGTTCTGGGTGAATCCTGGACAGGTGGCAACCCTATGTGCGACCAATCTTCCTTTTTATTCAATTACTATTGATGGTGGTGACCCGGGGGCCAGCACCCACTAGGAATTCCTTATCCACAGTCTGAGCGCTGTTACACTCTTTAGGGATAGTTATATCTGAAAAATACAATTTATCTAATTTCTAAAAATTGTAGAAAAAAAAAACAACATGAATACATCAATTATGCTTCTGAGCTTTGACTACAGCTTTTTTGTATCATATTCCCTGCAGCATTGAAAAAGGGTTGCCTCAATAAATACAAAAACGATAGGGTTAGGTACCATCATCCTATAATTATATAGTAGACAAAAAGGAATGGTGATCCAAGGGCTACTCCAAGTAGTGCCCTTGATCATCAATGGTGGCAAGGACTATTACGGTACCCAAATATACAACAGGAGTTGTTAAAAAAGTATAACATTTATAACCAAAATTTATAGAAACACGCTACAAATGATAATAACAACGATTACATAATCATTGAAACATTGAAGGCCCCCACAGATCTGTGGAGACAAAGTAGTAAGGGATTAGACGTAACCCTCGACAAGTTTTGCGGCCAACGCCGCTTCTTCAGGAGGCGTCACCCAAAAATCTATGAAAAAATACAGTCTCATAATTACAGTATCAAACAACAAATATTTATATACAACAAAAGATAAAACACATTACATTTGGAATTTTAATAAAAACGACTGCACGACTCACCAATGAAGGCCTGTAAGGCAAGTAAACGGCATATTCCCTGCAGCAGTAAAGCTCATAAATAAGCCATTTGTTTACCTGAAGTGAAAGCTTCATGAAAATTCTGCAATGCAAAATCAACCCATTCTCTGGCATATGTTTCTTGTTTGGGGTCATAGTATGCTTTGCAATAATCTAAAGCGCCAAACTCATCAATGTAGGTTTGAGGTGATGTGTATGGGGTGGTCTCCATGCTGATCTTCTCTCCAGAATAGTCAAGGTAGCTTGGGTCTAGTAAGTGCAGCTGGACTGTCACTGAACGGGAAATAAAATCCACTGTGATCAGTATGAAAGGTTAGATCAGGACAACCATCCTTCTCGACGAAATAATGATATCCCCCGAAAAGGGCGTCACTGATGGAATGCATTGGGAGGGGGGAACCAGCCGGTGCCTAATAGTGTGTAGAGGACCTTGAGAGGTGGCCAGGAATATGGAGCAATGCTTTTGCTTCAATGACCAGCCGACTGCAAACCTTTGTCAGAGATTTCTACCATGTTCTTGTGTACAGTCGTTGTTCATACGAGCCAGTCTGCCCTGATATTTGTAAGCGCAACGTGTGTTTTATATAAAGCCTTTTAACAAAATGGTATCACCCTATGTGAGGTTCTGATTTGTTTCTTTCCTGTGCTGCTATTATATCCGATGAATCCGGAGGGTCTCTCAGGGTGAGCACTGCAGCTGGACAAGCATACAGAATCAGTTTACACAGCAGCTATTTATATTCCAAGTGCTGTGTGCCAACCTTGTTTAAAGCGGTATTAAACCCAAAACAAAAATGTAATATATTGCAGCTTAACAACCATTAGATGTGGCTGCTGCATTCGTTTTTATTTAATTTTTTATGCTTTTTTTCTTCTGTTTTCATCTGGTAATCTATCCAGTGATCTGTTCTCATTTACAATGTATAATGTCGCGTACACACGACCGGACTTTTCGACAGCAAAGGTCCGACAGAACGAATCCGTCGGACAATTCGATCGTGTGTGAGCTCCATCAGACTTTTGCTGTCAGACTTTAGAAATAGAACATGTTTCAAATTTTTCCGCCGGAACTCCGCCGGACCCAGTTCCTATCGAAAAAATCCGCTCATCTGTGTGCTAGTCCGACGGACAAACAATGACGCTAGGGCAGCTATTGGCTACTGGCTACGAACTTCCTTATTCTAGTCCAGTCGTACGTCATCACGTTCGAATCCGTCGGACTTTAGTGTGATTGTGTGTGGCCAAGTCCGTTCATTCGGAAAGACCTAGTCCGTCGAAAAGTCTAGAGTGCCTACGCTCTGGATAAAAGAGCAACAGAGACACCTTTGGACAGCAGCATTGTCAGCCCGGGGGGAAAGTACTACTTAAAATAATTGAAGCCAAATCCCAGCTAGCACTTTTTAAAGAAGTACAGCCAAAGCTTGTTTGGCTGTTCTTATCCTGTGGATCACAGGAGGGCAGTTCATTTTGCACTCCTGTGACCCGTCTTTAGCAGACAATGGGCTAAAGTCCGCTGTCTGCTGACGTCACTCAGCCAGTCCAGGCTCAGGCAAGATCACGAAAATGGAGTCGGGATCCACCCAGATGCCTGAACCGGCACCCAGCTCAGCCTACCAGCGAGCTGCTGAGAGCCTGAGCCGGCTGCTCCTGCCCCCTCCGCAGCCCAGCGCTCCAGCTACGGGGGGGGGGGGGGTTTGGGCAGAGCAGAGAGTGGTGACTGACAGTCATCAGTTCTCTGCTCGGTGAGCTGTGAGAACCGAGCGACCGCTGGTGTTAGATCGCTTGGTTCTCAGTGTTATGCCTTGTACACATGGTCGGACATTCCGACCACAAAGTCCGTCAGATTTTTTCAGACGGATTTTGTCCGAAACTTGTGTTGCACACACACGGTCGGACAAAGCTGTCGGAAAATCCAATCGTTCCGAATGAGGTGACGTGCAAAATGAACGACGTAACTACGTAGAGGCCAGTAGCCGAAAGCTTTCATCTCCAAATTTCATCTGAGCATGCGTGGCACTTTGTGCGCTGGAATTCTCTACATACTATCGGAAAAAGTCTGATCGGATTTTGTTGTCGGAAAATTTTAGATCCTGCTCTCAAATTTTTTCCGTCGGAAGTTCCGACAGAAAAAGCCCACTAGAGCCCACACACGGTCGGATTTTCCAACAACATAATCTGACTTTTTCCATCGGAGTATCCGACCATGTGTACGGGGCATTAGAGTGTTAGGGGCGATGCTGCATCCACCTAGCTAAGTATAAATATGTAAAAACCCTGATACTCATACTTTCCTTTTAAGCAGTGACAGCAAATAGTTTTCTTCCTTTTGGGATAAAGGTTTTACATAAATAAAAGCTGATCATTGTAAGCACCCTTTTCTCACCTCGTCTTTCAGGACAGCACCTGAAGAGAGCGCAGCTCCACCCACTTCCCAGGAAACACTACAGTCATTTCTTTAAAGCCTGGACACTTCCACCATGGCCTCAGTTGTAGTGTTTCCTCCAGCCATGGTGGAGGCGCTGCAGTGGACCAGGGGTGTACTGCGCTCTCTCCAGGTAGAGAAGGGTTAGGGCATAGCTGGTGCTGTTTTTTTCTTGTCTGACGAGGTGAGAAAAGGGTGCTTACAATGATCAGCTTTTATTTATGTAAAACCTTTATCCCAAAAGGAAGAAAACTATTTGCTGTCACTGCTTAAAAGGAAAGTATGAAGCTGCCTCATGCTTGCCTACTATCCGGGTTTAAATTCCCTTATCCCTTGAATTTTTTGTCCCTTGCTTTGTCTCAATATCTTAGTGTGAAGTACTGCTACTAATGCTGCCCAGCTCTGCCCTATTGTGTACAGATGACTCACCTGCAAACCCTGTGTTTATATGTAAACTAGCGGCATTGATATGTAAAATCTAAAACTTGACCACGTGAAACCCATCACCACAGAGAGACAAGAGGCTTACCGGAAAGCCAGCGACCACCCTTATTCAGGGGGTCACAAAAAGCTGGTTGGATATCAAATCCGTTGGAGGGATGTCCTGATGTCCAAGGCGTTCCCCACCAGAGACCTCCACAGATGACGAGCGGTAGTCAAATCCAATCCGATAGTGTTTAATGCCAAAGTGCAAATATGCGAATATCCAAAAAAGCAAAAAAAAACTCCAATAGTGCGATATTGCCTTTAAAGTGCCTTAATTGAGGGTAATACAATGCTGCATACCCACAAACGGGTCATCCGATTAAAAATAGATAAAATTGGAATTCCAAACAGATAAAAATCCTACCAACATGTGAGGGCGATTGCGCATGCGCCAACACTCTAAATAATCCCTTGACAGAACAAAGGAGCACAGCCATTGGTTAGGCCAAACAATCCAAGGGAACTCATAAGGTACATGTAATGAGAGAGATGGAGAAGTATTTACCTCTTTGGCCGTTTGTACACCGCTCGTCTCCTCCTCAGACTGGCAATTGCAGTCTGCTGGACGGGACGAGCGGTCTATTTCAACAGGATCCCCGCCCTGCAAACAGCTGTTGTGAGTACAGTTGATTGCCAGGGGAAGGGGAAATGACAGGTACCTCGTAGAACCCGGCCCCCCGAGGGCTGCGCGCGCACCGGGTCCCGCGCACCAATCAATGGCTGCGCATTGTGACCCGGGCACGCCCACTGCTCCCGCCGGCACGTCAGGCTTCACCGACGAGCGACGTGCGCTCGCCGGGTGAAGCAATATGGAGTCCCGGCGTCGAGAAACGACGCCGGGAACTCCCACCATGCCGCCCGTCCATGCGAGAGTGGGCGGACGGCTGGGCGTGCCGGGCGGTCTCTCAGGACCACCCACATCCTGTACCACTGCCAAGTGTGTGCAAACTGATGGGTATAATGTTGTCTTGAAGCTCCTTCATCCACACACTGTGTAGCGATTCTTCAATGTATTGAGGGGGAAGCAAAGTTTAATGGAGAGAGAAACACGGAAATCAATTATACAGATTGCTCATAGCGGTTTTAGACATAAAGTTACAGAGTAACACATATTTGTATTTAGAGAATAGAATATATGAACTTATATATATACACAATTATTGGCATATATAGAATAAACAGAGAATATATATAGCAAGAGAGATACCATCACATGTTACATTACATGGGAGGAAGTGACTGGATGGTGTATATGTGGAATGCCTTAGCTGGTACTACAATAATACTCGTGCATACATCTATGATCTAATATCTAGCTTGGATTCCCTATACATTGCATACGCATAGTACAGAGATAAATTGACATTAATGCTATTTTCCCAACCTGTCCCTAACCAGGAACAGTATATAATCTCTATCTATAGCCAAAATATTTTTCTAGATATCTTATGAACTATGCGCATACAGATGCAGGGATCATATCATTGGATGCTCTATATTGTGTCTACACTATGCAGAGGTCAAAGGCAGAACACTACTGGAATAGCTGAGTTGAACGATGTATTATTCAAATATCAAGCGTACAGACACATGCACAGTAGAAAGTTTAATGTAGGAAAAAACAGGGAGGACCCAAATGTTTGATCCAGCAAGAAACACTAAAATTAAAGGGAAGAAAGGATGGTTGTATTGTATGTTATTCACAAACAGATATAGTGTATCTATTTCTCCATCCCTCCAGAGGAGAAACCCTCCAGGAATGGTTTAAACCAGATTGCCTCGTTGAGGCCTGGGGTTTGGGTCGCTTTGAGCTTAAAAATCCATCGTGCTTCCAATTGGAGGAGGGATTTATTCCAATCTCCTCCTCTCGGATTGGGATGGATGCCCATGATGAACTGCTTGTGCTGCCATCATGTGGTCGAAAATGAGAAAGCCGCATAAGCAAGGGCCTGCTCCTATGTATTGCCAATAGGTCTATACCAATATGGATTATCATTAAAAATGTCAACTTGGCATTCCCTATTAGAGTATGCAAAAATTAGCACTAAAAATAATCAATACCTTGTCCCTTTTGAAAAATAAAAATAAACAAATATAATATACAAATATGAAAATTGTTCAGTCAGAACAAAATTGCACTCATAATAACAGCCACAACTTAATGAAAAAGGGGGGCTCCAAATGTAAAACATTCAAACCACCAAATATACGACAGAGGAGGAAAAAGATCTTTGGCTTTAATTAATTCAGCAAGAAGAGCTTTGTGGGTGAAGACCTGGTCAGGCGATTCAGCCTCTAAGTCGAAGCTGTGTGGCCTACCCTTTTGAGGGGGATCTGGTGTTTGGTCCGGACTTTAAACGCTGTTCTGGACAGAACAGCAGATAAGAAAAAAGCCTTTCCAGCCAAGAAGAAAGTTGCACCGCAGCCTAATAAAAATTTTCATCCTTTTCACCAGACCCAGGACTCAACTGAAACAGGACATAAGAGACCTTGGAGGTCCCAGAGGGGTCGAGTTAGGACTGGGTTGTTGTTTCGTCCCCCCCAGCCAACCCACAAAGATCCAGTGATGGTCTCTTGACTGTGGGAGGAGAGCTGCAGTCTTTTCTCCTACAGTGGGAGGGGGCGACATCCAGTGCGTTTGTACTCAAAATAATCTCAGGGGGCTACACACTGGAGTTCTCCGAAAACCCGCCATCTCAATTTTATGTGAAGCAGCTCCTCAAAGATCAAAATAGATCTGTGGCGATGACATCAGTCTTGCAGGAATTTTTTTTCTAGAAAGTAATCATCCCAGTGCCCCGGGAAGAGGAAGGACTAGGGTGTTATTCACATGTTTTTCTAGTTAAAAAAAAACAGCCGGGAAAGTTCAGGTTAATACTGAATTTAAAGATCTTAAACAAGTCCATTCGATACAAAAAAAATTGTATGGACACGATTTATTGGGGTAAGCTTCTTCCCGCGGGGTGCTTCCTAGCCTCCATAGATCTCAGGGACGCTTACTTACATGTTCCCATAACACCAACATCACAGAAATATCTACGTCTGGCAATCAGAGCACTTTCAGTTCAAGCCCTCCCGTTCGGTTTCTCCTCTTCCCCAAGGATATTCACGAAGATCACAGGGGGAGCATTGGCACTGCTTAGGTTGGAGGGGGTCTCAGTAGTGCCTTAACTGGATGACCTCCTGTTATTTGCCAGCTCAAAAGACCTATTGTGCAGGGATTTGAAAAAAGTGCTAAGCCATTTAGAAAATTTGGGATGGCTTCTGAACAAGAAAAAATCAAACCTCTATCCTTGGCTGAGCGCTTGGCCATATGTTGTAGACACTGCAAGGTGGTAAAGCCGGCCGCAGTGGAAAAAAACAAGCAAGGCCTGGAGCGCAATAGGAGGCAGGCAAGGAAAGATGACATCACTGGCAAGGGACGTGTTTCACGAGCATACGGGCTGCAATGACGTAAAGGCCGCGCTCCTTCGTCAAGCTTCATCATATGGCCAAGCACTCAGCCAGCAGGAAGAGCCCCTGACGGACCTGATAATTATCCCTATTATGGATGTACTTTAATATACACGCCTATTGGTGACTTCCAAAATGTGAGTTACCTATTCATGTGATGTGTGAATAAATAGTTTTTACGTCTTTTACGTCTTATTATTATTATGGACTTTCCCCTGGTTTTTAAATGTTCATCCAATCTATATATATAATATATTTTTATATATACATATTGTCTGTATGCTATGGGTTTTATATACTGTATTTATTGGCGTATAACACGCACTTTTTCCCCCTTAAAATTGGGGGAAAGTCGTGGGTGCGTGTTATACACCGATACCCCCCAAAAAAATGACAAAAATGCCAAGCGCCGCTGAAAAATAGCGAGCGCTGCCGAAAAAACCCGAAGCGCGGCCGAAAAAGAACGAAGCGCCCCTGGAAAAAGCCGAGCAGACTCTGCTCTGCTCTGCTCGTAGTCCCGCCTCCCTGCGCTCGCTCCGGAAACAGCAGGGAGGCGGGACCACAAGCTTAGCCGTCCGAGTCGGCTCGGCTTTTTCCGGGGGCGCTTCGGTCTTTTTCAGCCGTGCTTCGGGTTTTTACGGCGGCGCACGCGACAGAGCGTCTCGGCGGCGGGAAATTTATACCCGGAAAAGACTGAAAATGACGCTGGCAAGCTACAATGGCACTGGGCAATGCTGAAATGACGCTGGGCAAGCTACAATGACACTGGGCAAGGCTGCAATGACGCTTAAATGTAAGTTGTTTTTTTTTCCCTAAACTTCCCTCCTAAAACTTTTTTTCCTTAAAATGCCCTCCTAAACTTGGGGTGCGTGTTATACGCCGATAAATACGGTATATATTTTTTCCAGATATGTGTGCCTTTACTTGTATACATCTGCAGGATAGCTTGCTCTTTTGAAGAAAAATTGACTTGCTGGCAGGATTATCAGGTGAAAATAAAAGAAATAATTCCTTCAAGAGTGAAAATGGTGTATAATGAACAAAACACCAAATATTTGTAATCCTCCTTATGTGGATACCATATTCACACCTACAGACCAAATGTAAATCCACCACCACATGAAGTGCACGCTTACCAGCGTGCACAAGCTGACTCGCTTGTGGCCAATACCGAGCCAGGGCCTTTTCCGCACTTTTAGGCGACTAATCTCTGGTTATCACAGGGGCACAAAGGGAACAAGGGAGGAGCGTCGTGCTGACGTCACCGCACTGTTTAACCCCCCCCCCCCTTAGCGGTATTCCCTAGTGTGGCTCGGGGTGGAATTTCAGAACCAAAAGCGGTAACCCCGAGCCAGACTCGGGATCGCATCGCAGGATCCAAGAAGAGCTTACTTACCTTGCCCCAGGATCCTGCAATGTCCTCCCCGCTGTGTGTGAGCCGTCCTCCGCTTGATTCATCACGGAGCCAAGCTCTGTTCTCTGCGAGCGTTGCGGCGCACAGGGACGGAGAACGCTACCAAATTCAAAAAGTGAGACACACACAATACATACAGTATACTGTAATCTTACAGATTACATTACTGTATGGAATTATTTCACATCCCCTTTGTCCCTAGTGGTTTGCCCAGTGCCCTGCATGCACTTTTATATTATAAAAACTGTTCTTTCTGCCTGGAAACAGGAGATTGCCCATAGCAACCAAATCCGTCCCTTTACATCAAAAGTGGTTTTAGCCCAGCTGGAAAACAGCGATAATAAATTAGAATCACTCGCAGAATTGAGCGATTGTGATTTGTTGGGAGATCCGTCATCAAACACTGAAAAGTAATGACAGTGACAATTCTGCAACTGAGCAAATTTCAGTGTTTTTGATTTGATTACATTATTAAATAATTTTTTTATTATTATTATATTATTATTTGGTATAATTATTTATAGTTATTTATTATATTATAATTTATGATTTTGTTTTTCAAACTTTATCATACCTGGGATGTCTACTAGACTCTTGTTTGGACAGATTTAAGTGTGTTATTCCTAAGAATTACAGTCCTACAATATAAAATGCCAAATTTCCATGCAAAATAATTGTACCGCTTTCAGCACCTAAAATCTGAAATAATCATACCGCCAGGGAGGTTAACGTCTCGAAAGGACGGGCGTTTGTATCATAGCGGGATGGCTTACTATTCATGTTTGATACACCTTACCCAGATGTAAGTGATACTGTTTTTATACAATAAATATCAGTCTGGTTTTATGGTGAACCTTTCTTTTTTCGGGTTGTTATGAACATGAAAATCAAGTGAGGACCTTGAATCCTTTGTGTCCCTATGATAACCAGAGATTATCTGCATGAAAGTGGCGTTTGGAGGCTGTTGTGGTCGTATCTGCCATTGACCTGCCATCCAAGGAAAAAAAGGCCCTGGTTGGGTATTGGCCACAAGCGAGTCAGCTTGTGCGGCCTGGTAAGAGTGCACTTCATGTGGTGGTGGATTTACATTTGGTCTGTCGGTGTGAATGTGTTATCCACATAAGGAGGATTACAAATACTTGGTGACTTGTTCATTATACACCATTTTCATTCTTGAAGGAATTATTTGTTCTCAAGTTTCCTATCAAACCTTTGGGACTTGCTGATCCACATTGTTGATTCACATATTGTCACTAAACAGTAAAACCTTGGATTGGGAGCATAATTATTTCCAGAAACATGCTTGTAATCCAAAGCACTTGTATATAAAATCAAATTTCTCCATAAGAAATAATGGAAACACAGATGATTTGTTTCAAAACCATTTATTCATAAGTCCTTCAGTTTATAGTCCATATAAAAGATTATAGCAATGTGATGGGTTGTGTAACCATAAAATGTCCATCCACAAATGGAAGCCTCCACAAGGGGATTAGAAGTGAAATCCAGCAGGAGCTACAGAGTATAAAAGAGAAGAGAGGCGCCTCTAAGTGTAGCAATATGGTTACATTTAATGAAAGTACAACATTTAGCAACTCACATGGTTGATGTTTAAAAGAGGCACATCTAAGTATGTAGGCATCTGGAGTAAAGCTGTCCACATAGACAGCACCACACCGCTGTCAGTCTGCAATTGTGACCGGAAAGACTACCCTGCAGTCGAGCGATCTGAAAGTGAGGCTTGAAGTGCTCATGGAGCGCAGCATGGAAGGGACGACTTTGATGGCGGTGAGGAAGATGGTCTATGTGAACAGCTTTACCCCGGATGCCTGCATACTTAGATGTGCCAGTTTTAATCATCAACCATGTGAGTTGGTAAATGTTGTGCCTTCATTAAATGTAAGCATTTGCTACACTTAGAGGCACCTCTCTTCTCTTTAATACTCAGTTGTGACATGACGCTACTTGTATATCAAGACTTTGCTTGTTTATCAAGTCAAAATTTATTTAAAAATGTTGCTTGTCTTGCAAAACGCTCTCAAACCAAGGATTTACTGTATTGTGATTGTGCAAAATGTTGATTCACATATTGTCACTTATTTGTTGTTTTATGCAATTTTTTATTGTCACTATATTAAATTTGTTTACCAGAGCTCAGCTCTCATTTTTTCATTGTTATATTTTTGTGTATATCTCACGTGGCCACGTTTAGGGTTTATTTGAAAATAAAAGAAAGAAAGCCTAAAAAAACTAACGTAGCCAGCCATCACAGCTAAGAATTGATAAGCTGCAATAGAATAAATGTTTGCTTTTGGGTTTAATACTGCTCTAATAGATGCATGTGGAGCCGGTAAGTAAGTTTCCACTGGGTGGTGAAGGAATTCACAGTGATCTGGGTGCAGTTTTATCTCCACACGTGAAAGACTCTTTGAGAACGTTTATGCACATGTTTTAATCTCTTGTGCAACAAACTTTTGAACTTTTAGAGCCGGTTCACACAGGGTGACTTGTCAGGTGACTTAGCCGCCTGACAAGTCGCACTCCATTCTGTACTAAGGAACCGTTCTAATAGGAGCGACTCAAGTCGCTCCGACTTAAAAAAGGTTCCTGTACTACTTTGGGGGTGACTTCAGGCGACTTGCATTGACTTCTATACAGAAGTCGTTTTGCAAGTCGCCGTTGCTGTTGTGTGCAGGTCGCCTAAGGCAGTCGCGCTGCAAGTCCTGCTGCCTCAGTGTGAACTGGCTCTTAGGCTGCATTCACACCTGAGCGTTTTGTCGCCCTAAGCCGCCCTACGCCTGAAGCTACAAAACGTTCGAGGGGATAAAATACATTATTCTCTATGGAGATGGTTCACATCTCCACTCCATGTCGCCTGAAGCCGAACGCCTGAAGCTCAAACAAGTTCCGGACCCTTTTTTGTCGCGCGAATCGGGCAGATTTGGGCGTTTGTATCCCCATAGAACATAGCAACAAATGATGACAGTGATGATCATTTTTCCTATTGGCTATCAAGAAAAACGCTGAAGTTGAAAAACGCCTGTTACGCCGTATGCAAATGTGCAAAAACTACGGTATTCGCGCGACAAAACGCCGGTAAAAACGCTGGTAAAAACGCTCGTTCCGCTACGCTCAGGTGTGAATGCGGCCTTACTTGTGCACTTACAGAAGTTATTTTGTATCACATAACTTGGTGTCAACACTTCAGTACATTTATGAGGAGAATATTTGCTTTAACATTTTTGTATCCACTTTGTTGCACATTTTTTAATTTTTATTATTGTATATACTGTGTTTTTGAGTTTGCATTATGATACGATTAGTGCTGTATTGCGGTTATACTATCATTGTTAAAGGGGTTGTAAACCCTCATGGTTTTTCACCTTTATGCATTAAGGCAAAAAACCTTCTGTGGTGCTGCAGCCCCCCCCCCCCCCCGAGCCCCCGTTTTACTTACCTGACCCTGATCTTTCTCCGGCTGGGAACAAGCACACCAGATCTAGCTGGTGTCTCGTGTCCTGATTGGATAGATTGATAGCAGCGCAGCCATTGGCTCCCGCTGCTGTCAATTAAATCCAATGACACAGCGCCGGGGGTGCGGGGCTGAGTCCTGCATGTAGGACTCGGGATCGTGTCCGCACGGGTGTCCACCAAGGTGAGAGCTTCTCCAACGTGGACACTCAATGGGGGGAGGAGCCACCAGCGCCACTGAGGGACCCCAGAAGAGGAGGACCGGGGGCCACTCTGTGCAAAACAAACTGCACAGTGGATATAAGTATGACATGTTTGTTTAAAAAAAAAAAACTTTAAATTATTGCCACTAATTAAATATCCAAAGCAAAAATCTGAATCTCTTCCAGCACAGTCAAGGACAATGGATACACCTAAAATAAATTGGCAATAATGCACAATTTACAGATCACACCAGCGCTGTATCTTGGCCTTGGCCAACAAGGCCCAGGCCTAGGGCAGCAAAAAAGCTGCTCGCTCCACCCAACCTGCACAAAAACATACAGATCAGCCCATACAAACCGGTGACAGGCTGGCAGCAGTTGTCCACTGTTATTCCAATGTAATCTCACATGGAGCAATTACCTGGTGCTCGAGAAAGATGATCACTTCAGGACACAAACAGCTTGTGTCCAAGGACAGTCATCTGTCCCTCACCATAGATAATCATTCCATAAAGTGATTACATGTGAACATCGAGGATGGCCGTGGCTGCTGTCATGCTGTCAGCCTTTCATTGCTTTGAACAGCCTGAGCAGCTTCAACTGTCTTCAAGCACCTGAAAATCCAACTGCAGGAGTCCACTGCAGTTGAGGTGGAGCTCTAAGAGCAAAAGGTGGAGCATCAAGAGGAAGGGGTGTGGTTTACAGATAATAGGGTGGGCATTAAACAGGAAGGGGTGTGGCCTTTACAGGAAGGGGTGGGTCATATTTAAATTAGGGGGTGCACGAGTTTAGTAAGGCTTAGGGCAGCACAAAACCTAAATACACCACTGGATCACACACTGGCATAAATGTTTCTTTTGTGCAAGACTTTTATTTTTATTTTAAGAGGATTAAGGGGGCCCTGCTCAGAAGAGCTTAAAAAAAATATGTTGGCACTACGCCCCTTTATTTGTAACCTCTCATGTGGTGTGTGCATGTGTTGGGGGGGGGGGTATGCCCTTCTAATACCAGCTGTGGGTGTGGCCTGGCTGTTTGGGGTATGAAAACAGGACAATCCTTACCAACAATATGTAGGTCTGTGTCATGTGTAAAGACTGAGAGGGCCCTCTGCAGGGCTGAACTGTCAAGATGACTAGAGGAGGACACACAGGGGTGGATTTACTAAAACTGGAGAGTGCACAATCTGGTGCAGATCTGTATAGAAACCGATCAGCTTTTGACAAATCCTAATTGAACAACCTGAAGTTAGGGTCCTTTCACACGGGGCGGATCCTTAATGATCCGCCCCGTGAACATCCGCTGCTTAGCGGGGATCGCTCGGCGGATGACAGGGCGGTCCCTGCACACTGTGCAGGGACCGCCCTGTCAGATCTCCGCTCTCCCCTATGGGGGATCGGATGAACACGGACCGTCTGTCCATGTTCATTCGATCCGCTCTGCAGACGGATGGAAAAATAGGGTTTTCCTCCGTCTGCAGACTTGGACCATAGCGGAGGCGGACGATATCGGGTGTCAGCTCCACCATTTACATACACCAAATAAATATGTTTTGAGTATTTTAATGAAAACATTAACCGCTAGTCTGTTCACACTGGGGCGGCTTCAAGGTCGTCTGACTCTAAAGCCGCCACGCACAGCGCGACTTCAGCGTGACTTCAGCGCGGCTTGAAAACAAGTTCTGTAATAGAAGTCAATGCAAACCGCTCCGAAGTCGCCCCAAGTAGTATAGGAACCTTTTTCTAAGTCAGAACGACTTTAGTCACTCCTATTAGAACGGTTCCATTGCACTGCATAGAGCATGACTTGTCAGGGGGCTAAGTCACCTGACAGGTCGCCCCAGTGTGAACCGGCACTGAAAGTTTCTATTATTCTTGGTGAGTGAATTGGTATCATTCTAATGTTTCCCTATATGGGTATCTTAAGTCCCTCTTTTGTTCTAGACAAGGCACTTGCACATCCTGAGCTTACAAGAATAGGTAAAGTAGATTTCATAAAATTAAGACTGGGTCCAAAAAATATAAGTGTTACTTGCCATATCCATTCAGTTTTTATGAGAAATTGAGAATGTACTACATGTAATTTGTTTGGAGATCAACAGAGTTACACTGGTTTACGAGCTTTGACATAATAATGAGTGTCAGCAGAAAAAATTTCCTTCTCTGACTGATAATTCTGGGCAGTAAATTTAATTTCCAAAATTTCATACCCAGCATCTTTAAGTGCCTTCTCTAGTCCCTGTTTTGTTATAGGCAAGCAACTAAAAACCTTGTCACCAACAGAGTAGTAGCAGCTATTTAACATGCTCAAAAGTAGTAGATGGCCCCCAGGCTTGAGTAAGACCTTTAAATTTGTTAGGGCATTAGAAAAGGAATCCATATCTTTACAACATACTTCAAGACAGAGACAAGACATAACACAATCCACAGGTGTTAATGTTAGGGGATCAAAAGGATTTTTCTTCAGGACATCACATCTGAGAACCTCTTTCACCTTACTACGGAGCTTCTTAGCTTTTTCCTCACAGCTCATTCTGAAAAACAAAAACAGAAATCCTTAATCGCTATCATTATTATTCAACATCTTTCCTTTGTGAGCCACCAGCTAACACTTTGCGCAGCTTATGGCTCTCAATACAGGTTGTCAGTGACCATACTTAGGGCGGGGGGAGCAGTTTCCCAACTTTGCCCCTTGCTCTGGATGACCTTGATCCAGCAGTACATACTTCTTAGGAAAGCTGAAGATTTTACCAAAAAGCTTGGTACATTAAGCCCAACTCCAGTCAGCAATGTTTATTGCTGTTTGTGTCCCTCCTTTGTCCCTCTTCTCTGTTCCAGTATGAGAGGTTCATATTCTCTGTCAGGTTTATTGCCTACCATGTCCTTATTGGGGAAAATGTTCTTTTTCCATCCTGTCAGACACAGCTAGAAGTGTGGTAACATTTTGTATTACAAAACTTATTTAAAACCTACTCAATTCAAATAACAAAAAAGGTTTCCATGGGAATTTAACTTTGGAATGATAGCCATATAGATGCATAAAAGTTATAAATCACATTCCTGTACTCCTCCATGTCTTAGGTGGGTGGCGTCTGCCCCCCCCCCCCAACCTATTATTTAGCTTTAAATAGAGTGGTAAGGGTAAAGCCCCATACACACGGTCGGACTTTTTCATCAATTTGGTCCGATCGGACAAGGTTGTTGAAAAATCAGACCGTGTGTATGCACCATCGGACAGTGTTCGTCGGTTTGTCCGTCGGACAAAGTCTTATCTCCTGCTGGAAAGATTTCCCGTCAACCCGGTCCGATCACACCAAATCCGAGCGTGTGTACGCTTGTCCGACCGGACAAAGTGCTACGCATGCTCAGATCACATTACAAGACCAAAGCTATTGGCTACTAGCCTCTACGTAGTCCCGTCGTAGGCAACAAACGTCACCACGTTCAGAATGATCGGATTTTCCGACAACTTTGTCCGATCGTGTGTACGCAAAACCAACATCAGACAAAGTATGACGGACATGGTCCGACGGACCTGGTCCACGGATTGTCCGCGCGTGTGTATGGGGCTTAAGAGCTTCTGATAGATTATCTGTTAACCACTTCAGCCCCGGACCATTTGGCAGCCAAAGGACCAGAGGTCTTTTTTCAATTTCGCACTGCACTACTTTAACTGGTAATTGCGCGGTCATGCAATTTTGTAACCAAACGAAATTTGCGTCCTTTTCTTCCCACAAATAGAGCTTTCTTTTGATGGTATTTGATTGCCTCTGTGATTTTTATTTTTTGCGATATAAACGGAAAAAGAGCGAAAATTTTGAAAAAAAAAGAGATTTTCTACTTTTTGTTATAAAAAAAATCTAATAAACTCAATTTTAGTCAAACATTTGGGCCAAAATGTATTCAGCCACATGTCTTTAGTAAAAAAAATGCCAATAAGCGTATATTTATTGGTTTGCGCAAAAGTTATAGCGTCTACAAACTAGAGTACATTTTCTGGAATTTACACCGCTTTTAATTTATGACTGCCTATTTCATTTCTTGAGGTGCTAAAATGGCAGAGAAGTACAAAACCCCCCAAATGACCCCATTTTGGAAAGTAGACACCCCAAGCTATTTGCTGAGAGGCATGTTGAGCCCATTGAATATTTTTTTTTTTAGTCCCAAGTGATTGAATAAAGACAAAAATAAAAAAGATTTTTTTTTTTTTCAAAAAGTTGTCACTAAATGATATATTGCTCACACATGCCATAGTTATATGTGGAATTGCACCCCAAAATACATTTTGCTGCTTCTCCTGAGTATGGGGATACCACATGTGTGGGACTTTTTGGGAGCCTAGCCGCGTACGGGGCCCCGAAACCCAAGCACCGCCTTCAGGATTTCTAAGGGTGCAAATTTTTGATTTCACTCCTCACTACCTATCACCGTTTCGAAGGCCATAAAATGCCAAAATAGCACAAAACCCCCCAAATGACCCCATTTTGGAAAGTAGACACCCCAAGCTATTTGTTGAGAGGCATGGTGAGTATTTTACAGCTCTCATTTGTTTTTGAAAATGAAGAAAGTAAAGAAAAAAATTTTTTTTTTTCTTTTTTTCAATTTTCAAAACTTTGTGACAAAAAGCGAGATCTGCAAAATACTCACAATACCTCTCAGCAAATAGCTTGGGGTGTCTACTTTCCAAAATGGGGTCATTTTGGGGGGTTTTATGCCATCTGGGCATTCCATGGCCTCCGAAACTGTGATTGGCAGTGAGAAGTGAAATAAAAAAATTACACCCTTAGAAAGCCTGAAGGCGGTGATTGGTTTTTGGGGTTCCGTACGCAGCTAGGCTCCCAAAAAGTCCCACACATGTGGTATCCCCGTACTCAGGAGAAGCAACAGAATGTATTTTGGGGTGTATTTCCACATATGCCCATGACATGTTTGAGCAATATATCATTTAGTGACAACTTTTTGTAAAAAAAATATATATATTTTTTTTTTTTCATTATTCAATCTCTTGGGACAAAAAAAAAAAAATATTTAATGGGCTCAACATTGCTCTCATCAAATAGCTTGGGGTGTCTACTTTCCAAAATGGGGTCATTTGGGGGGGGTTTGAACTGTCCTGGCATTTTATGCACAACATTTAGAAGCCTATGTCACACGTCACCCACTCTTCTAACCACTTGTAGACAAAGCCCTTTCTAACACTTTTTGTTTACATGAAAACATATTTTTTTTTTTGCAAGAAAATTACGTTGAACCCCCAAACACTATATATAATGTTAAAGCAAAGGCCCTACAGATTAAAATGGTGGGTGTTGCATTTTTTTTTTCCACACAGTATTTGCGCAGCGATTTTTCAAACGCATTTTTTGTGGAAAAAAATACACTTTTTTTTATTTTAATGCACTAAAACACACTATATTGCTCAAATTTTTGATGAAATAAAAAATATGATCTTAGGCCGAGTACATGGATACCAAACACGACATGCTTTAAAATTGCGCACAAACACGCAGTGGCGACAAACTACATACATTTTTAAAAGCCTTTAAAAGCCTTTACATGATACCACATTAGATTCACGGAGGAGGTCTACTGCTAAAATTACTGCCCTCGATCTGACCTTCGCGGTGATACCTCACATGCATGGTGCAATTGCTGTTTACATATGACGCCAGACCAACGCTTGTGTACGCCTTTGCGCAAGAGAAGGGGGGGCAGGGGTGCTTTTTTTTGTTTTTTTTTGTTTTTTTTTTTATTTATTTAGCTTTTTTATTTTATTTTTAAACTGTTCCTTCCATTTTTTTTCTTTGTTATGATTTTTATTGTTATCTCAGGGAATGTAAATATCCCCTATGATAGCAATAGGCAGTGACAGGTACTCTTTTTTTGAAAAAATTGGGGTCTATTAGACCCTAGATCTTTCCTTTGCCCTCAAAGCATCTGACCACACCAAGATTGGTGTGATAAAATGCTTTCCCAATTTCCCAATGGCGCGGTTTATATCCGGGAGGGGGGACATTCCCTCCCACTGCTTGTAAAAGCAGTCTAGAGGCTAATTACCCGCTAGAATTGCTTTTACATGAAAGCCGATCACTGGCTGAAAAGAATGATACCAAGATGATACCTAAACCTGCAGGCATCATTCTGGTATAACCATTCAAAGTCCAGCAACATACTGGACATATATTGTAATCTTTTTTTTTTCATGCAGCCTCTTGGCTGAACGAAAAAAAGAGATTGATTGGTGGGTATGCCCACCATTAGAATACCTCCCTTCATCCACCCACTTCTAATGATGGGCATACATGCACCATTTATATATGCCGATGCATGGGGGCATCCTCCCGCAAAAGTTATGCCGTGTACACACGGTCGGAATTTCGACCGTATGTACGTGGCATTAGGAGCCAATCGCTCCTCCCCCCCCCTGCTGCCCCCATGCTTCGGCATATATGCTCTTTTTTTTTAACTGTGGTGGTGAAATCACCTCCTACAGCGTTGGAGTCGCGGCTTTATGTATCGTGGGAGCAAACGCTGTTGCTGTCAAGATAAATAAATCCGCGTTGCAACTGAATGGCGCACCTGAAAACAAAAAAATGCTTAACACTAAAACACAGTAAACAAAATTACATACCTGAAAAGCAAGCATCATAAAACATGATAAAACATAATAAAACATTGCAGAATAGAATGGAGTAAAAAAAGAGCAACAATAGAGAGAGAATAGAGTGAGAGAGAGAACAATAAAACGACAACTATTTTTATTTTTTTTATTTTTTTGAGATTCACAGGTAAAAAAGCTCCTGACTGAAGCGACTGAATCAAAACGCTACCACAAAAAAAATGTTAGCGATCGCAGGGATCAGGCCTGACTCTGCGAACGCTGCAGTTATGTGTGCTTAGTGTTTTGTAAGTGACAGTGATCGATCGATACTGCACTTGGGTGGGCTGGGCTGGGCGGAGAGGGAAAACGCAGGTGCTAGCAGGTATCTGGGCTGATCCCGCTAACAATGCGTTTTTTTTTGGAACCCTAAACTGCTGGGACGCTAGTATAGATCTGATCAGATCAGATATTGATCTGTTCAGATACTGTGCCACTAAGGGAGGTGTATGCTTTGCGCGTGGGTGTTTGCGGTACTGGCACTAACCTGGGGCGACGCAGACCTTATTTGACCCTAAAACCTAATTGATATCACCCGCCGGGCGATCAGGGGGTTAAAACCGTTATTGGGTAATAAATGGCGGGTGCCCTGACAGTATAAAAAAACAAGCTAACTAACCAGCGTCACCCGTAACAGTAATACAAAAAAAAACTGGTTACCTAGCGACACTAATGCAGCAATCAGAAAAACGATCGCTTAGTGACACTGGCAAAAGGGGTGAAAGGGTTAACTAGGGGCAATCAGGGGGTTAAAACCTTTATTAGGTAATATATGGGGGTACCTGACGCTATATAAAAACCTGACGGGGAACCTAAATAACGAAATAACTAACTGGCTAACCAGCGTCACCAGTGACAGTTATACAGTGATCACTGGTGAAAGGGTTAACTCTAGGGGCAATCAGGGGGTTAAAACCTTTATTTAGGTTGTAATATGGGGGTACCTGACCTATAAACCTATTTATGAACCTATATAAACATGGCGGTTACCTAAAAAAAAAAAAATGGTTACCTAGCGACACTAATGCAGCGATCAGAAAAACGATCGCTTAGTGACACTGGCAAAAGGGGGTGAAAGGGTTAACTAGGGGCAATCAGGGGGTTAAAACCTTTATTAGGTAATATATGGGGGTACCTGACGCTATATAAAAACCTGACGGGGAACCTAAATAACGAAATAACTAACTGGCTAACCAGCGTCACCAGTGACAGTTATACAGTGATCACTGGTGAAAGGGTTAACTCTAGGGGCAATCAAGGGGTTAAAACCTTTATTTAGGTTGTAATATGGGGGTACCTGACCTATAAACCTATTTATGAACCTATATAAACATGGCGGTTACCTAAAAAAAAAAAATGGTTACCTAGCGACAGCAGTGACACTAATACAGCGATCAGAAAAACGATCGCTTAGTGACACTGGCAAAAGGGGGTGAAAGGGTTACCTGGGGGGCAATCAAGGGGTTTAAACCTTTATTAGGGGGGGGTAGGGGGCTACCTTGGACCTAAAACTAACTGCACTGACAGTTATTACAGTCACACTGACACTAATGCAGTGATCAGTAAAAAAATGATCACTGCAATTAGTGACACTGTGACTGGGGGGGGAGGGGGTGATCTGGGGGGTGATCTGGGGGTGACAGGGGGGTGTTTTGTGTGCCTATGTGTACTGGTGTCAGTGTACTGTTGGTGCACTAACCTTTAGACGTTCACAGCTCGGCGTTCCGGTCACATAGACCGGCGCACCGAGCGTGACATCACTTCCTCTGCCTGTGTTTTGATTGACACAGACAGAGGAAGCATCTGATTGGCCAGGAGCGATCGCGAGGGGGTGGCCAGAAACCACTGGCCGTCCCCTCATCCCGGATCGCTCCTGAAGCGATCCCGACCGTCCCCGCCGGCCGGGGGGGGGGCGATCGGACCCCCCACCCGCCGGAAGAATGGCACGTACAGGTACGTGGTTCTGCCTGTACGTGCCATTCTGCCGACGTATATATACAGGGGGCGGTCGGCAAGTGGTTAATAAACTATAAGGTAAGTTATCAGAGCACTAGGAATATTAAATCCCCAGCAGCTGGATATATTTTGCCTTCTTTTAGAGAAAATGATCAAATTTAACACAAAACCAGCGCTTACTGGAGGCAGTAGTCACAAAAACAGTCCATACAATACATTAGGTAAAAGGCATCCATTATTAAGCACTTCAATACAGGGCACTTCCTGCCCAGACCAATTTTCAGCTTTCAGCGCTCTCACATTTTGAATAACAATTACTCAGTCATGCAACACTTTACCCAAACAAAATGTTTATCTTTTTTTTCACACAAATAAAGTTTTCTTTTGGTGGCATTTAATCACCACCTGTTTTTTTTTATTTTATAAAAAAAAAGAACATGTGTTTTAGTTTCTATTATAAAATTGAAATAAGTAATTTTTGTTCATACATTTGGGCCATAATTTATACCGCTACATATCTTTGGTAAAAAAATAACCCAAATTAGTGTATATTATTTGGTCTGTGTGAAAGAGAGTCTACAAGCTATGGTGCAAATCAAACCAAATTAATCACACCTGGTGTACTGATGGCCAATCTCATTTCTTGAGGCCCTGGAATTTCAGGACAGTATAAATACACCCAAATAACCCCTTTTTGAACAGTAGACAGTCCAAAGTATTTAGTAAGAGGCATGGTGAGTTTTTGAAGTTGTAATTTTTTCCCACAATTCTTGGGAAAATTAAGATTTTTTTTTTCTTTACGCATAATAACAAGTTATTTCTCACACACAGCACAAGCATACTTCCATTTACATCCCAAACTACATTCTACTACTCCTCCTGAGTATGGTGATACCAACCACATATGTGAGACTTTTTCCCAGCCTGGCCACATAGAGAGGCCTAACATGCATGGAGCACCGTCAGGCGTTCTAGGAGCATAAATTACACATCTAATTTCATTCCTACCTATCACACTTTTGAAGGTCCCGGAGCACCAGGACAGTGGAATTACCCACAAAATTACCCAATCTTGGAAAGCAAACACCCCAACGTATATTCTTTAAGGGCATAATGAGTCTTTTGAAAATGTAATTTTTTTTTTTGAAACGTGGAAAGAAAATACTATTTTTTTTTTTTTTTACACAAATTTTGTAAGATTTTTCTAACACACAGCATGCACATGGGACGTGCGGTGAGGTCAGTGACAGGCACTGGCTAGTATGAGAGCCAGATACACACAGGTTACATACGCCGCAAATATTAGAGCGAGAGCAATAATTCTAGCACTAGACCTCCTCTGTAACTCTAAACATGTAACCTGTAAACATTTTTAAAGCATCGCCTATGGGGGATTTTTAAGTACTGAAGTTTGGCGCCATTCCACAAGATGTCCGCAATTTTAAAGCATGACATGTTAGGTATCTATTTACTCTGCGTAACATCTTTCATAGCATACAAAAAAAATTGGGCTAACTTTAGTGTTTTTTTTTTAATTCTTGAAACAGTTTCTTTCCAAAAAATAAAAAAACGCATTTGAAAAATTGCTGCGCAAATACCATGTAACATAAAAAGTTGCAACGACCCCTATTTTGATGGGCTTGTGACAAGTACTCGGGTACTCTGATGGGCTCGTCACAGGCACCTGGGTACTCTGATGGGCTGGTAACAGGTACTCGGGTACTCTGATGGGCTGGTAACAGGTACTCGGGGTACTCTGATGAGTTGGAGATAGGTACTCGGGCACTCTGATGGGCTGGTGACAGGTGCTCGGGTACTCTGATGGGCTGGTGACAGGAACTCCGGTACTCTGATGAGCTAGAGATAGGTACTCGGGTACTCTTATGGGCTGGTGACAGGTACTCGGGTACTCTGATGGGCTGGTGACAGGAACACAGGTACTCTGATGAGCTAGAGATAGGTACTCGGGTACTCTTATGGGCTGGTGACAGGTACTTGGGTACTCTGATGGGCTGGAGATAGGTACTCGGGTACTCTGATGGGCTGGTGACAGGTACTCAGGTACTCTGATGGGCTGGTGATAGGTACTTGGGTACTCTGATGGGCTGGTGATAGGTACTTGGGTACTCTGATTGGCTGGTGACAGGTACCCAGGTACTCTGATGGGCTGGTGACAGGTACTCGGGTACTCTGATGGGCTGGGGATTGGTACTTGGGTACTCTGATGGGCTGGTGACAGGTACTTGGGTACTCTGATGGGCTGGGGACAGGTACTTGGGTACTGTGATTGGCTGGAGATAGGTACTTGGGTACTGTGATGGGCTGGTGAGTGGTACTCGGTACTCTGATCAGCTGGAGATAGGTACTCAGGTACTCTGATGGGCTGGTGACAGGTACTCGGGTACTCTGATGAGCTGGAGATAAGTGCTCGGGTACGCTGATGGGCTGGTGACAGGTACTCAGGTACTTTGATGGACTGGTGACAGGTACTCGGGTGCTCTGATGAGCTGGTGACAGTTATTTGGGTACTCTGATGAGCTGGTGACAGGTACTCGGGTACTCTGATGAGCTGGAGATAGGTACTCTGGGGCTGTGACAGGTTCTTAGTCCTCTCCATAAAATTATCAGAAATTTGTGCTTAAATTAGAACTATAGGCAACACTTTTTTCTTTTCATTTTGGAAAGAGTAAGGGAGGGTTATAGCCCCTGTCAATTTATTTTTTACCATCCCTGTCCCATTGCAGAGATTTCCCTTCACTTCCTGCCCCATAGCCAAACAGGAATAAAGAGGAATTCTATGCAAATTAAGGGAATCCATTGCCCCCCCCCCCCAACCCAGGCCCTCAGAACTAGTGTCCCCACTCTAAAATTTCATGGCGAGTCTTAAACAGCAAGGGGTGTGGCCTTGACAGGAAGGGGTGGGTCATATTTAAATTAGGGGGTGCACAAGTTTATTCAGGCCTAGGGCAGCACAAAACCTAAATACACTACTGGGCTGGTGACAGGTACTCTGATGCTGGTGACCGATACTCTGGGCCTGGTGATAGGTAGACATTTGCGCACTGAAATATTTTGCTTCGGAATTTCGTTTTTGTCTGAAAAAAAAATTTATTTAGTTACTCCCGAAATTTGTTTTTATTTATTTTGTTTCGTTAAAAAAATGCATTTGTCCGAAAAGCCGAAATAATTAAGTTCGAATTTGTCATTGAAGGCTTATGGTGTCTGTCAAATGTTTTAAGAAGATTCGACGGAGCAGCTAAACTGTACGACGCCACAATCGTACATTTCTGGTCGAATGTTCCGCCTACAAGCTATAGTAGAATTCTAATGTTGTATGACACTAGTAATAATTATATTTATTAATTATTATTACTAGTCAACCAACATTAAAATTCTTCTATAGCCTATGAGCAGAGCATTTGACCATAAATGTCCGCTCGCGCTGACTGCTTCGTCGAATCTTCATGTCGAATCTTTTCTCTCTATGTAGAATAATCTTGGACTAATAGAGCTAAGGTTAGGCACATTCGACCACAGGTTTGATGGACACAGATCACTATTGTCAGCGTCATGTCGAATCTCCTATCTATATCGAACTGTTGTCGCAACAAAAATGAAAATAAAGCATTTGTTTATGTCGGATCTTTCGGTTTTCAGATTCTGCATGTTCGTTATCGTTTAATAAAACGATAACGAAAATACCCGATATTCGGACGAAAATGCATTTGGACGAAAACTAATGCACATGCCTAGTGACAGGTACTCAGGTACTCTGATGGGCTGGTGATAGGTACTCTGATGGGCTGATATCAGGTACTCTGATGCTGGTGACAGGTACTCTGGGGCTGGTGACAGGTACTCTGATGGGCTGGTGACAGTTCCTCTTTATTTGTGGGGCAATCGGGAGGCCAATTTTATTGGCTTTTTAACCTGATCGGAGTGGGCTGTGTCCAAGGGACACACATCATCCCCGATCGCCGCACTGCGGGCCCCCGGGGGCCCGCAGGAGCGGCGAGAACCGGAGAACGTCATATGACGTCCACCCAGAGGGAGGAGATGTTCCTGCTGGCGTCATTTTACAATAGCCCGGTATGGAAGTGGCTAATGTGTCTTGCTGTCTTGTATCATAAACCGTAAGAGAAATTCACTATATAGTTGGTCACAGGCTGGTCCTCATCCCCACCAATGGTGTGCTCAAGTTCATGTTCCATACCAATGGATTATTTTAGATCATAATATTATATGTGCTCATTTTTAAAATTATGTTATCATAACAAAATCTATTGGTATTGAGCATATACTACACTATATTGTGTTCTTTTTCCTTTTTTTCAAGCACACCTTTGGTAGGGATAAGGATCAGCCCATGACCAACTGTATATTGAATTTCTCTTATGGTTTATTATTTAAAGCGGTTCTGCACACATCTATGCATGTTGCGCTCTATCGCTTCTATACCATCTAAATACTTGTAAATGATTGATGATGATGTAAATGATGTAAATGATGATGTTCAATTCTCCATCTGGTAAGCGTACCTGTTATCTATACTTCATCTTTTGTTTTCTCCCTGCGGTGGTGGGCGGGCTATATGCGGGGATCCGCATCATTTCCTGTCGAATTCGCAGTGTCCCCTGGGATCTTGTGTAATTAATCCCAGGAGTCATTGCGGAGGTCAGATGCAAAATCTTGCGTTATTTCAACGGCGTGACGTCACGCCACTCATAGCTGTGAAGCCACTGAGCATGCGTGGGAACCTGCAATGAATGCTGGTCCCTCAGAACGTAGGGAAGGAGGAAGTGTTTACTTGTGGACTTCAAATGCCCACAAGCAAGATGACATCGGCCAAGATAAATTTTTAAAAGACTTCTTTGCAGATAAAAGCGGACAGAGAGAACGGGCAGCGTCAATACAAGTAAGCAGATTATAAGATAGACATCGTTTATAATCATTCACCTAAAAAAAAAAAAAAGTATTTAAGTCAGTGCACAACCGCTTTAAGAGAACAAGACATATTAACGATTGAGGCACATGTGTTTTATCTATTATATTGGGACTACTGCCTCTATTAAAGGGGAGGGCCAGCCGGGAACATTTTTTTTAAAAAGTCAGAAGCTACAAACACTGTAGCTGCTGACTTTTAATAAGCACACTTACCTGTCCTGGGTGCCCGCGATGTCGGCCGCCCGAGACCGACCGTCCCTCGGGTCTCGGTTCCCGGCGCCGCCATTCCAACTAAGGGAAACAGGCAGCGGAGCCTTGTGGCTTCACTGCCCATTTCCTACTTAGCATGTGCGAGTCGCGCAGCGCTTTTTGAATGGGGAACGCGCTGTGTTGTGGGACACACAGTTCCCATAGCACACCGCGCCCCATTTACTAGAAGACGACGCTAGGAGCAGAAGACTGAACAACACCGCGGAATAGGAAGAGGCAGATTAGGAAGATCTGCCTAGCAACAGCCATTTCTAGTAAGTAAAAAAAAACATATTTTTTTCCTTTTAAATTTTTATTAACATTTTTATGAAGTTTTTTTTTCAGGGTGGCCCTCCACTTTAAGTGCTGGTATTATGTTCAATTTTGTTAATAAAGTAAAGTATCACACCTATTTCCTTCCAAATCACACACACGTTTGACACATGAGGTCCAGTCGAATTTCCCAGGTTCATTCTTTAACCATTTCTTCAGCTCAGCAAGGTTTTGTTCCAAGAAATCAGAAACAATTATGTTGTTGAAACCCTCACAAGCAGAGAGAAGTTGATAGATGGTCGGACCAGTACCGATATCAATTATAGTGTCTCCTCCAACACCACCTTATTAGACAAGATAGAATAAGAAATTGCAATTATTTACCAGCAGCACTTCTTTTTTTTTTTTTGCAAGACAAAGACAGACCATGGGAATGCTGAGGAATGTTCTTCAACTCCCTGCACTCTGGGAGAGGTTTAGAAAGGCCGAGAGTCTAAATAATGTGGCACAGATGCTAGGGCTTATGAACTCCTTCTTGCTTGGAAGCTGCATATAAATGTTCTCCATCATGATGTGCCATCTTGGTGATATTTTTATGAAGCTTCTTTTTGAGAGCCTGAAGTCATCGGATTGGTTACCAATTATGTGATCACTATATCAGCTATCAGACAGTGAGCACACTCAGGCTGGAGGTACCCAAAATGAAAGCCCTCCAGATAAACACTTGTATATATTGTCTGTAGTGTTTGTTCATCTACAGAGTCATCTAGTTAGTGTAACTGTCAGACACGATTGCACTACTAAAAATACTGATAAATCCATTAAAAGGGAAAAAAAAAATTAATTACACAATTCATTTTTTTTCCTTTTTAATAAATAAAATCTCTGTCCCTAAAATATTAATAACAATGATTTAGGTATGCAAATAATCAGTTCTTTTTAAGTTAAATAAGCTCATTGAGGGTAGGGACTGATGTGAATGTACAATGTATATGTAAAGCGCTGCGTAAATTGGCGGTGCTATATACAGTAAGTACCTGAAATAAATAAATAAATGACACATGCAGACACTGCAAAATTTTGCCAGAGCATCTAAATATCACTGACCTCTGGTTGAAAAAGAGTTAAAGAGGAGCTCCACCCTAAAGTGGAACTTCCACTCATTGGATTCCTCCCCCCTTCCGGTGTCACAATTGGCACGTTTCTGGAGGGACAGGATACCTGCCTTTGACAGGTATCCTTTCCCACTTCCGGGAGTCCGGCCCCGGCCGCGACGCAGCCGTGATGTCACCGCGGGGCTCCCTCCTCCTCCTCCCTCGGCCTCCGGGCTAATAGGAGAGAGGAGCGGAGCCTCGCGCATGCGCAGTAGGGTTCCCGGCGTGAAGACGAAAGGCTACACTGCCGTGTTACCTTACCCGCAATGGCAGCGGGAGCACCCGACAGCTGATGGAGACATCAGCTACGGTGTCGACATAGAGGGACTGCAGGACAGGTAAGTGTCCATTTATTAAAAGCCACCGGCTGCAGTATGTAGTTGCTGGCTTTTAATTTTTTTTTTCCCGGAACACCCCTTTAAAGATGAATTCCAGATAAACAGTTAAATGCACAATTTATATATATATATATATATATATATATATATATATATATATATATATATATATATATATATATACAGTATCTCACAAAAGTGAGTACACCCCTCAAATTGTAAATATTTTATTCTATCTTTTCATGTAACAACACTGAAGAAATGACACTTGTCTACAATGTAAAGAAGTGAGTGTACAGCTTGTATAACAGTGTAAATTTGCTGTCCCCTCAAAATAACTCAACACACAGCCATTAATGTCTAAACCACTGGCAACAAAAGTGAGTTCACCCCAAGGCCAAGTCGACCTGTCATTGGCTACAGCAGAATAAAGTGAAGGTTCTGGAGTGGCCATCTCAGTCTCCTGACCGCAATATCATTGAGCCAATCTGGGGAGATCTCAAAAAGTGAAGTTCATGCAAGACAGCCCAAGAATTTACAGGAACTGGAGGCTTTTGCCAAGAGGAATGGGCAGCTTTACCATCTGAGAATATAAAGAGCCTCATCCACAAATACCACAAAAGATTTCAAGCTGTCATTGATGCTAAAGGGGGAAATACACGGTATTAAGAACCGGGGTATGTAAACTTTTGATCAGGGTACTTTGGGTAGTTCCTGTTGCCATTATGATTTAAAAAGTGTAAACACAGTTGATTGGTAATACATGGCTTCAGCCAAACACTAACCATGAGTGAATGGAAAGTTTTTATGTTATCATTCATATTCTCTAAAAAATGGCCAAGAAATCATAAATTCTGACAGGGTATGTAAACTTATGAGCACAACTGTATATATAAGGTGAGTAAAAGTATGCATTAGTCTATTTCAGAGGGGAAATACATTTTATTTTCAATAAAACCACATATTTGTATTGTATTGTTTGTTTATGTTTGATGTATCCCAATGAGGAAATAGTCAGCACTGAAAAAACTGTCTTTCTGTTGGTGTTTTTATGTCTTTTGAGAAAAAGTCCTTGGGGGTTACAAAGAGAACAATAAAGACCTGTACTTTGTTGTAGCGGTTTAGATTTACAACCTGATGTTTTATATTTTACCTGAAGAAAATACTTCATGAAGAATTTGCAATACAAAATGTATCCACTCGGACAGTTTTTCATTCCCCGGGTCATAATACGTCTTGAGGTATTCTACAGAACCAAACTCATCAATATAGGTCTGCGGTGGGGTAAATGAAGCTTCCATGGTGTCTTCTGCTTCCAACGGGTCAATTTATTTCTGTTGAAAAAATTCAAGTGATTTAAACCTGCAAATAAATTATTCATTAGAACAACACAAATACCAAACACTGAAACAACCAGCCATATAAATATGATTACAAAAAAAGATCAATAAGTCTGCCCTGGCTTGGTTCAAGACTCCCTCAGACTAAACAGAAGAAATACTTCTAGGTGATAATCTGCTAGTAGCTTTCTTTGAAAAATGGCACTATATGTTTTACACCAGGGAGGTAGCACACAACACCGGACTGCGCATGCGCTGCGCATGCGCAGGAGACTTCGGACACCTAGTGACAGCCGGACACTTGGTGATAGAACACCGGAATGTGTTGTGGAGATCGGGCATGCTATGTGAATGTTTTCTTGGCTGGGGTGGGGTTCCTTGCCTCAGCTCCAGAACTGACAACCAGTTTGGGGTTCCATCTTCCTCGATGCTAGCCAAGCACAGTACTTTAGCCGACCTTTTATCTCTGTACCCAACTCCTGATGAATGGCATATAGCCATGAAACGCGTCGAGTTTCCAGTCAAGTTTGGCTCATTACCTATTCACTGGCCATTATATACCTTTTATACATTCAAAATGTATTGAGTACTATGTAATTATTAACCACTTAACCCCCAGACCATTTGGCTGGCCAAAGACCAGAGCATTTTTTGCGATTCGGCACGTGCGTCGCTTTAACTGACAATTGCGCAGTCGTGCCACGTGGCTCCCAAACAAAATTTTATGTCCTTTTTTACCCACAAATAGAGATTTCTTTTGGTGGCATTTGATCACCCCTACGGTTTATATTTTTTGCGCTATTAACAAAAAAAGAGCAACCATTTTGAAAAAAAAAGCATTATTTTTTACTTTTTGCTATAATAAATATCCCCAAAAAATATACAAAAAAACATATTTTTTTCTTAGTTTAGGCAGATACGTATTCTTCTACATATTTTTGGTAAAAAAATCGCAATAAGTGTTTATTGATTGGTTTGCGCAAAAGTTATAGCGTCTACAAAATAGGGGATAGTTTTATGGCATTTTTATTAATTTTTACTACTAATGGCAGTGATCAGCGATTTTTATCGTGACTGCAACATTATGTCGGACAGATCGGACACTTTTGGTGCTATTTTGGGACCATTCACATTTACCCAGTGATCAGTGCGATTAAGAATGCATTGATTACTGTGTAAATGTGACTGGCAGTGAAGGGGTTAAACAGGAGGGGGCACTGCAGGGGTTAAGTGTGTCCTCAGATCTTAATTGTCTACTCCCGCTGGGAATTTCCTGGCTGGATCCACATCGAGAGACAGGTGGTCCCCTTTCACACCTTGGACTATCTCCTATGATGTCAAAAGAAATTCAGACCCCCAATATTTTCCCAATCGCTCTTACACTTTGGGACAACTTGAGACACCACTCCCAGCTAACCTCCAAACTGGAGCGTTTAATGCATCTTTTCCGGAACCCAGCATTCCCACCTGGGATGGAAATCAAAGCTTTCAGCTGGTGGCTCAACAAGAGGCTATTTAGGATAGGCCATTTTTTCCGACCTCTGGGCCCACTCTCCAAAGCGTATTGTATTAGCAAATTGGACATGCCACCCTCTGAACTCTTTAGTTTTACCCAAATATCCAACTTCCTTCACAAGCTATGGAATTCCCAAATTAAGTTTCCAAAATCACAGCCTATGAACAATGGTGTTGTCAGACCATGGAGCAGAGGGGGGGGGGGGGGGGGGGATCACAGTAATCTACAGGGCACTGTCCTCGACTCACCAGACCAGAGTGGGATGGGATGAAAAAGTCCGCCGGAGCTCACACACGGTCGGATTGTCCGGGGGACTTTTTCATCCCAAAAGTCCGGCGAACTTAGAAAGAAGTTTTGACTCAAAATTGTCCGCCAGACACGGCAGTCCGGCGGACAATCCTCCCGTCTGTGTGCTAGTCTGCTGGACTTTTGAAATGAACGGACTTGCCATCACACGAAGTAAAGTCCGTTCATTTTGAACGTGACTCCAGGTAGACGGGACTAGCGAAGGAAGTCAATGCTGCCGCCTCCCTCGGCGAGATTGACACCTTGCTAGCCCCGTCGCCTGGTATGGATTTAAAGGGGAATCCCTACGATGGAAAAACGCCGTGGGGGTCCCCCCAGATCCATATCAGACCCTTATTCGAGCACGCAGCCCGGCCGGTCAGGAAAGGGGGTGGAGACGAGCGAGTTCCCCCCTCCTGAGCCGTACCAGGCCGCGTGCCCTCAACATGGGGGGGGTGCTTTGGGGAAGGGGGGGCCCTGCGGCCTCCCCACCCCAAAGCACCTTGTCACCATGTTGATGAGGACAAGGGCCTCTTCCCTGGCCGTTGGTTGTCGGGGTCTGCGGGCAGGGGGCTTATCGGAATCCGGGAGCCCCCTTTAATAAGGGGGCCCCCAGATTCCGACCCCCTACCCTATGTGAATGAGTATGGGGTACCATGTACCCCTACCCATTTACCTGGGGAAAAAAGTGTACATAAAAATACACAACACAGGTTTTTAAAATACTTTATTAGACAGCTCCGGGGGTCTTCTCTTCTTTGGTCTTCGGGGGTCTTCTCACCAGACTCCTCCGCTATCTTCTGCTCTTTTACTAGCTCTTTTACTAGCAGAGGAGCCCGGCTTTCTCCTCCGTCGCCGCCCGGGGGTCTGCTTCCGACTTCGGGGGTCTTGTCCCGCTCTTCGTTTGGTCTGCCGGGCCTCCGCTATCTTCTTGCAGCTCTTTTACTAGCGTTGGCCTGGTCTTCTGCTTCGTCGCTGTTGTCGCCGCCGATTTCTGCTTCTGCTTCTGCTTCTTCTTCTTCTTTCTTCTCCCGATGTTGATACGATGCTGTCTCTGCTTGTAATGGCCGAGACGTGTTGCGCGGCCACTTGTATAGGGACAAGGGGCGGGGTCACCGTCTCATGTCACATGGCCCCCCGCCCCTTATGATGTCACTGTCCCGGGGATGCTGTGACTGTGACATCATAAGGGGCGGGTCACCATGTGACATGAGCCGGTGTCCGGGTGTGTGTGGGCAAGTCCGCACATTCGGATAGTCCGGCTGAATAGTCCGATCGTGTGTACGCGGCATAAGACTTCCTTTATGCTGGCCTGGGAAGCTGACCTGTCTCAACATTGGGAACTTGAGACTTGGAACAGGAACTTCTTAAAGTTCTACAAGGAAGTTCTCAACACTACTCTAGTTGAAGCAAATATAAAAGTATTGTCTAGATGGTACTTGGTTCCAGCTAGACTAGATAATCTCTACCCTACGTCATCCCCACTATGCTTCAGGGGTTTCAAGCTCAGGAGAGATATGTTGCATGTTTGGTGGGAATGTCTTAAAATAAGGAGTTTTTGGAACAAAATTTTTGCCATGATCGGAAAGGTCTCCAGTATTCCCATACAGAAATCTCTGCATATTGCCCTTCTCAACTTCACAGTCGAGTCTGCCTCCAAGAGTATGGGTGCCAAACTCACCTTAGCCAAATCTTGGAAAAAAAACAAATGTCTCTGTGCTGCTAGCAAAAAGGAAAATCTCATGGATCATGGCTCAAGAAAAGATAGCAGGTATACTCTTGGACCGCACAGAGAAATTTGAATTGATCTGGGAACCTTGGGCGACCTTCATAAATGTTCCTCTAAACACTTGACCTCATACCCGCTGTACACTCTACCTCTCCTATGAATGCACTCCTCTAGTCGCACCGTCTTCCCTAACCTTCTCCTGTACCCTGACTCCTTTCTCTTCTCCCCATCTTTGCCGGATTTCGGCCCTCACCCTCTCAGCTCTCGCTAATATTGGTGTAAGATTGATGATGGGAAGCAGTAATCTATCTCCAACGATAGCTCTTTAACCACTTAAGGACCAAGCCTCTTTCTGAGATTTGTTGTTTACAAGTTAAAAAATGTTTTTTTGCTAGAAAATTACTCATAACCCCCAAACATTATATATATTTTTTTCTAACACCCTAGAGAATAAAATGGCGGTCATTGTAATACTTTCTGTCACACCGTATTTGCGCAGCGGTCTTACAAGTGCACTTTATTGCGCTCGCTATACCGAACGAGGCGATACCTCACATGTGTGGTTTGAACACTGTTTTCATATGCGGGCGCTACACACAAATGCGTTCGCTTCTGCACGTGAGCTCGGCGGACGGGGCGCGTTTATCTTTTTCTTATTTATTTTACCTTTTATCTTTTATTTTTACACTGTTTTTTAAAAAAAAAAAATGTGTCACTTTTATTCCTATTACAAGGAATGTAAATATCCCTTGTAATAGAAAAAAAAACATGAGAAGACCTCTTAAATATGAGATCTGGGGTCAAAAAGACCTCAGATTTACACTAAAATGCAATAATAATATTAATAATAATTATAAAAAAAAAAGTTTAGCTGCATTTCAAGCGCTAAACGCGACCAAATGTGTTAACTCACGTTTACCCGTGTTTCTTTTTCAGGTGTTTTTCATTTTTTGTCTATTTTGAAAAAAAAAAAATTTTTTTTTTAAAACGCTTCTAAACGCAAACGCGACAAAACGCGACTAAACGTGGCATGTAAACGCGGCAAAACGGACGTTTTAAACGTGGGTTACTGTCTGTCAAGTTAAATCGTTCAGGAGAAGTTGTAAAAACGTCCCGTGAACATCGAGCCTTAAGGGTGGCAGGCCTAGCTCCCCAGGTCTCCCTGCCCTTACATTACCTTAAAGTTATGTGCTCAGACTCACATTCAATGCCTCAAAGGATGCTTAGAATTTGTTATGCACAATTAGTTTCTTTGTAAAGTTCTTGTTCATTGTTCATTGTTCATTGTTCAAGTTCATTGTTCTTCTTACACCTATTTCAATATTTGGCCATGTTGGCTGTGGTTCGAACCAATAGAAATATTGAAAAGAAAAAAATCTATTTTAAAACCTGGGCTGTGAATTGAACAGATGAGCGCTAAGGTTATATACTCTGGAAAATGTTAAGTGTGATGTGCAGAATTTAGAAGGCCAAATACATGGCTAAAGAGGGAAGAATTTGGCTTTCTAAAGTATTGGACTAACTTTTCATTAGGAACCATCTATTTGCTAAGCATGGTTTACATCTCAATTGGAAGGGAGTCTGCTGTGTTACGAGAGAGGTCTATGGGAAGGTTAGAGATATATGCAACCAGGCTGGAGGCAGGGGGGACCAAGTACCGAATACTGATTATGAAGACATATTGGAGACATATTGGATGCCTTCAGCTGCCATTGTGCCCTTGCTGGGCATCCAATGTGTCCTGTGCCTTTAACCACTTCAATACCAGGCAATTTCCCCCCTTCCTGCCCAGGACAATTTTCAGCTTTCAGCGCTGTTGCACTTTGAATGACAATTGAGCGGACTTGCAACACTGTACCCAAACTACATTTTTATCATTTTATTCCCACAAATAGAGCTTTCTTTTGGTGGTATTTAATCACCTCTGGGGTTTTTATTATTTTGCTAAACAAATTAAAAATGATCTACATTATTTTGGCACTGATGGACACTGATGAGGAGGCACTGAAATGTAGAATTGATGGGCGCTGATAGGCGGCACTGATATGCAGCACTGATGGACACTGATAGGTGGCACTGATGGGCACTAATAGGTGGCACTGATGGGCACTGACAGATGGCACCGATTGGTGACACTGATTGGCACTGACAGGTGGCACTGATGGATACTAATAGATGACACTGATGGGCAGCACTGATGATGAGGTACTGACAGGTGTTACTGATGGGCACTGATTGGCACTGTTATGGGCACTGATTGGCAGTTTGATGGGCACTGACAGGTGTTCCTGATGGGGCACTGATTGGCAGCTGATAGGCACATCTAATGGGGGCTGTGCTGATAATCAATGTGCTGATTATCAGCGCAGACCCCCCTCTGACAGGGAGAGCCACCGATCGTGAGAGCGCCGGCATGTTATCCTGCTAGACGTCATATGACGCCCAGTCAGGATAACAGAACCACCGCCCGGCCGACATTCTGCTATAGTGGAAAAGGAAAAACTGCGCTGGAAAAAAAAAATCTAATTATTTTCAAGAAATCTGAGAATTTTGTGAATTTATAAAATTATAAAAATGGAAAAAAGAAAGTCCAATAAAGATCAAACAAATATTCAATAAGCAGTTGCAAAGCAATAATCAGGTTGTTGAAGATATCAGCTTGTGATCGAAACCAGAAAAGTGTGACTTTTCTTGCAAACAAAATTGTGACTTTTCCTTGCAAACCCACCACCGTGTTAGTTGTGCGCTTATCAGCTAGCAGGCAAGTAATGCCTGTGGCTAACACCCAGCCACGGCCTTTTCCTCAATGGAATTCCAATCTCGATCCGATCGACGTGTCTAGGGGGATCACCCAGGTCAAACGACAGCCAACCCAAACCTTGGATGCAAGCTTGTTGTTCGATATGCGTGGCTCGGAAGGAAAGATCAATGGACAGCCATAGGTAAAACCCGCTGCACTTGTGCGGCTTTGGGTGACTTTCCAAGTCAAGGAAAATGTGTGTTTCGGACGGAGCTCCGCGCATGCTCCATGCTATAGGCTGGGCGGGAAGTGGTTATATCATTTATATATATATTCTCCAATAAGACCACAGTACACATATATTTGCAAATGTGTGCAACAAAACCCTCTGTTTTTTTTTTACATGGTTTGTTAGACAGGGTGAATTTGGTTTGTTTGCATTCTGATGCTGCGTACAAACGATCGGAAATTCCGCCAGCAAAAGTCTGATGAGAGTTGAGAGCTTTTGATCGGAAAATGCGACCCTGTGTATGCTCCATCGGACTTTTGCTGGCGGAATTCCAGCCAGCAAAAGATTGAGAGCAGGTTCTCAACTTTTTGGTCGGAAAAAGTTTTGATTGGAAATTCCGATCATCTGTACCACTTCCGAAGCGCAAAATTCCTACGCATACTCGGAAACAATTTGACGCATGCTCGGAAGCATTGAACTTCATTTTCTCGGCTCGTCGTAGTGTTGTACGTCACCGCGTTCTTGACGGTCGAAAGTTCAGAGAACTTGTGTGTGACCGTGTGTATGCAAGTCAAGCTTGAGCGGAATTCCGTTGAAAAAAACATCCAAGATTTTTGCGACGGAAAATCCACTCGTGTGTACGCGGCATTACTGGTAAGTGTGCTGGGAAAGTTTTGTTTGTTTGTACTCTGCATATATATACCAGAGTCTGTCCTCCCACAAAATATGCTTGAATTACTGTGCCGCAGAAACACAAAAACCAGTACACTCATTACTGAGTACAAGGGTCAACTGTATGCAATGTGTAACACAACATATATAATACAGGGATCAGGAGTACAGGCATACCCCACTTTTAAGTACACAATGGGACCAGAGCATGTATGTAAAACGAAAATGTACTCAGCAAAAGCAATACCTTTTTTCACTTCTGGGGTGTCAGGGGCTGTAGAGGGGGGTCAGGGACTGTAGTGGGGGTGTCAGGGGCTGTAGAGGGGGGTCAGGGACTGTAGTGGGGGTGTAAGGGACTGTAGTGGGGGATCAGGGGCTGTAGTGGGGTGGCAGGGGCTGTAGTGGGGGTGTCAGGGACTGTAGTTGGGGGTCAGGGGCTGTAGAGGGGGGTCAGGGGCTGTAGAGGGGGGGTCAAAAACTGTAGTGGGGGTGTCAGGGGCTGTAGTGGGGGGTCAGGGGCTGTAGTGGGGGTGACAGGGGCTGTAGTGGGGGTGTCAGGGACTGTAGTGGGGGGTCAGGTCTGTAGAGGGGGGTCAGGGACTGTAGAGGGGGTGTCAGGGACTGTAGTGAGGGTGTCAGGGGCTGTAGTGGGGGTGTCAGGGGCTGTAGAGGGGGTGTCAGGGGCTGTGGAGGGGGGGGGTCAGGGGCTGTAGTGGGGGTATCAGGGGCTTTAGTGGGGTTGTCAGGGGCTGTAGTGGGGGTGTCAGGGGCTGTGGAGGGGGGTCAGGGGCTGTAGTGGGGGTATCAGGGGCTGTAGTGGGGTTGTCAGGGGCTGTAGTGGGGGGTGTCAGGGGCTGTGGAGGGGGGGGTCAGGGGCTGTAGTGGGGGTGTCAAGGGCTGTAGTGGGGGTGTCAGGGGCTGTAGAGGGGGTGTCAGGGGCTGTGGAGGGGGTGTCAGGGGCTGTAGTGGGGGTGTCAGGGGCTGTGGAGGGGGTCTCAGGGGCTGTAGTGGGGGTGTCAGGGGCTGTAGTGCGGGGGTCAGAGAGTGAAGTTTATAGTACTGTACAGTTCAACATGGGATAATGGCACAGATGCTAGGCTGTAACAGCTGACCAGACCAGTGGAAATAAAGTTCTCAAACGGGGGGGGGGGGGGGGGGGGTAGTAACACCCCTCAGTTTCAATCCTCCCAGCCGGTAGCTATACTGTATAGTCTTTCTGTGCACATAAATTCCACAGCAGTAACTGTGACAGCTGTAGATAATATTACCTTGGCATATAGCCTACTCACAGTTCGTAGAGCGTGTTTCCAGGTAGCAGGGAATCTGAACTATCCGTGCATGGATTACTCAGCTGCAGCTTTAGCTTGCGAGACACTTTACATAAACTTGTGGGTATGTCTGTACTCGCGAGTGTATGTAAAGTGAGTGTACTTAACCGCTTCAGCACCGGGCCATTTTACACCCTTCCTTACCAGAGCACTTTTTGCGATTTGGCACTGCGTCGCTTTAACTAACAATTGGGCGGTCGTGCGACGTTACACCCAAACAAAATTGACGTCCTTTTTTTCCCACAAATAGAGCTTTCTTTTGGTGGTATTTGATCACCTCTGCGGTTTTTATTTTTTTCGCTATAAACAAAAGAAGACAATTTTGAAAAAAAACACAATATTTTTTTTACTATTTGCTATAGTAAATATCCCATTTTTTTTAAAAAAAAACGATTTTTTTACTCAGTTTAGGCCGATACGTATTCTTCTACATATTTTTGGTAAAAAAAATCGCAGTAAGCGTTTATTGATCGGTTTGCGCAAAAGTTATAGCGTCTACAAAATAGGGGATAGATTTATTGCATTTTTCTTTTTTTTTTTTACTAGTAATGGCGGCGATCTGCGATTTTTTTTTTTTGTGACTGCGACATTGCGGCGGACACTTCAGACACTTTTGACACATTTTTGGGACCATTGTCATTTATACAGCAATCAATTTACACAGCGATCGTTGCTATAAAATTGCATTGATTACTGTGTAAATGTGACTGGCAGGGAAGGGGTTAACACTAGGGGGTGCTGCAGGGGTTAAAATGTTCCCTAAGGTAGTGATTCTAACTGTGGGGGGAGGGGACTCACAAGGGGAGGAGACCGATCGGTGTTCCTCCGTACTGGGAACACATGATCGGTCTCCTCGCCACTGACAGGACGTGGAGCTGTGTGTTTACACACACAGCTCCACGGTCCCGCACGGTCCCGTTTTTTTAACGGGCAATCGCGGGTGCCCGGCGGACATCGCGGCCGCCAGGCACTCGCACCGGGTCCCGAGCGACGCCGCGGGTGCGCGCGCCGCCGGCTCCGCGTGAGCGCCCCCTAGGCGGCCGGGAATGGGAGGACGTCATATGACGCCCACCCAGGATGGGAGATCCACCTGCTGGGCGTCATATGTACATGGGCGGGATGGGAAGTGGTTAAAGTGGGGTATGCCTGTATCTAATGAACAGTGCAAAAGGGTGAGGAGTACAATGTAGGAAGAGTATAAAAATGGGTGACGTTGTGATAAAGAAAGGATCTGGGGGTCCTGTAGATGCAGTATATAAAGAGACAATGACAGCAAGATACAAAAAAATCTTGCCCTTGTACAAAGCATTAATAAACCTTTTGAATATGAAATTCATATTTTGGGCATGAGTTCTTAAAAAAATTGCAAAAAATGTATTATTAACCCCTTCAATACCCGCCCATAGTCATATGACGCCCACAAGGTGGATCTACCATCCTGGGTGGGCGTCATATGACGTCCTCCCATTCCCGGCCGCCTGGGGGCGTCGCTCGGGACCCGGTGCGGGTCCCCGGTGGCCTCGATGTCCGCCGTGCACCCGCGATTGCCCGTTAAAAACAACGGGACCGTGCGGGACCGTGGAGCTGTGTGTGTAAACACACAGCTCCACGTCCTGTCAGCGAGCAGGAGACCGATCATGTGATCCCAGTACGGAGGAACACATGATCGGTCTCCTCCCCTTGAGTCCCCCTCCCCCCACAGTTAGAATCACACATATAGGGAATACATTAACCCCTGCAGCGCCCCCTAGTGTTAACCCCTTCCCTGCCAGTCACATTTACACAGTAATCAATGCAATTTTATATCAAAAGTGTCCGAAGTGTCTGCCGCAATGTCGCAGTCACGAAAGAAAAATCGTAGATCGCCGCCATTACTAGTAAAAAAAAAAAAAAAATGCAATAAATCTATCCCCTATTTTGTAGACGCTATAACTTTTGCGCAAACCGATCAATATACGCTTATTGCAATTTTTTTTACCAAAAATATGTAGAAGAATACGTATCGGCCTAAACTGAGGAAAAAAATAGTTTTTTTTAAAAAATGGGATATTTATTATAGCAAAAAGTAAAAAATATTGTGTTTTTTTTTTTCAAAATTGTCGCTCTTCTTTTGTTTATAGCGCAAAAAATAAAAACCGCAGGGGCGATCAAATACCACCAAAAGAAAGCTCTATTTGTGGGAAAAAAAGGACGTCAATTTTGTTTGGGTATAACGTCGCACGACCGCGCAATTGTCAGTTAAAGCAACTCAGTGCCGAATCGCAAAAAGTGCTCTGGTAAGGAAGGGTGAAAAATGGCCCGGTGCTGAAGCGGTTAAAGGACACAGATGACTTCAGTTATAAGCAAAAATTTGGTAAACTGAATTTACTGAACAGTGAAAAGAGGGCTTAGTGAATGTGGTGAAGTTTCATTTTGCAAGAATAACCAATCATGCAAGGAAAATAAAAACAACAACAATATGGCTTGCACACGATTGAATGATGGAAGTCAGCAGAGCTTCACCACATTCACTAAGTTCTGGGGAAAATTCCCTTGCAATGTGCAACTTCTTTTGCAAATTCCAAGGCCCACAGCCCAAACCAGCAGTCTACCACTGGTACTGAAAATAACATTAGTTAACCACTTGCCAACCGACCAAACTACCATATTTTCCGGCGTATAAGATGACCTTTTACACCGGAATTACACAGCCAAAAACCGGGGGTCGTCTTAAATGCCGGGTGAAGAGGCCGCCAGGTGGATGTGAAGCCCACCGGGTGCTCGGTAATGCTGTATGCATACAGTGTGCACGGCTCAGCCAATCCCGGCGGGCGATGCAAAGCCTGCTCGGAGTAACAACCTCTGCCAATCCGAGCAGGATATCAGTGACATCAATATTGTGATCAGTGTTAAAAAAAAATGCACTGGCACAGTATAAATTACACTTGCAGTGAAGGGGTTAACACCAGGGGCGATTAAGGGGTTAAGTTTGTCCCTGGGAGGTGTTTTCTAATGCCCTGTACATACGGTCGGAAATTCCGACCACAAAATCCGTCTGATTTTTTCCGATGGATTTTGTCTGACACTGGTGTTACATACACACGGTCGGACAAAGTTGCTGGAAAATCCGATCATTCTGAATGTGGTGACGTTCGTTGCGTACGACGGAACTACATAGAGGCTATTAGCCAATAGCTTTGGTCTCATAATTTGATCTGAGCATGCGTGGCACTTTGTCTGTCGGAATTCTCTACACACGATCGGAAAAAGTCTGATCGGATTTTGTTGTTGGAAAATTTGAGAGCAGGATCTCAATTCTTTTCCGTCGGAAATTCCGATGGAAAAAGTTAGATGGAGCCCACACACGGGCGGATTTTCCGACAACATGGTCCGATCGGACATTTTCCATCGGAAATTGCGACCGTGTGTACGGGGCATAACTGTGTGAGGGAGGGACAGACTGGAGGAAAAGAGAGATCATGTTTCAGCTTAGCTGAGACACAAAGATCTCTCCTTTGCTATCTGACAGATCAGCGGTTTGCCTTGTTTACATAGGCACACCGCTGATCCGTCTCTTCACAGAACGATCGGTGGGTCACGGCAGCCTTCGTGGCCACAGGACCAGCTGATTGGCTCCCGTTGTGATTGGACGCGCGCCCCCTGCACCACGTGCACAAAATCATGCACAGGTACGTGATTTTGTGCGGCCGGGCCGCCTTGCCGCAGTATATATATGGTGGGCAGTCCGGAAGCGGTTAAAAAAAATGCTTTTTTGTTTTAGCACAGAAATATTTGTAAAATATATTCTATGGCTTTTGGAGATATTTGGAAACTCTTGAAATAGTTTCATTTGAGTGACAGCTCTGAGTCCTCTGGGGCTACTGACATGGCTTTAAAGAGGAAGTAAAGCCTCTTAAAAAAAAAAAAAAAAGACACCCTGCAAGGCAAAGGCATAATGAGCTAGTATGCATAGCATACTAGCTCATTATGAATGACTTACCTGAAAACGAAGCCCCCGAAGTGGTCCTCATCCACGATCTTCTGCGCCGCCATCCAGCGCCGGAGTGACTTCCGGGTCTCACCGATCCAGCGCTGTGATTCGCTGGAGCGGCGATGACGTCACTCCCGCGCATGCGCAGGAAAGCAGCATATCGCCGTGAACCCGGCATGCGCAGTGTGCGCGCGCGCCGCTGTCTACTGCGCATGCGCCATAGACAGCGATGCCTTTTCTTTTCTAAATATCTCCTAAACCATGTAGGTTTAGGAGATATTTATTGGACCTACAGGTAAGCCTTAATCTAGGCTTACCTGTAGGTCAAAGTGGTTTGTAAGGGTTTACAACCACTTTAAGATGTCCACACAAAAAAGCTTTACAGGTAAATAACGTACATAAAGCATGTTAAGTTTAGCAGTTGTTGAAGGAGCTTTTCTACTAAAATATATAAACCTTTGTAGATATGGCCAAGGTATTAACATAGACATGAGACATGTTACTCAGATGTTCAAACTTGAAGAAGGAGTGAAAAATAAAGGACGCCGTTTGATGGTTATCTAACATCTTCACACCATTTTATTCCTGTACATGACATTTTTATTTAAAACTGTATTTTATATACACAAGTACAGACAAATATTTAAATTAATATGCCAATCCTTTTTAGAAACCAATATTTCTGGCAGGAAAAGTGAGTATGCAGCAAAGAAATTAAGAAAGATTACAATAAGGGAGACCATAGACAATTCTTTTTTTTTTTTTAGCCTTCCTTTAGGAATCCTTCATGCTGTTGATCAGTGTTGCCTGCTATAGACAGCAGCACTGATCAACTTGTGTACAACCAGCTAGCCCATACATGGATTAATATTAGGCTGGTCCCTGTTGAGCCAAGCCAGAGGCGTAACTAATGCCTTCAGGACCCTCGTGCAAGGACCATGAAGGGCCCCCTGACCCCCAGCCAGGGCCATTCCCACTCATCCTGAGGCCCTTTACTCCAGTCAGAAGGCTCTTGCACATGTTCTGCTGTGGCCTCCCTTCCTGCCGTCGTGGGGGCCCCCCATGGTGGTGGAAGCCCAGGGCCCAGTCACAAGTGCAACCTTTGTGACCCTGGTAGTTCCGTCACTGGTGTCAATTTTTATTTTTGTTATTTTATCTAGGGGGCAGCAGGACCTAGATAGGAGTGATTGCGGGGGGCAACCTATAGAGGAACTGATGCCTGCCATTTTCCTTCTGCAGCCACTGAATGCCTGCAGGAGGAAGAGGAGGAAGAGCAGGCTTTCAGCGGCTGCAGAAGGACAATGGTAGGCACCATTTCCTCTATTTGTCACCCCCCCGCTGTCCCTCCTATCCACATTACACTGTTGCCCACGCCCCCCCGGAGGACAGTCATAGTAGGTGGTTAGGTGTAATTAATACTTTGTTGCCACTCATGGGCTTCTCTGCCCCTCCCCCGCTGAATGCTCTTCTAGCACTTGTAGTTTAGCCTTCTCTGAATCCCCTTCCCCCATGACAGGTCGTCTTTCCCCCTCCCACTATTGTAAGTATGGCTCAGGAACAGGAGCGCAGGGCAGTCTTAGTGACAGGGGGTGGCGTTATTAGTTTCCAATCCCCTCCCCAATGACAGGTCCTTTTTACCCCTCCCACTTGTGTAAGGCTCAGAGGCAGGACAGCGGAGCAGGCTTAAGTGGCAGGGAAGGGGGACTACTTGTCTCTAATACCCTTCCCCTTTGACAGGTCCTCTTTCCTCTGCCCGTGACCAGTATATGACTCAAGGATAAGAGGGCGGGACGGGCTCAGTCATATGGGGCAGGGTAATTATTAACATACCGGTCCCCTCCCCCTCCCCGCTTCCTCCGGAGCACCCTTGCAGTCTAGATGAATGAAGAACAGAGTGGGGAGGCGATGCGGGAGTTCCTGAGGCCGCATTTCATCCTGCAGCTGCTGAATGCCTGTGAGAGGGAAAGGAGAAGTGAGCATTCAGTGGCTGCAGGAGGAAATGGAGGGCATCAGTTCCTCTATATCAGGGATCCTCAAACTACGGCCTCCAGCTGTTGCGGAACTACACATCCCATGAGGCATTGTGAAACTCTGACATTCACAGACATGACTAGGCATGATGGGAATTGTAGTTCTTGAACAACTGGAGGGCCATAGTTTGAAGACCCCTGCTCTATATGCTGCCGATCCTAGGCAGGTGTACAAGGGAGCCACACTGGCCCCCTGGAGCAGGGGGCCGTGTCGGAATTGCAACCTCTGCAATCCCTGTAGGTACACCCCTGAACCAAGCTTAACTTTGATCTATGTATGGCCGGCTATAGAGTGACAGGAGGGTTTTTGTGGGTGGAGGGTGGGCGTGGGATTGAGTAGTACATTCCTTTCTGCACTATACTTCTGTATACCCAATCATGTTGTAGCATAAACCCTCTTTTTTTGGATCACAGAAAGGATGGTTGGCATTCGGGATAGCATCCAAAAATAATCTTCCTTTATTGAAAATGCATGTACAATTGCTGTAAAACAGGCATTATTTATTGTACCGTAATTGGTTATTTTACTTTTTTTTTTTTTTTTTTTTACCAAAGTTAACTTTGCAAAGTGAGCATACAAAGTAGAGAAACATACAAAGAGCATAACACATTCCTTTGTTTCCCTCTCTATATTTATGTATGTAAATGCTGACAGGGCAAGAACCTTCATTAAGCTTTTATTGCTGTCTGTGTCCCATTTTGGGTGACGTTTCTCCTCATTCCCTGTACTGAAGACACAACAGGAAACAAATGTAAGTTTCCCAAATGTATACTCCATCACCAGGACAAATAGTGGAGGTGGATTTTTGCATAGGGGACAAAGAAAGCAGTAAAACCTTGATAGATATGCCGGTTCACACTTTTGTGATGCAGGAACCCTGCGAATCCACTGTGGGTTCCCGCATCGCACCCTACTCGCACGTCAGTTCACACTGCCATATGCGAACTGTGGGTAGAGACAATACATTGTTCATGACACCCCCATTTCAGCTTGCAAATTGCACTGAAAACTGACAGTTCGGACATGAATCAGATCCCCCAGGTGGGGTATTTACTAAAACTGGTGCACAAAGTATCTGGTGCAGCTGTACATAGTAAACAATCAGCTTATACGTTCAGCTTGTCAATTAGGCTTTGACAATAAGGCCGGGTTCACACTGGTACGACAAATGCTCTGACATTGAGAGCCGTCTTAACTGGTCCGACACAAGTCGGTCCAACTTTGAAAATGCTCCCTGCACTACTGAATATCACTGAAGTCGGATCAAAGTCGGATCGCCGTCTTGACTGATCCGACTTTGGCATGCGACTTGTGCTCTGATGATTTTGAAGGGGAACTCCACGCCAAATAAAAAAAAAACGGCATGGGTTCTCTCTCCAAGAGCAGACCAGGCCCTTCGGTCTGGCTTGGATTTTAAGGGGAACCCCCCACGCTGGAAAAACATCCCCCCCAAAAAAAAAAATTCCAAACCTTTATCCGAGCACACAGTCCGGCAGGTCAGGAAAGGGGGTCAGGACAAGCGAGCGCCCCCCCTCCTGAACCGTACCAGGCCGCATGCCCTCCACATGGGTGGGTGCTTTGGGGCAAGGGGGGCCCTGCTGCCCCCCACCCCAAAGCACCTTGTCCCCATGTTGATGAGGACAAGGGCCTCTTCCCAACAACCCTGGCCGTTGGTTGTTGGGTCTCTGGGGGGGGGGGACTTATCGGAATCTGGAAGCCCCCTTTAACAAGGGGGCCCCCAGATTCCAGCCCCCACCCCATGTGAATGAGTAGGAGTACATTGTACCCCTACCCATTCATCTAAAAAAAATGTCAAAAATGAAACACATTACACATGTTTTTAAAGTATTTTATTAAGCAGCTCCGTTGTTTCTTCTGATTTCTTATCCCCTCTCCGGCTCTTCTGCCTCCTCTGCTGATGTCTTCTGCTTCTGCCGGTTCTTCTCCCCTCTCCGGGTTTTCTCCGCTGATGAGAGACATCATAAGGGGCGTGGCATCTGAATGACATCACACGGTGACCCCGCCCCATGCCTATTTACACTACGCACCCAACATTGGAGTGGGAGAGAGCATCGAGTCAACATCGGAAGAAAAACAGAAGAAGACAGCAGAGAAGACACAGCTAAAGAGAGAGAAGATAGCGGAGAAGACCCGGCAGAGGCAGAAGACAGAGGGAGAAGAACCGGAGAGAGAGCGGAGAAGACCCGGAGAGGGGAGAAGAACTGGAGAGGGATAGAAGACATCAGCGGAAGAGAACCGGAGAGAATAGAAGAAGTCAGAAGAGAAACCGGAGCTGCCTTAATAAATTACTTTAAACAGCCCTTGTTAAAGGGGGCTTCCAGATTTCAATAATCTCCCCCCGCCCACAGACCCCGACAACCAACGGCCAAGGTTGTCGGGAAGAGGCCATTGTCTTCATCAACAGGGCACCCCCACCCTAAAGCACCCACCCCCCCATGTTGAGGGCATGCGGCCTGGTATGGTTCAGGAAGGGGGGGGGGCGCTCGCTCGTCCCCACCCCCTTTCCTAACCTGCCGGGCTGTGTGCTTGGAAAATAGTTTGGTATGGATTATGGGGGGACTTCCATGCCATTTTTCCATCATGGGGGTTCCCCTTAAAATCCATGCCTGACCGAAGGGCCTGGTATCCTCTTGGAGGGGGAACCCATGCTGTTTTTTATTTATTTTTTTATTTGGCGTTGAGTTCCCCCTAAAGATTCATACCAGACACAGTGCCTGGTATTGTCAGGGATCAAAGTCGGATCCCTGTTCATTGAAGTCGGACACATGTTGGACTTCAAGTTGCAGGGCAAAGTTGGAACTAAAGTCGTACGACTGTCGTGTCATACCAGTGTGAACCCGGCAAAAAACCTGGAAGCCGATTGCTTACTATGCACAGCTGCACCAGATTCTGTGTGTGGTAAATCTCCCCCAGTGTATTGTATGCAAATTGTAATTATTCCTTTTTTGATTGTTTAGTTACCACTGCTATTTTTCTTCATGTGTCCTGAAGAAACAGAAATATGAAACATGTTGACCCAGGAGGACTTATTTCCGTAAAATATTTTCCTAGAACAAGGCAAAAAAAAATAAAAAATACAATGTAAAATTAACAAGGGACACCAACGTTGTAGCTTTGATCTTAAAAACTACGGGAGTTGGTGTTGTGGTAACTTGCCAAATAAAAATAAAAAAAAACCATAATAATATTATTCTTGATATCACTAGAAAAAAAAGCCATTGAAATTTCGTTTGCAATAACTCCATCAGTATCACCAACAAAGCAGCTTCATTATTATCCCATTAAAGAAGAAGTGAATTGTGAGTTGCATTTGGAGATTTCATAATTTGCCACGTCACGAATGTTAATTCTCCATTACAAACGCTAGTTTACAAGGCCGACCGCTTCTGCTTCCGAGCATGCGTGTTTGTACTTTGGACTTTTGTCCGACGGACTTGTGTAGTCACGCTCGGAAAATCCGACAACAATTGTCTGATGGCGCGTACAAACAGTAGGATTTTCCGCCAACAACCTGTCATCAATTTTTGTCGGATTTTCCGCAGACAAATGTTGGATGCAGCATCCCCGGTGCCGTTCCAGGTGCCGCTTACCTCACCTGTATACATTTATATGTAATATATAAGTTTTGGTAATTTATTTTCTCAAAAGTCCATCTACATCCATATACTCCTATCAATATATGGATGTAGACATGTATATATATTTTTATATATATCTATGCCAGCTTAATTCTTAAGTCCCACACTGATGTGGTGCGAATCTGATGCAATTTCACAGTGCGAGTTCTGTTTTGACAGGTGCAAATTTAATGCGATTTCTGCGGGGACAGGGCATAGCTGGAGATTAAATTTGCGCCGTTCCTGCACTAAACTCGCACAGGACCCTTTTTTTTAACAAGATCGAAATCGCACTGCATTGATGTGAACGGTCTTCATTGGAATAAATCCTTTTTCAGAAGACATGCAAATCTATGCTTTTCGGATAACATCTGATCTGCATAGAATTCACATAAGTGTGAACCAGCACTTAGACAAACAGATAACAAACAGATATAAATAGACATGTGCAATTCGTTTCGTTTTTTTTTTTTCGTTTTTCGTTTTTTTTTTTTTCGTTATATTCCTTCATTCGTTATCGTACGAATGAACGAACGATTCGCTAAAAATTTTAACAAATAATGAATCGTTCGAATCGAACGAATCCGAAAAACAACAAAAATCCGAAAAAAACTAATTAGAAACAACGAATTTACGAAAGAAGAAAATCCGAAAAACGAAAACAGGAACAACGAAAATCAAAATGAACGAAAAAATTCGTACATTCGTAACTTTTTTTTTTTTTTTCGATTCGTAATTTTCCGTGCCTCTTACAATGGCGCTGCTTAACGTGCTTCGAATGAATTGAACAAAAAAATTCGTACATTCATAACTTTTTTTTTTTTTTCATAATTTTCCGTGTCTCTTACAATGGCGCTGCTAAACGTGCTTTGAATGGATTGAACGAAAAAATTCGTACATTCGTAACTTTTTTTTTTGATTTGTAATTTTCCGTGTCTCTTAAAATGTAATAATAGCATATACATTACATAAAATTATGAATTATGCTCCGATTACGAATCTACGAATGTTACGAAAGTACAAATAAATATGAATGCGTCCGAATTTCGAATAAACGAAAATTAAACTAATGGAAAGACGAATCAACGAAAAAATAACTCTTACGAAAATGCGAATCCTTACGAATACGAACACCGACGACTTACGAATAGTTAAGAATACGAACACCGACGACTTACGAATTTACGAATCGTTACGAATCAACGGAAACGAAAGAAACGAAACGAAAATAAACAAAACTTTCTGTTGTGCACATGTCTAGATATAAACAATTCATTCCCACTGAGGCTGCATTCACACTATCGTACTCCATGAAAACATGCAAAACCGCATGTTTTTGAGCACGTTCACAAAACACAAAAAATAAAAACACTCTTCGCACTTGCAGTGCCATTTATTGTTAGTGACACCCCAAGCGAGGCATGCAGATGCCCTTTTTCCTGTGAAACAACATGCGACAAACATGGCAAAAGGTTAAACAAAAAACCTGAAGCTCAAAATAGGTGCATGAGCTAGTTTTGTCACATTTGTTATGTGTAGGGCAGCCCATTGAAATGAATGCCCAATCCATGTAGCGCAACAATGCAAAATAATAATACGCATTTAAAAAAAAAATGCATCATAGTGTGAATATGGACTAAACAGTTCTGGGCAGATTGCCAAACAGACCATCACGTAGCCTCCAGTTTTTGCAGCCCTCATCAGACAGGGGGGCCGCCAAACACTGGCTCCAAGGAAGAAGATTTACCCTAAATAGGGCTGTCATGGGTCAGTAAAAACATGGATCAACCGCTTGTGTTTACAGCTCCCCTAGCTGCCTGTGTAAAAGGAACCTTATAAAGGGGGCATGTTGGAGTGGAACTCCAGGATTTAGAAAAATCTCTGTGTTCAGTGTAAAAGTCCCGTTCACATCACGGTGATTTGACATGCGATTTGACATGCCAAATCGCATGTCAAATCCCAGTCTATTGCCGGCAACGGCACTGTCCGAATCGATGCGATGCCGACTTTGCAGCGCCGTAACAAATTCCAAAAGTAGTTCCTGCACTACTTTTGGCGACTTTGGGGGGCGATTTCAATAGACATCTGTGCATGAACTTGCACAGATGTCTTTCAAATTGCCCCCGAACTCGCAATAATATGTGTGTTTTAAATCGTGCGAGTTCAGCTGAGTTCACGATTTCAAACCCCTGCCTGCAATGTGAACATACCATAAACTAGAAAAGCTACAATTTCTGGGGAAATTGTGTGACGTGTTCTTGCCTCCAGCTACTGGAGTGGGCGGAGTAACTGAGTGGAGTGGCTTGAGTAACTAAACTTTTTTTTTTTTTTTCAAAAATGATTATTTATTTTTTTTTTTTAATGATTTTTTTTTTTTGATTTTTTTTTTTTATTTTTTTTTTCAAAAATGATGTTTTTTTTTGCAAAAATTTTTTTTTTTTCAAAAATGATCACTTTATTTTTTTTTTAATTATTATTATTTTTTTTTAAATGATATTTTTTTTCTTCAAAAAAATTTTTTTTTCAAATTTCCTAATTTTCATTTTTTTTTCTAAAATTATTATTTTTTTTATTATTATTATTTTTTTTAAATGATATTTTTTTCTAATTTTTTTTTTTTATTTTTTTTTATTTTAATTTTCATTTATTTTTTAAAAATTTTTTTTTTTTTATTTTTTTTGTTTACTAATTTCCTAATTTTCATTTATTTTTTAAATTAAATTATTTTTATTTAATTTTTTTATTTTTTTGTTTCAAATTTCATAATTCCCCTCAGAGCTAGATGGGACTACCAATAATCACCCTCAGAGCTGTGTGGGACTACCTATAATCCCCTCAGCTGTGTGGGACTACCTATAATTCTCCATTACTAACGCTAGTTTACAAGATCGACCGCTTCTGCCTCCGAGAATGCGTGTTTGTACTTTGGACTTTTGTCCGACGGACTTGTGTACACACGCTCGGAAAATCCGACAACAGACATTTGTCCGTGGAAAAATTTAAAACCTCTAGCCAACATTTGTCCTCGGAAAATCCGACAACAATCGTCTGATGGCGCGTACAAACGGTCGGATTTTCCGCCAACAACCTGTCATCAATTTTTGTCGGATTTTCCACGGACAAATGTTGGATGCAGCATCCCCGGTGCCGTTCCAGGTGCCGTTTACCTCACCTGTATACATTTATATGTATAATTATATATGTAATATATAAGTAACATCAATATATGGATGTAGGGGAGGGAGGAGGGAGGAAAAAGGGGGAAAAAAATACTAAATAAAATATTGTTCGAATAAAGTCAGAGGGGGTAATGAATTACATCAGGAAAGGGGGGAAGACGGGGGACTACTATTGGTTTCTTTGAAAAATATATCGAGATTGATCCATGTGTTTTGTTGATTGTGTGTTTTTCTTTTTTTTCTTTTTTTTTTCTGTTATTTGTTATGTATTTATTTATGTACAAGTATTGTATATATATATATATATATATATATATATATATATATATATATAAGAATTTGTAATAATGTAAAATGTTCTTTGTATATGTGAAAAATGTATCAATAAAAATAATTAAAATACAATATATGGATGTAGACATGTATATATATTTTTATATATATCTATGCCAGCTTAATTCTTAAGTCCACACTGATGCGGTGCGAATCTGATGCAATTTTTACAGTGCGATTTCTGTTTTGACAGGTGCAAATTTAATGCTTTTTCTGATGGGACAGGGCATAGCTGGAGATTAAATTTGCACCGTTCCTGCACTAAACTCGCACAGGACCCTTTTTTTTAACAAGATCGAAATCGCACTGCATTGATGTGAACGGTCTTCATTTGAAATAATCCTTTTTCAGAAGACATGCAAATCCATGCTTTTCGGATTGCATCTGATCTGCATAGAATTCACATAAGTGTGAACCAGCACTTAGACAAACAGATATAAACAATTCATTCCCACGGAGGCTGCATTCACACTATCGTACTCCATGAAAACATGCAAAACCGCATGTTTTTGAGCACGTTCACAAAACACAAAAAATAAAAACACTCTTCGCACTTGCGGTGCCATTTATTGTTAGTGACACCCTAAGCGAGGCATGCAGATGCCCTTTTTCCTGTGAAACAACATGCGACAAACATGGCAAAAGGTTAAACAAAAAACCTGAAGCTCAAAATAGGTACATGAGCTAGTTTTGTCATATTTGTTATGTGTAGGGCAGCCCATTGAAATGAATGCCCAATCCATGTAGCGCAACAATGCAAAATAATAATACGCATTAAAAAAAAAAAGCATCATAGTGTGAATATGGACTAAACAGTTCTGGGCAGATTGCCAAACAGACCATCACGTAGCCTCCAGTTTTTGCAGCCCTCATCAGACAGGGGGGCCCCCAAACACTGGCTCCAAGGAAGAAGATTTACCCTCAATAGGGCTGTCATGGGTCAGTAAAAACATGGATCAACCGCTTGTGTTTACAGCTCCCCTAGCTGACTGTGTAAAAGGAACCTTATAAAGGGGGCGTGTTGGAGTGGTACTCCAGGATTTAGAAAAATCTCTGTGTTCAGTGTAAAAGTCCCATTCACATCACGGTGATTTGACATGCGATTTGACATGCCAAATCGCATGTCAAATCCCAGCCTATTGCCGGCAACAGCACTGTCCGAATCGATGCGATGCCGACTTTGCGGCGCCGTAACAAATTCCAAAAGTAGTTCCTGCACTACTTTTGGCGACTTCGGGGGCGATTTCAATAGACATCTGTGCATGAACTCACACAGATGTCTTTCAAATCGCCCACGAACTCGCAATAATATATGTGTTTTCAGCTGAACTCACACGATTTCAAACCCCTGCCTGCAATGTGAACATACCATAAACTAGAAAAGCTACAATTTCTGGGGAAATTGTGTGACGTGTTCTTGCCTCCAGCTACTGGAGTGGGCGGAGTAACTGAGTGGAGTGGCTTGAGCAACTAATCTTTTTTTTTTTTTTCAAAAATGATCACTTTATTTTTTTTTTAATTATTATTATTTTTTTAAATTATATTTTTTTTCTTCAAAAAATATTTTTTTTTTCAAATTTCCTAATTTTCATATTTTTTTCTAAAATTTTTTTTATTTTTTATTATTATTATTTTTTTTAATTATTATAACTTTTTTAAATGATATTTTTTTCTAATTTTTTTTTTTCAAAAAATATTTTTTTTTCAAAATTTCCTAATTTTCATTTATTTTTTTAATTATTTTAATTTTTTTTTTTATTTATTTTTTTTCAAATTTAATAATTCCCCTCAGAGCTGTATGGGACTAGCTATAATTCCCCTCAGAGCTGTGTGGGACTACCTATAATCACCCTCAGAGCTGTGTGGGACTAACTATAATCCCCCTCAGCTGTGTGGGACTACCTACAATCCCCCTCAGAGCTGTGTGGGACTACCTATAATTCGTGCTTTTCATTTCCCACTTTTCATTTATCACTTTTCAGTTCGTACTTTTCCGTTTGTTTCTGAACGGCTGTTGGTCAACCAGCCATGTTGCCGATTCAGAGGAGATAGCGTGTTATTTATTATTGGCCTTGGAGTTATTGCTTTGACATTATTTTTTTTTGGTTGAATAATAAAAAATTTGATTTGGTATATTTTCTATATTTTTGGATGCATAGAATGCACTTTTTGGTTAAGTTCTATTGGCGTATAACATGTCTAATTTTATTTGTTTTCTTTTTTTAATGCACAATAAAAGAATTGTGTAGAATAATACTTGGCTCTGTGTTTTACTTCAAATGACAGTTTGGGGGTCGGCAGTTACATTTAAAAAATACAATGTAAAATTAACAAGGGACACCACATAGTTGTATCTTTGATCCTAAAAACTACAGAATAATGGTGTTGTGGTAACTTGCCAAATAAAAATAAAAAAAAAAAACATAATAATATTATTCTTGATATCACTAGAAAAAAAAAGCCTTTGAAATTTTGTTTGCAATAACTCCATCAGTATCACCAGCAAAGCAGCTTCATTATTATCCCATTAAAGAAGAAGAGAATTGTGCGCTGCATTTGGAGATTTCATAATTTGCCACGTCACGAATGTTAATTCTCCATTACGAACGCTAGTTTACAAGATCGACCGCTTCTGCTTCCGAGCATGCGTGTTTGTACTTTGGACTTTTGTCCGACGGACTTGTGTACACACGCTGGGAAAATCCGACAACAGACATTTGTCCGTGGAAAATTTTAAAACCTCTAGCCAACATTTGTCCTCGGAAAATCCGACAACAATTGTCTGATGGCGCGTACAAACAGTAGGATTTTCCGCCAACAACCTGTCATCAATTTTTGTCGGATTTTCCGCGGACAAATGTTGGATGCAGCATCCCCGGTGCCGTTCCAGGTGCCGTTTACCTCACCTGTATACATTTATATGTAATATATAAGTTTTGGTAATTTATTTTCTCAAAAGTCCATCTACATCCATATACTCCTATCAATATTTGGATGTAGACATGTATATATATTTTTATATATATCTATGCCAGCTTAATTCTTAAGTCCCACACTGATGCGGTGCGAATCTGATGCAATTTTTACAGTGCGATTTCTGTTTTGACAGGTGCAAATTTAATGCTATTTCTGATGGGACAGGACATAGCTGGAGATTAAATTTGCACCGTTCCTGCACTAAACTCGCACAGGACCCTTTTTTTTTTAACAAGGTCGAAATCGCACTGCATTGATGTGAACGGTCTTCATTGGAAATAATCCTTTTTCAGAAGACATGCAAATCCATGCTTTTCGGATAACATCTGATCTGCATAGAATTCACATAAGTGTGAACCAGCACTTAGACAAACAGATATAAACACAAAAAATAAAAACACTCTTCGCACTTGCGGTGCCATTTATTGTTAGTGACACCCCAAGCGAGGCATGCAGATGCCATTTTTCATGTGAAACAACATGCGACAAACATGGCAAAAGGTTAAACAAAAAACCTGAAGCTCAAAATAGGTGCATGAGCTAGTTTTGTCGTATTTGTTATGTGTAGGGCAGCCCATTGAAATGAATGCCCAATCCATGTAGCGCAACAATGCAAAATAATAATACGCATTTAAAAAATATGGACTAAGCAGTTCTGGGAAGATTGCCAAACAGACCATCACGTAGCCTCCAGTTTTTGCAGCCCTCATCAGACAGGGGGGCCCCCAAACACTGGCTCCAAGGAAGAAGATTTACCCTCAATAGGGCTGTCATGGGTCAGTAAAAACATGGATCAACCGCTTGTGTTTACAGCTCCCCTAGCTGCCTGTGTAAAAGGAACCTTATAAAGGGAGCATGTTAGAGTGGAACTCCAGGATTTCGAAAAATCTCTGTGTTCAGTGTAAAAGTCCCATTCACATCACAGTGATTTGACATACGATTTGACAAATCGCATGTCAAATCCCAGCCTATTGCCGGCAACAGCACTGTCCGAATCGATGCGATGCCGACTTTGCAGCGCCGTACCAAATTCCAAAAGTAGTTCCTGCACTACTTTTGGCGACTTCGGGGGCGATTTCAATAGACATCTGTGCATGAACTTGCACAGATGTCTTTCAAATCGCCCCCGAACTCGCAATAATATGCGTGTTTTAAATCGTGCGAGTTCAGCTGAGTTTAGCTGAACTCACACGATTTCAAACCCCTGCCTGCAATGTGAACATACCATAAACTAGAAAAGCTACAATTTCTGGGGAAATTGTGTGACGTGTTCTTGCCTCCAGCTACTGGAGTGGGCGGAGTAACTGAGTGGAGTGGCTTGAGTAACTAAACTTTTTTTTTTTTTCAAAAATGATTATTTATTTTTTTTTAATGATTTTTTTTAAATGATTTTTTTTGTTTTATTTTATTTTCAAAAATGATGTTTTTTTTTGCAAAAATTATTTTTTTTTTCAAAAATGATCACTTTATTTTTTTTTTATTATTATTATTTTTTTTTAATTATATTTTTTTTTCTTCAAAAAATATTTTTTTTTCAAATTTCCTAATTTTCATTTTTTTTTCTAAAATTATTATTTTTTTTATTATTATTATTTTTTTTAATTATTATTATTTTTTTAAATTATATTTCCTGACGCCTTCATGGCAGCACACACTGGGTTGTGACTCCGCCCCCACAACCTGACAGGATTGGATAGCTATAAAGTTGAAGGGGAGATCCCCCGCTGTATTCTCCTTTTTTTTCCTCACCTGAACAGGTTGGACGGACATTTTTCTCCTACAGATGAAGTAAGCCTCTTACCGCAATCGCCCCAGCAGGTTCAAGCCTCTCCTGTTTGGAAGTCCCTCCTGTACAGTCTCTAAAGGAGCTTCTATGGAGGGAACCCCCATTCTGGTGGTCTCAGGGGGCGTCGAGGATTCCGGCAAGTAAAACAAGCTTTAAAGAAGCTTTAATTTTGCAGTGGGCTCCCTTATCTCTACCTTCTCTTCCCCCATTTACCTGGATGACTTGTTTCCCTGTTGTTTGGCTATGTATGGGTTAAATCTCTAATCTCCCCAATAATGGTATGTGCTGTATGAAGGACTTAGAGAGGGATCCGGTGTGGCCGATTATTAAAGAAATAAAGTGTGTATGTACTTACACTGGGCTGGCTGGCCCTTGTTGTCCTGTTGCTCGATCGGTGTGGTAGCCGGCGCGTCCCCGCATCGCCCATGCGCATTACAGGGTCGGGAAAGACACCGCTGTACTCTAGGTGTATTATGCCCTGATCCAAGATGGCGCAGGGACACTCGGGACGCATCTGCGCATGCGCGGAAACGTCATTTAGGCGCCGGAATGGCGCCAGATTTAAAAACGGAAATTCTCCTGTGAAATCCCTGTGCAAACTCTGCATGCTGAAAAGAAACAAGAAAATTTACTGCTCTGCAAGAACAGACTTCTAAAAGACTCAAGGTAAATCTCCTAGAGCCCCAATTAACAGGTGCATAAAATGTGTATGTATGTGCAAATACTTGAATAAATTAAATAATTAATTTAAAAAAAAAAAAAAAAAAAACGCAAATTAAAAGAAAAGAAAGTGTGTATGTATACGTATATGTGGGTGTGTATACATATGTATATATATATATATATATATGTATATGTATATGTGTAAAAAAAAAAAAAAAAAAAGAAACTATATATATATGTACGTTTATTTTGTCTTTTTCCCAGACTGCCCTGTCTCCTTCTTTTCTCCCTATGGAGCCCACTGCCCACGCAGACCACCATCAGCAAACTAGGTAAGAGGCTGGACCAGTAGGTAAGTATTGAAGGGGAGAAAAAAGAGTGCCAGATCGCCAAAATGCTGCATTTCTCTTGGCAGCCCGGCGAGATCAAGAACCACCAGTTCCCGGCATGGGAAAAGGTCAAGCCATACCTCAAGTAGAAGGTCCCGCAGGAGCCGTTCAAGATCCCCTTCACGCCACCGGCGCAGCCGCTCACGGCGAAGCTACTCACGGCATCGCTCCCGCCGCAGCAGGTCAAATCGCAGGAGGTCTCCCTCCTCGCATCACCAAAGCCGCCACACCCGTCCCGCAGCCAATGCCTGCTGGGTATGCGGCGCCCCGGCACTACCGGGAAAACTTGCTTGCCACTCTTGCTTCAACGAAGCCACTACAGAGAAGGAAGCAGATGCAAGGATGGCGACAGAGCTCATAAGAGAGTCAGTGCGGGAGTCTCTACTGGAAACCACAGCACCACTATTGGACAAAGCTGCGCCCAGTACATCCTCGGCGGAACCACTTCACGCCCAGGCCTCGGATTCCCCCAGTTCTGAGGACGAGGTCCAAGACGTCTCAGCAGGTTTCGATTTTTCTCTGGTGGAGCCTTTCGCCAAATCAGTCAAAGAGGCGATCGGCTGGGAAGATGACAAGGCAGAACCCCAAAAGGTTCGGAAATATTTTCCAAACTTAAAGAGGGATCCGGAAACTTTTCCTTTTATAGAGGAGCTCGAAGATCTCATAAAGGACGAATGGGAAAGGTCTGACAAACGATCTAGTCTGACCAACAGGTTGGCCAAGATGTATCCCTTGAAGGAATCAAAAATAAACCCCTTGACCAACGCACCTACCGTTGACGCCTCCTTGATGCGTCTCGCCCGCCACGTCACCCTACCAATTGAGGATGCGGTATCCTTTCGAGATGTGCTCGATCGGAAGATGGACCTGGAGTTAAAGAAGGCCTACTCCACAGCCGGGGGTGCCTGCAGACCTGCAATAGCTACAGCAGCGGTAGGAAGAGCCATCTCGGGATGGACATCTAAGGTAGAGAAAGACCTGCAGGATGGCGTCGAGATGGAGAAGATAATTTCCTCCCTACAGGAAATCAGATTGGCAGGGGATTTCGTAGCAGAGGCGTCTGTAGACGTCATAAGATCGTCAGCCAGGACTATGCTGGCATCAGTGACAGCAAGGAGAGCTCTATGGCTCAAACCATGGATGGCCGATACGGCATCTAAACTGAACTGGTGCAGGATCCCGTATGACGGCACAAATCTGTTTGGCACCAAATTGGACTCTGCTATCTCCAAAGTAACGGGGGGAAAGTCAGGGTTAATTCCCTCCGATAGGAGACCCAAGGCACAGAAAGGACCAGCATTCAGGCGTAACCTTCCGAATAAGTACAGAGAGGCCAGATCCTACCGCCCTGGTAGGGAATTTAGGAGGGACTGGAAGAACACAAAGCCAGCTTTTCTTAGAATGCAGAAAATCAAGTCCACCCCGGCAGGGGATCAACAGAAATCGTTTTGAAGTCTCGCCTGCCCATTCGGCTCCAGGGAGCAGTCAGGTGGGCGCCAGGCTAAGAAACTTCTCCCAAATCTGGTCAAGTCACATAGAGGATTCATGGACATTGTCCACAATAAAGTTCGGACACAAGTGGAGGTTCATAAACAGACCTCCGGGAAATCACTTCCAGGCAACCAAACAACCATCCTCACCACTCAGAAGGAGCCTGTTAATAAAGTATGTGGCGGAACTGAAGCAGAAGGGGGCAATACTGGAGGTCCCAGCATGTCAAAGGGGGAGAGGTTTCTACTCCCCCCTATTCTTGGTAAAGAAAAAGACAGGGGACCTACGCCCTGTGTTGGACCTCAAGAGGCTCAACAAAGGAATACAGGTCGAGGCCTTCAAGATGGAAAGTCTCCAGTCCATACTACTGGCAGTGAATCTGGGAGATTGGATGCTTTCAATCGATTTATCAGACGCTTATCTTCACATACCAATCCATCCAGCTTTTCAAAAATTCCTCCGGTTTGCTATAAACCAAGGCCATTTTCAGGTCCAGTGCCTCCCATTCGGCATCTCCTCAGCACCCAGAACATTTACAAAGGTTCTACTACCCTTGGTAGCACTCCTCAGACAAAAGGGGTTACGCATTCACCATTACCTGGACGACATCCTACTGTTAGCAGAGGATCAAGAGACGCTGATTCACCACCGAGAAGTTCTACTCGCAACTCTCCGGAAATTTGGTTGGATAATCAACTGGAAGAAGAGCAGTCTACAACCCACCCAAAATATGGTTTTCCTGGGAGCAGATCTAAACACCAAGACGAACAGGATACAGCTCCCGCAGGAGAAAATACAGCCTCTAATTCAGAAAATGCAGAGACTACTTTCCACCAATCACCTACCTGCCAGAGCCTGTCTGAGCATTCTGGGATCCATGTCCGCAACCATACCAATGGTACAATGGGCACAGTGGCATATGAGAACCCTGCAGAACTCATTTCTCAGGCAGTGGGATGGAGTGTCGATGCATCAGACCATCTCTATATCCGGAGCAGTGAAACGATCAGTATGGTGGTGGACGCGTCAAGGCAACCTCAGGAGATACAAGCCCATAATCCCTCCAGATCCCAAAGTCATCACCTCGGATGCTTGCCAGAGCGGTTGGGGAGACAACTTCCAAGATCGGGCAGCCCAAGGCCGATGGCCCTTTCAGGCTCAGGGGATAGTCTCGAATATCCTGGAACTCAGGGCAGCCTTCCACGCATTAAAGGCATTTACACCGCTACTAGAGGGGGAGGATGTACTGATCAGGATGGACAACAAGGTAGCAGTGTCCTACATTCAGAAGCAACTAGGTACCAGGAGTACCACCCTGATGGAAGAAGTCCGACCCATTCTAGAATGGGCTCAAATACACCTGGCAAGTCTAAAGGCAGTGTACGTTCCAGCGGCCCAGAATATGCTAGCCGACTACCTAAGTCGGGAAACGTTGTCCAACAACGAGTGGTCCTTGAGTCCGCAGGCATTCTCTCTCCTGACAGAAGCCTGGGGAATGCCAGAAATAGACCTGGCGGCCACTCCAATAAACACCAAGTGCCACAGGTTCCTGACGAGGGGCTCATTTCCATCAGCAGAGGGGATAGACTGCCTGATCCACCCGTGGGACTTCAAGTTGGGGTACATATCTCCTCCAACCCCGTTGATTGCGAGGTTCCTGTCCAGACTTCGGAGATCGTCGGTAACAGTAATAGCGGTAATCCCGATGTGGCCGAGAAGACCGTGGTTCACGACCCTCCTACAACTCAGCCTTCAACCTCCAATTCCTCTTCCAATGACCCCGGACCTTCTATCTCAGGGGCAGTTCCTTCACCCAGCACCAGAGAGATTACATCTGATGGCCTGGAGGTTGAGAGGGTTAGGCTAAGGGCGCAAGGCTGTTCACAAGAGGTTATATCAACCATGATGCAAGCCCGGAAAGTATCTACTAATACCATCTATACGAGGGTTTGGGAGAGATTCTGCTCCTTGGCACAACAGAAAGGGTGGAACTACCTCTCTCCAGAACCTTACCAAATTCTAGAGTTTCTCCAAACAGGGGTAAGCAAAGGCCTAAGCTCAAGTACCCTTAAAGTACAAGTGTCGGCTCTGTCAGCAAAGACGGGAACTAGGTGGGCATTCCACCCACTGGTAATACAATTCCTAAAGGCCTGCCTGAAGATAAAACCCCCCAGAAAACCAGTTTTTCCGTCATGGGACCTATCAGTAGTTCTCCACGCTCTTTCCAACCCTCCGTTTACTCCATTTGAAACCGTATCTCTTTGGGACCTGACCTTGAAGCTATCATTCCTCATAGCAATAACATCAGCTAAGAGAGTGTCAGAGATACAAGCACTAATGATCTCGGAACCCCACTTAGTCTTTCTACCCGACGGAGTAGTTCTAAGACCATCAGAGCGCTTCACACCTAAAGTGGTAACTTCCTTTCACTACAACCAAGACATCATTCTGCCATCTTTCACCAACGATCAGGGCGAACCGCATCCGTTGGATGTCAAAACAACGATCTCTAACTACTTGGCAGCTACCACCTCCTTTAGGAAGACGGATTCCCTCATGATCATTCCCTATGGAACCAGACGCGGGCAAGCAGCCTCTTCACGGACTATCTCGTCCTGGCTAGTCAAAGCCATTAAGAAGGCATATTCCACTCAGCACCTGACGATCCCTGAAGATGTCAAGGCTCATTCTACTAGGGCAGTGGCTACCTCCTGGGCAGCATATTGCAGGGTATCACCAGAGACAATATGCAGAGCAGCAACGTGGTCTTCCAGACATACTTTCATTTCTCACTACAAAGTGGATTCTGCCCATTTGACCATGTCAGACTTCGGAAGATCCGTTGTTAGAGCCAATTCTTCCGCATTATAGGAATAAACATTATTTTTCTTGCACCCACCCGACTGGCGAGTTATTTCCCAGTGTGTGCTGCCATGAAGGCGTCAGGAAAACGGAAAATTGTATACTTACCTTTCCGTAATTTTCCTTTCCTGACGCATCTTCATGGCAGCACACAATTTCCCACCCCGTTTTTGTGATGATATATACAGAGAATACAGCGGGGGATCTCCCCTTCAACTTTATAGCTATCCAATCCTGTCAGGTTGTGGGGGCGGAGTCACAACCCAGTGTGTGCTGCCATGAAGATGCGTCAGGAAAGGAAAATTACGGAAAGGTAAGTATACAATTTTCCGTTTTTTTTTAAAAAAAAATTTTTCAAAAAAGATTTTTTTTTCAAATTTCCTAATTTTCATTTATTTTTTAAATTATTATATTTTTTTTTTATTTTTTTTTTCAAATTTCATAATTCCCCTCAGAGCTGTATGGGACTACCTATTATCACCCTCAGAGCTGTGTGGGACTAACTATAATCCCCCTCAGCTGTGTGGGGCTACCTATAATTTTCCTCAGAGCTGTGTGGGACTACCTATAATTTTCCTGTTTTGAACATTTCTCCATTCATTCCTATGGGACAAATTTTGCCGCAAAAATGACGATATTTCGTGAACCATTCGGAAAAACGCTCCACAAAGTAATAGCACACCATTCGGGAACAATCCGCACGTTTTGGTATATATTCGGTATATGTAGCATAAAAACTGTGGGAGGAGTTAGGGTGGTAAATTTGGCTATAATAAGAATAATAAGAACTAGAAAAAATACAATTTCTGGGGAAATTGTGTGACGTGTTCTTGCCTCCACCTACTGGAGTGGGCGGAGAAACTGGGTGGAGTGGCTTGAGTAACTAAACATTTATTTTTTTCAAAAATAATTTTTTTTTTAATGATTTTTTTAAATGATTTTTTAGATTTTTATTCAATTTTTTCTAAAAATAAATTTTTCAAAATTATTTTTTTCAAAAAAATTTTCACATTTTTTTTCAAATTTCCTAATTTTCATTTTTTTCTAAAATGATTGATTTTTTTTATAAAAATTTTTTTTTTTTCAAAAATAATTTTTTTTTCAAAAATAATTTTTTTTTCAAAAATAATTTTTTTTTTCAAAAATAATTTTTTTTTCAAAAATAATATTTTTTTCAAAAATAATATTTTTTTTAATTATTGTTATTTTTTTTTAAATGATTTTTTTTTTCTAAAAATGTTTTTTTCTTCAAATTTCCTAAATTTTCATTTTTTTCTAAAATGATTGATTTTTTTTTTTTTTTTATAAAAATATATTTTTTTCAAAAATTATTTTTTTTTTAGGTTGTGGGACTACCTATAATCGCCCTCAGAGCTGTGTGGGACTACCTATAATCCCCCTCAGAGCTGTGTGGGACTACCTACAATCCCCCTCAGAGCTGTGTGGGACTACCTATAATCCCAGTCAGAGCTGTGTGGGACTACCTATAATCCCCCTCAGAGCTGTGTGGGACTACCTATAATTCCCCTCAGAGCTGTGTGGGACTACCTATAATCCCCCTCAGAGCTGTGTTGGACTACCTATAATTCCCCTCAGAGCTGTGTGGGACTACCTATAACCCCCCTCAGAGCTGTGTGGGACTACCTATAATTCCCCTCAGAGCTGTGTGGGACTACCTATAATTCCCCTCAGAGCTGTGTTGGAGGAGCTATAATTCCCCTCAGAGCTGTGTGGGACTACCTATAATTCCCCTCAGAGCTGTGTGGGACTACCTATAATCCCCCTCAGAGATGTGTGGGACTACCTATAATCCCCCTCAGAGCTGTGTGGGACTACCTATAATTCCCCTCAGAGCTGTGTGGGACTACCTATAATCCCCCTCAGAGCTGTGTGGGACTACCTATAATTCCCCTCAACTGTGTGGGACTACGTATAATTCCCCTCAGAGCTGTGTGGGACTACCTATAATTGCCCTCAGCTGTGTGGGACTACGTATAATTCCCCTCAGCTGTGTGGGACTACGTATAATTCCCCTCAGCTGTGTGGGACTACGTATAATTCCCCTCAGCTGTGTGGGACTACGTATAATTCCCCTCAGCTGTGTGGGACTACGTATAATTCTTGAGTAAACTAATAATGGCTTGAGTAAACTAAACTTTTTATTTATTTTTTTCAAAAATGATTTTTTTTTAATGATTTTATTTTTTAAATGATTTTTTTTAATGATTTATTTTAATTTTTTTCTAAAATGATTTTTTTTTCAAATTTCCTAATTTTCCTTTTTTTTTCTAAAATGATTGATTTTTTTTCTAAAATTTTTTTTTTTCCAAGAATGAAATTTTTTATTTTTTTCTAAAATTTTTTTTTTTTTAATGATTTTTTTTAATAATTTTTTTTCAAAAATAATTTTTTTTTCAAAAATATTTTTATTTTCAAAAAATAATTTTTTTTTCAAAAATAATTTTTTTTTCAAAAATAATTTTTTTTCAAAAATATTTTTTTTTTCAAAAATATTTTTTTTTTCAAAAATAATTTCTAATTTCTATTTTTTTTTTTATTTCATAATTACCCTCAGACTACCTATAACCCCCTCAGAGCTGTGTGGGACTACCTATAATTCCCCTCAGAGCTGTGTGGGACTACCTATAATCCCCCTCAGAGCTGTGTGGGACTACCTACAATCCCCCTCAGAGCTGTGTGGGACTACCTATAATCCCCCTCAGAGCTGTGTGGGACTACCTATAATTCCCCTCAGAGCTGTGTGGGAGGAGCTATAATTCCCCTCACAGCTTTTGTCACCTCCCACTCTAGTTTTGAACATTTCTCCATTCATTCCTATGGGACAAATTTCGCCGCAAAAATTACGATATTTCGTGAACCATTCGGCGAAACGTGTGTACGGGACTGGAGTGGGCGGAGTAACTGGGTGGAGTGGCTTGAGTAACTTAACTTTTTTTTTTTTTCAAAAATTATTATTTCTTTTTTTTAATGATTTTTTTTTTCTAATGATTTTTTTTAGTTTTATTTTTTTTCTAAAAATTTTATATTTTTTTCTAAAAAATTTATTTTTTTTTCTAAAAATTTTATTTTTTTTCTAAAAATGATTTATTTTTTTTCTAAAAATGATTTTTTTTTTTAAAAATGATTTTTTTTTTTCAAAAAATATTTTTTTTATATTGTTTTTTTTATTTTTATTTTTTTTCTAAAAATGATTTATTTTTTCAAAAAATATTTTTTTTATATTGTTTTTTTATTATTTTTTTTTTTTTTAAATTTCTCAGAAATGCTTTTTTTTCAAATATGATTTATTTATTTTTTCTAAAATGATTTTTTTTTCAAATTTCCTAATTTTCATTTTTTTCTGAAATTGTTTTTTTTTTAATTATTTTTATTTCAAGAATGAATTATTTTTTTTCAAAAAAAAAGTTTTATGATTATTTTAATTATTATTATTTTTTTAAATGTTATTTTTTTTCTAAAATTATTTTTTTTCTAAAATATTTTTTTTCTAAATTTTTTTTTTTTCAAATTTCATAATTCCCCTCAGAGCTGTGTGGGACTACCTATAATTCCCCTCAGAACTCATTTTTGTAGTTATTTATTATATTTTAATTTATGATTTTGTGTTTATCATACCCGGGATGTCTACTAGACTCTGGTTTGGACAGATTTAAGTGAGTTATTCCTAAGAATTGCAGGTCTACAATATAAAACGCCAAATTTCCCTGCAAAATAATTGTACCGCTTTCAGCACCTAAAACCAGAAAGAATCATACCGCCAGGGAGGTTAAACATATGAATATACAGTATATAAATGAAATAATACAAGCTGTGTGTGATATCATTTTTATGTGAAAGTATATAGTTACAGAACAAGATGCATAATACGTAACTAAGAAAACAGAGAATACAGCTACATGTCATTTATACAATGCATTTTTTGCTCCGCTTATTTTCATGAAAACTGAACAAACCCACCCACACCACCAAGTCAGCAATACATTTTTATTAAAAATTAGCTACACCTCTAGCTCGAGCAACTGCAATCAACTGTACATGCTGTAATTCATTCTATGGTCTGTGCCTAGTCTTCAGCTAATGGTATTTAAAGGTGTCCCCTAAGCCCCGTACACACGATCAGACTTTCCCATAACAAAACCGTGGATTTTTGTTCGAAGGTTGTTGGCTCCAACTTGTCTTGCATATACACGGTCACACAAATATTGGCCAACATTTACGAACATAGTGACGTGCAAGACGTACGGCGAGCCGAGAAAAAGGAAGTTTAATAGTCATGTGATATCTCCATTACGAACGCTAGTTTTACAAGACGGAGCACTTCCGGCTCGTACTTCATTCCGTGCATGCGTGAACTTTTGTGCGACAAACTGTACACACGATCGGAAAGTCTGACAACAAAGTGCCGGAAAATTTGAGAACCTGCTAGCCAACATTTGTTGGCGGAAAGTCAGACAACAAATGTTCGATGGAGCCTACAACATTTCCCGCCGGAAAATTCGATTGTGTACGCGGCATTAGATTCTAACTCCAACCATTTTTGTTTTTCAGTTGAAAATCTAGAGCCTCTGTCAGATTTAATTGCTAATTATATCACCATCAATGAGATTACCCTACACTACCTGTTCCAGAGAAGACAGAAAGTACATGTAAATCTCCCCAAAATCAGAGAAAATCCCACCTTTGACAACAAAATGAGTGTCCCTATTCAAATAGTTCCCCTTTGTTCCTCTTCAGCCATAAAATTCTACATAAAGTTCTACATCCCCCTTCAGGTTCACTTCCAACTGCAATGGTCACCAGTATAAGTGGGGTAAATGTTCCCGACCAGCAATAAAAAAACTGACTGACTGAGGTTCTAACTTTTCAAAGCTCTAAGGCTGCATTCACACCTGAGCGTAGCTTTTCAGGCAGAAAATCGCGCGAATTGCAGCGTTTTTTACCGCGACTTTTACCGCGATTCGCTGCGTTTTTACTGCGTTTTGCCGCAAATTTTGTGCAGAGCAAAAGGTCACTAATGTAAAAAGAATAAAAACGCCCAAATCTTCCCGATTCGCGCAACAAAAAAGGGTCCGGAACTTGTTTGAGCTTCAGGCGTAGGGCTTCAGGCGTTTTGGAGTGGAGATGTGAACCATCTGCATTGAGAATAATGTATTTTTTCCCCTCTAGCGTTTGTAGCTTCAGGCTTCAAGCTACAAAACGCTCAGGTGTGAATGCAGCCTAAAACTCCAAACCTAAAAAAACAACAAAGGATTCACAATAACTGTTTAATGCCATTGTGACAAACAGCCCTTGTCAGTCCAGGGAAATGTTGTGGATGGCATGTACCAGCCGTGTAGGTGGTTAAGGTACTGCAAACATCTGAAATAAAATTGATTGGATTCATCTTCTGTGTCTAAGCTTCCTGTGGATGGTGTCAAGTCAGGTGACCATACTGTCCAGACAGAGTGATGTTGATTTACTGGAGAGTGCAAAATCTGGTACAGCTCAGCAAAGAAACCAATCAGCTTCCAGGTTTTATTGTCAAAGCTTAATTGAACAAGCTGAAGTAGAATTTGATTGGCCACCATGCACAGCTTCACCAGATTCTGAGTGAACCAGTTTAGTAAATCTCTCCCACTGGGTCTAAGAACCTATGTCGATGCAAAAAGCGACATTTCAAAGAGAACAGAGTATTTCACAAAAAATAAAGTTCATACTGCAGTAGATACCAAAAATTTGTATATACTTATTGATACTTGTATATTAATGCAGACTACACTAAAAATCAGTAAGCCAATCAACAGAAGTAAGAAATTAAATTTCTGGGCATGTTCTGTACACCAGGGTGTACAGAAGGCCTCCAGGTTGCCGTACTGCATTGAATCTGCTGCAGTTGATTAAAATGCAAAGGTAATATATAATAACATTGAATTACAAAATGGCTTGTGTAGTATTTGCTTTATTCATTTTTTCTATTGAAAGTGGAGTTTTTCTTTAGGATTTATTGGGACGTGTAGAATGAATGAATAAATGAATAAATTGGAAGGATGCTTTCAGTAGAAGAAAGGTCTTTTCCTTGAAATATATGATTTTAATAGAGGTTATACTGTATAATTGATCAATATAAAATGCAGATCGAATGTCTTATTTGCACGATTGCATATCCCATGGAATTACAGGCGTACCCCACTTTTAAGTACACAATGGGGTTTATTTACTAAAGCTGGAAAGTGCAAAATCAGGCTCCCTTCAGGCTCACTTCTGGAAGCTAATTGGTTTCTAGCCAGAAGGGAGCCTGATTTCGCACTTTCCAGCTTTAGTAAATAAACCCCATTGTGTACTTAAAAGTGGGGTATGCCCAGGGATGTAAGTAACTGAGTTAAAATAAACTGAGTTACCTAACGCAGTTACTTTAGAGAGTAACGAGTAATCTAACTGATTACTTTTCCCCTCATGGTAACTCAGTTCCCATTACTTTGGCTTAGTTACCCCAATTACATCTACCGCCACTAGATGGCAGTAGTGTAATTCCAGTGTCCTGACGAAAAATTTCCCCCGCCTGATAAGGACCCCCTGTACTGCGCAGGCGCAGGGCTTGCGCAGTACAAAGGACTACGGAGCTTCCGAAAATTGCTGAACCTAAACAGCTCTGAGTGAACTCTACACCGCGCAGGTGAAGTTAACATGTAATTGTACAAGGAGATGCCGCACGCTCCTGATGCTCGTGCTACTCTGCAAGGGGCGTCTATTGTGTAAGTAAGGGGCGGGTCTAGTATTACTGTAACCAAGGGGCGCATTTATTATTATTGTTATATATCGAGCTCTGCCCATTAATTTAACATTCGCCCTCTTCTGTAGCCATCCGCCCCTTACACGATATAATAATAATAGACCCGCCCCTTGCTTACACGCTATAACAGATCTGCCCCTTGGTTAGAGTAATAATAGAGTAGCCCCTTGGTTACACGATATATAACAATAATAATAAATGCGCCCCTTGCTTACAGTAATACTAGACCCGCCCCTTAGTTACACGTATAGAATATTTAAAAAAAAAGTCAGTTACTTTGCTGCGTAACTAATTACTTTTCCAATATAGTAACTGAGTTACTAACGCAATTACTTTTTGGGAGAAGTAATTTGTAACTTAACTAATTACTTTTTTAAAGTAAGATGACCAACACTGGGTATGCCTGTATACAAGACATTCTTTATGATGTTTCTGATTGGTTTATTTTATATTGTGCTTTCTACATATAGGTAACTATAGTAATAAGTGAGTGACAATTTTTCCATACCTTCTCAAATTTATCCTAAACATCTCGCTCTTTTCGTGCAAGCACAAACAAGCTGGAATCATGGTTACAGAGCTCATATTGCTCTTTATCATACTTTCTTGGGATGACTTCCAAATCCACAATGGTAAAGCCTGTCTCAATAATAGCACTTCTCATGAACTCCTCTGTCAACACCAAGCAGGAGAACCTCTTGCCTCCAAGTAGGTAAGAGCTACAGTTAAGAATTTCACTTACAATCAGGTGGCCTCCTACTTTTATCAAAGATGAAACATTTTTAAGTACTCTGCGATAGGTATCAAGGTCACTGCAAGCACACTCTAAGCATCCAAAAGTCAGGACACAGTCAACCCTGGGCAGAACTAATGGTTCCAATGGGTTGCTTTTCAAAACGTCACACTTTACGGTCTTCTTTACTGTTTCTTGGAGCTTCTTTCTCTTCTCCTCTACCGTCATTCTAAAAAAAATAATGCAAATTTTTTTTTAGATTATCATGAAATGCAAGGTTCAAGCATGAAGAGTACTTGCTTCTTCTTGCCAACTCATATGTAAAGCCAGGGTGCAATTGTCCTTTACTCCTCTCTACCTTTGTCATGATTCTCTCAACCAAGAGACCACTTCGACAGCTGGTAGGCTGGTAAGCTTTTTTTTATACAAAAGTGGTTTGCCAAATATATGAAGAAAATGGGGCTGATTTACTAAAGGCAAATAGACTTTGCACTTTGCATAGTGCAGTTGCTCCAGAGCTTAATAAATGTGGTAAAGCTTCACTTTGCAAAGAGTACCAAATCACGTGCAAAGAAATGTAAAAAAATGCATTTTTGCTTGCACATGAATGGATGATGGAAGTCAGCAGAGCTTCTGCTTATTTACTAAGCCCTGGAGAAACTGCTCTTGCAGAATGCAACTGCACTTGCAAAGTGCACAGTCTCTTTGCCTTTAGTAAATCAACCCTAATGTGTTTTGGGACAAATTGCACCTCTTTTGTGAGACAACTTATCCAGTGATCAGGAAAACTACTCTATTATTAAACAATTCATGTATAGCTTATGAGAAACCAACAGAAGGTCTGTTAGGCTGAATTCCCACCTATGCATTTTTAGTGCTTTGTGCATTTTGCAGATTTGCACTACAGTCCATTTAACATGGTTTCCTATGGAACATGTTCTGTAGTGCAAATCTGCAAAATGCAAAAAGCACAAAAAATGCATAGGTGTGAATCAGGCCTTAAAAGACATGCACAACACTTAGGGGGTTATTTCCGAAAGAAAAATCCACTTTGCACTACAAGTGCAAACTACAAGTGCAAAGTGCACTTGAAATTGCACTGAAAGTGCACTTGGAAGTGCAGTCGCTGTAGATCTGAAATGGGGGGAAGCTCTGCTGATTTTATTATCCAATCATGTGCAAGCTAAAATGTTGTTTTTTTATTTTCCTTGCATGTCCCACTCGGATCTACAGCGACTTTACTTCTAAGTGCATGTTCAGTGCAATTTCAAGTGCACTTGTAGTTTGCACTTGTAGTGCAAAGTGGATTTGCCTTTCGTAAATAACCCCCTAAGGCCAGGTTCTCATATGTTTGTCCTTGGCTCCCAGCATAGGGTCCGGTGTATTTTTGATCAGGAGGGGGGGTGCTCTCTCATCCCCCCTCTTTTCCTGCGTCCTTCCAGGTTGCGGTCTGGTATGTATTTTTGGGGGGACCCCCACGCCATTCTTTTTACATTTTGGCGTGGGTTCCCCTTTAAATCAAGTCTGGTATGGATTTTGAAGGGGGCCTGAAGGGCCTGGTATGGAATTTGGGGGGAACCGCATGCAATTTTTTTTTTTTAAATTTGGTTCAGGGTTCCCCTTAATATTCATACCAGACCCACAGGGCCTGGCAATGGACTGGGGGGATCCCATGCCGTTTTTTTTCAATGACTTTTATCTGTATTGCCAGGACCCGACAATTCATTATAGCCGTGAGTAGTTTTAAATTACTTTTTTCCTTTAGAAATTTTATTTTGTGCAGGGACTGTTCTAAACACGGGAAAAATGCGCCACTTTACAGGCATACTATAGACACCCCCCAGGTACGAAATTTAAAAAGGAATATTTCACTTTTATTGTTTCACTTTAAGCATTAATAAAATCACTGCTCCCGAAAAAAACGGGAGTTTTTAAAACTTTTTTTTGCATTGATGCATGTCCCCTGGGGCAGAACCTAGGTCCCCAAACACTTTTTATGACAATACCATGCATATAAGCCTTTAAAACTAGTACTTTTGATTTCTCCCATAGACTTTTAAAGGGTGTTCTGTGGCTTTCGAAATTGCCGCGGACACCCCAAATTGTTCGCTATTCAACGAACAGGCGAACACCCGATGTTCGAGTCGAACTTAAGTTTTCGGCTCATCCCTATTCCTTGCACACTGTACAATCACTTTAACCAAATTGTTTAAACATACCCTTTTCCTTCCATGTCACAAACTTTTTGTATAACTTGTGTCCAGTCAAATGTTCCAGGCTCATTTCTAAGGTTCCGTTCATAGTACTCTCTATTGCGATCAGTATAGTCTGCGCCAATGATCTCTTCGAAAGCTTCACAAGCTGAGAGGTCCTGAAAAGTGATAGGTCCATGTCCAATATCAATTAAAGTTTTCCCCTTGATACCTCCTTTTAGAGAAATAAAAACACATTTAAATTGATTAATTTCACTACAATATTTTAAAATATAGCAATGATATATTATATGGCATAGTGCATTTTTAAAACGAATGAAAACTTTTGAAATTGCGTTAACATGTTAAACCCTTTATGAGAGTTTATTGATTGGATTTAGATCTACTTTAACCGATTTGCTCCTAAGGCTAGAACAAATTTTAACGCCTAAGCACAATTTATCAACTTGACATGTGTTAGTAAAACCGTACATATCATCTCTACTCTCTCTCAGTACTTTGTGCATCCAGGTGGATTATACGTTTTTTTTTTGTTTTTTTTATAGGACAAATTGGGCTTTCTTTGGTGGTAAATGGTAATGGGTATCTCCTGATTTTTGTTTTATTATTATTATTATCAAAAGAAAAAGAGCCTGGGATGTAAAGACCTTTCTAGATGTTTTCTCCAAATCTTTATCCTCTTTCTCATCCCACATCAAAGGCATACACCCCTAAGTGACTGGCCAGGACAGAATAAATATTCACAACCCAATAAATTGCATCTTCTCACTCTACCTACTAGAGAATAATTTCTAACCACTAAATTTAGACTAGTGGCACTCCAACTTAAGGCAAGGTCCCTACCAGTGGTGGCTGGTGTTTTTTTAATTTGAGGGGACGGCAAACAAAACAACCCCCCCCCCCCCCCCTCCGGGAGGATGGTCGGGACATCAAAGCCCCACACTTACCCCATCTAGGAAGCAGGCGGGCGGGTAGAGTGTCCGGCAAGCGGCAGCTTCCTTTCTTCCTCCCCCTGTGCATTACGGCGGATTCCACTGTGCATCTCCCTCCTCCTCCTAGGCGTCCAATAGGATCGCATGTCCTTTCAGCCAATTGAGAAATGGGTATTCCCAATAGTCCACCCTCAAAAAAAAAAAACCTGCCGCTGTAATTCATGTGCCCGGCGTCCTTGGTCAGTGTTATAATGCTGGGGAATGCCAGTGTTACTGTAGCATTTCATTAGGTATCCAAGTATCTGTGACTCAAAGCATGGCACTCAGGCTCCGTTCAGACTGCTGCGATGTCCGAGATCGGATATGATTCACACCGCACTGCAGTGCAAATCATATGCGATCTCTGTGCGATGCGATTTCAGCCATACTAAATTCGTACAGGACCCTTTTTTTGGTCCGCAACAGAATCGGATCGCATGGGTGTTCTCACCATGCAATCCGATTCCTGTCCGAGTTTGCAGATCGCACTGAGATATGCAAACTGATTTGGGGGTGTCATTAACATTTCACTGACACTCCCAGCAGCTCGCATAGGGCAGTGTGAACTGCCGCAGGGAGACATGCGATGCGGGAACCCGCAGTAGATTCGCAGCGTTCCCGCATCGCAGCAGTCTGAACTCGGCCTTAAAGCAGATGTTACATGCCAATAGAATACACGTCAAATCTTCTAATCTAATGTTTTTAGGATATACCCCTTGAAATGAGTCGGCTCCTGATTATGCCATGGTGTGTCCTCCAGTTTTGCCTTCCTAACTCAGTCTTGATCTATCTAGAGCAGTGGTTCTCAACTCCAGTCCTCAAGGCGCCCCAACAGGTGATGTTTTCAGGATTTCCCTCAGATGAAACAGCTGTGGTAATTACTAAGGCAGTGTCAACGGATAAAATCACCTGTGCAAAATAACGGAGAGCTTGAAACATGACCTGTTGGGGGGCCTTTAGGACTGGAGTTGAGAAACACTGATCTAGAATGTTTCCTAGATCCTAGATCATCCTAGCAACTAAAGCCTCGTACATACGATCGGATTGTTTGCCAACAAAGCCGTCAAATTTTGTCTGAAGATCGTTGGCCCAAACTTGTCTTGCATACACACGGCCACACAATTGTTGGCCAACAATTACAAACGTAGTGATGTACTACATTGTTTTTCAGCCATTTAGCGCCACCCTTTGGGCTCCTTCTGCTAATTTCGTGTTAGTAGAAGTTTGGTGAGTGTTGATTCGCGCTTTTCTTTTTGCACTTTTCATTTCGCACTTTTCAGTTCGTTTCTGAACGGGCGTTCATCAACCAGCCATGTTGCAGAATCGGAGGCGATAACGTGTTATTTATTATTGGCCTTGGAGTTATTGCTTTGGCATTATTTTTTTAGTTGAATAATAATGATTTGATTTGGTATATTTTCTATATTTTTGGATTCATAGAATGCACTTTTTGGTTAAGTTCTATTGGCAGATAGCATGTCTAATTGTATTTGTTTTCTTTTTTTAATGCACAATAAAAAAATTGTGGAGAATAATACTTGGCTCTGTGTTTTACTTCAAATGACAGTTTGGGAGTAGGCAGGTACATTTAAAAAAATACAATGTAAAATTGACAAGGGACACCAACATAGTTGTATCTTTGATCTTAAAGTGGTGTTGCCACCAAAAAAAAAAAAATTGGCTTAAAAATCATAAAAAATAAATAAATAAAAATAATTGGAAAAATATATTTTTTTTACTCACCTCTAAATGCCTGTTGCTAGGGGGTCCCTCGTAGTCTGCCACCTTCAGTGCCCGGACACTGACATCACTTCCCCTCGCTGACGCACAGTCATCTGCGACCTGTCACGTGTCCCAGATGACTGAGCGTTGAATCACGGCGTGCGGCGCCGCTCGCGCATGCGCAGTGGGTGCCCGGCTGTGAAGCCACAGCCGGGTGCCCACATTAAGAATGCCGGCGCCGAGAGCGGAGCGGGGACCCCGGGACAGGTAAGTGTCCGATTATTAAAAGTCAGCAGCTGCAGTATTTGTAGCTGCTGACTTTTTTAAAAAAAAAAAATTGTGGGCCCTCCTCTTTAAAAACTACGGGGATGTTGTGGTGACTTGCCAAATAAAAAAAAAATAAAGCATAATATTATTCTTGATATCACTAGAAAAAAGCCTTTAAAAATGAATTTGCAATAACTCCATCAGTATCACCAGCAAAGCAGCTTCATTATTATCCATCATTAGATTGTAAGCTCTTCTGAGCAGGGCCCCCTTAATCATCTTGTATTTTATTGTATTATAACTGTATTGTCTCCCTTTTAATATTGTAAAGCGCTGCGTAAACTGTTGGCGCTATATAAATCCTGTAATAAATAAATAAATAAATAAATCCCATTAATGAAGAAGAGAATGTGCGCTGCATTTGGAGATTTCATAATTTGCCACATCAGGAATGTTAATTCTCCATTACGAATGCTAGTTTACAAGACCGACCACTTCCAGCTCGTCCTTGCTTCCGAGCATGTATGTTTGTACTTTGGACTTTTGTTCGACAGACTTGTGTACACACGATCGGAAAATCCGACAACAGACATTTGTCCGCAGAAAATTTTAAAACCTGCTATCCAACATTTGTTTGCGGAAAGTCCGACAACAATTGTCCGATGGAGCATACACATGGTCGGATTTACCACCAACCTGTCATCGAACATTTCCCGTCGGAAAGTCCGATCGTGTGTACACGGCTTTAGAATAACCCCAGTCTGAAGAGGGCAGAAAAGCTTCAAGCTCACCTGGATACCTATGGAATCACCAAGCCAGCAAGTTTGTCTGCTACATGATACTATGGGGTTGTTTTGCTAAAACTGGAGAGTGCTAATACTGGTGCAGCTCTGCAAAAAAAAAAAAAAATCAGCTTCCAGGTTTGTTTATTTTTTTTGGCAAAGCTTAATGGAACAAGCTAAAGTTAGAAGCAGATTGTCTACAATGCACAGCTGCATTCGATTTTGAACTCTCTAGTTTTAGTAAATCAACCCCCATGTGTATTTCCGAACAGTTCACTGTGCTTTAGCGCAGAATTGGTGATCTTTTATTTGGTAAACACATTCCAATACCAATATGTAATTTCATTAACCACTAGGTGCCCGCGCTATAGCCGAAAGACGGCAAAAGCACGGCGCTCAATTGCTGGGAGGGCGTCCCTGGACGTCCTCATGTTTACTCCTTCCCCCGCACGCCACCGTGGGCGCGCATCGAGCAAAATCTGGGTTGGCCGGGTCCCTTGGACATGGCCAATCACAGATCGTGCTAAATGGCCAATCACAGCGGCCATTTAGCACGTGATTGGTGTGTCCAATGAGAGATGATCTCAAATGTAAACATGAGATCATCTCTCATTGCCGGCTCTCCCTCCTCACACAGAGACAGCGTGTGAGGAGGGAGAGCGACCTGTGCTGCATAGTGAGTGAATACTACATAAAACACAATAAATACAGTACCCACAGTACCTATCAGTGCCAGCTGTCCCCAGTGCCACCTGTCAGTGCCATCTGTGACTGTCTCCAGTGCCACCTATCAGTGTCATCTGTCCCCAGTGCCACCTGTCAGTGCCATCTGTCCCCAGTGCCACCTGTCAGTGCCATCTGTCCCCAGTGCCACCTATCAGTGCCATCTGTCCCCAGTGCCATCTGTCCCCAGTGCCACCTGTCAGTGCCATCTGTCCCCAGTGCCACCTGTCAGTGCCATCTGTCCCCAGTGCCACCTGTCAGTGTCACGTGCCATCTGTTATCAGTGTCACGTGTCATCAGTGCCACGTATCAGTGCCATCTGTCATCAGTGTCATCTGTTATCAGAGCCACATCAGTGTCACGTGTCATCAGTGCCACGTATTAGTGCCATCTGTCATCAGTGTCATCTGGTATCAGTGCCACATCAGTGTCACGTAACATCAGTGCCCCGTATTAGTGCCATCTGTCATCAGTGCCACATCAGTGTCACGTGTCATCACTGCCACATATTAGTGCCATCTGTCATCAGTGCCACATCAGTGTCACGTGTCATTGTCCTGGTGCTCCAGGGCATTCAAAAGTGTAATAGGTAGTCAACAAGTTAGATGTGTAATTTATGCTCCTAGAACACGTGATGGCGCTCCCTGCATGTTGGGCCTCTCTATGTGGCTAGGCTGTGAAAAAGTCCCACACATGTGGTATCGCCATACTCAGGAGGAGTAGCAGAATGTGTTTTGGGGTGTCATTTGTGGTATACACATACCATATGAGAGAAATAACCTATTACAATGACAATTTTGTGGGAAAAAAAAATCTTAATTTTGCAAAGAATTGTGGGAAAAAATTACAACATCAAAAACCTCACCATGCCTCTTACTAAATACCTTGGAATGTCTTCTTTTAAAAAAGGGGTCATTTGGGGGATATTTGTACTTTTCTGGCTTGTTCGGTTCGCAAGAAATTAGATAGGCCACCAGTACATCAGGTGTGATCAATTTTTTTATGATTTGCACCACAGCTTGTAGACTCTCTAACTTACACAAAGACCAAATAATATCCACTAATTTGGGTTATTTTTACCAAAGATATGTAGCAGTATAAATTGTGGCCAAAATGTATGAAGAAAGATTTATAATTTGCAAAACTTTATCACATAAACTAAGAAAAATTGGTTTGTTTTCAAAATTTTCGGTCTTTTTTCATTTATAGCGCAAAAAAAAATTAAAAACCCAGGAGGTGATCAAATACCACCAAAAGAAAGCTCTATTTGTATGAAAAAAGGACAACAAATTCATTTGTGTACAGTGTTACATGACTGAGTAATTGTCATTCAAAGTGTGAGAGCACCGAAAGCTGAAAATTGGTCTGGGCAGGAGGGGGATGTAAGTGCCCAGTAGGCAAGTGGTTAAATCATCACTTAAAATAAAATTCCTACTAAACAGCTAAATATACAGTTGAAATACTTTATATATATAAACTATTTACTAAAGACATGTAATTTTATCTAGCCAGTCTTATGATTTATACAGCTCTGTCCAGGGCCGGGACAAGGGGTGGGCAGGAGGGGCGGTTGCCCTGGGCACTGTGGTATCATGTGAGGTGGGGGGGGGCACCAAAAGGAGATTAGGGGGGGAGGGAATTTGTGTTAATAAGGGGAATTTGGGGGGCCTCAGGGGGTAAGAATTGTTTTAGGAGGGCAAATTTAGGGAGGGTGTGCTAGGAGTTGTGATTTGGGGGGATTTGTGTTGGGAGTGGGGATGGCACACATAATGCCCATACATCTTGGGGGGGGGCGGCAATTTGGCATGTTCGCCCTGGGCTCTAAATTACCTTGTCCCGCCACTGGCTCTGTCACACTGCAAATGGAGTCTGGTGACATCACTTTATCTATTACTATTTCATAGGTCAATTCATGTGTATACATGTCACCTGTAAGATGCTTGAACTGTGTATCAACATTGTGATAAATCCGATCTTTATGGTCCAAGTAGATGACACTGGACTCTATAAAGCTGTAATAGAAAATAGTGGTGTCCCCTTCCTTGCTGTGTAGTGCAGCAGATGTGTGTGTATTGGGGCAAATCCACACCACTTGCAATGGGCTGCGTTGGCCTACATTGCTCAATGCAATCTCACATAAGGACAAGCCTAATTGCCTTGAATCTAAAGCCTGATACACACAATGTAAAAAAACTGGAGGAAAAATTCCACTTTTGTCGCGATCGTATACAATAATCTGATCGTTAGTACACAGCTGTTAGAAAATAGGGGATTGTTGTACTGGACAAAGTCGCCTATCATACCGAAATGATTAGAATTTTGAGCGATTCTGACACCTACTCCCCTTTACCCAAAAACCCTACATCCGATTTCAAGAAAAGTCTCATAGACCTCATTGACACTGGGGCACAATTGGGGATTTTAGATAAAAAAGAAAAAAGTTATCTTGTACCGGTTGCGCCCCGAATACCCATTATGTACTACCTGCCTAAGGTACATAAAAATGTTAACAACCCCCCCGGTAGGCCCATCGTGAGTGGCATAGATTCCATCACCTCTAGGATAGGAAAATATATCGACTTTTATTTACAGCCCCTAGTTAAAACCATACCCTCATATCTGAAGGACACCAGAGATACCATCTCGAAGTTGCAGCAAGTCACATACAGTAATGACCTTCTGTTGGTCACGGCTGACGTCACTTCGTTGTACACATGTATCCCTCATGATTTAGGGTTGAAGGCGGTCGATACCTTCCTTGGTCGCAATAAATCCATTTCTTTCACACAAAAGCGATTTATAATGGACTTATTATATTATGCAACCAAACATAATTATTTTTGGTACGATGGCAATTACTATCTACAAACCAAGGGAGTTGCTATGGGCGCCAAGTTCGCCCCTAGCCTCGCCAACATTTTTATGGGGAAGTGGGAGGAGGATGTCGTCCATGTTCTGGACCCTCCACAACTCGTGTTTTGGTCCAGATACATTGACGACATCCTCCTCCTATGGAAAGGCTCTATGGAATCACTTAATGATTTCATGTCAAGGTTAAATAACAATGACATTGGCATTGAACTTTCCTATGAGGCGAGTAATTCTACTATACATTTTCTAGACCTAGAAATTAGTGCTAGTGAAGGTCGTATTTCGACCAAAACCTTCTTTAAAACTACCGACCGGAATGGCTACATTCCGGTCGATAGCTGCCATCACGCATCATGGCTGAAATCAGTGCCCCGCAGCCAACTCATGCGCATTAGGCGCAATTGTTCATTCCTCCCTGATTTCCACCATCAGGCAGGCATTCTTAAAAAGAGATTTTTGGACAAGGGTTATAAGGCAGAACATATTGACGATGAAATACAGAAAGTATCCAGGATTGACCGTGAAACCCTATTAATTGAGAAGCCTCCAAAGAATAAAGAAAATAAGCACAAATGGTCCTTTTTGACCAATTTTTCAGTCCAACACAGACAAATTAAAGAGATTATGGTTAAACACTGGAAGATTCTCAAAAATGATCGAGTATTAGGCCCCCTACTGCCAAATCGAGCAGGGCTTATCTATAGAGGCGCTATGTCGCTTAGGGGAAAAATTGCTCCCAACATCATTGACCCTCCATGTCCACCTATATTTTTCCACGACATGAAAGGGTTTTACCCATGTCGCAAATGCAACGTGTGTATGAATAATTCATGTCGCAGGAAATGCGATTCTTTTAAGTCCAACGTTACTGGCAAAGTTTACGAAATGAATTGTTTTGTAACCTGCCATACGAAATATATTGTGTACCTAATCACTTGTCCGTGCGGGAAGCAGTATATAGGACGCACTATAAGGACCTTTGCCATCAGAGTAAATGAACATCTCGCCGCAATAAGAGCAGGACGTACCAACCATAGCGTCCCGAAACACTATCTGTCCTGCCACAATAAGAACCCAGAAGGTTCTAAATTCCAAATTATCGACAAGTTTACAGCACACTGGAGAGGTGAATCCAAGGTTAGGGGTGTATCTAAACTTGAGACATTCTGGATACACCAAATCAAATGCTATACCCCACACGGGTTGAACATAGAGTGGGACATTAATTCGTTCATTAATCGTTCCTGAACGGTTTAAACCTTATATTTATCCGCATGTTTTTTGATGACAATAATCATGTTTTTATGGGTAGTACACAGCCCATTAGTATGATTACTGATGAAAAAATATTTTGACTCTTAATATCATCATTATTTTTCGTGTTTTATTTATGTCAACATTCTCTCTCTGAATATTGTATTGGATAATTAGGACTGCGAGCAATACTGTAGTATGTTTTATTTTGGGTTGATAACCATATTTCACAGTATTTGTTTGGATTCCACTGTCACATATACTTGCTGTCATCTACCTAATGGGACAATGATATGTAAATTATATGAGTTTAGCCACTAGTGGCAGTCCGACTCCGGTTTCCAAATTAATTTACCCTATACACTTATCTTGATGTTAACAATTTTTTTTATATTTTTATTACTTTTTTTATATTCATATGGACGCCTCTATATGTGCTGATTGCGTCGTTTGTGACGCGTCCGCGATGTGGAGGTATGTCCCGCCCACCCATACTGGGTGCTGTCATGTGATCACATTGTTTACCCTGGCGACCGTCGCGCATACGTGATTACGTGTGACGTGTCCGTGATGAGGTAGCATGTCTCGCTCACCTCTATTGGGTGTTGCCATGTGAACACCTTGTTTACCATTGTGACCGTCGCCCATGCGCGATTGAGTTATGCGCGGGGATAGGCGGAGATCCGTTTCTCGCCTGCCGCGGCGTGACCGCTGATTGGTCGCACCGCTGTGCTGTCATGCTGTGCGTGCTATGGGCCGCTACGCATGCGCAGTACAATATGCGCGGCGCACGGCTATTACGGGCCTTTGTACGAGGACACCAGTACTCCTCGTTTATTGGACATATTATGACACGTGATGTGTTGGCGTTCCACGTGTGTGCCCAATGCACCTTTTTTGCGCCCAAACCAAGACTCCATTCGTCTGCACGTTGGAAAGGTCGGTACATGGACATGGGGTTTGGCAGCCAATGACATCTGTTGGTGCCTGTGCCAGTGTCTAGATTGACCATCGGGATTGGTTGGAGTTGCTTTTGACCCTCGTGTCAGGTAGGTGGATGCCCCGATTGGTTATTTTTGACCAATCAGACTGAGTTTATTTTTGGGATTGCACAACCGGAAGTGGGGCTGCCCTTAATGAGCTCAGGTGTATGCCTTTATGTATTGTATAGGTGGTATATATATAACGCAGAGGTGGCTCACTAGCCTATGCCCCTGTTGAAGTCTTGTGAGACGAAACGCGTCGGGCGGCTACGCTACACACTACCACTGCGTTTGTTTTGCTTCTTGGTTTGTCTTTGTTTTTACTTTGGTCGTTTTTACTTGACAAACAAGAATTTTAAATAAAAATTAATCCGTGACCGGATTGTTTTACACTATGAGGAGGCCCTCTATATCTCTTTTATTTTGCATGGTCCTGACCCATTGAGCCCTTTTTTTGGGGTAAAGGCAATCGAGCGACTTTACAGCTCCTCCGAGTGTGTTCGCTGCATCTACATTCGTGATCTGGTGAGTATAGACTGTTGTGCCGGCTCAGTCTTGGTCCAGTCTTCTGATCCTGGTTCCTCGCTCACTATTCTACAAGCATCACCTGCCGGCACACTCAAGCTCGTTTGACCCCTCACCAAAGGTCAGTGGGTCCATCCATAACGGTAAGCGTACCAAATCTTACCTTTGTACCACACAGTTCTAGACGCCGTCCAAATTATTTGAGGATGTCCTGTCGATGAACATTACGAAGTGTCATATGAATATCGTTACAGTGTTATATATGAACTTTACTACCTTGGACTATCTTATGAATATAGCCATTGGGTTAATTTAGGATGTTTTATTAGTATCTTTCTTTATCACAATTTGATTATTTGATTATTTGATACTTTATACACGTTATCACGTTGTATCACTGCTTCGGGAGTTATTCCCTCCATACATATAAGTGCATTTCGGTTATGATCACAGAGTGATTATTGCTATTGTGGCCTTGATTGTCGTGTATTTTATTTACCAATCATAGCATAGTGTGGGGTATTTACCACCAGAATACCGCAATACCAAGTGTGTTCACACATGTTTATACCATTTTTTAGTATTTAATCCCTATTTTTTCTGGGTCATAATTCTATGGATTCACACTTATAAGCAACACTATTTGATATATGGTTTTGTATTTGAATTTTTATAAACATTTCTGTTGTGGATTGTTTATACCCATACTTGTTCACCACTGTTGTATGGTGGTTAGTCACCAAATTCTGCGCGATAGTATTGTACTAAGGATTCCATTCCCATTTACGGCTATCGATCAGATACACATTTTTTTAGCGCCACACTTATCTATTTTCTATCCACTACACAATTTTGTCATATTGTTGTGTCGGCAGCTTTATCACAGGGGAAGCGCAGCTGTATCCACATATATAAGTACACAGCTGTTGTCTGAAATTTTCTGAAGGGACAAACAAATTTTTTTCTCGTATGATACCAGATCATACAATTTTTGTTTAACCACTTGCTTACTGGGCACTTAAACCCCCCTCCTATCCATACCAATTTTCAGCTTTCAGCGCTGTCGCACTTTGAATGACAACTGTGCGGACATACACACTGTACCCAAATTAAATTTTTATAATTTTTTCCCCCCAAATAGGGCTTTTTTTTGGTGGTATTTGATCACCTGTGCAATTTTTTTTATTTTGTTATAAAATTTTAAAACAGGTAAATTTTGTCCGTCATTGCTGTACGCTGATGAGGCGGCACTTATGGGCACCGATAGGTGGCAGTGATGCGCACTGATGGGTGGCAGTGATGGGCACTGATGAGCGGCAGTGATAGGCAGCACTTCTAGGTGGCACTGATTGGCACCACTGGTGGGCATTGATAGGTGGCACTTGTGGGCATTGATAGGTGGCACTTGTGGGCACTGTCAGATGGCATAAATGAGGCATAATTGCCTCTTCCTTTTCGGGACCGATGCCTCTTTAAAATGAGCCGGTGATCGGCTTTTTTTTTCTCCTCTGCTGTCAGCGTGAGGAGAAAAAAAAACGATCACCGAGCTTTTGTTTTGATCAAGTGATCAGCTGTCATTGGCTGGCAGCTGATCACATGGTAAGGGGTCGGGACTTGCCCCTTACTCGGATCAGTGATCACCCGAGTCTCAGTGATCACAGCGGCCTCCCGGGAATTCAGATGCGGCCGTCATTCGGCCATAGCGAGGATGTCAAGTGGTTAATCAGTACAGTTTTTGTCCGAAAATACAATACAAATACATTACATCGCTTCTTTTTTTGTCGTACGAGAATTTTTGGAGCTTAGTAACCTATTCGCAATCGATATGAGACTAGCATGCAAGAAAAATGGATGATCATTTGCCCGATAATCTCATCGTGTGTACTAGGCTTAAAGGGGGGGATTTACTAAACCTGGTGCACACAGTATCTGGTGCAGCTGTGCATAGTAATCAAACATCTTCTAGGTTTTATTGGCAAAGCTTGAAGGGTAAAAAAAAAAAAAAAAGGTAAGCAAAAATATATACATAATATAGTGTATACAGTTGCGGCCCAAGTCATATTGTAATTGGATGTTATTAAAAAAATAAGCTTTCTTTTGAGTCTGCAGCACTGTCATTTTCTGTAAAATGCAATATGGCAACCTAGAGGTACATAGATGACATGTAATTTCCTCCTTTTGTTATTGGCTTACAGATTTTTCCAGAAGTCTGCACGAAGATACAAATCAGATTTTGAGCATCCCCGCAATATCGCAGTCAAGCTATAAGTCGCTGATCACGACCATTACTAGTAATAAATAAATAAATAAATACATATATCCCATAGTTTGTAGATGCTATAGCTTTTGCGCAAACCAATCAATATACACTTATTGGATATTTTTTTTTTTACCAAAAACATGTTGTAAAATACCTATTGGCCTACATTTATGAAGAATTTTGATTTTTTTTCAATTTTTTAATTGGATATGTTTTAAAGCAGAATGTAAAAAAAAATGTTTTTTTTTTTTTTTTTAAATTGTTGGCCTGTGTTTTTTATAGCTCAAAAAAAAAAAAACAGAGGTGATCAAATACCACCAAATTTTATTTGGTGGTATTTGCACAATTGTCAGTTAAAGTAATCATTGCACAATTGTCAGTTAAAGTAACGCAGTGCTGTATTGCGAAAAATGACCTGGTCATGAAGGTGGGTAAGGTCAAGTGGTTAAAGTAAAACTTTTTATTTTAGTTTTGGATAGAGTACAGATGGATTACAACACCTGTCAGGTTTTTATTGTTGTATGTGACCCCCTCCTCCGTTAAGGAGATTCACCTCTCTATTTGTCCTATTTGCCATTATCATTCAGCTCGGGTTCACACATAAGCGAACATAGACCATCGCATTTGGTTCACACCCGCACTGCAGTGCCGATCGCATGCCATGTCTGTGCAATGTGAGTTCAGCCATACAAACTGGTGCATAAAAAAGGTGCTGGGACTTTTTTTTCCTGCACTGAAATCGAATCGCATGGGTGTTCTCATAATAATAAAATAAAAAAAAGTTTTCCTGTAGTTCTACTTTAATTGAACAAGTCGAAGTTAGAAGCTGATTGGTTACTATGCACAGCTACACCAGATTATTTGTGCACAAGTTTTAGTACATCCCCCAACAACATGCTGTGTTGGTGTGTGCTGGTCGAAAATATAACATGTTAAATTGTTTGTTTAAACGCAGCATAATCCATTACAACACATTACAAAGCATTGCAGTGCACTGCAACATGGATTAAAGGGAAAATGCTGTGAAAGAATCATGCACACCAATGCAAAGTGTTGTCAACACATGTCAAATCAATTGCATTAAGCCCAGGTTCACACTGCTGCGGGATTGAAATTGCGCGAGTTCAGCTGAACTGGGACGATTTCATACCCGCATGTCAGTCCGATTTGGGGGGCGATTTCAGAGACATCTGTTTGGGTTCCTGCACAGATGTCTATTGAAATCTTACTCGAAGTCGCCAAAAGTAGTACAGAAACAACTTTTGGGAATCGGGGCCGCAAAGTTGGCTTCGCACCGATTCAGACGGTGCCATTGCTGGCAATAGCCACCGATGTGGCACGCGATTTGACATGTCAAATCTCGTGCCTAATCGCATCAATGTAAACCTGGACTTATGCCCCGTACACACGGTCGGAAATTCCGACGGAAAATGTCCTATCGGACCATGTTGTCAGAAAATCCGCCCGTGTGTGGGCTCCATCGGACTTTTTCCGTCGGAATGTCCGACGGAAAAAAATTGAGATCCTGCTCTCAAATTTTCCAACAACAAAATCCGATCTGACTTTTTCCGATCGTGTGTAGAGAATTCCGACGGACAAAGTGCTACGCATGCTCAGATCAAATTACGAGACCAAAACCTATTGGCTAATAGCCTCTATGTAGTCCCGTCGTACGCAACGAACGTCACCACGTTCAGAATGATCAGATTTTCCGACAACTTTGTCCGACCGTGTGTATGCAACACCAGTGTCGGACAAAATCCGTCGGAAAAAGTACGACGGATTTTGTTGTCGGAATTTCCGACCGTGTGTACGGGGCATTACTTACATAATTTGTAATACAAACATCTTTTCCATTCTGAAGCTTTCCTCCAACCACTGCATATTATTTTATATATACTGTGATTCTATACTTGCCAAATATGCTGCAGAAATCTCCCTCCACTGAGTCTGGCTGCAACCATTTTAACTGTGGGCAGCTGAAGCTGCTGCCTGTTCACTTCCTGGATTTACACAGGCACACCTCCAGCTCTGCAGCTCTCATTGGCCCTCTTATGGCTCATCCCCCCTCTCTTCCAGGCAAACTCTCACCAGAGTGAGAGAGAGAGCGGTGCATGATGTCATAAGCCTAGGCTTTTTACTAGACAAGAAACAAGAAGTGGGCTGTATAAGGTATTTACTGGCAGAAAAAAGTGTTTTACTATCCAAAGTTAAAACAACAAGGGCAGAAGATTTAATTGATGGAAAATTGAAAAAATGACTGAAGGTCCGCTTTAACAAATCTTGGACAAGTAAAACATTTATGTTTCTCTGTTTCAACTGTAAGGCCCCTTTCACACGGGTGCGACTTGTCCTGTGGTCCTGAGTACCATTTAAATCTGCGCGATCACCGACTTCAAAGTAGCATACCTCCCAACATTCTGAGATGGGAATTAGGGACACCTACTAGCAAACGTATGTAGGCATAGGACACGCCCCCTGCCACACCCCTTTAATGGAGACTTAACCGAAAAAAGGTTAATTAAATCCACAAGAGCTTTTTTTTACCACTACTATTCCTTTATATTGGCTTTAAAAATTTTCAAATGCAGCAATTTGGAATTTGGATAAAGGTTTAGCATCAGGAAACACTTTTTGAAAGATAAAAAGTGCATTTTATATACAACTATGAGGATCAGACCAAAATGAGGGACAAATGAGGGACAGAGGGACATTGCTCCAAATCAGAGATAGTCCCTCGAAATCAGGGAGCGATGAAGTAGTCCTTGTAGTACTTTGGTCCGACTTTGATGCGAGTTACACAGGAATTCCCTGAAATCATGTCAAAATCGCGTCAAAATCACGCGACTTTGAAGTCACGGTATTGTGAAAGTGGCCTTAGGAGCAGTTGGGTGTTTTTTTTTCAGCTGCCCCTGAACTCTCCCCTATGTAACATAGGTACATGTTACATGTATCAGTACATGTACATTGGGTCGTTTATAGTTGTTTCTAGACAGTTAAGTTCAGCCTAGGTTCACACTACTGCTATGCAATGCGATGCGATGTACTGCAAATTTGATCCATTTTTTTGTCCTGTAGGAGGTGCGTTTTGAGGTAGACAGGTGCAAATTTACCGCGAATATCAGGAGGCAGACAGTAAACAATTTGCAGAGATGTGAACTGTGTGCTGCGAGTTTACTGCAAGTTCAATTGAAGCCTATGAAGATAAAATTTGCACTGTACTACAGGAATTCGCATCGCACCCGCACAGGACCCCTTTTTTTTTCTCGCACCAAATTTGCAACGCATAGATGTGAACCAAAGCCATGGAATACAATGCTTTATTACATGACCTGCAAATCTATGTCTTCCTAAACGCATCAAGCTTGCTGTAAATTCGCATCAGTGTAAACCTAGGCTGAAACACCAAATGCCTGTAACAGCTTATAAACGCGTGTAAACGTGGTAACTCGCGTTTGGCCGCGTTTCCTTTACAGGTGTTTTTAATGGAGATACATTTTTGACTATTTGAAAAAAAAAACGCTCCTAAACGCAAATGTGGCAAAACGCGACTAAACGCGGGATGTAAATGCGGCATAACAGGGAAGCATATGCAAATTTGCTCTGCTTTATAGAATAATGCTGTCAGATCCTGTTGAACTCTGAGCAGACACAATGGGGGTTGATTTACTAAAAACTGGAGAGTGTAAAATCTGGCACAGCTGTGCATTGTAGCCAATCAGCTTCTAACTTCAATTAAGCTTTGGCAAAAAAAAAAAAAAAATGGAAGCTGATTGGTTGCTATGCACAGCTGTGCCAGATTTTACACTCTCCAGTTATTAGTAAATCAACTCCTTTGTATTACTGTCATTTGCTCTTTACTTTATAGATTCCATAGCATAGTATACTTATGATGTTTACTGCTGTCCCTACTTATTAGTCTTTTTTTTGTTTTTTTTAATAGCTGTCATCTATAAATTATTTAAACCCTCCGGCTCCAGTTCTTCCATATAAAAGTTTTTCCTTTGAATTCGATTACATAATGACATTCTAGCCTTTGAAGTGCAGATAATAGTTATTTGCTGGAAATTCTTCTACACTACTATGTAATTTAGCAGCAACATACAGTAAATTTGCTTGTAGGATAGTACCAATGAAATACTTACGAACAGTAAAAGTCTCACAAAGTTTCTTCAGTACAAAATCCAGAAATCCATCAACCACTAAAAGTCCTGATTTTGGTCCATAGTAGATATTACAATATGCATGGGGATCAAATATGTCTTGGTAAGTATCTTTGTCTGTAAAATCTGTCTCCATTTTTTTTACAGGACAAAACGAATATGAATGCAGGGCAAAGTCAGAACTTATATGTACAGTTTATAAGGAGTGGCTAAATCATATAAGTTAACAGATCATGAGTCTCAGCACAGTGAGCTAACAATATCCTGCCAAGCATTTTAGAACAAACAAAGCTGAAAGTATTGGACGAGAGCCATGTTTATTTGGTAACCCTTTCCTGGGTAAAAATTATGTAGAAATTGCAGCCATGCACTTAGCTAAAAATGGGAGTCCGAGAAACACTGGTTAACCATAGCTCCCAACTGTCCCTGATTTCAAAGGAACTGTCCCTGATTTGGAGCAATGTCCCTCTGTTCCTCATTCCTCCTCATTTGTCCCTCATTTTGGTCTGATCTATATAGTTGAATATGTAGCGCCCACCACCTTTAGGTGGGTGCTAATAGGTAAAGACAGGAGAAATTACCCGTGCCTTACTGTTCTTTTTGTTTAGGCCTGGATGGTTGATTGGGTTAGGGCAGAGTTGTAGAATAGAGGGGGGGTGTGACCACCTGTTCTTCACCCTGGAATCCCTCCCTTGCTTCTCCAGAGTAATGTTCTGGAAAGGAGGCGGGGTCAGGGACTGAGGGACAGGCAGTGTACATGGCCCTGGTCCAATCATTAATTTGTTTGGGCAGGGGCGGGTTCATACATATACACTGAGGTCACATGCTTCCTGGGGGAGATGGGACCAGAAAGAATCCAGAAAGGCTGCAAGATGTAATCTTCAGGAACAGGGCTGGAAGGCCTGGGGGTTCAGAGACCCCAGTGCTGGAAAGCCAAGGAACTTAACCGGAAGGCCTGGGGGTTCAGAGACTCCAGAGCTGGAAGGTTCACCTCAGCAAGTTGCACCAAAATCTTGGGAAACAGAAGCAGGCATCCCGGCTGGGATAGTTCACTATTCAACAAGCAGGAAATAGCTAGTAAAAGGACTGAGTAGACCGGGGTCGCCAGGACTATCCTGAGGCCTGGGAAGAAATTGCAGGAGGTGAGAAGGCAGGTGAGGCCTAGGACTTCCAGCATTTCATCAGTACCACATGTCTTTCAGAGGGGCATGGGCCAGTTCGTAAAGGGAAAGGCTTCTATCTACTCACGCAGCACACCAAGAGAGGCAACTTATACTTTCCTGCACCACCAACATAACCTACACTGCAGCATCAAGAATAAATGTTTTTTTTCATTTGACTGTTGAACTGTGTTGGTGATTATTACAGCGGGTGGAAGAAGCGGGGGTTAACCACTTCAGCCCCGGACCAATTGGCAGCCAAAGGACCAGGCCCCTTTTTACGATTCGGCACTGCGTCGCTTTAACTGACAATTGCGCGGTTGTGCGACGTGGCTCCCAAACAAAATTGGCGTCCTTTTTTTCCCACAAATAGAGCTTTCTTTTGGTGGTATTTGATCATCCCTGCGGTTTTTATTTTTTGCGCTATAAACAAAAATAGAGCGACAATTTTGAAAAAAATGCAATATTTTTTGCTTTTTGCTATAATAAATATCCCCAAAAAATATATAAAAAAACATTTTTTTTCCTCAGTTTAGGCCAATACGTATTCTTCTACATATTTTTGGTAAAAAAAATCGCAATTAGTGATTATTGATTGGTTTGCGCAAAAGTTATAGCGTTTACAATATAGGGATAGTTTTATAGCATTTTTATTAATATATTTTTTTTTTACTAGTAATGGCGGCGATCAGCGATTTTTATTGTGACTGCGACATTATGGCGGACACATCGGACATTTTTGACACATTTTTGGGACCATTGTCATTTATACAGCAATCAATGCTATTTAAATGCATTGATTCCTGTATAAATGACACATGCAGTGAAAGAGTTAACCACTAGTGGGAGGGGAGGGGTTATGGGCTGTGACGTGTGTGTGTCTTTTTACATTAGGGGGCGAGGCTGACGTCTGACGTCATTGATCGGCTATCCCGATGACAGGGAACAGCCGATCAATGACTGGCAGAGTAGGAAGCACGGGGAGAGGTTTGTTTACACAGACCTCTCCCTGTTCTTCAGCTCTGTGACCCGATCGCGGGACACCAGCGGCGATCGGGTCCGCTGGTCCCGCAGCCAGTGTCACGGAGCTCCCGACCGGGTCGCGATCGCGCCGCTAAAGCGTGCGCGCGACCCACGGCCAGGCAATTAGAGGGCCACGTACCCGTACGTGATTTTGCCTGGCCGTGCCATTCTGCTGACGTATATATGCAGTGGGCGGTCGGGAAGTGGTTAAACCAGCAATACTGTAATGAACTACCCAGCAGCTCCCAAGGAAGTAGTGCACTACATGGAGGTCCCACCAAGATTTTTTACAATACTGCTGACCTGTTACCCCTAGCAACCGCAAGCAAAAAAAAATGTTTTTTCTTTATTTTCCTGCAAACTGATGAAAATTCACTGGGAGTTGTGTGTGTCGCTGTAGCTCATGGATAATACACTTTCCAGCAGAGGGCTGTGAGGGCCTCTGACGCATGTGTTCTACCTGGGCGGGGAAGGCCCAAGGATCTACCAAGACTGTCTAGATTCCAAAGAGATGTGCAGAAGAGGGTTGCTCAAGAGTGGGGACTTGACTATCCGTATGTGGCAGGCAAGGTCATGGAGACAGTTGAGGCTTCCCGGGAAGCATGGAAAAATGACCTTGTCTGGGACTATTTGCATGTTCCCAAACCACAGAGGACCCCTGACCATGAGAGGTGGGTGAGGTTTCAAGATTTTTTCAGAGAATGGCGGCAGGGAAGAGCCATTTACAAGGACAGGGTGATTGTGCAGAAACCTGGACAACATACCAAATCCTACTCGATCTCGGTCAGAGGGGAAAGACCCCCGGTACCATCTGTAAGGTGATCTACAGGCATGCTGGACTTGCCACAGACTGCAAGTGTGCAGACGGGTTAGGGTGGGCTATCCCAAGGACTTCCTACACAGGGCAACAGCACCAGTGCCTGGCTGGCTAGCTATGGACACTACCCCCTGATGTCCTTGTCTATTCCCTTTGTTTGATTTAAAAGTTCTGGATTTCCGTTGAACCCACTCAGAAAGTAATCTGACTTCTTCTTGTAATATATTTTGGCGTGTCTGTTCAGGTTGCATCCTGCAGAAGTCTAGCTGACTTCTTTTGAGGGGATGGAGGTCCTGACAGGATCACACATGCCATACAATTGTGGTTTATTAACTTGCTTATATAGATTGAGAGATAGTTTGTTTCTTTTACAGGTGCGGGACGGCTGTCTGAAGAAACACCAGAAGACCTGGGGTAACGTAAGTGCTATCCTCTTGGGGTAGTGCTTTGGTTCTCCTTGTAATCCTCTGTCTAAGTTTAGGAACTTGTAGTTAGGAATTTATGTGTAATTGTTCTGTAAACGTTGTTGTACATTTGCCTACAGTACACTTACTGATGGTATAATATGCCTCGCGGTTAGGAGGTAGATTAGGGCTGTTCCTAGTTCGTGTATTCCTTTCCACAACTGGGGACAGTTGTGACTTCAGAGGGGGGTGTATGTAGCGCCCACCACCTTTAGGTGGGTGCTAATAGTTAAAGACAGGAGAAATTACCAGTGCCTTACTGTTCTTTTTGTTTAGGCCTGGGTGGTTGATTGGGTTAGGGCAGAGTTGTAGAATAGAGGGGGGTGTGACCACCTGTTCTTCACCCTGGAAACCCTCCCTTGCTTCTCCAGAGTAATGTTCTGGAAAGGAGGCGGGGTCAGGGACTGAGGGACAGGCAGTGTATATGGCCCTGGTCCAATCATTAATTTGTTTGGGCAGGGGCGGGTTCATACATATACACTTCTTGTTTTTTGTACAATTCTCCTTTAAGGGGGCGAGGCAAGGGGTGTGTCCTATTTTTGATCTTCACGGATATTCAGTTATATACATGTAGCACACTACTCCCTTGGGAGCTGCCGGGTGTGTTCATACCTTTCTGTTAACTGCTTCCATTCTCCCACCCCTGCATGAATTACAATCAGCAGACAGTCCAAGAGCTTTTAAAATAAATTTTTATTCACTTGCTTGCAGTATGTTACATGCTGGTCATGGAAATATGAGCTGCCTCTTACTTTCTGGTTCCTGATTTTATTAAATATCCTTTCCTATAATGAACTGACCAATGTCCCTCTGAAAGACATTGTGGTTTTGTGGATGCTGGAAGACCCAGGCCTCACCCGCCTATCTTGACTTCTGCAGTCCTCCCGTGTCAGTTCAGGAAAGTCCTGGATGAACAAGCACCGCTGGGTTGCACTCCCTTTGCTCTCTCCCATCGACGGTCCATGATTGCCACAGAAGGTCGATCCCAGTCTACTCCGTCCTCTTTTCAGCTACTTCCCGCTCCGCATGGTCGGATACAATGAATAGTAAAAAGTGTGGCGCTAAATTAGACGCGTTTCGTCTTCAGGAGACTTCAACTGGGGTATGGATACGCGTAGGGTTGTTATGCCTGCCCAGCCACTCTTCATTGCGCTTTTTTTATGAACCGGTTTTTATTCACTAAACCCTTATTGTTTGGTGGTTGAAACTGTATTTACAAATAAATTTTTATCTCGGATTTACACCATGTGGAGGCACTCTCTTCTTTCCATTTCATAACCACACTGAATGAATGAATGAATGAATAATTTGTATAGCGCTATAATGCGAACTGAATCGCCTCAAGGCTACCATTACGGAGAGGATTGTGATCGGGGTATACTTTTTGGCTATCTATACGAGACATCATTGCGGTGATTAAGGGTGTGCGATCACCCACTGACTGCCCAGAGGATAAAGCCTGCCTCATTACAGCTGACAGATTCCGGTTGTTCCGGTCCAAGCCTGTCTGACTCACCGCCTACAGCCTGTGAGTCCACCCATTCTGGTAAGAGTACCACATCTTTACCTTCACCTATTTTTGGGGAGATTTCACCATACCGTCTGGGCCTGCCCTGGTTCACAGCATCCATGGATATATAAGAATGCAATACCACCTTGCTGGTTTATCATATTTATTTTAATTATATGCTTTATCACATTCATTTGGACCTTATCACTTTTAATATAAGGACTACCGATTGTATTTCACTTTGATGCAGTAGGGCCATTGCCTATGGATATAGGTTTGGAATCATCATTATTGTTTATAAGTGAACACACCATTTACCGTTTAGCGCTTTGATATTGCATGCTCCATATTCTGTTTTATTACAGCTGAGGCCACATTTATATACATGCGCCATACTCTGCTTGTGCAGGTTATGTGTTTAGCGCCCTATGTTTTAGTTATATCACAATTATTATTTAGGTCACAGTTTGCTCATTAAGGTTTCACCTCAATTCTGCTTGGTGCAATTCAGGTGAATTGCACCTTTGGAGACCAACATTGATTACCAATAGATTGGTTTACTCTTTGCATAGTTGTTTTCACGCACCATACACACATATATTTGCTGTTGGGTTTCACGCCAATTATTTTTAATTATTTTTTTTATTATCTTTTCGCAGCAATTCACATATTTGTTCTATACAATTTAAGGTTAATTCTAGAATTGCCATGATTGTTTAATCATTTGGTGAATCCACTTACCACACTCTAGCCAATGGAGTGATTCTTATATTACATAGTTACACAGTTATATTATTATATCTGCAACACACACCAATCACAGATTCACATTCTGTGTAGCCTACGTGTAGCAGATACACGAATTTAGCGCCACACTTTTTACTATTTATTTTTCTCACAATTGGTCTGATTGTTGTGTTGGCTGCTTAGAAACCAAAGTTGGAGCAGTAATTCCCACCCATTTTCAGTTCATGGTTGGATACATCCCAGGCTTGGATGCCCGGTCCACTTCTCCCGGAGTTACATTGTTGCTGTGGTTCTGGACTATCCAACACTGAGGTCTCTGAACTCTCAGGCCTTCAAGTTCCCTCCTGCTATCCAGCGCTGGGGTCTCTGAACCCTCAGGCCTTCAAGTCCGCTCCTACTATCCAGCACGGGGTCTCTGAACCCTCAGGCCTTCAAGTCCCCTCCTGCTATCCAACACTGGGGTCTCTGAACCCTCAGGCCTTCAAGTCCCCTCCTGCTATCCAGCGCTGGGGTCTCTGAACCCCCAGGCCTTCAAGTCCCCTCCTGCTATCCAGCGCTGTGGTCTCTGAACCCCCAGGCCTTCAAGCCTGCTCCTTGATGGTTACATTTCTGCTCCAGACTCCTCCCATTTCCACAGGAAGCATGTGACCCCCAGCTTATATGCGAGTTCTGCCCCTGCCAACACAAGTTAATGATTGGTCCAGGGCTCTCCATACATACTGCCTGCACCCCAGTCCCCAGTCTGCCTTCCTACCAGAACATTTCCAATGGAAGGTAAGGGAGATCTTTCAGGGTCAGAGTGCAGGTGGCCACACCTCCCTCTACTCTGTCACTCCCCTCTCCCCAAACAAACAACGAGGTCTAAAGAATGCAAGGCCCTGGCAAATTTACTTAACACTTACCTATCTAGCACCCACCTAAACTGGGTGGGCGCTACATACACGGATTATTATTTATGTCTATATTTCACTATAGCGAGAATTTGGGTTCATTGCTCAACATTTGACATGATTTGCATCACTTTTATAATTTTTTTGTCCATGTATTTGGGTTTAATGCTCAGTATTTCACTTGATTTGTATCATTTTTTTATATACAGCGCTACACTTTTTGTTTTCCCACTGTCTTACCTTATCTAATTGGTGTGTTAGCTGCTAGTATTAAGGGCAGCGCAGAATTATTTTTTACACTAAGGGGTTTGTCCTATGCCTGCATACTTTTGCTGATAGGTGTCCCTCATTCCCATCTCAAAAAGTTGGGAGGTGTGGGTTAACAGCTGTATTAGTGAGAGGAGGGAGCTGCTAAGCAGGAAGAGTACAAAGTACAACAGACTTCGGGCCAGTTCACCCTGCTGTGGTGCGGGAACCGCATGTAACTTGAACAGGAATTGCACCACATTGTGCCATTTATTCTGTATGGCTCAAATCGCACCACATCCGCCAGGGACATTGCTAGGTCTACAAAATATCTGGGGCTAGAGTCCACAGCAGAGAAGTAAAGAAAGTTATACGCTTGGGCGGGCATACACATGTATATAATATGTGTGTGTGTGTGTATATATACTGTATATATATATATATATATATATATATATATATATATACATTATATATTATCATTACATCAGGGTCCCCAGAGAGCATCCCCTTACATCAGGGTCCCAGAGAGCCTCCCCTTACATCAGGGTCCCAGAAAGCCTCCCCTTACATCAGGGTCCCCAGAGAACCTCCCCTTACATCAGGGTCCCCAGAGAGCCTCCCCTTACACCAGGGTCCTCAGAGAGCCCCTATTTGCATCAGGGTCCCCTAGAGAGCCCCTACTTACATCAGGGTCCCCAGAGAGCCTCCCCTTACATCAGGGTCCCAGAGAGCCTCCCCTTACATCAGGGTCCCAGAAAGCCTCCCCTTACATCAGGGTCCCCAGAGAACCTCCCCTTACAACAGGGTCCCCAGAGAGCCTCCCCTTACATCAGGGTCCTCAGAGAGCCCCTATTTGCATCAGGGTCCCCTAGAGAGCCCCTACTTACATCAGGGTCCCCAGAGGGCCTCCCCTTACATCAGGGTCCCCAGAGAGCCTCCCCTTACATCAGGGTCCCCAGAGAGCCTCCCCTTACATCAGGGTCCCCAGAGAGCCCCTACTTGCATCAGGGTCCCCAAAGAATCCCCCCTTACATCAGGGTCCCCAAAGAGCTTCTATTTGCATCAGGGTCCCCAGAGAGCCCCTACTTACATCAGGGTCCCCAGAGAGCCCCTACATACATCAGGGTCCACAGAGAGCACCCCCTTACATCAGGGTCCCCAGAGAGCCCCTACATACATCAGGGTCCACAGAGAGCACCCCCTTACATCAGGGTCCCAGAGAGTCCACCCCCCTTACATCAGGGTCCCCAAAGAGCCCCTTCTTGCATCAGGGTCCCCAGAGAGCCCCTACTTACATCAGGGTCCCCAGAGAGCCCCCACTTACATCAGGGTCCCCAGAGAGCCCCTGCTTACATCAGGGTCCCCAGAGAACATCCTCTTACATCAGGGTTCCCAGAGGGAGGGCGGGCAGCAGAGAGATGATGTAATCTTTCTGCTCTATCGCCCGCCCGCTCTCCGGTTCTCCCGTGTCTGTGTCCCGCTGGCTGGCTCTCTCATGCTGCCACCCGCTCTCCTGTGTCAGTACATGTACACAGGATTGTTTATAGTCGTTACACCTAATGCCTGTAACAGCTTGTAAAAGCGGTAACTCGCGTTTAGCCGTGTTTCATTTACAGGTGTTTTTAATGGAGATACATTTTTGACTATAAAAAAAAAACGCTCCTAAATGCAAACGTTGCAAAACGCGGCTAAACACGGCATGTAAACACGGCATAACAGGGAAGTGTACGCAAATTTGCTCTGCTTTATAGCATAATGCTGTCAGATCCTGTTGAACTCTGAACAAACACAATGGGGTTCATATACTAAAAACTGGAGAGTGCAAAATCTGGCACAGCTGTGCATGGTAGCCAATCAGCCTCTAACTTCAATTAAGCTTTGTCAAAAAAATGGAAGCTGATTGGTTGCTATGCAGAGCTGCACCAGATTGTGCACTCTCCAGTTTTAGTAAATCAACCCCTTTGTATTACTGTCATTTGCTCTTTACATTATAGATTCCATAGCATAGTATACTTATGATGTTTACTGCTGTCCCTACTTAGTAGTCTTGTGTTTTTTTTTTTTAATAGCTGTCATCTATAAATTATTCGACGCCTCTGATGATATCCATTATAGGATGAAACATGTCAGGCGGGCTGATGCAAGTATGCGGAACTGTCTTTTTATCCATGCCCTGATGTTTTTACTTTGATGTAAGTAGATTACCAGCAATAAAACTGTTAAACTTCATCTTGCGGGCTTCACTATTGTTATTACTCTCTTCCTTCAACCCGTGGGAGAGTCTTTCTTCTAGCTTACACCAGATTTGGCTGAGTGAACTTGGTCACCAACATTCCATCAAAGAAGTATTGGATTTGATCTTACCCTTGTGTTCATCAGACTTCCATCCACCTTCTTCATGGCATCACGTGATTAATATCGCCTTCTTTCTGCTTCTATCTGGTAAGCAGATTATAATCACCTTAAGCGGGATTTATGCACCACTTTTTCATCTCAAGAGGGATATATGCACCATTGTTTTGATAGAAGATTTTTTCTTCACACAGCACCATTTATGTCTGTTGATTGATGGACTGTTATCATTATTTCTGGATCATTGCTCTTCACTCATAGACTTTTGTATTAAGTTTCACTATCACAGCGCCACATTTTGGTTTTTTCATATTATTTTTGTTTGCTGATCAACAAACTGTGTTGGCCGCTTGTTTTCACTCTTGTTTTATAATTAGCGCAGTTATTGTTCACCCTGGTTTTCATATAAATTATTTAAACCCTCCAGTTTTTCAATATAAAAGTTTTGCCTTTGAATTAGATTACAGAATACATCCTATCTTTTGGAGTGCAGATAGGTTGTGAACCTTCGTGTTTTTTCACCTTAGAGCATCCTATGCATTAAGGTGAAAAAAGACCTGGCAGTGACCGGCCCCCCAGCCCCCCTGTTTCACTTACCTGAGCCCTAGAACTTCACCCGGCACGTCCCTCTGCCTGGGGTTCTCGGCTCTTGATTAGATAAATTGATAGCAGCGCAACCATTGGCTCCCGCTGCTGTCAATCAAATCAAATATTGCGGGGGCGGGGCCGAGTCATACATTCGGCGGCTATGGATGCCGAATGCTGGACTTGGGAGTGCGCTTGCAAGGTAACCACCCCGGGAGAGCCCTTCTCCTAGGGGGTTATCAGATGTGGGGAGGAGCCGCGAAAGCCGCCGAGGGACCCCAGAAGACAAGGTTCGGGGGCCACTCTTTGCAAAACAAGCTACACAGTGGAGGTTAGTATGATATGTTTGTTATTTTAAAAAAAAAGTAATCGAAGCAACATACAGTAAATTTGCTTGTAGGATAGTACCAATGAAATACTTATGAACAGTAAAAGTCTCACAAAGTTTCTTCAGTGCAAAATGCAGAAATCCATCAACCACTAAAAGTCCTGATTTTGGTCAATAGTAGATATTACAATATGCATGGGGATCAAATATGTCTTGGTAAGTATCTTTGTCTGTAAAATCTGTCTCCATTTTTTTACAGGACAAAGCGAATATGAATGCAGGGCAAAGTCAGAACTTATATGTACAGTTTATGAGGAGTGGCTAAATCATATAAGTTAACAGATCACGAGTCTCAGCCCAGTGAAATAACAATATCCTGCCAAGAATTTTAGAACAAACAAAGCTGAAAGTATTGGATGACAGCCATGTTTTTTTGGTAACCCTTTCCTGGGTAAAAATTATGTAGAAATTGCAGCCATGCACTTAGCTAAAAATGAGAGTGCGAGAAACACTGGCTGACCATAGCTCCCAACTGTCCCTGATTTTGAGGGACTGTCCCTGATTTTGAGGGACTGTCCCTGATTTGGAGCAATGTCCCTCTGTTCCTCATTCCTCCTCATTAAAAATGAGAGTGCGAGAAACACTGAACTGGTTAACAGCTGTATGAGTGAGAGGAGGAAGCTGCTAAGCAGGAAGAGTACAAAGTACAATAGACTTCGTGCCAGTTCACACTGCTGTGGTGCATGGAATGGAATTTGAACAGGAATTGCACCACATTGTGCCATTCATTCAGTATGGCTCAAATCGTACCGCGCCATCCGCACCAAAATCGTGCAGGACCCTTTTTTTCACACCCATGCGATCCGATTCTGCAAATCGCACTGCGTTTTGTAAACCGATTTCGTGGTATCATTAAATTAACATACACACTGGCAGCAGTTCACATGAACGGGGTGTGATTTTGATGCAGTGCAGAAACTGCTCAAAATTTGCTACAAATTCCTCACCGCGTCAGTAAAGCAAAGAGTCAGGCAGCATTTCACTGTGAGAACTTTAGTCCAGAAGAGAGAGACTCTACTGTAATGAAGAGCTTTTGGACAACATTGCCCAGGAAGAGATTGCTAGGAGGAGGAGAAAAAGATGCATTTTCTCAGGCCGTTCAGGGCACAACTTCCTCTTGCCATGAGGGAGACTGGAGAGTGCACTTTGATGCCTACTGTGCATCACCACTGCTGCAAATCAGCGGCCTGAGTGCAGAGTTTGCGGGTGCGACAGAGTTACCTGGGTCACCTGGGTGCAGACCAGAGTGTGGGCTAATTGCTGTGTGTGACGGGATGGTGAGCTGCAATATCGTTGGAACTGGTGAGCTGCTGCTGTGGGAATTCCCTAACTGCTGCTAGATAAACTAGAACTCTTTAGGAACCAACAATACAACCATTTAGTGGCCCTTTTGCTGCAGGCTTGACTGGGACTATTCTCATGTTCTTATTAAAGGGGCTGAGGGTGTTCTTGGAGTCAAGGCGCAGAACAGACGCAAATTACTAGGGATTACAACCATTTAAGTGAGTATTGGTACCCATCCAAATGCTCCCAATACCGAAACCGATACTGTGATTTGCACCAGTACAAAATGAATGGGCCTAAATCGCACTGCAAAGAATCAAATGCGATTTGAACAGGAATACAATGCGTTTCCTGTCCGAATCACATGCGATTTCCCCCACCGCTCCTGTGTGTGTGTGTGTGTGTATAGAAAGGGATTAAAGTGGTTGTAAACCCTTACAAACCACTTTGACCTACAGGTAAGCCTAGATTAAGGCTTACCTGTAGGTCCAAGAAATATCTCCTAAATCTGCACGGTTTAGGAGATATTTGCCAAAAGACAGGCACCTCTGTCTACGGCGCATGCGCTGTAGACAGCGGCGCACAGGCGCACTGAGTGCGTCGCTATCAACGGCGATATGCCGCGAGTGGCGACTCCCGTGCACATGCGCGGGAGTGACGTCATTGCGGCGCCGTCGAGTGACAGCGCCGGAGCCGCGAGACCCAACAAGAAGATGGAGGCTCCGTACACAAGGTGACTTTGCTGGCTCCTGTGTCAGGTAAGTGACACATAATGGACTACTATGCGATGCATAGTAGTCCATTATGCTTTACCTTTGCAGGGAAACAAAGAGGAAGTAAACCCATTAGGGTTTACTTCCTCTTTAATGCACCATCTAGTGGGCAGTTTAAAAAATGTTAGAACTCACAGTACATGGAGCCTGCATGCACAAGCCACGGGAGTTGCTCACACAGGGCTGGAGGAGATGTAAGCTGACATCACTTCCGCCCTTTACCCTCGGGGTCCCGGAACTTCTCCTCTAGCACCTCCAACACCCCTGATTTGCTACCATCGACGGACCAGAACATCTATTTAGATCAGTGCCGGCTGGTGTAAAAAAATGTTTTTTTTGGGGGGGGGGCGGCAAACAGAATACCACCCCACCAACTCCATCCCCCCTCTCCGTTGATCGGTCAGTAGCACTTACCCCATTACCGGTGACTTCCCCCTGCTCAGTGCTGGTGGCCTCCCATTCTCCTGCTCTCCATTGGGGTTTACAGACTCTCCTACCTGTAGGGTAGACACCACCATCCTGTCATTGTTCAGACACATCAATAGGCCCAAGGGTTCATCCCCTCTTGACTCAGGCCTCACAGAATCCAGATTTCTTTTCCCACTAATGAATGTCCAGTCAGAGCTTGCTTTAACAATGGTTTACTGAAATGTGAACAACAAAACACATCCCAGCCTCGGAGAACACCTTACAAATAACACCTTTACATCTCTTGCACAAAGGGGTTGCCAGCTAACATTCAAATTCCTAAGGCTCTATCCCCCCACTTTCATACCCTGAAGGTACTTGCGAGTTAGATACAGCCCACCATGGGGGAAATGTTGTGGCACCTTTCCTACCACATGCTGAGGAATACCAAGGCTTTACTTCCCATCAGCCCCTTTCTACAACTCCCCCCTGGCCCTTTATACCTTCTCCCAGGGAAAGAAGCCCACAGCAAATAGGAAACAGGGTGGGGACTCCCTAAAAGGGTTCCTAACCCCTGCTTACACACTTATGGCAGCAGCAGATCATTCTTGTCAGCTCTTTTAGCTAACAATTTGCTGCTTTGTGGTGCAGCTCTTTGCTCTTTTCTGCAACACTTTTAAATTGCGAGCATTCCACAATTAAAACATCCCTACTTTGAATCTGCTGCTGCTTGTGATCTGAAACAAATAAATTATAGTTCATTGATTAGTTCCTCTTTCACTCACAATGGAGGAAGGGGAGAGTTCTCGAATGTAAACACTAATGTGTTTACATTTGTGATCACTGTGATTGGTCATCAGTACAGAGCCACTTGGATCAGTTCTGTACATTGTGTCTGTAATTGAGCTATACAATGAGGGCTCTGATCACAGCCATTAACAGATGCACTGGCCGCATGTGTCTTTTCTGGAGTGACATTTATAAACAGCAAATATGCCCAGCTCCTAATCGTTTTTACAGTCTGGCGGTAGAGAGGTTGCCCAACTCTGGCTCCATGCTCTCTTCCTCAATAATGAAACCTCAACTTGCAGTTTTCAAAACTATATTTTTTTTGTATACTCACCTTCTCCAGAATTCTTCAGGCAGGTCCCCTGATACTGTAGGGGCGTCTTCCTCTTTGGCTACTTTCCAAGCTGGGTGGTCCTCACTGAACGAAAAAAATGAATCGTCTATGGTCAGCTTAAAGTAGAATTCCGGGCTAATCTTAATCTTAAAAAAACAGATGGATATACTTACAGTGCCTTGGAAAAGTATTCCTACCTCTTGAGATTTTCCACATTTTCATATGTTACAAACAAAAACATAAATGTATTTTATTGGGATTTTACCAACACAAAGTGGCACATAATTGTGAACAGGAAGGAAAATGATAAATGATTTTCAATTTTTTTTTACAAATACATATGTGAAAAGTGTGGGTGCATTTGTATTCAGCCCCCTTTACTCTGATACCCCTAACTAAAATCTAGGGGAACCAATTGCCTTCAGAAGTCACCTAATTAGTAAATAGCGTCCACCTGTGTGCAATTTACAGCTGTTCTGTGAAGGCCTCAGAGGTTTGCTAGAGAACCTTAGTGAACAAACAGCATCATGAGGGCCAAGGACACACCAGACAGGTCAGGGATAAAGTTGAGGAGAAGTTTAATGCAGGGTTAGGGTATAAAAAAAAATCCCATGCTTTGAACATCTCATAGAGCACTGTTCAATCCATCATCCGAAAATGAAAAGAGTATGGCACAACTGCAAATCTACCAATACATGGCCGTCCACCTAAACTGACCGGCAGGGCAAGGAGAGCATTCATCAGAGAAGCAGTTACCCATGATAACTCTGGAGGAGCTGCAGAGATCCACAGCTCAGGTGGGAGAATCTGTGGTCCGGACAACTATTAGTCGTGCACTCCACAAATCTGGCCTTTATGGAAGAGTGGCAAGATGAAAACCATTGTTGAAAGAAAGCCATAAGAAGTCCCATTTGCAGTTTGCAAGAAGCCATGTGGGGGACACAGCAAACATGTGGAAGAAGGTGCTCTGGTCAGATGAGATCAAAATTGAAAATTTTGGCCTAAAAGCAAAACGCTATGTGTGGGGGAAAACTAACACTGCACGTCACCTTGAACACACCATGGTGGTGGCAGTATCATGTTGTGGGGATGCTTTTCTTCATCAGGGACAGGGAAGCTGGTCAGAGTTGATGGGAAGATAGATGGAGCCAAAAACAGGGCAATCTTAGAAGAAAACCTGTTAGAGTCTGCAAAAGACTTTAGAGTGGGGCGGAGGTTCACCTTCCAGTAGGACAATGACCCCAAACATACAGCAAGAGCTACAATGGAAAGGTTTAGATCACAGCATATTCATGTGTTAGAATGGCCCAGTCAAAGTCCAGACAAATATAATTGAGAATCTGTGGCAAGACTTGAAAATTGCTGTTCACAGATGCTCTCCATCCAATCTGACAGAGCTGTATCTATTTTGCAAAGAAGAATGGGCAAAAATGTCACTCTCTAGATGTGTAAAGCTGGAAGAGACATACTAAAAAAGACTTGCAGCTGTAATTGCAGTGAAAGGCGGTTCTACGAAGAATTTTGTAAAAAATTTTTGAAAATCATTTATCATTTTCCTTTCACTCCACAATTATGTGCCACGTTATGTTGGTCTATCACATAAAATCCCAATAAAATACATTTACATTTTTGATTGTAACATGGCAAAATGTGGAAAATTTCAAAGGGTGTGAATACTTTTTCAAGGCACTGTACCTATTTTCAGACTGCTCAGGTCTGCTCACGTGATCTCTCCTCTGCAGCTTCAGAGGAATAGAGACAACGTGCAACAACGGCTGGTAATCTTGCACAAAAAATAGGGACAGGGCTAGGGTCTCTCTCACCCCCTTTCCCACTCTCTCTCACCCCCTGGGGTAGGTCTGTGTATTATGCCAGGTACCTGATGGCCAGCAGAGGCAGCGCCCAGTCTCCTTGATTGGAGGTGCTTTGCCCCTTCCAGTGGCTCCCTGTCAGCCTCCCCCTCCTGCCCATCCTCATCCTCCGGGCCCCCAGTCAGCATGTCCTCTGGACCTCACTGTTGATGTTGGGGTGGAGAGAAAGTTGGAGGAGTCCAGGTTCTGTCATTCTGAGCCAGCTTCTGCTCGAATCTTCGGAAGGTCATGGTGGGCGGTGGAGCTCTTTTCCCTCCCAGGCTCTCACAGGCCTAGCTGCCCTCACTGTACACCTTCCCCGTGGCCTCCGTCTGCAGGGCTGCCCAGCGCCCGAATTCTGAGGACGCCACTGTTTGCTGCAATCAAACTCTCCATGACAACAAGGGGCTCAAGGGGCAGTGCATTTGGCAGATTAGGTCGGCCGCGAGGCCCATGTGAGTGCAAGGCCCTAGGCGACCATCTAATTTGCCTAATTAAAGAGCCGCTCCTGAGAATATCTTGCGGTGGAACAGAGGTACTGTGGAGAAAAGCTCCAAATTGAAGGAGAGTATTGAAGCTTGAGCTCCTTTTTAAATCCCACCTAGGGGACCTTAAAAAAAAAAAAAAAATAGCCTTAAGTTTGGCTTTGGTTTAGACAAGATCATGAGAAATGCATGCCATCACACCATGGTAAAAAATAACAACCTGCATACATTTACACATCATAAAGTTTAAATCCCACCTTAGAAGGTTAATGTAAAGTGAACTGACAAATCTGGTCTGGCTGTAAATCACCTCTGGACATTAAGAAATTAAATCTTGTGCAACACACTACAGGCTCTTGTGCCAGTTATATGAGTGTTGTTATTTGTTCCCTGAACAGCAGCCAAACCCTCCAGTTCATTTGGCAGTATTTCACATTTCAGAACTATAGTAGATTTGTACTTTTCTCAGAATTATCATATTTCACAGAGTAAACAAGCACTAATAAGATTGATTTTGTATTGCTCAATGCTGTGTTTGTGCATTTTATTCTCTCTTGCCCTATATTTAACCACTTAAGCCCCGGACCAATTTGCAGCCAAAGGACCAGGCCCCTTTTTGCGATTCGGCACTGCGTCGCTTTAACTGACAATTGCGCGGTCGTGCGACGTGGCTCCCAAACAAAATTGGCGTCCTTTTTTTCCCACAAATAGAGCTTTCTTTTGATGGTATTTTGATGCGGTTTTAATTTTTTGCGCTATAAACAAAAATAGAGCGACAATTTTTAAAAAAATGCAATATGTTTTACTTTTTGCTATAATAAATATCCCCAAAAAATATATAAAAAAAAGTATTTTTTCCTCAGTTTAGGCCGATACGTATTCTTCTACATATTTTTGGTAAAAAAAAAAATCGCAATTAGCGATTATTGATTGGTTTTCGCAAAAGTTATAGCGTTTACAAAATAGGGGATAGTTTTATAGCATTTTTATTAATAATTTTTTTTTTACTAGTAATGGTGGCGAGCAGCGATTTTTATTGTGACTGCGACATTATGGCGGACACATCGGACATTTTTGACACATTTTTGGGGACCATTGTCATTTATACAGCAATCAATGCTATTTAAATGCATTGATTCCTGTATAAATGACACTGACACTTTAAAGAGAATTATGGGATATCCCCCCAAAAAACCCACCTAGGTGGGTGAATTATGGGATATCCCCCCAAAAACCCCACCTATATACACCTAGGTGGATGCAGCGTTGATCCAATACTGGATCTGTCATCCCCCACCTCTGCATTGAGAACTGGGAGATCAAACACAGCTGATCACTCAGTTCTCCCCTCCGCTCTGAGTAGAGAGCCAAGACTCTCAGTCACTGGCTCTCTGCTCTGCCCCTCCAGGGCTCAGTGGAGCACCGGACTGGGGAGGGAGCAGCTGGCTCAGTCTCTATGCAGCGCAGCTTAGAGGCTTAGCCAGCTACTGGTCCAGACATCTCAGTGGATTATGACTGTAATGCCAGGATTTTTCCCCAGCTTGGACCGGCTAAGTGACATCAGCCAACAATGGGTCACAGAAGGAAATGCACTCCTGTGATCCATAGGAGAAATATGGCCAGAAAATCTTTGGCCATACCTCTCCTTTAATGACTCTATCCAAACCTGCCAGGCAGCTTGCATTTTTAGAAGGGTCTCAGCAATGTTAGCCTCTATTGTTCTCCCAGTGCAGACCTCTTTGTAGTGCTAAGAGTGTGCCTTTGCTACCCTAGAACTCCTTGGTGACGGTTATGCAAAAAAAGTATTGAGTCAAATGGCTAAATACTGTAATGCAACCTTCAACTGAATTGCTTTGTATGCAGTCTCTGTTCAATTCTATAGTTTCTCTGGCTGGACTTCACCTCCTTGGAGGGCCTGAATAGTAATCTACCCAGTGTGAGAGAAAGCTGATTTGCTTTGACATAGGTATATTAAGGCTAGGTTCATAGCTACAGTTTGCATTCATTTAGGCTGCCATGCCCCATGAAACGCAGAAAAGAAGTCCCTACATGACTTTGTAAATCGCAGCCTGCATGGGAACCGCGAGTACATCGCAGTTCCCAGTGCTGGTGCTATTTCCAGTGCGGGCCTTGTGCCATTAGGATTAAAGTGGATGTAAACCTGATTCATGAAGTTTAACCGAAGCACATATCTGTAGTGTTTTCTTATCTCTCTCCAGAGCCCGGAGTCCTGTGTCTTTCTGCTGTTTCATTGTTCTGTTATCAGCCTGATAACTTCTAACAAGTTCTCTGTCAACCAAGATAAAACCAGCCTGAAATTTGTGTGGCAGGGAGGGTGCTATAAATAGATTAGCAGAGAGCTGGTATATTCACAGCACAGCTTTGCAAGCCTGTGCCTATGTGCCTTTCCTCCAATCAGCTGTCTTGGCTGAATGCCAAGAATCCACTCCTAGTGCTGAACAGGAAGAGAAAATATCTAACACGATCTGCACTTTCTAAAGAATATATAAAGGTAAAAGACAGCAGATATACATGTAAAACTTATGTAGGGAGATTTATTTCATTTCTGTGTATCATCTGAGGCTGTTCACTTCACTGGGTGTAGGAGAGGGTTGACATACACTTTAACCAATTGTGGACTGCCCACCGTACATTTACTGTGGCAGGGTGGCCGCTCTGTGCCAGATCACATACCTAGTACAAGATCTGACACCTCCGGGTCAGTTAGGTGTCCGGTTGGTCTGCCACAATATAGCAGTCCCACTATAAGTTGCTGATCACCATCATTATTAGTAATAAATAAATAAATATATTGCATAGTTTGTAGATGCTATAACTTTTGCGCAAACCAATCAATATACGCTTATTGGGATTTTTTTTTACCAAAAATATGTAGCAGAATACATATTGGCCTAAATTGATGAAGAAATGCGATTTAAAAAAAAAAAAAATTATTGGATGTTTTATAGCAGAAAACTAAAAATATTGTTTTTTTTTTTTTTCAAAATTGTCGCTCTTTTTTTGTTTATAGTGCAAAAAAAAAAAAAGGGATCAAATACCACTAAAAGAAAGCTCTATTTGTGGGGAAAAAAAGAACATCAATTTTATTTGGGTACAGAGTCGCACGGCCACGCAATTGTCAGTTAAAATAACGCAGTGCCGTATCGCAAAAAATGGCCTGGTCAGGAAGGGAAATCTTCCAGAGCTGAAATAGATAGTAATCCACCCAGTGTGAGAGAAAGCTGATTTGCTTTGGCATAGTTACATTAAGGTTAGGTACACATCTACGTGGCCATGCGGGCTGCGATTTGCACTGGCACAACAACCCAGTTATTTGAATGAGTTGCCGTGTCCAATGAAATGCAGAAGAGAAGTCCCTGCACTTTCCTAGAAATCGCAGCCTGCATGGGAACTGCGTGTACAACGTGGTTCCTAGTGCGGGTGTGATTTCCAGTGCAAGCCTCATGCCATTAGGATTAATGGCACCGGCTCACGGGTCCCGCGTTTCACTGTGCAAGTGGTTGCTGCTGCAGCACCACCCGCACAGGTGTGAACCTAGCCTGAGATGAAGGCATTGTACAGATAGGAAACTCTATGGTGACTGTGCATCTGTACACCTGCAATGCTTCAAATACCATGTGATGTTCACTTTCTTATTTTTTTTTTTTATAGTTTTCCCACTAGTTTATTGGGAAATAAAAACAAAAATAAAACCATTTTGTTGCTCCAGTGCTAAATTGGGAAGAGATTTTGACAATCAAACAAGGCCTTTCAGAAATGTTAGAAATAATACCTATGCAGTGTGCACAATATTCCTTCTTTTATATATTGTAAAAATCACTTTATTGTATTTGGTCTGACCAGCTGCATACATTGTGTCCAGCTTAGAATGTGGCCAACTAAAAATTGTTTGTTGCTACACCATGGTGAACAGCCTTTATGTAGCATATGTATATTATAGGGATGTGGAAACTAAAGATTAATTCCTCGATTAATCGTTCATTTTTGTTGATCAATCAAAATTCTTTTGATCAGTACTCACCTCTCCACCTGCTTCCGGGTCTTCAGGGAGTTTCGTCTGAGATCCGGTGACGCCACGGACATCGATGTCACCGGACTCCTCCCTCTTCCACAAGTGCCTCCGTCTTCTAACGAAGGTAAGGGGGAGGAGTCCGGTGATGTTGAAGTTCTGATTGAACGTAATACGTACGGGAGAGGAACTACACATGACGCCACCCGCTGCTGCCCTACGGAACTAACACGATTGTCGGCTTTACATGCTGTGTTTTTATCATCTTTATGTGAGTAGTTTGTGTTTGAACACAAAAATTTAATCTTATACTTAAGCGGTGAGCACTTAGATCTATTCTTTCTACCCATGACCTGGCGTCCTTGCTGAGATCTAAGGAGACGTGAGAGAAGTTTATGGTCCCTGTTAACCCTTTTGATACCCGCTTGCATGACCACCTGTTTGCACAGGGGTCCATGCCATAAGGTGAGAGTGATTAGTTAGACCGGAGGTGGAGGGATTGTCACGGTACTGTGGGGAAAAAAATTACTTACGTCAGTGCTACATATTTGTGTGAACTGTGAAGTTAAGTCATGGATTGTGGAAACTAACTAGTGTCGGGTGATTGTATATAGTGTATACCACATTTACCACTGACTAATGCAGAGTTGCAATGCAAGGAGATCAGCTAAAAGTAGTTGGATCTGTATGTGCATTATAATTAATCTAAATTAATCGATTAATCGATTAAAAAAAAGTAACAGCCCTAGTTTATTATTATAGAAGAAAAACTGCAGGACAGTTAGCAGAAGTACAATTATAATGTTTATTACAAGATCAAATCATCAATATTTATTACACCAAAATTTTAAATTAGTAGTACATTTTGCCATAACACGATTTGTTTTACAAATTAGTAACTTATTCTTTTTAATATTTAATTTCAAAATTATACTTAGAAACGTGTATTCAATTTCCAGTTTAAAATCAGAGCTTTGCTTCCACCTTGTGGTAAGTAATAAGTAATGACCTGCCAGCTATGCTTTCCCTACATCTTTGACCTTGCGTGCCAGGATAAAAATGCCAGAGGTATGATTGCAGATATCAAACATGGGTTTGTCGAACTCTCTAGGCAGAACTTCTAAGTCCTCAATAACAAAGCCTGTTTCAGTTATGACTTTCCTAAGGAAAGCTTCACTCAGATTTATGAGAGAGAACTGCTTGTTTCCACATCTGAATATGGTGCTCCCTAATATACTACCAATGATAAGGTGGCCTCCTACTTTAATCAGGGAGGAGAGGTTTTTGATAACATTTCCATAAGCCTCCTCGTCTTTACAGGCACATTCCAGGCAGCCAACGGTCAGGACACAATCCACTTTAGGTAGAAGGAGTGGATGGAGAGGATTACTTTTGGTGACATCACAAGGTACCACTTTTTTTAGTGTCTTCCTCAGCTTTTCCTCCTTCTCAGCCAGCTTTCCACTACAGAAATAAAAAGGGAGATAGCGTGTAAGAAACAAGTCTGCTGAGTTGCACAAACCAACTTGCTATGGATTCTGTTAAACTTCTTCAAAGGCAAAACTTAAAAAAAAATTGGGATAGGGTAAGGAGGATTAAATCCCCTGTCAGTTTTTTTTGCCCCTTGTGACCCATTGGGGATTTTTTACTTCACTTCCTGTCCAATAGCCGAAACAGGAAGTGAGAGGAAATAGGGTTGCAACTTGTCCGAGATTCACCCAGACAGTCCAGATTTTGAATCATGTGCCCGGGTTTCAGTCCGACTGAAAACTGGACACAATATTTTGACAGGAATGCGTTTTGGAACAGAGACTGACAGGAGGGTGAGGGGGCACTATGCATGCAGACATCCCAAGTCTCCCGCAAATCGTGGTAGTCTCACACATTTGGCTGCGGGCTCCCGGACACCTGCGAGCGCCAAGCAATCTCATGGCTCTGTCCCACCCCTCCCCTGGCCACAGATAGAAGACAGAGCAGCCCAATCGGTCGCTCGTGCTGCTCTGTCTTCTGTCTGTGCGGGGCGGGACGGAGCCAAGAGCGCTCCGCTGGTGGACACTAAGGCTGCGCTGGTGGACACTGATAGGTGGCACTGAAGGACACTGATGGGCTGCACTGGAGTGCACTGATGAGGTGGCACTGATAGGCTGCACTGGTGGGCACTGATGAGGTGGCACTCATGGACACTGATTGACACCGATAGGCTGCACTGAAGGACACTGATGGGCTGCACTGGTGGGCACTGATGAAGTGGCACTGATGGGCTGCACTGGTGGGCACTGATGAGGAGGCACTGATGGACACAAATAGCCTGCACTGATGGACACTGATAGGCTGCACTGATGGACACTAATTGGCTGCCCTGGTAGTCACTATTGAGGTGGCACGAATGGACACTGATGGTCACTGATAGGCTGCGCTGATGGACATTGATGGGCTGCGCTGGTAGGCACTAGAGATGTGGCACTGATGGGCTGCACTAGTGGGCACTGATGAGGTGGCACTGATGGACACAAATTGGCTGCACTGATGGACACTGATAGGCTGCAATGGTGGGCAGTGATGAGGTGGCACTGATTGACACTGATAGGCTGCACTGATGGACACTGATGGGCTGCACTGGTAGTTACTGATGAGGTGTCATGAATGGACACTGATGGTCACTGATAGGCTGCACTGATGGACATTGATGGTCTACGCTGGTAGGCACTGATGAGGTGACACAGATATACACCGATAGGCTGCATTTAATTGGCACTGGTAAGGCTGCATTTCATTTGGGGGGGTTGGCACCAGCACAAAGTGTCACCTCCCTGAAATGAGTTTGCCACCTCCCTGAAATTAGTTTATGCAGGTTGGAATGTCTGTGCACGCCGCATTACTATTCTCTTTGGAGCGCCCAAAGGTGACCCAGGTCCGTTACAATCCTATAGTATATACAAAAAAAAAAAAAAAGGGGTTGACTTGAAGAAAAAGTGGCAACACTAAGGCTGCTTTCACACTGGGGCGGTTTTCAGGCGGTACAGCGCTAAAAATAGCGCCTGTACACCGCCTGAAAAAACCGGCCCCATTCACTCCAGTGTGAAAGCCGGCGGGCTTTCACACTGGAGCGGTGCGCTAGCAGGACCGCAAAAAAAGTCCTGCTAGCAGCATCTTTGGAGCGGTGAAGGAGCGGTGTATTTACCGCTCCTATACCGCTCCTTCCTATTGAAATCAATGGGAAACCGCGGGGATACCGCCGGCAAACCGCCGCTGCAGCGGCGCTTTGCGGAGGTTTTTAACCCTTTTGCGGCCGCTAGCGGGGGTTAAAACCACCCCGCTAGCGGCCGCATACCGCGGGTAAAACGATGGTAAAGCAGCGCTAAATATAGCGCTGCTTTATCGTCGCCGCCCCGCACCGCCCCAGTGTGAAAGCAGCCTAAGAGGAAAACCCTCCAAAGTGAGGGAATCCTGGGGTGTCGCCAAGGTCACCAGATCTAGTGTCCCTATTGGAAGATTTCCCCACTATTTCTGTTCTGAGATCATCCCAAAATTTGGGATTTTCTTTTTATTTACTTTTAATGGTAATGGTAACCAGGACAAAAAGATGGGGGCACCGTCAGCAATAAAAAACTGACAGGTGTTCTAATCCCTCTCCTCTCCATCTAAAACGGAAAAAAAAATTGCCTTTAGAGACACTTTAAGATCTTAACTGGCCATTCGAACTACGCAAATAATTGAAGATTCATTCCATCACCAATTTGCTCATTTAGCTCCAACAAACCCAGTACTTTAAGCTTATGCTACCCCCTGCTATGGTAATGCCAACTTATAAGTCCTTCTGTGCTGGGTGAGTGTTCCAAAAAGCGGCAAAAAAGGGGGAAATAAAGACTTCTTGTACAAGTGAATTAGTAAATAGGATCTTTAGATCTCTTACCTGTTCATCATAAAAAAGTAAAAGTAAAAAACAAAAGTTCAAAAACAGATTTAAACATAAATGTTATAAAAATGAATGAGTTCTCCCCTCTTCGCTACCTACTTTATTAAAATAACTACATGTAGGTCTTCTATATCTCAAGTCTCCTTCACAATGACAACCACATCCAATGTTCATTTTGGGGGACAAAACTTTCCCAACCACTTTAGTTTGGGTTCCTAAGCTTCAGCATGAAAGAATCTTAAAGCTGAGCTCCACCTAAAAGGAAAACTTTAACTCCCCCTCCTCTTTCAGAAATGGCACTTTTTAGAGGTGGGCACACGATTTTGACAGGTACCCGCTCTCACTTCTGCTCCAATTGCCAAGCGATCAGAAGCTGAAGTTCTTCTCCCCCCTCCCTCCCCGCAGTCTTCTGGGACACGTGACAGGTCCCAGAAGACTATGGGGGCATTCTCAATTCGCAACTCACGCTTACGCAGCAGGCACCCGGCTGTGAAGCCGTAAGCTGTCACAGCTGGTTGCCCACACTTAAAGCGGGGTGACACTGCCTGTAATGTTTTTTTGTACAATGAGAAGGATTAGGAGATGTAAATTCATCAATGTTGCTGCTGGGTGGCATCTTGCCTGTGGGCATGTGAAACCAAACAGACACCTTCTTCCTGGTTGCTGTTCTTCAGATGGCCCAGCATGCACCGCCGTTATTGCGCCGATCTCGCGCATGCGGAGTAACGGCAAAGATCTCGGCAGGAGACCCGTAAATCTTGCGAGATTTCGGCGGATGTCCGCACTGACTCCTGGGATCAATGACACCAGATCCCAGGAGATCGGCATGACGAGGATCGACGCACAGACCCCGCCCACCCCCGAAGAGAGAGAGCAGCAATTACAAGGTAAGTGAAAAAAAAAAAACACACGCCATTTAGTACTCTTTGCCTGATTTGGAAGGCAAAGAGATTTACTAAATGAAGTGTGTGCAGAACCACTTTAAGATGCTGGCGCCGAAGTTAGAATATGAGATGTCAGAACGGCTGGGATGAGTAAATCGCTGATTCGTGGAAAAAAAGGTAAGTGGCTGTTTATTATTGCATGCGCCCTTGCAGGCGGTAACCTATGGGTACATTGCATTGCTTTGCCTGTATGGGCCACCGGTCTGCAGTACATTGCGGGTAGGCAGTCTGCAAGTGAGTAAAAATGTTCCCTTTCCCCACCCTCCTACCTATCCTGCCTACCCCGTGTAGCAAAGATCTGTATACATTTTTTCAGTCCAGTCACCTGATCCTGCACCTCCAGCTTTCCTATGTCAATGACCGGAGCTGCAGATAAAACAAAAGGTTCTCAATGGTAAATTTACCGGACCGAAAGGAACTCATTGAGAGAAGTTCATTGTTAGAATTTACATACATCTTAAACTACATTTACTTTCATACCTGCGACCTTCTAGATCACAAACAAGCTTCAAAGCGGGTGTCCAGTCGAATAGCCCTGGCTGATTTTTCCTCCATTTCTCTAGGTATTCTCTGTTGGCGTCAGTGAAATCAGCTGCAGTGATCTCCTTAAAAGCCTCACATGCGGACAACTCTTGGTAAATAGCAGGGCCAGGACCAATATCAATCATCATCTCCCCTCTAACACCACCTTGTGCAACAGAACAAAACATGAATGTGGAACACCAATGAAATGACGGAAATATAAACATAAGTCATTCAATATAGTTTGGGGTTAATGAAAAAATCATTGGGGGTCCATTTCTAAAACATTTGTTGGGCAAGTATCAGAAGCATTCAGGCAAGTTGGCTGAAATGTTCCCGTAATTTTTCCAGTAGATTATTTTGTCAGCTCCATCTGGTGGCTATCTAGTAGCTTTCTAAAATACCTCAATGAGAAAATAAACTGCATTTTATCCACTCGATGGCGCTGACGATATAGGAATTAATCAGATGTTAAATCATAGAAATGACAGTACGGTTTCGGTCAGTTTGCACGAATGCTTCCAATATTCATCCAAGAAATGTTTTATAAATAGACCCCATAAAGTATAAAAACATTACCACAAGCAAAACACAACCTAAAATTTGAAATCTGCTTGAAAAAAAATATATATATTTTAAGGTGATCCAAAAACAGGGCATGATGAGCACTTACCTAAATAGGTTGTCTAGATCAGGGGTCTCCAAACTTTCCAAACAAAGGGCCAGTTTACTGTCCTTCAGACTTTAGGCAGGCCAGACAAGCCAGACTGTTGCCAGTGGGAGTAGAAAAGGCCCCGGCTTTAGCTGCAGTAAACAATGCCTCATGATTGGTATCAGTGGGAAGAATAGTTCCCCATTGATGGTGTAAGTTGGAAGAATGCTGCCCCATTAATGGTGTCAGTGGGAGAAATAGTGCCCCATCACTGGCGTAAGTGGAAGGAATAGTGCCCCATCATTGGTGTCAGTGGGAGGAATAGCTGCCCATTGATGGTGTAATTTGGAAGAATGCTGCCCCATTAATGGTGTCAGTGGGAGGAATAATGCCCCATCATTGGTGTCAGTGGGAGGAATAGTGTTTCATCATTGGTGTCAGTGGGAGGAATGGTGCCCCATTTATTGGTGTCAGTGGGAGGAATAGTGCCCCATCATTGGTGTCAGTGGGAGCAATAGTGTTTCACCATTGGTGTCAGTGGGAGGAATAATGTTTCATCATTGGTGTCAATGGGAGGAATAGTGTTTTATCATTGGTGTCAGTGGGAGGAATGGTGCCCTATCACTGGTGTCAGTGGGGGGAATAGTGCCCCATCATTGGTGTCAGTGGGAGGAATGGTGCCCTATCACTGGTGTCAGTGGAGGGAATAGTGCCCCATCATTGGTGTCAGTGGGAGGAATAGTGTTCCATCATTGGTGTCAGTGGGAGGAATGGTGCCCTATCACTGGTGTCAGTGGGGGGAATAGTGTCCCATCATTGGTGTCAGTGGGAGGAATAGTGTTTCATCATTGGTGTCAGTGGGAGGAATTGTGTTTCATCATTGGTGTCAGTGGGAGGAATAGTGTTTTATCATTGGTGTCAGTGGGAGGAATAGTGTTTCATCATTGGTGTCAGTGGGAGGAATGGTGCCCTATCTCTGGTGTCAGTGGGAGGAATAGTACCCCATCATTGGTGTCAGTGGGAGGAATTTTGCCCTATCATTGGTATCAGTGGGGGGAATAGTGTCTCAAGGGCCAGATAAAGGCACGCAAAGGGCTACATCCGGCCCCTGGGCCACAGTTTGGAGACCACTGGTATAGATCATCATTCTTTTGGCCCATACTTTTTACAATTCTGATTATGACTTCTGACCAGTAGGGATAACTGTGCCCAAGCAGTCAGGACTTGCATAAATCCTTAAAACTCATCTCTGAATTTCTCCACATGAAATGTATATAAGTGACCGGGCTGAGGTGGTAAAAGGTTTGTGATTTTGTTCAGCCATTTTTTGTGATCTACGCAGTAAAGCCAGGTCATTGATCTTACTTTTCTCCATTGCAATTAACTAATCCAGCTAGGACACCAACCTTCCCTGGCATGTCAATGAACGAGTAGTGGTTCACCAATGAGGATATCTCCATCATGTGTTTTATGCCAGTCAGCAAACCCCTAATATTATACTGGCAGCACAGTGCAATGCAAAAGAGCTTTGCCGGCATTCACAGTGCTGCCCCCTATCTTTGCCTGTTGGCGTCTTGCTGTATGTAGGATTACTGGAACCAAAGACAGAATTCGTTGCTAGTTCAAAATTCCAATTAAGGACATTTTTAAGGATACATAACTGAAAAAGAGATCTGCCTGCAGTTTTGCTTTGAAGAGATGATCTGGTCACCCTGCTTTGATGATTCTCCATAAAGACAACATCATAGGACATTTCTGACCTATTGTGCCTGCAGATGGATGGGAACATTCAAATTATCAACCCTTTATGCTCCCAGTCCCAAGGACATTTCTTTCACACAGCTGACTCCTATTACAGTCACTATCAACACAAAAAAAGAATGTTGCAGAGCAATGTTCAGCTCCAGCCAAACTTTATATTTATTTTTCTTTGGTAATGGTTTGGGCACAGACATTGCTAACTTAGCTTAGTAAATACGTTTAATGGTATGCTTACTTTGAATATTCAATCATGTGAAATAAAAGAAAGAAAACATTTTTTTTTGCTTGCACATGATCGGATCTTTGAAGAAAACAAAGCTTCTTTCTACAGGATTTACTAAGCCAAGCGAACAATCTCTACTTATTTAGTAAATCAACCCCATGAGAAAAATGAGCATTTATATGGAGCTGCCTTATTATGCTGCATAGAACTGTTCATAGTTTTTGCTGCCCTTATGGAGCTTTTAGTTAGCTGTTCCCCTCACATTTTTATAGGTATGGAAAATTGTACATCCAGCTTAGATCGGTGAAAGTATGTATGTCCATACCTGTGGGATCCCCATGGACGCTGTAAATCACTGTAAAGCCTCATACACACGATCGGACCATGGACCAACTTTCCCATGGATTTTTGTCCAAAGGGCGTTGGCCCCAAGTTGGTATTGCATACACACGATCAGACTTTTTAGGCAACAAACATGAACGTAGTGACCTTTCAACGTACTGACGACACTTCAAAAGAGGACTTTCGAATACTCCAGCGCCACCTCTGGTCAACTTCTATATTGTTGTCTGATCTTTTGCATTGGTTCTGAGCATGCGTGTTTGTACTTTGTACAAAAGTCTGTTGGTTTTGTGTACACACGGTCGGACTTTGGTCCATCGGACTTTTGTTGGCAGAAAGTTGGTCCGTTCACACAGCCAACAAAAGTCCGATGAAACCTGGAAAAAGTTGGTCCGAGCGTACACACGGTCGGATGTTGGTCCAACCAGCTAATTTGCATGTTTGTCAAAAAGTCCAATCGTGTGTACGGGCCTTTATAGGCACTGCTACTACACGGATCGCTGCTAGCTTTTAGGTCCTGTGCCCAGCAGCTTCACTTCTGCATTGTCAATATAAGAGTTTGCTCGCTTGGCATGGCGACCAATCAGGAAACACTTCACATTTTTTCAGTAAATTCCCTGATTGGATGAGGTGGATCGGTGAAGTGGGAATCTCCAACACATCCAACCAGAGAACACATTGCATTCATTGAGAAAATGCAAAGTGTTCTTTGAAAGGCACTCATGCTGAACCGGTGACCTCCTGTATTCAGTATGCAACAGGGCAGGCAGTCGACACAGGACCTAGAAGCTCGTGGAGTTCACTGTAGTAGCAGAGCCCATGGATCCCCAGGGATCCCACAGGTATGGCACTTAAATACTTGCATTGGCTCAATCTGGACCAATGCAACTATGTAAAATGGAAATCAGCCTTACACCCCATTCACACTTGTATGACTTGTCATGTGACTTTGGACATCAAAGTCACATGACAAATCATACACCATGTTTTCTACCGTTAACATTCATTCATATATGTGCGACTTAAAGTCGCAGGGACTTCAAAGTAGTTCATTCACTGCTTTGGTCTGACTTTCAAGCAACTTGAGGGCCATAGACTTCAATGTTAACTCTCAAAAGTTGCATGAAAGTCATACCTCAATGTTTCACATGCAACAGTGGTGCAACAGTAGGTCCGACTTTGCAGAGGCACAAGTCACATTCATCCATCCAAAGTTGTATCAATGTTTCATCAAAGGTGCACCAGAGTTGCACTCCAAAGTAATGTGACTTTGGAGTTGTACAAGTTTTAATAAAGTATTATAGTCAATTTACTTATCTTCTACTGGTATGTTTTTGGTCTTCTTAGAGGAATCCCACTCAAGCATAGTGAGAATGTACAACCTTCATACTTACCTTCTACTGATATGTTGTTGGTCTTCTAATGCTGCATACACACGGTCGGAATTCTCGTCGGAAAAAGCTCTGATGGTTTTCCTGTCGGAATTCCGACGGAATTTTGCTCAAACTGTCTTGCCTACACACGGTCACACCAAATTCCGATGGTCTGTAACACAGCGACATAAAACACGTTCGACAGCACTATAAAAGGGAAGTTTAATGCTTCTGAGCATGCGTCGAATTGTTTCCGAGCATGCGTCGGAATTTTGCGCGTCGGAATTGCATACACACGATCGAAAAATCCAATAGAAAGGTTTTCCGTTGGAAAAATTGAGAACAGGTTCTCAATCCAAAGTCCGTCGGAAATTCCGACAGAAAAAGACCGTTGGGCATACACACGGTCGGAAAATCCGTTGAAAAGCTCCCATCGGACTGTTTCCATCGGAAATTTCGACCGTGTGTACGCGGCATTAGAGGAATCCCACACAAGCATAGTGAGAACGTACAACCTTCATACAGATAGGGTCCCTGGTAGGATTCAAATCAAGGCCCTGAAGCTACAAAGCAAGGCTTCTTTCCATTTATCCCCCATGTTACCCATGCATATTTTATCAATGCTTCACTATCTCAATAGTTGCACCAGATCAGTCACTGATAAAATTGTGGGGCAATGTTGTCTAATATATTTGATAACTAAATATAAGCTACTAAATCACCTTAGCTTAGACTAACAGACGTATTACACTTACCATATAAAAACTATACAAAATATCAAAACAATGCAATACAATGTGGTCAACAATACTTACAGAAAGAAGCTTGATTAAACTGACATAAAATAATTTGTAGTATAAATATTATAATGCACGTTTAAAATTGCTCCTCAAATGCATTACCTGTGGTGAAAGTTTTATGCAGTTTTTTCAAAATAAAGTCCAGGTAGCCATCTTTAATGAAGACTCCTGTAACAGCACCATAATACGTTTCTAAGTAGACCTGAGGATCAAAGTTTTGTTGGTAGACCTGAGGACCAGTGAAGCCAGATGCCATTGTTCTATGGTAGTGTTCTAGTAGCATATGTCATTATATGTCCTGGACAGTTCCTTTTATTCACCTCTCCCAGCTCTTATCAAATTGGCTGGTCCTAGTAAAGCTGTTAATAAGTAAAAACAGCGACACATATCTTAGCACTTTATTGGCATACGTAGAAGACAACGATTACTCTCTACAGAAAGAGAGAGCAACTTCCAACCTATCCTACTCTTTTACCTGCCATCTATATCCATTGATGTAGTCATATGTACTGGGGTTACACACATACAGTATATTTGTGTATCCGTTTAATATAATCAGGATGTACATAGAGGAAATGAACCAAAACTCAAAGATATGAGTTGAAATTGAAGAAACTCGCATTAATGTTCTAGAACTGTTATGCCCCGTACACACGGTCAGACTTTCCGACAACAAAACCGTGGATTTTTGTTCGAAGGTTGTTGGCTCCAACTTGTCTTGCATACACACGGTCACACAAATGTTGGCCAACAATTACGAACGTAGTGACATACGGCGATCCGATAAAAAGGAAGTTCAATAGTCATGTGATATCTCCATTACGAACGCTAGTTTTACAAGACCGAGCACTTCTGCCTCGTACTTGATTCTGAGCATGCGTGAACTTTTGTGCGACGGACTTGTGTACACATGATCGGAAAGTCAGACAACAAAGTTTTGTTGGGGGAAAATTTGAAAACCTGCTAGCCAACATTTGTTGGCAGAAAGTCCGCCAACAAATGTTCGATAGAGCATATACACAGTAGGACTTTCAGCCAACAAGCTCACATCCAACATTTCCCGCCAGAAAGTCCGATCGCGGCATTAGGTCAAAATATGCTAACTGAGGTTAATAAGATGTTCAATAAGATATAAGATTTTTGCAAGTTGAACATTTGCAAGAAAAGGAAGATGTGGGACTTTAAATGAGGCACATATAATAATGTGCCTCCTTCCTATTTGTATAGGAAGAAGAGGAGGTTTGGGACTTTAAATGAGGTGCATAACTAACAGTTGGTATGTTACATTTAAACATAGTCTAAATTTATATGCAAAGAAATGATATGATTAAGAACAAGTGTTTTATTGATATATGTGTTTGTGTGGATGGATATGTACACATGGCTCGCCTCAGAAATTGATTGTACATCTAAGGTCTATGTATGGCATATGTAGGTGTGTACGCTTCAATAGTTGAGCTTTGACTGCCCACTGATCTTTTGAATAATAATTGGATGTATGTTTGTTTAATCTACTAGGGACCCACTAGATTATATGGTGATGGAATTCTGAATCTTAGTACATAACTTTGATATTGTAGGCTTTTTACCAGGAGACGTTTGCCTTTTTGCCTTGGTCGCGATCCAATGTCCACCAGACTAGGTCAATAGCTCTGACACTACTGACCGTTTGCCAGATGATGGTCTGATTTTTCTTGCAATGCTGTAGGCCACATACAGTTATTATTTTGTAATTGGTGAGCACTTATACTAATGTTGACATAATATATATGTATTTTGAGAAATGTATGTAAAATGTAATTAAAAATGATGGAAATGTGATTATAATGATGTTTTTCGTAATCTGATTGACAGATCTAGATGCATGTAGAATTGCCCAGAAGAAGCAGACCCACGCCATGCACCAGCATCCTTCAAGTTTTAATAGGATCTATTAAGGATTAGGATCAAGTATTGCTAATGGTTAGTCCCATATGCAGCTTAGTGTATTTTGTAAATTTTGATGTTATTTATGTGATTTGTAATAATTATCATTATATTTGTGTGTGCTTACCTCAGTGACAACCTCACATCCTTTAAAGTCCCATCATCCTATGGGATCCTATAAAAACATGCATGCAAAAGTGCATCCAGAACGGATCTGGAGTGGGGTTTTGTTGTGTGAACCAGCCCTAAATGTATTTGAGGCATGTATATATTTAGTTCTTAATTGATTTTTCCAATGTGTTTTGTATTGTATAAATCCACCACAAAATAAAGGAACAGGTCCCCAGAGAACCTTCTCCTTACATCAGAGTCCCCAGAGAACCTTCTCCTTACATCAGAGTCCCCAGAGAACCTTCCCCTTGCATTAGAGTCCCCAGAGAACCTTCCCCTTGCATCAGAGTCCCCAGAGAACCTTCCCCTTGCATCAGAGTCCCCAGAGAACCTTCCCCTTGCATCAGAGTCCCCAGAGAGCCTCCCTTACATCAGGGTCCCCAGAGAACCTCCCCCTTGCATCAGGGTCCCCAGAAAGCCTCTCCCTTAAAATCAGGGTCCCCCATCAGAGTCCACAGAGAACCTTCCCCTTGCATCAGGGTCCCCAGAGAGAGACAGAGCCTCCCCCTTAAATCAGGGTCCCCAGAAAGCCTCTCCCTTGCATCAGGGTCCCCAGAGAACCTCCCCCTTGCATCAGGGTCCCCAGAGAGACCCCCTTACATTAGGGTCCCCCAGAGAGCCTCCCCCTTAATCAGGGTCCACAGAAAGCCTCTCCCTTAAAATCAGGTTCCCCAGAGAGTCTCCCCCTTGCATCAGGGCCCCCAGAGAGCCTCCCCTCCCCTCAGAGAGACTCAGGGCTATGGGCCCCAGATACGGGCTATAGCCCCAAAAGCCACCCCTAGCGACACCACTGCCTGTAACCATTGCACTTTTATCCTTCTATCATTTCTACTTTTCTCCTTTTTTCTATGCTATCTACCAAAACAAAAGGGGTTTCCCGTGTGGGCATGTTCCCGAGCGGGGCTGTGTGCATCCATAGATACACACAGAGCCAGCAAGCCTTGCCCCAGCTCCCTCCTCATAGGAGTTTAACTGACAGCAAGCAGAGCTTCCACTTTTGGGTGGAACTCCGCTTTAAGGAATGCATTAAGGTAAAACAAACGGTTTAGGATTAGAACCACTTTAATGCTCCTGGTGCATCCAGGGACAATTGATTTCACAAGAAGCTTATTATCTAAAACGTTTCAACTTGCTGCAACTGTATTTTTGGCCTACTAGAGATTAGTCAATCATTGCACATTTTGTCTGTGCACATCTTTATCTTTTGGCTTACATTAGCGCCTAGTGTCCTGTAGACCAAAATCAATAATAGCCTGGGTGAGAGCCCATTCAGCACTTGTCAGGTGATTTAGTGAATGAATTAAAGTGGTATTAACTGATTCAGCCCCGGAAGATTTTACCCCCTTCCTGACTGGAGGAGTGTTGTATCTACCCCTGTGCTGGTCTAAGGTGGGGGTCAGGGTGATTGCTGTGTCCACCACCCCCTTCCAATTTGGCACTGCAATTGAATGTCATTCAACGCTGTACCCAAGCAAAATTTGTGTCGTTTTTTTCCCACAAATGGTGCTTTCTTTTGGTGGTATTTTAATTTTTTGCGCTATAAACAAAATAAGAGCGACAATTTTGAAAAATTTAAAACAATATTTTTTTACTTTTTGCTATTATAAATATCCACAAATTAAAAATTAAAAAAAAAAAAACTGTTGGTATAATGTTCTTTTTCTGAAATGCAGTGTTCCTTCACCAGTTTAGGCCAATATATATTCTTCTACATATTTTTGTTAAAAAAAACCCCAAAAAAACCCCCGCAATAATCATATATTGATTGGTTTGTGCAAAAGTTATCGCGTCTACGAACTATGGGAAAGATTTATGGCATTTTTGTATTTTTAAAAAAAACAAACAAAAAAAAGCATTTTTATTATTTTAATTTTTTACTAGTAGTGGCGGTGATCTGCAATTTTTAGCGGTATTGCGACGGACACTTTTGACACATTTTTGGGACCATTGACAGTTATACAGCGATCAGTGCTATAAAAATGCACTGATTACTGTGTAAATGACACTGGTAGGGAAGGGGTTAACACTAGGGAGCGATCAAGGGGTTAAGTATGTGTTCCCTCAGCGTGTTCTAACTGTATGGGGATTGGACTGAGTAGGAGAGGAGACATTTTGCTGTTACTACATAGTAGGAACAAACGACATGTCTCCTCTCCTCTGACAGCACAGGGATTTGTGTGTTTACACACACAAATTCCTGTGCTGGCGCTCATGCACGTGATCGCGCGTGGCTGGCGGTGATCGTAACTGCTGGCCACGCGCATCGGGTCTCCCGTCGTGCAGCAAGTGCCTGCCCCTACGGCGTTGCATGCACGCACTCTGGCGTCTCTTAAAGGAACCCCGTACGTATACGGGGTTTCGCGCAGGGGAGCCACCCCCCCCCCATATATGTACGTGAGCTGGTTGGGAACCGGTTAAACTCAAGACCAAAACTTTTATATATAGCAGATTACCAATCATTAGATGTAGTGGCTGCATTCGTTTTTTTTTTTTCTGCTTTTTTTCCCCCCTTCTCCCCATCCAGTAACACAGTGGTGTCCGTATTATAAAGACACCACTCTGGATGAATGAGCACTGTGGGCAGATTTGTAGCTTATATTAACTATTCACATTTTGGTTTATTGTAGTTAAGTCATCTGAGGATAGATTTGGAAGGGTGGGCATAGGTACCTGCACTTTGCCTTGATAAGCCTCCTTGTATTTTTCATATTTTATGTAGAAGGTAGCAATTAGAACTTTGAAGACAGAGCCAAGTCAGTATATCAAATAATTTTAATGTTTGCAATACTGAATGCTATTCAGAATTTACTAGACAGTGGTTATAAAATAACATAGTTATTTGGTACTATTGGCTTCTCATAAAAAGCCAAGCAGGTAAAGGGTAGAATCCAACTGTTGGCAAGATCAGACATGGACCTGCAAAAATAGCAGACCATTCCGTTCTTCAAGGTTACAAGTCTATCTGTGTAGCCAAAGAACTTCTGACGATAGGCTAGGTTCGCACTATTGTAGGTGAACCTGCGGCTCACATTTGCATGGGCACAGCAGCCCAATCATTTGAATGAGCTGCAGTATCTGCAGGAAATGCAGAGAAAAAGTCCTTTTTTGGAAACACGGCCGCATAGAACTGCATGCCGCTTTGGCACCATGCGGTTTCATGCAACAAAAAAGGTGCCAGGTTTTCCAATGAGTGAGGGTGCTATTAAGAATTATTGTCACCCTGTACATCTGCTAAATAGCAGTGCGCTTCGACTGCGGGAAAGTGTGTGATTTACAGGTATTTGTGCACCCGCAAAAGTGTGAACCTAGCCTTAGTGCAGACTTTCCTAGTCAAGCCAAATACACTCCTGACCATTAGACATGTGCGGTACATTTCGTTCGGAATAACGCTTCGGACGAATATTTCGTTATTTGGATATATCCGAATACCCGAATTACAATATAAACTAATTTTACCGAATGCTCCGAATAACATCTGAGTTTCTGAAATTCGTCCAATGAAAACCGAAAAAGTTTGTCCGATGGAGCGTACACACGGTCGGATGTTGTCTCAAAACAGCTAAATTGCGAATTTTACATCAAACTCGTATCGAATTCTAACTGTACACATATTGCTGAAATCAAAGACTGTGGGGGTTATACACACGATCGGACTTTTTGACAACAAACATGCAATTTAGCTATTTTGAGGCAACATCCGACCGTGTGTACGCTCCATCGGACAAACTTTTTCGGTTTTCATTGGACTTTTGTTGGCTGTGTGAACGGACAAACTTTCCGGCAACAAAAGTCCAATCGTGTGTACAGAAAACCATAGGACTTTTGTACAAAGTACAAACACGCATGCTCAGAACCAATGCAAAAGATCAGACAACAATACAGAAGTTGACCAAAGGTGGCGGTAAAGGGCAGAAAAAAACACGTGATTTAGTGAAAGTTGGCTGAAAAAGCCATGCCGTGTGTATGCAGAACAAGTTCAGGGCCGTCGCCCTTTGTACAAAAATCCACGGGAAAGTTTCTACAAAGTCCGATCGTGTGTATGAGGCTTTAGAGTACCATTTCGAAATAATGCTATTTTAGTTAAGCTAATGGTGATTTAAAGAGTCATTGTAATCATTTGATGAAGATTTTTCTTTAGTTTGTTCACTTTTGAATCGAAAAAAAATAATTTTTTTACATTTTTGGCTGATTTAAAATTTATCGTTTCAAAAGTATTGAATCAAAAAAAATGAAATAAAAATTGGTAAATTCGAAGAAAATTAAAAAAATTCCAAATACGAATTCTGAATAAGAATTTCCGAATATGAAACCCGAATACGAATTAAAAGAATCAACCAAATTTAACTAAACTAAATAACTAGATTAACAAATTGAAACTATACAAACCATTTTTACATTTTTAGTCGATTTAAACTTTATCGTTTCAAAAGTTTTGAATAAAAAATAAATAAAACTTGGTAAATTTGAAGAAAATTTTAAAAATTCTAAATACAAATTCCGAATAAGAATTCCGAATACGAAACCTGAATACTAATTGAACGAATCAACCAAATAATTTTTTTGGCTCAAAAAAGTTTTTATTTGCCTCGTTTGAACAAACTGGTTGACATTTGTCATTGTACAGAATCATTGAACATACATAGTAAGTGAAATATCCAGAATAACAGGTTAAAGTGGGGTTGCGGTCAAAAAAACAAAAGGGGCTTAAAAATCATAAAAAAAAATTAAAAAAAAATAATTGGAAAAATTTTTTTTTTTACTCACCTCTAAATGCCTGTTGCTAGGGGGTCCCTCGAAGTCTGCCACCTTCATTGCCCGGGCAAAACGTCACTTCCCCCTTGGCGCCGCACAGTCATCTGGGACCTGTCACGTGTCCCAGATGACTGAGCGTCAAATCACGGCGCACGGCGCCTCTCGCGCATGCGCCTCTCGCGCATGCGCAGTGGGTGCCCGGCTGTGAAGCCACAGCCGGGTTCCCACATTAGGAATGTCGGCGCCGTGAGCGGCTCGGGGAACGAGGGGGGGTCCTCGTTCCCCCGCATCGCTGGACCCCGGGACAGGTAAGTGTCCGATTTTTAAAAGTCAGCAGCTGCAATATTTGTAGCTGCTGACTTTTAAAAAAAACGCTTTAAGATACAGATAACCATGATGATCCTTATTGTCTCTATATACTTCGATTTACAATATCGAGACCTCAAAGTATTTCATGTCACAAATAATGGTTCTATCCTCTCTTTGTTAGGGGGTACTTCTTCACTGACCACCAATGCAGAGAGAGGCTTTTTTATTGGATACCTATATACATATTTTATTGGGGGGTGGTCTATAAGCACTTCCCGACTGGCGCACGACGATGTACGTTGGCAGAATGGCACGGACAGGCAAAAGGGCATACACTACAGGTACGTCCCTTTAAGATTGCCACCGTGCCATCGCGTGCACGCCGGTCGGGACCCCCGTGAGTCCGGTCGCGGGTCCCGCGGACTTGATCGCCGCGGGGATACCCGCGATCCTCTCACGGGAAGCCTGAACGGGGAGATGCGGAAGTAAACAGTATCTCCCCATTCTGCCTAGCAACTAGTGACACTGATCTCTGCTCCCTGTGATTGGAGCAGAGATCAGTGTTCACTAAAACACAGCCACGCCCCCCACAGTTAATAACACGCCCCTAGGAACACTTAACCCCTACACTGCCACCTAGTGGTTAACCCCTTCACTGCCAGTGTCATTTACACAGGAATCAGTGCATTTAAATAGCACTGATTGCTGTATAAATGACAATGGTCCCAAAAATGTGTCAAAAATGTCCAATGTGTCCGCCATAATGTCACAGTCACAATAAAAATCGCTGATCGCCGCCATTACTAGTAAAAAAAAAAATATTAATAAAAATGCTGTAAAACTATCCCTATTTTGTAAACGCTATAACTTTTGCGCAAACCAATCAATAATCGCTTATTGCGATTTTTTTTACCAAAAATATGTAGAAGAATACGTATCGGCCTAAACTGAGGAAAAAAACATGTTTTTATATATTTTTGTGGGCTATTTATTATAGCGAAAAGTAAAAAATAATGCTTTTTATTTTTTAAATTGTTGCACTTTTTTTGTTTATAGCGCAAAAAATAAAAACCGCAGGGGCGATCAAATACCACCAGAAAAAAAGCTCTATTTGTGAGAAAAAAGAACGTCAATTTTGTTTGGGAGCCACGTCGCACGACCGCGCAATTGTCAGTTAAAGCGACGCAGTGCCGAATCGCAAAAAGTGCTCTGGTCTTAAGCCAGCAAAATGGTCCGGTCTGAAAGTGGTTAATGTAAATGTAGTAAAAGAAGTTGGGGTTCATAGGACCACACAGAAGTAAGTAGGAGGTAAAAATAGGTGAACTATATAGGTCACTGGCTACCAGCGGTATCAGGTACTCATATTAGGGGCACAAAATGCCAGCCGCTGTAGAGATTTCTCTGTGAGGGGCAGGGCACCAAGTGGTGGAGGAACTACATCAAAATGTAGTTATAGGATCCTGTGATATTTAATTACATCCCTGATATAACTGAATCTTGTTGTACATTTAGGGCTTGATTTACTAAAGGCAAACCGGCTGTGCACTCTGCAAGTGTAGTTGCTCAAGGGCTCAGAAAATGAAGTAAAGCTTCACTTTTACAATAAATACTCAGTCACAGCATTTTGCTTGCACATGATTGGATGATGGAAGTCAGCAAAGCCCCCCTTCATTCACCAAGATCTGGAGCAACTGCACTTGCAAAAAAAGACTATTTGCCTTTAGTAAGTCAATCTAAGTATGTCTAAATTGGAATCTTTAAAGCAAGGTGAAGAGAATGCATAGGGCCAATGACTGACAGAGACATTTTCAAATAGCCTTTCTTGTCTGATTTTGTGTCCATGTTCGTTAATCTCATTCTATCTCTTTTTATCTTCCTATGATAAATTTTTCTTTTTTTCTTTTTTTGTGCTTCGTGGTGATATTTAGCCTTGTCCTCAGTGCCTGGGCCAGTTCCAGATCTTTTACACACATTTCAAAATGTATTTGCACACTACTGTGAAATAGGCAAACAATTTTACAACTTGCTGGGTGAATCATTCAATTACCTATTATCATGAACTTCTTACAAACACCAGACTACAGTGCTTAAAGTGGAAGTAAAGCCTCTTTAAAAAAAAAAACGGAACCTGCAAGGCAAAGGCATAATGAGCTAGTATGCATAGCATACTAGCTCATTATTAATGAATTACCTGAGAACGAAGCCCCCGAAGCGTCCCTCATCCACGGTCTTCTGCGCCGCCATCAAACCCGGAGTGACTTCCGGGTCTTGCCGCTCCAGCGCTGTGATTACATCACTCCCGCGCATGCGCACGAGATCGGCATATCGCCGTGATCTCAGCATCCTCAGTGCGCCTGGGCGACGCTGTCGACGGCGCATGTGCCGTCGATAGCGGTGCCTTTTCTTTTCTAAATATCTCCTAAACCATGTAGGTTTAGGAGATATTTATTGGACCTACAGGTAAGCCTTAATCTAGGCTTACCTGTAGGTCAAAGTGGTCCCAGATGGTTTACTTCCACTTTAAAGTGGTTCTAAAAGCTGAAGGTTCTTATTTTAATATCTTAATGCATTCTCTGCATTGGTGTAAAAAACCTTTTGAGTCCAGCTCCAGCCCAGTCTCGATCCAGGGATGTGCATGAGAGTAGCAGCCCTCTTGGCTCTCTCCCTCCTCATAGGATCAGAGACAGCACTGGGAGTCATTGGGACTCGCTGCTGTCAATCACAGACAGTAAGGGGGGTATGGGGGCATGCAGAGCAGTGTTTTGTGTGTCAAAGGAGACACAGAGCACAGCTTGGGAGTGAGCCAAGCCCGCAGAAGTGACCCCATTGCAAGTGGCTTGCTATGGTGGGCACCAGAGGCGTTGCTAGGGGGGTGCGGTCCGCACCCGGGTGACACCCGCTAGAGGGGTGACACCCTCCCGATGGTGAAATCTTCCACATGTTACAACCAGCCGCTGGGTTCCCTTAAATAGGATTGGTTCCCCGGGTGGTGGCTGGTGCGGTGCGGAGTATAGTGGGAGGTGGCTCCCGCGGCTCCATCTGGCTGGCTGCAGAGTCGCTCGGCGGCAAGAAGGAGCAGGCAGATCCCCCCCCCCCCCCCCAGAGCCGACCATACCAATGTCCAGCAGCCGTGAGTGTCAGCTCTCTGCCCGCCCCCCCTCCCTGGGTTATGTGCAGCCATTGGAGGAGCAGGGCGAGCGGCATTGTGCACAGAGAAAGTCGGATGGACTGTCCGACTGACCATGATAGGACACATGCTGGGCCGTGGCGAGGAGCCCAAAACAAAGCTGGTTCTGCAGCCCACCCTGCTTACCTAACCCAGCCTCTCCGCGGTCGTCCGCCGGAGCCCGGGGGCGGAACCAAGTGATCAGCTGATCAGATGGGGGACGAGCTGGAGGAGGTCTCCCGTGCGTGAGCTGTGACTCACAGCCTGTAGGAGACCCCATCTCCTAATCCTGGGACTTGTGACAAATCGACTGCTGCCCGCTGCCATGTGGACGGAGCTGAAAAGAAGATCCCCAAGGTAAGAACTTGTCAGGTGGTGGGGGAAGTGCTGGGGATGAAGGCTTCCAGTCAGACCTTTTCACTGGTGTGTGACTGCCTACACCTGGCTCCACCCCCTCTTATCCTCCTGGCTCCACCCCCTCCACCTGGGTACACCCCCTTCCTATCTACCTGGCTTCATCCCTCCACCTGGCTACACCTCCTCCACCTGGCTACACCCCCCTCTCCTACTACCTGGCTTCATCCCTCTACCTGGCTACACCCCCCTCCACCTGGCTACACCCCCCTCTCCTACTACCTGGCTTCATCCCTCTACCTGGCTACACCCCCTCCACCTGGCTACACCCCCCCTCCTATCTACCTGGCTTCATCCCTCTACCTGGCTACACCCCCTCCACCTGGCTACACCCCCCCCTCCTATCTACCTGGCTTCATCCCTCCACCTGGCTACACCTCCTCCACCTGGCTACACCCCCCTCTCCTACTACCTGGCTTCATCCCTCTACCTGGCTACACCCCCTCCACCTGGCTACACCCCCCCTCCTATCTACCTGGCTTCATCCCTCTACCTGGCTACACCCCCTCCACCTGGCTACACCCCCATCCTAGCTACCTGGCTTCATCCCTCTACCTGGCTCCATCCCTTCACCTGGCTACACCCCCCGCCGGTCCACCTGGCTCCATCCCTCCACCTGGTTCCATCCTTCCTCCACCTGGCTGCCCCCTCTCCTGTCCACCTGGCTATAGCCTCCCTCCACCTGTCTGCACCTCCTCTCCTGTCCACCTGGCTGCACCCCCTCCTGTCCACCTGGCTTCACCCCCCTCTCCCATCCACCTGGCTCCATCTCCTTACATGGCTGACCCCCTCTCCTGTCCACCTGGCTCTATTCTCCCTCCACCTGGCTGCACCCCCCTCTCCTGTCCACCTGGCTCCATCCCTCCACCAGGAGTTCTGGTAATAAAATTATTGAATTAATTTAGATTTTTTTTTTGGGGGGGGGGGGGGGGCAAGTAGCCGGTCTCGCCTAGGGTGCAAAATAGTCTTGCACCAGCCCTGATGATGATGGGGGGGGGGGGTGCTGGACACAGATATATTATATTAGATATAGGCACACAGTGACAAACCCCACCCACCCTGGTCTCAAGCAGTCACCAGGTAGCTGAGCGCAGCCGCCCTAAGCTGGTCTGATAAGGGGGGGGGGTGTCCACAGACCACAGCACAGGTGTAGACAGACAGTGTCCCACACCCACATCAGATCCATCCAGCAAGCAGAAGGTCACAGCAACATCTTGCCATCTTCCCTGCGGCCATCAGATTCGGTCCAGCAAGCAACACACCGTGTCAGCAGGTCAGTTCCAAAATCCAAATCAAATCATCAATGCCTATGATGCCATTATCTGCTGTCTCCGGGGACAGATCCGATCCAGAGATCACCATACAGTGGGATCTCTGGATCGGATCTGTCCCTGGGGACAGCAGATAATGAAAAGTGTGGGGGCAGAGCTGCGATGAACTCACTCATCGTGTTGGAGCCCTCGGTTAGGCCCCTTTCACACCGGGGTGGTGGGTGTGTTGGCGGTAATGTGCCGCCATTTTTAGCGGCACTTTACCGTCAATTTCACTGCGCTATTTGGCCGCTAGCAGGGGGCTTTTAATCCCCACTAGCGGCTGAAAAAGGGTTAAAATCACCCGCAAAAATTATTGGGGGGGGGGTGACACCATGTTATACCGCACCAGGTGACACCAACCCTAGTGACGCCACTGTTTCACTGGTGTGTGACTGCCTACACCTGGCTCCACCCCCTCTTATCCTCCTGGCTCCACCCCCTCCACCTGGGTACACCCCCTTCCTATCTACCTGGCTTCATCCCTCCACCTGGCTACACCTCCTCCACCTGGCTACACCCCCCTCTCCTACTACCTGGCTTCATCCCTCTACCTGGCTACACCCCCTCCACCTGGCTACACCCCCCTCTCCTACTACCTGGCTTCATCCCTCTACCTGGCTACACCCCCTCCACCTGGCTACACCCCCCTCTCCTACTACCTGGCTTCATCCCTCTACCTGGCTACACCCCCTCCACCTGGCTACACCCCCCCTCCTATCTACCTGGCTTCATCCCTCTACCTGGCTACACCCCCTCCACCTGGCTACACCCCCCCTCCTATCTACCTGGCTTCATCCCTCCACCTGGCTACACCTCCTCCACCTGGCTACACCCCCCTCTCCTACTACCTGGCTTCATCCCTCTACCTGGCTACACCCCCTCCACCTGGCTACACCCCCCCCTCCTATCTACCTGGCTTCATCCCTCTACCTGGCTACACCCCCTCCACCTGGCTACACCCCCATCCTATCTACCTGGCTTCATCCCTCTACCTGGCTCCATCCCTTCACCTGGCTACACCCCCCTCCTGTCCACCTGGCTCCATCCCTCCACCTGGTTCCATCCTTCCTCCACCTGGCTGCCCCCTCTCCTGTCCACCTGGCTATAGCCTCCCTCCACCTGTCTGCACCTCCTCTCCTGTCCACCTGGCTGCACCCCCTCCTGTCCACCTGGCTTCACCCCCCTCTCCCATCCACCTGGCTCCATCTCCTTACATGGCTGACCCCCTCTCCTGTCCACCTGGCTCTATTCTCCCTCCACCTGGCTGCACCCCCCTCTCCTGTCCACCTGGCTCCATCCCTCCACCAGGAGTTCTGGTAATAAAATTATTGAATTAATTTAGATTTTTTTTTTGGGGGGGGGGGGGCGCAAGTAGCCGGTCTCGCCTAGGGTGCAAAATATTCTTGCACCAGCCCTGATGATGATGGGGGGGGGGGGGTGGGGGGTGCTGGACACAGATATATTATATTAGATATAGGCACACAGTGACAAACCCCACCCACCCTGGTCTCAAGCAGTCACCAGGTAGCTGAGCGCAGCCGCCCTAAGCTGGTCTGATAAGGGGGGGGGGGTGTCCACAGACCACAGCACAGGTGTAGACAGACAGTGTCCCACACCCACATCAGATCCATCCAGCAAGCAGAAGGTCACAGCAACATCTTGCCATCTTCCCTGCGGCCATCAGATTCGGTCCAGCAAGCAACACACCGTGTCAGCAGGTCAGTTCCAAAATCCAAATCAAATCATCAATGCCTATGATGCCATTATCTGCTGTCTCCGGGGACAGATCCGATCCAGAGATCACCATACAGTGGGATCTCTGGATCGGATCTGTCCCTGGGGACAGCAGATAATGAAAAGTGTGGGGGCAGAGCTGCGATGAACTCACTCATCGTGTTGGAGCCCTCGGTTAGGCCCCTTTCACACCGGGGTGGTGGGTGTGTTGGCGGTAATGTGCCGCCATTTTTAGCGGCACTTTACCGTCAATTTCACTGCGCTATTTGGCCGCTAGCAGGGGGCTTTTAATCCCCACTAGCGGCTGAAAAAGGGTTAAAATCACCCGCAAAAATTATTGGGGGGGGGGGGTGACACCATGTTATACCGCACCAGGTGACACCAACCCTAGTGACGCCACTGATTTGGCAGACATGCATATAAATCTGTCCCATAGATGGGGGTGACACTGAGGTTGGGGTGTCTATACCATGAACACTCCATCCTCGGGGCATATTTAACCTCTTGCTAGATTGGACGCTGTCAGCAGTCAAAGGAACAGATGAGCCATCCTTGGCCCCAGGGCTGCTGGCTAGGAGACTCCCCGGTCAACAGCTGAATTTAAACAAACGGGTGGGGATGCTAGCTAATGTCATTACCTAAATATGACCATATAATGTCAGCCAGCATCCATTTTTTTTTACTTTTAGCATTTGGACGGGGAATCTCCCAGTTGGCAGATGAATGGGAGCAGGGATAATTCATTGGTTTAGGGCTAAAATGATTAATCAATAAAATCGATAATAATCGATAATGAAAATCGTTGTCATTTTCATTATCGATTAGTTGGTCTAACGGCACGCACCTTCCCCCCTACCAGTCCCGCCTCCTTCCCAGTGTTAGAATCCTGTGTACAAACCGGCAGCGCCACCATATTCTCATGAGAATACAGCGGCACTCATGTGACCAGGCAGGTCCACCTCTCTGGAGCTCCCCCCCTGATATTCTTAGCCCCGCCCGCTGCTGCCCCGAGGGAATAGAGAGAGAGGCGAGAAGCAGCCGTAAGCGCCGAGCTGCACCTGTGAAGTGATATAAGGTAGCGGCGATACAATACTCAGTAGTACATTAATTTCTGTGATGACAAGTTGACAACAAGATCATAAGTATTTCTAGGGGGGGGATAGTGCCCCATCATTGGTGTTCCGGGGGGGGGGGGTGTTATAGTGCCCCATAATTGGTTTTCCTGGGAGGGGGGAAATAGTTCCCCATTGGTGTTCCTTGGAAGGGGGGAATAGTGCCCCATTGGTGTTCCTAGAAAGGGGGAGAGGGGGAATAGTGCCCCATTGGTGTTCCTGGGAAGGGGGAGAGGGGGAATAGTGCCCCATTGGTGTTCCTGGGAAGGGGGAGAGGGGGAATAGTGCCCCATTGGTGTTCCTGGGAGGGGTTGGGAGGAATAGTGCCTCATCATTGGTGTTCCTGGGAGGAACAGTACCCCATCGTTGGTGTTCCTGGGAGGAATAGTGCCCCATCATTGGTGTTCCTGGGAGGAATAGTGCCCCATCATTGGTTTTCCCGGGAGGAATAGTACCCCACCATTGGTGTTCCTGGGAGGAATAGTACCCCATCATTGGTTTTCCTGGGAGGAATAGTAAGTACCCCATCATTGGTGTTCCTGGGAGGAATAGTACCCCATCATTGGTGTTCCTGGGAGGACCAGTACCCCATCATTGGTGTTCCTGGGAGGAATAGTGCCCCATCATTGGTGTTCCTGGGAGGAATAGTGCCCCATCATTGGTTTTCCCAGGAGGAATAGTACCCCATAATTGGTGTTCCTGGGAGGAATAGTACCCCATCATTGGTGTTACTGGGAGGACCAGTACCCCATCATTGGTGTTCCTGGGAGGAATAGTGCCCCATCATTGGTGTTCCTGGGAGGAATAGTGCCCCATCATTGGTGTTCCTGGGAGAAATAGTGCCCCATCATTGGTGTTCCTGGGAGGACCAGTACCCCATCATTGGTGTTCCTGGGAGGAATAGTGCCCCATCATTGGTTTTCCCGGGAGGAATAGTGCCCCATCATTGGTGTGCCTGGGAGGAATAGTGCCCCATCATTGGTGCTCCTAGGAGGAATAGTACCCCATCATTGGTGTTCCCGGTAGGAATAGTACCCTATCATTGGTGTTCCTGGGAGGAATAGTACCCCATGATTGCTGTTGCTGGGAAGAATAGACAGGACACCTGTATATGACAAGGGACTCTGTCATGCATTATAATATTACAGTCCTGTCTGAAAATCTGCAGAATAGTATTTCATGTCTTTTTTTTATATTTTTATATTTAATTTTTTTTAGGATTTTATCCGATTAATCGATTAATCGAAACAATAATCGGCCATATGAAAATAATCGTTAGTTGCAGCCCTACATTGGTTGCTAAAAAGCTGACGGCCTACCAGCATCCTAGCACCCACAATCCCTGTGTAAGAAGATGTCACATTCATGATAGACTTGTGTGATTAGTTTTGTAACGAATCGGAAATTCGTACGAATTTCCGGAAATTCGTACATTAGGGAGGATCCGAAATACAAATTTTTATGCATACGAATTTTGTACGAAATACGAAATTCAGTGTACGAACTTCGGATCCAAATTCCGTTACAACAGAATCGGACAGAATGTTCGTTAATTACAATTATTCGCTATGATGAAGTTAAAAACCCCAGGAAGTCAGCACAGCACAGGGATGGTGGGAGCCCCTAATAATGATAAATTCATCATAACGAACATTCGTAATTGTTTCCGAAAAGTTTCCGAACCTAACAAAAATTCGTATTTCGTACGAATCCGAATTGGATTTCGGACATGAATTACAAATTAATTTTAATACGAAACTGAACTAAACGAAACTAAAATGAATTTATTGACAGCGCACATGTCTAATTCATGGCAGCTTCCTACATACATGCCCCACTCTGAGCACTGGCGTTTCTCTGTACCCCAGATCAGAGTATTGATTAGAGCCGAATTCTTGGGCTTAGCAAGTTGTGAATGGCCATGTGGCCCAAAATGGCAGAAACCTCATAGTCCATGGGTGGTTTACCTGTATTTGTTTGACAAAGATTTAATGTGCTCTATGCTTCCATGGCAGTCCCACTCTCTTACATTTTACGACCGCAGCATAATCATCAGTACTCTGCCACAAGTACATCAGTACTCTGCCACAAGTACATCAGTACTCTGCCACAAGTACATCAGTACTCTGCCACAAGTACATCAGTACTCTGCCACAAGGGTACAAGAACTAGACATGTGCAATTCGTTTCGTTTTTTTTCGTTTTTTTTTCATTATTTTCGTTCGTTTGTTTTCGTACGAATGAAAGAATGAGTCGCTAAAAATTTTAACAAATCGTTCGAATCGAACTAATCCGATTAACGAATTGTTCGAATCGAACGAATCCGAAAAACAACGAAAATCCGAAAAAAAATAATTAGAAACAACGAATGTACGAATGAAGAAAATCCGAAAAACGAAAACAGGAACAACGAAAATGAACGAAAAATTTGTACATTCGTAACTTTTTTTTTTTGTTGAATTGGTAATTTTCCGTGTCCCTTACAATGGCGCTGCTTAACGTGCTTCGAATGGATTGAACGAAAAAATTCTTACATTCGTAACTTTTTTTTTTTTTTTTCCAATCGTAATTTTCCGTGTCTCTTACAATGGCGTTGCTTAACGTGATTCGAATGGATTGAACGAAAAAATTTGTATATTCGTAACTTTTTTTTTCGATTCGTAATTTTCCGTGTCTCTTAAAATGTAATAATAGCATACACATTACATAAAATTATGAATTATGCTCCGATTACGAATCTACGAATGTTACGAATGTACGAATAAATACGAATGCGTCCGAATTTCGAATAAACGAAAATTAAACTAACGAAAAAACAAATCAACAAAAAAATTATTCTTACGAATGTACGAATCGTTATGAATACGAACACCGACGACTTACGAATTTACGAATCGTTGCGAATCAACGGAAACGAAAAAAACGAAAACGAAAAAAAAAATAAAAAATTTCGGAGACGAAAAAAACGAAACGAAAATAAACAAATTTTTTTATTGTGCACATGTCTAACAAGAACTCTTCACATCAGAAGGGAAAAAAATTGACACGTATTATATTTTTCACAGGAGCCTGCAGACTATTGCACCCACAATCAGTGGAACATAGGTGCAATGTCAGGCTCCTGGAGAGACTGCCTACAGCTCTGTGTGGCTGTACCTCTGTACGGACTGTCAGTTTCAGAGCTGTAGGATGTGTGAATGGACTATGAGTACTCTGATTGGCATCCACTGAAACTACAAATTAGTCTGCCGTGGTGGAAGATGGGATTTGTAGGTTAATAATTCACAGAACACTGTGAATGAATGACGCGGCTGTGTGGGTGGAACCTCACTCACCAGTGACAATTTTAAATGTGACAATGGATGTGGGGGAGAGGAATCCCTCGCTTCCATGCGGGTAGGGTCAGGGGGTGAGGAGAGTGGGCTGTGCTGGAACATGTTATGCCTTAAATTATTTGCACTAGACATGTGCAATTTGTTAACTTTTTTTTCGTTCTCCGTTAAAATTCGTTATATTCGTTCATTCGTTATCGTACGAATGAACAAATGATTCGCTAAAAATTTTAACGAATGTTCGAATTGAACGAATACGAAAAACAACGAAAATCCGAAATAACCAAAATTAGAAACAACGAAACTACGAAAGAAGAAAATCCGAAAAACGAAAAACAAAATTCGTACATTCGTAATTTTTTTTTTTTTTTTGAATTGGTAATTTTCCGTGTCCCTTACAATGGCGCTGCTTAACGTACTTTGAATGGATTGAACAAAAAAATTTGTACATTCGTAACTTTTTTTTTTTTTTCGATTCGTAATTTTCCGTGTCCCTTACAATGGCGCTGCTTAACGTGCTTCGAATGGATTGAACGAAAAAATTCGTACATTCGTAACTTTTTTTTTTTCGATTTGTAATTTTCCGTGTCTCTTACAATGGCGCTGCTTAACGTGCTTCGAATGGATTGAACGAAAAAATTCGTACATTCGTAACTTTTTTTTTTTTTTTTGCGATTTGTAATTTTCCGTGTCTCTTACAATGGCGCTGCTTAACGTGCTTCGAATGGATTGAACGAAAAAATTCGTACATTCGTAACTTTTTTTTTTTTTTTTTGCGATTCGTAATTTTTCGTGTCTCTTACAATGGCGCTGCTTAACGTGCTTCGAATGGATTGAACGAAAAAATTCGTACATTCGTAACTTTTTTTTCCGATTCGTAATTTTCAGTGTCTCTTAAAATGTAATAATAGCATACACATTACATAAAATTACGAATTATGCTCCGATTACGAATCTACGAAAACAATGTTACGAAAGTACGAATAAATCAATCTAACGAAAGTACGAATGTAACTAAATCGACGAAAATACGAATGCGTCCGAATTTCGAATAAACGAAAATGAAACTAACGGAAAAACGAATCAACGAAAAAATAACTCTTACGAAAATACGAATCGTTACGAATACGAACACCGACCACTTACGAATTTACGAATCGTTACGACTTACGAAATTACGAATCAACGGAAACGAAAGAAACGAAACGAAAATAAACACATTTTTCTATTGTGCACATGTCTAATTTCCACCTGCTTATTTGGGAATAACACTGGAGTTGGGTTTATTATAATAATTGGGATAATATTATTTTGATTCAAATATATTATATAATACAATTCTATACCACTGTATCAGAAATATAGTTTTTAAGGTGAAAAAATATATAAATAGCTAAAATACAGATGAGGTTTCATTTAAGGTAATGAATGGAGGTGTGCATATACAGGTGAACGTAACTGATTTTACTCCTATAATGAGATAAATATTGTATATCAATTAAAAAAAAAGCAATAAATATACAATATAATAAAAATATGGTTACAAATATGAATCCCCACTGGGTGGCAGCACAATCAAGAATTACTCTTCATGAAAATAAACCATGAACTGTATGGACTAATGAAGCCAGCAGAAATATACTGAATACGGGACCAGAGGTCAAAACATTTTAAAGGAAAATCAGAAATACATGGGCTGTCGCAGGTGATTTCCTTCTGAAAATGCTAATTGGCAGGCTGAGCCTCATTTCAGAGCTTCCCCTCAGATCTAGAGCAACTGCACTTGCCGGGCACCGTTATATTTGCCTTTAGTAAATCAACCCCAGTGACTTAAAAGGTACAATGTGATGAATGTTAATTTTTTTTTTTATTATTTATAATAATCAAATATTGAATGATCCAGGGTATTTGGTATATAGGATGTTCCTCCTGGCATACTAGAAAATTAACTGCTTGCCGACCATATAACTTACACATACAGCGGCAAGGTGGCTCTCCTGCGCAGCATCACATACCTAGTACGTGATCCTGCACTTCTGGGTCTAGGGCGTGCATGCACGCTGCCAGCTCCCTATGAGATAATACTGAGCCGGAGCTGATCTGCAGGTTCCATTTCTGCCGACACCCGCCGATCATTAGGTAGAGAGCCAGAACAGCGATCTGTCTATATTAACAAGGCAGATCCCTGTTCTGTCAGTAAGGAAGGTATTGATCCTGTGTTTATACAAAGCAGGAACATGGATCAAGTCCTTCCCCTAGTCAAAGCACCTCCCACACAGTATACAAACACTGGCTAGACACACAGTTAGCCCTTTGACCCTCACGTTAACCTCTTCCCAGCCAGTGTTATTAGCAGTGATGTAAGTAACTGAGTTAAAATAAACGGAGTTACTTAACGCAGTTACTTTAGAGGGTAACGAGTAATCTAACTGATTACTCTTCCCCTCATGGTAAGGCAGTTCCCATTACTTGGGCGGAGTTACCTCAATTACATCTACTGCCACTAGATGGCAGTAGTGTAATTCCGGTGTCCTGCCAAAAAAGTTCCCCCTGTCGGATAAGGACCCCCTGTACTGCGCAGGTGCAGCGCTTGCGCAGTACAAAGGACTACAGAGCTTACGAAAATTGCCGAACTTAAACAGCTCTGAGTGAACTCTACACTACGCAGGCGCAGTTAACATGTAATTGTACAAGGTGATGCTGTACACTCCCGATGCTCGTGCTACTCTGCAAGGGGCGTCTATCGTGTAACTAAGGGGCGGGTTTAGTATTACTGTAACCAAGGGGCGCATTTATTATTATTGTTATATATCGAGCTCTGCCCATTAATTTAACATTCGCCCTCTTCTGTAGCCATCCACCCCTTACACGATATAATAATAATATACCCACCACTTGCTTACACGCTATAACAGATCTGCCCCTTGGTTAGAGTAATAATAGAGCAGCCCCTTGGTTACACGATATATAACAATAATAATAAATGCACCCCTTGGTTACAGTAATACTAGACCCCCCCGCCCCTTAGTTACACGTATAGAATATTAAAAAAAAAGTCACAGTTACTTTGCTGCGTAACTAATTACTTTTCCAATGTAGTAACTGAGTTTCTAACGTAATTACTTTTTGGGAGAAGTAATTTGTAACTTAACTAATTACTTTTTAAAAGTAAGATGACCAACACTGGTTATTAGTACAGTGACAGTGCATATTTTAACATGCTTTAGATGCTTTCTAAAAAAAATGTAAAGCAGCCAACAATTTAGACATGGCTGGTATGGCATGGCTTTTCTGGGTTGAGGGCTCAAGGTACCCTATAAGTTGGGTAGACAGCTCCATAATTACTGCTTTGGATAACCGGAACTTCTGCAGAGTATCAGCATCAGTGTGTTTATCCAGCAATGTGCACTTCTTCCCTTTAAAAGGACCACTCAAGATCTTCTCCTCCTCCTCTTCTGCAGTACTTTATGTAGCACCCTCCTAGGTAGGTTGCTACGATGTATATAGTTAGCACAGTGTGGTCTCCTGCTTAACAGGAAACTAAGCTAAAAAAAAAGTAGTTTTCATGCCTAACAAGGACACTGAATTGGTGCAGCCAGGGAGTCCTGTGTAATTAACAAGTGTTACTGGATTTGCAGTGACTCATCTGTATCCAGGTAGTTTTGGAATTTGCTGGGTGGATGGAAGTGACTAATGCAGATCAGTGGCATGAATATGGATGCCATCCCAGCCAATTGCAGGCATAGGGCCCTATGCATATTGCATACCTACCAACTTTCTGAGATGGGAAAGAGGGACACCTAGTAGCAAAAGTATATAGGTGTAGCGCCCACACTTTATTACAGTGTGCGCTATCAATGTAAATTTAGTTTTTACAGAACTGTAAGGCCCCTTTCACACTGGGGCGGGGAGCCGCGGTGACGGTAAAGCAGCGCTATATTTAGCGCTGCTTTACCGTCGTTTTAACCGTGGTATTCGACCTCTCGCGGTGCGGTTTTACCCCCGCGAGCGGCCGAAAAAGGGTTAAAGACCCCCGCAGAGCGCCGCCGTAGCGGCGCTTTGCGGCGGTTTTGCCGCGGTTTTACCGCGGTTTCCCATTCAAATCAATGGGAAGGAGCGGTATAGGAGCGATGAATACACTGCTCCTATACCGCTAGCTGCTAGCAGGACTTTTTTTGCCATCCTGCTAGCGCACCGCTCCAGTGTGAAAGCCCGCCGGCTTTCACACTGGAGTTAAAGGGGCCGGATTTTTTCAGGCGGTGAACAGGCGCTATTTTTAGGGCTGTACCGCCTGAAAAACGCCCCAGTGTGAAAGGGGCCTAATAGAGTTCTGGGGGTTAATTGTGCAGGTTTTTACTTTGGCATTAGTTTGGCTGGGCTGTGCTGGGGTTCTGCCTGGTCATAGGTGCAGTGAGGCACCTGTGACAGGCTGAGAACCAAGCCTGGTTGGACGTGTTAGATGCCCATCTTTCTTGGAACCAATCAGTGGGTGCGTCTGACCCCGCTGTGTAGTCTGGGAAGAGGTATTTAAGATGCTGAAGTCACGTGCTCGGGTTTCGGCTTGCTCTTTGATTCCTGGTTCTGGTCTGGACAGGCCCCGTGAGGGGTGCCGGACCCAGGAGTGTCTGCCATCCCCGAAAGCATGGTCACGATGACCAGCCCCAGAGGCCCTCATGGTCTGGGGTGGGGATCTGTCCGTTCCCGAGCCCCGGAACTGGCTAGTTCGAGGCCCGGTAACTGAAGGAGGATTCAGAGGTGTCTCGGGGTGCTCTCGGTATTGGAGGGACACGGCAAATCGTACAAGCGACCAGGGGAGGACTCTTCGGAGGAGGGCCAACAAGCTGTAAGACAATACCTAAGACAGGTATTTGCACCAACTTCCAGGCATAGACTCCCACGGGAGTCTATGCCTCTTCCTGTTCCCCCAAGCTGTCTGCTGGCACTCACACGGGTCCCAGGAGATAACAGGGACCCGTTTAGGACGCGCAGAGCGACTCGCGCATGCGCAGTAGAGAACCGGGAAGTGAAGCCGCAATGCTTCACTTCCTGATTCCCTCACAGAGGATTGCAGCAGCAGCTGCCGAGAGCCGAGCTGGACCCTGGGACAGGTAAGTGTCCATTTAGTAAAAGTCAGCAGCTGCAGTATTTGTAGCTGCTGGCTTTTAATTTTTTTTTTTTTAGGTGGACCTCCTCTTTAACCTCCCTGGCGGTATGATTCTGGCTGAAGAAAATGTAATAAACATCCTGAGTGTGGTAAATTTTAAAACAGGGTACAGCACACAGTCCGACGTCACAATCCGGACAATAGAACCGGCTTTCTTTTCTGATTTTCTTTCCCTTGTCATCTCTGTTGGAACAGCAAACCACGCACATCCTGGTAGGTGCTGCCTTTCTTGCGGTTGGTGGTATATAGTCCATAAAATGACGACCTGTTAGGCGTTCTGGGTTGGCAACACCAACAGCACGTCGTCCAGCTCTGTTCGCATCTACTGATGGCATCTGGTGTTTGAGGAAAATTTGCTCAGCCACCTTCCAGATAAAATCTGAATGAACAAGAGGCCTGTCACTCCCTGCTCGGTACAAGATGTAGGCGTCCCAAAGGCATTGTTCCAGAAGATGCCTGAAAATCTTTTTGTAGTATTTTTTCTGCTGTTTCCGCATAGTCGGATAAAAGGTCATTGCCTGATCAGCTCGGTCGACACCTCCCATGGTGCAATTATAGTCGATCACGACTTGCGGCTTCAGCACATCTCTCCCACCTTTTGTGTGGACCATGGCAGTGGAGGTACTGTGCACAGTGCTCATGAGACACACGTCCTTCTTGTCTCGCCAACGTATTGCCATCATCTTCCCCTTCTGCCAGGCAACACTTTCACCGTTTTTTTTTTTTTTTTTGGGCAAACCTAGATGGCATGTCACGTCGGTTAGGCCTAACCGTACCATAAGCATCAGTTTTGTTTTGGATCAAAATCTCAAACAGCTCCGGCGACGTATAAAAATTGTCCATGGTGACACAATATCCCTGGTTCAGTAATGGCTCCAGTAGTGTTAGGACAGATGATATGGCCATCCCATAGCCGCTGTACCTGGGGTTGAATTTCGAGCCTTTACCGGTGTAAATGACAGAGTTCCATATGTACCCAGTGGATGATTCGCAGAGCATGTATGATTTGATGCCAAACCGCGCTCTTTTGGATGCAATATACTGGATCCAGCTTAGGCGTCCCTTATAGGCCATCAAGCTCTCATCCACGCTGACGTCCCTTTCTGGCACGTAGGCCCGCTGGAAATTGTTCCCAATCATTTGGCATACCTCCCAGATTTTTTTTAGCTTGGGCGCAGGATGCGTGGCCTCATCAAACTCTTCATTGTTAGTGAAGTGAAAATATTTCATGATGAGGGAAAAACGGTATTCCGACATCACGGTACCAAAAAACGGAGTGGCCAGTAACTTGTTGGTGGTCCAGTACCATTTCTGGCGCGGTTTCCCCACCACCTCCTGAAGAATAATGAGTTCGAGAAACAGCCAGATGTCCTCTTTAGTCACCGGTTCCCACCTTCTGCTTTGGGAAAACCTGGCATGCAGCGTAGCGGATTGCTGCTCTTGGTAGCGATTTGTCTCTGTCACAATTTTTTGAATTACCTCCTCTGTGAGAAATAATTCCAGGTATGCCAGAGGGTTGCCACGCTCAACTTCGACCTTCATCCCAGGTGATCCAGTGAAGGGAAACATTGGCACTGGCTGTGTGTTGAGTTATTTTGAGGGGACAACTCATTTTCACTGTTATACAAGCTGTACACGCACTACTTTGCATTGTATAAAAGTGCAATTTCTTCAGAGTTGTCACATGAAAAGATAGAATAAAATATTTACAAAAATGTAAGGGGTGTACTCACTTTTGTGAGATACTGTATAAAATATATATATATATATATATATATATAGATATATATATAAAATATATATATTAGGGCTGTGGAAATTAATCGATTTATTTTTTTTGATCGATCAAAATTCTTTTGATTGGTACTCACCTCTCCACCGGCTTCCGGGTCTTTAGGGAGTTCCGTCAGAGATCCGGTGACGTCACAGACATCGACATCACCGGACTCCTCCCCCCTTCCCTAAGTGCCTCCGTCTGCTAACGAAGGGAAGGGGGGAGGAGTCCGGTGACGTTAAAGTTCTGATTGAACGTAACGCGTATGGGGGAGGAGCTACGCATGACGTCACCCGCTGCTGCCCTATGGAACTAACACGATTGTCGGCTTTACATGCTGTGTTTTTAACATCTTTATGTGAGTAGTTTGTGTTTGAACACAAAAATTTAATCTTATACTTAAGCGGTGAGCACTTAGATCTTTTCTTTCTACCCATGACCTGGCGTCCTTGCTGAGATCTAAGGAGATGTGAGAGAAGTTTATGGTCCGTGTTAACCCTTTTGATACCCGCTTGCATGACCCCCTGTTTGCACAGGGGTCCATGCCATAAGGTGAGAGTGATTAGTTAGACCGGAGGTGGAGGGAATGTCACGCTACTGTGGGAAAAAAATGACTTACGTCAGTGCTACAGTTTAATTTAAAACGTATTTGTGTGAACTGTGAAGTTAAGTCATGGATTGTGGAAACTAAACTAGTGTCGGGTGATTGTATATAGTGTATACCACATTTACCACTGACTAATGCAGAGTTGCAATGCAAGGAGATCAGCTAAAAGTAGTTGGATCTGTATGTGCGTTATAATTAATCGAAATTAGTCGATTAATCGATTTAAAAAAATCTATTAATCGAACGCGAAAATTTTAATCAGTAACAGCCCTAAAATATATACAGTATATATATATATATACAAAGCTAGTTTGAATAATTCATGAATTAAAAAAATAAATAAAATAAATGCATGATATACTTTGTGAACCACATATAGGAAGCTTTAACGAAAGGTGAACTGATCGAACTGGAAAGTCAAGTACTGTACTTTATTGTATATATGTCAGATGTTTTAGATCACAGATGTGTCCTTTAACACCAGCAGGTAGGAAATCTATCTGATTGATACCTTCTGTCATAAAATGGACATTAAACATCTCTCGTTAAATTACAATCTGTTGCCAGCAAAGGAGCTCAGGCTCAGAGCTTGTCACAGCTATTGGCTGACAATAGCACACAGCTAATCAGCAATACTTTAAACCTGCCATTTAATTCACCTCTAAACTGCTCAAACCACACGAAGCACAGGAGAAAATTATTCTAAATGCTCTCATTATACAAAATATGTACGCATGGCGGGGTTCTATGAGACAAATAATGGACTAAATGTTACCTGAGATATGGGACAGATGGCAGCCTGTTGTACTAATATACACCTCTGTTTTTTTATTTGTAATTACTAGAAAATGCTAGGTTCAAATAACATAATAAAAGCCTTCTAGCACACTCTTAGTAATGGTTTAAGAGGAACTTAAAGATCAAAATAATATAAATAGCAAAAAGAAGGAAAAATGTGGCTGTATTATATGACGCACTCAAGCTGGTATATAAAGCTAGTAAATGTCAAATGTATCCTGATTGGCTGATATCTTCCATTCCCCACTGTCCCTTCCTCTATGAGCCCTAAATGTTTTTGAATAAATTGATAATTCATACATTATAATACTACAGATATAAATAAATACCACATAAAAAAAGCAAAAAATTATTATTTACGGAAGCTAAATTGAGAAACGTTGTGTCTTTGTGCCCTCTTGTGTTTTTATAGGGAATTGTTTTATCAGTTATTGTCTAAAGTTCTGCAAAAAAAGCAATGCATATCAGGAACATTTTACAGTCAGAGATGGGCACAGAGCAGTTTAGTTTTGTAAGGATTCTGATGACAGCAAATAAGCATCTTTTTGATGCTATTCTATTCAATGGCAATTTATAAAATCAACATATATATGGTGGTTCAGTAACAAACCTCACAACTTTCTGAGACACCTATCAGCAAAAGTATGTAGGCATTGGACACACCCCTGCCACGCCCCCTTAAAGGAGAATTAGGGACAGTTCATACCATAGAAACGTAGTCCGGATGTGTTCCAGATGCTTTTCTGCATGCATGTTTTTGATGCTTTTTTATGCATTCCAGTGTGTTTTTGGTGTGTTTTTGATGCAGTCCAGTGCATTTCCCCCCTCTTTTTTCTTAACCTTAACCACTTCAGCACCGGGCGATTTTACCCCCTTCCTTACCAGAGCACTTTTTGCGACTCGGCACTGTGTCGCTTTAACTAACGATTGCATGGTCGTGCAACGTTACACCCAAACAAAATTGACGTCCTTTTTTTCCCACAAATAGAGCTTTCTTTTTGTGGTATTTGATCACCTCTGCGGTTTTTTTATTTTTTTGCGCTATAAACAAAAGAAGAGCGACAATTTTGAAAAAAAAACACAATATTTTTTACTTTTTGCTATAATAAATATCCCATTTTTTAAAAAATAAATATTTTTTTACTCAGTTTAGGCCGATACGTATTCTTCTACATATTTTTGGTAAAAAAAATTGCAATAAGCGTATATAGATCGGTTTGCGTAAAAGTTATAGCGTCTACAAAATAGGGCATAGATTTATTGCATTTTTTTTTACTAGTAATGGCGGCGATCTGCGATTTTTTTTTTCGTGACTGCGACATTGCGGCGGACACTTCGGACACTTTTGACACATTTTTGGGACCATTCACATTTACACAGCGATCGTTGCTATAAAATTGCAGTGATTACTGTGTAAATGTGACTGGCAGGGAAGGGGTTAACACTAGGGGGCGCTGCAGGGGTTAATGTGTTCCCTAAGGTAGTGATTCTAACTGTGGGGGGAGGGGACTCAAAAGGGGAGGAGACCGATCGGTGTTCCTCCGTATTGGGAACACATGAGCGGTCTCCTCGCCACTGACAGGACGTGTAGCTGTGTGTTTACACACACAGCTCCACGGTCCTGCACGGTCCCGCTATTTTGACGGGCAATCGCGGGTGCCCAGCGGACACCGCGGCCGCCGGGCACCCGCACCGGGTCCCGAGCAATGCCGCGGGCGCGCCGGGAATAGTAGGACGTCATATGACGCCCACCCAGGATGGGAGATCCACCTTGTGGGCGTCATATGACAGTGGGCGGTAGGGAAGTGGTTAAATAAGGACATGTATGTTCCAGTGCGTTTTTGATGCATTTTATAGCAGTCCAGTGCAGGAAAATTACAGCATGTTCTACTTTTTTTTTTCTGGAACTGGAACACACTAGAACTGCAAGCACTGGTGTGATCTATGATGTGGAAAACCATATAACCTACTTTCCATGCGTTTTTGATGCAAAAACTAATTTCACTGGGCTGCATGTGGTGTGAACTGGCAATTATACAAACAAAAAATGATAAGTTAAACTCACAAGTGTTTTTTTTTACCACTACTACTCCTTTATACTGGTTTCTAAAATTTACATATGCAACAATTTTGAAATTGGATAAAACTGGGAAACACTTTTTGAAAGATAAATAGTGCATTATATATACAACTATATAGATCAGACCAAAATGAGGGAAGGAAGGGAAGAAGGGCAGAGGGACTTTGATCCAAATCAGGGACAGTCCCTCAAAATCAAGGACAGTTGGGTCCCACGTACTTATCTGTTCTGTACAATGGTTTTGCACAGAGCAGCCTCAATCCTCCTCTTTTGGGGTCTCCCTCTGGCACTCCAGGCTTCTCCTCTTCGGCTTCCATAGAAGGCCGCTTTCTATGAAGGGAACTTGTGCGCTATCGTGTCTGCATCCATTGACACAGACCAGGCGGCGTGGCCCCGCCCCTGCTCCCTTATCACAGCATTTGATTAACAGCCATCTCCCCAAGCTGCAATTTTACTTGTACTGTGGATGGAGATAATGCCACCCACAGTCAGACATCTCAAACTGCAAAAACTCATTACAAAGAGGTGGCAAACTCATGACTAGGGTAGCCAGATGACTTACTGCCCAAAACCATACATGTACATAACATATACTTATACATCTAATAATAACAAAAGACACTGAAACCTGCTGGATGTAAATGGCCTGTCCGGCCTTTTATTAAAAATAAATCAAACAATAAACTTTTTAAACTTCTGAACCATTCTAACTTTTAACCTTCTATTTAACTCCTATTCCAGCTCATCAAACTTATTAGTTGCTGATCCCTGACGACCACTTACTACTGAGCCTGTAATCCCGTTTGTTGTCATACATCCCCAGCCGCAGACTCGCCTCGGGGACTTGCCAACTGACCACAGACCCCCAACTTATTAACCCGTGAGTCTGGCCAACTGTCAGACCACCCGGGCGGACTCCATACCTGTGATGGGTCCTATATTTTCAATAACTCCTCTTAACTGAGTAACTTTTTATAACTGTCGTCAAGGAAACCAAAACGCCAGTCTTTGCCTAAAACGCAACCCCCTAACCCTACCAATAGGGCGGGCGGGCGGGAACGTTTCTCCTATCCTGCTGACTCTGGACTGGTGACCTTTCCGTGCTCCCCACCACACAAATCAACAATATTCCACCCCCTTACTGCTGGACTCCAATCGGGTAAGCCCCCCTTTATCAATATACCAACCCAGTTCTTTACCTCCCAGTAATACTTGCACCCTGTCATGTCTGCACTACGCTTACTTTTCAATACAGCTCCGTACATGTCTTTACAGAGAGGTGGCAAACTAATTTCACACCAATTTAACGCACCTAGAGGATGAACTGATTTGTCTTGTAAGGGGGCATCTCTTGTCCTTCCTCACTTTGTAACTGCCACCTTGCCAGGTACCCAATAAAAAGCTCTTCACCTGGGAGGTGAATTTCAGTGTTTCTTACATCTAATTCCTGAATGTTTTGTTCTCTCAATACCTTCGGTTTTATAAATCTGCTTCCCATGGCATGCAGGACCTCTTACACACTCTGATTCAACTTGAAGAGGATAGGTTCCTTGTTTTGAAAAATCTAATTGATTTTGTGTGACATTATGGAGAAAGCATGCATATAGTTTCATTTGGGGATCTTTCAGCCTTTTCTGAATATGAGCTGACTTCTGATTCTCACTGTTTGACTCAAAATATGAAAGAAAAGCTGGCCATTGGTGGAGCAGATGGTTCAAACCTTTTCCTAAAGAAAGCCAGCGTGTAGGACAATGCTTTTGGACTCTCTGCTGGGCAACAATGCAGAACTATTGAAACTCTTTTAGGTCTTCTCTTTGTTTGGAACTTTTCTCAGAGTAGTAGTATTTGTCAATGAGCAGTTCTTCAGGTGACACTGAGAGCTGTGAGACTATGAGGGGCCTGTGCTTTCACTCTTGACAATACAGAGTTGTTTTTGCCAATCATCACAATGCACAATCATCACAATGCACAATCATCACAATGCACAATCATCACAATGCAGTTGTCACTGCTAAGTCCTACACAATTAGACCATTCAAGGCCTTTGTCATGTATGGATGGTGCAATGCAGTTGAATATGTTTTCAGCTTTGTCATCATTGCACACTGGCATGTCTACTAATCCAACTGTCACTTTATTAAGTGTTTCATTATAGTACCTAGCTAAAATGGCGCATTCCTTCTAACACATGATATTGTTGCTTTCGTCGACCAAAATACTGTATGGCCTTTTTTCTGTCTTGTACAGAACAGTCAGGTTCCAGTGCCATGTTCACAATAGCTGCTGTCTTCGTTGATGAGCAGGCATAGTTTTTTGCTATATCTGAATCTGGAAACATTTTCCTGAATAGCTTGCCTGTGTGCTTACACACCTACAATCAGGGGCGGACTGACCATTCGGCCACCGGGCCACTAGAGGGCCCCATCAGGGTTGCCAGCCTCAGTAAAACCAGGGACAGTATGTAAAAATCTGTGTTTTTTTACATCTGTCTCTGAAATATCCCTTACTGACAACCTTTTGGTCTAAAAAACCCATGTTAATAGCTGCCCCACCTTTCCAGTATCTTCTCAGCCAATAGAAACATGTCTGTGTATACTGTGTGTACATGTATGTGTATACTGTGTGATTGTATACTGTGTGTGTGTGTATACTGTGTGGCCCCATAATCTCTGATTGCCTGGGGGCCCCATAATCTCCTATTGCCCGGGGGCCCCATGAGTTGTCAGTCCGCCCCTGCCTACAATGGCAGGTTATGCTCAACAATGAAAGATTTTGAGTGAGAAAAAAAGATTTGGAACTTTAATTGAAGCTAGCACCAAAGGGATGCCAACCTCCATTCCGGGTCAAATATAGTATAGGAGCACGGGTGGGACTTTAAATGGAGCACACATCAGATGATTGCTAGTCAAGTGACTATCATAGTTTATTTTCTGTAGTCCATGATATGTTGTAGAACATTTTGGGCATCAACCTCTAACAATGTTCTGGGCATATTGCCTCCATATAGTCAATCATGGACCGATAATGTGTAACAGTTATAAACAATTATGCAATTAGAGGGAGAATAGAGACACATGGGTACATATAAATGAAATAGCAACAATGGTTGAACCCAAAATGGCCATGATGACCATAAGGACTGTAATACTGCCAATTGAAATAGATAAAAAACAAAATCATTAAAATCTTGATATTCCATGCTTGAGATAAAAGAATAATGGCTGAAAGCTCTACGCGTTTCGCGGTGTAGCAACCGCTCATCAGGAGCATATAGCATGGAATAGTTCGAAAAGAAAAAAGAATAAGTTCAAATAACCAAAAGGGTTAAATTGGATATAATATATTTTTGGAGGCTGTGCATCCAACTCACGTCTGCACCAGTGGGCCAAACAACACGCGATCCCAGGCCGCATACAGGCCGCAGCGCCAAATCCAATGGCTTCAAGGTAACCAGTGGGAGTGGCATCCATCGCCATAGACATAACCGGGTTGGGCTTACACTGTGTCTGTGAAATAAATATGAGTGAGTATATGAATGAACTGTGTGAAGCGGACCTGGTGAGAGGAATAAGGATATGTGGTGTGATTGCGTGAATGTGTGAGAATGATGTATAATGAGTGAAGGGAAAAGGTTGAAAGTGAAAAAGATAAGTGATCCATGGGAGGGAAGAAAAAGGATGTTGTAAATTAAGAAGTGCCTAGAAAAAATGGTGAATAAACTAAATCCAAAGGTGTGTGTGAAGTGCTGAAAAAAAAGTGTAAAAAAGGGTGTAAGGAGGTAGCCCAAACCTATAGAGATGCCCGCAACGGAGTGCACTCATGGTCCCAAATAACGGCGCCAGGCCGGCGAGACCACCACCGGGGAGCGGGGACGCCAGCACCCAGGCGGCTCAGCCGTCTGGCTCCAAAGCAACTCCCCTAGTGTGGCCGTTGATGGACAACGAGCGCCAGGAGGACGCCTGAAGTCCGACGCATACAGCGTGACGTCGGTAAGAAGGGACCAAATACCCGCCCCCTTGACATACGCCCGAAGGCAGGGAAGGAGGGGTAAAACCACGTGTCAAATCTTAGCCTATGGTGCTCAGCACCAGCAGGCAATGCAGCGGTATTTGGGTCGCTGTTGAGGGCCCACAGGTATAGACAGAGCGGGATACAATAACCTGTATAAAACAAAGAAAGATTTACAGGATCAGAAAAACAATCCGCCTGTAAAGATTTACAATAGATACTAAGGTTACTACTGATGTGTGCTCCCATCCCGGATTTGGTTTTGAGTGAGAAAAAAAGATTTGGAACTTTAATTGAAGCTAGCACCAAAGGGATGCCAACCTCCATTCCGGGTCAAATATAGTATAGGAGCACGGGTGGGACTTTAAATGGAGCACACATCAGATGATTGCTAGTCAAGTGACTATCATAGTTTATTTTCTGTAGTCCATGATATGTTGTAGAACATTTTGGGCATCAACCTCTAACAATGTTCTGGGCATATTGCCTCCATATAGTCAATCATGGACCGATAATGTGTAACAGTTATAAACAATTATGCAATTAGAGGGAGAATAGAGACACATGGGTACATATAAATGAAATAGCAACAATGGTTGAACCCAAAATGGCCATGATGACCATAAAGGACTGTAATACTGCCAATTGAAATAGATAAAAAACAAAATCATTAAAATCTTGATATTCCATGCTTGAGATAAAAGAATAATGGCTGAAAGCTCTACGCGTTTCGCGGTGTAGCAACCGCTCATCAGGAGCATATAGCATGGAATAGTTCTAAAAGAAAAAAGAATAAGTTCAAATAACCAAAAGGGTTAAATTGGATATAATATATTTTTGGAGGCTGTGCATCCAACTCACGTCTGCACCAGTGGGCCAAACAACACGCGATCCCAGGCCGCATACAGGCCGCAGCGCCAAATCCAATGGCTTCAAGGTAACCAGTGGGAGTGGCATCCATCGCCATAGACATAACCGGGTTGGGCTTACACTGTGTCTGTGAAATAAATATGAGTGAGTATATGAATGAACTGTGTGAAGCGGACCTGGTGAGAGGAATAAGGATATGTGGTGTGATTGCGTGAATGTGTGAGAATGATGTATAATGAGTGAAGGGAAAAGGTTGAAAGTGAAAAAGATAAGTGATCCATGGGAGGGAAGAAAAAGGATGTTGTAAATTAAGAAGTGCCTAGAAAAAATGGTGAATAAACTAAATCCAAAGGTGTGTGTGAAGTGCTGAAAAAAAAGTGTAAAAAATGGTGTAAGGAGGTAGCCCAAACCTATGGAGATGCCCGCAACGGAGTGCACTCATGGTCCCAAATAACGGCGCCAGGCCGGCGAGACCACCACCGGGGAGCGGGGAACTTTAATTGAAGCTAGCACCAAAGGGATGCCAACCTCCATTCCGGGTCAAATATAGTATAGGAGCACGGGTGGGACTTTAAATGGAGCACACATCAGATGATTGCTAGTCAAGTGACTATCATAGTTTATTTTCTGTAGTCCATGATATGTTGTAGAACATTTTGGGCATCAACCTCTAACAATGTTCTGGGCATATTGCCTCCATATAGTCAATCATGGACCGATAATGTGTAACAGTTATAAACAATTATGCAATTAGAGGGAGAATAGAGACACATGGGTACATATAAATGAAATAGCAACAATGGTTGAACCCAAAATGGCCATGATGACCATAAGGACTGTAATACTGCCAATTGAAATAGATAAAAAACAAAATCAAGCCCAACCCGGTTATGTCTATGGCGATGGATGCCACTCCCACTGGTTACCTTGAAGCCATTGGATTTGGCGCTGCGGCCTGTATGCGGCCTGGGATCGCGTGTTGTTTGGCCCACTGGTGCAGACGTGAGTTGGATGCACAGCCTCCAAAAATATATTATATCCAATTTAACCCTTTTGGTTATTTGAACTTATTCTTTTTTCTTTTAGAACTATTCCATGCTATATGCTCCTGATGAGCGGTTGCTACACCGCGAAACGCGTAGAGCTTTCAGCCATTATTCTTTTATCTCAAGCATGGAATATCAAGATTTTAATGATTTTGTTTTTTATCTATTTCAATTGGCAGTATTACAGTCCTTATGGTCATCATGGCCATTTTGGGTTCAACCATTGTTGCTATTTCATTTATATGTACCCATGTGTCTCTATTCTCCCTCTAATTGCATAATTGTTTATAACTGTTACACATTATCGGTCCATGATTGACTATATGGAGGCAATATGCCCAGAACATTGTTAGAGGTTGATGCCTAAAATGTTCTACAACATATCATGGACTACAGAAAATAAACTATGATAGTCACTTGACTAGCAATCATCTGATGTGTGCTCCATTTAAAGTCCCACCCGTGCTCCTATACAACAATGAAAGATGTAAAGTACACCTCAGCTCTAGTGACCTTCTCTGTCAGACTTTGGTTTTCTGCTGAAAAGAACTGTGAAATGCTTGAGCAACCTTCCCTGCGTTTAGCCTCCCTAATATGTTGTGGTCCCCAAAAGAAATAAAAGCAAAGGTGTATCCTTATTATAGTATCTTATATGTCCTTACAATGTAATCTGTCGTATCTCCATAATAATATACCAGACTTAGATTAGGTGAGAATCACAAAAACTAAAACCCCTTTCACACTGAGGTACTTTTCAGGTGCTTGTGAGCTAAATAAAGCATCTAAAAAGCTCCTGAAAAGTGTTTCCCATTAATATCAATGGATGATTTCACATTGGGGCGGGGCGGTGAAAAAAGTCCTGCAAGCAGCATCTTTGGAGAATGTTTGGAGCGCTTAAAAAAAGCACCTTAAAAAAATGCCCCTCCCCATTAAAATGAATGGGAAGAGCTTCAAAAGTGTCTGGAAAGCGCAGGAAAAGAGCTTCAAAAGCACCGCAAAATGATTCTTTTGAGTCACATGACCTTAACAAAAGTGTACCACTAACGCTTCAAAAGCTCCCAGCGTTTTATGGGCAGTTTTCAAGCGCCTCAGTGTGAAAGGGGTCTTAGTATGTATGTAATACATACTTCGTTTTTGTGATTTCATGTAGTCTAAGTTGGGTATATATTATGCAGATATAACATTACAATATGTACTTACACCATTTCGTATTTAATATATTATACTGTATTATCAACTCGTACATGGATACGTAATTTTTTTATTCAATAAATAATTTCTTTACACAACATGTCTGGTTGGCCTCGCCCTAGGCTCAATAGAGTAGCTCCTTATATAGCAGCCAGGTAAAATATAATATTATAATACTATAATAAAATAATACTTTAAAGATAATTAATAATATAATACTATAATAAAATAATACAAAGCCGGAATACGGAGCAATCAGGAAGTGACGTATTGCGTACCAATACGAGGCCTCAGATAACGTCAGTATGACGAAACGCTTAAGGATGGACTTTACTTGGTACGCAATACGTCATTTCCTGATTGCTCCGTCTTCCGGTTTTGTATATCGTGGCTGTGGAACACACGCTACAGTGGTCGGATCGCGGAAGTGTTTTTGTATCGCTGTATACATTCTTATAGCAATTTTTTAAATAAAATAATTTTTTTATGGATTTATGCTATGAGCACTATCCTTTTTTGATGCATGTGGATTGCCCACTGCCGATCTATTTCACTTCTCCCATGAGAGGAAGCACCCTTGACGGTCAATAACCATCAGACCTCCAGGACACCCTGACAGGAGGATTACCACCACCATCCGGACAAGGGATTTTTTTACGCCTGTTACCCGAGCAGGGGTGAGGCGCTCTGGTGAGTGCATATACAAGAGGGGCCATTGGAGGAAGGTGTTTATGGACTTTTATTTATAATTTACATTTATCCTTGTCTAATACTCCGGACATTTATATATATTTTCTGACACTTTTGGATATTATTATATATGTTTTATTCTATAGGTATTATATATTTCTTTCTGGCTGAGTGCACAGTATTAACATTTATTGGAGAGTTTATTTATACATTGATTTTTTTATGTTGCCCATGGACATTATTTTATATAGGCATCTTCTTGCACTGTTTCACTTTATACTTTTTTGATGCACTTTATTATTCTTATGCACATTGCACTTTCCACGTAGAGTTGTTTACATACACTTGTTTACATTCACATATTTATTTCCATAGGTGTGATTTGTATATGAATCCACCCACCATATAAATCTTTATATAGTTTTTAGAACAGCGCCATCCTCCCTTTGCAGATTTTTTCCTCATTCATTGGCTCCACATTGGTGTAGTTCTACAGGGAGGCTGCAGTTCATCATCTTTTAGCGCGGATATTTTTGATTTCTCATGGTATACTGTGACTGGCATTGTTTGGTACATTTGGAAAGTTCAATAACTATTTGCGGTGTGCACAGGCTAGTCCTCCAAAGTGTGTGAGTTCTTGCAGAGTGTGGATAGAGTGACACATTGACGCTGAGCATCACTGTGTCACTCTCTCACCACATCTCCTCAATGTAACTCAGGATCCCAGAACAGTGAGTAAGTCACAGCATGAGCAGGGGCCATTTTAAATGTAATTAGGACACTGAGTCAGCACTGCCGGAGCCATAGCTCTCCACAGACTGTAAGATCCAAGCCTCCCTACTGAAAGGGTACTGGTCTAGCCAGTGCAACATCCTTGAGACTTTCACTGGCATCTTCCATCTTAGGAGGGTTGAACTTTGAACCCAGTTTGGCAGGTGGTGTATTCCCCATTCAGAAAGTCGACTGCGGGGTGGGCACCACGCACCACCCCCAAGGGAAAAGTTGAGTGCACACAGTGGCTCTCATTAAACAGTCTGCAGTTTCCTATTTGGATACCACTAACATTCTGTGCATGTGACTGAAAAGAAGTTGGCCTGTGCTGGCACATGAGTAATAACCATATGCAGCATAAAAGTCAGCGCTAGAGTGAATAAAGTTGGCAGATACCAACGCAGGTTAATATACATAGCAGTCAAAACTTAGTTATTTCCAGGCAGCCATTGTTAGGCAAAACTGGGTATCAAAATCAAACGGCACAGCCCTCCATATATTTTGAAGACCTCCCAACTGAGATCCACAGAACTGAATAAGGAAGGAACCAATTCTGGAAAAAAAATTTTTTCACAGAGCAATGCATAGGCACAGAAAACATGCAGCCAGTTCCCAACAATACAAGGAAGCTGCTTCCATTTTTCACCCTCAGTATTGTTGTGGAAATTTTATGAAGATGTATTTAATATGTATTCAAGAAAAAAACCCCTATGGTTGGGACTTTAAGTAGAACACCACTCTAACCAAAGTTTTTATGAAAATTATTGTAAATTTTATTGATAAAAAAATAATATAAAAATCACCCAAATGTCCGATAGCAGGGTGCACAATACACAATATGCATGACAGTTCAAATCACATAACAGAAAAATTATACAAAAAATAACATGATAATAAAAGACAACGTTTAACAAGAAGATATGTACAAAGATACGGTACTGATTCTCTCCCGGAGGTACGTGACCCCCGAATACTCGACGCGTTTCCAGTTGCCCGAATATGGGAACCTTCGTCAGGAGTAGAGAGTTTATTCTATCTGAGAAGTACCTGTCGCTCACATTTGAGTCGATATTCGTGGACCGATGGATTGTATTCCAACGGGGGAGGAGGAAGGAACATGCGCCCCCCAAGTGCGACAGCACACACAGGGTTGGATCCTTATTAGATGTTCTTTTGTATGGACTCTATGTCCGAACAGCCGGGTCCCAAAGGGAGGGAGTGACGCTGTCCGAGATACTTGCAGCTATCTAAGGTATATCCTTAGAGTGGGGCTCATCCCCGAGAATTAATGTCCCAGATAGATGAGGTGGAATCCCAATAGTGGATTCTCAAAGCCCTTTTCCCTGTGGGGTGTCCCCTATAAGGAGACGTGTGTCCGCTGTGGTCCGACACCCGTGTGGTCCTCTGCTGCCCCTATGTATTGTCATAGTGTCTCCCAGTGTTAGTTCTCCCGCAGCCCGCTCTAAAGAGCTGACTGGGGCAAATTGACGCTGGTTGAGATCCGTCTGGTAGTAAAAAGCTTCTTGGGGAGGCAGAGAAGTGTTTGCAGAGTGGGGATATGTCCGCCAGCGAAGGGCCCCTGCGCCCTTCATACAGAACGGCCCGATGCACAGAACGATCGTCTGGGGGGATGTGTTCGCTCTGCAAAGACATTATCAGTTAAGGGGATGTACGCTTGTGTGTCTCTGTGTGTCTGATCAGCACGTGGCAGGACCGTAGCATGCACCTGCAGATAATCTCCCATCTACAGGAACTGGAGTATAATCCAGGTATGTGTTGTTCTCTGAACAATGCAGAATAAGGATTCACGCCAACGGTAAAAAAGTGAGCCTTTGAATTGATATGGTCGGGGGAGCGTCCATGATTTCAAGCCATACGGCTTCCTCTGTCTTACTGGAGAGCATGGCTTCCAGGTACAGGGGGCGGGAAATCATACACACTGCCCCCGCCCAGACACGCCCATAAGACTCCCCTAGTCATTGTTCATTGGTTGTTGTATAACCCCTCCTGTTTGAAGGAATGCCCGTGCTTGATTGGTCAATTGTGAAACCATCAGGCTCTATTGTTATATGAATAAAGATTGCTCCCAGGATCAGGGCAGTTGGTCGAGCGATTGAGCTAAGAATGTAAGAGGACGGTGACTACAGTGGCGGCTGGTGCTCAAAAATTTTGGGCCTCACTGTGCCATCAAACGCTGCCACTGTGCCCATCAAACGCTGCCACTGTGCCCATTAAACGCTGCCACTGTGCCCAAAGTGCTGCCATTGTGCCCCAAGTGCTGCCACTGTGCTCCAAACGCTGCCAATGTGCCCCTTAAGTGCTGCCACTGTGCCCCTTAAGAGCTGCCACTGTGCCCCTTAAGTGCTGCCACTGTGCCCCTTAAGTGCTGCCACTGTGCCCCTTAAGAGCTTCCACTGTGCCCCTTAAGTGCTGCCACTGTGCCCCTCAAGTGCTGCCACTGTGCCCCTCAAGTGCTGCCACTGTGCCCTTCAAGTGCTGCCACTGTGCCCCTTAAGTGCTGCCACTCTGCCCCTCAAGTGCTGCCACTCTGCCCTTCAAGTGCTGCCACTGTGCCCCTCAAGTGCTGCCACTGTGCCCCCTGCCTGCCCTCTGCACTTACCTTGTCTCGATGTGCAGCTAGTGACGGCGTCAGGCGGCGAGCGGTGTCTCCTCATCGTCTGATGTCTTCTCCCGCGCTCCTCCTGCCTTCTGCTATGATTGGACGCCTAGCGTCCAATCACAGCGCCTGTGACTTCAGCCAATCAGGTGACAGGTAACAGACCCGGCAACCTGATTGGCTGAGAGGCGGGTCTGTGTTAGGGAAGCGATGTATTCAGTTCTCTAACACAATACTGTGTAATCAGCGAACGCACAGCAGTGCGCCCGCTGTTTACACTTATGGAAGCCTATTAGCGCACACCGCTCTAATGAGGTCCCCTATTAGAGCTTACAGCTCTAATAGGGCGCTTCCAAAAACACCCCCCCGCTGTAATTCAGATGCCCGGCGCCCGACAAGGGGCCGGACACCTGAATAGGGGGCGGCAGCGGTGACAATAGATAGATTCATGCAATGCATGAATCTATCTATTGGTGATAGAGCGGTGCAGGAGAGAGGGGGGCGGCGCTCCTGCGCCCTCTATGCACGCACCGCCACTGGGTGACTATGTCTGTTTACTTGGGAAAAAAGGCTGAATGGGCGCTTATTAGCACAGGTGAGATGGATTACGAGTAGTGTATAGTGGAATTTCCAACAGTATTAACAGCAATATCTTTCTATATGTCAACTGTTTGTGTAACAAAAAGCACCAGCATCAGCACATCAGTGAATTCCCGGTGCCATTTTTAAATTGTATTTATTTAATTCCCTGTTCTAAGTGCAAATCGATGGGAAAAATCGATTATAGAGGGCCACCCAGATGAGAACCAGACCCTGGGGATGAGGTGGGTTGCCACAGCTGGCATGACAGCCAAATAAAGTAAACATAAAAATTGATTGGACTGCTGCACAAATGCATCCATGGCCCTAAAACAGCTACACTTGACTTTTCCCAGACCACCCCATAATCATACTTACCCAACGAGGTAGAGTAGGAGGCCTGATGATCGCTTGCAGAAAGAGCTGGGGGGAGAGTCTGGAGTCCAGGAGTTGACCCTGTTTGGGCTGGGACATGCAGGGTTAAGAAGAAGGAGCCTCCTGCCTCAAGTGCAGGGCCGGGACAAGGGGTGGGCAGGAGGGGCGGCTGCCCCTGGTGCAATAGTTTATTGCAGGGGTGGGGGGCACCCTAACCCTAACCCTAAGGGTAAGGGGCGGCGCAGTTTGTCATCTTTGCCCTGGGCGCTGGATGACCTTGTCCCGGCACTGCTCAAGTGACACAGAAGCCAAGGCATGTCACTTGGGGAGACTGTAAGACTGAAATCACATGTCACTGAGGAGGAGAGCTGGCTGGAATGTAGGCTGAGGCAGGGATGTAAAGAGTTAATAGGTGCCTCCTGCAGTATGGAAACCTGGTCTCTCACACATGCAGTGAGAGGAGCTACAGTGGTGTGAAAAAGTGTTTGCCCCCTTCCTCATTTCCTGTTCCTTTGCATGTTTGTCACACTTAAGTGTTTCGGAACATCAAACCAATTTAAACAATAGTCAAGGACAACACAAGTAAACACAAAATGCAATTTGTAAATGAAGGTGTTTATTATTAAAGGTGAAAAAAAATCCAAACCATCATGGCCCTGTGTGAAAAAGTGATTGCCCCCCTTGTTAAAACATACTATAACTGTGGTTGTCCACACCTGAGTTCAATTTCTCTAGCCACACCCAGGCCTGATTATTGCCACACCTGTTCACAATCAAGGCATCACTTAAATAGGAGCTGCTTGACACAGTAAGGTCCACCAGAGTATCCTTAAAAGCTACACATCATGCCGAGACCCAAAGAAATTCAGGAACAATTGAGAAAGAAAGTAATTGAGATCTATCAGTCTGGAAAGGGTTATAAAGCCATTTCCAAAGCTTTGGGAATCCAGCGAACCACAGTGAGAGCCATTATCCACAAATGGCGAAGACATGGAACAGTGGTGAACCTTCCCAGGAGTGGCCGGCCGCCCAAAATTACCCCAAGAGCGCAGCGACGACTCATCCAAGAGGTCACAAAAGACCCCACAACAACGTCCAAGGAACTGCAGGCCTCACTTGCCTCAGTTAAGGTCAGCGTTCATGCCTCCACCATCAGGAAAAGACTGGGCAAAAATGGCCTGCATGGCAGAGTTCCAAGGAGAAAACCACTGCTGAGCAAAAAGAACATCAAAGCTCGTCTCAATTTCTCCACAACACATCTTGATGATCCCCAAGACTTTTGGGACAACATTCTGTGGACCGATGAGACAAAAGTGGAACTCTTTGGAAGGTGTGTGTCCAAGTATATCTGGCGTAGAAGGAACACTGCATTTCAGAAAAAGAACATTATACCAACAGTAAAATATGGTGGTGGTAGTGTGATGGTCTGTGGCTGTTTTGCTGCTTCAGGACCTGAAAGACTTGCCGTGATAAAAGGAACTATGAATTCTGCTGTCTACCAAGAGATCCTGAAGGAGAATGTCCGACCATCTGTTCGTGTACTCAAGCTGAAACGAACTTGGGTTCTGCAGCAGGACAATGATCCTAAACACACCAGCAAGTCCACCACCGAATGGCTGAAGAAAAAGAAAATGAAGACTTTGGAGTGGCCTAGCCAAAGTCCAGACCTGAATCCTATTGAGATGTTGTGGTATGACCTTAAAAAGGCCGTTCATGCTCGAAAACCCTCTAATGTAACTGAATTAGGACAATTCTGCAAAGATGAGTGGGCCAAAATTCATCCAGGACGCTGTAAAAGCCTCATTGCACGTTATCGCAAACGCTTGGTTGCAGTTGTTGCTGCTAAGGGTGGCCCAACCAGTTATTAGGTTTAGGGGGCAATCACTTTTTCACACAGGGCCATGATGGTTTGGATTTTTTTTCACCTTAAATAATAAACACCTTCATTTACAAATTGCATTTTGTGTTTACTTGTGTTGTCCTTGACTATTGTTTAAATTGGTTTGATGTTACGAAACACTTAAGTGTGACAAACATGCAAAGGAACAGGAAATGAGGAAGGGGGCAAACACTTTTTCACACCACTGTAAGTGATATGATGGAGGGGATGAGAGCTGACAGGATACATCAGTTCCTGCCTATAAGGCACAGGGAACTCAATCTCTCTGACAGAATCCATGGAGTGAGTGCTACAGTTGTCCAAGGTCCATTCACATGTGATGGCAGTGCTCTGGGAATCCTAGGATAGGGAAGGTGGTGTCCATTAACAGAGGCAGATGCTGTATTAGAGGTCTTCACAGGTTGTGGGCAGAGGAGTGAGTGATGAAATTAGGAGAGAAGCGCCAGTAGCTGTGATGAAGAGCCCCATCCTATGCAGGAATGAGTATAGGGGAAGGCCGCTGGGTGTATAGGAGAGACACCTTTTGGTCAGAGCAGCAGTTTTCAGGGGATGTGATGGCTGAGGGCCACACTCTGGTGTGGGTAGCAACAGGGGACCATGAATTATAGGAGAGTTCAGGGCTATGTAAATGATCCTGTAGAGCTGGGCAGAGTGGGTATTGTAAGAGTGAAGCCAGCAAATTCATTGCCAGTGGCTCCAGTTCTAATCCAATGTCTGACTGAAGTACTGGGGACCCTGCAGAGGCTGGGGATCAGTCAGTGTGGTGGATCAGAGCACCTGTGAGATTTATGTAGTGATGGGCCTGGGAACGGAGGAGAGATACTCACCTAGCAACTCTTGTGACAGCTGAATCTCCTCAGAGCAGTTGGATGTGCCACAGCATAGCCTTTTCCTAGAGTTCAGGCTCCGCCAAGTCACCTCAGGTCTTTGTAGCCAATCCTAAGGGAGCTACTTAACTTCTCTTTTAGGTTCACACCCACAGTGATGCCATGCTTCCAGCAGTCAAGGCTCCCTTTCCCTAAAGGCGGTTCAAGGGGCCTTCACTCTGGAGAACTAGCCTGTGCGCACTTCCTGGCGAGTGAGGACATCTGGCCGCCGACGGGTTCCCGGCTGTAGACACTGCTCCAAAGATGGCTGCAATATCCGTCCTACATTTAGGACCCAGACAAGGCAGACTTCAGACGACTGGTGAAGTAGTGAGATGTATCTGACTTATTGAGAGTTATCTATATATATAAATATACTCACCTGTACCGGGTAGCATTCATTAGCCCGTCCCCAGCTGATACCGTCAAGTGGGTTGCCTACATATCTTTCAGGGGATTGGTCACTTCAATCCAGTGTCTAATCTACATGGATTACACTTTCAGGAAAATGTATGTTTTGCATGCACAGCGGGCAGGGGGGGGACTGACAACTCATGGGGCCCCCGGGCAATAGGAGATTATGGGGCCCCAGGCAATCAGAGATTATGGGGCCACACATTATACACACACACAGTATACATGTACACACAGTATACACAGACATGTTTCTATTGGCTGAGAAGGTACTGGAGAGGTGGGGCAGCTATAATCTCTGCATTTTTAGACCAAAAGGATGTCGGTAAGGGACATTTCAGAAACAGATGTAAAAAAAACACAGATTTTTACATACTGTCCCTGGTTTTACTGAGGCTGGTAACCCTGATGGGGCCCCCTAGTGGCCTGGGAAGTGCCTGAGTGGCCAAATGGTCAGTCCGCCCCTGACAGCGGGCACTACTAATCTCCAAAGTCTTTTGACTGGAGCCCGAACGCATGGACCCTGTATATTAACCATTATCCCAGTTTGAATTACTGAGTTAACTACTGTGCTGCCTTTTCGCTCCCTTTCAATCATGATTGAATTAGGACCCAATATAGAGAATTAGCAGTGTTTCATGTCTGAGAGGCCTGTATGTCTGTTTGTGGTGGCCACCTGTGTCCGTAAGACAATTGTCTAATTTTTAGATGTACGTGGTGGAGGTTTGGTATTATTATACATTTGTAAGTTGTTAGTATTATGTGGAGTTTTCAAATAAAGGAATTTTTTTTACATTTAATACCGGCTAGTTCCTCCCTGAATAATTCTTTGGTAATTCTTTTTCCCCTTGTTTTTTGTATGTTGATTTGAATTCAGAGGAACACACCCATATGGTCAATTACTACTGTATCCCTGGGGTGACGGTATGCTTTGACTACAGTGGGGATAGATTACATTGATAAATCCCCCTTTATTCTGGCCTATGCGGATGTAGCCAGAGTGTCATTTTTATATGGTTGTTTTGTTGTGTAGACAGTGCTGGCAGTTGCACATTACTGCCAGCTTTACACAGCATGCCATGATCCGGGATCCGTCTTGACTGAGTGAGTGAAGTACGGCAGCGGCGGCTCGGGCTGCTGCGGCTGACAACCGGGATATCGCGCGGCATTTGCGGATGTCAGGGAGCTGCAACTTAAATGCGGGAGACTCCCGCACCTTGCAGGAGACTTGGGATGTCTGCACAGTACAGTCTTTCTTTTAGTGCTGGGTGCTGGAACACAGAGAGTGTCAGAGAAATACCATACTCTGGCGCCGGGTTCCTAGAATGCGCACGCGCGGTAGAGCAGCTCGGCAGACCACACAGGTACGCGGGGCAGCGGGTGCGCATGCGCGGGTCCGCTGCGCTCGGGTATGTGTTGTAACTCACCCAGTGCAGCTCATGTCTATGCGCGGCTCTGTCAGAAGACGAGTGCGCATGCGCACTCGTCCGGGTATCCCACCTGACCATTTACCTGGCCTATAAAAGGCCTTCTCCTGTCCTTCACTAATTGCTGGTTTGTTGTCTCTACTTTCTGAGTCCCTGGCTTCAGTCCCTTGTATCCTGTACCTTGTATCCTGTACCTGCTTGATTACCTGTGCTTGACCTGGACCTCTTCTGACCACCGCTGCTGTTACCTGTGTTTGACCCCTGGCTTGTTTCTTGGATATCCTTCTGCCTGATCATCGGTGCTTGACCCCCGGCTTGCCTCCTGGACATTCTCTGAGTTACTTACCTGTGTTTGACCCCTGGCTTGCCTCTTGGATATCCTACTGCCTGATCATCTGTGCTTGACCCTCGGCCTGCCTCCTGGACATTCTCTGAGTTACTTACCTGTGTTTGACCCCTGGCTTGCCTCTTGGATATCCTACTGCCTGATCATCTGTGCTTGACCCTCGGCCTGCCTCCTGGACATTCTCTGAGTTACTTACCTGTGTTTGACCCCTGGCTTGCTTCTTGGATATCCTGCTACCTGATCATCGGTGCTTGACCCTCGGCTTGCCTCCTGGACATTCTCAAGTTACTTACCTGTGTTTGACCCCCTGGCTTGCCTTCTGGACATTCTCTCGTTGCTACCTGTGTTTGACCCCTGGCTTGCCTTCTGGATACCCTCTTGCCTGACTACCTGTGCTTGACCTTCGGCCTGGCTTTCTGGACTTCCAGTTCAAGTATTCACCCCAGGATCATCCTCCAGTGTGTGTTCCGGTACCTCTACAGCCTCTGCCTCATCTTGGTCCTGCCAGGTGTCTACTTCCAGTGCAGCTTCGGCCACACACGGTCTACACCGCTACTGCACACCACCTGCAACCCACCTGCTGGCAACCCGTGCATCTTTGTGCCCGGTGCCCACTGTACCCATTCCAGGGGCATCGTGCACCTAGTCGCAAGGGGAGCAGCTCTCAGCATTTCGGCCCGGGTGAGTACCTGTGACAGAAAGGGTTCCAACGATCTGCACCCCACTGCCATTCTGTTGCCAAACTGGTTCCCAACAGCTTGTGAGCCACACACAGAGTGCTGGTAGGCCACATGTAGCCCCCAGAGTGCCTTGGGCACCAGGGCTTTATATCATTTATAAACATGTGAAACAATATTGGCCCCAAGACAGAACCCAAGGATCACACCACTCACCACCTTAAATCATTTAGAGAAGGTATTCCGTACAGTGTGTGTGTGTGTGTGTGTGTGTCAGGTTGCCATTCAGAAGGTTTTTTTTATTTTGATGCCTTGAGCTCAGCTGTAAACTATTGAGTGTTTGTTTTAACGTCAGCCTGTGGATCTTACCATTTATTGCTAAAGGTCTCAGTAAATATCACACAACTTCACACAACTTTGTGAACAAACAATAATCGGCTCTCGTTCTCTCTTTGAAGTTTATGATTGTTGTGTGTTTTAAATTGAATCTGTGAATGACAATCCGTCGTAATAAGACATACAATATATCAGACACACCAGCTACACTATACTTATATCGGCCAAGTACTATGGAAATCCTCTCCCCCCAAGCTGAAAATTCTCCTGGGCAGAAAGGGGGTGAAAGTACCCACTAGGCAAGTGGTTAACTTCACCAAAGGTGCAGTTACATTTTGACGCCAAAATATTTCAGTGGAAATATGTCTGCTGGGGCCTCATAACAAAACCATTTTAACCACTTTATTACTGGGCACTTATACGCCCTTCCTGTCCAGGCCAATTATCAGCTGTCGCATTTTGAATGACAATTGCTCGGTCATGGAACACTGTACCCAAACAAAATTTTAAAAATTGTTTTCACACAAACAGAGCTTTCTTTTGATGGTATTCAATCACCACTGTGTTTTTTAGTTTTTGCTAAAGAAACAAAAAAAGACCAACATTTTTGAAAAAATTATTTTTTTTCATAGTTTTTTCAAATATTGCAAACATGTCATTTTTCTCCTTCACTGATGTGTGCTGATAAGGCTGCACTGATGGGCACAGATAGGCTGCACTGATGGACAATAACAGGCACTAATGAGTTGGCACTGATGAGGCGGCACTGATGGGCACTGATGAGGCTGCACTGGTGGGCACTGATTGGCAGCACTGATAAGTGACACTGATGATGAGGCACTGATAGGTTATGATTCACAGCACTGATGGGCACTGATAGGTGGCACTGATGAGCAGCACTGGTGGGCACTGATTAGTAGCACTGGTGGGCACTAATAGGTGGCACTGGTTGGCACTGATTAGAAGCACTGATGGGCACTGTGTGGGACCGATATCCCTGGAACAGAAGCCAGTTGCCGGCTTTCTTCATGCTGTCAGCGCAAGGAGAAAAAAAGCTGATTACCGGCTTTTGTTTACTTCTGTGATCAGCTGTCATTGGCTGACAGCTGATCACGTGGTAAAGGGCCGCTGTGATTGGCCATTTACCCTGTTCTATGAGCAGTGCGATCACGGGAGGACGTCTATTATTGCCCCCCCCCCCCCCGGCACTGGGAGCTCGAGCTGTAGTCATCTTTCAGCTATAGTGAGGGTGGAAAGTAGTTAAAATATTTGGCAGTGGCACATCACCTTGTAATATAATTGGCAATTTTACAAAAAGCAAAATAAGAAAATCTCATAGTATTTCAAGATTATGATTCTCCCTAGCCCCTGGCACATTGTTGCATATGTTTTACTTCTTTTACCCTTCCAAGCCCCAATTATAATTTCGCCTTGGCCTCTCATCCTGTGTGATATAATGCTTCTACTCCTTTTTTTGGGTTGCTTCTTTTTCTGCTCTTTGAGATATCCATCCCTTGTTTAAGTTTGCCTGTAATAGTTCTCTATTGCCTTTAATTATTACATCCTTCATAGGTGATATATTCAAATATTGAATGCATTTTTTTCTTAAAGCGGTGTTTCATCTGAATTTTTTTTTTTTTAAAAGTCAGCAGCTAAAAAAAGAAGTAGAAAAGGAGACTTACCTTTCCAGGGCGCCCACGATGTCGGCCGCCGAGACCGACATGTCCCTCGGCGCTCCGGTCCCAGCGCCGCCATCCTCACTAAGGGTAACAGGCAGTGAAGCCTTGCGGCTTCAATGCCCGTTTCCTAATGCGCATGCGCTAGTCATGTGGCGCTTTGTGAATGGGACGCACTGTGTTAGGGAACACACAGTTCCCAGAACACAGCACGCCCCATTACCCAGAAGACAACGCGGAGGAGTGGAGAAGACAGAAGAAGACCGAAGATCACTGCGGAGTAGGAAGGAGGCAGATTAGGAAGACTGCCTAGCAACAGGGATTTCTGTTAAGGTAAAAAAAAATATATTTTTTCAAATGTTTTTCTTTTATTTTTTGAAGAATATTAATGCTCTTTTTTTTTTATTTATTTTTTTAGGGTGGCCCTCCACTTTAACTCTTAATTATTATTTAGGAAACTTCCTTGGCATATACTAAATATTCTATAGGAAAGTGACTGGACACAGAGTCACTAACTAGTAACAGAGGGATGGCTACTGTCTGTTGGTATCAACTTCTGAGCTGTCCAACCTGGCTGCAATACTCCTGCTAACATGCTCTTCTCCCCTGCTGACACTTCCTCTCTGGCCACCTCACCCCTAATGACATGTGGGTGTCATAGCTGCTCTACATTCCCCACCATCAAGATTCTTAAAAATCGTTTTTCTAATAGCATTACTTTTTTTACTTAGGAGTTAGAGATAGTGATCATTTTTTTTACACAAATGCTTTTGAGATTACCTTGGGTGACACTGCCATCTCCTGGATGCCTGTGTTTTTTTTTTGCCAGCTTAACCGCCTTTTTTAATGGGGATATTGTGCCGTAACCATGAGCCTAGTATTTGGTTCGTGATTATGGCATAGCCTCATTTACTTGAATGGGTTTGCATCTCTCTGAATTCAGTCACATCATGCAGCCACAAAATTTGTACTGGAAGACTTCTTCAAAGCACTATATCACAGGACTGGACAAGGAGCAGGTAGCTATATATGGTCAGTTTGTAGACGGGTTCAGTCTACTTTCTTCACTGCAGGTGGCACTCATCTGCAGCAGCATTGCAGTTGGAGAGGAAGTCAAAAGGAACATGGTTCCTCTATGGTTTCCTGAATAACGGAGGAAGCTATTGGATTCTACCACCCCATGTGACTAACAGCCATCTTTGGTCAGGCAGAGTCTATTTAATGCCCTGGCTCCTAGGCTTGGCATGCATTTGCAAGTAGGTAGAGTAGGCCAGGTATCCTGTCTGTCAGGGACAATACTAGCAGCAGGGAAAGTTTACAGATGGGGATGGAAAACGTAGGGTTTGCAACTTCTCTGGACATCTTCCCACTTGGGCATGAGACAGCCAGGCTGCATTCTGCCCCTCATAACAGACAGTGTCAGTTCAGCTGAAACCTGCTCTCTACACGCTGTTGGAATCCTTGGGTGTTCCCAGTTGGGTTGTCTTCTCACAGGGCTTATCATGAACTGTTTTTGCCTTACTTCAATATATGTTCTTTACATTGCACCTGGACTGTGTGTGTTATTGCCTCCGCACCACGCTGCACCCACCTACAAATTGCTGTCACTTACTGTAGGTTCTGCTCACATTGTGACCTGGATGAAGGGAGCACTTGTACTCAGGTCCACCAGCAAAATGCATCTCATTTCATTGTAACTGGCCTGGGGGAGCAAGTATCTCAGTCCTCACATTTTTAACAGCCAATTTAGCTTTCAGTGGTCTGATACTTTGACTTTGGGTTACTGTACTTTGCAGTTCTGCTTTGCTCTTAAAGTGGTTGTAAACCCTTTACAACCACTTTTTACTACAGGCAAGCCTATAAATAGGCTTACCTGTAGCTACACTGGATATGTCCTAAACCTGCACGGTTTAGGAGATATCCCTGTATTTGGATGTGCCGACATCATCGGCACATGCACATTTAAGCAAATTGAAGCAATGGCACGTACGTTGCTTCAGTTAGACTGTGCCATTACCGGCAGCTCCCGTGCTCATGTCTACCTGGACAATATGGAGGAAATCGAAGATCCCCATGTGGGTGGGGAAAGAGGTGGGTTGTGCATCGCCATCGCCCTTTAAAAACAACATAATAATCTTTTATCACTTCTATCAGCTCATCCCTCTCAGTTATAACCTTTTGTTCCACTTGCCCCACCGCCTTGTGGGGCATTGTAAACTCTTATGGGTAAGGCCCTCTTATCCCTCTTGTATTTTATCGTATTGTAACTGTACTGTCTTTCTTTTGTATTGTAAAGCGATGCGTAAACTGTTGGCGCTATATAAATCCTGCATTATAATAATAATATAAGATAAAGCATCCATTAACCACCTCAATACTGGACACTTTCGCCCCCTTCCTTCCCAGACCATTTTTCAGCTTTCAGCGCTCTTGCACTTTCACTGACAATTGCGCAGTCATGCAACACTGTACCCAAATGACATTTTTATAATTTTGTTCTCACAAATAGAGCTTTCTTTTGGTGGTATTTATTCACGACTCCGTTTTTTATTTTTTGCGATATAAAAATAGCGGAAATTTGGAAAAAAATATATTTTCTTCTTTCTATTTTAAAAGAAATCAAATAAAATCTAATTTTGTCATAAATTTAAGCCAAAATGTATTCTGCTACATGTTTTTGGTAAAAAAAATCCTGTTAAGTGTATAATGATTGGTTTGTGTGATAACGGACATATGTACGTAAATGATCATGTACAGATGTGCGCAGGTGTTCACGGACATATGTGTGCAAATGATCATTGGGACATGTGAATTTACTGTTATATATGTGGGGGACATGTGTTTTGGGGATCATTACTATGTGGAGACTTGTGTTTTGGGGTCATGTGTTTTGGGGACACTATTTTGGGGACATTGTGTGGGGACATGTGTGTTTTACATGTGTGGGGACACTAGACTGGTGATCAGTGAATAAAAATCTGTAAAAAACAGCTCATACTCACTGATCACCAGCCGGCTGCAGATATCTGCTCTCGACATCTTCCGTGTGAGGATAGGAGAGCCAATCGCCCGGCTCTCTGTTTACATCACATGATGGCTGTGATTGAACAGGGCCGTCATGTGATCAGGAGGGCCAATCACAGAGCCCTCCTGCCGATCTGAGATGTGCCGTGTCCGGGTGACACGAGTGAATTGGGATCGCGCCTCTGCGCAGGAACACGCGCTCGCGATCCCCCTCCTCTGAGGGACGTTCCTGAACCGTGTGGCCGGGTGGGAAGTGGTTAAAAACACATAGTATGTCACAGTAGTGTCTTCTGCCCCACTTCAAATCGAAGTGTTGACAACAGCTGTAGACAGCTCTCTCCTACCTTACAGCGGCTGTACATCACAGAGGAGTGAGAGGTAAAACAGTGCTGGATGGAGGGTAAGATCGGGAACTGCTATAGTTAACTTTTCATGTTAAAAAGCAGATGATTGGTTGCTAGGACCGCCTAGTAACCAATCACCTGCTGGTTAACTTGCAAAGTTAACTGAAGCAGCTGCCAAGCTCCCGCCCTCCATCCAGCACTGTTTTGGTTCCCACTCCACTATGCTAGTGATAGGAGAGTGGCGCCGGCGGAGACTGGGGGAAGCATCGGCACAGTCCTGATTGTGATCTAACGGCTTGCTGAAAATCGATGGGTTGCCAACCCCAGCTTTAGAAGGATTTTCTCTCACTTCCTGTTTTGGCTAGTGAAGAGAAATCTCCCCAACAGGACACTGATAGGGCTTATAACTCTTCTTTACTCTATTTAAACCGAAAAAAAAAAAAACTTTTGCCTTAAGTGACACTTTAACAACTGATATAAAAAATATCAACCTATCAAGATTCACTTTCTAAATTAAAGCAGAGGGATGGCTTTAAGGGAAGGTGACATGCAATTTTTTTTTGGGGGGGGGGGGGGGAACGGAAACACTCAGTTTAGAGGGTTCCAGCTCCCACTTCCTCCCGGGGCTCCGTGGCGCCAGAAGGGAGGTCACCTCTCTCCCTCCCTCTCGGCAATCATCTGGGACACGTCACAGGTCCCAGATGATTGCCAGGCCAGTCACAGCGCGACGAGCGTCTCGGGCATGCGCAGTGCGTGCCTAGCTATGAAGCCACAGTCGGGCGCCCACAGTGACAATGGCGGTGCCGCATAGAGGAGGGGGAGATGAGCAGGGCTTCGTTCCCCTGCATCGCTGGACCCTGGACAGGTAAGTGTCTGATTATTAAAAGTCAGCAGATGCTGTATTTGTAGCTGCTGACTTAAAAAACATTTTTTTTTATTGGAACTCCGCTTTAAGCACAAAATCTGCTGTAAATGCTCCAATTTTCCACCAGTTTCATCTGTTCAATTACACTACCTGATTGAATAAGCCAAAAAGTGTGATGCCACGTGCACACGGTCAGACATTCCGACAGAAAAAGTCAGATGGGAGCTTTTCATTGTATATTCCGACCGTGTGTATGCCCCATCGGACTTTTTGCGTCGAAAATTCAGACGGACTTAGATAGAGAACATGTTCTATATTTTTCCGATGAAACAAATTCCTATCAGGAAAACTGCTCATCTGTATGCTGTTCCGACGTTCCAAAAATGATGCATGGTCTGAAGCAAGTACGAGACATCGTACGTGTTGTCCCGTCGTACGTGTTGTATGTCACCGCGTTCTTGGCAGTCAGAATTTGGTGTGACTGTGTGTGTGCAAGTCAGCTTGAGCGGAATTCCGTCGGAAAAACCTTCAGAGTTTATTCCAACGGAAAAAACGGTTGTGTGTACAGGGCATTAGCATTTACAGCATGTACAGCATTTTTGGGTTTACTAGCTCTACGTTTGTGTGCCTGTGTGGATGAAAGCCAAACTTCTGTAATTCTCTTTCTATCAATTCTGTCCTTGTGGACAGTGGCAAAATTATAGGGGTTGCTGCAGGCCCCTGTACTCTTCGATAGGAGGGGAGGCTGAGAGAAGCTCCCCGATCGTCAGCCGATTCCAAACTGTAATCGTCACTGTGCATGGAGCTCCTCACATTAATCTAGTGAAAGAAATGTGTGCTGTGTTTTTTGTCTCCCCCTACAGTGCAGTACCAGGCAGGAAGAGCCAAGGTAAATGTCTGCCGTTTTTTTTATAAGACTATCTATCTACTGTATGTGTGTTTATATGTGTGTGCATGCATTGTGTGGGGGTGTGCATGCATGCATGTGTGTGTGTGTGTGGGGGGTGCATGTGTGTATGTGTGTGCATGCATGCATGTGTGTGTGGGTGTGCATGCATGTGTGTGTGTGTGTGGGGGGGGGGGTGTGCATGCATGTGTGTGTGTGGGGGGGTGTGCATGCATGTGTGTGTGTGTGTGTGGGGGGGGTGTGTGCATGCATGTGTGTGTGTGTGTGGGGGGGGTGTGCATGCATGTGTGTGTGTGTGTGTGTGTGTGGGGGGGGGGGGTGTGTGCATGCATGTGTGGGGGTGTGCATGCATGTGTGTGGGGGTGTGTGCATGCATATGTGTGGGGGTGTGCATGCATATGTGTGTGGGTGTGCGAGCGGGCGCTGGGGATTCACAGTGGCAGTTTTTGGCACACCGGCAGCATTTAATGGGCACTCCGGCAGCATTTGATGGGCACAGTGGTGGCATTTGATGGCACAGTGGCGGCATTTGATGGGCACACTGGCGGCATTCGATGGCACAGCGGCAGAGTTTGATGGGCACAGTGGCAGCATTTGATGGGCACAGTGGCGACATTTGATGCTACAGTGGTGGCGTTTGATGGTACAGTGGCTGCAATTGATGGGCACAGTGGCAACATTTGATGGGCAGAGTGGCGACATCTGATGGCACAGTGGTGGCGTTTGATGGTGCAGTGGCTGCAATTGATGGGCATAGTATCGACATTTGATGGTACAGTGGTGGCGTTTGATGGTACAGTGGCTGCAATTGATCGGCACAGTGTCGACATTTGATGGCACAGTGGTGGCATTTGATGGTACAGTGGCTGCAATTGATGGGCACAGTGGCAGCATTTGATGGGCACAGTGGCGACATTTGATGGCACAGTGGTGGCGTTTGATGGTACAGTGGCTGCAATTGATGTTTTTATTTCTGAATTTTTCAGTTTGCTTGCGCCCCCCTAACAATTTTGAGCACCAGCTGCCACTGGTTTATATGTACATTTATATATATATATATAGTGTGTGTGTGTGTGTTTTTATATATGTGTGTGTGTGTTTACATGTATGTATGCACATTTTATGAAAAATCCATGCTCAGATCGCTTTTCAGAGGCATTTGACAGCCGGTAGAGAGGCAATACTTTGCCTACTTTAACCCCTTAAATGCATTATCACTATGCTGCAACTGCATGCAATGCACACAGTTGCAGGTTGGTTGCAGTGTAGCCCCATCCACCTAGGGGTATACTTCAAGGGTGCCCTGACTGGAAAAAGATTGTGAAACACCGACATAAAGGAACCCACCTCTCCATTTTCCTCCTGCAGCTGCTGAATGCCTGTGGGTGGGAGAGGAGGAGAAGCGGGGAGAAATTAGGAAATTGGTTTCTTTATATGCAGCCACCCACTTGTGACTGGGCCCTGGTGTTCCAACATCGGGCTCGGAGTAAAGAGCTTTGTCCGGAGGTCGGGGGGGGGCTCCATGGTTTCTTGCTTTGGGGCACTGAGGGTTCTAGTTACGCCACTGCTTGTGGATATTGGAAATTATAAATATATTGGTAAAATAAAAATGGATTAGACATTTTCAATGTCGGCACATTCAGTGCCTTGGAAAAGTATTCATACCCCTTGCAATTTTTCACATTTTGTCATGTTACAACCAAAAACGTAAATGTATTTTATTGGCATTTTATGTGATAGACCAACACAAAGTTCAGCCTGTTCAGCAGGGACAAAATTAATTTTGATTCATGTATGACTGTCCCCCTTCAATAGAAGTCAAATGAGCATGTTGGAAAAGGCAGAGGAGAAAGTCCTATGCTTCTCCATACCCAGATTACTGAGTTAATAGTGGTGCTCTGTGTGGTATCTGAAAGGCTTGAAAAGTCATTCTGGAGCTTCCAATATAAGGTGAAAAATGTCTTCCTTTGCATGAAATTCTCATATTTTGGCATGAGCCTTCTGCAACATGGTGGCTAAATTCAGCAGATATGGATGTTCCAAGTAGATCTGAAATGTCCATACTATGCAAGGTCACTAGACCTAATACTCAACTAGACCTAATCATCAATTACAATACAGGTTCAGTTTTGTACAGATCACATATATTCAGGTGGCTTGTTAGCTGAGCTAGTGTCTGTCAGGCTCAAACATCTTCAGCCTTTGCACGACCCAATTAATATTAGAGAATGTTTAAAAGACCATTGTCTTAATTGTACAAGAAACATTTAGTGCTACCCTGTTAGCTGATCTAGCGGAATTGTGGGCTAGCTGCTGGATGATTTGGGTTTCCTGTTCTTCCCTCTACTCTGTAGGCCACCTTGACCTCTCTGACATACCAGTGTCACGTACCTTATACAAGGCCAGGATGCTGAGAGATGCTCCCCTTGTGGCTAAGCGCAGTATGCCCCTGAAGGTGATACAGGAGGTACAGTGCTCAAAGAAGCACAGGTTGCCAGCAGGGTGTGAAGGGCTTGAGCAGACGATCACTTGGAGACTGCTTGAGGTTGCAGCAAAGGTATAAGAGCAAGTTCTTGTAGGCTGTAACTGTGTACAGATGACTGTGCATACAGGATACTCAGTAGAGGCCAAACACAAGTGATCAGGCTGGTAGCTGCTGCAAGAGGGTAGTGAGGCAAGACGAGGGTCATGCACAGGTAAGCAAGCAGATAAGGGATAGCAAAGTCTGTGAGCCAAGCCAGGGGTCATACACTGGTGATCAGGCAGGTTTAGGCAGTAGCAAGTCCATGAAACAGGCCCGGGGGTCATACACTAGTAATCAGGCAGGTTTAGGCAATAGCAAGTCCGTGAAACAGGCCGGGTCATACACTGGTGATCAGGCAGGTTTAGTCAGTAGCAAAGTCTGTGAGCAAAGCCGGGGACAATGCCAGGAAAAGAGATCAGAGCAGGTCAGAGGGCAAGCCGGGTCACAACAGGAATCATTAGGAAGCACAATGCAGGTTCAGGAACAGGGGAGAGCTGAAGACAATCCAGCAATTTGGAGAGGATATAGGCAGCCCTTTATAGGCCAGCAGGAGATCCTGTTTGTCACGCTATGCGCCTGCCAACGTGCACGCGCCGTCCCGTTATGTCACGCACCTGCATGCGTCATACCCCCATTCGCCTGCGCATGCGAGCGGGAAAGCACTGATAGCACCTGTTATGGCCATTTTCCTGAAAACCAGGTTTAGCAGTTAGATATTGCTATACTGTTGAGAGGACAGAGTATAAACTCAGTACCAAGAAGTAGGCACCAAACTGTTTAGGGAGAACAGAACTTAAAGTGATTGTAAAGGTAAAAAAATAAAAAACATGTCTATACTTACCTGCTCTGTGCAATGGAATTGCAGAGAGAGCAGCCACAAACCTCTTCTTTTCGGGTCCCCCGCTGGCGCTCCTGGCCCCTCCCCTCTGTCCAGTGCCCCGAAGGACTCTCTTCCGTGCTCGCTCCCTAGAAGAAGTGAGGGGAGAGAAGAGCTGCAAACGTGCATGGTGCTGGATCGAATGAAGGCTCAGGTAAGTAAAAGGGAGCTGAGGGGGGATGCTGACACATTAAAAATGTTTACCTTAAAGTGGATGTAAACCCCCTCTCATCCTTTCTAAACTACTGCAATATTGGTTATCTAGAAGGATATACATGCCTCCTGCAAAATGTCTCCCCTCTGTCTGCTATGAGACCCGAAAAACTGCAGATTTTGGGTGGGTCTGTTTTCCAGGGCTCAGTGGGTGGCGTCGTGATGTCAGTAGACTCCCCGTCCACCTCTACACTCCCCTTAGCAACATGCATTTTCTCCTGTGTATTTCTTACACTGAACTTCTGCTATGATCACTAACATCCAGTCAAAACCCAGAAAAGTCCCCACATGACTTCAGCATGCCAAATAATGTTGAGATGTGGAACAGCCAATCCTTGCAGAGCTGCTGAAGAAAGGAGTGGGGGTGGGAATTAAAAAATAATGCATGTCTCTTAGGCTAGTGCACGAGATATGTAAATCACCTGTCACTCACAGCAAGGGGGAGGATTTGACAGTTTTTCTCTGTTTGTCAAGATCTATCTCACTGAACAATAAAAGAGGATTGCTCAGAGCTCGATTAACTCTTTGTGGCAAGACTGGGCTCAAATGATAGGAAATCTTATACTCTACATTATGACATCCACTTCAATGCAAGGAATGCATTAAGCTAAAAAAATGTTTAGGCTTTACAAACACTTTAATATACTGTTACAGATTAGGGTAAATGACAACAGTGTCATAATTGAGAAAAAGGAAAACCGGAGTTAGACTTAAGTCTTTTTCTAGGAATCTTCCAGGACAGCCTCGGAGACATAGGGCTCCTCCCTCTTGGACAGGAAACACGTACACCCAAATTGCTTAACAGTGGTCCTCCAGGCATCCCTCTTCAGTTTCCACAAGGACCGCCGGAAGGCTCTGAAGACATAACACACTAGCACAATGTCAGTATATACCTCCAACACCAGTCAAAAAAACACTGGGTGGGAAACCAGGCTGTCCTGGAAGACTCCTAGAAAAAGAGTTACCGGTAAGTCTAACTCCGGTTTTCTCCTGTTGTCTTCCAGGACAGGCTCTGAGATGATAAGCAAGAAACTTACTCTGTCAGGGCAGGACCACTGCCCGGAGGACCTTTTGTTCGAATGTCTGCTCCTTAGCAGATAATAAATCCAGACAGTAATGCTTTGTGAACGTGGAGCAGCTGGACCACGTTGCCACTCTGCAAATATTCTCCGGAGAGGCACCGGCCCTCTCTACCCATGAAGCTGAGACAGCCCTGGTTGAATGTGGCTTAACTAGGGGCACTTGCTTCCCTGCCAATCCATATGCCTCCATAATCACCATTCTAATCTATCTAGCAATGGAAGATTTTGATACTTTACATACCTTGCGTGCCCCCGCAAAGTTAACAAATAAAGAATCTGACTTCCTGAAGTTCTTACTGACCTCAAGATAAGCTAAAAGGATTCTCCTAACATCCAATAAACTAAAGGTTCCTTCCTCATCTACTTCTGAGGTGGAACAAAATGTTGGTAAAATAATGTCCTGCGTTCTGTGAAACGCAGACGATATCTTAGGGAGGAAACAAGGATCTGTTTTGAGCACAACCCTAGCCTCCAAAATTAACAAAAATGGCTAGAGCACCTGTAACTCACTCACCCTTCTGGCTGAACTGATTGCTATCAAAAATACTGCCTTAAGTACCACCCACTTAAACTCCAATTTCTCCAGGGGTTCAAAGGGACTACCTGTAAGAGCCCTAAGGACCAAGGACAGATCCCAGGTAGGACAGGCTCGAACCTTCACTGGCCTGGACCTAGAGAGGGCATTGAAGAAGTTCTTAACAAATCGATCCTGCTGTAGTGAGACTTGTAGAAAAACACTCAAAGCGGCAGCCTGCACCTTTAGCGTGCTGATAGAAAGGCCTAGCTCTACTCCTGCCTGGAAAAAAATCCCAGGAATCCCAGGTTGTTCCAGCCCCTGTTCTGCTAACCAAGAATTGAACCTTCTCCATACTTTGGTATAAATGGCCCTGGTTACTGGCTTGCAGCAGTTTGAAGAGTCTTAATCACTCTCTCTGAGAATCCCTGAGCCCTTAACAGCTGTTCCTCAGATACCACGCTGTTAGTCTGAAGTTCTCTACCTGAGGGTGCTGGATAGGACCCTGGGTGACAAGATCATCCTTCACCAAGAGAGGCAACAGAGGATATATGGTGAGCCTCCTTAGTTTGGCAAACCAGGCTCCCTTCAGCCAAAACTGAGCTATCAGAATTAGGTCCATCGTTTTGCTCAAAAACTTCTGGAGAACTGCAGCTATTAGTCTCACTGTGGGAAAGGCATAGCAAAGGCTGAATTTCCATGCACTGGCAAAAGCATCTATCCCTCTGGCTCAATCCAGTGGATGGAGGGAGAAGAACTGTGTGACCTTCTTGTTGGTCTCTGAGGCAGAGAGAAATTCCGCCAGGGAATTCTGAGTCCCTTTTAAATGAATGGCCATCAATCTAGCCAGGTTTAGTTCGGCCCAACCGAAAAACTTGCTTGCTATAAACTGCAGAGCAGGGCTCCTGGTCCCCCCTTCTTGTTTATATATGCGACAGCCGCCGCATTGTCTATCCACACCTGCAGGTGCTGCCCCTTTATTCGAGACTGGAAGGTCTCTATAGCCCTCTGAATCGTTAGGAGCTCCCTCTGATTCGAGGTTCATCTGGCTTCCACTGGAGACCAAGTTCCCTAAGCCAAGGCTTTCTCCAAGTGGGCACCCGAGCCGAAAGCACTGGCGTCTGTCGTCATCACTAAGGCTGAAGGTCTGGCCCATAGAAGACCCCTGTCTAGATTGTGATGGGCCCGCCACCACCACAGTGCCTTGACCTTGGTTGATAGGGGCATAGACTGATCTAAGCTCTGCTTGCTGCCATCCCAGCAACGTAGCATGAGACCTTGCAGTGGACGCTGGTGAAGTCTTGCCCAGGGGACTGCTGGGAAACAGGACGTCATCAGACCTATCACCCTCATGATCTCACTGATTTAGGCTTCCTGATTGGTCTGAAGCTGTGCCACTGCCTGTCCAATCTTCTCGATCTTTTCCACAGGGAGAAAGACCTTTGTCTCTATTGAGGAAATTCTGTACCCCAAATACTGAACTTCCTGTGTTGGAATTAGTTGGGACTTGTCCTGGTTGATCAACCAACCGAGGGACCGCAGGAAATCCTGCACTTCCTGCAAGTCCTTCCCAAGGTGTCATAGATCGCCTTGAGCAAGTCCCCCACATCGTCCAGAGACAACCTATACCTGGAACCCCTGGAGGAATCTTCCTCTTCCTCAGAGTAAGATGCTGAGTCGGCTTGAGAGGAGGCGAGCGACCTAGGTTCCCTCTCCCTATCCCCCTCCTCTTCCTCACTAGGTTCAGACAGGGAAGGCATGCTCACTGCCTTGGATAGGGAAGTCGAGGGACCCTGCATCCTATCCATCATTCCCTAAAAGACTGGAACGTGGATGCAATCTCATCCTTAACGGATGCAAGGATCTTATGACATGCCGTCACAGAATCATCCTTGACCAGACTACTGACACATGCAGGGCAAAGTGGCTTCTCTCAACTGGTGCCTAACTTTGACCCACATACCGCACACTTTCTCCTAGCAGGCTGCATCTGGGTCCTGTCCTGGGCTTTAACCTGAAAGCCAAAAAGAAAGACAAACGCCCATTAGTGTGTGCCCCTGACCCTCACCACCACTGTGCTTGTGGTAAAACCTAGGAAGTGCCCAGTCCATCACCTGTGGTTCCCCACCCAGGGAGGGACTCTTGGTCACAACGATCCCACCCCCTCAGAGTAAGCCATGGCCACCCCTCACCACGCTTACCTGGGAGGCGCCGTTGCCTGAAGAACAGGAGTCTTCCGCCTGTGCTGCAGTGCCCTCCATGGTTTCCGTGGTGTGTGCACAGCCTCTGCACAGCCTCTGCTGAGTCTTCCACAGGCCCCAGATGCCTGTCCGTCCGCATGCTGCACCCAGGAGACCGGAACCTCGTCTCTTGGTGCCCCCTGATGATGCGGATCCACCTGAAGTACTTTAGGTCACTTCCTCTGGCTGAAGCACAGAAGCCCCGCCTCCGATGCACGCACGCCTCCCTGCTCCATATCTGGAACTACGGAGTGTATTGGCACCCTCTACACAGTGTGAAAAGCCCAGAAATGAGCGTCGCCCACCCGCCGCACCGAGGGTCACGAACGAGAGGGCTACTGGAGGCTGTTTCAGCTCAGGTAACTAGAGCTAAAAAGTTTGCTGCTCCAGAGCGCAGCAACGTGAGGTGGCGGGCCTGCTACATCCACAGGGGTCCTACTCTCCCCAGCAGCGGCGGGACCAGCAGCAGGACAGAGGGATGCTTACAGGCAGAGGAGAAGGCAACACCAGAGGCTTGATCAGGACAGCCCTGAGAGATGAAGCTCCCTAGGTTCCTAACATGCTTCCTAACATGCTTCCTTCCCATCCAGCAGGAAACACAAAAAAAAACTGACGAGGGAGGCCTGGAGGACCACCTTTAAGCAAGTTGGGTGTATGTGTTTTCTGAGGGAGGAGCCCTATGTCTCAGAGGCGGTCCTGGAAGACGAAAGGAGAAAATGCAGTTAATCACAATTCACTAGATAATAAGATCACTAGCAGGTTGCATAATAACAATCATAATAACTACAATGATGAACAATGCTGTTATAACTTTCCTGCAACCAGTACACTATGCTGCTGGAGTGCACTCAAGAAATAATTATGCCCAGAGCCATACCTGGAGAGTGACCTGCTTGTTCTATCTTTATTTTATACATGGGTTTATTTATTTTCTCTTTTTTTTCTTGGTACTTTCCTATAATTTTATTATTCTTTTTTCTCCTTTTCCTGACCATCGGTCCTTTCATCGTTTAAACCAAATAAAATGATTTACTTCTCAACTACACATGGGATTTACAACTTTGCCTGTTGATGGCCATGTGCTACAGATGCATTGGTTTTGTTAGCACACTAGATTCTGTAATTTGTTCTAGTTCTCTATGAAAAGTTTTGATTTCACCGATAGACCCGAGATTTGCTCTTTGTGAGACTATCGGCTCTTCTATTCAATTGAATAGTCCAAGTCCCTTATGCAAAGCAGTTGTTATGTCGCTGATTTTGTCTATTTGATTTGCCTTCTCCGACGTTCCAGTATTTGTAGACTTATTACATTTCTACTCAATAGCATGACGTACAGGGCTTTTTTTTCAGGTTGAACTTGGTGGAACTCAGTTCCACCACCTCTGGCTCAGACCCTTGGGGGGGGGGGGGGCTGCTCACCACAATCACTTGTGACAGCTCTGCACTCTGTGTGTAACCCCCCTGTACTCTGCACTCTGTATGTAATGCAATCCTGGTATTTAATGCCCCTTTAAGACCCTCCTACTGTTCGTGAAATTTGACTGACCACACCCACTATTTGATGTGATTTGGAGGGTGTGTGTGGGTGGGGGGGTTTTGGGGGGTCGTGGTTGAGTTCCAACACCTATTGTTTGAGAAAAAAAGCCCTGATGACGTATACGTTTATATGATGTCTTGACATGCTGTGTATGAGAGGCCACAATAAAATATTTTAAAAAAATTATATTTTCAGGTCCACCTCACATTCGGGTCAATGCTAAGAAGGCACAGAAGACAGCTATTGCTGAAAGATAATCACTGCTTTGTTCTGGCAGTGAGCCTATTCATTAAATGGGGATTGAATTTGATGACTCCCCAGCAAACGCATGTTCAGAAGTCTGCAGTAAAGGCTGCTTCAGATTTACCTTTTAAGAAAGGAATCTTTTTCCTTCATTGAATCTTAACATGGATACAAACTATAAGAAATTTGGCCGAACGATCATATGGTTTTCTTTGTTGTTTCACAGCAAGTCAACACCAAGGATGGAACTAATGTAAGAAAATTCTAGTATGATAAAGGCTTTTTTTTTGTTGATTGTTGTTGATCATGCGCAGTCTTTTGTATCTGAGTTTTCTCATACGAAAGCAGTACACAGTAAACGAAAATCGTTAGTTTTTTTTCACGTACGAGTAACATTTTTGAGTTTGTCCCTTTGGAAATTTTCATTTGGAAAGTCTGAATCAGATGTCAAAAGTTATGTACACACTATGCGAAAATGGAACGATCGTGCCTCGTATGGAATTTTTCATATGGAACAGGACGTCTATGCCAGTCCGGCCAGAGACAGCGACGAGTCAACATCGGAAGAAGAAGAAGAAGAAGAAGAGGAGGAAGAAGAAGACGGTGCAGAAGGCGGTGACAGCGGCAAGAACAGAAGAGACCCCGAAGACCCCCGAAGGCGGAACGAGACCCCCAGACGACGACGACAAAGAAGAAAGCCGGGCTCCTCCACTTGTGAAAGAGCTAGGTAAAAGAGCAGAAGAGAGCGGAGGAGTCCAGCGAGAAGACCCCCCAAGACGGAAGAAGACCCCCGGAGCAGAACAATAAAATATTTTAAAAAAATTTGTTTTTTTTTTATTTACACTTTTACACCTTGGGTGAATGGGTAGGGGTACATCGTACCCCATACTCATTCGCATAGGGTGGGGGGCCGGGATCTGGGGGCCCCCTTATTAAAGGGGGCTCCCGGTTTCCGATAAGCCCCCCGCCTGCAGACCCCAACAACCAGACCCCAACAACCAACGGTCGGGAAGAGGCCCTTGTCCTCATCAACATGGGGACAAGGTGCTTTGGGGTGGGGTGCCGCAGGGCGCCCCCCTTCCCCAAAGCACCCACCCCCCATGTTGAGGGCATGCGGCCTGGTACGATTCAGGGGGGGCGCTCGCTCGTCCCCACCCCCTTTCCTGACCGGCCAGGCTGCGTGCTCGGATAAGGGTCTGGTATGGATTTTGGGGGGACCCCCACGCCGTTTTTTCGGCATAGGGGGTTGCCCTTAAAATCCATACCAGACCTAAGGGCCTGGTATGCTCCTGGAGGGGGAACCAATGCCGTTTTTTTGTTTAAAATTTGGCGTGGAGTTCTCCCTCCAGAGCTGATTATTCTCTGATTGGCGCCTGGCCTGGGACGACTTAAAGTCCTGTTGTAAGTCGTCCCAATTCGTGTTGAAGTATCTCCTCAAGACGTGTCCAAGTTGCCTCCAAAAGTCACGCTGGAAGTCGTGTCGCCCCTGTGTGAACCGGCACTAACATGCCAGAAAAGTACAAATACCCCCCAAATGACCCCTTTTTCTTTGGAAAGAAGACATTCCAAGGTATTAAGTAAGTAGCATGGTGAATTTTTTTGAAGTTGTAATTTTTTCCCACAATTCTTTGCAAAATCAAGATTTTTTTTTCTTTTTTTTTTTTTTTCACAAAATTTTCATATTAGCAGGTTATTTCTCACACACAGCATATGCATACCACAAATTACACCCCAAAACACATTCTGCTATTACTCCCGAGTATGGCGATACCACATGTGTGAGACTTTTACACAGCGTGGCCACATACAGAGGCCTAACATGCAGGGAGCACTGTCAGGCGTTCTGGAGCACCCAGGACAATTCTGACATTTCTCTCCTACATGTAAAAATCATCATTTATTTGCTAGACAATTACATAGAAACCCCAAAACATTATATATATATATATATATATATATATATATATATATATATATATATATATATATGTGTGTTTTTTTAGCAAAGACCCTAGAGAATACAATGGCGGTTGTTGCAACTTTTTATCTTGCACGGTACTTGCGCAGCAATTTTTCTAACACGTTTTTTTGAAAAAAAAAAACAGTTTTGTTCTTTACAAAGACTTCGCTACTTAAAAATCCCCATAGGCGACGCTTTACATTTTTTTACTGGTTACATGTTTTGAGTTACAGAGGAGGTCTAGGGCCATAATTATTGCTCCCGCTCTAACGTTCGCAGCGATACCTCACATGTGTGGTTTAAACACCGTTTTCATATGTAGGTGGGACTTACGTATGCGTTCGTTCCTGCATGCGAGCACACAGGGACAGGAGAAGCAGCAGCAGTGTGTTAGATCAGACTGACTTTAAGGTCCCTTGCACATGGGTGTCATTACTTACTGATGTTTACTCAAAACTGTGTGTAAAAACCTGAGTAATGTTCAGTATAGGCGAGTAAAGGTGTGCAAGTGTATAGAGGAGTAAAATTCTTCATTGCCAGTATTGTAATATACACACTTATGCCCCGTACACACAGTCGGAAATTCCTACCACAAAATCCGTCTGATTTTTTCCGACAGATTTTGTCCGACGCTGGTGTTGCATACAAACGGTCGGACAAAGTTGTCGGAAAATCCGATCATTCTGAACGTGGTGACGTTCGTTGCGTATGACGGAACTACGTAGAGGCTAGTAGCCAATAGCTTTGGTCTCGTAATTTGATCTGAGCATGCGTGGCACTTTGTCCGTCGGAATTGCCTACACACGATCGGAAAAAGTCCGATCGGACTTTGTTGTCGGAAAATTTGATAGCAGGATCTCAAATTTTTTCCAACGGAAATTCAGACGGAAAAAGTCAGATGGAGCCCACACACGGCCGGATTTTCCGACAACATGGTCCAATCGGACATTTTCCATCGTGTGTACAGGGCATTATACAAGTAAATGACTGCACTCAAATGTAAAATGTTCTATTTTGTTTTACTGCTCTGTACTTAACACTGTATTACTGATCTTTACTCGTTTTTACTCCCGTGTGCAACATGTAGATTAAAAGTGCTGGTGTGTGTGTGTGTATACTGTATGTGTGTGCATGTGTGTGTGTATGTGTATCTACTGTATGTGTGTTTGTATACAGTATATATTGCACGTGTATGTGTGTATACCATATAATCCATGTGTGCACACTGTAGCTCAACAGAAGTCAATCTAATGATCAACTACTGTTGAACAGACGTGTTGTAAAAAAGTCACCTGTGTGGCTGTGTTGCCAACCGTCCATAAAATCTGTAGTCAGGAGAAAAGTGCCCTATTAAAAATATGTTTGTCGCCACCTTTTAACTGTGCCTGCACAGTTACGGGGCCAGCCGAAAGGTGAACTGCCACGCTCCTTGGATTGGGCAGCTGGGCGGTCTAGGTGTGCGCCTTTGTGGTGACATCATGGCACACATCCGATGTGGCCTTTATTTACTCACCCAGCTGTCCAATCTGGGGCCAAAACATTTGGCTGGCTCCGGTACTGCACATGCGCAGTTCAGATCTGGCGACAAGTGAATTTCTTTTACAATCCTTTTCCCAGCAGTCTTTTGCCATGCCAAGAACCAAGGTGAAAAGTCCTGTGTAAGGGGGCACTGCTGTAAGGTGGCACTCTAGGGACACTGATGTAATGTGGAACTCTGGGGCCACTGATGTAAGGTGGCGCTCTAGGGACACTGATGTAATGTGGAACGCTGCACTCTACTATATACTGTGCACTTCACTATATATTCTGCATGGCACTGTATTATATACTCTGCACTGCACTATATACTCTGCACTACACTGTATTATTTACACTGCACTATATACTCTGCACTACACTATATTATATACTCTGCACTGCACTATATACTGTACTCTGCACAGCACTGTTTTATATACTCTGCACTACACTGCACTATATACTCCGCAATATATTCTATACACTACACCAACTGCACTATATACTTGTCACGTACCTGACGGTAGAGCCTGATATGCAGCCTCTCTTACACCTCTGACTCGAGGCCCCACGGTAGAGCAGACAGGGAGCGCAGGAGTGCAGAGTCGCACGAGTGCCTGATTGGTTGCAGACCGTGGAATCCGAAGCAGCTGTAGGAGGAGCGGTAGCTCAGCAGGATTCTCCAGGCAGAAGAGAGGGATGGTACAGGCAGGCTGGGTCATACACTGGCAGATAGCACAGAGTCTGTGCACTGGCAGTGTTTAAATAGGCTGTTGGGCGCCAAAAGCTGTTACTGGGCTTATGCACACATGCGCGGGCTAATGCACGCATGCACACGGGCGGCAAACTGACAGGTTGTCTTGGATTCTCATCCTCAATACTGACATGCCCTTCCTGACAATGCGCACGTGTGCCCACATATGCGCGCATGCGCACACCTGCTCGCACAGGCGCGCACAGATGCACCAGAGATGTTCTGACAGGGGCTGAGGTCAAAGATCGTATTCTTCAGCTGCCATCTTGGATACTGGCTCGCCCTTCCTGACAATACTATACACTACACTGACTGCACTATATACTCTGCACTGTGTTATATATACTACACTGACTGCACTATATACTCTGCACTGCATTATATACACTACACTGACTGCACGCTCAATTCACTAACTACCCTGCCTAATATCTATCCATTAATGCACACTATACATGGCCACCATTGGAAGCAGCCTTTTATAGTGTGGGGCGTGGACTTAACCCCTGAGCCATGATTGGCCAAAGGCCCCCTGCCCTTGGCCAATCATGGCTCTCACTGTACATTGCGCTGTGATTGGCCAAAGCATACAGGTCAGATGCATGCTTTGGCCAATCAGCAGCCATCAATGCACTGGGATTTTGCAGTGCATTATGGGGAGCTCATTGGCGGGCGAACGTCCTGCAAAGGCCCCATATGTTCGTTTGTTGTACGAACAAACACCTGATGTTCGAGTCAAACTTATGTTCGACTTGAACATCTGGCACACCTCTAGTGATTATGTAGCTATCCTATTACTGCCAAGTCAGAAGGATTTTATTTATAATAAATTGGTGGACCCAGAAATAGAATGAAGATCCTCTGTGGCTAGAACATTTGCTAATTGGTTATAGGCTTATTCAATCTATGCAAATGTTATAGGTGAAAAATTGTTCAGGTTTTTTTAGGTCTTTTTTAGCAAGTGGACAATGTCCATGAGGCTTACAGGTCCTTGGCTTTGTTCCATTATGATGAATCTTACAGACCAAAACTGGCAGTCAAACTACCCATTAAATAGGGATTTAAGCATACTGGCCTTTGGCTGAATTTGATGCACGTCCAGAAGTCTGCAGTAAAGGCTGCCTCAGATTCACCTTTTAAGAAAGGAATCTTTTTCCTTCAATGAATCTTAACATGGACACAAACGAAATTTGGGCAAATTATCATCTGGTTTTCCTCGCTGTTTGAAAGCAAGTCAAAACCAAGGATGGGACCAATGTACAAAAATTCATGCGTAGTCTTTTGTATCTGAGTTTTCTCGTATAAAAACACTACACAGTAAACAAAAATCGTTAGTTTTGTTCACATATGAGTGACATTTTGTAGTTTGTCCCTTTAGAAATTTCCATTTAGAAAGTCACAATCGAATGTTGAAAGTTGTGTACACACTATACGAAAATCAAACGATCGTGCCTCGTATGGAATTTTCCTTCCAATTTTTTTTTTATAGTGTGTACCCTACTTTAGTGTCAATCTCACCATACATGCAAATGTAGACATGAAGGTGATTGTTGCTATCAGTGGTCTAATCTACAGGTCCCTGTATCTATGGAGGATGCACAGGACTGGCTTGACGGTCAATTTAAAACTCAGACCTTGGGGTGATCGGCCCATTCTATTAGGAAATTCAAATAAAGCTTGCTGTGGGGACAACGGTGCACATTCATGTATAAGCCAGGTTGTCAGAGGCTTAAAGCGGTAGTAAACCCGCTGACATATTTTAAATTTTTTATACACCTGTAAGGGAAAAGGCATAATGAGCTAGTATGCACCGCATACTAGCTCATTATGAAATACTTACCTTAGAACGAGGCGTCGGTAACTTACCTGGTCCACGCCGAGGTCGCTGACACGTTGCCTCGGCGTGTCTTCCGGGTATCGCGACTCCAGCGCTGTGAGTGGCTGGAGCCGCGATGTCGTCACTCCCGCGCATGCGCACGGGAGACTTCATCCCGGCAGGGTTCGGATTCTGCCGGCCTTTCGGACGAGAATCCCCCGTGCGCATGCGCCACTGCAGTCAGCGGCGCATTGCACAGGAAATATCTCCTAAACCGTACAGGTTTAGGAGATATTTTTTTTTACCTACAGGTAAGCCTCATTATAGGCTTACCTGTAGGTAAAAGTAAAAAAATCGACTTTACTTCCACTTTAATTAGCGATAGCCACTAGACGTTATTTTTCTCTTTTTTATATCAGCAGTTTTCTCCTGTGTGGAACTGTTTTTTTATTTTTTTGTTGAGCGGGGGGTTGTTTTTTTTTTTTTTTTTTTTATCTTGGAGCATTTACTATGTTTTATACCTATGCGCTATTATTGTACTTAGTGCAGGCTGGTTGGCTAGTAGTTTAATTTTACTCTTGTACTTATGGTAAATCAATCGGACTCTTCTCTTGGAATGTCAGGGGAATGAATAATGCTTTAAAAATACAATCTGTCTTTGATTTTATTTCCTCTTTCCGACCTGCTCTCGTCTGTCTGCAGGAGACACATGCCACATGCAATGTCACTAGATTTTTGAAATGCCGTTTTGTTCGAGAAGCATACAGTATCATTTGGTTTTTACCTCCCATTTAAGGGGGTCTCTGTTTTAGTTTACACTGGTAGAGTGTTCTCATGCAGTAGGACTATGGTAGACATAAATGCAAAAGTATTCACCCCCTTGGCATTTTTCGTGTTTTGTTGCCTCAAAACCTGGAATTAACATGGATTGTTTGAGGATTTGCATCATTTAATTTACACAACATGCCCACAACTTAGATGTTTTTTTTTTTTTATTGTGAAGCAAACAACAAATAGGACAAAAAAACTGAAAAAGTAAATGTGCATAACTATTCACCCCCCTAAAGTCAATACTTTGTAGAGCCATCTTTTTCAGCTATCACAGCTCCAAGTCGCTTTGGATAAGTCTCCATGAGCTTGCCACATCTTACCACTGGGATTTTTGCCCATAACTCCTTGCAAAACTGCTCCAGCTCCTTCAAGTTGGATGGTTTGCGCTTGTGATCAGCAATCTTTAAGTCTGACCACAGATTTTCTATTGGATTGAGGTCTGGGCTTTGACTAGGCCATTCCAACACATTTACATGTTTCCCCTTAAACCACTCAGGTGTTGCTTTAGCAGTGTGTTTGAGGTCATTGTCCTGCTGGAAGGTGAACCTCTGTCCTAGACTCAAAACTCACACAGAGTGGTACAGGTTTTGCTCAAGAATATCCCTGTACTTAGCCCCATCCATCTTTCCCTCAACTCTGACCAGTTTCCCATTCCCGACTGCTGAAAAACATCCCCACAGCATGATGCTGCCACCACCATGTTTCACTGTGGGGATGGTGTTCTTTGGGTGATGTGATGTGTTGGGTTTGCACCAGACATAGTGTTTTCTTTGATGGCCACTCTGCCATAAAGCCCAACTCTATGGAGCGTACGGCTTATTGTCGTCCTATGTACAGATACTCCAGTCTCTGCTGTGGAACTCTGCAGCTCCTCCAGGGTTACCTCAGGTCTCTGTGCTGCCTCTCTGATTAATGCCCTCCTTGCCCGGTCCGTGAGTTTTGGTGTGCGGCCGTCTCTTGGCAGGTTTGCTGTTGTACCCTCCTTTTAATTGTCTTTGTTTTTCAGTTGAGGGGGGCATTTTATTTTGATAAATGACTTCCAATAGGTTGTTCAGTTTCTCGCCCATATTTTAAACCATTTGCCACCTTTCTTGAATGGATGAACACCCAGACGGGGCCATGGTACATTTGGAGACGATTTCCTGTTTATTGGGCCTGATAATTCTGCCATTTGTCTCAAGCTTTTTTTTCGTACAACCCAGCGGCTTGAATGAAAAAAAAACTGTCAGCTCCGAGACGCTGTACTAACCATTGTATATTAGTACAGCAATCTCCCCTGTTGAGCTGTTGTGTTCTGACAGGGGGTTAACCCCCCTCCCCAGCCAGAACACTCCGATCGGCGCTGATTGGGAGTCAGTTGGCTGCTGGTCTTCCGTTTTTTTCTTTTTTTTTGTTCAGTTTTTTTTCTCTACATTCGCCTCGTGTGTACCTGGCTTTAGCTGCAGTGAAAGGGTTTCTGCATGTACAACATAACATTTTTGTTAATCTCAAGTGATACAGTTTTAATGGAAGAAAAAAAATTGTTTGGCTGAGAAGTCTTCTACACCTCATATTTTAAGAAAAGAAGCAGTATTACAGTCATTACTAAGGTTACATTTTTTTAAACTCAGTTTCTCTAGCTGTTTTGGTGCCGTCCGCATCTTGAAACTAGTTTCTCATTTGTGTAAGTGTGATACAGGTTTGTTGCTGGAGGACGTGAGGGTAAAAGATAACACTAAAGCCCCATACACACGGTCGGACAATCCGCGGACCAGGTCCGTCGGACCATGTCCGTCATACTTTGTCCGATGTTGGTTTTGCGTACACACGGTCGGACAAAGTTGTCGGAAAATCCGATCATTCTGAACGTGGTGACGTTTGTTGCCTACGACGGGACTACGTAGAGGCTAGTAGCCAATAGCTTTGGTCTTGTAATGTGATCTGAGCATGCGTGGCACTTTGTCCGGTCGGACAACCGTACACACGATCGGATTTGGTGTGATCGGACCGTGTTGACGGCAAATCTTTCCAGCAGGAGATAAGACTTTGTCCGTCGGACAAACCGACGTACACTGTCCGATGGTGCATACACACGGTCTGATTTTTCAACAACATTGTCCGATCGGACAGAATCCATGAAAAAGTCCGACCGTGTGTATGGGGCTTAATAATATATTTTGTGTAAATCAAGAACAGACCAGTTGGGTAAAGGTAAATGGTTAAACCCTCAATATTTGTAAAGCTGGACTGCAGTCCATGCTTAAGTTGGCAATGGCGGTGGGGGTGCCATGTTATAACCTGGCTGGTGGGGTAATGTTACCCTACAGGTGTGGGTGGACAGTGTTTATGGTGGTACCTGTGGTTGGTACAGTTAATTGGTGCTCAAGTCCCAAAAGACTGAGCAGGTGGTTTGGTTAAAGTTTTAATGGTTGTATTGGTTTGTGTGTTTAATATTAAAAGATATGGTACAACAAAGGTATAAGGTTATGAAATTTGTTTCAAAACCAAATAAAGGGGCCGCAGCCATAATTTTCCATACTTCAGTTTCATGGTTTTCTTTACTATCATGATTGATCAGATGGTTCTGGTGGGGTGGAATCAGGGTGGTTGTTTGTACAGTCCCATGCTGAGGACACAAGGCTGATCAAGTGTCCTCATGGGACTTGTCACCAGTGTTGGTCATCTTACTTTAAAAAAGTAATTAGTTAAGTTACAAATTACTTCTCCCAAAAAGTAATTGTGTTAGTAACTCAGTTACTACATTGGAAAAGTAATTAGTTACACAGCAAAGTAACTGACTTTTTTTTAAAATATTCTATACGTGTAACTAAGGGGCGGGTCTAGTATTACTGTAACCAAGGGGCGCATTTATTATTATTGTTATATATCGTGTAACCAAGGGGCTGCTCTATTATTACTCTACCCAAGGGGCAGATCTGTTATAGCGTGTAAGCAAGGGGCGGGTCTATTATTATTATATCGTGTAAGGGGCGGATGGCTACAGAAGAGGGCGAATGTTAAATTAATGGGCAGAGCCCGATATATAACAATAATAATAAATGCGCCCCTTGGTTACAGTAATACTAGACCCGCCCCTTAGTTACACGATAGAGGCTCCTTGCAGAGTAGCACGAGCATCGGGAGCATGCGACATCGCCTCGTACAATTACATGTTAACTGCGCCTGCGCGGTGTAGAGTTCACTCAGAGCTGTTTAGGTTCGGCAATTTTCAGAAGCTCCGTAGTCCTTCGTACTGCGCAAGCGCTGCGCCTGTGCAGTACAGGGGGGTCCTTATCCGGCGGGGGAACTTTTTCGGCAGGACACCGGAATTACACTAATGCCATCTAGTGGCGGTAGATGTAATTGGGGTAACTCCGCCAAAGTAATGGGAACTGAGTTACCATGAGGGGAAAAGTAATCAGTTAGATTACTCGTTACCCCCTAAAGTAACTGCGTTAAGTAACTCAGTTTATTTTAACTCAGTTACTTACATCACTGCTTGTCACCCCCTAAAACCAACCCCTACTTTCCTTCCTGTATGGTCTTCCATGGTTCACAGCTTTAATTGAGCTAGCACAATAAAAAGGTACATAATCTGCTGGCTTTCTCTGCTTATCTGTTCCGGTCAGGGACATCTCCCCCTCCCCACCTTACATCCTGGTCACTGATAAGAAGGCACAGAAGACAGCTATTGCCAAAAGATAATTACTGGGCAGTGTAACAAAAAAATGCTTAGAAGCAAAATGTGAAAGTAAATCAAGCAAACAATGGGGATGACATTTTTCTCTTATTCGTGCCAATATCTACAGTCTGGTACAACTGTCTGAATCTTCAATCAAGCTGTAATCTCCCCCCCCCCTCCCTTTGTCACGGCTCTAACATTATTGGGGTAATGTCACCCCACAGGTGCGACCGGACACTGGGGGTTATTTACGAAAAGGCAAATCCATTTTGCACTACAAGTGCAAAGTGCACTTGAAATTGCACTGAAAGTGCACTTGGAAGTGCAGTCGCTGTAGATCCGAGGGGGACAGGCAAGGTAAATAAAAAACAGCATTTTAGCTTGCACATGATTGGATGATAAAATCACCAGAGCGTCCCCTCATTTCAGATCTACCCATCAGATTTAAAGCAACTGCACTTCCAAGTGCACTTGCAGTGCAATTTCAAGTGCACTTTGCACTTGTAGTTTGCACTTGTAGTGCAAAGTGGATTTGCCTTTCGTAAAAAAACTGTTTATAGTGGTAACTGCTGGTCAGTGTTGCCAACCCTCCATGACTTTTTACTGACAAAACATAGAACATTTACTGACAAATTTCATTTTTTACTGACAATCTGAAATATGACTGAAACACCTTTAGAGACCAAAATAATTGATATTTAAAGCATATCAACAATATGTAAATATCAACAATTTTTTTTAATTTTTTTTTTTTTGATCCTGACATAAATTGAATCCTCTAATTTTTTTTGTTATCCTGTTATTTATCTTGACTTTATTTTGTGTTGTTACCACTAAAACAAATTTTACTTGAACATAAGTCTGCATTTTCATCTTCTTCTAAGGAATACTTTTCTCCCTTGAAGCAATAAGGTCCTGATATTTCATGTAGCATTTTTTCTACACACTTCCTCTTGGCTCAACACAATAACTTTTTATATTGCCTTTCTTTCCTCTCCCCCTTCTCATGTTGGCTAAAAACAGGTGTAGTCACTAACCACTTGAACCAATTAAATATGCAAATTTTCTGTGACACTAACCTGATAGGCCAATGGAGTTTGCATATGTGTATGAGAGTGTATATATATTTTCTGCCATATCTGTTTCAAACCAGCTACGACTAAGGCTATTGCCGAAACGCGTCAGTTTATTGTTTTATTGTCACTTTGATGTACCAATAAACGACACCTCAAGGATCACAGTGCTGCCGGCTCTTCTTACTACTGTTAAATATCAACAATGCCTGTAATAAGTAATCTGCTTGGCCTTGTAATGAAAAATCAAAACAACGAGACAAAATGTGAGCATGTCTAGGATTATGATGGGCCTGGGGAACCCTGTGATGGAGCTAAATAACCTGTGGCATGCGCAGCAGGCTGTGGCAAATAATGGTCATGACAGGGGGAGATGTAAGCCCTGCACAAAACCACACAAGGAAAAATACATCTACAAAGGCTACCAATTCAAAGAATATATATACATTTATTGGACATAATATATCAATATTGTATCAATGTGGCACAAGGAAACCCCCCTACCCACTCGGGGTGTGTCCACAACATCACACAGGTCACCCTGACCCCCCCTCCCTTCTTTCTCTCCACAGCACACCTAGGAACCCCCCCCCACTCCAGATGCCCTGGGAGTGGCCCAGGGCATCTGGAGTGGAGGGGGGGGGGGGGGGGTTCCTGGGTATGCTTTTGAGTAATTTGCATGGAATTTGTTAATGATAACAAGAAAAGCAGTAAAATAGATCCCCTGCAGCCAGCGGCGATGGACCCCTGCAACAAAATACCCCCCCCCCCCCCAGCAGCAACAACAAATCTCCTAGCAGCCAGCATCAATAGACCCTCCGGCACACCCAGCAACCCTTGCCATTACATAAAGTACATTTAGTGCTGGAGGTGCTGCAACTGCGTTTCCCCACGTTCCTTTTGGGAAAAAAAAGCCCTGGGTAAAACAAAGGTTATCATATTTGTTTTAAATCCCAATAAATGGGCCACAGCCATAATTTTCTACACTTCAGTTTCATAGTTTTCCTTACTATCTTGATTGATCAGACAGTTATGGCGGGGCGGAATCAGGGTGGAGTTGTAGAGTCCCATGCACTTGACCTTTTCCCTATGGTTACCACGCTTTGTTCTAAACTGTGCCTATATGTGGAGGTTACCATATTGGTGGAGGATCGGGGGTCATGGTGGAACTGATGACTAGTGATCTTATGAGTGGTGGGATAGTGACCAAGGAACAGCAGATAAAAGCTGAGACACACAAACTTAATGAAGAGGGAAGATCCTTGCACTACAGCTCCACAGGTATAAATGTCCTTTCCAGCAAGTCTTTGAAATTGAATGAGAACTTTAACTACTTGCCGCCCGCAATGTACTGCGGACAAGCGGCGGTTGAAGGCAAAGCAAAATACCCGTGCCCTACTACTGGGTTTAGGGCGCACTGCCGCACCCCCCCTGACCTGCTTATGTTGTGATTGTACACAGCGGGAGCCTTCCAGCAAGTCCCAACCAATGATTCATGCCAGGACCCATCCATTGATTGGCTGTGTGCAATCACAACCCAGAGCTCTGTATTGGTAAACAATACAGAGCTCTGCAGCGAGGGAGCGACCGGTCAGGTCCTCATCCCTGCGAAGCACAAAATTGGGGCTGAAATCTGGCCTGAAACCCCCTCCTGTGAACCCAGCCTTAACCACTTGCCGACCACCTCCTGTACATTTACGTTGGCAGAATGGCACGCCGTGCACGCGCTTGACGCGAGCTCCGTCACCGTGCCCGGGTGACTCGCAGACTTGATGTCCGCCGGGTGCCCACGATCGTGTCACGGAGCTGAAGAACAGGGATATGCCGATGTAAACACAGCATCTCCCCGTTATGCCTAGTGACAGGACACTGATCATCTACTCCCTGTCATCAGGAGCAGCGATCAGTGTCATGTCACTGCTAGCCCATCCCCCAGCCAGTTAGAATCACTCCCTAGGACACACTTAACCCCTCCCCTCCCCCCTAGTTGTTAACCCCTTCACTGCCAGTGACATTTTTTACAGTAATCAATGCAATTTTATAGCATTGATCGCTGTATTAATGCCAATGGCCCCAAAAATGTGTCAAAATTGTCCGATGTGTCCGCCATAATGTTGCAGTCACGATAAAAATCGCTAATCGCCGCCATTACTAGTAAAAAAAAAAATTATTAATAAAAATGCCATAAAACTATCCCCTATTTTGTAGACGCTACAACTTTTGCGCAAACCAATCAATAAACGCTTATTGCAATTTTTTTTTTTTTTACCAAAAATATGTCGAAGAATACGTATTGGCCTAAACTGAGGAATAACATTTATTTTTATATTTTTTTGGGGGATATTTATTATAGCAAAATGTAAAAAATAATGTTTTTTTTTTTTAAATTGACGATCTTTTTTTGTTTATAGCGCAAAAAAAAAAAAAAACGCAGAGGTGATCATATACCACCAAAAGAAAGCTCTATTTGTGGGAAAAAAATTACGTCAATTTTGTTTGGGAGCCATGCCGCACAACTGCGCAATTGTCAGTTAAAGTGACGCAGTGCCGAATCGCAAAAAGTGCTCTTGTCTTTGGTCAGCCAAATAGGGTACGGGGCTTAGAGGAAGTAAAGTCAAAACAAAGGAAAACAAAAAATGACACCCTGCAAGGCAAAGGCATAATGAGCTAGTATGCATAGCATACTAGCTCATTATGAATTGCTTACCTGAGATAGAAGCCCCCGTAGCAGTCGGCCGCCTCCTCCATCGCTGCCATGATACCCGGACCTCCGGCGATGTGACTGTCCGGAGCCGCGATGACGTCACTTTGGCGCATGCGCGCAGGAGCCATCATTGACAGCATCTTCGGCTTCACTTGTGGCACCTGTGCCGTTGTCTACGGCGCTCATGCGCCGTAGACATCGGTGCCCGGTTTTTGGAAAATATCTCCTTAACCGTGTAGGTATGTATGTATGTGAATGTACTTTATGTAATGGCAAGGGGTGCTGGGTGCTGGGAGATCTATTATTGCTGGAGGGGTCTATTTTTGCATGTTGGTCTATTGTTGATGTGGAAATCTGTTGTCGCTGAAAGGGATCTACTGTTGAAAGAGGGGATTGGTTTAGGCTGCATGGAGATCTGTTGTTGCTGCTGTATTTTGTTGCAGGGGTCCATTGCTGCTGGCTGCAGAGGATCTATTTTACTGCTTTTCTTGTTATCATTAACAAATTCCATGCAAATTACCCAGTAACACACCCAGGACCCCCCCCCCCCTCCACTCCAGATGCCCTGGGCCACTCCCAGGCCATTTGGAATGGGGGGGGGGGGGTTTCCTAGGTGTGCTGTGGAGAGAAAGAGGGAGGAGGTCAGGGTGACCTGTGTGATGTTGTGGAGACACCCCGAGTGGGTGGGGGGTTTCCTTGTGCCACATTGATACAATATTGCTATATTATGTCCATTAACCGCTTCCCGACCGCCTCCTGCACATATTTGTCAGCAGAATGGCACGGCCAGGCAAAACCACGTACAGGTAAGTCCACGTAATTGCCTGGCCGTGGGTTGCGCGCTCCGTGACCACGGCCGCGGGACCAGTGGACCCGATCGCCGCTGGTGTCCCGCGATCGGGTCACAGAGCTGAAGAACCGGGAGAGGTCTGTGTAAACAAACCTCTCCCCGCGCTTCCTACTCTACCTGTCATTGATCGGCTGTTCCCTGTCATCGGGAAAGCCGATCAATGACGTCTGCCCCGCCCCCTAATGTAAAAAAATACACACACGTCACAGCCCATAACCCCTCCCCCTAGTGGTTAACTCTTTCACTACCAGTGTCATTTATACAGGAATCAATGCACTTAAATAGCATTGATTGCTGTATAAATGACAATGGTCCCAAAAATGTGTCAAAAATATCTGATGTGTCTGCCATAATGTCGCAGTCACAATAAAAATCGCTGATCGCCGCCATTACTAGTAAAGAAAAAAAATATTAATAAAAATGCTATAAAACTATCCCCTATTTTGTAAACGCTATAACTTTTGCGCAAACCAATCAATAATCGCTAATTGTGATTTTTTTTTACCAAAAATATGTAGAAGAATACGTATCGGCCTAAACTGAGGAAAAAATATGTTTTTTTATATATTTTTTGGGGATATTTATTATAGCAAAAAGCAAAAAAATATTGCATTTTTTTAAAAATTGTCGCTATATTTTTGTTTATAGCGCAAAAAAATAAAAACCGCAGGGGCGATCAAATACCACCAAAAGAAAGCTCTAAAAAAGGACGCCAATTTTGTTTTGGAGCCACGTCGCACGACTGCGCAATTGTCAGTTAAAGCGACGCAGTGCCGAATCGCAAAAAGGGTCCTTTGGCTGCCAATTGGTCCGGGGCTGAAGTGGTTAAATGTATAAATATTATTTGAATTGGTAGCCTTTGTAGGTGTATTTTTCCTTGTGTGGTTTTACAGGGCTTACATCTCCCCCTGTCATGACCATTATTTGCCACAGCCTGCTATGCATGCCACAGGTTATTTGGCTCCATCACAGGGTTCCCCAGGCCCATCATAATCCTAGACATGCTCACATTTTGTCTTGTTGTTTTGATTTTTCATTACAAGGCCAGGCAGATTATTTATTACAGGCATTGTTGATATTTACATATTGTTTATATGCTTTAAATATCAATCATTTTAGTCTCTAAGGCTGGCTTCACACTGGGGCGGTGCGGGGCGGCGACGGTAAAGCAGCGCTATATTTAGCGCTGCTTTACCATCGTTTTACCCGCGGTATGCGGCCGCTAGCGGGGTGGTTTTAACCCCCGCTAGCGGCCGCAAAAGGGTTAAAAACCTCCGCAAAGCGCCGCTGCAGCGGCGGTTTGCGGGCGGTATCCCCGCGGTTTCCCATTGATTTCAATGGGAAGGAGCGGTATAGGAGCGGTGAATACACCGCTCCTTCACCGCTCCAAAGATGCTGCTAGCAGGACTTTTGTTGCGGTCCTGCTAGCGCACCGCTCCAGTGTGAAAGCCCGCCGGCTTTCACACTGGAGTGAATGGGGCCGGTTTTTTCAGGCGGTACACAGGCGCTATTTTTAGCGCCGTACCGCCTGAAAACCGCCCCAGTGTGAAAGGGGCCTAAAGGAGTTTCAATCATATTTCAGATTGTCAGTAAAAAATTTAATTTGTCAGTAATTGTTCTATGTTTTGTCAGTAAAAAGTCATGGAGGGTTGGCAACACTGACCAGCAGTTACCACTATAAACAGTGTCCGGTCGCAACTGTGGGGCGACATTACCCCAATAAAGTTAGAGCCATGACAAAGGGAGGGAAGGGAGATTACTTGATTGATTGAAGATTCAGACAGTTGTACCAGACTGTAGATATTGGTACCAATAAAAGAAAACATTTCATCCCCATTGGTTGCTTGATTTACTTTCACATTTTGCTTCTAAGCATTTTTATTGTTAAACTGCCCAGTTATTATCTTTTGGCAATAGCTGTCTTCTGTGCCTTTTTATCAGTGACCAGGATGTAAGGTGGGGAGGGGGAGATGTCCCTGACCGGAACAGATAAGCAGAGAAAGCCAGCAGATTATGTACCTTTTATTGTGCTAGCTCAATTAAAGCTGTGAACTATGGAAGACCATACAGGAAGGAAAGTAGGGGTTGGTTTTAGGGGGTGACAAGTCCTGTGAAGACACTCGATCAGCCCTGTGTCCTCAGCATGGGACTGTACAAACAACCACCCTGATTCCACCCCACCAGAACCATCTGATCAATTATGATAGTAAAGAAAACCATGAAACTGAAGGATGGAAAATTATGGCTGCGGCCCCTTTATTTTGTTTTGAAACAAATTTCATAACCTTTAACCTTTGTAGCATACCTTTAATATTAAACACACAAACCAATACAACCATTAAAACTTTAACCAAACCACTTGCTCAGTCTTTTGGGACTTGAGCACCAAGTAACTGTACCAACCATTAGGTACCACCATAAACACTGTCCACCCCCACCTGTAGGGTAACATTATTAAAGATAAGAGGAGGTAGTGTTTTGTATCTTTTGATTGGCATGTTATTTTTATTTTTTTAGAGTTGGTTAAAGTGGACCTACAGTGCATCTGAAAATTATTCACAGCGCTTCACTTTTTCTACATTTTGTTATGTTACAGCCTTATTCCAAAATTAATTAACTTCATTATGTTAATCAAAATCTGAAAATGGCTGTGCACTGACGCTCCCCGTCCAACCTGATGGAGCTTGAGAGGTCCTGCAAAGAAGAATGGGAGAAACTGCCCAAACATAGGTGTGCCAAGCTTGTAGCATCATATCCAAAAAGACTTGAGGCTGTAATTGTTTTTTTAATAAATTTGCTAAGATTTCAAACAAACTTCTTTCACTTTGTAATTATGGGATATTGCTTGTAGGAATTTGAGGAACATAATGAATTTAATCAATTTTGGAATAAGACTGTAACATAACAAAATGTAGAAAAAGATAAGCGCTGTGAATACTTTCTGGATGCACTGTAGGTCCACTTTAACTAACTCTAACTCTAAAAAAATACCAAATAAAAATAACATGCCAATCAAAAGATACAAAACACTACCTCCTCTTATCTTTAATAATATATAGAGAGTGTTCACAGTGGACAAGAATTACATGCTGCAACAAACCCTACCTTTGTTTCATCTCCTTCAAATACCAATGTGAAGAAGGTGGAATTATTTTACTGATTGACATGTTAGGGCACAAAAAGGATAATAAAACTGCAATGGCATCATTGTCCTTTTTTTGTGTTTTGTTAACTAAAATTATATGATTATTGGCAATGGCTTGATTACTTTTTCTAATATTTGTACTTTAACGCTAGTTCTGTTGCCCTTAGTGTTGATCATTTCCTGTGATGCACCCCCAAAACAATCTACATTTGTCAGGTTTAATTTGATTTGGCAGACTTTCCCTCTCTTACCATGGGATGTGATGAATGGTAATTACACTCTCCAGCATTTAAAGGGTAAATAACTAGGGTTGAGCGAACCCGAACTGTAAAGTTCGGGTCCGTACCGGACTTTTGGGTGTCCGGGACCCGGACCCGAACTATTGGCTATAAGTTCAGGTTCGGGTCCGGTGTTCGGTGATGTATTGGCACCTTTTTAATAGCTGCAGGGCAGCCAATTGACGCTAGTTTCACTAGTGTGCCCTTAGAAGCCATCACAGCCATGCCTACTAATGGCATGGCTGTGATTGGGCAGTGCAGCATGTGACCCAGCCTCTATATATAGTCCAGACACACAGCACACAGCGTCATTCTGCTATAGACAGGTTCCTGTGCTGCTGAGAAAGAGGATTTTAGGAGTTAGTGTGATAAAGTCAGTCAGTCAGTCCACATTCCTTTAATTTTCTTCTAATTAGTTAGATCAGTGAGTGATCTAGATAGCTAGAGTAGAGTAGGGAGTTTCTTTATTAAGCAAAAGAAAGAGGCAGAGAGAATTATTGAAGAGATTCCTAATTCAATTGTACCCTGGCTGGGGTGCAGTGCACAGTCTTTTAACAGTGCCATGAGGCCAGTGCCAGACAAAATATAAAAGTTTTACCTGCAAGCTCAGTGCACCATTAGGACCAACACTGCATATAGTAAGAGATACACCATAGTCTGTGTGTATTCTGCTATTGGAAAAACATTGCAAAAAAATTTAATTTTGCTGTGTTTTTTCTTCCCAATAGCATTTTCGGGGTTTTCATTAACGCTTTAGACACTATCCGTGTATTCTGATATTGGAAAAACTATGCAAAAAAAATTTAATTTTGCGGTATTTTTTTTCTTCCCAATAGCATTTTCTGCGTTTTCATAAACGCTTTAGACACTGTCCGTGTATTCTGATATTGGAAAAACATTGCAAAAAAATTTAATTTTGCAGTGTTTTTTTTCTTCCCAATAGCATTTTCTGCGTTTTCATAAACGCTTTAGACACTATCCGTGTATTCTGATATTGGAAAAACATTGCAAAAAATTTTTATTTTGCAGTGTTTTTTTCTTCCCAATAGCATTTTCTGCGTTTTCATAAACGCTTTAGACACTATCCGTGTATTCTGATATTGGAAAAACATTGCAAAAAATTTAATTTTGCAGTGTTTTTTTTCTTCCCAATAGCATTTTCTGCGTTTTCATAAACGCTTTAGACACTATCCGTGTATTCTGATATTGGAAAAACATTGCAAAAAAATTTAATTTTGCAGTGTTTTTTTTTCTTCCCAATAGCATTTTCTGCGTTTTCATAAACGCTTTAGACACTATCCGTGTATTCTGATATTGGAAAAACATTGCAAAAAAATTTAATTTTGCAGTGTTTTTTTCTTCCCAATAGCATTTTCTGCGTTTTCATAAACGCTTTAGACACTATCCGTGTATTCTGATATTGGAAAAACATTGCAAAAAAATTAAATTTTGCAGTGTTTTTTTTCTTCCCAATAGCATTTTCTGCGTTTTCATAAACGCTTTAGACACTATCTGTTTATTCTGATATTGGAAAAAAATTGCAAAAAAACGGAAAATTGTATACTCACCTTTCCGTAATTTTCCTTTCCTGACGCACCCCATGGCAGCACACACATTGGGTTGTGACTCCGCCTCCACAACCTGATAGGACTGGTTAGCTATAAGATTCGAAGAGGAGTCCACCGTTGCATTCTCAGTAACTATCACCTTAGAGGGGTGGGTTCTGTGTGCTGCCATGGGGTGCGTCAGGAAAGGAAAATTACGGAAAGGTGAGTATACAATTTTCCGTTTTCCTGACGCACCATGGCAGCACACACATTGGGAAATAACTCGCTACATGGGTGGTTGCTTGCAAGAAAAATTTATTAGCTTAAGTACAAGGTATGGATGAATTTGTTTGGATGATTGATTTTCCAAACTCGGCTGTGGTTAACTGAGCCGGGTCTATACGGTAGTGAGCCATGAAGGTGGTCTTTGAGGTCCAGGTTGCTGCCCTGCAAATGGTCTCTGGTGACACCTTACAATATGCTGCCCAGGAGGTTGCTACTGCTCTTGTCGAGTGGGCCCTTAACCGTTCTGGTATTGGAAGATGCTGAACGGAGTAGGCTTTTTTTATAACCTTCACCAGCCAAGATGCTATTGTTCTCGAGGATGCTGCCTGGCCTTTCTTTGTGCCGTGTGGTATGACCAAGAGGCGTTCCGTTTTTCTAAATGTGTGAGTAATCTCCAGGTAGGAGGAGATGGCTGACTTGACGTCTAGGGGATGGGGATTCCCTTCGCCGTTAAGGAGTACTGGGAGGTTGATTTCTGACCTGAAATGGAATGTCGTTGCCACCTTGGGCACAAATTGCTCCGATGGTCTGAGGATGACTCTGTCTGGGTAAAATACCAGGTGTGGTTCCTTGATTAGCAGGGCCTGTAGTTCCGAGACCCTCCTGGCCGACGTTATCGCCAGTAGAAAAGCTACTTTTAGAGTTAAGTCCCACAGGGACATTGAATCCAGAGGAAAGAATGGTTCTTTTGAGAGTGCTTCTAGTACAATTGGTAGATCCCAAGTCGGGAAGATTGGTTTTCTGGGAGGCTTGATCTTCAGACATGCTTTTTGGAATTGAATTACTAGCGGATTTGCGGCCCATTTCACCCCTGTCATAGCGGACAGAGCAGAGACCTGGACTTTTAAGGTGCTAGAGCTTAGCCCCTTTTCCAGTCCCTGTTGCAGGAATTCTAGGACTTGAGAGATAGAGGGGGATATTGGATCCAAGGATTGCTGGAGAGAAAAAGTGGAAAATCTTTCCTAGATCTTACTGTATACGTTGTTGGTTGATTTTTTTCTGGCTTGCTGTAATGTGGATATTACTCTAAGCGAGCACCCTTGATCCAACAACCTCTCCCTCTCAACCTCCAAGCCACTAGATGAAGGCGTTCTGGGGATGGATGCAGGAATTGTCCCTGCGAGAGTAGGTCCGGGTATAGTGGAAGTGGAAGAGGCTCTTCGGTGTTGAGTTGCAGGATGGTCGCAAACCAAGGCCTCCTCGGCCAGAATGGCAGTACCGCCACTACCGTGGACGTCGAGTTCCTCAATCTGGCCAGGAATCTGGCTATTAGAGGGACTGGAGGGAATATGTACCCTAGCTGGAATTCCCAAGGATGGTGCAGACAATCGATCCCAGTTGCTGTTGGGTATGCTGTTCTGGCTAGGAAGCGGGGACATTTGCTGTTCTCCGGTGTTGCTGCTAAGTCTATGTCTGGCGTTCCCCATCTGCGTGTAAGCAGAGCAAATGCCTGATTGCTGAGGGACCATTCGTTGTTTGACACAAACACACGACTTAGGTCGTCCGCGAGCTGGTTTTGTGCCGCTGGGACGTATACTGCCCTCAGATCCATTAGATGGACTTGTGCCCATTCGAGTATGGGTCGCAGTTCCTGCATGAGAGTGTTGCTTCGGGTACCTCCCTGCCTCTGTACGTAGTTTACTGCTACCGTATTGTCCATTCGTAGAAGGACGCTTTTCCCTGTGAGGAGGTGTGAGAAGGTTCGAAGGGCTTGCCAGGCGGCCCTGAGCTCTAGGACATTCGAGACTATGCCCTGCGGTCGAAAGGGCCAATGGCCTTGCACTCCCTGGTGTTGGTAATGTGCACCCCACCCATGGAAGCTGGCATCCGTCGTTACTACTTCTGGTAGCGGGGGAACAATAGGACGATGGCGTGTCAGGTTGGTGATTTTGGTCCACCACTGTGCCGAATTCTTCACTACCTGCGTGATCACTATTCGTTGATTCATCGAATGTCCATTCCATTGCTTCAGGAACGAGTTCTGGAAAGTCCTCGAGTTCCACTGGGACCATTGGATCATTAGGAAGGTGGAGGACATCGACCCCAAAATGCTTAGGCATGATCTTGCCGATAGGTGGTCCGCTGCCAGGAGTCTTTCTATTTTGCCGATAAGTGGGTGTAGTTTCTCTTGGGGAAGACCCACCGTGTTGGAACTGGTGTCTAATTCTGCTCCTAAGAAGACCATCTTCTGTGTTGGTACCAAGCTGCTCTTTTTCCAGTTTATCAGCCAACCGAACTGTTGGAGTGTAGAGATTAACACGGCTCGATGTTGTAAGAGCGTTTCCCGACTGTCCGCCAGGAGGATAATGTCGTCTAAATAGTGTAGGGCTCTTAGTCCCTTCTCCCTCAGGTGTGCTATAACTGGAAGTAATACCTTTGTGAAGGTCCTGGGTGCCGTTGAAATCCCAAATGGGAGACTTTGAAACTGGAAATGTTGCTGGCCGATAGCGAAGCGCAGGTATTTTTGAAAGGTTTTGTGGACTGGTATGTGCAAATAAGCGTCGGACAAATCGACTGAGAGCATCCAGTCTCCTACCCCCGTTGCTAGTAGTATGGACTGAAGACTCTCCATCTTGAATGATTCGACTTGTATTGATCGATTGAGTCGTTTTAGGTCTAGCACTGGTCTCAAGTCGCCCGTTTTCTTTGTGACCAAAAAGAGGGGGGAGTAGAAACCTGCACCCCTCTGTTCCTTTGGAACTTCTGTGATTGCCTGCTTCTGTAGAAGCTCTATGATGTATTTGACTAAAAGCTTGCGTTTCGGGATTGAAGATGGAAGTCTGGTGACCCTGTAGTAATTCTGAGGAGGAGTGTGTTTGAACCTCCACCTGTGGCCTTCTCGAATGGTGGTGATCGTCCAATGGTCTTGAATATGATCTGTCCATATTTGAGCGAATAGCCTCAGCCTCGCTCCTACTATTGCGGGCTGGGCGGTCGTGGCATCAAAAGGACTTTGGTTGGTCCCCTGGGTTCGTACCTTTGGCCTTCTGTAATCTGACAAAGGATGGCTGTGTACCCCGCCAGTTTCGCTTAAACTCCTTGCCTGGTCTGTATGATCTTGCGTCCCTGTACCTTTCAGGCAGATGGCGTCTGAAGGGGGGGTTTTTTTGTTTGGGCCTCCTATCCGACGGGATAAGGCCCGATTTTCCTCCCGTGACCTTAGAAATTGCCGAGTCCAGCTTGGACCCGAAAAGGTTGATACCATCGTAGGGGATCCTACACCAGCTGGATTTTGAGGTTGTGTCTGCCACCCAGGGCTTTAACCATAGTGCCCTTCTAGCGGTCACTGAGGCCAACATTGCTCTCGCTGAGGACCTAATTACATCCACCGCTGCTTCTGCTACAAAATCCCCTGCCAGGTTAAGCTCTTGTAAGGAGGATATGATCTTTTCTTGATCTGCCGCCTCCAGTAGCAGTTTCTCTGTGTTGGTGGCCCAACATGAGATGGCTCTACCTACTGCTGCCAAAGTAATCGCTGGCCTGCAGGCTCCCCCTGCTGCTGAATAGGTCTTTTTAAGGTCAAGATCTATCTTGCGGTCCATTACGTCCTTAAATGTTACTGCGTCCTCTATTGGCAGGGTTACGTGGCGTGCTAATCGCATAAGTGAGGAATCCACTATCGGGGCCGAAATGAGGGGACTAACCATAGTTTCTTTCAGCGGGTAGAGCTTGCTTAGCCTGTTGTTTAGCCCTGATTTCTTGTCTGGTTTCTGCCACTCATCCTTTATGAGTTCATCGAGTTCCTCAATGAATGGGAATGTTTCCGGGTCCTTCTTGAGGTTTGGAAAGTATTTTCTTCGTTTAGGAGGGGATTCCCCCTGCTCCTCCCATCCAATCGCGTCTTTTACCGATTTTGCGAACGGTTCTATCAACGCGAAGTCAAAGGCCGTGGGTGGTAACCCTTCGTCTTCCTCTGGGGAATCTTCCTGTTCTTGCTGGGAATAGGAGGTAGAGGCTGAATTAGCAGGCCCAACCGGCTCGTAGGCTGCTACTTGCATGATTGATTCCTTCACCGATTCCCTTATTATATTCGATGCCTCTCTTGCATCGGACTCCTTGTCACGGGTTGCTTCCTCCAAACAGGCTTGGCATGCTAATTTGCCTGGTAGGGCTTGCGCTCCGCAAACCCAACAGGTGTTAGGCGCGGGACGTGTATGTCCTCCGTCGCGCTGTGGGTGAGCAGAAGATGAGCTTCTGTGGTGAGAGGATCTTGACCGACTCCTATGGGAGTGTGAATGCCTTGAGGGGGCGCGCTCTTTCCTTTTAGAATGCGATGACCCCGATGATCTGCCGGAACTGCCAGAGAAAAAATGGCGTTAGTGGCAATGCTCTCTTTTTCTCCTCTTCTTACTTACCTAGTCATGTTGCCCCCTTACCTTGTAGTTCGCGGCTGGTCTGCTGGAGCAGTGGCCTCCATAGGAAAAGTAAGGTATACCTGAGAGGGTGAAAGGTGTATGTGTGTTGTTTTTTTTTTTTTTTTAAATAAAAAATGCATTGCAGAGTAAGCAGCAGGTGCTGGTGTTAAGAGATAGAAAAATAAGGTACTGCTTACCAGAGACTGAGGGTAATGCTGTAGAAGCTCTATGATGTATGGCCAACGGGACAGCGTTCTTTGGGGAGAAAAACCTATGTTGTTTGCAGCATGTCATTGTAAAAGGCTCAGATTGCCTTTTTAAATTTGCCGCCGTCGCGGGAGTGATGACGTCACTGCCGCGCATGCGCCGTAGCGGTCCGCGACGCTCGGCGCCATTTTGGAAGCTGGCAGATAGGGGGATAGCACTCGTGTCACTTCCTGAGCGCCGAGGGAGTACTGTGCGGCCGCCATGATGGAGGAGGCAACCCGGCCGAGGCACTACAAGGCCCAGCGCGGCCGAAAAAGGGGGGGATTTAAGACACAGGACGCGGGGGTAACATAGCAGGTATGTGTACACAATAGAGGAGGTAAGAGTAAAGGAAAAAAACGGGATGACCACTGCATACCATGTAAAACCTGTTTAAGGTTTGTCAGGCATCTTCCATGTTCTTTTTTAGCCCCTGAGACCACCAGAGTGGGGCTTCCCTTCGTTTTAGCTCATTTAGAGACTGTACAGATAGGGCTTCCAGCTAGGAGAGGCTGAACCTAGTGGGGCGAAGCGGTAAGGGGGGTCCCATATTCTAACCGATCCTTCCTGATCAAAAACGATCGACTATCAGGTGAGGAAAAAAAGGAGAATGCAACGGTGGACTCCTCTTCGAATCTTATAGCTAACCAGTCCTATCAGGTTGTGGAGGCGGAGTCACAACCCAATGTGTGTGCTGCCATGGTGCGTCAGGAAAATGTAATTTTGCAGTGTTTTTTTTCTTCCCAATAGCATTTTCTGCATTTTCATAAACGCTTTAGACACTATCCGTGTATTCTGATATTGGAAAAACATTGCAAAAAAATTTAATTTTGCAGTGTTTTTTTTCTTCCCAATAGCATTTTCGGGGTTTTCATAAACGCTTTAGACACTATCCGTTTATTCTGATATTGGAAAAACATTGCAAAAAAATTTAATTTTGCAGTGTTTTTTTTCCCAATAGCATTTTGTGTGTGTTTATACATACACGCTGTAGATACTATCCGTGTATTCTGATATTGGAAAAACATTGCAAAAAAACGGAAAATTGTTTCATACTTACCGTAATTTTCCTTTCCTGGTGCCTATCCATGGCAGTATACCTGTGATAACTCCGCCCCGGAGTCCTCCCCTCAGGATAGTTAATAGCTTATAAAAATTACACCTGTGTCCCTCCTTAGCATTCTCCAATTATATTGAATACCAAAAGAAGGGAGGGCATGTATACTGCCATGGATAGGCACCAGGAAAGGAAAATTACGGTAAGTATGAAACAATTTTCCGTTTTCCTGGTGCCTCCATGGCAGTATACCTGTGATACTATAAATAGCTGATACAAGGGTGGGTAATGCTTTAAAGAAACTTTATTTCAAGGGACCGCGAGAGCTGCCTCAATCGTCTTTCTACCGAACTCCACTGAGGTGAGTGCTCCTGGGTCGATTCTGTAATGACGTATGAACGTATTTGGTGACGTCCATGTAGCTGCCCTGCAGATAGTTTCCAAAGATACGCTTGCTCTTGCCGCCCAGGATGAAGAAACTGCCCATGTAGAGTGGGCTTTCACCACTGGCGGGACCAGCCTTCTCGCCCTATTCACCTTTTGGATTAACTTCTGGATCCATGAAGCGATAGTTCTAGCTGAGGCTTCTTTCCCTTTGTTTCTACCCCAAGGTATGATAAACAGCCTATCAGTTGTTCCGAAGGGGCTTGTGATTTGTAAATAACGTGTCAAAACCCTAGAAATGTCCAGTTCCTGCAACGCCCCTGAGTGAGGATCCGAAAAGGTAGGCAGCGCCCAGGTTTCAGAGAGGGCGAGATGTGATGCTACCTTTGGGACAAATCCTTGTATTGTCCGCAACTCCACTCTGTCTGGAAAGAAGACTACATGTTCTTCTCCTGCCCCTAGGGCCTGTAATTCCGAGGCTCTTCTTCCCAAAGTTATCGCCACCAGGAAGACTGCTTTGAGGGTCAAATTCCAAAGTGAGGTGGATTCTAGAGGTATAAACGGCTGTGCCCTTAGGCTCTCAAGGACTAGTGGAAGATCCCAGGCTGGATCGTCTTCTGCCTACTTTTTCTGGGTACTCGCCGAAATTGCTGCTACTTGGACTTTCAGCGAACTTAGGCTAAGGCCCAGGTCCAGGCCTGACTGTAGGAATTCTAGAACTACAGTGGTAGATGGTATTGTTGGATCAGACCGCCTGTGCTCCGCAAATTGTTTGAACTTGTTCCAGACTTTAGAATATACGTAGTTTGTAGAGGGCTTCCTGGCCTTTAAGAGGGTCGCGATCAGCCCTGCCGAGCAGCCTAGGGATTGGAACTTTCCCCGCTCAGAATCCAGACATGTAAATTCAGCTTGTGCGGAGCCGGGTGAACGAATCTCCCTTGCGAGAGCAGCTGTGGAAAAACTGGGATTTTGCGTGGTGGGCACAAGCTGAGGTTCACTGCCCACGGGAACCATGGCCTCCTGGGCCAATAGGGGAGAATCGCCAGTACCTTGACTTGTTCCCTCATCAGCCGGAGCAGGAACCTTGAGATTAGAGGTCCTGGAGGGAAGGCATATGCCGTCTTGTAGCACCAGGGGCTCGAGAGAGCATCCACCGCTTCCGCCATGGGATGAGGTAGATGAGATATGAACCTCTGTAGTTTTGTGTTGATCGGAGAGGCAAATAAGTCTACCTCCGGTGGATCCTGCTGTTCCATGACCCACTGAAACACTGTCGGGTGTAGAGACCATTCGTTGTTGTTCGGGAAGTGACGGGATAGATGGTCCGCTTGCTGATTCAGATGGCCCGGGATATAGACCGCCTTCAAGTCTATCAGATTTTTTTCTGCCCATAGCATAATGGGTTCCACTTCCCTCAATAATGGCAGGCTGAGGGTTCCCCCTTGCCGCTGTATGTAAGATACTGCTGCATTGTTGTCCAGCCGGACCAGCACCTGTTTCTGGCGCAGGTGTTCCTCTAGATTCAGGAGTGCCAAATAGACTGCCCGGAGTTCCAGGATATTGGATACCACTCCTTTCGTGGGGACTTCCCATTTCCCTTGTATCTCCTGGTGGCCACAGTGTGCTCCCCACCCCTTTGCACTTGCGTCTGTGGTAAGAATGGTCCAAGAGGGGCCCTGCAGGAGACGAGGCCTCGAAATGCACTCCTCTTTCGACCACCAGAGTAGACCTCCCCTCATGGAGGCTAAGATCGATATCTTCTGCCATAGGGACCTCCTCTTCCACTGTGTCAAGAAGCCCCATTGAAAGGTACTCAAGTGCCAATGAGCCCAGGGTACCATCGGTATACATGCTGCCATCGTTCCAATCAGGCTCAAGCATTTCTCTACTTGTAAAATTGGGAGAGTCATCACGTGTCGCATTTTCTGAGATATTGCTGCCACCTTCTGGGGGGGGAGACGCACTGTTCCTCTTCTGGTGTCGAAGAGGGCCCCTAGATAAATCATCGCCTGGGTTGGGGTCAAAACGCTTTTCTTGGTATTTATCAGCCAGCCAAATTCTGTGAGGGTGGTCAGAAGGATCTGCCTGTGCTTTGTCAACAGGTCAACAGCTGCCAAGAGAAGGATGTCGTCTGGCACATGAAAGTAGGCGTCCCGTAAATCCACCGGGACCATCCAGTACCCTGGTAGAGTAGTGTGGATGATCGTATGCAGAGATTCCATCTTGAAGGAATCGAGTAGTATCCACCGGTTTAGTCTCTTGAGGTCCACCACCGGTCTCCACTCTCCCCCCCTTTTGGGGGTAAAAAAGAGAGGAGAGTAGAAACCTGTGAACCTTTCCGAGGGAGGCACCAGAATCACTGCCTTTTGCGCCAGTAGTAGCCTGAGGTACTCCAGCAGGGCTTTCGCTTTTTGAGGGGAAGACGGGATCTTGGTCGCACTGAAAGAGTCTCTCGGCGGTCGATCCTGGAAGGTCCAGAAATGACCGAACTTGACCGTGGAGACCACCCACGGGTCTCCGCATTTGTGACTCCATACCTCTGCGAACTCCCTCAGTCTGGCCCCTACTGGCGGGGATGGGCTGCTGTCAAAGGGTTCCGCCCCCTCTTGGGCGTTGGGAAAGCTTCTTTGTTCACTAGCCTTCAAAAAGGTCGCCTGCGTGCTCCTCCAATTCCTTTTGGGGTCTCTGTTTTGACGGGAATTGTTGTAGTTCCTGTTCCTGGGCCACTGACCCTTGGAGGACACCACCCTAGAGCGTCTTTCCCTCCTGTCCTGGGGAGTAACCCTGACTTTCCCCCGGTCATTCTTGATATCGCCTTTTACAGTTTCTCTCCAAAGAGGGCCTTCCCATCGAATGGGATTTTGCACCAGTTTTGCTTGGATGCCCCGTCTGCCGCCCACGGCTTTAGCCATACCATGACCGTGTGCAGCATAGCCCTGGCTGAGTATCTTAGGGAGTCGATAGCGGCTTCCCCCATAAAATCCGCCGACAGTTTCAGCTCTTCTAAGGCCTTTATGATATCTTCCTTCGGAACCTCCTCCCGAATGGCCACCTCGATATTCTCCGTCCACACCTTGACTGCGCTAGAGACTGAGGCTAAGGCAATGGTCGGCCTGCAGACCCCCCCGTCCAGCTGGTAGGCCTTTCTTAGGTCTGCGTCTATCCACTTGTCCAGCGGATCTTTGAAGGACGTAGAGTCTTCCATGGGTAAGGTGACACTCTTAGTTAGGCGGACTATTGCGGCATCCACTATAGGAGGGGTATCCAGTAGGGCCGCATCTGTCTCTGCCAGGGGATAGAGCTTCTGGCGTTTATTTAAGGAGAAATGCTTATCCGTTCGCTTCCACTCCCCTTCTATCAGGTCTTTCAATTTATCCAGAAAGGGGAAAAAGTTTTGCTTCTTTTTCAGAAAGGGGAAGAAAGACTTTGTCTTCTTAGGGGGTTCTTCTACTTCCTCCCACCCAATAGCCTGCTTAATCGCAGCCACAAATGGCTGCAGTAGGCTGAAGTTGAAGCCAGAGGGGTCCGTCTCATCCAAGGAATCCTCTGAATCGACTCCATCACCTGCGGGGGGAGTCGGCCCAGGTACCGGATCAATCCGGTCTGTAGCAGAGGGGCCTGGAATGGCTAGATCTGCTGGCAGCAGTTGGTCACTGGGAGGGTCCTGCCTGGGCGGGTTCATTTGCATCAGTTCTACCAGGGAATCTTTGACCACCCTTTTGATCAGGTCAGTGACCTGTTCTGTTTCCGCCCTCTCCTGGTATGCATACCCCTGAAGACAGTCCCTGCAGATTAGTTTATCCGGCAATGCGGTCGCCCTGCATGCTCTGTATTCCCCTCTTCTGGGTGGACTGGAGGACCTATGCCTCTTGGAGGAGGATTTTCCTTTTTTGAAATGGCGGGAGCCAGCTGAGCGGCTGTGGCCTGAGCTGGGGTGGGAGCGTCCACTCTGATGGGCCGACGTCTGATTAGACGTGTTCTGGTGTATAGGGCTGAAATGACAGTAACAGCCCAAGGCACTCTTTTAGCATGAACTTTGTTAACTTATTTATATATTTATATATATATATATATATATATATATATATATATATATATATATATATATATAAATATCCATGTACGGAAATCGCATACATATGCATCTATATATATATATATATATATATATATATATATATATATATATATATATGCATACCTACCCATACATGGCTGTACGTGCCCTTACCTAAGGAAGCGAGGGTCTTGGTCAAATGGTGGCTGGCTCATTTTGTGGAGGCAAGCAAGGGCATAAGGTAGTTGAAATACAGGCTAGAAACAGATAGAAAACGATCGATGAGGAAAAAAAAGGACAACCTACTGCACCATCCAGTCCAAAAATCAAAGCCTTTAATATGTATAGGATTTCGGATCTAATCCTCCCTTCCCCTCTTTCTTTCTCTTTTTTTTTTTGAAAATTTTTTTTTTTTTACAAGAGGTTACCTTCCCCCCCCATGCACGCATCCTCATGTAACTCTAATTACATTAACAGTTGAAACAAATAGGTTTTTACTCACTCTTTTTACAGACAGCAGAGTAGCGCAGGAGCACTCCTAAGACCAGACTTCCCTCCTGGAGGGCCTACCATCTACTGATTTCTTCCCACTCGTAACTTTGCCCTGAAGCAAGATGGCGCCGCCCGCCTCATCCGACACCAGACCAGCCTATAAACCTAGCAGAGCGGCGGCGCCCAGCGCTATAGCGCTCGCCTATTACCCCTTAGCATGTCAGGGCATGTATCAGATCCCAATGTGGCTTGTAAGGCGGACAAGGACAGGGAGAAAGAAAGAAAGAAAGAAAGAAAGAAAGAAAGAAAGAAAAAAAAAGAGAAAGAAAAAAGAAAGAAAGAAAGAAAGAAAGAAAGAAAGGCTTTATAGTAAGCCCCTACCTGCCTCCATGGCGACCAGCATTGCCTGTCTGCAGACCGTTGCTCCTCCTTAGGAAGCTGCTGCTGCCCCAAAAGACCCTCAGAAGGGGCTCCCCTCTTATCAGTGCTATTAGCAACCCAAGACAGGGGACTGCATCTGGGAGAGGCTTGAACCCAGATGGAAACTGCATTTAAGCAGAGGTAGGACACGCACACCACTATCCTTCAGGTATGAGGAAAAAAAGGAGAATGCTAAGGAGGGACACAGGTGTCCTTTTTATAAGCTATTAACTATCCTGAGGGGAGGACTCCGGGGCGGAGTTATCACAGGTATACTGCCATGGAGGCACCAGGAAAATTTAATTTTACAGTGTTTTTTTTTTCCCCAATAGCATTTTCTGTGTTTTCATAAACGCTTTAGACACTGTCTGTGTATTCTGATATTGGAAAAACATTGCCAAAAAATGTAATTTTGCTGTGTTTTTTTTTTTCAATAGCATTTTCTGCGTGTTCATACATACACGCTGTAGACACTACCCGTGTATTCTGATATTGGAAAAACATTGCTAAAAACTTTTATTTTGCAGTGCTTTTTTTTTCCCAATAGCATTTTCTGCGTTTTTATAAACGCTTTAGATACTGTCCATGTATTCTGATATTGGAAAAACATTGCAAAAAATTTTAATTTTGCAGTGTTTTTTTCTTCCCAATAGCATTTTCTGCGTTTTCATAAACGCTTTAGACACTACCCGTGTATTCTGATATTGGAAAAACATTGCAAAAAAATTTAATTTTGCAGTGTTTTTTTTCTTCCCAATAGCATTTTCTGCGTTTTCATAAACGCTTTAGACACTATCTGTTTATTCTGATATTGGAAAAACATTGCAAAAAAATTTAATTTTGCAGTGTTTTTTTTCTTCCCAATAGCATTTTCTGCGTTTTCATAAACGCTTTAGACACTATCCGTGTATTCTGATATTGGAAAAACATTGCAAAAAAATTTAATTTTGCAGTGTTTTTTTTCTTCCCAATAGCATTTTCGGGGTTTTCATAAACGCTTTAGACACTATCCGTGTATTCTGATATTGGAAAAACATTGCCAAAAAATTTAATTTTGCTGTGTTTTTTTTTTTTCCAATAGCATTTTCTGCGTGTTCATACATACACGCTTTAGACACTATCCGTGTATTCTGATATTGGAAAAACATTGCAAAAATGTTTTATTTTGCAGTGTTTTTTTTTTTCCCAATAGCATTTTCTGCGTGTTCATACATACACGCTGTAGACACTATCCGTGTATTCTGATATTGGAAAAACATTGCAAAAAAATGTAATTTTGCAGTGTTTTTTTTCTTCCCAATAGCATTTTCTGCGTTTTCATAAACGCTTTAGACACTATCCGTTTATTCTGATATTGGAAAAACATTGCAAAAAAATTTAATTTTGCAGTGTTTTTTTTCTTCCCAATAGCATTTTCTGCGTTTTCATAAATGCTTTAGATACTATCCGTGTATTCTGATATTGGAAAAACATTGCAAAAAAAATTTAATTTTGCAGTGTTTTTTTTCTTCCCAATAGCATTTTCTGCGTTTTCATAAACGCTTTAGACACTATCCGTTTATTCTAATATTGGAAAAACATTGCAAAAAAATTTAATTTTGCAGTGTTTTTTTTCTTCCCAATAGCATTTTCTGCGTTTTCATAAACGCTTTAGATACTATCCGTTTATTCTGATATTGGAAAAACATTGCAAAAAAATTTAATTTTGCTGTGTTTCTTTTTTTCCCCAATAGCATTTTCTGCGTGTTCATACATACACGCTGTAGACACTATCCGTGTATTCTGATATTGGAAAAACATTGCAAAAAAATTTAATTTTGCAGTGTTTTTTTTCCCAATAGCATTTTGTGTGTGTTTATACATACACGCTGTAGACACTATCCGTGTATTCTGATATTGGAAAAACATTGCAAAAAAATTTAATTTTGCTGCGTTTTTTTTTCCAATAGCATTTTCTGCGTTTTCATAAACGCTTTAGACACTGTCCGTGTATTCTGATATTGGAAAAACATTGCAAAAAAATGGAAAATTGTATCATACTTACCGTAATTTTCCTTTCCTGGTGCCAATCCATGGCAGCATACATGTGATAGAGCTCCGCCTCTACTCCGCCTTCAGGACTAGTGAATAGCATAAATTAAAGGCCATAGCCCCTCCCCCAACATTCTTCGTAATATAGAATACAGAGGGTGGGAGTTTATGCTGCCATGGATTGGCACCAGGAAAGGAAAATTACGGTAAGTATGATACAATTTTTCGTTTTCCTGGTGCCTCCATGGCAGCATACATGTGATAAATAACTAGCTCACATGGGTGGGTTTAATGCTTTAACAAAAAATAAACTTTAATCAAATACAGACATAGCAGCATGAAGCGCTTTTCTCCCGAACTCTACGGTTGTAAGAGCCCCGGGATCAATACGATAATGTTTGAGGAATGCGTGTCGGGAAGACCAAGCCTAATGTTTCAAGAGAAACATTTGCCCTCGCTGCCCAAGATGCCGATACTGCTCTTGTTGAAAGAGCATTCACCTGAGCCGAAACTTGCTGTGGCTTCCAAGTAGGCCCTGAGAACTTTGGATACGTCTAACTCATAACAGGAGTTTGATTCTGAGTCCATGAAAACTGGTAACGCCCATGGTTCCGATAGGTTTGCCGTTGAGGTGACCTTGGGTGTGAAACCTCTGAGAGGGCGAAGTTCTAACCTATCTGGAAAAAAAGGATATGTGATCATCCCCAATGCCCAGGTAGTGGATTTCCGAAATCCTCCCGTCGAATGTAATAGCCAACAGAAAAGTTGTTTTTAAAGTCAAGTTCCAAATTGAGACCTCTTTAACCGGTACAAACGGAAGAGTGGATAGGACTTCCAATATTAGAGGAGGATCCCACTTTGGAAAGGAATGTCTGGATGGGGGACACATCTTCAATACTCCCCTGAGGAACGTAACCACTAGAGGGTCTTGCCCCCCTGGTGTTAGTTGCTGCAGAAATTGCGGAAACTTGTACCTTGAGGGAACTCTGGCTGAGCCCCAAATCAAGACCAGTTTGCAGAAAACTCAGAACATCAGCAGTGGAACGAGAGATAAGATCAAATCCTTTTCCTGGGGCATAGGATAAGAACTTGTCCCAAATTCTTGCATAGATTGTGTTGGTTGTAGGCTTTCTAGCTTTCAACAGGGTGGATATGACCTCTTGGGAACAGCCTAACGATTCAAACCTCCTCCTTTCCACTTCCATACACAAAGATCTAGCTTCTGTGGGTCTGGATGGTCCAGCCTGCCCTGGGTCAACAACTGCAGAAAGGGAGGAATTCTGATCGGATGATCCACACTGAGGTGCATGGCTAGTGGAAACCACGGTCTCTTCGACCAATAGGGTAGCACTGCTAGCACTTGGACTGGTTCGTTCAGGAGTCTGAGGAGAAACCTCAAAATGAGTGGGCGAGGAGGAGAGGCGTAAGCTGTCTTGAAGGTCCAAGGACAAGATAGCGCATCTACTCCTTCCGCCTGTGGATGTGGAAGGTGAGAGAAGAATCTCCTGATTTTGCAATTCTCATGCATAGCAAAAAGATCCACCAGTGGGGTCTGCCATAGAGTGGAGATTTGGATGAACACATGGGGATGTAGAGACCACTCGTTGTCCCTAAACCTCCTCGATAAGACATCTGCCTCTGTGTTCATCTTGCCTGGGAGATACATTGCCCTGAGGTCTACCAGGTTCCTCTCTGCCCAGAGCATTACAGGTTCCACTTCCCTCAGATGTGTCTTGCTGTGGGTGCCCCCTTGTTTCTGAAGGTACGAGACCGCCGCCTTGGTGTCCAAACATAGAAGTACTCTCTGTCCCTTGTCCTGAGATGCAAAAGAGATTAAGGCTAGAAATGCTGCCCTCATTTCTAGGACGTTGGACACTATCCCTCTGGTGGGAAAGGACCATCTTCCCTGAATTCTCTGCAATGGGCACCCCACCCCTGGCCACTCGCATCTGACATAATTGTGGTCCATGAGTGGGAACCCAAATGATAGAGCCGGGAGAGATTCTCTGGATTCATCCACCAGTGTAGACTCCTGCTCATTAGCGTTGTTAAACGGATTGTCTGAGACAGATGTTGTCGTCTCCATTGTATTAAGAATCCCGTCTGGAAGTGTCTCAGCGAACATTGCTCCTAAGTAAACCATCTGCTGTGTTGGAACTAATTGGCTCTTCCGATGGTTCACCAGCCACCCGAACTTCGACCACGACGGGAGAAGAATCTCCCTGTGGACTATAAGCTGGCTCGGGTTTTTTTGACAGCAAGAGGATATCGTCCAGGTAGTGAAATTCATAACCCCCTCTCTCTCATAGGGGCCAAGACAGATATCAACACTTTTGTGAACACCCGAGGGTAGATGCACAGCCCGAAGGGCAGAGCTTGAAATTGCAGGTGGACATGACCCACCGCGAACCTTAAGTATTTTTGGAAAGATGGTAGAATAGGGTTGTGGAGGTACGCATCCTGCAGGTCTATCGAGATTAATCAATCTCCTGGTTGTATGGTTTGTATGATCGTTTGGAGTGACTCCATCTTGAAGCTTTAGAGATGGATGTATTGATTTAGCTTTTTCAGATCTATTACAGGTCTCCAGTCGCCTGTTTTTTTCTGCACCAGGAAAAGGGTGGAAGAAAAACCTGTAAATCGATCCGATGGGGGGGACAGGTATTGCTGCCCCTTGACGCTGCAGGGACTCCAAAAATTGGTTTAAGGCCAGTGCCTTCTGTGGGGAGACTGGTAACTGTCTCTTTGAAGGACGTGTGAGGAGGCTGCTGAGAGAAAGTCCAGAAGTGACCGTACCGGATCGTTGCTAGGACCCATGGGTCTTGACATTTGGAGGCACAGATGGGGAAAAAGTTTTTTAACCGGGCTCCCACTGGGGGCGTCTCCTCCCCGCTGACGTCAAAAGGACTCTGTCCCCTCCTGGGGAGCAGTGAGGGACTTGTACTTTCTGGCTCCCAAAAAAGAAGTCTGGGTGCCTCTCCACGATTTCTTGTTGTCCCTAAAGGGGCGAGACTGCCTGAAGTCTCTAGAATTTGATTGCCGGAATCGTGATAAATAGGCCTTTGTTCTCCAGACCTTCCTGTCCTGAGGAAGTAAGCCAGATTTGCCCCGTTACTCTGGAGATTACTTTGTCGAGTTTCTCGCCAAACAAAGATTTTCCATCAAGGGAAATCTTGCACCAATTCTGCTTTGATGCTAGTTCGGCTGTTCAAGGCTTTAGCCATAAGGCCCGCTTTGCCATAACAGAGTTGCAGCATTGAATTGGCTGAACACCGGATTGTGTCAATTGCAGCTTCTCCCACGAAATCCGCCAACTTAAGCTCCTCCAGAGCTTTGATTATGTCATCTTTGGGAACGTCTTGGTGCAGGGATGTCTCAATATTTTCCGTCCAAGACCTGATGGCATTGGAAACGGATGTCAGCGCAATGGCTGGTCTGCAAGCCACCCCTGCTTCTAGATAGATGTATTGATCTAGACCTCAAAAGGAGCTATCTAGGGGATCCTTGAAAGACATTGAATCCTCCATTGGCAGCTTTACATTTTTTGCCAGACGCACTACAGCCACATCAACCACAGTCATTGAACTGAGTATCCGAATCTGCCAGTGGATACATTTTACATAAACGAGCTAGAGAAAACTCTATCAGTTTTGTTCCACTCATCCTCTATGAGAAGAAGATTTGCTTTCTCTTGAGGAATGAGAAATAGGTTTTTGAGTTTTGGAGGCAGTTTTGGAGGCTTCCCAGGCAATGGCGCTCCTCACTGCTTGTACAAAGGGTTGAACCAGGGAGAAATTGAAACCAGACAGTTCTGTATCATCTGAGGACTCCTCGGATGAATCTACCGGTGGGATTTGTTTAGCTGTTTTTCCTGATGGAGGCAAAAGGAGTACTAACAGCTGATGGGCCCGAAATGTCGGGGTCCAAATCCAACACCTGGGCAGCTTGTGAAACCGGGTGAGCTGGAATCATGGCCGTCAGTTCAGAAAGAGAGTCTCTCATGGTTTGCTTAAGCAGGTCAACCACCTGCTGGCCTTCTAATTCCCGGTTAGCTGCGTAGTCCCTGAGACAGTCTCTGCAGACGCGCTTATCAGTGAGTGGAACCACGCCACAGGCCCAACATTTTTTCCTTGACGCCCGCGGTGGAGGCGAAGGCGAATGACGACGTCTATAAGATCCTGATCTTCTGGAAGATTTATGATGAGAAGAGCGCGGTCTTCGCTCAGGACTATCGTCATTGTCATAGCGCCTTGAGGACTTTCTGGACCGCTTTGAAGGAACAGGGCTGAAACAAACAAAGTTTGTTTGTCAGTGGCGCACTCTTTTTTTTTTCTTTTTAAATACTCACGTACAGGTGGTCCACATACCTATTGGATATGAGAGGATCTTGGCTTTGTGACGAATGGCTCATGGTAAATAATGGGCAGGAGGATCAGCTGTAGGAAGGCAAAGTAAGAAAGCAAAAAGAAATAGAGTCTATTTGCACACCAAATTTTTAAAAGAAGTCACCGCAATAGGAGTGAGATAAAAGTATAAGGCTGGCCATACACTACACAACCCCCCGTCTATAGATCTCCCTCAGATCTACCAAAGCCATACAATATGAGGTCAAATCTAATCACCCCCAATTTGCATGCAATCAGGCAGGCCCCTGTACCACACAGTTGAAGGCAAACCTAAAGGAAATTGAACAAGAAAATTGCATGGTGCATGGCCAGCTCCACACATACCTGTAATGCTGAAGTAATTTGGACTGCAGGGCATACACCTGATATGCAGAGCAGCCCTGAGTCCAATTTGGAGCCAACATTTTAAAGCTAAAAAGGGAGAGCAGCTTAATTAGAAGGACCTAACTTATTACTGGCAAAAAAAGAAACAAAACCAAGGCCACAGCAAGAGAGTGAGAACCCTGAAAGGTAGTACAAAAAGCTAGAGAAAAACCATCAGAAATACAAGGAAACGCCCGTTCTGCACATGTGCAGACCAGGAATAAATGTCTTAAAGGGGACATTATTTTTTTTTTTTTTAACCTATAAACTTTAACCACCAGGGCTCAAAAACAGACATGGAAGCAAAAAGAAAACCTAACCTGACCAAGAAGGAAGAGAATCTGATCCTCCCGCCGCCATCACCAGCATTCGTTTTTCTGGAAATTCAGCAGACTGCGTTCCTATGAGGAAACTCTGCAAGACCCCAAAAGATCCTCAGAAGGGGTTCCCAGTCTTATCAGCGCTAATAGTGGCCCAAGAACAGGGACTGCGCACGGGAGAGGCTTAACCCGGCGGACGCTGCCGACTGCAGAGGTATGGACATACTGCTACTCTTCACCAGTCAAGAGGAATGAGGAAAAAAAGGAGAATGTTGGGGGAGGGGCTATGCCCTTTAATTTATGCTATTCACTAGTCCTGAAGGCGGAGTAGAGGCGGAGCTCTATCACATGTATGCTGCCATGGAGGCACCAGGAAAATAAAATTTTGCTGTGTTTTTTTTTTTCCCAATAGCATTTTCTGCGTTTTCATAAACGCTTTAGACACTATCCGTGTATTCTGATATTGGAAAAACATTGCAAAAATTTTTTATTTTGCAGTGTTTTTTTTCTTCCCAATAGCATTTTCTGCGTTTTCATAAACGCTTTAGACACTATCCGTGTATTCTGATATTGGAAAAACATTGCAAAAATTTTTATTTTGCTGTGTTTTTTTTTTTTTTCCCCAATAGCATTTTCTGCGTTTTCATAAACGCTTTAGACACTATCCGTGTATTCTGATATTGGAAAAACATTGCAAAAAAATTTAATTTTGCAGTGTTTTTTTTCTTCCCAATAGCATTTTCTGTGTTTTCATAAACGCTTTAGACACTATCCGTTTATTCTGATATTGGAAAAACATTGCAAAAAAATTTAATTTTGCAGTGTTTTTTTTCTTTCCAATAGCATTTTCTGCGTGTTCATAAACGCTTTAGACACTGTACGTGTATTCTGCTATAGACAAAAACACCCATTTAGGGCGAGATCATAAATTTTGAAAATATGAGGAGATCATCAAAAAGGGGACGTGGCCCGGGTCGTGGTGCTGCTGGTGGCGCTCCTGTTGCAGGGAGAGGACGTGGTCGATCTGTGCCAGCTACACGCACTAGTGAAACACCTTCCTCAGGTGCGAGTAGGCGACAGAGCCTGCAACGGTATTTTGGCGCACCTAATGAGGCTGTACGAATGTTGAGGCCAGGACAAGTACATGCGATAGTAGATTGGGTTGCTGACAGTGCCTCCGGTTCCTTCACATTGTCTCCCACCCAGTCTTCTGATGAAAGTTCAGAGTTGGCACATGTCCATCAGTCTTTCACCTCACCCCCTTGCAAATCAGCCAATCAGTCTGAGCCCCAAATCATGCAGCAGTCTCTTCTGCTTTTTGATGACTCTGTTAGCAGGGTTTCCCAGGGCCATCCACCTAGCCCTGCCCCAGAAGTGGAAGAGATTGTGTGCACCGATGCCCAACCACTTATGTTTCATGATGAGTACATGGGAGGACCATCGCAGCACGTCTCGGATGATGACGAAACACAGGTGCCAACTGCTGCTGCTTTCGCCATTGTGCAGACCGACAAGGAGGGCAGGGGTGAATTTTGGGTGGAAGATGATGTGGAGGACGATGAGGTCCTTGACCCCACATGGAATTAACGTCATGCAGGTGACCAGTGTAGTTCGGAGGAAGAGGCAGTGGTCGCACAGAGCCACCAGCACAGCAGAAGAGGGAGCGGGGTGCAAAAGCGGAGCGTCCGTCCCCTAGACAGTACGTCTGCTACTGCCCAACGCAGCAAGGGACCGAGCACACCAAAGCCAGGTCCAAGGAGTTCCCTAGCGTAGCAGTTCTTCAGACAATGTGCTGATGACAAGACACGAGTGGTTTGCACGCTGTGCAATCAGAGCCTGAAGCGAGGCATAAACGTTCTCAACCTGAGCACAACCTGCATGACCAGGCATCTAAGTGCAAAGCACGAGATGCAGTGGAGTAGACACCTCAAAAACCAAGAAAGGTCTCTGGCTCCTCCTGCTTCCTCTTCTGCTGCAGTCTCGGCCTCTTCATCCACCTCTGTAGTGACAGTGACACCTGCAAACCCGCAAACAGAGGATCTGCCAGCAACAATACCACCTGGGTCACCAACCATCTCCACAATGTCCAATGGAAGCCTTCAGCTCTCTATTTCCCAAACACTGGAGCGGAAGAGAACGTACCCCCCTAGCCACCCGCGATCCCTGGCCCTGAATGCCAGCATTTCAAAATTCCTCGCCTTTGAAATGCTGTCATTCCGTCTGGTGGAGACGCAGAGTTTTAAAAGGCTGATGTCATTGGCTGTCCCACAGTATGTCGTGCCCAGCCGCCACTACTTTTCCAGACGAGCTATCCCTTCCCTGCACAACCAAGTGGGGGACAAAATCAGGTGTGCACTGCACAACGCCATCTGTGGCAAGGTCCACCTAACTACGGATGCGTGGACCAGTAAGCACGGTCAGGGACGTTATATCTCCTTAACAGCACACTGGGTAAATGTAGTGGCGGCTGGGCCTGAGGCGGATAGCAGTTTGGCGCATGTCCTTCCACCACCAAGATTGCAGGGCACTTCAGTTTGCCTCCTGTTGCTAACTCCTCCTACTCCGCCTCCTCATCCTCTACCGCCTCCTCATCCGGTCAGCGTAACACCTTCACCACCAACTTCAGCACAGCCAGGGCTAAACGACAGCAGGCAGTTTTAAAACTTTCCTGTTTGGGGGAAAAACCCCCACACCGCGCAGGAGTTGTGGAGGGACATGGAACAACAGACCGATGAGTGGTTTGTGGCAGTGAGCCTCAAGCCCGGCCTGGTGGTGTGCGATAATGAGTGAAATCCCGTAGCAGCTCTGGGCCTAGGCGGTTTGACGCACATCCCTTGCCTGGCGCATGTGCTGAACTTGGTGGTCCAGAGGTTCCTTAAGAATTACGCCGATATGCCAGAGCTGCTGCAGAAAGTGCGGGCCGTCTGTGCGCACTTTCGGCGTTCTCACCCTGCTGCTGCTCGCCTGTCAGCGCTGCAGCGTAACTTCGGCCTTCCCGCTCCACCTTGCACATGCTTGCCAGACTGTGCGAGCAGCAGCAGGCGATAGTGGAGTTTCAGCTGCAGCACGCACGCGTGAGTCGCTCTGCGGAACAGCACCACTTCACCGCCAATAACTGGGCCTCCATGCGAGACCTGTGTGCCTTGTTGCACTGTTTCGAGTACTCCACCAACATGGCCAGTGCCGATGACGCCGTTCTCAGCGTTACTATCCCAGTTCTATGCCTCCTTGACAAAATGCTTCAGGCGATGATGGAAAAGGATGTGGCACAGGAGGAGGAGGAGGAGGAGGAGGAGGAGGAAGAGGGTTCATTTCCAAGGCTTTCAGGGCAGTCATTTACAAGTGGCTACGAGGGTGGGTTCCTGCACCAACAAGCACCAGGTACACAATTGTCCGGCAGCAAGGGCACAGTTCTGGAGGATGACGAGGTGGAGGATGAGGAGGAGATGGAGGAGGAGGAACCATGTTCACAGCAGGGTGGCACCCAGACAAGCTCATGTCCATCACTGTTGCGTGGCTGGGGGGATACAGAGGTCACAGACGATACACCTCCCACAGAGGACAGCTTTTCCTTGCCTCTGGGCAGCCTGGCACACATGAGCGATTACATGCTGCAGTGTCTCCGCAACGACCGCCGAGTTTCCCACATTTTAACTGGTGCTGATTATTGGGTGGCCACCCTGCTGGATCCCCGGTACAAGGACAACGTGCCGTCCTTAATTACCTCACTGGAGCGTGATCGTAAGATGCGCGAGTACAAGCGCACGCTGGTAGACGCGCTGCTGGTGGCATTCCCACTTGGCAGCGGGGGTACGGTGGAAGCACAAGGCCAAGGCAGAAGAGGAGGAAGAGGTCGCCAACGCAGCCGGGGCACCGCCAGCACCTCGGAAGGCAGGGTTAGCATGGCCGAAATGTGGAAAAGCTTTGTCAGCACGCCACAACAACCAGCACCACCAGCTGAGATGGAACGTCTTAGCAGGAGGCAGCATTTCACCAACATGGTGGAGCAGTATGTGTGCACACGCCTACACGTACTGCATGACGGGTCTGCCCCCTTCAACTTCTGGGTCTCCAAATTGGGCACATGGCCTGAGCTTGCCCTTTACGCCTTGGAGGTGCTGGCCTGCCCTGCCGCCAGTGTATTATCTGAACGTGTATTTAGCACGGCAGGGGGCATTATCACAGACAAGTGCAGACGCCTGTCCAGAGCCAATGTGGACAAGCTCACGTTCATTAAAATGAACCAGGCATGGATCCCACAGGACTTGGCCGTACCTTGTGCAGAATAGACACATATACCGGTGTTCTGATGAAAACTGTCTTGCTATCGGATAGTGTCCGGCCACTTACTGCGCAGGTGCAGTGCTTGCGCAGTACGGAGGACAAGGAGATTCACAAAATCTCCAAAGATGAACGTCGCCTGCGCAGTGAGTGCAGGTTCAAGCCCGACCATCCAAGTGGACATATGGTAGCACATAGTAACAGGGCCCCTCACGGGCTCGCTTGGCTAGGCTTCAATCTGGAGTCACCGCGCATCGTCTTCAGAGAGTTTCAAAACCTCCTTGTCCTACGTACTGAGCAAGCGCAGTACAGGGCGGACACTATGCGACGGGGGACAGAATTCAACACATCATTCACCACTAGCCTTACCCAGCCATTGTTGTATTTTTAAACCAGTGTTGGCTACCTCGTCCTTCTCCACCGCCGCTTCCACCTACACCGCCACATCCACCGCCACCTCAACATCCTACTCCATTTGAATTTCGTCCTCCTAGGTCAAGATTATAATTTTTTAATTTTGTTTAATTTCCAAGTATTTTATTTTCCCACTATCTTATCCATTAAATTGAATAATTTTTTCCAGAAAGTGCGTATTCTGGGGTATTCCCACCATATGTGCGGCATCGTGCCGTTGAGTTTCTGAGGTTCTTAATGACTTCCTGTACCTCTTCTGCTGAGAATGGGGCCTCCAGCATTTTATTTTTATTTTTTATTTTAAGTTATTTCCCTATCCACATTTATTTGCAGATCACTTGCCATGCTCTTAACAACATTTTGTTGCCATTTGCAGCCCTCTAGCCCTTTCCATGACTTTTTTTACAGCCATTTTAGTGTTCAAAAAACTTTTTCCGAAGTTCGGCCGAACCCGAACATCCAGGTGTCCGCTCAACTCTATAAATAACAGCTACACCAAATATGCAAGGCTTCTCATTACACTATTGTAGGGAGGGAAGGTGTCAGCATCAGGTTTCACTGTAAATTGTGCTGATAAGTTCTGTGGTAATTCACAAGTCGGACGCCTTCAGCTGAGCAGTGAGCACCAAATTGAGGTAAGGAAACCATTGTGGAGCCAACACCAAAGGAAATTGTTTAGAATCCTATCAGCATCTGAAATGCATCAACCCACCCAGAAATTGCACTTATATTGTTTACAGTCTTGCAACATTTAACTTATTATTACTAATCTGGATGGATTGTGATTTTTTTCTAATGCGGACTTAACCAATAAATGTGTTATTAGGGGCATTTTTGTATACCTTTTTTATATTGCCCACATTACATGAGGCCTAACCAGATGTATGGGGTAGCTTTATTTCTATTCACAATCTCATTATTTATTTTGTGGTTGAACTTTTTCAAAATAACTCTTTTCTCACTTTGCCTAAATTGCTTCTAGCAATATTTTGCATTTTTTTTCCCTATAAATGCTCCACTATCCACAAATAATTGTGACTTGACTTGACTTGATGCATTTCACTAAGTTAGCACCAGGTTTTTTATTCTATCATTAGCGATTCAATAAATTACGTTTTAGGAGCAGAAGTTGCAATCATTACGCATCTGCAAACATTTGCAACCAGACACAAACAGAAATTTACAGCCTGATTTTTTAATCAACTATGTTTAGACTAGTAACTTTTACCAAGTTATTTAAGTTATTTATTTATTTATTTATTCGTTTTTTTAAGCTATTTAGTTGTTACTAAACATCTTTTAATGCATGTTACATTGGGTATGTATACATTATGTGTATGAAATTTAAGTATTTTACCCTGCCAAATTATATTTGAATGTATTTACAGTATATAACAGTGGGAAAATGACAATGATTATTATAATTGCACTTCTACAATTTGTACGACATTCTTTGTTTTCTTTTTACTTTTTTTCAAGATACATTTGGAGGTATGTAACATATCTGTGTTAAATTGTAACAAGGTATAGGAAAAGAAAATGGGACTTTAAATGAGGCATGACATTGTAGTTAGTAAAATTATGTATGAAGATCTGAAAATAGTTTTGGATAAATGAAATTTGTTTTGGTGTCATAATCCCCTAGGGGTAGTCCAAGATATTTGTAGGCTTATTAAAATAGATATATAGATAATAAATAATTTTTAATATAATCATAAGAAGAATATTAACATGATAATTGTAATAGTAGATTTCATGCATTTTTTTTTTGCTTCCAATTTATCTGTGTTAAATGTTTTAGATTGTGTTACAGGATTGGAAAAGTTTGACATTTTTGTTACTTAGTTGTACCTTAAAGAATAAGTTCACTTTAAAAAAAAAAAAAAAATGCAAATTTTTTTGCAGGTAACAAAATGTGTATTTTTTATTATTATTATTTTTTATTTTTTAAAGCCTGTAAAGCATTGTACCAGCAATCAGCAAATCGCTGGTGCCATGCAGGTCTCCTCCAGATCTGTCAGTGTCTCTGTGTGCCCGTACTTCCCATACTGGTAAGCAGATATAATCTGACCAGAGGAATCAAAGAACTACCACAGCGCTTCACAGCGCCATGGTAGTTCATTGAGAACTACAAGCCAACAAAGGTAAACCTATGCTTTAAAGCAAGTTTGTGACCTGATATATGTAGGATTATAACACTTCATAGAATCATGAGATGCAGCAGAAATCACTTTTATTTTATAGACCTAAAGCAAAAGTGTGAGATATATCAAAAATAAATAAATTAACATACATACTCACCTATGTGGCTGTAGTATATATCACTCTTTTTTATACTGAATCTATATAATATATGAGTTTTACTTTTTGAATTGAATTACTGAAAAAAAACTAACTTTGTGATTATATTCCAATTTTTTGAGATGCACCTGTATAGAATAGAAGTTCTGTGTGCTGAGTACAGGTGTATTGACTGTTCTCTTTAGGTGGTCTATTAACCAATAACAGTGATCCTCCCAGGTCACTGGTCCTATATAAAGTATCTTACAAAAGTGAGTACACCCCTCACATTTTTGTAAATATTTTATTATATCTTTTCATGCGACAACACTGAAGAAATTACACGTTGCTACAATGTAAAGTAATGAGTGTACAGCTTGTATAACAGGTAGATTTGCTGTCTCCTCAAAATAACTTAACACGCAGCCATCAACCACTTAAGGACCAAGCCTCTTTTTGAGATCTGGTGTTCCACGTTACATCAGTATCCCTAGAGTGCCACCTTACATCAGTGCCCCAGAGTTCCACATTACATCAGTGTCCAAGTCAATCACAGCCAGTGTGAGGGAGCATGGCCCGGGAACAAGTAAACACGAGTGCCCCCATAGAAAGCAGCCTGCTATGGGGGCACTTGGCGGGGATAGGAGCCAGGAGCGCCGATGGGGAACCCAGGAGGATCTGGGCTGCTCTGTACAAAAAAAGAACAAGACTTTACAATCACTTTAAGCAATGGAGTTTGATCACCTTCCCACTCCACCAAGGATTGGACAATAAAGGATCAGCATCACCTTTATCAGGTCACTGCCTACTTTTTCCATGTCACAATGTTCTTTGTGCATGCATCTTGTCTGATTGGCTCAGAGTACTTTTGCTTTGTGTCCCATTTTGAGTTCTATTGTACATTACATTACAAGAGACTGATATCAAGATAGTGACTGCATTTTAAAGCATATTTTGGAATGTATAATAAAAACGTAACTACTTTAACTTGTGTTTTTATATCAACCTGGATTTTAACAGGAAAGTTAAGAATCGGGCCTTGCAAGCAAATGTTTTTTTTTTTTGGTGGCACTAATACCCCAAACTGAATACTATTGGCTCTGCAAGATATTGGCCTGCAAAATTCTGACTTACAAACAACAATCCATGGTACAAATTGACCCATTCTCAATTTTGTACACACAGGGTAGTTGACAAACAACATGGAGGTTTCATCTACATCAGAAGATCATGTATATGACAAGGATTTTAACCCAAAAAAATACCTAGAAATGTTCTACACAATAGACACTAAGGGCCAGGAAACGGATAAGGAGTCAGTTTTCCTGCTTACATTTATGAAAAATGTATTTTCGTCAGGTATGTAAATTGCCAGTATATTCCCCTGAGGTCTTTTCAGGTCTGGATGGAAGTGAAAGCATAATTTTAGTCTGAAATGTTCTGTTGATTTTTTTTTTAACTTTACTTGCTTTTTCTGTTTCAACAAGTTTTTATTGAGATTTTACATACTAAAAAACAATGATTAACCATAGAGACAGCAAAAGAAATGGCGTTAGCCAAGGAGACAATCACAAACCAAATATTTCATTTATATTAAGGCCTGACAGGGCCACATCAGTCAGATCGTCAATATAATTTTATTTTGTTATTGAGCTGATCATACTGCAAAGTAATTGTCACCTTGGTTAGTTCTAATGGGTACAAATAGATATAGATCCTAGAACAAGAAAGGAAGAAAGGCAGAGAAAATGTAAAGAAAGATGTAAATAAGGGATGGGAAGAGTTTACAAAAGGAAAGGAGAGAGGGACCTCAGGACTGGACAATATTTCCTTTGATTCCTTGGAAATCCAGGTATTAATTCAGTTATTGGGTATTTAAATAGTAAATAAATCATGCAGAAGCTAGTAAGTTATATCCGGGTCCCAAACGTTTTAGAAGATTTTTTGGTTACTTTCAGTAGATACCAAGTCATTTTGTTCTTGATTTGTGTCTTGACTTGAGCTATCATAGGTTAAGCAATATTTGCAATATTTTCTCAGCTGCTGTAAAGATAAAAGGGAGTCATTTACTTTGGTGTTCCATGCAAGTTTCAACCCGTAGATAGAGGATGGCCTCGTATGATCTTTTTGCATATGCCCCTTTCTACTGGTACTGCATATATTAGTTGGTGGGCATTAATTAAAGAACATTCCATTTCCAGACAGTTACACCATATGTTTTTGAGGGTGCCTAACTCATTAAAGCCCCTAAAAACATTTGATGGATCATTATGTACTTAGCCAAGCTCTGAGGGACCATATAACAACGTACTAAAAGTTTGTATTTAGCTTCCACCAAAGAAGAATTAATTGAGCCATGAGCCCTAGAGCCCAACATTATCTAACTTTTTAAAGGGAATAAAATGGTACCCTACTCTATGTCAGAGTCAAATAGTACAGATGAAGGTAAATTTACTAAAGAATCAAATACTAGTCACAAAGTAATTGTTCATTTAGCTGTCAGTTTTTCAGGTGGACCTGATCAGACCATCCATTGCTCTTTATGGAGCGGCAGATGTCAACGGACATGCCCATTGACACCTGCCGACATCCGATCCTGTCTGCTAAAAACAGATGGATGGGGATCTGTTCCCTATCTGTCTGGTGGATCGGATGACAGTTGGATGGATACGCACAAGGAGTCCATTTCCATTTGAGAGCCCATAGAAGACACTGGGCAGAGTGGACACGGGCCTGTCATCCGCCTGCTCAGCAGGGATCAGCGGATAGATCCCCTGCTGAGCAGTTGGATCTACTGGCAGACTCCAGTCCACTAGTGTTAAAGGGACCTTATGCATACTGAAAAAATGGCATATGAGAAGATTTACCATAAACTGATGAAAAATTTAAGTTAGGAGCATATGTAAAAAATTAGCAATTTCATTTGTGAAAAAAATAAATAAATAGTAAAATTTGGAGTCTTTATCAATTATTGCAAATAGTAAATTTACCTGAATATATTCATGCAGATTTGCCCATAGCAGAATATCATAAATGGAAAAAACACTGTGGGGATGATTTAGTAAAATTGGAGAAATAAAAACCTGGTGAAGCTGTGCATGGTAGCCAATGAGCTTATAACTCCAGCTTGTTGAATTAAAGTGATTGTAAAGGATTTTTTTAAAAATAACAAACATCACTATACTTACCTGCCCTGTGCAATAGAATTGCGCAGAATGGCCCCGAACCTCCTCTTCTTGGATCCCCAGCCGGAGCTCCCAACTTCTGCTATCTGTCTAGTCCCTTCACGGGAAGGTGCATCTCATTGGGACACTCATGCGTGCTTGCTCCCAAACCCTGCTGCTGCATCAATTGAAACAAACACCCTCCCTCATCATTGGAGTTGATTGGCAGGAAGCTGGTTTCTATGCAGAGCTGCACCATATTTTGCCTATATTTTTGGGTACACAGAAAGTCAAACAGTCCACACTTGTTAGCAGCACCTCCACGATATTCCTGCCTACACTGGGTGCACAGGGAGTCAGACAAGGATACTTTTATAGTATGTTTCTTTGTCCATTCAAGGCAAAGCAACAGGTTTACACTAATGCTCGCTTTACCAGAAATAAAGAAAAATACCATATACTGTACAACCAAATGCAGGGGAGCATGCAACTTAATCATCTTCCTTCTATATGACAGTATTGGACACCAATAGCATCACTAGGGTGGGAGAAATGTCTTCAGCTCTGTGCAGGCTTTTCCAAGAGCTAACACAAGGCTTTTCCCCTTTGCTACTGGTAGCTATATAAAGCCATGGGAGAACAAAAGGGGTAACCAAGTGCCACAATAAAATCTGCCTCTCTTTGTGACGGGAGTCTTTTTGGGCGGGGACCCATGGAACCCAGCTTACCTTAGAGAGGTTGGGAAACTCCTGGTTCAGCTCCTGAGGCCTCTCTTTTATGTGTAAGTGACCCTGTGTCTATTAGGGGCACAGGGTGACCAAGAAAATGAGGGGCAACTACTTAATGGTCACTGAGAATGTGGTTTGGAGTACCACATCGCCACAAAACAGCCCACCCGTCCAATATACAACACTGCACTATGCTCAGCCCAGTAAGTTCGCACCTGGAGTTTACAGAAGGCACATTCCCCAAAATGCTGGAGCAACCACCTGAGTCGCTGATGTGAAAAGCGACTCAGGTGGTTGCTCCAGCATTTTGGGGAATGTGCCTTCTGTAAACTCCAGGTGCGAACTTACTGGGCTGAGCATAGTGCAGTGTTGTATATTGGATGGGTGGGCTGTTTTGTGGCGATGTGGTGACACATAAATTATTCTTTTCACCATACTTACTGTTTTATATAAATAATTTTTTCTTGTGTTTCCATATTTCTCAGATCTTTTCTCTCTTTTTCACGGTACAAACTGACCCTGAAGAAGCCATAGTGTGGCGAAACATGTTGGTCGGCTTTCTCCAACCAGCCTCCTTGTACCCAGGATCTATCAAAATCTTGTAGATCCTTTTTAAAGCTCATATTTTACTGCCTATTCCCACGGTCCCCTAGTCATCCCCGGACCCTATGCGCCTCCACCATTGCATTGGTCAGGATATGACTTTAGGACCTACCCCACGATACCCATGTTTGTAATATATGTGAATGTTTGTCATTTATGATTTTCATTGTTTAATTGTTCAGGAATAAACTATTTTGTAAACAATAAAAAAATAAAAAATTATTTCTTATTCAAAAAGTTGCAAGTATTATCCACTTTTTTTTGTTTTCTCATTTACCGATATAGTCCCCTAACTCTATCCTTGCTTCTCCTTTTACCATACAATCCGGGACGAGGTATAACTGCCACCCGAGCTATCCAAGCCTCCCTCTCCACTCTAAACTATACATGTTCATTGAAAGAGCTGGTCACATTGATCTCTGTTTCATGTACTCTAATGTAAGAGCCGGACAGTCTGTTGCTGGTGGTCTCCTGCTATTGTCTGTTTAATAAGGTGTTATGTGTTTTCTGCTAAGCATGTCTGTCCCATGTTTAACTGGCTATTTGTCGGCTAGTCTTGTATGCTATGCAGCTACAATATCTGGTATCTATGTTCAGACCGAAGGAAGTGGTATACTGACAGAAGCACTCAAGTGGGGTGCTGGGATGGTTCTGTCACACTCTTAGGCTCGGTTCACACTGGCACTGGAGTTCACACTGTCATATGTGAACTACCGGGGGTGTCAATACATTGTTAATGACACCCCCATTTCAGCTCACACATCGTACTGCAAACTAACAGTTCAGACATGAACCCATGTGATCCGATTCTGGTGCAGACCAAAAAAAGGGTCCTGTGCAAGTTTGGTCCGAATGCAATGCGATATCAGCCATACAATCTGTATGTCTGAAATCGCAGTAAGAATGCAGCTAAGGCAGAGAGCACAGGAAGTTATCAGCTGTCAAGTTTTCCTAAAAGATCAGCAGCATTTTTTGCATTTAACAAACAGATATAAAAATGTTTAATGGTAAATTAACAGACCATAAGGGACCAAATAGTATAACTTATTTGTTCGGATTTACCTGCCATTTAAAACTGTAAAAATATTTGATTTATTTTTAGGTCGCGTGGAAGGCAATAGTCTTATAGAGTTTGGTGCTGGTCCCACCATATATTTTATTTTGTCTGCCTGTGAAAACTTCAAGCAGATATACCTTACAGATTATTTAGAAGGCAACCTGATGGAAATAGAGAAATGGATAAAAGGTGATAAGGACGCCTACGATTGGTCCAAATACCTAAAATATGTCTGTGACATTGAAAAACACAGGTATGTACTAAACATCTATTAATGTACACTAGATATTGTTGAGTTCACGTGAGTCTCCAAAAGAGTTGTTTATTTCTGTCAATTTGATTAAAAATCTGTGTGTATTTTATTAAAAGATTTTAAATTATTCCCCCAAATCTGGACCTGCAGCTTCCTCTTTGTCCTGCCTTGTCACATGGACAGCTGATTTGATAAGTTATATACAGGAGTAGATTTACTAAAAGAGGTGCACCCAGAATCTGGTGCAGCTGTGCATAGTAACCAATCAGCTTCTAACTAGGGTTGAGCGAACCCGAACTGTAAAGTTCGGGTCCGTACCGGACTTTTGGGTGTTCGGGACCCGGACCCGAACCCGAACTATTGGCTGTAAGTTCGGGTTCGGGTCTGGTGTTTGGCGATGTATTGGCGCCTTTTTAACTGCTGCAGGGCAGCCAATCAACGCTAGTTTTACTAGTGTGCCCTTAAAAGCCATCACATCCATGCCTACTAATGGCATGGCTGTGATTGGCCAGTGCAGCATGTGACCCAGCCTCTATATATATAGTACACACACACAGCACACAGCGTCATTCTGCTATAGACAGGTTCCTGTGCTGCTGAGAGAGAGGATTTTAGGAGTTAGTGTGATAAAGTCAGTCAGTCAGTCAGTCGACATTCCTTGAATTTTCTTCTAATTAGTTAGATCAGTGAGCGATCTAGATAGCTAGAGTAGGGAGTTTCTTTAATAAGCAAAAGAAAGAGGCAGAGATAATTATTGAAGAGATTCCTAAATCAATTGTACCCTGGCTGGTCTTTTAACAGTGCCATGAGGCCAGTGTCAGACAAAATATAAAAGTTTTACCTGCAAGCTCAGTGCACCATTAGGACCAACACTGCATATACTAAGAGATACACCATAGTCTGTGTGTATTCTGCTATTGGAAAAAAATTGCATAAAAATTTTATTTTGCTTTTTTTTTTTTTTTTCCCAATAGCATTTTCTGCGTGTTCATACATACACGCTGTAGACACTAACCGTGTATTCTGATATTGCAAAAACATTGCAAAAAAATTTAATTTTGCTGTGTTTTTTTCTTCCCAATAGCATTTTCTGCGGTTTCATAAACGCTTTACATACTGTCCATGTATTCTGATATTGGAAAAACATTGCAAAAAAATTTAATTTTGCAGTGTTTTTTTTCTTCCCAATAGCATTTTCTGCGTTTTCATAAACGCTTTACATACTGTACGTTTATTCTGATATTGGAAAAACATTTAAAAAAAATTAAATTTTGCAGTGTTTTTTTTCTTCCCAATAGCATTTTCTGCGTTTTCATAAACGCAGAAAGACACTATCCGTTTATTCTGATATTGGAAAAACATTGCAAAAAAATTTAATTTTGCAGTGTTTTTTTTTTTCCCAATAGCATTTTCTGCGCTTTCATAAACGCTTTAGACACTATCCGTTTATTCTGATATTGAAAAAACATTTCAAAAAATTTTAATTTTGTTATGAAGTCCATAAAAAGCTCTGGTGCAATCAATTACCTTCAGAAGTCACATACTTAGTGAAATGATGTCCACCTGTGTGCAATCTAAAGGCCCGTACACACGGTCGGACTTTTTGACAACCAACATGCAAATTAGGTGGTTTGGACCAACATCCGACCGTGTGTACGCTCCATCGGACCAACTTTTTCCAGGTTGCATCGGACTTTTGTTGGCTGTGCGAACGGACCAACTTTCTGCCAACAAAAGTCCGAAGGACAAAAGTCCGAACGTGTGTATGCAGTACCAACTGACTTTTGTCCACAGTACAAACACGCATGCTCAGAACCAATGCAAAAGATCAGACAACAATATAGAAGTTGACCAAAGGTGGCGCTGGAGTATTCGAACGTCCTCTTTTGAAGTGTCATCAGTACGTTGAAACGTCATTACGTTCGTGTTGGTTGTCTCAAAAGTCCGACCGTGTGTATGCAGTACCAACTTGAGGGCCAACGCCCTTTGGACAAAAGTCCAAGGGAAAGTTGGTCCACGGTCCGACCGTGTGTATGGGGCTTTAGTGTCACATGATCTGTCATTACATATACACACCTTTTTGAAAGGCCCCCAGAGGCTGCAACACCTAAGCGAGAGGCACCACTAACCAAACACTGCCATGAAGACCAAGGAACTCTCCAAACAAGTAAGGGACAATGTTTTTGAGAAGTACAAGTCAGGGTTAGGTTGTAAAAAAATATCCAAATCTTTGATGATCCCTAGGAGTACCATCAAATCTATCATAACCAAATGGAAAGAACATGGCACAACAGCAAACCTGCCAAGAGACGGCTGCACACCAAAACTCAGACCGGGCAAGGAGGGCATTAATCAGAGAGGCAGCACAGAGACCTAAGGTAACCCTGGAGGAGCTGCAGAGTTCCACAGCAGAGACTGGAGTATCTGTACATAGGACGACAATAAGCCGTACGTTCCATAGAGTTGGGCTTTATGGCAGAGTGGCCAGAAGAAACTTTCAGCAAAATACTAAATGGCACGTTTTGAGTTTGCGAAAAGGCATGTGGGAGACTCCCAAAATGTATGGAGGAAGGTGCTCTGGTCTGATGAGACTAAAATTTTACTTTTTTTTGGCCATCAAAGAAAATGCTATGTCTGGCGCAAACCCAACACATCACCCAAAGAACACAATTTTTCAGCAGTGGGGACTCGGAAACTGGTCAGTTGAGGGAAAGATGGATGGTGCTAAAAACTAGACATGTGCACACTGAAATATTTTGTTTCGGAATTTAGTTTTCGCCCGAAAAATGTATTTATTTAGTTACTCCCGAAATTAGTTTTTATTTATTTTGTTTTGTTAAAAAATGCATTTGTCCAAAAATCCGAAATAATTAAAGTCGAATCTGTCATTGAAGGCTTATGGTGTCTGTCGAATGTTCTAAGAAGATTTGACGGAGCAGCTAAACTGTACGATGCCACAATCGTACATTTCGGGTCGAATGTTCCGCTTACAAGCTATAGTAGAATTCTAATGTTGTATGACACTAGTAACAATTATATTTATTAATTATTATTACTAGTCAACCAACATTAGAATTCTTCTATAGCCTATGGGAGGAGCATAAATGTCCGCTTGCGTCGACTGCTTCGTTGAATCTTTATGTCAAATCTTTTCTCTCTATGTCGAATAATCTTGGACTAATAGAGTTATATTAGGCACATTCAACCTTTTTTGCTATTGTCTCTATAATGTCGAATCTTTTCTCTCTATGTTGAGTCTTTTCTCTCTATGTAGAATAATCTTGAACTAATAGAGCTGAGGTTAGGCACATTCGACCACAGGTTCGATGGACACAGATCACTATTGTCAGCGTCATGTCGAATCTCCTATCTATATCGAACTGTTGCAGCGAAAACGAAAATAAAGCATTTGTTTATGTCGGATCTTTCGGTTTTCGGATTCTGCGCTTTCGTTATCGTTTGTTAAAACGATAACGAAAAAAACTAAATTCGGACGAAAATGCGTTTGGACGAAAACGAATGCACATGTCTACTAAATACAGGGATATTCTTGAGCAAAACCTGTACCACTCTGTGTGTGATTTGAGGCTAGGATGGAGGTTCACCTTCCAGCAGGACAATGACCCCAAACACAATGCTAAAGCAACACTTGAGTGGTTTAAGGGGAAGCCTGTAGATGTGTTGGAATCGCCTAGTCAAAGCCTAGACCTCAATCCAACAGAAAATCTGTGGTCAGACTTAAAAACTTGCTGTTCACAAGCGCAAACCACCCAGCTGGAGCAGTTTTGCAAGGAGGAATGGGACAAAATCCCAGTTGTTAGATGTGGCAAGCTCATAGAGACTTATCCAAAGTGACTTGTAGCTGTGATAGCTGAAAAAGGTGGCTCTACAAAGTATTGCCTTTAGGGGGGTGAATAGTTATGCACATTGACTTTTTCTGTTATTTTGTCCTATTTGTTGGTTGCTTCACAATAAAAAAAAAAAAAAAAACATCTTCAAAGTTGTGGGCATGTTCTGTAAATTAAATGATGCAAATCCTCAAACAATCCTCAGGTAGCTGGAGGCCGTGAAACAGGAAAGAAGACTGGGTGAAGATGGAAACCCTGTCAGCGGAGATAGTGGTTCGTTTTAAGCTAAGTCTCTCATAAAATGCTAGTATGCAATGCATACCAGCACATTATGAAGTTGCCTTGCAGGGGAAGTTTTATTTTTTTACTGCGGTTTACTACTGCTTTAAGTACCAGACTGTATAAACTCCTTCATTTCCAGACCATTTTTTCTGTTTTTAGTCCTGTCATAGTTTGGCTGACAATTGCCCGGTCACGCAACCCTTTAACCAAATAAATTTTATTGCATTTTTTGAGACAGATAGTGTTTTATTTTAGTTGTACTGTATTTAATAACAACAGTTTTTTTGTGCCGGTTCACACAGGGGCGACCTGTCGCGCTCCATGCATTGCAATGGATGCGTTCTAATAGGAGCGACACAAGTTGCTGCGACTTAGAAAAAGGTTCCTGTATTACTTTGGGGCGACTTCGGTGTGGCTTGCATTGACTTCTATACGGAAGTCTTTTTGCAAGCCGCGCTGAAGTCACGCTATACGGGGCAGAGTCGGACAACTTTAAAGCCGCCCCTGTATGAACTGGCACTTACTATGTACAGGAAAAAGTTTTGGGAAAAAAAAACTATTTCCTTTACTTATTTATCATATAAAATTGTCAGAGCAGTAGGAACATTCCTGACATGACCCTTTTTTGCCAAGTAGACACTCCCAGGGTAATCCCAATTTTTGGGAATGAATACAAATGCTGGTATTAATATGGATAAACCATGGAGTTTGGTAATGGTGCACTAGATACAAAAGAGTCTCAAAGAGAGGAGGAGTTAAAAGGCCCAATGTACAGGTAAGGTACAGTGGGATGAAGCTAAAGTTATATTAAAGGCAGATTTAAAAAAAACACAAAAAAACAAACATGTCTTACTTACCTTCTCTGTGTCGTGCTTTTGCACAAAGCATCCCGATCCTCATCCTCAGCTTGCTATGGGGGCACTCCAGCAGGCTCATTCCCCAGCCACTGCTCTGTGTGTCCATTCACTCACAGTGCGCTGCTCGTCCTCACCCCTCCCTCTCCTCATTGGCTCACTGGCTGTGATTGACAGTAGCAGGAGCCAATTATGAGGAAGAGACCCTGGAAAGCTGCTCTTTTGCACATTGCTGGATCAAGATGGGGTTCAGGTTAGTATTAGGGGGGCTGGGGGGTTGCTGTATGCAGAAGATTTTTTTATCATTATATGCATGAAGGTAAGAAAACTTTACGACCACTTAAAGGGATTATTGTTCAGATGTACATGATAAGGGAGATGGAGTGGTTTACTCCTCTGTTCACAGGCACAGTTTAAAGTGCTTATCCAAACAGCTCTGTACCATGTGATCTCTGTAATGATCAGTTACAGTGATCACATGATACAGAGCTGCTCAGTTTGGCTCTGTACACTGTTTCTGTGAACTCAACTCACGACGATGGTTCAGTTCGCAGTCAACAAAGTAATGGCTACCACAGGGGGATTCTGGAGTAACGTTTACAAACCTATGATGTTACAATATAAATTCATATTGCTTTCCCATTATCAGTGTTGGATTTAGTGCACAAATCTCTCTTTAAAGAACTAGGTTTCAATTGTCAAGATACTTTAATAAAATACAAATTTCAACATGGCCATTGTTTTAGAATACCTTTAGAATATTAAACAAATAAATACTGCAAAATATATTTAAAAATATTTTTCTGTACATTATTCTCAATTTAGGTCCACAGAGGAGGAGAAGGCCGAGAAGATACGCAGGAAAGTCTCCCTCATGAAGTGTGATGTCACCAAAGCCAATCCCTTGGAGCCGAATTCCCTTCCCCTGACAGACTGTGTGATCATTGCCGCGTGTCTCACTAGTGCTTCCAAGAATACTGAAGAATTTAAAACTGCCCTAAAGAACGTTGTATCTCTGATCAGACCCGGGGGTCATCTAATTATCACTGATTATTTAGGAGCCTCGTATTACTTGGTCGGCGAGGCAAATTTTCAAGTTCTGTCACTTGATGAAAACTTTGTGCGAGAGGCGGTGGCTGAGAGTGGATGTGAGATTCAGGAGTTTACAACTTTTACTGACTTTGTTATTCCAGAAGACGTGTTTAATTGTAAAAATTCTTTCTGTCTTCTAGCCCGAAAACATTGAAGCCATAGAGTGAAATAATAGAAAATAGGCAAAATTACCTAAATTACTAACTTTAAAGCAGTATTAAATCCCAAAACAAACATTTAAAAAAATAAATGCATTCACCAACTCTTATGCCGCGTACACACGGTCGGAATTCTCGTCGGAAAAAGCTCTGATGGTTTTCCCGTCGGAATTCTGACGGAATTTCGCTCAAACTGTCTTGGCCACACACGGTCACACCAAATTCCGACGGTCAGTAACACAGCGGCATAAAACACTTTCGACAGCACTAAAAAGGGAAGTTTAATGCTTCCGAGCATGCATCAAATTATTTCCGAGCATGCGTCGTAATTTTGCGTGTCGGAATTGCATACACACGACCGGAAAATCCGATAGAAAGGTTTTCCGTCTGAAAAATTGAGAACAGGTTCTTAATCTAAAGTCCATCGGAAATTCCGACAGAAAAAGACCGATGGGCATACACACGGTCGGAAAATCCGTTGAGAAGCTCCCATCGGACTGTTTCCATCGGAAATTCCGACCGTGTGTACGCGGCATTAGATTTGTTGACTTTATTCATTTTCTTTTTTTAGTCTTTTATCCTTTGTTTTTACCTGCTGATCCAGCCAGTAAATCTGTTATTTTTCAACTTCCTTTAGAGTCCATTCACACAGGGGCAACTTTGGATCTGACTTGAAGTCGCCCCAAGTTGCTCCTAGTCACCTCAAGTCGCGCGACATGATAAAATCAATGTAAGTGAATGAGAGCCGTCTTAAGTTTCCGACTTCAGAAAAGGTTCCTGTACTACTTCAATCCGACTTCTAGGCGACTTGTACCCATTGATTTCAATAGAAGTTGCCTCCAAGTCGGATCCCCTGTCTTAACTGAAGCAACCAGGAAGTAAAAATAGTTTTCTAAGCAAACCCCTCCCTCCCACAGAGCTGATTATTATGTGATTGGCCACTGGCAAAGTCCCCTGTCCTGGAATGCAACTTTAAGTTGCGTTGTAAATTGCCTCAAGTCTCACTGTGATTCATACTCAAGTCGTGTCCAAGTTGCCTCCCAAAGTCACGCTGGAAGTAGTCTTGCCCCTGTGTGAATGGACTTTTACCAGACCAATAGTCAGCTTTTATTCATTTCTGTAATACCTTTATCCCAAAAGGAAACAAACAGTTTGCTATAACTGCTTGAGAAGTGATTAGCTGGGGATCAGCTTTAATTTGTTAGTCAAGTCCTTCTAAATCTGCTAGTCTAATGCCGCGTACACACGATCGGGAATTTCCGACAACAAATGTTCACTGTGGGCTTGTTGTCGGAAATTCTGTCCATGTGTAAGCACCATCGGACATTTTCTGTCAGAAATTTCCGACAAAAAAAATGTGAAAACTGGATCTCAAATTTTCAGACAACAAAATCCGTTGTCGGAAATTCCGATCGTGTGTACACAATTCCGACGCACAAAATTCCACACATGCTCGGAATCAAGCAGAAGAGTCGCACTGGCTATTAAACTTCCTTTTTCTAATCCCGTCGTATGTGTTGTACGTCACTGCATTCTTGACGTTCGGAATATCCAACAACATTTGTGTGACCGTGTGTATGCAAGACAAGTTTGAGCCAAAATCCGAAGGAAAAAAATCCACGGTTTTGTTGTCGGAATGTCCAATCGTCTGTACGCTGCATAACACTACCATACTATGTACCACATACTCATTCACATGGGGGGTGGGATCTGGGGGGGCCCTTGTTAAAGAAGGCTTCCAGATTTTGATAAGCCCCCTGCCCGCAGACCCCCACAACCACCGGTCATGGATGTGGGGATGAGGCCTACCCACCCCCCCCCCCCCATTTTGAGGGCATATAGCCTGGTATGGTTCGGGAGGGCCCCCCCTTTCCTTACACGCCGGGCTGCATGCTCGGATAAGGGTCTGTTGTGGATTTTGGAGGGACCCCAACCCGTTTTTTTTAAGTCCGCCGTACTTTTGGGAAGAAAGAGTCCGCCGGAGCCCACACACGGGCGAATTGTCCGGCGGACTCTGGTCCGCCGGATAGTCCGATCGTTTGTACGTGGCATGAGATGCACAGGGACGCGTTTCGAAGCTTCAAGCTTCTTCCTCGGCCTCTGCACTTATTCTGAACCTAGGCTGCACCTATACCGCATTACATTGAACCTTTAGCTCATCTGAACCACATCTAACTTGCACCTGTGCCAAGACTATATTGTATCTATACCGTACCTATACTGCATGCCGGTTAACTGGGACTGTCAATAAGTGCACTGACACTCTTAAAGGGCCCCAAAGATACCTAATATGCTGGCGCCTGCACTCGAAGCTGAAGAATTGTCTCGGGTGTGGACAGCGCTGGATCACTGGACAGGTAAGTGTCTTTATGTTAAAAGTCAGCAGCTACAGTATTTGTAGCTGCTGACTACATTTTTTGGAGGTAGACTGGAGCTCCTCTTTAAGTTTGCCTTTATTACCTGTTGTGGTGCCTCTATTCTTTGATATAGCACTACTATGTATTATTTTTTAGTGAATTCCTGTGATATTGTATGTTTGTACACTCAACGTGTTGTGTCAGAGGTGCTGAGGTCCTTAAGAAGATCGAGGCAAAGACCCATCCTATCCAGCCACAGAGGTAGCGCTTCATTAACTATGGGGATAGGGGGGTTTGGTGAATGCAAGGTGGTTTAGGTGCACACAGTTTTTTTTCAAACAATGCAGCTGCGTGCTGCGACCAAAAGGCAGCTCCAAGAACAGGTGATCGGTAACAAGTCATTTCTACACTTTGAGCACCCCAAACTTAAAAAAAGGCCCTATCAACATAAAATGAAGACCAAAATACCACCCTCTAGCAGAAGCCATTTTTTTCTTTTAAAAAGGAGGCCTTGCAACAAACAAAAAGATTTTGCTATGGACTGGACAACAGCTACAATTAACCACTGACCTCAAAACAACCACAAAGTAAAATTAAAGAAAAAAAAGCCCCCAATAATAGATCAAGAAAAAATTCAGCAAAAAGATTGATTGCCTAAAGAACTAGCAATCAGAATAAAAGTACAATTTCCTAACTTCAACAGCTTCCAATTTACTGACGCTATGACAGCTCTGTGTCCCCCAACCCATCCCCATAGGTCCTTCTAGGCCTGCTGGCCATAGCTCACAGTGCATTATGATTTAAGAAAATTCTCCTAGGCAAATTTGCACAAAGACATCAATTTTCAAACCAATGGTAGTGGCGAATCCCAACCTCATTCTTATTCATTAACTTCACACTATAAAAAAGTGCTACAGGAGATAGTGGGATAGGATAGGATCACTGAGGAACTCTCAAAGCTGGAATCTCCAAGCTAGTGGATGATTCAACCCACCAAAAGTTGTATTTCACATAAGGTATCCGGGGAGGATCTGTTCTGCATGCAGATGAGTAAGGTGGCAGCACAGCGCCAAAGTATTACAAAATATGTTTTTTGTCTTTTCTGACATTCTGTAGACACTTTTGGTTAAATGTGACAGCTAGACTCAAGCAGTGCACTGGCAACTTAAAGCAGTCACAAGATTCTCTGCAGCTTAAGAAAAACTTTAAAACTAGTAAATTAACAGTAATGCCACGTACACACGACCAGACTTTTTGACGGACTAGGTCTGACGGTCTTTCCGACTGACTTTCGGCTCAGATCCGACGGACTTTCCCAATGAACGGACCACACACAATCACACCAAAGTCCAACGGATTTGAACGTGATGATGTACTACCGGACTAGAATAAGGAAGTTCATAGCCAGTAGCCAATAGCTGCCCTAGCGTCGGTTTTTGTCCGTCCGACTAACATATACACTAATGGATTTCTCGATAAGAACTGGGTCCGGCGGAGTTCCGGCGTAAAAATTTGAAACATGTTCTATTTCTAAAGTCCGTCAGATTTTTGGACAGCAAAGGTCCGATGGAGTCCACATACGATCGAATTGTCCGACGGATTCATTTATTTACTATTTATAAGGAAGGATTAGTTCCCTCTTGTGGCCTATATATGGTAGTTAAAGAGCTGCAACTTATGAAAGAGAACAGTATGTTAAAGGCAATGGGTTGTATTGTTTACTACTGAATTATTAGTGCTGGCAACTTAATAAATAACTTTCTTTTTGCCATCTGCTGCACTGATCTGAGACATTGAGGCTGCAATCATAAAAAGCAAATCTCTGTTTACTTATTACATCTGTACATAACTGGATAATTAAAATGAATATTAACACAATGTGATGTAGAATTCAGAGGTCAGTAGTAAGTAATGCAGAGTTCAGGGGTTAGGAGTAAGTGACAACACAGAGTTCAGGGGTCATTAGTAAGTGACAACCCAGAGTTCAGGGGTCAGTGATGACACAGATTTCAGGGGTCAGTAGTAAGTGACAACACAGAGTTCAGGGGTCAGTAGTAAGTGATGCAGAGTTCAGGGGTCAGTAGTAAGTGACAACACAGAGTTCAGGGGTCAGTAGTAAGTAATGCAGAGTTCAGGGGTTAGGAGTAAGTGACAACACAGAGTTCAGGGTTTAGCAGTAAGTGACGACCCAGAGTTCAGGGGTCAGTAGTAAATGACGACACAGAGTTCAGGGGTCAGTAGTAAGTGACAACATAAAGTTCAGGGGTCAGTAGTAAGTGACGACACAGAGTTCAGGGATCAGTAGTAAGTGACGACACAGAGTTCAGGGGTCAGTAGTAAGTGACGACATAAAGTTCAGGGGTCAGTAGTAAGTGACGACATAAAGTTCAGGGGGCAGTAGTAAGTGATGACACAGAGTTCAGGGGTCAGTAGTAAGTGACAACACAAAGTTCAGGGGTCAGTAGTAAGTGACACAATAACAACAGCACAACAACAATAGATCCCTCCAACAGCAATAGACCCCCCAGATAAAAAATACACACAGCAACAATAGATCCCCCACGAGCAGCCAGTAACAATAAATCCCACCCCAACAATAGATCCCCCAGCAACAATAAATTCTCCACCAGCAATAATAGAACCCCTAGCAGCCAACAACAATAAACTCCTCACCACCCCCTTCAAGAGTAGATCCCCAGCCTACAACAATCGACCACCAAAATATCAATAGATCCCCCACCAACTGCAATACCCCCCCACCCCAGAAACAATAGATCCCCCACCAATTGCAATACCCCCCCATAAACAATAGACCCCCCAGCAGCCAAGATCAATAGACCCTGCAGCACACCCCAGCAACCCTTACCAGAACATTCAGTGCTGGAAGTGTCAAAACTGGGTACTTCCGCTTTCCCGCAGAAAAAGCCCTGTCAATTTAGTTCAATTAGGTGGTGATAAAGCCATGTTGTCTGTACAAATTAAAAGTAAAAGTTGATTTACTAAAGCTGTTAGGTTTTTTCAAAAGATTTTAATTTAGCATTGTGAATATGGGGTTCATTTACTAAATACAAATAGGCTGCTCACCTTGCAAGGGAAGTTGCAGTTTGCATGGGAATTTTCACCAGAACTTAGGCCGGCCATTCACAATTAAAATCTCCTGCTGAACTGACTCAAACAATTAATGGGCAGGCCGAATATACCAAGTTGATCGATCGATCAACTTAGGTACAACCAGCCGAGGGGAGTCGCCTATGCATGGCGCTGACTAGACGTGTTTGAGAGGAGCTCCGTCTAGCCGCCGGCCTAAACACCGCAAACAATGCCATCTAAAGCACCGGGATCCTGCTCATCCCTGGGTAAACATTTCGGGAAGTTGGCGGCCTCCCATCAAGCCACCGTGGTCTCCATTGAACGATTCCTGGCTGCGGGAAGAGAACTGCCTAGCCCGCAAAGCGGGCAGGCCTGAGCCTCCAGGTCAATTATCTTGCCATGCTCCCACATCCTTCTACTGCTGTTCGGAGCTAATGGACGAACCCGGGTCCACGGCGGGCTCTGGTGAGTGAGATTAAAAAAGAAATGGCAGGCATGTTCCGCAGCATTGAAAAATCCATTAAAAAATACATATCTGCAGTGAGGGCAGACATGTCCCATCTCCTGGGCAGATTAGAGGAGACGGAGTAGCGCCAAGACCCACAGGCATTTGCTCACAGGGCCTCAATATACAAACTCGAGGACCTCGAGAACCGTAACCGTAGAAACATTCTACGTATCAGGGGCTTACCAGAAGCGACAAGGGACAATGATTTGGAACCCTCAATTAGAGGCATTCTTAACACAGTCATGGGCAACCCTGTTACAGCTGCCTTGCGATTTGATCGCGTGCACAGCCTCTGACCTGCCTAGGGATGTCATATGCCGCCTGCATTACTTCGAGGATAAAAATGCTGTAATGCTCAAATTCCTGCCATAGACTTTGACGGGGCGAACCTCAGCATATACCCGGACATCTCCAAGGAGACGCTCGACCACCGCAGGGCTCTGAAACCACTCTTGGACCTGCTCAGAAGCAAAGGGATTACTTACAGATGGGGCTTTCCTGCAAGTCTCATAGCCACCAAGAATGGTCGCTCCTTCACGTTGCGATTCCCTGAAGGGCTCTCTGCATTTCTGCACGATTTAAATCTACATCCAATTGAGCTCCCGGGATGGCAGAATCCCATACCTACCTTCTCCGCTCAACATGCACCGCAATGGCAGAAGACCCCTTCTAAACAGAAGCGGTCAGCAACCCCAGGCTCTTCACAGAAAAATGGGTGAGTTATTACCATCATAAGTCATCTCTCTTACTGGATGCCTTTTATCACACTAACTGAGGGCGACCATCTCCAAGTCTGACTATGTTTTTTTTCTCTTAGTTAACTTTATATTTGTTTACCCCCCAGGACATGATCGCGCGGAACTGTCTGTTGTTTCATCTTAAAATGCATGACGGACTGCCAGTAGCTGTCTCTTAATTGAGCATTGTTAAAGTATAAGTTTCAACATGTTTATCCAGTTTTTCTTTCTTGTACCATTTATCCCTATCTAAGGGCCGTGTGCTGACGGTTGTGACAGCTCCTAGTACATGACCTCGGGCATGCGTTTGTCCCCTGCCCCCCTCCTCTTGGGGTGGGGGCGAGAGCCATCGGCTTATGCGCTATTATTGTGGCTCTTACCGTAGAGACCATGATGGCTGCCCGCGCTCCCTCCCCCCACTGGGACCACTGCAGATTTCTGCGTGCATTTCCTGATTTCCCTACTGAAGTTATGGGCGATTTCTTTTCGCCTTTTCATACTAAATGTTTGCCCAATTTCCTTTTCCTTTCTTCTTTCAAATTTCCTCATCTTCCCCCCTATCTGTACCCTTCCCTCTCCCTTTTTCCCCTGGCTCGCATGGCTGTACTATAAGAAGACTCACTCACCTCTGACGTAATGGCTACCCTAAAGATAACCTCTTATAATGTAAGGGGTCTTAATGTTGCGGCTAAAAGACATCAAGTCCTACGTGACTTAAAACGTTCAATCTGTTCGGTGTCTTTCTTACAGGAAACCCATCTGACGCATTCTACACATGTCAAACTATATTCGCGACAGTACCATCACTGGTTTTATAGTCTCTCCGACATTAATAAAGCGAAAGGGGTAGCCATCGGGTTCAGTTCCACTGCGTCTTTTCGCCTCACCTCTATGATTGTGGACGATCATGGTCGATTCTTATTCCTTAAAGGACATATAGGTAACACCTAGTGCACCCTAGCGAACATATACAGCCCTAATCATAGCCAACCAGCATTTCTTACCCAAATCCTTTCAAAACTATCCCAATTTGCTGAAGGAATGATTATCTTAGCCGGAGATATAAATATACCCCTAGACCCCAATATTGACACCTCATCGGGTCGCTCTAATCCCATTTAAGAGAACAACACAGGTTAAGAAAAAAATGATGGATTTACAACTTATAGACATTTGGCGCATTCTCCACCCCAAAGATAAGGATTACTCCCACTTCTCTAAAACCTACCTCTCCTACTCTAGGATAGATAACATCTTCTTAGACCACTTTCACCTCCCGCTGACGTGCTGACTCCACCCCATGTAGCCTGTATGCTCAGAAAAGAACAGCTGTAGTTAGAGCAGTGATTGGAGTGGGCGCGTCAGTGGAGCTCCCGGGCCGGCCCCCTCTATACTGGCTGGGGAATACAGAGGTCCGGGGCGGGGCCAGAAGCTCCACTGACGCGCCCACTCCGATCACTGCTCTTACTACAGCCGCTCTGTTCCGAGTGGAGCTCCCGGCCACGCCCACTCTCTGCTAGTTAGCGTGCGAATACAAAGTCCTGTGTCCTCTGTGCACTCTCTCTGCAAAGCTGTCATTGGGGCCCGTTGAAGCACCTGCCCCCTGGATTATCCATTATATGCCTGTATTTTGTGAGTAGCCTCTTCTTGAGTAGTATGTCCGCAGTCTCTTATAATCTTGTGCAGTATGTCCACAGTCTGGTAATCTCGTGCAGTATGTACACAGTCTCTTATAATCTTGTGCAGTATGTCTGCAGTCTCTTATAATCTTGTGCAGTATGTTCACAGTCTGGTAATCTCGTGCAGTATGTCCGCAGTCTCTTATAATCTTGTGCAGTATGTCTGCAGTCTCTTATAATCTTGTGCAGTATGTCCGCAGTCTGGTAATCTCATGCAGTATGTCCGCAGTCTCTTAAAATCCTGTGAGGTATGTCCGCAGTCTCTTAAAATCCTGTGAGGTATGTCCACAGTCTGGTAATCTTGTGCAGTATGTCCGCAGTCTCTTATAATCTTGTGCAGTATGTCCGCAGTGTTTTATAATCCCATGCAGTATGTCTGCAGTCTCTTATAATCTTGTGCAGTATGTCCACAGTCTGGTAATCTCGTGCAGTATGTCCACAGTCTCTTATAATCTTGTGCAGTATGTCCGCAGTCTCTTTCTTATAATCTTGTGCAGTATGTCCACAGTCTGGTAATCTCGTGCAGTATGTCCGCAGTCTCTTATAATCTCGTGCAGCATGTCCGCAGTCTCTTGTAATCTTGTGCAGTATGTCCACAGTCTGGTAATCTCATGCAGTATGTCCGCAGTCTGGTAATCTCGTGCAGTATGTCCACAGTCTCTTATAATCTTGTGCAGTATGTCCGCAGTCTCTTATAATCTTGTGCAGTATGTCCACAGTCTGGTAATGTCGTGCAGTATGTCCACAGTCTGGTAATGTCGTGCAGTATGTCCGCAGTCTCTTATAATCTTGTGCAGTATGTCCACAGTCTGGTAATCTTGTGCAGTATGTCCGCAGTCTCTTATAATCTTGTGCAGTATGTCCACAGTCTGGTAATCTTGTGCAGTATGTCCGCAGTCTCTTATAATCTTGTGCAGTATGTACACAGTCTGGAAACCTCGTGCAGTATGTCCGTAGTCTCTTATAATCTCTAGTGCAGTATGTCCGCAGTCTCTTATAATCTTGTGCAGTATATTTTAAGGGAGTTTCTTACTCCTATAATCTTTAAAAGGCATTTTCTGCATTACAGAGTATTTTCAGTGCAGTATTTTGCAGTATGTCCGCAGTCTCTTATAATCTTGTGCAGTATGTCTGCAGTGTTTTATAATCTCGTGCAGTATGTCTGCAGTCTCTTATGATCTTGTGCAATATGTCCGCAGTCCGGTAATCTCATGCAGTATGTCCGCAGTCTCTTAAAATCCTGTGCAGTATGTCCACAGTCTGGTAATCTTGTGCAGTATGTCCGCAGTCTCTTATAATCTTGTGCAGTATGTCCCCAGTGTTTTATAATCCCATGCAGTATGTCTGCAGTCTCTTATAATCTTGTGCAGTATGTCCACAGTCTGGTAATCTCGTGCAGTATGTCCACAGTCTCTTATAATCTCGTGCAGTATGTCCGCAGTCTCTTTCTTATAATCTTGTGCAGTATGTCCACAGTCTGGTAATCTCGTGCAGTATGTCCGCAGTCTCTTATAATCTCGTGCAGCATGTCCGCAGTCTCTTGTAATCTTGTGCAGTATGTCCGCAGTCTGGTAATCTCGTGCAGTATGTCCACAGTCTCTTATAATCTTGTGCAGTATGTCCGCAGTCTGGTAATCTCGTGCAGTATGTCCGCAGTCTCTTATAATCTTGTGCAGTATGTCCACAGTCTGGTAATGTCGTGCAGTATGTCCGCAGTCTCTTATAATCTCGTGCAGCATGTCCGCAGTCTCTTATAATCTTGTGCAGTATGTCCACAGTCTGGTAATCTCATGCAGTATGTCCACAGTCTCTTATAATCTTGTGCAGTATGTCCACAGTCTGGTAATCTCATGCAGTATGTCCACAGTCTGGTAATGTCGTGCAGTATGTCCGCAGGCTCTTATAATCTTGTGCAGTATGTCCACAGTCTGGTAATGTCGTGCAGTATGTCCGCAGTCTCTTATAATCTTGTGCAGTATGTACACAGTCTGGTAATCTTGTGTAGTATGTCCGCAGTCTCTTATAATCTTGTGCAGTATGTACACAGTCTGGTAATCTCGTGCAGTATGTCCGTAGTCTCTTATAATCTTGTGCAGTATGTCCGCAGTCTCTTATAATCTTGTGCAGTATGTACACAGTCTGGTAATCTCGTGCAGTATATCCGTAGTCTCTTATAATCTCTAGTGCAGTATGTCCGCAGTCTCTTATAATCTTGTGCAGTATATTTTAAGGGAGTTTCTTACTGCTATAATCTTTAAAAGGCATTTTCTGCATTACAGAGTATTTTCAGTCTGTACAATTAAAGCCTGTTATTTTCAGTGTTCTTGTGTGTGGAGTTATGTTTTGAATTGATCTATTGTAGCAGTCATTGATAAAGGACGAGGATGGTGGTGTGTGTGTGTGTGTGTGTGTGGGGGGGGGGGGGGCGGCATTGAAGGACCCGGCCTTGGGGCGGCAAAAGGAGTAAATCCGGGCCTGGGTTCTAGGTCAAATTACGGAACTTGACAAACAGCACAAACTGCCTCTACAAGCCGAACACTTAGAAGCCCTCACTCTCAAAAGAGAAGAATTTAAATCACTGCTAGATCTTGAAACTAAGGCCCCTTTCACACTGGGGCGGTTTTCAGGCGGTACAGCGCCTGTATACCGCCTGAAAAAAACGGCCCCATTCACTCCAGTGTGAAAGCCGGCGGGCTTTCACACTGGAGCGGTGCGCTAGCAGGACCGCAACAAAAGTCCTGCTAGCAGCATCTTTGGAGCGGTGAAGGAGCGGTGTATTTACCGCTCCTATACCGCTCCTTCCCATTGAAATCAATGGGAAACCGCGGGGATACCGCCCGCAAACCGCCGCTGCAGCGGCGCTTTGCGGAGGTTTTTAACCCTTTTGCGGCCGCTAGCGGGTTAAAACCACCCCGCTAGCGGCCGCATACCGCGGGTAAAACGATGGTAAAGCAGCGCTAAATATAGCGCTGCTTTACCGTCGCCGCCCTGCACCGCCCCAGTGTGAAAGGGGCCTAAGAGAAAATTCCACAGAAAATATATGAATGGGGCAATAAACCAGTGAAACAGCTTGCCAGATCACTCAAAGCCAAAAAAAACCTTTCCTCCATACCCAAAATCAAACATAACACAGGCGAACTTGTCCACGCCACCCCTCTTATAACTAAGGCCTTTAGAGAATTTTACGCAGACCTATACAATGTTAAGGAAGACTCCACCCCATCCCTAATAACAGATAGGAAAAAACATATCTTAGACTACTTAAAAGCTGCCAATCTCCCTAAATTGTCTCGGTCAGCCCTTAAATCCATGTAAACCAGTTTTTCAACTGAAGAATTCCAAGCTGCCTTGAAATCCACACCCATAGGCAAAGCCCCGGGCCCTCTCTATATTATAAGATGTTTAGCAACATTCTGCTCCCACCAAATACATCATATGCCAACTCAATCTCCTCTACCACAGGCCTAAGACCAGAATCCCTCACAGCCCACATCACCGTAATCCCCAAACCTGATAAGGACCCCACCCCCTGTGCCAGCTACAGGCCCATATCCCTATTAAATGTCGACACCAAACTTTCCACTAGACATGTGCAAAAGGAAAAAATTTGTTTTGTTTTAATTAGTTAATTCATTTATTTTGCTTAGTTAGATTTGTTAAACTTGTTAAATTCGTTTTCGGATTTCGTTTCCTTTTCGACAGAATTCGAAAATATTTCAACCGAATTTGAAAATATTTCTACCGGATTCGAAATTATTTCAACATGATACCAAATAATTTCAACCGCATTTGAAACTTTTTCAACCGGATTCGAAAATATTTTGCGACCCGACTTTGGGTCCACGTATCTCAGGGTCACAATTGTGATACTATTTCAACAAATTTGGAGATGTTGTAGTGCTAGTTCTACTGTGTTTGCATACCAAATTGTGGGTTTCTAGCTACAAGTGGCCCCCGAGATATGTGACCCCAAATTCGGGTTGCAAAATGTCATTCTCTGCTGCAGAAAAGTGCTTGACATTTTGCGACCCAACTTTGGGTCCACGTATCTCGGGGTCACTTAGTGATAGAAACCCCAAATTTGGAATGCAAACACAGTAGAACTGGCACTACAACATCTCCAAATCTATCACCGAGTAACCCCGAGATACGTGGACCCAAAGTCGGGTCGCAAAATATTTTCGAATCCGGTTGAAATAGTTTCAAATGCGGTTGAAATAATTTCGAATCATGTTGATACTATTTCAAACGGATTTGAAAATATTTTGCGACCCGACTTTGAAAAAAAAAAACGAAATTGATTCTAACAGTCTGCAGGAGATCTGCACAAAAAAAAAGAAGTGAAATGGCTGTTAATAGTCTACAGGAGATCTGCTAAAAAAATAAATAGATGCTAATAGTCTGCAGGAGATCTGGTGAGAAAACTAAATAGATACTAATAGTCTGCAGGAGATCTGCAAAAAAATGAAATAGATGCTAATAGTCTGCAGGAGATCTTATGGAAACAAATAGTAATCTGCACAAAAAAATTTAAAATGAAATAGATAGTATCTATATTCTATTTTGTTCTATTGTTTTTCTAGTCTATGCTCTATTTCTATTCTAATCTTTTCTATTCAAATTCGAATTCATTCTATACGAAATTCGAAAGTCGGAAAAAAAAAATATTATATTTTATTCTATTCTGTTCTATTGTTTTTCTAGTCTATTTTCTATTTATATTCTAATCTTTTCTAATTGGAATTCATTCTATACGAAATTTGAGTCTTGGAACATGTTTTTTTATATCTATCTATCTATATATATATATATATATATATATATATATATATATATATATATTTTTTTTTTTTTTTTTAATTTGTTCTATTGTTTTTTTTATGATATAGTTTTCTATTATTTTAGAATATTTTCTATTCAAATTCGATTTTATTCTATATGAAATTAGAATTTTGGAAAATGGTTATTTATATGTATGTATATATATATAACCATCTTCCGAAATTCGAATTTAGTATAGAATGAATTCAAATTCGAATAGAAAAGATTAGAATAGAAAAACAATAGAATATAATAAAATATAATATATATATATATATAACCTGTGGTTGTAGGAAAGAATTTTGCTCCATGTATTGCCGGCCTTAGTGAATATGGTGAAGTTTCATGTTGCAAAAAATACCCAATCAAGTGTAAGGAAAATTAAAAAAAATACATTTTTGCTTGTAAATGATTGGATGATGGAAGTTAGCGGAGCTTTACCTCATTCAAGCGCTTGGGAAACTTTTCATGCAAAGCAAAACTTCCTTTGCAAAGTTAACAGTCTTTAACCACTTCAGTACCCGCCTATAGTAATATGACGCCCACAAGATGGATCTCCCATCCTGGGTGGGTGTCATATGATGTCCTCCTATTTGCGGCCATCTAGGGGGCACACGCGCGCACCCGCGGCGTCGCTCGGGACCCGGTGCGTGTTCCCGGCGGCCACGATGTCCGCAGGGCACCCGCGATTGCCCGTGAAAACAGCGGGACCGTGCGGGACCGTGGAGCTATGTGTGTAAACACACAGCTCCACGTCCTGTCACGGGAGAGGAGACCGATGGTGTGTTCCCAGAACAGAGGAACACCGATCGGTCTCCTCCCCTTGTGAGTCCCCTCCCCCCACAGTTAGAATCACTTGCAGGGAACATATATTAACCCCTGCAGCGCCCCCTAGTGTTAACCCCTTCCCTGCCAGTCACATTTACACAGTAATCAGTGCAATTTTATAGCAACGATCGCTGTGTAAATGTGACTGGTCCCAAAAATGTGTCAAAAGTGTCCGAAGTGTCCGCCGCAAAGTCGCAGTCATGAAAAAAATCGCAGATCGCCGCCATTACTAGTAAAAAATAAATCAAATACCACCAAAAGAAAGCTCTATTTGTTGGAAAAAAAGGACGTCAATTTTGTTTGGGTGCAACGTCGCACGACCACGCAATTGTCAGTTAAAGCGATGCAGTGCCGAATCGCAAAAAGTGCTCTGGTAAGGAAGGGGGTAAAATCGCCCGGTGCTGAAGCGGTTAATAATTGCACTTATACACCTTCCTGCCCAGACCGATTTTCATCTTTCAGTGCTGTCGGCAGTCATACAACACTGTACAGAAACTAAATTTTTTTAATTTTGTTCCCACAAATAGAGCTTTCTTTTGGTCGTATTTGATCACCTTATTTTCTGCTAAACAAATAAAAAAAAGACCGAAATTTTTTTACATTTTTTTTAATTTTGTTTCTGTTACAAAACTTTGTAAATAAGTACGTTTTCTCCTTCACTGATGGGCACTGATGTGGTTGCACTGACGGACACTGATAAGGCGGCACTAATGGGCACTGATGAGGTGGCACCAATGAGGTGGCACTGATGAGGTGGCACTGATGGGCACTGATGATGGGGCACTGATAGGCGGCATTGATGGGCACTGGCAGGTGGCACTGATATGCAGCACTGATGGGTACACTTAGGTCACACTGATGGGCACTGAAAGGCGGCACTGATAGGCACTGATAGGTGGCACGGATGGGCACTGATGTACACTAATGGATGGTACTGATGGATGCCAATCAGTGCCAAACAATAATGCCTGCCAATCAGTGATGCCCATTGTGGGCACTGATTGGCATCCATTGTGGGCACTGATTGGCATCCATTGTGGACACTGAGTGGCATCCCTGGTGGCATGGGTGGCATACCTGGTGCTGAATAGTGGTGGGCATCCCTGGTGGTCTTGGAGGCGTCCATGGTGGTCCAGTGTGGGCATCCTCAGGGGGGCTGCGCTGATAATCAATCAGCACAGAACCCCCCCTGTCAGAAGAGCAGCCGATCGGCTCTCCTCTACTCGCGTCTGACAGACACGAGTGAGAAAAAGCCGATCAATGGCTCTTCCTGTTTACATTGTGATCAGCCATGATTGGACATGGCTGATCACGTGGTAAAGAATCTCTGCCAGAAACTCTTTACCTAGATCGGAGTTGTGGTGTGTCAGACTGACACACCACAACAACGATCGCCACAATTAACCAAAAAAAAGGTTACTTAAATCCACACTGACTTTTTTTTTTACCACTACTATTCCTTATATTGGCTTTAAAAGTGTACAAATGCAGCAATTTAGAAATTGGATGAAAGGTTTAGCACCGGGAAACACTTTTTGAAAGATAAAAAGTGCATTTTATATACAACTATATAGATCAGACCAAAATGAGGGACAAATGAGAAGGAATGACGGACAGGGGGACATTGCCCCATATCAGGGACAGTCCCTCCAAATCAGGGACAGTTGGCAGATATGCCCTTTCATTACCAATTCTAGTTTTTATAAACAAAAACAAACTATTATGCAAAAGATGTTTTACTTTAGGGTTACCAGCAAACATTCATCAGGAAAAATGTCGGTGGCTGACCACGCAAAACTGACCCTCAGTGTCCGGCAGACTTTAAACATGGCACACACATCATGTTTGTATTCACAAGACTTTTAAAGAATTCCACGTGGCTCCAAGAGACTGAATCTGCCCCTTGCTAAGAGACCGGAGGACAAAGCCGTACAGGTTTCATTTTCCCATGCCAGTATGGACCTATCCCAGTCCATAAACACCTTCTGACAGATCAGGTTTATCATGGACATCAGCACAACAGCACACAACAGAAGAAGTTTCATGACCAGTGATGCAATGCATCGGTTTAGCCAGTGACATCATTTTCTAGTGACTCCAGTGCCCGGAAGTACGATGAGGAGGCGATAAATATTGTTTGATTGTTCTATGCGGATTTCTTTATGGTTAAATGTGAGCAGAAATATTTAGAGTTTTAATAAATATGGCTTTTATTAGCATTATTGCTGTTAGGGCTTGGCTCAGTCCTTCCTTCACTGAGCTGGCCGCTCAGCTGTCGGCTAATTGCCAACTCCTATGTCTCCACAGTTACTCAGCTGTTGATGATATCCTGCTCATCAGTTCTGCCTACTTAAGTCTTCCAGTCCAGAGGAGCTCTGCCTTCGCCTTGGTCAACATCACAGAAAGTATCGCCTGCGATCCTGTTCAAGACTTGCTGTGCTGACATCCTTTCTGGCTCCATATCCTGCTTGCTATTCCACTACATTGATCGCTGACTTCTGGCTTGGCTGACTTTCCGTTCCGGTTACTGAACTTTGGCTATGTTTTGACTATATTTGTTCTTTTTACTTTTATTATTAAACAAGTGTGATTTAACTGCACTTCTGTCTCGGCCTGCTTTCATGGTTTCTGACAATTGCGCTTTGAATTTTTCCCTTTACTTTGAGTAAAATATGCTATTGGGAGACAAATATTGGATACAAAACCACACAGACGGATTGGTGGAAGGAATTTGGGATCCAGTGACTAGACATGTGCACAATAGAAAAATTTGTTTATTTTCATTTCGTTTCTTTCGTTTCCGATGATTCGTAACGATTCGTAAATTCGTAAGTCGTCGGTGTTCGTATTCGCAACGATTCGTACATTCGTAAGTCGTCGGTGTTCGTATTCGTAACGATTTGTATTTTCGTAAAGAGTTATTTTTTCGTTGATTCGTTTTTCCATTAGTTTAATTTTCATTTATTCGAAATTCGGACGCATTTTCGTAGATTTAGTTACATTCGTACTTTCGTTAGATTGATTTATTCGTACTTTCGTAACATTGTTTTCGTAGATTCGTATTCGGAGCATAATTCATAATTTTATGTAATGTGTATGCTATTATTACATTTTAAGAGACACGGAAAATTACGAATCGAAAAAAAAAGTTACGAATGTACGAATTTTTTCGTTCAATCCATTCGAAGCACGTTAAGCAGCACCATTGTAAGAGACACCGAAAATTACGAATCGCAAAAAAAAATTAAAAATTACGAATGTACGAATTTTTTTCGTTCAATCCATTCGAAGCACGTTAAGCAGCGCCATTGTAAGGGACACGGAAAATTAACAATTCAACAAAAAAAAAAATTACGAATGTACGAATTTTTTTGTTCATTTTGATTTTCGTTGTTCCTGTTTTCGTTTTTTGGATTTTCTTCTTTCGTAGTTTCGTTGTTTCTAATTAGGTTTTTTCAGATTTTCGTTGTTTTTCGGATTCATACGATTCGAACATTCGTTAAAATTTTTAGCGAATCGTTCGTTCAATCGTACGATAACGAATATAACGAATTTTAACGAAAAATGAAAAAAACGAAACGAATTGCACATGTCTACCAGTGACCCGGATTGCATTGGGGAGAAGCGTTATAGAGGCTGAAGTGTAGCATCACTATCCATCTTATGGGCGCTGTCTGACCTGATGGTCACTTCCTGAGGTGAGCAGCCATTTCACCTGAAGGTGGTGGACAGGACAGGCTTTTTTTTCACGGTTACAAGATCCTTAAATGATCTGTATTAGAGTCATCTTTGGGCATGTTCATTATTAAAGGGGAGGGCCAGCCGGGAATTTTTTTTTTTTTAAAAGTCAGCAGGTACACTGTAGCTGCTGACTTTTAATAAGCAGACTTACCTGTCCTGGGTGCCTGCGATGTCGCCCCCCCCCCCCCAGACCGACCGTCCCTCTGCTCTCGGTTCCCAGCGCCGGCATTCCAACTAAGGGAAACATTCAGTGGAGCCTTGTGGCTTCACTGCCGTTTCCTACTGCGCATGCTTGAGTCTCGCAGCGCTTTGTGAATGGGGTGCGCTGTGTTGTGGGACACACACAGTTCCCATAACACACCGCGCCCTATTCACTAGAAGACGACGCGAGGAGCAGAAGACTGAAGAACACCGCGTAATAGGAAGAGGCAGATTAGGACGATCTGCCTAGCAACAGCCATTTATGGTAAGTTAAAAAAAATATATATATATTTTTTTTCCTTTCAAATTTTTATTAACATTTTCATGCAGTTTTTTTTTTTTTTTTTTTTTAGGGTGGCCCTCCACTTTAAATGGCCCATTGTGGATAGAACTTTTGCATGCTCTTTTTTGACTTTTTATCTGTCCTAGTACTGTGCACGACTTTGGAGTTTATTATTTTTTTGATTGGAAACGTTTGTTTAATTATCATTAATTTAGACATTATTTATTATTCTTATGCTTTTAGACCAATTGCAGGATTTTAACCCTATCCTTTTGTCTGTTAGGTTATGATGTTACTGTATATGGGGAATAGAATAAGCACAACATTTACACCTGTTTCACACAACAGAAGACCAATAAACTCCACACAATCCAGCAAATACCACCAAAAGCTCTAAGCCCACCAAACAAAAACCTAAAACACTTCTTTTCATCGCCTTCTTTTGTCGAATTGCTGACAAATGCCAGGAAAGTTTCCCCCAAAGCGTTCATGAAGCTTGACAAATACCCTAAAATGTTATTAATGATTGTCAAATGTATTTCCCATTTGATAAGAGGTTGAACATAAGTGCTTTTCAATGGCCATAAGTATGAGCCCTTGGTGAGCTTTAAAAAATTACTTTGGCATTTTTGTTCATTAACAGTACCAGACTGAGTCTGTTCCCTAGTAACAAGCATTATGATTATTTAACAGTCTCTGTGTCCAATAGGAAGGTAGAACCGGCCAGCACAGACAAACAAAGCAATTTAGTTTCTCATTTAAATTAGAACATTGCAATGCTATTATGATTACATCTATTGGAGGTAAATGTCAATGGTCAACGTTCCTGCGGTGAAAATTGACAAGTGAAATAGATGTCCAGGTATGAGCAGTAACAATTTTGTCAGAGAGATGCGGGGGGCTTCTTCATTATTTTTAAAGATTATACCAAAAGCACTAATGATTAAGGAACTAAAAAGCCACAATTCTGTACCAAGCAAGTTAAGCACACATTTCCTAAGAAAATCACTAAGAATTTAAAATATAGACTTGGATTTGAGTCTATCACTGCTACGCTCAGTGGTCCAACCCAAGGCTGTAGCCTTCTAATGCCTGGTACACACAATGAGATTATTGGACAAATGATAGTTCATTTTTTATTTTTTTCACATGCTAGTTTCATATCAAAAACGTTTACTAAAATTCAGAAAATTCACATATGACAAAATAAAAAATCATAAGTGATGTAATGTATTGTAGTGTATTTGTTAATGTATTTTTGAACAACTGTACTGATTAACGGCTTCTGGACCGCCCACCATACAAATACTGCGGCAGGGTGGCCCCGCTGCATGAAATCACGTACCTGTATGGAATTTTGTGTACGCGGTGTAGGTGAAGCACTGCACCCGCTGTAATTGGACATAGCCGGAGCCAATTAGCGGGTTTCCAGGGCCTGCGATGGCCGCCGCAAAACGCTGATCATTCTGTGGAGAGATGGATTAGCGGTGTGCTTATGTAAACAAGGCAAACCGCTGATCTGACAGGGAGCAAAGGAGAGATCTTGTGTTTCAGCTAAGATGAAACACGATCTCTGTTTTCTTCCAGTGAATCCACACCCCCCACAGTTAGAAAGCACCTCCTAGACGTGGATTACACGGAGCGAGGGATGTTAAAGTTGTAAAGTTGCTGCTGTAACGTCACTCAGGACAGTGATAATAGCCCTTTCTGTCCCCCTGCAGTCCTGGCATGTACTGTACCTGGAGATTTCTGTGTGATCCCTCTGTGTGCACTGCTGAATGTCTGTGTCCCAGGGAGATGAATGGACAGCTGCCTCTGCACAGACCTATCGCTCCCTGTCTGCCCTAAGCCCTTCTTCTTCTGCTGGTGATTTCCCCCTGACTTGCTGAAGGAGACAGGCAGCCTGTGAGCCAATGACGCTGCAGGTCCAATTAAAGCCCCACCCTACGGACCCAATCAATTACAACCACTGGAAACCTAATGCCAGAGGTGGAGTTTTCGGGGCGCAGACCTTATAGCCTCGAGCACACTCTAAAGTACGCCAATACCGCTTCTTAGCCCCAATCACGTGTTTACACACAAGTCATGCCTCCAATAACACCCCTGTGCCAGGCGCCCTTAACACACCCACTTAAAGGGACACTTTCAAAAAAAAAAATTATTTTTCATTTTTTTTTTTTTTAATAAGTAGCTTTGGGGGGGGGGGGGGGGGGGGGGGACGCAGAGTGACAACATGATCATTAAACCAGGTATTGGTATTTTTGGCAGTGTGGGCAGGTGCCAAGTCCTGCTGGAAAATTAAATCAGCATCTCCATAAAGTTGGTCAACAGAGGGAGGCATGAAGTGCTCTAGAATTTCCTGGTAGAGGGCTGCGCTGACTTTGAACTGATAAAACACAGTGGGCCAACACCAGGAGATGAAATGGCTCCCCAAATCATCACTGACCGTGGAAACTTCACACTGCACTTCATTCAACTTGGATTCTGTGCCTCTCCACTCTTCCGCCAGACTCTGGGACCTTTTTTTCCAAATGAAATGCAGAATGTACTTTTATCCGAAAAGAGAACTTTGGACCACTCAGCAACAGTCCAGTCCTTTTACTCCCTAGCCCAGGTATGACACTTCTGATGCTGTCTCTGATACAGGAGCAGCTTGACACAAGGTATGCAACAGTTGTAGCCCATGTCCTGGATATCTATGTGTGTGGTGTCTCTTGAAGCACTGACACCAGCTGTAGACCACTCCTTGTGAATCTCCCCCAAATTCTTGAATGACCTTTGCTTCACAATCCTCTCAAGTCTGTGGTTATCCCTGTTGCTTGTGCACCTTTTTCTACCACACTTTTTCCTTCCACTCAACTTTCCATTAATATGCTTGGATACAGCACTCTGTGAACAGCCAGCTTCTTTAGCAATGACCTTTTTGTGACTTACCATCCTTGTGGAGGGTGTCAATGACTGTCTTCTGGACAACTGTTAAGTCAGCAGACTTCCCCATGATTGTGTAACCTACTGAACCAGACTGAGAGACCATTTATAGCTGGGGTCGGCAACCCATAGATCTCAATCTACCTGTCGATTGCGGGAAGCTGACAGGTAGATCATGATCAGGGCTGTGCTGAGTCATAGCACCAGCCTCCACCCCTTTCCTGTTTCTAGAAGAGTAAAGTGAGAGGAAAAACAGTGCTGGATGGAGGGCAGAAGCATGACAACTGCTTTAGTTAACTTTTCAAGTTAACCAGCAGGTGATTGGTTTCTAGGCGGTCCTAGAAATCAATCATCTGCTTGTTAACATGAAAAGTTAACTCTGGCAACTCTTGTCCTCCATCCAGCACTGTTCTGTGTGCTGCCTCTTGTTTCACACAGATGCACATCTGCTGTAAGTTAGGAGAGGGCTACCTACACACAGATGTGTGTTGTGAACACAGAAGAAACAGGACACTACTGTGGGGGATAGCGGGTTGAGGAGGACACTGCTATGGAAGTCGGAGAAGGCAGAGGACACCACTGTGTGTGTGTGTGGGGGGGGGGGGTGAGGGGGTGAAGAGGACACTGCTATGGGGGGGTAGAGGACACTACTGTGGGGGGAGTGCAGAGGACACTGGTATGGGGGGACTACTCTTGGGGGGACAGGGGACACTACTGTGTGTGTGGGGGGCCTATTGTGGGGAGGGGACATAGGACACTGCTAAGGGGGGGCCCAGGGCACTACAGAGGGGGGGAGAATACTACTGTGTGTGGGGGAAGATGCAGAGGAAAATGCTAAGCAGGGGAGGCAGGGGACACTACTGTCGGGGGGAGGTGTAGAGGACACAGCTATGGGGGGGGGGGGGGGGGGGGCAGAGGACACTACTGGGGGGAAGGGGGATGGCAGAGGACAGTGCTATGAGGGGGGCAGAGGGCACTACCGAGGAAGGCAGAGGACACTACTGTGTGTGTGTGTGTGTGTGTGAGGGGGGGTGCAGAGGACAATGCTATGCAGGGGACACTACTGTGGGGGTTGCAGAGGACACAACTATGGGGGTGAAGAGGACACTACTGGGGAGGATGGAAGAGTACCGTGCTATTGGGGGGATATTACTGTGTGTGTGTGGGGGGATGCAGAGGACAATGCTATGCAGGGGAGGCAGGGGACACTACTGTGGGGGTGCAGGGGATACAGCTATGGGGGGAAAGAGGACACTAACGGGGGGCAGATGGCAGAGGACAGTGCTATGGTAGGGGCAGAGGACACTGCTTTGGTGGGGTACAGGACACTACTGTGGGGAGAGTGCAGAGGACACTTCTGTGTGTGGGGGGGAGCCTACTGTATGGGTGGGGGGCTGAGGACACTGCTATGGGGGGCACAGGGCACTACAGAGGGGGCAAAGAACACTACAGAGGGGAGACACTACTGGGTGGGGGAGGGACGCAGAGGAAAATGCTAAGCAGAGGTGTCAGGGGACAGTATTGGGGGGGAGGTGCAGAGGACACAGCTATGAAGGACAGAGGACACTACTTGGGGGGGGGGGGGGGTGGTGGCAGAGAACAGTGCTATGGGGGCATAGAACACTGCTTTGGTGGGGTACAGAACACTAGTGGGGTGGGAGGGAGAGAACACTGCCATGCGTGTGTGGGGGAGGGGGACAGGGGACACTACCATGTGTATGGGGGAGCAAAGAATGCTACTGTGTGGGGGAGGCAGAGGGGCAGAGAACACTACAGTGAGGAGGGGCATAGTATATTACTGGGCTGGATAACCCCGCCCCCCCCCCCCCCCCCCCCCAGGGATGTTAGGCTGATTTATAGGCTGATGAAACATTTACAGGTGTTTTGAGTTAATTATCTGATTAGAATGTGACACCATGAGTCTACAATATTGAACTTTTTCACAATATTCAAATTTTTGGAGATACAGAATTTGGGGTTTTCACTAGCTGTAAGCCATAATCATCAAAATTAAAAGAAAGAATAGCTTAAAATATATCACTCTGTGTTTAATGAATCTATATCATATATGAGTTTTACTTTTTGAATTGAATTACTGAAAAAAATAACTTTGGATGATATTTACATTTTTTGAGATGCACCCTTAGGCTGCTTTCACACTAGGGCGGTGGGGGCGGCGACGGTAAAGCAGCGATATTTAGCGCTGCTTTACCATCGTTTTACCCGCGGTATGCGGCCGCTAGCGGGGGTTAAAACCACAAAAGGGTTAAAAACCTCCGCAAAGCGCCGCTGCAGCGGCGGTTTGCGGGCGGTATCCCCGCGGTTTCCCATTGATTTCAATGGGAAGGAGCGGTATAGGAGCGGTAAATACACCGCTCCTTCACCGCTCCAAAGATGCTGCTAGCAGGACTTTTGTTGCGGTCCTGCTAGCGCACCGCTCCAGTGTGAAAGCCCTCCGGCTTTCACACTGGAGTGAATGGGGCCGGTTTTTTTCAGGCGGTGTACATGCGCTATTTTTAGCGCTGTACCGCCTGAAAACCGCCCCAGTGTGAAAGCAGCCTTATAGCCAGTTTACTGTCCTTTATACTTTAGGGGGGTCGTGTTGTGGCCATTGGGAGTAGAAAATGTGCAGGTGTCCAGTGGGAGTAAACAATACCAATTGATACCAAAATGATTCCCATTGTTGGTGTCAGTGGATGGAATAGTGCCCTAAGGGCTGGATAAAGGCAAGCTAAGGGCCACATTCGGCCCCAGGGCCGCAGTTTGGAGATGCCTGGTGTAGAATGTCTATGTGCTGAGTATAACAGGTGTATTGGCTGTTCTCTTTAGGTGGTCTATTAACCAATAACAGTGATTCTCCCAGGTTACTGGTCCTATATACTGTAAAAGCATGGATTGACATGTGTGTGCCATATGTAATGAAACATGTAGGGCAAAGCCACGCACACACACGTATGTGCAGCCTCGGTCATTTTGGTTTCTGGAAGAAGTATATTCCCTAGCATATTGAAATACTTTTATTTCAAGCTTATCAGCTTATAAGTATTAAAATAAATTTGTTTTTTATAATATTACACTGTGTGGAGCATTCTTTTAATACATGTTCCCTATATCATGACCCTGTTTGGGAGTCTAAAGTATAACAGTGTAATTGCTAACCACAAAGGCAGTTGTGGGTATTACTCTTGTGGCATTGATGCTCATCTGTAAATGGAAGAAGTTTGGAACCACCAGGACTCTTCCTAGAGCAGGCCAGACAAGCTGAGCGATTGGGGGAGAAAGGCCTTAGTCAGGGAGGTGACCAAGAGCCCGATGGTCACTCTGACAGAGCTCCAGCATTTCTCTCTGGAGAGAGGAGAACCTTCCAGAAGAACAACCTTCTCCATAGCACTCCACCAATCAGGCATTTATGGTATAGTGGCCAGACGGAAGCCACTCCTCAGTAAAAGGTACCTTACAATCCGCCTGGAGTTTGCCAAAAGGCACCTAAAGGACTCTTAGACCATAAGAAAGAAAATTATCTGGTCTGATGTAACAAAGATTGAACTCTTTGGCCTGAATGGCAAGCGTCTGGAGGAAACCAGGCACCGCTCATCACCTGGCCAATGCCATTCCTACAGTGAAGCTTGGTGGTGGCAGCATAATGCTGTGGGGATGTTTTTTAGCGGCAGAAACTGGGAGACTAGTCAAGATCGAGGGAAAAATAAGAGCAACACTGTACAGAGACGTCCTTGATAAAACCTTCTCCAGAGTGCTCTGGACCTCAGACTGGGGAGAAGGTTCATCTTCCAACAGGACAATAACCCTAAGCACACAGCCAAGATAACACAGGAGTGGCTACGGGACAACTCTGTGAACATCTTAGAGTGGCCCAGCCAGAGCCCAGACTTGAACCCGCTGGAACATCTCTGGAGAGATCTGAAAATGGCTGTGCACTGACGCTCCCCATCCAACCTGATGGAGCTTGAGAGGTCCTGCAAAGAAGAATGGGAGAAACTGCCCAAACATAGATGTGCCAAGCTTGTAGCATCATAATCAAAAAGACTTGAGGCTTTAATTGGTGCCAAAGGTGCTTCAACAAAGTATTGAGCAAAGGCTGTGAATACTCATGTACATGTGTTTTGTTTTTTTTGCTTTTTATTTTTAATAAATTTGCTAAGATTTCAAACAAACTTCTTTCACTTTATGATTTTGGGATATTGCTTGTAGAATTTTGAGGAACATAATGAATTTAATCAATTTTCGAATAAGGCTGTAACATAAAAAAATTTAGAAAAAGTGAAGCGCTGTGAATACTTTCCAGATGCACTGTAGGTCCACTTTAACCAACTCTAAAAAAATAAAAATAACATGCCATTCAAAAGATACAAAACACTACCTCCTCTTATCTTTAAAATGGTTGTAAACCCTTACAGACCACATTGACCTACAGGTAGGCCTAGATTAAGGCTTAGCTGTAGGTCCAAGAAATATCTCCTAAACCTACATGCTTTAGGAGATATTTGCAAAAAGACAGGCACCGCTGTCTATGGCGCATACGCTGTAGACAGCAGCACACAGGCACACTGAGCACGCCGCTGCTAACAGCGATATGCCACTAGTGGCGGCTCCCGTGCGCATGCGCGGGAGTGACCCGGAAGTCACTCCAGGATACATGGCAGCGGCAGAGATGAAGAAGGAGGACCACTTCGGGTGCTTCGTTCTCAGGTAAATTATTCATAATGAGCTAGTATGCTATGCATACTAGCTCATTATGCCTTTGCCTTGCAGGGTTTATTTTATTTGTATTTTTTTTAGATGGGTTAACTTCCTCTTTAATAATATATAGAGAGTGTTCACAGTGGACAAGAATTACATGCTGCAACACACCCTACCTGTGTTTCATCTCCTTTAAATACCAATGTGAAGAAGGTGGAATTATTTTACTGATTGACATGTTAAGACAGAAAAAGGATAATAAAATTGCAATGCCATCATTGTCCTTTTTTTGTGTTTTGTTAACTATAATTATATGATTATTGGCAATGGCTTGATTACTTTTTCTAATATTTGTACTTTAACGCTAGTGCTGTTGCCCTTTACACTGTTGATCATTTTCTTTGATGCACCCCCAAAACAATCTACATTTGTGAGGTTTCATTTGAGTTGGCAGACTTTCCCTCTCTTACCATGGGATGTGATGAATGGTAATTACACTCTCCAGGGTAAAGGGTAAATAACAGCTACACCAAATATGCAAGGCTTCTCATTATACTATTGTAGGGAGGGAGGGTGTCAGCATCAGGTTTCACTGTAAATTGTGCTGATAAGTTCTGTGGTAATTCACAAGTCGGACGCCTTCAGCTGAGCAGTGAGCACCAAATTGAGGTAAGGAAGCCATTGTGGAGCCAACACCAAAGGAAATTGTTTAGAATCCTATCAGCATCTGAAATGCATCAACCCACTCCGAAATTGCACTTATATTGTTTACAGTTTTGCAACATTTAACTTATTATTACTAATCTGGATGGATTGTGATTTTTTTTTAATGTGGACTTAATCAATAAATGTATTATTAGAGGCATTTTTGTATACCATTTTATATTGCCCACATTACATTAGACTTAACCAGATGTATGGGGTATATTTATTTCTATTCACAATCTAATTATTTATTTTGTGGTGGAACATTTTAAAAATAACTCTTTTCTCACTTTGTTTGCATAAATTGCTTCTAGCAATATTTTGCAAATAGTTTTTCCTATAAATGCTCCATTATCCAGAAATAATTGTGACTTCACTTGACTTGATGCATTTCACTAAGTTAGCACCAGGTTTTTTTACTCTATCATTAGCGATTCAATAAATTAACATTTTAGGAGCAGAAGTTGCAATCATTACGCATCTGCAAACATTTGCAACCAGACACAAACAGAAATTTACAGCCTGATTTTTTTAATAAGCTATGTTTAGACTAGTAACTTTTACCAAGATATTTATGTTATTTATTTATTTTTTTATTTATTTATTAGTTATTTTTATTTATTTTTTAAAGCTATTTAGTTGTTACTAAACATATCTTTTAATGCATGTTACATTGGGTATGTATACATTATGTGTATGAAATTGTAAGCATTTTACCCTCCCAAATTAGATTTTGAATGCATTTACAGTATATAACAGTGGAAAAATGACAATGATTTTTATAATTGCACTTCTACAATTTGTACGACATTCTTTGTTTTCTTTTTACTTCTTTTCAAGATACATTTGGAGGTATGTAACATATCTGTGTTAAATTGTAACAAGGTATAGGAATGGGAAATGGGACTTTAAATAAGGCATGACATTGTAGTTGGTAAAATGATGTATGAAGATCTGAGAATTGTTTTGGATAAATTAAATTAGTTTTGGTGTCATAATCCCCTAGAAGTAGTCCAAGATATTTGTAGGCATAATAAAATAGATATATAGATAATAAATCATTTTTAATATAATCATAAGAAGAATATTAACATGATAATTGTAATAGTAGATTTCATGCATTTTTTGCTTCCAATTTATCTGTGTTAAATGTTTTACATTGTGTTACAAGATTGGAAAAGTTTGACATTTTTGTTACTTAGTCGTACTTTAAAAAATAAGTTCACTTATATAATACAACTAAAACTAAAATGGCATTTTAGTCAAAGGACTAAATTGGGACTAAAACTAAAATGGTATTTTAGTCAAAAGACTAATGCCCCGTACACACGGTCGGAAATTCCGAGGGGTGGCGGGGTCACCCGTACGTCACTGGGGAAACCCAGGCTTCCCCAGTGATGTTATGGTGACCCACCCCCTCTGATGCAAGGGAAATGCTGGGCTTCCCCAGTGATGTACGGATGACCCCGCCCCCCTCTGATGTAACGCAGGTTTCCGTTACATCAGAGGGGGGCAGGGTCACCCGTACGTCACTGGGGAAGCCCAGCTTCCCCCTTGCGTTGCGTCAGAGAGGGGCGGGGTCAGATGACGAGTGGCCCGGTCCTCCTCTGCTAAGACGGGATTCCCTCAGTGTCTCCATGGAGACAGGATGCGATGCGCTGGACGTCGTCGGAAGAGATCTGCCATCGCTGGACCCCGGAGAAGAGATCACCCATCGCTGGATACCAAGAGTGGATTACCTCCGCTGGAATCTTTTTTTTTTTTTTAAATAAAGGACTTTTCCCAACGATGTCTGTGTGTTTTTTAACTATTTTTTACACTTTCTTTGTGAAATGGTAGGGGTACTTTTGTACCCCCTTACCATTTCAAACAGGGGGGGCCGGGATCTGGGGGTCCCCTTGTTAAAGGGGGCTTCCAGATTCTGATAAGCCCCCCGCCCACAGACCCCCACAACCACCGGACAAGGGTTGTGGGGATGAGGCCCTTCTCCTCATCAACATGGGGACATGGTGCTTTGAGGGGTCACAGACCCCCAAAGCATCCTCCCAATGTTGAGGGCATGTGGCCTGGTACGGTTCAGGAGGGGGGGCGCTCTCTCATCCCCCCTCTTTTCCTGCGGCCTTCCCAAGGTTGCGTGCTCGGATAAAGGTCTGGTATGGATTTTGAGGGGGACCCCCACGCCATTTTTTTTAAATTTGGCGTGGAGTTTCCCTTAAAATCCATACCAGACCTGAAGGGTCTGGTATGGATATTTAGGGGGAACCCCACGTCAATTTTCTTTTTAATTTGACCCGGGGTTCCCCTTAATATGCATACCAGACCTGAAGGGCCTGGTATTTGAATTTGGGGGGAACCCCACGCTTTTTTATCAATGACTTTCAATGACTGTTCTCTGTATTACGGGGGCCGACAATTCATTATAGCCGCGAGTGATTTTAAATAGCTTTTTTTCCTGCAAAAATGACACTTTGTGCAGGGACAGTTCTAAGCACGGGAAACATGCACCCCTTTACAGGCATACTATACACACCCCCCAGGTACGAAATTTAAAGGAATATTAGACTTTTCGACTAGAACTCGAAGCTCATCCCTACTCAATAACATATTCAATTTTTCACTCCAACAGTATATAATGAGTTTGGAAATTGTAGAGAAATGCTTAAATAATGCTTTACAATTTAACTACACCCATTAGATTTTAGATGACTAAAATTTGTTTTAGTCAACTAAAATGTACTGGAGATTTTAGTCAACTAAAATGTAGGGCATTTTAGTCGACTAAAATGTCCTGGAGATTTAGTTGACTAAATACGACTAAAACTAAAAACAATTGCAGAAGAATAAAATGGGACTAAAACCAAAATGCCATTTTAGTCCTAAGACTAAAACTAAATTGAGATTTGCTGCCAAAATTAACACTGGTCAGCAGGCAATGCCTGAATTTCAATCTATGTGTAGCCGCTCCCTCTCAACAGAAGTAATATTAATGATCAACTTCTATCAAATAGAAATGCTTGCAAATATTTTTTGATCAGTGGCTGTAGCCAATGAGCTGCAGCCTCTGATCGATATATCCTGACAGCGGAGAGTCACGCTGGTACAATACAGCAGGGAATATCAGGGCCAGATTTACATCTCAGGAGTCTATTATGGCAGAGAATTCTGAAATGCCCCAACCCTCCCCCCCAAAAAAAAGACAGTGAGACCGACTTTTTTTTAACATTACCGCAAAGGTCTAGGAGACACACAATTTTAGTAAAAAACACACTAAAGTGAATTTTAGAGCAAACAACGCAATAAACTACCAATATTTTTAGTAAAGTATAAAGGATGAGTCTGCACCAGGTAAATAGATACCCTAAATGTCAAATATCAAATTTGTGTGTGGCTGTGAAATGGCAACATACTTTAGTCCCCTGTATTTCTATAGGATATCAGTTTAGTGTTATGGAGGAGGTCTTGTGCTAGAATTATTGCTCTTACACTGGCGTGCGTGGCGATATCTAACATGTGTATCGCAATCAACATTTTCATGTGTAAGCGCCCCCGATGCATGGGTTTACATTCGTAGTTTGCTTAACTTTTATTTTTTTTCATCACATAGACAAAAAGTCCCCTATGTGATAATTTTTTGGTGACAGGTTCTCTTTAATGAGACCACTGAATGTATTGTAATGCAGATCGCATTGCAATACATCCCTTCCCAGCTCTGCTAGCTGGGGAAAGTGATAGGGCGACCCGAAAGTGACGTCACGCACCTCGCTTTCCAGGTCACCAACAAGAAGGGGATGTTAGGTAGGTGTATGCAGGTCAGTGTATGTTAGGTGTATGCATGTCAGGCAGGTCAGTGTATGTTAGGTAGGTGTATGCATGTCAGGTAGGTCAGTGTATGTTAGGTAGGAGTATGTTAGGTAGGTGTATGCATGTCAGGTAGGCCAGTGTATGTTAGGTAGGAGTATGTTAGGTAGGTGTATGCATGTCAGGTAGATCAGTGTATGTTAGGTAGGTGTATGCATGTCAGGTAGGTCAGTGTATGTTAGGTAGGAGTATGCATGTCAGGTAGGTCAGTGTATGTTAGGTAGGTGTATGCATGTCAGGTAGGTCAGTGTATGTTAGGTAGGTGTATGCATGTCAGGTAGGTCAGTGTATGTTAGGTAGGTGTATGCATGTCAGGTAGGTCAGTGTATGTTAGGTAGGTGTATGCATGTCAGGCAGGTCAGTGTATGTTAGGTAGGTGTATGCATGTCATGCAGGTCAGTGTATGTTAGGTAGGAGTATGTTAGGTAGGTGTATGCATGTCAGGTAGGTCAGTGTATGTTAGGTAGGTGTATGCATGTCAGGTAGGTCAGTGCATGTTAGGTAGGTGTATGCATGTCAGGTAGGTCAGTGTATGTTAGGTAGGTGTATGCATGTCAGGTAGGTCAGTCTATGTTAGGTAGGTCAGTGTATGTTAGGTAGGTGTATGCATGTCAGGTAGGTCAGTGTATGTTAGGTAGGTCAGTGTATGTTAGGTAGGTCAGTGTATGTTAGGTAGGTGTATGCATGTCAGGTAGGTCAGTGTATGTTAGGTAGGTGTATGCATGTCAGGTAGGTCAGTGTATGTTAGGTAGGTGTATGCATGTCAGGTAGGTCAGTGTATGTTAGGTAGGTGTATGCATGTCAGGTAGGTCAGTGTATGTTAGGTAGGTGTATGCATGTCATGCAGGTCAGTGTATGTTAGGTAGGTGTATGCATGTCAGGCAGGTCAGTGTATGTTAGGTAGGTGTATGCATGTCAGGTAGGTCAGTGTATGTTAGGTAGGTGTATGCATGTCATGCAGGTCAGTGTATGTTAGGTAGGTGTATGCATGTCAGGCAGGTCAGTGTATGTTAGGTCGGTGTATGCATGTCAGGCAGGTCAGTGTATGTAGGTCAGTATGTGTAGGTCAGGCAGGTCAGTGTATGTAGGTCAGTGTATGTAAGCCACACATCCCCACCACCCAGGCCAAAAAAAAAATAAAAAAATGCCGCAAAACCATCCGCGCCCCCCCCCCCCCGGTTCTTCGACCTCGGGCTGAAGCCCCTGGTCTTTTTGCCACCTAGCAATGCCCCTGGAAGTCGGGGAAGGCAGGGGACACCACTGTGGGGGGGGGGTGGGGGGGCAGAGGACACTGCTATGGGAGGGTAGATGACACTACTGTGGGGGGAGTGCAGAGGACACTGCTGTGGGGGGACTACTGTGGGGGAAACAGAGGACACTATTGTGTGTGTGGGGGAGATTACTGTGGGGGGGGGGGCAGGGGACACTGCTATGGGGGGACAACACATGGCACTACAGAGGGAGGCAAAGGACACTACTGTGTGTGGGGGGAGCCTACTGTGGGGGGAGGGCAGAGGACACCGCTATGGGGGGCAGAAGGAGGGGAACACTACTGTGTGGGTGAGATGCAGAGCAAAATGCTAAGCAGGGGAGGCAGGGGACACTACTGTGGGGGAGGGGGTGCAGAGGACACTACTGTGGGGGAGGGGGTGCAGAGGACACTACTGGGGGGAGGGGGTTGCAGAGGTCAGTTCTATGGGGGGCAAAGGGTACTACAGAGGGAGGCAGGTGACACTACTGTGTGTGGGGGGGATGCAGAGGACAATGCTATGCAGGGGACACTACTGTTTGCAGAGGACACAGCTATGGGGCTAAAGAGGATATCACTGTGTGTGTGTGTGGGGGGGGGGGGGGGAATCCGAGGACAATGCTATGCACGGGAAGGCAGGGGGCACTACTGTGTGGGGGGGGGGGTACAGAGGACACAGCTATGGGGGAAGAGAACACTAATGGGGGGGGTGGATGGCAGAGGACAATGCTATGGGGGCAGAGGAGCAGAGGATACTGCTTTGGTGGGGTACAGGACACTAGTGGGATGGGGGGCAGAGGACACTACCATGTGTGGGGTGAGCAGAGAATGCTACTGTGTGGGGGAGGCAGATGGGCAGAGAACACTACAGTGGGGGGGGGCATAGTATATTACTGGAGGGATGGCTCCCCCCCCAGGGATCTTTGATTTCCTCCATGTCGTCCAGGTAGATTTCAACCTCTGAAAGGTTGCCTACCCCTGATTTATAGGCTCTGGAAACCTTTACAGGTGTTTTGAGTTAACTAGCTTAATTTTTTCACAATATTCAGATTTTTGGAGATACTGAATTTTGGAGTTTCACTAGCTAAGCCGTAATCATCAAAATTAAAAGAAAGAAAAGCTTGAAATATATCACTCTGTGTGTAATGAATCTATATAATATATGAGTTTTACTTTTTGAATTGAATTACTGGAAAAAACTAACTTTGTGATGATATTCAAATTTTTTGAGATGCACCTGTATAGAGTAGAAGGTCTGTGTGCTGAGTATAACAGGTGTATTGGCTGTTCTCTTTAGGTGGTCTGTTAACCATTAACAGTGATCCTCCCAGGTCAGTGGTCCTATATACAGTATCTCACAAAAGTGAGTACACCCCTCACATTTTTGTAAATCTTTTATTATAGCTTTTCATATGACAACACTGAAGAAATTACACTTTGCTACAATGTAAAGTAGTGAGTGTACAGCTTGTATAACAGTGTAAATGTGCTGTCCCCTCAAAATAACTCAACACACACACAGCCATTAACCACTTAAGGGCCGAGCCTCTTTTTGAGATTTGGTGTATACAAGTTAAACAAGGTAAACACTGAGTTCCACATTACATCAATGTCCCTAGAGTGCCACCTTACATCAGTGCTCCCAGAGTTTCACATTACATTAGTGTCCAAGTCAATCGCAGCCAGTGATGAGGGAGCGCGGCTCGGGAATGAGTAAGCACGAGTGCCCCCATAGAAAGCAGCTTGCTTTGGGAGCACTTGGCAGGGGACAGGAGCCAGGAGCTCCGATGGGGAACCTGAGTAGAGGAGGATCTGGGCTGCTCTGTGCAAAAAAGAACAAGACTTTACAATCACTTTAAGCAATAGAGTTTGATCACCTTCCCACTCCACCAAGGATTGGACAATAAAGGAGCACCCTTATCAGGTCACTGCCTACTTTTTCCATGTCACAATGTTCTTTGTTCATGTACCTGGTCTGGTCTGATTGGCTCAGAGTACTATTCCTTTGTGTCCCATTTTGAGTTCTATTGTACATTAAATTACAAGAGACTGATATGAAGATATTGACTGCATTTTTAAGTATATTTTAGAATGTATAATGAAAACGTAACTACTTTAAATTGTGTTTTTACTGTATATTAACCTGGATTTTAACAGGAAAGTTATGAATCAGGCCTTGCAAGCAAATGTTTTTTTTTGTTGGTGGCACTGATACCCCAAGCTGAATACTATTGGCTACCACCACTCTTGGCTCTGCAAGATATTGGCCTGCAAAATTCTGACATACAAACAACAATAGTACCATCCATGGTACAAATTGACCCATTCTCAATTTTCTACACACAGGGTGGTTAACAAACAGCATGGAGATTTCATCTACATCAGAAGATCATGTATATGACAAGGATTTTGACCCAAAAAAATACCTAGAAATGTTCTACACAGTAGACCCTAAAGTCCAGGCAATAGATAATGAGTCAGTTTTCCTGCTTACATTTATGAAAAATGTATTTTCGTCAGGTATGTAAATTGCCAGTATATTCCCCTGAGGTCTTTTCAGGTCTGGATGGAAGGGAAAGCATAATTTTAGTCGGAAATGTCCTGTTGATTTTTTTACTTTACTTGCTTTTTCTGTTTCTACAAATTTTTATTGAGATTTTACATACTAAAAAACAATGATTAACCATAGAGACAGCAAAAGACATGGCGTTAGCCAAGGATACAGGCACAAACCAAATATTTCATTTATATTGAGGCCAGACAGGGCCACATCAGTCAGATTGTCAATATAACTTGTACATTATTTTGTTATTGGGCTGATCATACTGCAAAGTAATTGTCACCTTGGTTAGTTCTAATGGGTACAAATAGAACAAGAAAGGAAGAAAGGCAGAGAAAATGTAAAGAAAGATGTATATGAGGGGTGGGAAGAGTTTTCAAAAGGAAAGGAGAGAGGGACCTCAGGACTGGACGATATTTCCTTTGATCCCTTGGATATCCAGGAATTAATTCAGTTATTGGGTATTAAATAGTAAATAAATCATGCAGAAGATAGTAAGTTATATCCGGGTCCCAAACATTTTAGAAGATTTTTGCCTTTGTCCTCTTGTATTGCTGCATTTTTTTTTTTTTTGGTTACTTTCAGGAGATACCAAGTCATTTTGTTCTTGACTTGTGTCTTGACTTGAGCGATGATAGGTTAAGCAATATTTGCAATATTTTCTCAGCTGCTCTAAAGATAAAAGGGAATAATTTCCTTTGGTGTTCCATGCAAGTTTTAACCCGTAGATTGAGGAGGGCCTCATATGGTCCTTTTGCATATGCCCCTGTCTACTAGTACTGCATATTTTAGTTGGTGGGCATTAATTCAAAAACATTACATTTCCAGACAGTTACACCATATGTGTTTGAGGGTGCCTAACTCATTAAGCCCCTGAAATATCTGATAGATCATTATGTACTTAGCCAAGCTCTGAGGGACCATATACCAATGTACTAAAAGTTTGTAGTTCCACCAAAGAAGAATTAATTGAGTCATGAGCCCTGGAGCCAAACTTTATCTTACTTTTTAAAGGGAATAAAATGGTACCCTACTCTATGTCAGAGTCAAATCGTACAGATGATTTAACAAGATAATTTTACTAAAGAATGAAATACTAGTCACAAAGTATTTGTTCCTTTAGCTGTCAGTTTTTCAGGTGGACCTGATCGGAACATCCATTGCTCTCTATGGAGCGGCAGATGTCAACGGACATGTGTCCATTGACACCTGCCGACATCCGATCCTGTCTGCTAAAAACAGATGGATGGGGATCCGTTCCCTATCTGTCTGGTGGATCGGATGACAGTTGGATGGAAACGGACAGGGAGTCCATTTCCATCTGAGAGCCCATAGAGGACATTGGGCTGTGTCCGTGTCCACTCTGCATCAGCAGAGTGGACACGGGCCTGTCATCCGCCTGTTCAGCAGGGATCAGCAAAGAGATCCCCTGCTGAGCAGGTGGATCTACTGGCGGACTCCACCAGTGTGAAAGGGACCTTATGCATACTGAAAAAAATGGCATATGAGGAGATTTAGCATAAACTGCTGAAAATTTTAAATTAGGAGCATATGTTAAAAATTTGCGATTTCATTTGTGAAAAAAAAATTTAGAGTTAAATCTGGAGTCTTTATCAATTATTGCAAATAGTTAATTTACCTGAATATATTCATGCAGATTTGCCCATAGCAGAATATCACGTTGGTCATAAATGGAAAAAACACTGTGGGGTTGATTTAGTAAAATTGGAGAAATAAAAACCTGGTGCAGCTGTGCATGGCAGCCAATAAACTTATGACCCCAGCTTGTTCAATTAAAGTGATTATAAAGGGTTTAAAAAAAAAAAATAACAAACATCTCTATACTTAACTGCCCTGTGCAATAGAATTGCGCAGAATGGCCCGAACCTCCTCTTCTCGGATCCCCAGCCGGAGCTCCTTCACGGGAAGGCGCATCCCATTGGGGCACTCATGTGTGCTTGCTCCCAAACCCTGCTGCTGCGTCCATTGACACAAACAGAGGGACTCAGCCCTGCCCCCCCTCCCTCATCACTGGAGTTGATTGTCAGGAAGTTGGTTTCTATGCAAAGCTGCACCAGATTTTGCACTCTCCAGTTTTAGTAAATCCACCCTGTGTATATTTTTGGGTACACAGATAGTCAAACAGTCCACACTTGTTAGCAGCACCTCCATAATATGCCTGCCTACACTGGGTGCACAGGGAGTCAGACAAGGCCATTTTTATAGCATGTTTCTTTGCCCATTCAAGGCAAATCAACAGGTTTACACTGATGCTGACTTTACCAGAAATAAAGAAAAATACCATATACTGTACAACCAAATGCAGGGGAGCATGCAACTTAATCATCTTCCTTCTATATGACAGTATTGGTACATGATTATTGGACACCAATAGCATCACTAGGGTGGGAGAGAAGTCTTTAGCTCTGTTCAGGCTTTTCCAAGAGCTAACACAAGGCTTTTCCTCTTGGCTACTGGTTGCTGTATAAAGCCATGGGAGAACAAAAGGGGTAACCAAGTGCCACAATAAAATCTGCCTCTCTTTGTGATGGGAGTCACTTTGGGCGGGGGGCCCATGGAACCCAGCTTACCTTAGAGAGGTTGGGAAACTCCTGGTTCAGCTCCCAAGGCCTCTCTTTTATGTGTAAGTGACGCTGTGTCTATTAGGGGCACATGGTGACCAAAAAAATGAGGGGAAACTACTTAATGGACACTGAGAATGTGGTTTGGAGTACTTGAAATTCTACAGTAATATTTATCAACAATATCTCTCAAGAAATATTTGAAGACTATCCCTGGTTTGTTTGATTCTGAACTATACATGTTCATTGAAAGAGCTGGTCACATTGATCTCTCTTTCATGTACTCCAATGTAGGACAGTCTGTTGCTGGAGGTCTCCTGCTATTGTCTGTTTATTACATAGTTACATAGTTAGCAAGGTTGTATAAAGACACCAGTCCATCCTGAGTAAGTGTGGGTGCGTGTCTACAATTGTCCCTATCGCTGTACATTGTGTCTCATTAACCTCCCTAGCGGTAACCCCGAGTTTGGCTCGGGTTCAGTTTTTTCTGCTGGGAGCGGTAACCCCGAGCCAGACTCGGGCTTGCGTGCAGGATACAGGGGGGGGGTTACTTACCTTTTCCCCTGGATCCTGCGATGTCTCCCCGCTGTGTGTGCGAGCCGTCCGCTCGCTCGATTCACACAGTGCCGGGTGCCGCCGTTCTCCGTTCCCTGCGACGTTACGACGCACGGGAGCGGAGATTGGCGCCAAATTTTAAAAAGTTTAAAAACACACAACACATACAGTACTGTAATCTTACAGATTACAGTACTGTATACCAAAAATACACATCCCCTTTGTCCCTAGTGGTCTGCCCAGTGCCCTGCATGTCATTTTATATAATAAAAAAAAAATTTTCTGCCTGGAAACTGGAGATTGTCCATAGCAACCAAAAAGTGTCCCTTTATGTCAAAAGTGGTTTTAGACCAGCTAGAAAACACTGATAAAAAATTAGAATCACAATTTATCATCAAACAATAAATTTAATGACAGCGACTATTCTGCAACTGAGCAAATTTCAGTGTTTTTGATTTGATTACATTATTGAATCATTTTTATATATATTTTTATTATATTATAATTTATGATTTTGTGTTTCAAACTTTATCATACCCGGGATGTCTACTAGACTCTGGTTCGGACAGATTTAAGTGAGTTATTCATAAGAATTGCATGCCTACAATAAAAAAAAGCCAAATTTCCATGCAAAATAATTGTACCGCTTTCAGCACAAAATTCCAGCCAGAATCATACCGCCAGGGAGGTTAAGATGCTCATCTATTATATTATTATTTATTTAAGATACCCATATAGCGCCGTCAATTTACACTGTGCTCCACACATACATCGCACACTCACATTGGTCCCTACCCTCAAGGAGCCCACAATCCAAGGTCCCTAACTCACATTCATATACTAGGGGCCAATTTTTGGACAGAAGTCAATTAACCTACCAGCATGTCTTTGGAGTGTGGGAGGAAACCAGAGTACCCAGAGGAAAACCCACGCAGGCACAGGGAGAACATGCAATCTCCAGGCAGGTAGTGTTTGGGATTCAAACCAGAAATCCTTTTTACTTCTAGGCGAGAGTGCTACCCAGGGGCGTACCTAGAGCGTTTGGCACCCGGGGCGGATCCTAAATCTGGCACCCCCCCCCCCCCCCCAACTTTTAAATGAAAAAAACACCCACAATTTTTTTTCATTTTCTCAAAAATATTTATTGCACACATTTTTCTTTCATCACCCCCCCCCCCCCCCATCAGGTCAGACAGTTACAGAATACACATGGCAGGGGGAGGGGGTGGTGGACACAGCAATCACACTGACCCCCCCCCCCCCCCCCCCCCCCCCACCAGCACAGGGGTAGATACAACACTCCTCCAGTCTATTCTTTCATCACCCCCCCCCCCCATCAGGTCAGACAGTTACAGAATACACATGGCAGGGGGAGGGGGTGGTGGACACAGCAATCACACTGACCCCCCCCCCCCCCCCAGACCAGCACAGGGGTAGATACAACACTCCTCCAGTCTATTCTTTCATCACCCCCCCCCCCCCCCCCCCCCCCCCAGGTCAGACAGTTACAGAATACACATGGCAGGGGGAGGGGGTGGTGGACACAGCAATCACACTGACCCCCACCTTAGACCAGCACAGGGGTAGATACAAGACAATCCTGGCAGCCTCTTCTTACATCAACCCCCCCCCCCCCCCCCCTGCTCACCACCTCAGGCTCTCAGTCTCAGCTAGGGAGGACTCTGGAATCTGGATTCAGTGTGTGGAACAGGGGAAGCAGCCGCCCCAGCGGAGAGCGATCACAGACACACACAGGCAGCAGCAGTGGAGGCGGAGCTAGCAGGAGGGAACACACTACACAGCCACTCAGTCTCACTGGACGATCTGGACCAGTCCATTGCGGCCGCGGCGCTGGGGGGGGGTACAAAAAAAAACGAAAGTGTAAATCAGCAACCGGAGACAGCAGGGGTGCCCCCAGGGATGATCAGACGGTGTCACCCGACTCGGGTGCGGAACGCACCCCTGTAGCAAAGTCATTGGGCAACTGACACCCCCCCAAAATGTGGCACCCGGGGCGGACCGCCCCCCCCGCACCACTAATGGTACGCCCCTGGTGCTACCCACTGCACCACTGTGCCCACCCACAACATTAAGGTGTTATGTGTCTGTCTAATGTTTAACTGGCTATTTGTCGACTAGTCTTGTATGCTATGCAGTTATAATATCTGGTATCTATGTTCAGACTGAAGGAAGTGGTATACTGACAGAAGCACTCAAGTGGGGTGCTGGGATGGTTCTGTCAGGCTCGGTTCACACTTGTGCGATGCGGGAACCCTGCGAAACCACTGCGGGTTTCCGCATTGCACTGCAGTTAACACTGCCATATGCAAACTGCCGGGGTGTCAATACATTGTTAATTACACCCCCATTTCATCTCACACATCGCACTGCGAACTGACAGTTCAGACGTGAACCCATGCGATCCGATTCTGGTGCAGACCAAAAAAGGGTCCTGTGCGAGTTTGGTCCGAATGCGATATCAGCCATACAATCTGTATGTCTGAAATCGCATTGCACGGACATCGCATGTGATTTACACTGCAGTGTGGTGGGAATCAAAAGAACGCGTTGGTGTGAACCGGCACTTATTCTCCAAAACATAGAGGGGAGCAGTTCTGTAGTCCTCAGTCAAAAACAATGATAAGAATGCAGCTAAGGCAGAGGGCACAGGACGTTATCAGCTGTCAAGTTTTCCTAAAAGATCAGCAGGCATTTTTTGCATTTAACAAACAGATATAAAAATATTCAATGGTATATTAACAGACCATACTGGACCAAATAGTATAACTTCTTTGTTAGGATTTACCTGCCATTTAAAACTGTAAAAATATTTGATTTATCTTTTAGGTCGCGTGAAAGGCAATAGTCTTATAGAGTTTGGTGCTGGTCCCACCATACATTTTATTTTGTCTGCTTGTGAAAACTTCAAGCAGATATACCTTACAGATTATTTAGAAGGCAACCTGAAGGAAATAGAGAAATGGATAAAAGGTGATAAGGACGCCTACGATTGGTCCAAATACCTAAAATATGTCTGTGACATTGAAAAACACAGGTATGTACTAAACATCTATTAATGTACACTAGATATTGATGAGTTCACACGAGTCTGGCTTTCCAAAAGAGTTGTTTATTTCTGTCAATTCAATTAAAAATCTGTGTGTATTTTATTAAAAGATTTAAAATTATTCCCCCAAATCTGGACCTGCAGCTTCCTCTTTGTCCTGCCTTGTCACATGGACAGCTGATTTGATAAATTGTATACAGTAGATTTACTAAAACAGGTGCACTCAAAATCTGGTGCAGCTGTGCATAGTAACCAATCAGCTTCTAACCTAAAGTGATTGTAAAGCTTCATTTTTTTTTTAAAATAACAAACATGTCATACTTACCTCCACTGTCCAGTTCGTTTTGCACAGAGTGGCCCCCATCCTCCTTTTCTGGGGTCCCCCGGCAGCTCTTGTGGCTCTTCCCCGCATCAGATAACCTCCCAAGTCCAGCATTTGCGTCCATAGACACGAATGCCGGATTCGGCCCTGCCCCCCCCCCCTGGCGCCCACGTCATTGGATTTGATTGACATCTGCAGGAACCAATGACTGCGCTGCTATCAATCTATCCAATCAAGAGCTGGGACCCGGTGCAGAGAGGGAGAGCGTGTCTCCGCCGAGTGAATTATGTGGCTCAGGTAAGTAAAATGGGGGGGGGGCTAGGGGGGCAGTCACTGACAGAAGTTTTTTCACCTTAATGCATAGGATGCATTAAAGCAGAGTTCTGCTAAAAAAAAAAAAATATTAAAAGTCAGCTGCTACAAATACTGCAGCTGCTGACTTATAACAATCAGACACTCACCTGTCTCAGGGTCCAGCGATGCGGGGGGAGCGAAGCCGCGATCATCTCCCCCTCCTCGCTGTGGCGCCGGCATTGTAAGTGTGGGCGCCCGGCTGTGGCTTCACAGCCGGCCACCCACTGCTCATGCGCGAGCCCGCCGCGCGCCAAGACTGTCCGGGCAATCATCTGGGACCTGTGATGTGTCCCAGATAATTGCCGAGAGGGAGGGGGAAGAGGTGATCTCCCTTCCGGTGCTGCGGTGCGCCGGGAGGAAGTGGGAGCTGGGACCCTCTAAAAAGAAAGGACTTGGGACCCTCTGAAAAAACGGAAGTTCCATTTTTGGGTGAAGGTGAAAAAACACGAGGGTGCATTAGATTCTGTGAGCATCAGATTTATCTTCACCACATTGTAATAGTATTAATCACTGGTCTAATATCATACATTTTAGAAGTTTGGGAAACAGTTTTTAGGCATACATGGACAAAGTTGTCATATTTTTAACTTGGCAATGAATTTGCTTTATGTGGTTTTTCATGACAGATTGTGTTACACGTGAAGTTTTCAATAATTACATTTTTCAGCAAATAAGCAGAAGGGAGGAACTCTTTTGTGGTGCCATTGTTACATATTTTCTTGTTTTTGGATGTCTACATATTTGTAGACAAGAACCAAGACCAGACTCCCTTTCTCTTGCGCCCTTTGGAATGCTCGCTCTGTCTGTAACAAACTTACCTCCCTCCGCAATCTCTTTATTGCTAACTCATTTAATCTACTTGCCATTACCGAAACCTGGCTTCACGAATCCGACACCGCGTCTTCTGCTGCTCTATCCCATGGTGGTCTTCTTTGGACTCACTCCCCCAGACCCAGTGGAGGCAAAGGAGGGGGTGTTGGAATCCTTTTAGACCCACATAGCACCTTTCAAGTACTTCACCCACCTTCCTCTCTGTCACTCTCCTCATTTGAGGCGCACTGCATTTGTCTCTTCTCCCCAGTTTCTCTAAGGATAGGTATGATCTACCGCCAGTATCATCCTTTCTCAATGACATATCTGCCTGGCTACCCTACTTTCTCTCTTCTGAAATCCCCACAATCATTCTTGGGGACTTCAACATCCCTAATAATACTAACATCCCTGCAACTTCCAAACTTCTCAGTCTAACCTCCTCCTTTGACCCGCAGCAATGGATACATGCTCCTACTCACTCTGAAGGCAACACCCTATCCTTACCCTCTCTCTGATCACTACCTTATTAACTTCACTCTCTCCCTCTCCTTCACCTCCTCTCCCTCCAAACACCTAACGGTTACCCATAGAAACTTTCGCCATCTTCTCTTATCTACATCTAGCCTCACTGGACACACTGGCCCCCCTCACTACACACAGAATCAGGCCCCGCCCCATCAACCCTGGCAAACAGATCACACTAGAAGTCTGAAAAAACACAGCCATGCTCTCGAGTGCCTGTGGCGTAAGACTAAGTCCCAGAAAGATTTCAGCCAGTATGAATCTGCCCTCCAAAAATACAATTCCAGTCTCCTCACTGCCAAGCAAACCTACTGTATTTCATCACTCTCATTAAAAACGTATCATCCCGTCCCCGTCAACTCCTCTCTACCTTCAATTCTTTCTACTTCGCCCTCCACTGCCTCCACCCACTAACCCACTCACTGCTCAGGAGATCGCCAATCACTTCAAACAGAAGATTGATAAAATTCGCAAGGAGATCTCTATTGTTCAGACACCCTCCATGCCTTACACCACATGTCCACAGGTACAATCATTACTTCCCTCTTTCAACCCCACCACTATAGAAGTTGCTATATTACTTGTGAATGTCCATCTTACCACCTGCCCTCTGGATCCTGTTCCCTCACAAATGCTATAGTCACCCTCTAGCTCTATTCTAGACTCTCTAACCCACATCTTCAATCTCTCCCTCTCTTCTGGCATCTTCTCCAATTCCTTAAAACATGCGCTTGTCCGCCCCATACTTAAAAAGCCCCCACTGGACCCATCCAATCATAACAACCTGCACCCCATCTCCTTGCTCCCCTTTTTATCCAAACTCTTTGAACGTCTAGTCTACAACCGACTGAGCATCCATCTTGCTGGTAATGGCCTTCTTGATCCCCTTCAGTCTGGATTTCGTCCTCAACATTCCACAGAAACTGCTCTCCTCGAACTAACAAACGATCTACTAACGGCCAAAACTAAGGGACACTATTTTGTACTCCTACTTCTGGACCTCTCTGCTGCCTTCGATACGGTTAACCACCCCTCCTCCTCAAAAAACTCCATACCTTTGGTCTCCATGACTGTACTCTTCACTGGTTTTCTACCTACTTATTTAACCGCACCTTCAGCGTTACCTACAATTCTACTGCTTCCTCTCCTCTTCCTTTCTCTGTTGGGGTCCCCCAAGGTTCTGTTCTTGGACCTCTCCTATTTTCAATTTACACCTCCTCCCTGGGTCAGCTGATCCCACGGCTTCCATTACCATCTCTACGCTGACGACACTCAAATCTATTTCTCTACCCCTCAACTCACTCCTTCATTCTCCTTATGTATCACTATTTTACTATCAGATATATCAGTCTGGAAGTCACACCACTGCCTCAAACTTAATCTATCCAAAACCAAACTTAAAATTTTTCCTCCCCCACGTGCCTCTTCCCCTGATCTCTCGCTCAAATTTGATGGCACAACTATCAGCTCATCCCCATATGCCAAGGTACTAGGAGTAGTCCTGGACTCTGAATTCTCCTTTAAACCCCATGTCCAATCACTGTCCAAATCTTGCCGTCTCAACCTCCGGGACATCTCCAAAATACGCACCTTTCTAACCAATGACGCAACAAAGCTCTTGATTCACTCCCTGGTCATCTCCCGCCTCAATTTCTGCAACTCCCTGCTCATTGGCCTACCTCTGCATACTCTAAGCCCCCTTCAGTCCATGAATGAATCATGAATGCTGCTGCCAGACTCATCCACCTCCGCTCTGTCTCTGCTACTCCTCTCTGTCAATCGCTCCACTGGCTTCCGCTCACCTAACAAATTAAATTCAAAATACTAACTACCTACAAAGCAATCCACAACTCTGCCCCCAGCTACATCACTGACCTAGTCTCAAAATACCAACCTAATCGTTCTCTCCGTTCTTCTCAAGACCTCCTGCTCTCTAGCTCTCTTATCACCTCCTCCAATGCTCGACTTCAGGACATTTCCAGAGCCTCTCCAAGCCTATGGAACACCTTACTCCAATCTGTCCGTCTATCTCCTACTCTATCCCTGAAAACCCTCCTCTTCAGGGAAGCCTATCCTACCCACACCTAACAACTGTATTTTCATTTTGTCCATCTGATCATCCCCCACAGTTATTACCTTGACATTGACCCTCCCTTCTAGATTGTAAGCTCTAACAAGCAGGGCCCTCTGATCCCTCCTGTATTGAATTGTATTGTAATTGTACTGTCTTTCCTGATGTTGTAAAGCGCTGCGCAAACTGCTGATATAAATCCTGTATAATAATATAATAATAATAATATTTGTAGTGAGGGCACCTGCCATGGGAGTATGGGTAGAGAAGGATTTTGATCATACAAATAAACAGTATTTTACCACATATTTGCAAAGTTCTTATTAAAGGAGTTGTAAAGGCAGAAGGTTTTTTATCTTAATGCATTCTATGCAGTTGGAGGATGAAGCTAAAGTGATATTAAAGGCAGATATAAAAAAAACACAAAAAACAAACATGTCTTACTTACCTGCTCTGTGCAGTGCTTTTGCACAAAGCATCCTGATCCTCATCCTCAGGCTCGTTCCCCAGCCACTGCTCTGTGTGTCCATTCACACACAGTGCGCTGCTCGGCCTCGCCCCCTCCTTCTTCTCATTGGCTCACTGGCTGTGATTGACAGTAGAGGGAGCCAATGAGGAGGAAGAGACCCTGGAAAGCTGCTGCTCTTCTGCACATTGCTGGATCGAGATGGGGTTCAGGTTAGTATTAGGGGGGCTGGGGGGTTGCTGTATGTAGAAGATTTTTTAACTTCATGCATATAATGCATGAAGGTAAGAAAACTTAGGCCTTAACGACCACTTAAATGGATTATTGTTCAGATGTACATGATAAGGGAGATGGAGTGGTTTACTCCTCTGTTCACTGGGACAGTTTACAGTGCTGATCCAAACAGCTCTGTACCATGTGATCTCTGTAATGATCAGTTACAGTGATCACATGATACAGAGCTGCTCAGATTGGCTCTGTACACTGTTTCTGTGAACTCAGCTGGCTGACGATGGTTCAATTCACAGTCAACAATGGGTGTAATGGCTACCACAGGGTGATTCTGGAGTAACGTTTACAAACCTATGATGTTACAATATAAATTCAGAATGCTTTCCCATTATCAGTGATGGATTTAATGCACAAATCTCTCTTTAAAGAACTGGATTTCAATTGTCAAGATACTTTGATAAAATACAAATTTCAACATGGTCATTTTTTTAGAATACTGTTAGCATATTAAACATATAAATACTGCAAAATATATATTTAAAAATATTTTTCTGTACATTATTCTCAATTTTAGGTCCACAGAGAAGGAGAAGGCAGAGAAGATACGCAGGAAAGTCTCCCTCATGAAGTGTGATGTCACCAAATCCAATCCTCTAGAGCCAAATTCCCTTCCCCTGACAGACTGTGTGATCATTGCCGGGTGTCTCATCTGTGCTTCCAAGAATGCTGAAGAATTTAAAACTGCCCTAAAGAACGTTGTATCTCTGATCAGACCCGGGGGTTATCTAATTATCACTGATTATTTAGGAGCCTCGTATTACTTTGTTGGCGAGGCAAAGTTTCAAGTTCTGTCACTTGATGAAAATATTGTGCGAGAGGCGGTGTCTGAGAGTGGATGTGAAATTCAGGAGTTTACAACTTTTACTGACTTTGTTATTCCAGAAGACGTGTTTAATTGTAAATATTCTTTCTGTCTTCTAGCCCGAAAACATTGAAGCCATAGGGAAATAATAAAAAATAGTCAAAATTTTCTTTAAAGTCTTTTTTTTTATTAAACCCCAAAATAAACATTTAAAAAAAAAAAAATGTGTACACCGACTCGCTATATTTAGCGCTGCTTTACCAGCCGCGGTATTCGGCTGCTAGCTGGGTGGTTTTAACCCCCGCTAGCGGCCGAAAAAAAAGGGTTAAAACCCCCCGCAAAGCGATGCAAAGCGCCGCTGCAGCCGCGCTTTGCCGGCGGTGTTACCGCGGTGTCCTATTGATTTCAATGGGTAGGAGCGGTATAGGAGCGGTGAATACACCGCTCCTTCACCGCTCCAAATATTCTGCTAGCAGGACTTTTTTACCGTCCTGCTAGTGCACCGATCCAGTGTGAAAGCCCTCCGGCTTTCACACTGGAGTTAAAGGACCCGCTTCTTTAAGGCACATTACAGGCGCTATTTTTAGCGCTGTAGCACCTGAAAAACGCTTAGGTGTGCCAGGGGCCTTAGATTTGTTGACTGTACTACCGTATCTATCGGCGTACAACACGCGTATAACACGCAATTTACATATTTACATAGAGCTGCGATCTCCTGTGTACCCGGCGCTCCGTCACTCACAGTCACGCCTCCTGGTCCCCCATTGGGCCACTATTCTGTCTATCATATGAGCAGCCGGGAGGCGTGGCTGTGAATGATGGAGCGCTAGGTACACAGGAGATCACGGCTCTGTGTAATTCAGCGGCGCTCGCTCCTCCTCTTCCCTCGGAGACAGCAGGGATAATCCAACACTGGCGAGGCTCCAATGATGGGAAAGGTGAGGCTGCAGATGGGCACTGAACAGGCTGCATTGTTGGTCAATTAAATGGCTGCAGATGGGCACTAAGCAGGGTGAATTGATGGGCAATTTAGAGGCTGCAGATATGCAGTGAGCAGGGTGCATTGATGAGCTGTGACCCTAATTTTGCTTCAAAGTTATTTATTTAAAATGTATGTTTTTTTCCTTAAACTTCCCTCCTTAAATTGGGGTGCGTGTTATATGCCTGTGCGTGTTATACACCGATAAATACGGTAATTTTCTTTTTTTAGGATTTTTCCTTTCTTTTCACCTGCTGATCCAGCCAGTAAGTCTGTTATTTTTCAACTTCCTTTACCAGACCAATAGTCAGCTTTTATTAATTTCTGTAATACCTTTATCCCAAATAGGGATGAGCTTCAAGTTCGAGTCGAACTCATGTTCGACTCGAACATTGCCTGTTCGCCTGTTCACCGAACAGCGAACAATTTGGGGTGTTCACGGCAAATTCGAAAAGCCGCGAACACCCTGTAAAATTCTATAAGAGAAATCTCAAGTGCTAATTTTAAAAGCCTATATGCAAGTTATTGTCATAAAAAGTGTTTGGGGACCTGGGTCCTGCCCCAGGGGACATGTATCAATGCAAAAAAAAGTGCGCGCCCGCCGCGTAGCTGGGGCCCCGGTGCGCGTGCCCGGCGGTCGCGATGACCGCCAGGCACCCGCGATTGCCCGGTAATCAAGCAGGACGTGGATCGGTGTGTGTAAACACACCGATCCACGTCCTGTCAGAGGAGAGGAGACCGATGGTGTGTCCCTTGTACATAGGGACACCGATCGGTCTCCTCCCCCAGTCAGTCCCCTCCCCCCACAGTAAGAATCACCAAGATAGGGTACACATTAACCCCTGCAGCGCCCCCTAGCGTTAACCCCTTCCCTGCCAGTCACATTTATACAGTAATCAATGCATTTTTATAGCACGGATCGCTGTATAAATGTGAATGGTCCCAAAAATGAGTCAAAAGTGTCCGAAGTGCTTAGAATTGTCACTGCACAAAGTCGGCTCCCGTAATACAGAGAACAGTTATTGAAAGTCATTGATAAAAAAAAAAAAGCGTGGGGTTCCCCCCAAATTCAATTACCAGGCCCTTCATGTCTGGTATGGATATTAAGGGGAACTCCACGCCAAATTTAAAAAAAAAATGGTGTGGGGATCCCCCTCAAAATCCATACCAGACCCTTATCCGAGCACGCAACCTGGCAGGCCGCACAGCGGGGCGGGATCAGATGATGAGTGCTCCGGTCCTCCTCTGCTAAGACGGGATTCCCGCAGTGTCTCCGCGGAGACAGGATGCGCTGTGCTGGACATCGTTGGAAGAGATCAGCCATCACTGGACCCCGGAGAAGAGACCACCCATTGCTGGATAGCAAGAGTGGATTACCACCGCTGGAATCTTTTTTTTATTTTTAATAAAGGACTTTTCCCAACGGTGTGTTTTTTAACTATTTTTTACACTTTTTTTGTGAAATGGTAGGGGTACTTTTGTACCCCCTTACTATTTCAAATAGGGGGGGCGGGATCTGGGGTTCCCCTTGTTAAAGGAGGCTTCCAGATTCCGATAAGCCCCCCGCCTGCAGACCCCCACAACCGCCGGCCAGGGTTGTGGGGATGAGACCCTTCTCCTCATCAACATGGGGACATGGTGCTTTGAGGGGTCACAGACCCCCAAAGCATCCTCCCAATGTTGAGGGCATGTGGCCTGGTACGGTTCAGGAGGGGGGCGCTCTCTCGTCCCCCCTCTTTTCCTGCGGCCTGCCAGGTTGCGTGCTCGGATAAGGGTCTGGTATGGATTTTGAGGGGGACCCGCAACATTTTTTTTTTAATTTGGCATGGAGTTCCCCTTAAAACCCATACCAGACCTAAAGGGTCTGGTATGGATATTTAGGGGGAACCCCACGTCATTTTTTTTTATCTGACCCGGGGTTCCCCTTAATATCCATACCAGACCATACCAGACCTGAATGGCCTGGTAATTGAATTTGGGGGGAACCCCACACTTTTTTTTTTTTTTTCATCAATGACTTTCAATGACTGTTCTCTGTATTACGGGAGCCGACAATTCATTATAGTAGTGAGTGATTTGCAAAAATTACACTTTGTGCAGGGACAGTTCTAAGCACGGGAAACATGCGCCCCTTTACAGGCATCCTATACACACCCCCCAGGTACGAAATTTAAAGGAATATTACACTTTTATTGTTTCACTTTAAGCATTATTAAAATCACTGCTCCTAAAAAAAATTCAGTTTTTAAAACTTTTTTTGCATTGATACATGTCCCCTGGGGCAGGACCCAGGTCCCCAAACACTTTTTATGACAATAACTTGCATATAAGCCTTTAAAATTAACACTTTTGATTTTGAACGTTCGAGTCCCATAGACTTTAATAGGGTTCTAAAGTTCACACGAACTTTAGGTCTGTTCGCAGGTTCTGGTGCGAACCGAACAGGGGGTGTTCGGCTCATCCCTAATCCCAAAAGGAAACAAACAATTTGAATAACTGCTTATGAAGTGGTTAGCTGGGGATCAGCTTTAATTTGTTAGTCAAGTCCTTCTCAATCTGCTAGTCTAATGCTGCGTACACACGATCGTAAATTCCGCCAGCAAAAGACTGATGTGAGCTTTTGATCGGAAAATGCGACCGTGGCTTTTGCTGGTGGAATTTCGGCCAGCAAAAGATTGAGAGCGTGTGCTCAATTTTTCAGACGGAAAAATTCCGATCGTCTGCGGCAATTCCGACACGCAAAATTCCGACGCATGCTCGGAAACAATTAGATGCATGCTCGGAAGCATTGAACTTCATTTTCGTGGCTCGTCATAGTGTTGTACGTCACCGTGTTCTTGACAGTCGGAATTTGGTGTGACCGTGTGTAGGCAACACAAGCTTGAGCAGAATTCCGTCGGAAAAACCATCCAAGGCTTTTCTGACGAGAATTCTGATCGTGTGTATGCGGCACAACACTACCATCTCCCCGAACTGCTGTCCGAAGGTGTCTGCTTTACTACTTCATTCAGAATGCAGACACATTAAGACAGGAAGTGTGTTACTGGCTGGATGACCAGGTGAAATAAAGAGAAAAAAGCCTAAACAAAAGAAACACATCTAATTATTGGTAAACTGCAATTTTTTACATTTTTGTTTTTTGGTTTAATACCACTTTAATGCCAAATCAATCCAGATCTTTCTATAGTGATATTTAATTCAAATTGTCTAAATAATATTCATTAGTAGATGTAGCGATAACCCCTGGAGGGGCCACTGGAAATATGTTGGATCCCCCTTACCTGTTCAGAGGCTAGCTGCCCTAACAAACTCAGTCTCCAGCCTAGGTGTCTTTTAAAGTTTATTGCAGGTCTTGAATAAAATGCAGGTGGAGGGTTTAGGGTGCAGCATACCCTAGGCACACAAGTCTTAGAGAACAGCTTCATGAAATACCTTGTCCCAGCAGTATTAGACCCTACAGTAGAATCCTCCAAAATAATGTGGAGGCAGAGGGACAGCCAGTAAATCTATGACCATATGAGAGCAGTCACAGTCTTTAAGCAGCAACGTCTGGCTTCTCACCCACAAGAAGTATTTCCACACCTGGAGCTACAAACAAAAGGGCCCCATCTCTCCAGCCAAGCTTCCTCAAGCAAGTTTCCTTCAGGCAAGTTTTCTTAAGGCCCTCAGTCCATAGCACATGCTGAGACCTAGTAACAGTAGCTCTTTGGAACACACACATACATGGCCCTTCCAAGGGGGGAAGCCCCAGGGTATCAATCCTCTCAAACATGTATCTTCTCCCCAGCTACACCTCCTAGGCCAGTCTTTCAGAGATTAGCTAATGTCCAAAAAATATTCATGATTGCTCCCTCACCTTATTGCTGGAACATTCGTCCAGCAATAGACAGAAACAATCAGACACCAGGTTTAGGGATAAACCTGGGCAGACCTAACAAGTAGACTGCAGCTCAGCTGGTCACAGCAAAGCCACACTAAATTTTGCCTGCCCAGCAGTGGCAGCCCGTTCATACGGGGCACAGGGGAACCTCCCCCCTAATCCATGAAGCATGGATCTCAATGTTTTTTTTCTTCTTTAAAGCACGATTAGAGCCTGAGGCTCTAATTGGCTTAACCGCTTGCCGACTGCCTCATCCAGATATACTGCGGCAGAAGGGCACGTACAGGCAAACTAATGTACCTGTACATTGCCCTTTAAGCGACGGCCTGCAGGCAAGCTCCGTGAGTCGGGTCACGAGTCCCGCGGACTCGATGTCCACGGGGATACCCGCGATCATCTCACGAAGAGGAAGAACAGGGAGATGCTAATGTAAACAAGCATCTCCCAGTTCTGCCTAGTGACAGTGTCACTGATCTCTGCTCCCTGTGATTGGGAGCAGAGATCAGTGACGTGCCACATGTAGCCACACCCCCCCACCAGTTAGAAACACTCCCCAGGACATACTTAACCCCTACACTGCCCCCTAGTGGTTAATCACTTCACTGCCAGTGTCATTTACACAGGAATCAGTGCATTTGTATAGCACTGATTGCTGTATAAATGACAATGGTCCCAAAAATGTGTCAAAAATGTCCGATGTGTCTGCCATAATGTCGCATTAACGATAAAAATCGCTGATCGCCGCCATTACTAAATTATTAATAAAAATGCCATAAAACTATCCCCTATTTTGTAAATGCTATAACAAATACGTATCGGCCTAAACTGAGGGAAAAAAATGTTTTTGACATATTTTTGGGGGATATTTATTATAGCAAAATGTGAAAAATAATGCATGTGTCTAATATCAAGACATAAACAATATATGCAGCACATCTCTGCCATACATGTACGTTTCTTATTAAAGCCCCTGCAAGTACAGAGGAATATCTGTTGGTCGTCTAGAAATGCACTCAGGTCTTGTTAGCCCTGCCCTGTGTCTTTTGCTAAACTTTACTTTATTGAGGTCTTCTAAAGTTTCTATATCCTGCTGTGAGGTTATTAACCTGCATAGTTTAATATCCCCAGCAAACACTGAGATTCAACTATTTATACCAACCTCTATATCATTTATGAACAAATTAAACAGAATTGGTCCCAGGACAGAGCCTAGGGCTACCTGCTTGCAACTCCAGACCATTCAAAAGAAGCTGTATTAATCACCACCCTATGGACACTCTCCTGTAACCACTACTGTCAATATCATAGGACCTTAATTTGTGAATTAAGCATTTATGGGGAACTGTATTGGATGCTTTGGCAAAATTCAGATACACCACATCAGCAGACATTCCTCTATTCAGATTACAGCTTACATCCTCAATGTAAAGAATGATCCTTCATGAATCCATGCTGATTACTACTAATAATATCCTTTTTATCAGCAAATTCTTGGATATGATCCGTTATTATCACCTCCGATAGTTTACATACTATAGATGTTAGGCTGACTGGTCTGTAGTTTCTAGGTTAATATGTCAGCCCTTTTGATACCATTTCAGTTTCTAAGCTGTCCTTAAAGTGGTAGTAAACTCTGCTACAATACTTGTATCTACGGGTAAGCCTATAATAGGGCTTAAGGTGTAGGTAGTGTGAATATCTCCTAAACTTGCACAGTTTAGAATACTCAATGTGCATGCAGCTGATGACATCACTGGCACATGCACTCTGAAGGTCCAATGAGATAAGGCTTTGTTCTAAGGTAAGTCTATCATAATGTGCTAGTATGTGATGCATACTAGCACACTATGACATTGCCTTGCAGGAATTACCTTTTTTTTTTTTACCACCTGCGGTTTACTGCTGTTTTAAAGATTATGAATAACGTAAAACCTTGAATTGCGAGCATAATTTGTTCCAGAAACATGCTTGTAATCCAAAGCACTTGTATATCAAAGAGAATTTCCTCATAAGAAATAATGGTAACTCAGACGATTCGTTCCACACCCAATTTATTCATAAGTCCTTCAGTTTATAGTCCATATAAAAAGATTATAGCAATGTGACCAGGTTGTCTAACCATAAAATGTCCATCCACAAAGGGCAGCCTCTACAAGGGGGATTAGAAGCAAAATCCAGCTGGAGCTACTAGTATAAAATATAAAAGAGAAGAGAGGGGCCTCTAAGTGTAGCAAGATGATTACATTTAAAAAAGATACAACATATAGCAACTCACATGGATGATGATTAAAACAGTATGCAGGCATCCGGGGTAAAGCTGTCCACATAGACCATCCCCACCGCCGGCTCTCACCACTGTCAGTCTGCAATCGTGACCGGGAAGAATACCCTGCAGTTGAGTGATCTGAAAGCGAAGCTTGAAGTGCTTGTAGAGTGCAGCGTGGAACGGATGAAGTCGATGGCAGTGCGGAGGATGGTCTATGTGAACAGCTTTACCCTGGATGCCTGAATACTTAGATGATCCTGTTGTATTCATCAACCATGTAAGTTGCTAAATGTCGTACCTTCATTAAATATAATCATATTGCTACACTTAGAGGCGCCTCTCTTTTCTTTTATACTCAGTTGTGACGTGGCGCTACTTGTATATCAAGACATCACTCGTTTATCAAGTCAAAATTTATAAAAAATGCTTCCTTGTCTTGCAGAACACTCTCAAACCAAGTTATTCTCAATCCAAGGTTTTAGTGTAATGGCTTGGCTATAACATGGCTACGTTTCTTAAGGACTCGTGGGTGCAAGAAAAGATAAACACATTTTTTTTTAAGATACAAAGAGTGCCCCCTTTTTAAGAGAATAACTTTGCACCAAGTTCATTATCTGGATCATTTATGTATTTATACAATGTGATAATATCTCCTCCTCTCAATAGAGAATACATTCAGTTCAGCTAATCTTTCCTCATAGGTTCCTCCATGCCACCTATCAGTTTGGTTGCTCTGCTCTGCAGTCTCCAGTTCCCCAACATCCTTTTTGTGAACTGGTGCCCTAAACGTACCTGAACATTCAAAATGAGGTCTTACAAATGCATTCTACAGGGGCAAGGTCATGTCTCTGTGTTGGATAGCTGCTGCATATTTGTCTCCTACCAGAACAAAGACAGGGAATTACATCATAACCATGACATTTCAGATGAAAGAATATTACAGTTGAACCCAACTGTATAGTTAATTTGGTGGCCTGTCCATGCATACAGTTTGAACCCATTAGGGATAGACTGGTACAGGTTATCAAGTATTTTATACTTACGCAAAACGTCTTTAACTACTTGCCTACCAGGCACGAACACCTCCTTCCTGACCAAGCCATTTTTCAGCTTTCAGCGCTGTCGCATTTTGAATGACAAAATGCGCGGTCATGCAACGCTGTATCCAAATAAAATTTTTATAATTTTTTTTCCCCACAGATAGAGCTTTATTTTGGTGGTATTTGATCACCTCTGCCGTTTTTATTTCTTGCGCTATAAACAAAAGAAAAGCGACAAGTTTGAAAAAACATAATATTTTTTACTTTTTATTATAATTAATATCCAATTTATTTATTTTTTTAAACAAATCTTTTCCTCAGTTTAGGCCGATACGTATTCTTCTACATATTTTTGGTAATAAAAAATCGCAATAAGCATATATTGATTGGTTTGCGCAAAAGTTATAGCGTCTTCAAAATAGGGGATAGATTTATAGCATTTTTATTATTATATTTTTTTTTACTAGTAATGGCGGCGATCTGCGATTTTTATCATGACTGCGACATTGCGGCGGACATATCGGACACTTTTGACACATTTTTGGGACCATTCACATTTATACAGCTATCCGTGCTATAAAAATGCATTGATTACTGTATAAATGTGACTGGCAGGGAAGGGGTTAACACTAGGGGGCGCTGCAGGGGTTAATATGTTCCCTATATGAGTGATTCTAACTGTGGGGGGAGGGGACTGACTGGGGCAGGGGACCGATCGGTGTCCCTATGTACAAGGGACACACCATCGGTCTCCTCTCCTCTGACAGGACGTGGATCTGTGTGTTTACACACACAGATCCACGTCCTGCTCAGTTACCGGGCAATCGTGGGTGCCTGGCGGACATCGCGGCCGCCGGGCACGTGCATCAGGTCCCCAGCTACGCGGCGGGCATGCACGCGCGCCTCCCGCGGCGCGCCCCCTAGTGGCCAAAAAGCGAGCGCCGTCATATGACGGCGGCCCGCCACAATAGCTGCACCGCTCCGCCGTCATTTGACAGTGGGCGGTCAGCTACAGGTTAAATCAATGTAACCATGTTGGATAAATATGACTAAAGTAAATGACAATTTGTATTGTTAATTAATAACTTTCAATAAAGATGTATTGTTTAAAAAAAAAAAAGAATATTACAGTAATGCGGCGTACACATGGTCGGAATTTCCGATGGAAACAGTCCGATGGGAGCTTTTTATCAGATTTTCCGACCGTGTGTATGCCCAACGGTCTTTTTCTGTCTGTATTTCCGACGGACTTTGAATTGAGAACCTGTTCTCAATTTTTCCGACGGAAAACCTTTCTATCGGATTTTCCGATCGTGTGTATGCAATTCCGACGCGCAAAATTCCGACGCATGCTCGGAAACAATTTGACGCATGCTCGGAAGCATTAAACTTCCCTTTTATAGTGCTGTCGAACGTGTTTTATGCCGCTGTGTTATTGACCGTCGGAATTTGGTGTGATCGTGTGTAGGCAACACAGCTTGAGCGGAATTCCGTCGGAATTCGGTCGGAAAAAACGCCAGAGTTTTTTCCGACGAGAATTCCGATCGTGTGTACGCGGCATAAGACCCCTTTCACACCAAGGGCGTTTTGCAGGTGCTATAGCGTTAGAAATAGCGACTGCAATCCGCCCTCAAACTGCTGCTCCATTATCTGCAGTGTGAAGGCCCAAGGGCTTTCACACTGGAGCGGTGCGCTGGCAGGACGTCAGGAAAAGTCCTGCCAGCAGCTTCTTTGGAGCGGCGAAGGAGCGGTGTGTTTACCGCTTCTCCACCGCTGCTCCCCATTGAAATCAATGGGGCAGCGCTGTAATACCGCCGGTAAAACGCCGCTATTGCGGCGTATTGTGGGCGGTTTTAACCTTTTCTCGGCCGCTAGCGGGGGTAAAAGTGCCCGCTAGTGGCCGAAATGCGCTCCAAATCCGACGGTAAAAAATAGCGGCGTTTTACCGCCGATGCTATAGACGGCTTGGTGTGAAAGCAGTCTAACTCGAAGATTAAGCATCCCACTACCACACTGCCACCTGGTGGTAGACCTAGTAAATCACAGCTTGTTATATGAGTTGTTGCACTTATGTCTGTATAAACAGCATTTGAACATTTCCACTTACTTTTCATAAAAGTCCCATCTTCTTTCAGAGTTCTCCAAACTGAAGACGTGATTGTGGTTTTGTCATAGCATTCCAGTTATATCTCATCAGTTTCACAGAATTCAAGCACAATCATATTTTATTCCTCAAGATCTTGCAGGTAATGGTTCTTGACATTAAAAGGGTTGTGTTTTTTTCACCTTAATGCATCCTATGCATTAAGGTGAAAAAACACCTGGCAGTGACCGGCCCCCCCAGCCCCCCATTTTAATTACCTGAGCCCTGGAACTTGACTCGGCGAGGAAGCGATGTCTTTGTGCCCAGGGTTCTCGTCTCTTGATTTGATAGATTGATAGCAGCGCAGCCATTGGCTCCCGCTGCTGTCAATCAAATCCAATGACGCGAGCGCGGCTATGTGGCTATGGACGCCGAATGCTGGACTCGGGAGCATGCCCACATGGTAACCCCCTCAAGAGAGCGCTTCTCCTAGGGTGTTATCTGATGCGGGGAGGAGCTGCGAGAGCCGATGGGGGACCCCAGAAGACCAGGTTCGGGGCCACTCTGTGCAAAACGAGCTGCACAGTGAAGGTAATTATGACATGTTTGTTATTTTTTTTAAAAACCTCTACAATCACTTTAACGTACTAGGTTCTTTAGACATCCTTGATTGTACACGCATTAAACAGTTGACCAATTCAGTGATTCTGCAAGATATTCATATATTGACCACAAACAAACATATTGAAAAGCATAAACTGCCAAGATGTATTCAGCTTCTGTAGAAGATAATGCCACTGAGATCTGTGGACCTGAATATTGGGCTATACAGGTAACCACTTGTAGATTTGTGAGCACTGGGATAATCTGACCAATCTGAGTTCATATATCCTTTGAGTTCTGGGTCACCATTTGTAGAGTCTGTTTTAGGTTCAGCACAACTCATTTCATAACATTCCATTCCCTTTGCTGTGGGTTACATACACATTTGCAGGCAAGTGACATGGCAGCTCCTCTAGCAACACATGTAGTGGTTGCAAGGTATAAAAGTGCCCCCACTGCTTGTCTGTACTGTCCATTGTTAGTAGAACATCTTCTTTCCCTTCAAAATTGATGTAACCTTTCAATGGGTGTACACACTCCTCTGCATTCTACCATGTGAGATTGTTAAACCACTTCAATACTGGGCACTCCCCCCTTCCTGCCCGTGCCAATTTTTAGCTTTCAGTGCTGTCACACTTTGAATGACAATTGCGCAGTCATGCAACGCTGTACCCAAGCAGAATTTTGACAATTTTTTTGAGACAGATACAGCTTTTTTTTTGGTGGTATATAATCACCACTTTATAAAATTATTGTTTGCTAAACAAATGAAAAAAGATCGAACAATTTCAAAATAACAAAAAGTTTTTCTCGTTTCTGTTATGACATTTTGTAAATAAGTACGTTTTCTCCTTCACTAATATGCACTGATGGGTCCTGATGGGTACTGATAAGGTTGCACTCATAGGCACTGATGAGGATGCACAAATATACAGCACTGATGGGCACTGATAAGGAGGCACTGATAGGCGGCACTGATATGCAGTACTGATGGGGACTGATAGGTGGCACTGATGGGCAGCCTTTATGTGCACTGATAGGCGGCAATGATGGGCACTCATAAGGGGAACTGATGTGCACATATAGGCGGCAATGATGGGCACTGATAAGAGGCACAGGTGTGCACTGATAGGTAACTCTGATGGGCACTGATGGGCAATGATGGGTGGCACTGATAGATGGCACTGATGAGGAGGCACTGACAGGCATCAAGGATGGGCACTGATTGGCATCACCGATGGGCACTGTTTGGCACTGATTGGCATCACTGGTGGGCATCGCTAAAGTGGCTGCACTAAAAATCACTGCACTGATTATCAGCGCAGATCCCCCCTGTCAGGAGAGACACTTATTGCTCTTCTCTACTCACACCCTGTCAGCGTGAAAAGAGAACTGCCAATGACTGTCACTTCCTAGTTACATTGTGATCAGCTGTTGGACAAAGCTGATCACATGGTAAAGAGCCTACGTCATAGTGTAGAGTGTCAGTGTAGACCTTGTAACACTAATGCCCCATACACACGATCGGATTATCTGGCTTCCCAAAAGTCCGGCGGACTTAGTAAGAAGTTTTGACTCAAAATTATCCGCCGGACTGCTGAGACAATCTGGCCGTCTGCGTGCTAGTCCGCAGGACTTTTGAAATGAGCGGACTTGCCGACACACGGAGTAAAGTCCGTTCATTTATAACGTGACTCCAGGTAGACGGGACTAGCGAAGGAAGTCAATGCCGCCGCCTCGATCGGCGAGATTGACACCTCGCTAGCCCCGTCACCTGGTATGGCTTTAAAGGGGAATCCCTACGCCGAGAAAAAATGGCATGGGAGTCCCCCCCAAGTCCATATCAGACCCTTATCCGAGCACGCAGCACAATGCACGATGTCACGCACGTTCGGAAAGTCCGGAGGACCTCCGCTGGAAAGTCCGGCGGATTGTCCGCCGGACTAAGTCCGCCGGATAGTCCGGCCGAAAAGTCAGATCGTGTGTACATGGCATAACGAGTCACATGACACCGGAGAGGGAAAATGGTTAATTTGGCCCTATTTGTACATTTGAATCTGGGGGTTTACTCAATTTTGTTGCCAGTGGTTTAGACATTAATGGCTGTGTGTTGAGTTATTTTGAGGGGACAGCAAATTTACACTGTTATACAAGCTGTACACTCACTACTTTACATTGTAGCAAAGTATCATTTCTTTGGTGTTGTCACATGAAAAGATATAATAAAATATTTACAAAAATGTGAGGGGTGTACTCACTTTTGTGAGATACTGTATGTGGTTTGAACATCGTTTACATATGTGGGTGCAACTTTCATATGCGTTCGCTTCTGCGTGCAAGCACGACGGGACAGGGCGCTTTAAACATTTATTTTCTTATTTATTTTACTTTTTATTTTTTTATTTTCACACTGTCCCATTCCAAAAAAATTTGGATCACTTTTTTTCCTATTACAAGGGATGTAAACAGGGTCAGCTATCTGCTGCCATAACAACAGTATTTAACATCAAAGTACTGACGTATAACGATGGTGGGCGGTCCGTAAGTGGTTAAAGGAATTTTTCATTTTAATTTTTTTAATTTTAAGCATAATTAAAACCACTGCTCCTTTAAACATGATGACAAAAATATGTTTGCATTGATACATGTCCCCCAGGGCAGTACCCAGGCCCCTATACCCTTTCCATGGCCCAGTGGCAGTGTGTCCATAAGGGCGCACGGGCGCTGCCCCCTCTCTCCAGCCACCCCCTCTATCACCAATAGATAGATTCATGCATTGCATGGATTTATCCATGGCCACCGCTGCCACCCCCTATTCAGGGGCCGACCCCTTTTCGGGTGCTGGGCGCCTGAATTACAGCAGCAGGGGGTGTTTTTGAAGCACCTGATTAGAGGCATAGGCTCTAATAGGCGTCAAAAAAAGTAAACAGCGAGCTCCATGCTTGGCGCTCGCAGTTTACCCAGCTGTGTTAGAAAAGCAAATGAATATTCGTTTTCCTAACACTGAACCACCTCTCCACCAATCAGGTGCTCGGGTCTGTTACCCATCACCTGATTGGCTGAAACGACAGGCGCTGGGATTGGATGCCTATCATGCGTCCAATCATAGGAGAAGATGGGAGGAGAGGACAGGAGAAGAAAACATTGAGGACATCGCTGGCCGCCCACCGCCGTCACCTGCTGCGCCACCGAGACAGGGTAAGTGCTGGGCAATGCCCAACAGTAGGTCACTTCAGTAATCTTCTCCAGGCTCTTAACCCAACACCAGCCGAGGCCCAACTGCAAGTTTTGTCTCACACTAACTGCCTCCCAGGGACGGCAGCCCCAGGAGAAGAGGAACCCTCCTAATCGAGGAAGAACACTCTAAACAGGCCTCCCAAACATTTATCACCTCTATAGCCACCTTCTGGGAAACCCCTTTCCAGGGATTGTCTGGGGTCTGATAAATATTCATAAATCAGTGGTTGACCCTCCTATTTTATTTTCTGGAAGCTTCTTCCAAAAGCTGACAGAAGTAATCAACCACTGACCTTGTGGAAACTCAGACCAGGCCAAGAAAACTGATCATTTCTCCACTTAGTACAATGAAGCCAAAAACTAAATTTAGCCTAACTTTTGTCAGAGCTCTACATTTACACCTCTGCCCAGAAGATCAGAAAGGGTTGAGACTATTGTACTGTCACTATCAGGAAGCCAGTCCAGAGCACCTATGTACAGCCAGTGCTGGAGTTAGTGCAAGTAGACAGAAATGGGTTGATTTACTAAAAGAATGTGCAAAATCTGATGCATGGTAGTCAATCAGCTTCTAACTTCAGCTTGTTCAATTAAGCTTTGACAGAAGAAAAACCTGGAAGTTTCTATGCAGAGCTGCACCAGATTTTGCACTTGCACCTTTTAGCAAATCAACCCTAAAATGCCTTTGCAACTTCTTTTTTTTACACACAGTGCACAGAGCAGACTAAATATCATCCAGTTAGGGTTAATATCTATTTTAACACTTAGACACCTGATGGCAGTATAGCTCCATTTTTAGATACGAATCACCTTCAGGCGCTGCCTAGTTTGCCCACAAGATGGCAGTACACAATTTGTGTACTATTATTTATTGTATTGAGGACATCTTTACAGTCATTTGCTAAAATAAAAAAAAGTTGAATAATTTCTATAAATTTGGCAAACAGTTGTTAGAAACCTTTGTGATTTTCATTTAGCAAATATTTGGCAGTAGCATTCTCTGATTTGATTCATGTCATGGAAATAAATGATTGCAAACACTTTTATGTTTGCCAGAGTAAAGTTCATTGAAAATAATTATTTTTGCTGTTCTCGTTCTGTTTTTCACATTTTTTGACTTTGGTCATACACTTCATTGCTCAATTGTTTTTGCTCACTGCAAGTTGCTACAAACTGTTATTTTAATTAACATAAAAAATGTGTGTTTCTAAACCTTTAACTCTAAAAAAAAATATCAGATTTTTACTCTGCATGAATATTTTGGTTGTCAAATCTAGTGAGATCATAAAGCTCACTATTACCCTATATATGAGAGATTATGTAAATGTACAGTATGAGTAACATGTACATTATGGGAACACTGTCCTGATATAATTTGATCACACCCCGTAATACCATCCCATTAATCAGAGTAGAGCAGTCTTCTCAACCTTTTTAACATGGAGGAACCCTTGAAATACCTTTTCGGTCTCAGGAAACCCCTGCTAAAATGTATTATGTCTACAACTCCTGGTACATTAAATTGACAATCACTACAGGAAGAATGCTTTTTACATTTGTGGCAAGTGGAAAGAATCCCCTCACTTACAGATAGCAAAAAAAGATCATTGCTTGCAGGCATAGTTATCATAGAGGGAGAAATTGTCATTTGCTCAAGGAATCCCTAGTAACTTCTGGGGGAATTCCCATTGATTTTAATAAGGTTTGGATATAACATTCAGTGAACCCGTCCCAAAGAAAACCCAGGTCCATTCAGCTCATTGCTAATTACAGATTATTCCTCTACCCCGAGTATTAATGAGAATTTAACCCTTGTAATGTAAGGGGAGGGGGGAAGGGGAACTGCAAAGGTATTTTTTTTTAAACATCCTGGAATTCAAATTTAACCGCTTCCCATCCTGCCTACGGTAATATGAAGGCCGAGCCGGAGCACCTGCTGACACGAGCCACGCTGTGGCACGATCAGCCACCTGCTTTATCCACTGGACAAAGCACATGACAGATCAGTGCACAGTACCATGTGATCGCTGTGACCAATCACAGCAGATCTCATGGCAATTGTACACAATGAATGGCTTCAATTCATATCCATTCATTGTGTACTATTGTGTTGATCTCTATGATTGGTCACAGTGATCACATGGTACAGACAGGATCAATTGCAGTGCATCTGTACCATGTGATAGCTGTGGTCAATCACAGCTTCAAAGTAGTACACACTGGATTAAATTCATAAAAAAAAAAAAAAAAAAAAAAAAAAGGTTGCTTTTAATACTGCATGCTATATGCAATCATAGTGTATTAAAAAAAAGAAAAAACATGATCCCTTCTCCAGAGTAGTACAGTGTCACTATGGTAACTTGTTCTGGTCCCAGCATGTAAAAAAAAAGGCATTAAAAAAAGAAATAAAAAACATTGTATTAAAAACAAAAAAAAAGTTAAAATAAAGGTAACAATTTTTTATTTATTTTTTACATACTGTCACCAGTCAGTGTCCCTGATCACCGCAGCGCAGCACCAGTTACATAATGACGCTGAACTTCACAATAAAAAGTTGTGAAAACAATTGTTTTTCTTATTTCTTCATTTTTCTAAAAAATCATGACAAAAAATTACAACTTAAAAAAAACTTTCCATGCCTGTAACTGTAACTAAATATCTTGGACTGTGTACTTTATGAAAAGGGGTCATTTGGGGGATATTTGTACTGTCCTGGCATTTTAGGGCCTCAAGAACATCAGGATTGATACATTTTTAAATATATATATACAATAGTTTGTAGACTCTATAACTTTCCTACAGACTAAAAATATACACTGATAGTCTATGCCCGGAAGTGGGTGCACCCTCCCCCTGAAAGGTGCCAAATGTGACACCGGAGGGGGGGGGGTTCCGAAAAGTGGAGGTTCAATTTTTGTGTAAACCTCCGCTTTAAATGTTTGATGTCTAAGAATGATACCTTACTTTTTTCTTTTTCTTTTGGCAAGCTGTGTTTTCCAATATCAATTTGCGTGACCCCCTCAAAAGTCCCATGGGCATTTGCTTTTTGCATAGGATCTAAACAATCACCAGAGGCCGCAGTTCTGGAATCTCGTATGGAGGGTGGGATAATTTAGGTCAGGGCAAAACAGATATGTGCACTTTGTCTGAAAGTGCATATTTGCAAATCCCAGTGGCAAAAAGGGGTTAAGACCTTTGCACATGGATATCCAGTTTAGCTACTGGCCTCAGTTATTATAAGGGTGTCACTCTTTCTGATTACTCGTTGATAGTAATAGGTGAATCTGCCTAGGTTTGGTTCACCAAAGGCTCAGTGGATCTTGTTTAAAATGTGTGAACCCAAACTTAGAGGCTATTGAAGTCTAGGGGGGACAAGTCTTGGACTTCAATTCTGGTCGTTTCTAGGACTGATTGGTAAACTGCTATAAAAAAGGCATTGAGAACTGGGCACTGGCATAGGGGACATGTACAAATATGATTTTTATTGGGTAGTTAGGCTAGGCTTAGAATGTGGGTGGGAGCAGCTTTAAGTATAGTTAGGATTTGACTGAACTTCTATTTTAAAAGACTGCAAAAGATAGAGCAGCCTAAAATTGGCCAGCTGCAGGAATGTTTTCAATGAAGGAGAATTGACCAAGAAATGTATTAGAGAAATAGAGTACAGGTAGGTGACTTTCTAAAAGAATTAAGAGATGGCAGATGACACAGTAATATGCACTTGGCCAACAGCCAAGCAGCACAATTTCAATGAGTAAGGCTAGGCCCACATCTACTAGAGACAAGAAGATGTTATTTTAACGTACCCAGGTGCTGGAATACAGCAATATGGAGATGGATACATTTCCTTTTATTCTTCTCTCTCTCTCTTTCTACTGAGATGCTGATATTATGGAGTAGGGATAAGTCGAACAACCCCCCAGTTTGGTTTGCACAAGAACATGCGAACAGGCAAAACGTTTGAGTGAACATGCAAACCCTATTAAAGTCTATAGGACACGGAGATGAAAAATCGAAAGTGCTCATTTTAAAGGCTTATATGCAAGTTATTGGCATAAAAAGTGTTTGGGGACCCGGGTACTGCCCCAGGGGACATGTATCAATGCAAAAAAAAAGTTTTTAAAACAACCTTTTTTTCAGGAGCAGTGATTTTAATAATGCTTAAAGTGAAACAATAAAAAATAAAATATTCCTTTAACCCCCCTGGCGGTAATCCCGAGTCTGGCTCGGGGTGGGAACTTCAGTACCAGAAGCGGTAACCCCGAGCCCTTCGGGTCTGGTATGGATTTTAAGGGAAACTCCACACCAAAATTTAAAAAAAAATTGATGTGGGAGTCCCCCCCAAAATCCATACAAGACCTTATCTGAGCATGCAGCCTGGAGGACATACCAGGCCACATGTCCTCAACATTGGGAGGGTGCTTTGGGGACATGATGTCAGAAGGGGCGGGATCACTCAGCTATGTCACCGGGTGGCCCTGCCCTTGCCTATATAACAGCTGTCACAGCCAAGAGACAGCAGTCGCCGGGAGGCCTCCCATCGAGGCGGAGCTTTTATCTTTCTATTTTTCGGGTCCATCGGGCGGCGTGATTGAAGATGGATGGACATCGTGGAAAAAACTGTCTATTGTGGTTCTTACTTTTTTACACTTTTTTTTGGTGAATGGGTAGGGGTATAATGTACCGATATCCATTTACATAGGGGGGGGGGGATCCGCAAGCTGCGACCAAAAGGCAGCTCCAAGAACAGGTGATCGATAACAGGTAATTTCTGCACTTTGAGCACCCCAAACTTAAAAATGGCTCTATCAACATAAAATAAAGACCAATATACCCCCAAAATACCACCCTCTTGCAGATGCCATTTTTTTTTTCTAAAAAAGGAGGCCTTGCAACAAACAAAAAGATTTTGCTATGGACTGGCCAACAGTTAAAATTAACCACTGACCTCAAAAAAACCCACAAAGTAAAATTAAATTAAAAAAAGCCCCCAAAAATAGATCAACAAAAAAATCAGCAAAAGGATTGATTGCCCAAAGGGCTAGCAATCAGAATAAAAGTACAATTTCCTAATTTCCCTTAATCTTCTACAACAGCTTCCAATTCACTGACACTATGACAGCTCTGTGTCCCCCAACTCATCCCCATAGGTCCTTCTAGGCCTGCTGGCCATAGCTCAAAGTCCCCACAGTGCCCTATGATTTAAGAAAATTCTCTTGGGCAAATTTGCACAAAATACATCAATTCTCAAACCAATGGTAGTGGTGAACCCCAACCTTATCCTTATTCATTAACTTCACACTATAAAAAAGTGCTACAGGAGATAGTGGGATAGGATAGGATCACTGAGGAACTCTCAAAGATAGAATCTCCAAGCTAGTGGATGATTCAACCCACCAAAATTTGTATTTCACATAAGGTATCCGAGGAGGATCTATTCTGCATGCAGATGAGTAAGGTGGCAGCACAGCGCCAAAGTATTACAAATTATGTTTTTTGTCTTTTCTGACATTCTGTAGACACTTTTGGTTAAATGTGACAGCTAGGCTCAAACAGTGCACTGGCAACTTAAAGCAATCACAAGATTCTCTGCAGCTTAAAGCGGAGTTCCACCCTAAAGTGGAACTTCCGCTTATCGGTTTCCCCCTCCCCTCCGGTGCCACGATTGGCACCTTTCAGGGGGGAGGGGGGTGCAGATACCTATATAATACAGGTATCTGCCCCGCCCATATCCGAGGATGCTCGCCCATATCCGAGGGTTCCCGTTGTGTCTTGGGAAACACACAGTTCCCAGGACACAACGGGGACCAATAAAGACGCTCATCGCCACTCACGCATGCGCAGTAGGGAAACGGGCAGTGAAGCCGCAGGCTTCGCTTCCTAATTCCCTGACAGAGGATGGCGGCCGGCCAGCCGAGAGACGAGCGGTCGCTCGTCATCTTCTACCGACACCGCTGGAACCAGGAACAGGTAAGTGTCCATTTATTAAAAGTCAGCAGCTGCAGTATTTGTAGCTGCTGACTTTTAATATTTTTGGTGCGGGTGGACCTCCGCTTTAAGAAAAAACTTTAAAACTAGTAAACTAATGCCCCGTACACACGATCGGAAATTCCGCCAGCAAAAGTCTGATGAGAGCTTTTGGTCAGAAAATGCGACCGCGTGTATGCTCCATCGGACTTTTGCTGGCGGAATTCCCGCCCACAAAAGATTGAGAGCAGGTTCTCTATTGTTCGGTCGAAAAAAGTTCCTATCCGAAAAATGCGCTCGTCTGTATGCAATTCGGACACGAAAAAAATCATGCATGCTCGGAAACAATTTGACGCATTCTCGGAAGCATTGTACTTAATTTTCTCGGCTCGTCGTAGTGTTGTACGTCACCGCGTTCTTGATGGTCGAAAGTTCAGAGAACTTTTGTGTGACCGTGTGTATGCAAGCCAAGCTTGAGCGGAATTCCATCGGAAAAACCCATCCAAGATTTTTCCGACGGAAGTTCCGCTCGTGTGTACGGGGCATAACAATAAGAATTAAATGCTGTCACCTAAATGTGTTTGTATGTATCTTTAGTTTTCTTTCAGAGTACACCTGAAAGTCTGTTAATATCACTTACTTGTCATTCATCAGGTTACTTGGTTTAACTTTAGTTTGAGTACGCTTTAAGTAAAGTGATCCTTTACAACTGTTAAGAGGTATGTCATAAAATGAATTAGGTTTACTTAGCAGTCAGAAGTATTCAAGACACCCACTTTATTATCTGTCTTATTACTACTAGATTTGTATCTGAAAATAACATTTTTCAGATCATAGAAATTCACTTGGAATTTGGTAGTCTGATAAAAATACAGCAGTGAGTCAGTAAGCACCGATGGTAGTATTTATTTGTACATGTACCGTACGTCTGTTTTGTCTATAGATGCATCACTCAGAACTCCACAAGGACATGTTACTATTTATAAGGAAGGATTAGTTCCCTCTTGTGGCCTATATATGGTAGTTAAAGAGCTGCAACTTATGAAAGAGAACAGTATGTTAAAGGCAATGGGTTGTATTGTTTGCTACTGAATTATTAGTGCTGGCAGCTTAATAAATAACTTTCTTTTTGCCATCTGCTGCACTGATCTGAGACATTGAGGCTACAATCATGCAATCATAAAAAACAAATCTCTGTTTACTTATTCCATCTGTACATAACTGGATAATTAAAATGAATATTAACACAATGTGATGTAGAGTTCAGGGGTTAGGAGTAAGTGACGACACAGTGTTCAGGGGTCAGTAGTAAGTGACGCAGAGTTCAGGGGTCAGTAGTAAGTGAGGACACAGAGTTTAGGGGTCAGTAGTAAGTGATGACAGAGTTTAGGGGTTAGTAGTAAGTGACTCAGAGCTTAGGGGTCAGTAGTAAGTAATACAGAATTAGGAGGTCAGTAGTAGATGATACAGAGTTCAGGGGTCAGTAGTAAGTGACGACGCAGAGTTCAGGGGTCAGTAGTAAGTAATACAGAATTAGGAGGTCAGTAGTAGATGATACAGAGTTCAGGGGTCAGTAGTAAGTGACGACGCAGAGTTCAGGGGTCAGTAGTAAGTAACAACACAGAGTTCAGGGGTCAGTAGTTAGTGACAACATAGAGTTCAGGGGTCAGTAGTAAGTGACAACACAGAGTTCAGGGGTCAGTAGTAAGTGACGATGCAGAGTTCAGGGGTCAGTAGTAAGTGACAACACAGAGTTCAGGGGTCAGTAGTAAGTGAGGACACAGAGTTTAGGGGTCAGTAGTAAGTGATGACAGAGTTCAGGGGTCAGTAGTAAGTGATGACACAGAGTTCAGGGGTCAGTAGTAAGTGACTCAGAGCTTAGGGGTCAGTAGTAAGTGATACAGAATTAGGAGGTCAGTAGTAGATGATACAGAGTTCAGGGGTCAGTAGTAAGTGACGACGCAGAGTTCAGGGGTCAGTGGTAAATGAGAACACAGAGTTCAGGGGTCAGTAGTAAGTGACAACACAGAGATCAGGGGTCAGTAGTAAGTGACGACGCAGAGTTCAGGGGTCAGTAGTAAGTGACGACATAGAGTTCAGGGGTCAGTAGTAAGTGACGACACAGAGTTCAGGGGTCAGTAGTAAGTGACGACACAGAGTTCAGGGTTCAGTAGTAAGTGACGACACAGAGTTCAGGGGGCAGTAGTAAGTGACGACACAGAGTTCAGGGGTCAGTAGTAAGTGACGACACAGAGTTCAGGGGTCAGTAGTAAGTGACGACGCAGAGTTCAGGGGTCAGTAGTAAGTGACAACGCAGAGTTCAGGGGTCAGTAGTAAGTGACAACACAGAGTTCAGGGGTCAGTAGTAAGTGACGACGCAGAGTTCAGGGGTCAGTAGTAAGTGATGACACAGAGTTCAGGGGTCAGTAGTAAGTGATGACACAGAGTTCAGAGGTCAGTAGTAAGTGACGACACAGAGTTCAGGGGTCAGTAGTAAGTGACGACACAGAGTTCAGGGGTCAGTAGTAAGTGACGACGCAGAGTTCAGGGATCAGTAGTAAATGACGACATAAAGTTTAGGGGTCAGTAGTAAGTGACGACACAGAGTTCAGGGGTCAGTAGTAAGTGACGACGCAGAGTTCAAGGTTTAGTTGTAAGTGACGACGCAGAGTTCAAGGTTTAGTTGTAAGTGACGACATAGAGTTCAGGGGTCAGTAGTAAGTGACGACACAGAGTTCAGGGGTCAGTAGTAAGTGACGACACAGAGTTCAGGGGTCAGTAGTAAGTGACAACACAGAGTTCAGGGGTCAGTAGTAAATGACAACACAGAGTTCATGGGTCAGTAGTAGGTGACGACGCAGAGTTCAGGGTTCAGTAGTAAGTGACGACATAGAGTTCAGGGGTCAGTAGTAAGTGACGACACAGAGTTCAGGGGTCAGAAGAGTTTAATTTAGCATTGTGAATATGGGGTTAATTTACTAAATACAAATAGGCAGTTTGCATGGGAATTTTCCCCAGAACTTAGGCTGTCCATTCACAATTTGATCTCCTGCTGAACTGGAGATTCAAACAATTAATGGACAGGCTGAATATACCAAGTTGATCGATCGATCAACTTGGGTACAACCAGCCTACCGAATTCTGTTACGACTAAGAATCACTGTCTTCTCCCGGTGGGGACAGCTTCCCCCGCCTACCAATCCCCTGTCAGCATTGTCTGTGTGGATGGGGGAATCGTGCAAATTTCTTTCCCACAACCTGTGGTTGTAGGAAATAATTTTGCACCGTGTCTGGCCAACCTTAGTGAATATGGTGAAGTTTCATGTTGCAAAAAATACCCAATCAAGTGCAAGGAAAATTAAAAAAAATATATAAAAATATAAATATATAATATAAAAATAATTTTTGCTTGTAAATGATTGGATGATGGAAGTTAGCGGAGCTTTACCTCATTCAAGCGCTTGAGAAACATTTCATGCAAAGCAAAACTTCCTTTGCAAAGTTAACAGTCTTTAATAATTGAACTAAAAGTTTAACTATAATCATATACAATGGAAAACAGATTTTTGTTGATTGGATGATTGACATGAACACAGCTTAGCCTTATTTACTAAAATAAGTGAACTTTTTTTATTTTTCAAGTGAATATTATATAATCTTTAGTAAATCAACAGAATTTTATTTGGTATTAACCACGTCAATACCGGGCACTTATACACCTTCCTGCCCAGACCGATTTTCAGCTTTCAGCGCTGTTGCACTTTGAATGACAATTACGCGGTCATACAACACTGTACACAAACTAAATTTTTATCATTTTGTTCCCACAAATAGACCTTTCTTTTGGTGGTATTTGATTACCTCTGCGATTTTTTTTCTGCTAAACAAATAAAAAAACTACCGAAATTTTTTTTTGGTTTCTGTTACAAAACTTTGTAAATAAGTAAGTTTTCTTCTTCACTGATGGGTACTGATGGGGCTGCACTGGCGGGCACTGATAAGGCGGCACCGATGAGGTGCCACTGATGAGGTGGCACTGATCAGCACTGATGATGGGCACTAATATGCAACACTGATGGGGCACTTATAGGCGGCACTGATGGGCACTGATAGGTGGCACTGATATGCAGCACTGATGGGTACACATAGGTGGCACTGATGGGCACTGAAAGGCGACACTGATGGGCACTGATAGGTGGCACGGATGGGCAATGATAGGTGGCACGGATGGGTATGGATGGGCACTGATAGGTGGCACCGATGTACCCTAATGAATGGTACTGATGGATGCCAATCAGTGCCAAACAATAATGCCTGCCAATCAGTGATGCCCATTGTGGGCACTGATTGGCATCCCTGGAGGCCATGGGTGGCATACCTGGTGGTGACTAGTGGTGGGCATCCCTGGTGGTCCTGGTGGCATCCCTGGTGGTCCAGTGTGGGCATCCTCGGGGGTGCTGCGCTGATAATCAGCACAGACCCCCCTGTCAGAAGAGCAGCCGATCGGCTCTCCTCTACTAGCATTTGACAGACGTGATACATACTGTTTACATCGTGATCAGCCGTGATTGGACAGAGACTCTTTACCTAGATCGGAGTTGCGGTGTGTCAGACTGACACACCTTAACAATGATCACCGCAATGTGCGCCCCCAGGGGCGCACATCGGCTTGATATCCTGGCGACGTCATATGACGTCCGGTCAAGATATCGCAACCACTTTGCCGACATCATATTGCTATATGGCGGGCAGCAAGTGGTTAAACCCCTTTCATTACCTATTCTAGTTTTTAAAACAAAAAACAAACTAATATGCAAAAGATGTTTTACTTTAGGGTTACCAGCAAACATTCATCAGGAAAAATGTCAGTGGCTGACCGCGCAAAACTTAACCTCCGTGTCTGGCAGACTTCAAATATGGCACACACATCATGTTTGTATTCACAAGACTTTCAAAGAGTTCCATGTTGCTCCAAGAGACTGAATCTGCCCCTTGCTAAGAGACCGGAGGACAAAGCCAATAGTACAGGTTTCATTTTCCCATGCCAGTATGGACCTATGCCAGTTCATAAACACCTTCTGACAGATCAGGTTTATCATGGACATCAGCACAACAGCACACAACAGAAGAAGTTCCATGTCCAGTGACGCAACGCGTCGGGTTGAGCCAGTGATGTCATTTTCCAGTGACTCCAGTCCCCGGAAGTGCGGTGAGGAAGCGGTTCATCTTGTTTGGCTATCTATGCGGATTTCTTTATGGTAAAATGTGAGCAGATATATTTTGAGTTTTAATAAATATTACTTTTATTAGCATTATTGCGCTTTGAATTTTTCCCTTTAAATCTGTAAAATCTGCTATTGGGAGACAAAGATTGGATACAAAACCACACAGACGGATTAGTGGAAGGAATTTGGGATCCAGTGACCTGAATTGCATTGGGGAGAAGCGTTATAGAGGCTCTAGCATCACTATCCATCTTATGGGCGCGGTCACTTCCTGAGCTGAGCAGCCATTTCACCTGAGGGTGGTGGACACGGTTCACGGTCACAAGATCCTTAAATGACCTGTATTAGAGTCATCTTTGGGCATGTTCATTATTAAAGGGCCATTGTGGATAGAACTTTTGCATGCTCTTTTTTGACTTTTTTTTATCTGTCCTAGTACTTTGTGCACGACTTTGGAGTTTATTGTTTTTTGATTGGAAAAGTTTGTTTAATTATCATTCATTTATACATTATTTATTATTCTTATGCTTTTAGACCAATTGCAGGATTTTAACCCTATCCTTTTGTCTGTTACGTTATGATGTTACTGTATATGGGGAATAGAATAAGCGCACCATTTACACCTGTTTCACACAACAGAAGACCAATAAACTCCACACAATCCAGCAAATACCACCAAAAGCTCTAAGCCCACCAAACAAAAACCTAAAACACGTCTTTTCATCGCCTTCTTTTGTCGAATTGCTGACAAATGCCAGGAAAGTTTCTCCCGAAGCCTTCATGAAGCTTGACAAATACCCTAAAATGTTATTAAAAAATGTCAAATGTATTTACCATTTGATAAGAGGTTGAACATAAGTGCTTTTCAATGGCCATAAGTATGAGCCCTTGGTGAGCTTTAAAAAATTACTTTGGCATTTTTGTTCATTAACAGTACCAGACTGAGTCTGTTTCCTAGTAACAAGCATTATGATTATTTAACAGTCTCTGTGTCCAATAGAAAGGTAGAACCGGCCAGCACAGACAAACAAAGCAATTTGGTTTCTCATTTAAATTAGAACATTGCAATGCTATTATGATTACATCTATTGGAGGTAAATGTCAATGGTCAACGTTCCTGTGGTGAAAATTGACAAGCGAAATAGATGTCCAGGTATGAGCAGTAACAAAGCGATGCGGGGGGTGGGGGATTGGGCCTTCTTCATTATTTTTAAAGATTATACCAAAAGCACTAATGATTAAGGAATTAAAAAGTCACAATTCTGTACAATGCAAGTTAAGCACACATTTCCCAAGAAAATCACTAACAACTTGAAAGAACTTATAATATAGACTTGGATTTGAGTCTATCACTGCTACGCTCAGTGGTCCAACCCAAGGCTGTAGCTTCTAATGCCTAATACACACAATGAGATTATTGGACAAATGATCGTTCATTTTAAAAATTTTTGCATGCTAGTCTCATATCCAAAATTCCCATACGACAAAAAAAAAATTCATAAGTGATGTAATGTATTGTAGTGTATTTGTACTGTATTTTTGAACAACAACTGTACTGTAACCGCTTCCGGACCGCCCACCATACATATACTTAGGCAGGGTGGCCCGGCTGCGCAAAATCACGTACCTGTACGGAATTTTGTGCACGCGTTGTAGGCGGAGCATCGCTCCCGCTGTGATTGGACATAGCGGGAGCCAATCAGCGGGTTCGGCGGCTGCCGCAACACGCCGATCGTTCTGTGGAGAGACGGATTAGCGGTGTGCCTATGTAAACAAGGCAAACCGCTGATCTGACAGGGAGCAAAGGAGAGATCTTGTGTTTCAGCTACGATGAAACACGATCTCTGTTTTCCTCCACTGTATCCACTCCCCCCACAGTTAGAAAGCACCTCCCAGGCACACATTTAACCCTTTGATTGCCCCTGGTGTTAACCCCTTCCCTGCCAGTGTCATTTATACAGTGATCAGTGCATTTTTTTTTTGCCCTGATCACTGCATTTGTGTAACTGGTCCCTGAAAAGTGTCACTTAGTGTCCAATTTTTACGCCACAATGTCGCAGTCCCGCTAACAATCGCTGATCATCGCCATTACTAGTGAAAAAATAAATAAAAAGTCCCTAAATATATCCCATCGTTTTTGGATGCTGTCATTTTTGCGCAAACCAATCAAAATTGTCGGTCTTATTTTGTTTATAGTGCAAAAAAATGAAAACTGAAGTAATCAGAGGTGATCAAATACCACAAAAAGAAAGCTCTATTTGTGGGAAAAAAAGGACATCGATTTTATTTGAGTACAGCGTTGCACGACCGCACAATTGTTAGTTAAATCAACGCAGTGCCGTAGTGCAAAAAATGGCCTGGACGGGAAATGGGTAAAACCTTCTGAAGCTGAAGCGGTTAAACGAAAAACGTACGATCTGGTATCATACGAGAAATATTTTCCTGCTTGTCTCGTTGGCTACTTTTGCATGAATTTACTACTTTGGTTTACTACCAATCAGATTATTACATGATTGCTTCAAAATCTGTATTTTTCATACAATTTTTTGATCTTGTGTGTGGGCCATAAGGGTGATCAATTATTGAAGAAATAATTAAACAATGACTCATCTCAAATATTTTCCAGCAAAAGGCATTTATTAAAAGTGTAACTATGGGCAAAATGAATTAAAAAATTACATACAGTATATAATGGAGTCTGTCAACAATGCGCATGGCGGTTTTTGAAGGTGCCCAGATACTTTTGTTACCAGACTTATTAAGGTGGAATCTTCAGATGTGCCGCTGTATGAAGACACTGCTGGAAAAATTGGTGGAGCTGCGCATCACCTACAAATAGGGTCACCCTTTTTATTTGATTGTTTGTAAGGATAACCGGTCATACTCACTACGCCACCCATCCAAGTTACTGTACTTCTTCAGCTCTTTGGCCATGGATCCCATTCCGCTACCCAACTGGCTGGCTTTCACATTATCCGAAGTACAGCAGGGCCTGGCTCCAACAAGCAGACCACAGCGATCCTGCAGGAATCGTCGCCCTCGCGGAGAATGCGTCAGGCCCCCAGGGACCGTGAACTTTAATGGAGCAATGAGGGAATATGCTAGCAACGGCCACATTATTCTACTGATCGTGACAAACTGACAACCAGGCTGTTGACGGAGTGGACTTTTCCTGTCATGGACCATATATTAGGGACAATTCCACTCACACTTCCTGGGTCTCTTTTGAAATTTAACGTTTATGAACCTCATTTAAGATTTATTTTCCTGTGGGGAGCAGCCATGTTTGCCTCAGTTTTGGAACCTGGTGATGTTGCTGGGGTCTGGGAATCCACTCTTAAATCCTGCACTTGGCTGTCTCGGCACAATGCTGATACACCAACCTCACCTATGTCATAAGGTTCTACAACTCTGTCTGCTAGGGGCCTTTGTTATGAGGGTCCTTCATAACGACAATTGACTATTCACGAGACTTGGGGGCACTAATGGTATGGTGAGTGTGGTCCTGGTCCCTCGGTTCCTATTGCTTCCCCTTGCTATGAGGCTGGCTTTACATTCTCCTCAGAGTTTCTCATCCCATGGTTGGAAGTGGTCACAGACCCTGACTATATGGGGAACGGACGTGGGTTTGGGGGGGTTGGGGAGATACCGTTGGTCTGGCTGGAGGGCTCTCTGACTGACCCAGACGTGATATTTTTTTTTTTTTTGAAGATCTGTGAATGCAATTACTGTTTATACTACTTGTTCACCTCACCATGTTCTATTTGCCCTGCCTCTGTTTATTGTGATTGTTATATGCATGGGGGAGGTTCGCGAGGTAGGACCAGACCAGGAGCCACTTTTTCACTTCCGGCCTTAGATCACGGCCAAATTGGTTATTATGTTGATAACTGGTCCTGTCCCCCCTCGAGAACGCTTATCACCTCAATAGCTTTGTATCTATTTGTTTTTGTCACCTCTTCTGTAGGCACTGCCAATGGTTACTGCAACAGACGCACTCCACCAATTATACCCTAAATTGCCACTCATAGTGATATATGTACACACCGCCCCTTAGCTCGTGAAGTACCTTCCCCTGGAGGGGGAGGCACTAGGGTAGGTTGTGCACAGTGTGCACGGCGATGACCCATATAGATGTATTATTGCTGGATAGTCTCATTCGAGTGGAGTGCCTCTGTTGCAACTTTGGGATGCAGGGGTTTAGCTGGGCTGCAGAGACCCCATGTTTTGGTTCTGGGGCCATGGACGGGTACTGGCTGCACCCAATTTCAATGTCCACCCTCCTGGGAGACTTCATGGCCGGTTACGAGCTACGTTTATTGTTTTCTTACCCTGGTAACTGATTATCCTGATGCCTATCTTAGACTACTGATAGTTGACTTTGTTTGTTCCAGAGGATTCTGTTCCTTGCCATGGGCCCCTGGCTGGCTGCTCCCTGATACTCTGCACCTGGAGTTGGAGAATAGTTTCAACCCAGGGCATTGGGAGGGGCTGTTGGTGCTTTGGGCTGGCTCTGGGATTCAGCTTATTTTTGCTTCTAAAGACGTTTCGGCCATTCTGAGCATCTAGGAAAGAGTTTTTATGTTTTCAGGGCTTGCAGGGGCTCCTATGAGTCGGGAGCACCTCCCACTGAAGTGCCTAACCTACACCCACACTAGCCCCTTCCTGCCATATTGGTGGTTGTTTGTCCGTGTGGAGAATCTAGGAAATACTTCTACTTCTCAATCCTTTTATTACTCCTCCCTCTAGGACCCACCCTACTTTTTTGCACCACACCCTCCCCCTTTTTTCCCCCCTTTTTTCCACGGTGGGTGCAGACAGTAACACTACACAATGTCCTTAAAAATTCTATCTTGGAATGTGGAAGGGCCTTACTCTCCTGAAAAGAGATCCAGTGAAATCCAGCCGCCAGTGTGAAATGGGCCTAATTCACGCACCAGAACTCCTGTGTAAATCTAAAGTGAAAACCTGTAAAGACATTTTAAGCGTCGCCTATGGATAATAAAATTTACATAGTTTGTTGCCGTTGCATGGGCATGTGCAATTTTAAAGGTTTTAAAGGTTTTTGTGCGTTCAAATTCCAAAACGTGTATTTTTTTATAAAACCGCTGAAACACCCACCATTTTATTCTCTAGGGCCTCTGCTTTAACAAAATATATAATATTTGGGGGTTCTAAGTAATTTCTAGCAAAAAATACAGATTTTTACAAGTAAACAAAAAGTGTCAGAAAAGGTCTTCAAGCGGTTAATAATAATATATTATTATTATGTTAATTACCTGTAACTGTAATGGAATTGCAGCATTTATAAAAAAAAAAAAATACAAGGCTTTTTCATTGCAAGCCAGAGGGAGGGAGCTTGCTGTATGCAGAGTGGGTCCAGCATCTGGCAATGTGACAGACATTATCAGGCAGAGTGATCTCCATCTCGGTGGTGCCTGTATAGTCCTGGCCAAGAGGAGCTGTGCTGGACATGGAGCTTATAGGGCAAGTAGTTGGCCCTGGTAAGAGGCCCTGTCACTGTGAGAATATAGAAAATGTGACACAGGATTTGCATTAAGGGTAAATGTGACAGTCCAGAATGTTTTTCTATGCAGAGAAAGCAGTGCATTTGGCTTTCTTTAGTTCTGGATTGTAAATCTCAATCCTGTGTCCAGAGTTTATCAGTTGCCTACAATCTGTGTGAGTACACAGGTGTTTAGGGTCGTTTAATACTCAGGTCTGAGGATAGCTCATGGCTTCCAGTTTGAAGACCGCTCCCAGAGTGGGAGATGGAAGGTCTCACCCAGGGGACAGGGGGCCCCAGCCAAAAGCCAAGAGACAGAGGGTGTCATCGAGGGGTCAGAGGTACCTAGCCAGAAGCCAAGGGACAGCAAGTGTCATTGAGGGGTCAGAGGTGCCCAGCCAGAAGCCAAGAGACAGAGGGTCTTACCAAGGGGTCAGAGAGCCCCAGCCAGAAGCCAAGAGACAGAGGGTCTCATCACAGGGTCAGAGGTGCCCAGCCAGAAGCCGAAAGACAGAGGGTCCCACCAAGGGGTCAGAGGGCCCCAGCTAGAAGCCAGGAGACAGCAGGTCTCGTTCCAGGATTCAGGGAAACCCCAATCCATAGGCCAGAGGTGGGCTGTGCAGCAGGGTGCTGCGACTAAGGCCTAGAGAGCCAGGTATCCAGGAGAGCTGGATAACACAGTCAAAGAGACTGGTAAGAGGCGCAGTGTGGTACTGCAGTTGAAGCCAGAACTTATGAGCCAGGTGGCTCAGCATCTTCCAGTGTTTGTATTTTGCTGAAGCTAGAGAAGATCAACTGCGTGGGTAACTTTATGTTGGACTGTTGTTTTGCTTTCTGCCATTTCAAAAAAAGTGAGCCATCAGGCTCTTAAATAAATTAACTGTTTTCCGACGATTCACTGTATAAACACATCTACCATGAGCGCTAACTACCCCATGTCACAATTCCTAAATCACTAAAAACCAATAATGGTGCACCATTTCCCACTGTCTCATGTCACATGGGCAGTATTCCTCCCACGGATAAAAGAGAACTTCTCCCAATGACACAGGGTGCCATATCTCCCACTGACCATAGGGCACCATCCTTCTCACTGATTATTGACACCAGGGCATATAGCTCCCACTGACAAAACAGAACATGACGTCTTTTACTCCCATCAACCATTGATACCAGGGAACCTATTGCTCCCATTTACAAAAGACAGGAGCATTTTATATTTCTGACTAACAACTGACACAGGTGCATGTTTTATTTCCACAAACCATTGAAGTAGGGACCACCCATGCTGGGGAGGTCAAATCTAACTTTCCATAGATTTAAATGGGGGTTTACACCTAATTTAGAGATGCTAGTAAGTACCTAGGGGTGGGCGGGGTTGATCTTAGATTTGGTTAAGGGCTAAGAGGGTGAGGCTTTTTTAAAGGTGAAGTTGTCCTTTTTAGTTTAATTTTAGGGGAAAGTTAAATATCAGAGCCCGCTTAATCTTTGGGAAAGATTAAGGCTCTGTTCACATATATATGCCAATTGACTGTGTTTTGAATCGCGCCCGATTTGCATGACATGTGAACCAAACCTGTTTTGTATGGAGCCGGTTCAGATATCTGCGGGCAGCAGCAGTGCAAATTCATTGCAAACTTAAAAAGAGTCCTGTTCGTTTTTGGAGCACTGCGGTGAGGTTAAGATGTGAATTTCAGGCTCATTGCCTTCTATGGGAAGGCATCTAAATTGCACGTCATCAGTTTTGATTACAAATTGAGAAAAAAAACAGCGTGGGGGTCCCCCCAATCCATATCAGGCCGTTTGGGTCTGGTATGGATTTTAAGGGGAAGTCCATGCCAAAATAAAAAATTGTCATGGGGTCCCCCCATATCCATACCAGACCCTTATTCGAGCATTCAGCCTGGCAGGCCAGGAAAGGGATCTGGTATCGTACGAGTAAAAATTTCCTGTTTTTCCGATCGGATAATATCGATCGGATAATATCGGATGAACTGTTGTGATCGGCTCTCGAAAGCTCTGTACTAACGATCAGATTATGGTACGATTGCGTCAAAATTGCTATTGTACGGGCCATAATATAGCAGTTTTGAATCGTTATTCCGATTTGAATAATCAACAAGTTCCCTGAAAATAGCCAGCTAAGTAGTTTGGAGCCAACTACAAATATGATAATCATCTCATGTACAGTATATGGATTCCTAAAACTGATAATGCGTTTAAGAATAACTATTTTAAGCTTGGGGCAATCCAAAATCATCTTCCCACAAAACACAGAGGCTTCCAGATATTTTTGTGCAATTAGTCAATTAGTCAAAATAGTTGTTAGTATGCTATACATATACCTTCTCCTGATTTATTCAAGTAGAAAATTGTTTTGCGGTTTCAAAGAAAATGTTAATATTAAATGATAACACATATGTTTCAGTTTCATTTTACAGACATCAATTAGCAGAGCACATTCAGAATCTTATTTGCTACAGATAATGTTGTGATTTTACAAAAGAGGATTTGACCTTTAAATGTATTGAATATGAATATGCATGAAAATGGAAAATTTCAATAGTTTGGGCCATTATGTTGCAATGCTTTATAGGATCTAATGCTCATGAACATGAATATACTGTACAAAGAACGTGTACATTAGCTTTTTTCTACATAAACGTAATCAAATGATACAAAAAAAAAAATGGTAAGGCATTGTATTTTAAATTTATTTTATTTACATTTACTTTACCTTCAAATCGTTACCACCTATTGAGATGAGCAGATTTTAGTAAAACTGATTTAATATGATTTTGCTGTTTGTGACATTTTGCTGAAATGGTTTTGCTTTATAAAAAATAAAAAAATCTGTTTTTTTTTTTTCCTTTTTTACAGAGTGAGTTTAGGGTAGTTTATTTTACTTTACTTGTTACTTGTATTTGTTATGTGAATTTACATGTGTAGTTAAATACTATTTATATACTGTCATTTAAAAAACAATCGCCCTTTTTTTTAAGTCTGTGCAAAAAAATAAAAAAAATTAATTATGGGGCTAGTGAGAGGTTATTTTTGGCAAAAAAACACACCATGGTAGTTAAAATGAGCTTCTGTACCCCCCAGGAACCATTTAAAATCCATTACATTTTTAAAACAAAAATGTGAACTTTGCATTCACTATTGACTACAATGCATTTGACCAAAGTGACAAAGTTTTGGGAAATTAAAACTTTCTATTTCTTTCATCTCTAATAACAATATAAACAACAAACTTTTTAAAATATGTAAAAACTTAATGTATTTTGATTCAATTAAATATACCTTTATTGTCATGCAGCACCTTTTCTAACCTGGGGATGGCACTGTTGTAATGCTTGTCAATAGAAATATGTCTAGCACTACAGCTTTTTACAGCAGTGAAAACAAGTGTAGAATATGAAACATAAAAACACTTTCTTTATGTTCTAATACTGTTCACATAAGCCAAGCATCACAACACAATGGGGTGTTATTGTTATAATAATGTTGTTACTTTACAGTAACATATAAGTTTAGAAAAATACGAGACTGAACCGAATGAAATCTATTTATGCCTTGAATAGATGGTACAACAATTGTGCATCTGGGCTTTGATAAATACAAGATTTGTCTGGCTAAAATGAGCCGCTTGCACGTGGGTAAGCAATGTTTTCATGTAATCAGTGACACACTAAATTTCTATTCTTACTTGTGGATCTCCAGTTGCGATTTTAAATTATGTTATCATTTATAATAGTATGTTTGTTGAAATGGCAATACATAGTGTAGTTGTGTGTGTTTTTTTATTACTAAATTACATTTAGGACTAAAAAAATATATATTTTTTTTCTAGGTTTACAGTTGATTTATTACTATATGTAAACTAATAATGGAAAAGGGGCAGCGATTAGTGATGTCACACAAGTACAGCAATAACTTGAGTAAAGAATGAAGGTCATACCTAACAGGGAGGAGTTTGAAGATTTCTTACAAACCCCCCACAAAACACTACTTTTAATACATTTTCCATATTGCATTAAACATTTAATAGATACTCTTGTCACCTTGCTGCGGGATCACAATCAAATCACAATCTATGCAACAAAATTTTTGGTTAACCACTTCAATACCAGACACTTAGACACCTTCCCGCCCAAGCCAATTTTCAGCTTTCAGCGATGTCGCAATTTGAATGATAATTGCGCGGTCATGCTACTCTGTACCCAAACAAATTTTTTATCATTTTGTTCCAACAAATAGAGCTTTCTTTTGGTGGTATTTGATCACCTCTGCGATTTTTATTTTTTGCGCAACAAACAAAAAAAGACCGAAAATTTTGCAAAAAAACAAGTTTTTCTTTGTCACTGTTAATTTTTTTTTGTAAATAAGTACGTTTTCTTCTTCAATGATGGGCACTGATAAGGCGGCACTAATGGGCACTGATAAGGCGGCACTGATGGGCACCGATGAGGTGGCACCAATTAGGGGGCACCGATGAGGTGGCACTGATGATGGGCACTGATAGGCGGCACTGATGGGCACTGATAGGTGGCACTGATGGGCATTGATAGGTGGCACTGGTATGCGGCACTGATGGGCACTCAGGTGGCACTTATGGGCACTCAGGTGGCACTGACGGGCACTCATAGGCGGCACTGATGGGCACTCATAGGCGGCACTGATGCACACATATAGGTGGCACTGATAGGTGGCATGGATGGGCACTGATAGGTGGGCATGGGTGGGCACGGATGGGCACTGATAGGTGGCACTGATGGACGCTGATGAGTGGCACTGATGACACTGATGGGTGGCATTGCTGGGCATCCCTTTTTTTAACTTTTTTTTTATTAAATATGATGTGCCAATCAGTGCCCATCTGTGGGCACTGATTGGCATATTTTTGGCATTTTTTTTAACATGTGGATGGCCATGGGGGATGTACCTGGCCATCCACATGCTGGGGGCTTCCCTGGTGGTATTGGGGGCTTCCCTGGTGGTCCTGGGGGCTTCCCTGGTGGTCTAGTGTGGGCATCTGAGGGGGGGCTGCGCTGATAAACAATCAGCGCATACCCCCCCTGCCAAGAGAGCCGCCGATCGGCTCTCCTCTACTCGCGTCTATCAGACGCGAGTGAGGAAAAGCCGATCAACGGCTCTTCCTGTGTACATCGTGATCAGCCGTGATTGGACACGGCTGATCACGTGGTAAAGAGCCTCCGCCGGAGGCTCTTTACCGAGATCAGTGTAGCGGTGTGTCAGACTGACACACCGCTCCACCGATCGCCGCGATGCGTGCCCCCACGGGCGCGCGGCGGCTGTTATCCTGAAGGACGTCATATGACGCCCAGTCAGGATAACGAAACCACTTCCCGGACGTCAATTTGCTATTGACCGGGCGGGAAGTGGTTAAAGCGGAGTTCCACCCAAAAGTGGAAGCTCTGCTTATCTGCCTCCTCCCCCCCTCTAATGCCACATTTTGCACCTTTCGGTGGGGAGCGGGTACCTGTTTTTGACAAGTACCCGTCCCCGCTTCCGGGAGACCCTAGATTACGCAGAAGATCGGCCCCTCCTCCTTCCCCCGCCGCCGGGCCATTCAGAAAGTGCAGCGTGCTTTGACCATCTACATTGCTAGTTTCCCTTAACAGCAATGGCGGCAGCAGCACCTGAGAGTCGATGTACTGTAAAAATTGGCTGGGGTGCTGACATTGCGTGATCCCTGGACAGGTAAAGTGTACTAATATTAAAAGTCAGCAGCTACAGTATTTGTTTTTTTCTAAAGGAGGCTGGACCTCCTCTTTAAATACAGCCGTGGCCGACAGTTTTGACACAAATATTAACTTTCACAAAGTCTTCTGCTTCAGTGTTTTTAGATCTTTTTGTCAGATGTTACTATGGTATACTGAAGTATAATTACATTACATCGCATTTTTTCAGTAATCGGTTTCCGACCGGCGCACGCCGATGTACGTCGCCAGAATGGAATGGCTGCGCAAATCCACGTACCTGTACATCCCTTAGAATTTGCCCGCCGTGCCATCGTGCCACGGGAGCTCCGTGAGTTGTGTCGCAGGTCCCGCGGACTCGATGTCCGCGTGGATACCCGTGATTGTCTCACGGAGAGAAAAAACAGGAAGTAGCTAATGTAAACAAGTATCTCTCCGTTCTGCCTAGTGACAGTGTCACTGATCATAGCTCCCTGTGATGCGTCACAGCTAGCCCACCCCCCCTACAGTTAGAAACACTCCCCAGGACACACTTAACCCCTACAGCGCCACCTAGTGTTAACCCCTTCACTGCCAGTCACATTTACACAGCAATCAGTGCAATTTTAATCGCACTATCGCTGTATAAATGTGAATGGTCCTCCATTGGTTAGATTGGATAGCAGCGCAGCCATTGGCTCCCACTGCTGTCAATCAAATCCAATGACACAGGCGTCTGGGGGCAGGGCCGAGTCCTGCATTCTGTGTCTATGGACGCAAATGCTGGACTCAGGAGCGTGCCCGCATGGTAACCCCCAGGGAGAGCACTTCGCCTAGGGGGTTTACTGATGCAGGGAGGAGCCGCAAGCACCGTTAGGGGACCCCAGAAGACGATGATCGGGACCACTCTGTGCAAAAACGAACTACACAGTAGAGGTTAGTGTATGTTTGTTATTTAACCACTTGCCGACTAGCCGCCACAGTTTTACTGAGCAGAATGGCACGGCTTGGCGAAACGACATTATGTTTCGCCCCCGGAGCCAATGCGAGTGCCTGGCGGTCGCGATGACCTCCGGGCTCCCGCGATCGCTCGTGACACCCCTCTCTGAGGAGAGAAGAGACAGATCATCTGTTCATACAAAGTATTCTAAGCACTGATCACAGTCCCGATAAAAATCTCAGATCGCCGCCATTACTAGTAAAAATAAAAAAATAATAATAAAAAATGCTATAAATCTATCCCCTATTTTGTAGATGCTATAATTTTTACGCAAGCTAATCAATATAAGGTTATTGTGATTTTAATTACCAAAAATATGTAGAAGATTACATATCAGCCTAAAATTAGCCTTTTAAAAAAAAATAGGGGATATTTATTATAGCAAAGAGTACAAAATATTGTGCTTTTTTCAAAATTGTCACTATTTTTTGTTTATAGCGCAAAAAATAAAAACCACAGAGATGATCAAATACCACCAAAAAAAGCTCTATTTGTGGGGGAAAAAGGACAGTTTGTGTGCAGCGCCGCACGACTGCGCACTTGTCAGTTAAAGCGACGTAGTACTGAATCGCAAAAAATGGCCTGGTCATTCAACAGCCAACTCTTCCTGGGCTGAAGCGGTTAAAAAAAAAAAACTAGGGTTTACAAACCCTTTAAATTTATGCAAAGAGTCAATACTTGCAATGTTCACCCTTCTTTTTCAAGACCTCTGCAATACGCGCTTGCATGCTGTCAATCAACTTCTGAGCCACATCCTGACTCATGGCAACCCATTCTTGCATAATCATTATCAATGCTTGGAGTTTGCCAGAATTTTTGGGGTATTGTTCACCCGCCTCTTGAGGATTGACCACAAGTTCTTAATGGGATTAAGGTCTGAAGAGTTTCCTGACCATGGACCCAAAATGTTGATGTTTTGTTCCCCAAGCCACTTAGTTATCACTTTAGCCTTATAGCAAGGTGCTCCATCATGCTGAAAAAGGCATTGTTGCTCATCAAACTGTTCTTGGATGGTTGGGAGAAGTTGCTCTCAGAGAATGCTTTTGTACCATTCTTTATTCATGGATGTGTTCTTAGGCAAAATTGGGAGTGAGCCCTCTCCCTTGGCTGAGAAGCAAACTGAGGCAGCAAACTTTGTGAAAATTTATATTTGTGTCATTCTCAAAACTTTTGGCCACGGCTAAAGAAGCAGATATTTTACATGTAGTATACAGTATTTTTTACTAAGTGAAATATTTTCTTTCCCATAGTTTATTTCTCTGTGAAAATATCTACTACCTACAAACATGTGATGCAGAGATAGAGTGTTTTTCGAACAATCAATCAACTGCCTATTTTAACCACCAACGATTGGCTCTCTTGTAATAACAACTGATGCGGCTATGCAGCCCCTTGATTGTTGTCACAAGCAGCAGGAGGGGACGTACCCCTTCCGCCACCTTCTGCTGCTCGCTTGGGCTCTCCCATCCCACCAGGAGACCCGATCGACCAGCCGACGCGTCCACCGGCTAGCCAGAGACCCGAAGAAAGCCAGGATCAGCTTTGATTGAGTCTCTGATGTAGTAACCCAGAAGCGATGCCATGACATCACTTCTAGTTTGCTGGAGTCTTAAAGGCGCCAGTTTTAAAAAATGTTAAGTATTCAAAAATGCCAATCTTGTCGTTTTGAATGCTTTCAAGTACAAAGGAGGTATTTGGGGTCTTATAGACCCCAGATCCCTCCATAGAAATACCTGTCACGTACCTATTGCTGTCACAAGGAATGTTTACATTCCTTGTGACTGCAATAAAAGTGAAAATAAATAAATAAATAAATAAAACAACAGTGTAAAAAATTGACTTTTATATAAATAATTATAATAAAAAAATAAAAAAATTGTGGCACAGAGAATACTTGTGACAGTATGCTGATTATTTAAAGCCCAGTTCCCTGTCTGTATCACTTGCTGCCATATTCAGACAGGAATGTAACAGTTTTTACACTCTGGTACCTTCTTTATGTAGCATGGTCCCTTGATGATTGCTTGGATTTACCTGCTCATCTGCATCGCCATGTTCCTGTTAACCTTCCAACTCACCTGACATTCTGGGTTCCGACATCTTTTCACAAGCACCTTTAAATGATATGTCACACAAGTCAATATATTTATGTTAACTCAGCTTTTACTGAAGTAGCAAAGTAGTATTTGTTTGTAAAGGAGGGCAATGAATCAACCAAGTTCTGAATAACAGCACAGACTCAGTAGAGGGATTTCTTTAAGACAGCTTAAGAACAGTTTAACAATAGGAAGATACAATATACATGTATTTACAATGGTATACCACCTGTAACATGACCTGAAGGACAATGAATGGTTAAGTGTTTAATGCAAGTAGTTACTCTCTAAAGGGGAACCCCAGGCCGGCCTATTCAACCTTTAAATTCTAATGAGAGACAGACAGAATAAGGATAGTGTAGGGCCCTTTAATTAGTGACAACAACAATGTCCGTGGTGCAGGCCTGATAGTCTTCACCGGCAGTTGGAACTCATTCGATCTTATCCAATAAGGCACTGATGAATGAACAGACTGACTGGCTTAAACAGGCTAATAATATTCCTTAAAGTGGTTGTAGGTAAATGTGTCTATGTACAGTGTTCAAATAGAAGTGTTACAAAGGTAAAGATCGCTGTACACAGTGTTCCAATAAAGTAACCAGGGAAATATTGCAGAAGGTGGGCGGTTGCCCTCTCACCAACGACTGCTCCAAACTAGAAGCCTTGAAGTCAGTGACCCAGGGAGAGACGTTCGATGGAGCCGCCAGCAATGACACACCGATGCGGAGAGTGAACGACAGGGTGTCGAGCTGCTGATTTGGTGCCGTGAATATGTCTGGCTAACAGCCACAGAGATGGGCCCTATGAGGCCAGGCTGGAGTTTTTTGACACCCCGTAGTCCGCAACCTCTCTCTCCCCATCACGAAGAGGTATTCATTACACCAGGCCCAGGTAGAAGAGAGCATGTGGCAGAACTTCTATCTCCTTTATAGTCTCTCCCAGAAGTCCCCTGGATGGTAGCAAGGATCCCTGGGATATGTAGTTCTGGTGTATAGTTATGCAATGGAACCGCCGGTCACAAAGACTACTAGTCCCACAATCCAGAGGGTTGGCTCGCAAATACGATGACAGTCACTGACGTCCAGCATTAAAGGGATACAACTATAAAAGATGAGTAAAGATGAGGGCACATAATGTTACACTTATTGTCCACCATCGCTACATCTAGAAAGACAGAGTTCCTTAAAGCGGACCTTTCCCTCTTTCACTAAAAATCACATTAGCATGCAGTTTTGCATGATGAAATGAAATCATTTTACATTCATTATGTAACCAGGATTGTAGCTGATAACTGCTGCAGAACTTCTTTTTTTGTTGCTGTTGTATTATCCTTTTGCAGTGTCTACAGGGTAAATCTGAATATTCATTAATGCAGAAGTGCAACATCCACTTTTAAGAAAACCACTTTGCAAGGCTCATCTATGGAGTGTCTTCAGTACAGGGGGTAGCTAACTTGGTCTAGATCAATTCTGGAGGATGGTAATTAGCTGATGCAATACAGCAACAGAGCAAAAAGGGGGTCTAAAGGCTGTTTAGAAAAAAGGAGAGGACTGTGTTAAAGCTATTAGGGGTGTAGAAAAAAATCGGCTAAGCTGTTGGCTGAATGGAACCCTGCCATAGCTGCTCGTAATCCGTTGAGACCTCAGAGGAAACTCTCATCATGCAGGATCTTGCTTCAGAGACCAGAACATTTCTCCCTGGAAGAATGTGAGGTGTGATTTGGATGCCTGGTGAGATCAGACTGTACTAGAAAGCCCTCCTACAGCTTGTAAGGAAGGAAAAGAAGGACTGTCTCATCAGGATTGAAAGAGAGAAATCACAACAACTCTCCTGTCTGACTTAAACTTGACTTTTACTGAATCAGAGACAAGAGACCCAGGAAAGAGCACCCTGGTCTGGTAAGAGACTAACATTGCATAACTTAACCTGTAGTCTGTTGCAAACTGTTATGCTTTCTTCAATTGCTTCAGCTTTGCTGGCTAATGGTTTCTTTTTTTTTCCATTCATCGCTGGCCAGTGTGATAAAACAGGGACTTAGCAAGCAAGTTAGGACTGTCATTATATACTGTTGATAGGTAAATTCAGTTCAGTTCTGTTATTTACTGTTAGTCAGAATACTGCAGGCGTTTAATCATATCTTCCTTTAGATTGTAAGCTCCATGAGCAGGGCCCTTCTATTCCTTCTGTATTGTAATGGTAATGTTACTGTCTTCCTTTACATTTTAATGTGCTGTGCAAACTATTGGTGCTATATAAATCCTGTAATATTATCCCTCAGAGTAATGTTATTGTCTTATTGATTCTTTGTATAGGTACACTTGCAAATCCTCTCTTCTTTTAGGCTATGCTTGGCCCAAAGAATTATTTGAAATACCCCAGGGTGTGTCAGTGCGTGCTGGGTAAGAGAGGTGTGTCATCTTCAGATAAATTGTCAAGCTACTCCTCTGGGGGTAGCACTACAATTAGTTAAACAAAAATGTTTTTGCTTTTACCTAAAATTACTTTTTTTCTATTTTCTGGTTGAGTGAGGTACTGGTGATGTAACCCTGGCCTCACAACTGCATCTAGGGTAGTTCCTGTCAAGTGTTCCAGCAGTTGGAATTCTAGGCAGAGTTCTAGGAAGTAAAGGGAAGGTGGATTAATCTGCTCTTAGTGAAAATGGCCACCATGAGAATGACATGAAAAAAAATAAGATATGCTAAAAATAAAACACTGCAATTATCTATAAGCATTTGTTTGTAGATTGACATTATTAAACATTTCTGAAGGCCCTTTTGTTGTAATTTTTTTTTTGATAAGTGTGAAGTTCCACAAGGATTCATAAATTTAGCCCAGCTATTTTTTTTAATTGTTTTAATAAAACGAACAGAAAATTGATGCAAGCAATAATTACAGAAAATGTATTACAAAACAGATATACACAACAGTAAAAAGGTTTAAAAGTGAAACGTGCCTAGATAAGTCCACATTGTGTTTGGTACACTTCAGAATACTTGCAGATTAAGTCCATTCCAATGTTGCAAAAGTCACTGGCCCTCATAAATTACTCTTAGCATTCTTAATAGTTCCAATGGTAAAAAAAAAAAGTCTGCAGCTGAATGGCCAGCTTCTTTTTCTTGTCCTCTGACCAAGATTGTGAAAAACTACCCACACACAATCAAAAGGTCTAAGGGGAGTAATGTTGGTGCGCTGGAGTATTTAATTATGCACATGGAAACCATGCCAAGTGTTTTTGCTTGGCTCATACTCTCCATTACCATCCCAATCAATGTCTTCATTTTGCCGTGGAACTTCAGTACTTAATCCACCACAGAGACCTTGGGACCAGCAGTCGTGCCCTCCCAAGACTCTTAGATTAGGTCTAAAGTTCCTCTTATTCATCTTCTGTTTAGGAAGGTATGTTTTTGTATGCAAACATCACATGAGACAAATATCGTTCCCAGTCCCTTCCCTGCCACAATATGGGTCATCTGTATTTTTCTACATTGATTCTGCGTCAGGTTAGACACAAACTGTGGGCCCTGATCACCCAGACCTAGTCTGCCTAAGAGACAATGGGGCCACAGCCTCTGGGTACCAGGTAGCATAGTCTGTTGGCCTGTCCGTGATGCCATCCCGCCATATGCTGTTCCAGCCCTCTCCTGTGATCTATCAGCTGCATTCTATGCCTTGTTCTGGATACCGCCTGAGCCCCAAGAGACTCCTGTAGGCCAGGACGCCGGACGCCCACAGATTAACAGGAATGCCCCGTACACACGGTCGGATATTCCGATGGAAAAAGTCTGATCGGATTATGTTGTCAGAAAATCTGATCGTGTGTGGGCTCTAGCGGGCTTTTTCCGTCAGAATTTCTGACGGAAAAAAATTGAGAGCAGGATCTAAAATTTTCCGACTTTTTTCCGATCGTGTGTAGAGAATTCTGATGCACAAAGTGCCGCGCATGCTCAGAAGACATTTGGAGACTAAAACCATTGGCTGCTGGCCTCTACGTAGTCCTGTCGTACGTATTGTACGTCAACTTGTTTGGAATGATCGGATTTTCCGACAACTTTGTTCCGACCGCGTGTGTGCAACACAAGTTTTGGCCAACGGATTTTGTGGTCGGAATGACGTGTGTATGGGGCAGAAAAGTTCACTGCTGACAGTGTCACATGGATGTCACATGGATGTTTACATTCCTTGTGATAGCAATAAAAGTGATCAAAAAATTAAAGCAACGGTGTAAAAATCAAAATAATAAAAAAATGAATAACTTAAAAAAATAAAAATAAAGTGCCCCCTTCCTCCCGTGCTTCCTGTTTTGGTCCCGAATGCACACAAACAGCGTTTGTCCCACACATGTGAGGTAAAGGTTGAGTTAAGTATTGTGCTTTTTGGCATTAGAATTCAAAAAAGTGTATTCTTTCCCAAAAAATTGCGTTTGAAAAACCACACTGCAAATACCATGAGACATAAAAAATTGCCAAACCCACAAATTTATTCTCTAGGGCCAAGAGATTGTTATATATGAACAAAAAGTGCCAGAACAGGTCCGGACTGGAAGTACTTAAACAGGCCCAGAGGCTGGTGCCTACTCGGCCTATTTAGTAATCCGTCACTGCATATTAATTATTTGCTGAAGACCACTTGGAAGATCACTACTGAAGCAATGGGGGACATTTACTAAAACTGGTGCACACAGAATCTGGTGCAGCTGTGTGTGGTAGCAAATCAGCTTCTTACTTCAGCTTGTTCAATTAGGCTTTGACAATAAAACCTGGAAGGTAATTGGTTACTATGCACAGCTTCACCAGATTCTGTGTGCACCAGGCAGCTTTAGGGCTCTTTCACACGGGGCGGATCAGTGCAGATCCGCCCCGTGGATAGCCGCTTGCTCAGCGGGGATCGCCGGAGCGATCTCCGCTGAGCAGGAAGATGACAGATCCGTCTCTGCACACAGCGCAGTGACGGACCTGTCAGAGCGCCGCTCTCTCCTATTGGAGATCGGGTGACGACGGACCGTAGAGTCCGTCGTCATCCGATCCGCTCTGCAGACGGATGAAAAAAATGGGGTTTTCCTCCGTCTGCAGAAACGGAGCATATCGGGCACGGACAAGATGCTCATCCGCTGACACCCGCTATCCCATAGGGATACATGTATGTCTGTTTTTCATCCGAAAACAGATGGATGAAAAACGGACATACGGTCCGTCCTTGTGAAAGAGCCCTTACAAAATCTCCCCCATTGTTCTTTGTACAGGGGAGACAAAGAGTTTAAGAAGTTACCAAATATAATGGCTCACATACTTTTTCCATCACTTAGCTTGGTCCTTTAAATAATACCCTTACTGAAATAATTAACAGAAGTATATCATTGTTGACCTTCTTTTCAAAATATAAGTTTCCTGGCTGCCTCTGCCTTCACAAACTTGGAACAACCATGCTGATCAGGAAAGTCCTAAGCAAGGCATAGCATTTGATCTGCTTAGAACTAAAGCTATTGAATCACCATGACAGTCAGAGGGCCAGCATTTCCAGAAGGAAATGTCTGCAAAGGAAGTCAGTAACTTCATGGTAGACATGTGCATTCGTTTTCATCCAAATGCATTTTCGTCCGAATTTCAGGTATTTTCGTTATCGTTTTAACAAACGATAACGAAAGTGCAGAATCCGAAAAACGAAAGATCCGACATAAACAAATGCTTTATTTTCGTTGTGACAACAGTTCGATATAGATAGGAGATTCAATGCTGACAATAACAATCTGTGTCCATTGAACCTGTGGTCGAATGTGCCTAACCTTAACTCTATTAGTCCAAGATTATTCTACATAGAGAGAAAAGATTCGATGTAGAAAGGAAAGATTCGACGTAGAAAGGAAAGATTCGACGTAGAAAGGAAAGATTCGACGTACAGAGGAAAGATTGCTGCTGGAATTGGGTGGAATTGCAGCTAAACTATACAGAGTCATAACGTTTAGCTGCTCCGTCGAATCTTCTTTGAACTTTCGACAGACACCATAAGCCTTCAATGACAGATTCGACCTTATTTCATTTGGATTTTCGGACGAATGCAATTTTTAACGAAAAACGAAATAAATAAAAACGAATTTCGGGAGTAACTAAATAAATTTATTTTTCGGACGAAAACGAAATTCCGAAACGAAATATTTCAGTGTGCACATGTCTACTTCATGGCAAGAAATAAACCAGCCCTCAATCTGCCCAACCCATTTACAATATAAAATTAAACACTGCTAACTAAATTTTAAACTTGCCTGAGTCTGCCATCACATTACCCTACGTGGCAGTAATCAGCCACTGAAGTCTAGTTCCACCGACTGGTCATTTGCCGCTATTGGCATCAAGATGTCATGATGCCACTGCTTGAAGTCTCCACTGCTTGAAGTCTCCACTGCTTGAAGTCTTCAGGGCTCTGTGGAGTCCCTCTGATGGACCCTGTGAAAATCCTTTCAATCTTCAGGACTCTGTGAGGGCCCAATCAATGGCAAGCGCCTATATCATTAGGGAATAACTTAGGCAATCAAAGATGGACCCTCCCACAATGCTGTCCAAATGAAAGACAACCCTGGGCCTGGCCTGTCAGGTGACAACAGATTCAGGTAGGAATCCAATGCATTTCAATCATTTAAAAAAAATATAACCGAGCGAATAATTTGAAGAAGACAAGGTAAGAGGAACAATAATGTGTGTCAAAGGTGGTAATTCTTTTTTTTAATATATATTCTTTATTTTGATATTTTGTGCAGTTATACAAACATTTTCTTTTCATCATTAACCTTGAACAATCATTTTTTTAATATTACATTTATTACCACCTTTTCCTTATCCAACCCTCCCACCCCACAGAACGAGAAAAAAAAACAAACAGAGAGAAAAAAAAAAAAAAAAGTGGTAATTCTTAGACCCCTTTTACACTGGGCGTTTTTCAGGCGTTTTTCGGGCGCTTTAGCCTTAAAAAAAGCGCCTGTAAAACGCTTGAAAGAAGCCTCATCTGCCATTCCAATGTGAAAACCCAAGTGCTTTAAGAGCCCTTTCACACTGCCAGCGCCCGAAAAATGCTCGTAAAGCCTTTACCAGCCTTTTTCGAGCGCTAGTGGGGCGCTTTTAACCCCTGCTAGTGGCCAAAAACGGGTTAAAAGCACCCACAAAGTGCTGCTGCTAAAAACGCTGTTCAGGCGTTTTTCGGGCTTTTTTCAGGCGCTTCCCATTGATTTCAATGGGAAGAGGCGCTTTAGGAGCAGTGTATTCACCGCTCCAAAAGCGCTGCAAAGAAGCTGCTTGCAGGAATTTTTTTGACGCCCTGCCAGCGCAGCGCCTCGGTGTGAAAGCACTCAGACTTTCACATTGGGATTGCAGTTGCAGCTTCTTTCAGGCTCTTATTTTAACGCTAAAGCGCCTGAAAAACGCCATAGTGTGAAAGGGGTCTCAGTGTGAAAGCACTCGGGCTTTCACATTGGGATTGCAGTTACGGCTTCTTTCAGGCGCTTTACAGGCGCTTTTTTTAACGCTAAAGCGCCTGAAAAACGCCTGAAATACGCCCCAGTGTGAAAGGGGTCTTAGTGCTGAGGCATTCTGTCCATCAATACATTTTTAATGGGTGCAAAGTGATCACCATTTTTGTACAGCCTCAGTGGTTGCTCCAGTGCGCTAATGTTTTATGTATTATTACCTTATCTTAACTTTGGGTCAATAAAGCCTTCTCCTCCATTGTACTAATGGATAATAAAGTCATGCATAAAAAAAATTATAAGAATAAGAAGAGGTAAAAAGAGCAAATAAGTATCCTGTGGAGCTTTTACAAGAAACGTTAGAAAAGGACATTAAAGACTTTAAAATGAGTTAATTAGTTAGTCATCATTACTAAGACACAGCTTTATACTGGTCACATTCATATACATTTAGAAGATAATGAACATGTTTTTTTCGGAAAGAATGTATGTTTCACACTAACTTAACAAAGGAAAAAACAACTTAGTGGAAAGCAGGTGGGAAAGTACGACAGATGTATTTAAAGCTATATTAACACAAATTCCCTGAAACCATGATAAATTAGTACACATTCACAGACTCTGCCGAACAGAAAATCACACCAACCTCAATAAATTGCTGATTTTTTTTCCCCCCCTCTTTTAATTCTCCATTTCTGACGACTCGAGAAGAGCTGTGAAACCTTTTGCCCTTGAGACTTTAATATTATTTGTTAACATTTTTTATGATGCCAAATGGTCTGTGTTAGAATGGGTGTCGTTCTTTAGCTGCAGAACCATATGGCAGAGCAAGTAATAAATAAAGTATTGTGATAGTTAATGAACCTAATTGCTGGCAATGGCTTTAATACTGGGGATGTGCTGCTGAGAATTTAGCACCGCATTAAACATGCGACAGAACTCCTCTGACTTCTGAGGCTTAATTTAAGTTCTATATTGCAAACTAGAGAAAATAATTCTCAACCCTCCTGCTGGAGCAGCAACCTGCTGGTAGACTGTGATTATACGGAATTACTAAAATCTCAATCAATTTTATACACACTATTAACACTTGCTGTGCTGCCAATATTTTTTATTGAGCTGTGCTGGTTACAGCCCAGATAATGTTTCAGAAACTATTACGCAGTTATTTATCAAACTGCAAATAAACAGCACCAGATTTAACCCGAGAAACAAAGATAATGGCATTTATTTTAAGTATACATACTTTTTACTGTTATGCTTTGTGTAGTTTTTACTCTTTAGTAGTGACTGGTAAATTAGTAAATAAGAGCAAAGGAATAGGAAATAATAGGGCCCATAGACGCTAAAGGGTGGGCAGATGTATAGGTAGAATTTGCCCACCCCAAGCACCCATATTTAAATATTTATTTATGTTTAATCTATGTGGCAGGGAGGTCAAAAGCAGGCAGAATTTGCCCACCCCAAGCACCCATATTTAAATATTTATTTATGTTTAATCTATGTGGCAGGGAGGTCAGAGGAAGGCATGCACAGATACCTCCTTGCACCGATTATCAGGGTGAAAACAGCAACGAGCCAATGAAATTTTACACCCAGTCCAATCATTATTTCCCCTGATGACTAATGACCATTATTGTTTGTAGGAACTTGACAGGCTTAAAGGCTGATGCTTGATCCATCTAAAAAAAGGCTTGAGAAGATAGTCATCTAATACCTTTGGGTAGTTTTATGGTTTTCAGACGTGACCATCTTCCCTGGGCTGAGGGACATACCCTCTTCCTCAAAGCAGAGTAGTCCCGCTGTCCAAATACAATAAACTCCAGGAAAGATAGCTTATTTCACCTTGAATGTGTGAATGGGGTACCTTGCACAATGTAAGGTCCATAAAGATATGGATGAGGGAGTTTGGGGTGGAGGAACTTGACTGGCCTGCACAGATTTCTGACCTCAACCTGATAGAACAACTTTGGGAGGAATTAAAGCGAAGACTGCGAGCCAGGCCTTCTCTCCAACATCAGTGCCTGACCTTGCAAATGCGCTTCTGGAAGAATAGTCAAACATTCCCATAGACACACTACTAAAACTTGTGGGCAGCCTTCCCAGAAGAATTGAAGCTGTTATAGCTGCAAAGGGTGGGCCAACTCAATATTGAAGAAACATAAAGAGTTGACCGCACTCCAAGGTGTAGAGCAGGCATCAATAAATGGCAGACTGCGGGCCAAATTTTCGAATCACGTGACATTACCATTCGGACCACCGCTGTATTGCCATTTAGCAGCATTTTATTCTCCCTGCTATCGCTCGTTAACCCTCACAGAGCCTACAGTGGGATGCGGGATAGTTCTGGATGGAGGGCTGAGCTGCCTGAGGTTAACAAGCAGGTGATTGGCTGCTAAGATGATGGGCGGTCCTGGCAACCAATCACCATCTTGCAACACCCGCCATCCATCCAGACAGGCTGAGCCTCCCTCCGATCTTCGGTCTGTGTAAGATAAGGAAGTGTGGGGGTTACAGGGAGTAAGGACACTAGTATGAAAAGTTGAATAGGAGCTGAGAAATGTGTGTGCTGATGACACTGAAGTGGAGTTGCTGAAGACTGTGATGTGGTGGGCTGAGGACATCCCACTGATAGGTGGGATTTATGAGCACTGATAGGAGGCACTAATGGGCACCGATAGGGGGGATTGATGAGCACCGATGGGCACTAATATGAGCACTGGTGGACACTGATAGGTGGGATTGATGAGCACTGGTGGGCACTGATAGGTGGGATTGATGAGCACTGATAGGTGACACTGATGGGCATTGATAGGTGGGATTGATGGGCACTGATAGGTGGCACTGATGGGCACTGATAGGTGGGATTGATGAGCACTGATAGATGGCACTGAGAGGCTGCATTGATGAGCACTGCTAGGCGGAACTGATGGGCATTGAGCACTGCTAGGCAGCATTGATGGCCATTGATAGGCTGCACTGATGAGGAGGCACTGATAAGCAGCATCGATGGACACTGATAGGCAGCACTGATAGACAGCACTGATAAGCTGCACTGGTAGGCAGCAATGATAGGTGGCACTGATAGGTGGCATTGATGAGCAATGATAAGCTGCACTGGTAGGCGGCATTATTATTATTATACAGTGCTCATCAATCCCACCTATCAGTGCCCATTAGTGCCTCCTATCAGTGCTCACCATTCCCACCTATCTCATGAATGCCGCCTGTCTCCTCAGCACAGCTCTGAGCTGAGAGCGTCTCACTCATACAGCTTAGAGCCAGTGTGCTATCGAATACTGCCTCCCTCTGTCCTCTCTCGTACGGGATGAGAGAGGAGACAGACAATCTGCTCATTCTTCCCCCACCGCTCTCCTCCTGTGTGTGCTCTGCAGGAAGCCAAGTGTAAAGCTAACAAGTTCACACTTCCCGCAGAGCACACACTGGAGAGTCAGGGGGAGAATGAGCAGATCGGCTGTCTCCTCTCTCATCCAATGCGAGAGAGGTGGGAGGGAGGACGGGAGGCAGTATTTGATAGAACACCGGCTCTAAGCTGTATGAGAGAGACGCTCTCAGCTAAGAGCAATGCAACTAGCAACCCCTCTGGGGCCCCCCGACAGTGGCGGAATGCCAGGGCCCGGTCGCAAGTGTGACTGTTGCGACCCTAGTAGTTCTGCCACTGTAATATATGTGTAAATAGAAATATAGTCTGTTGGCCTTTAAAGTGGTTGTAAACTCTGTTACACCACTTTTACCTACAGGTAAGCCTATACCAAAAAGGCTCACCTGTAGGTACCATGAATATCTCCTAAACTTGCACAGGTTAGGAGATATTCACTATATGTGCTGCTGCTGATGTCATCGGTGTATGCGCACTGAAGAAATGGCTCGCTGATGCCGTTTCTTCAGGACTCGTGCCATGACCGGCGGCTCCCACACGCATGTGCGGGAGTGACTTCATCGCGGCTCCAGCCAATCACAGCGCCGGAGCCACGAACCCGGAAGTCACTCCAGTGGAAAATGTCAGCCGTGTACCGAGTGCCAACTCCGATTCATGGTGTATCGTTCTGAGGTAAGTATTTCATAATGAGCTAATATGCAATGCATACTACTAGCTCATTATGCCTTTGTCTTGCAGGGTTTTTTTTTTTTTGGTTTGTTTTTTCCAAGGTTTACACCCTCTTTAAGGCTCCATGCACACTATAAGCTAAAAAAAATGCCAGGAAAACGTTTTCTGATACTGCCTATTGTTTCCATGGTCAAAGTATGGTCTTGAATGTCCCCAAAGAAATAACACAGTGGGGTGTAACTATTTTAAATCTATTATTATGTATATATTATGTATACACATTGTAGTCGTGACTCTGTAACCATTACCTCTGTAACCATCACTCTGTAAATTACTGTAATCAAATATACATATTGATATTTTCTACTCGCCAACAAGGCTATTTAATAAAATATATTTTTATAATGTTATTTTTCTTTTTTGCATGCATGAATCCTTATCTGATTCATATGTGATACCTTCACCCATTGGTAGTGACGCGCCTCATTTAAAGTCCCAACTCTGTCCTCTCTTTTGATACAAATAGGGATGGAGGCTCCTTGTTATTGTGCCTCATTTCAAGTCCCAAAATTTATATATTTATTGTTATGAATTTGCGACTTTGTGGTCTGCTTAAGTTAGGCCATTCATCCTTGAAGCTGAACTCATATCAGATATAAAAGACACCAATTAAAGCAGTATTATTCCCAAAAGCAAACATTTATTATATTGCAGCTTACCAATCTTTAGATGTGATGGCTGTATTTTTTTTCTTCTTTAGGCTTTCTTTCGTCTATTTTCATCTGGTGATTCAGCCAGCCATTATTTACAAATTCGAGCTGTCCAGCAGAATGTATCAGTTTACAGGAATGAGACAAACCACTTAACACAGACAGAGGTGCTTAGAATGATTAGCGTTTATTTATTCATGTAAAACCTTTATTCCAAAAGGAAGAAAAATGTTTGCTGTAATTGCTTATAAAGTGTGAGCTGGAGTTTGGCTTCAGTTTGTTAGTGTATGTAAATCTGCTCACACATTTACCCCCCCCCCCCCCAATTCCCCAGACTGACAAAGCTGTGTGCCTCCTGTGCTCATTCCTCTTGTGTCTTCTCATACAGGATCTGTGTCACTCTTCTGTGCAGGCATCCAATATGGTCAGTCCAGGGCCTATCATTGCAGTACATGCCCATTCATTTTAGTTACTTTTGTTCCCAGTTCCGATGGCTGTCTTTTAAATTACAACTCTGTCCATGGTTTTCCACAGCATAGCTGAGCATTTCCTTTTCCCCTTGCGTTCGTTTGTTCTGGTCTCCCAGCTGACGCACCCAGGCTGCAAAGACCGCCCACCGAAGGGGCGTTTACGGTGGCTTACTTCGGGCTCTGATGCACGGTCTGTTGCCGTGTGCTTAGTCCTTCATGTATCAGTGAACGGTCGGTGCAGCATGCCGTACCATCGTGTTTGGGTCTGGTGTCTGCCCGCAATGGCGTAATTCTCATCAGTTCTGAGCGATGGCGTGGCTTGCGGGCTACGCCGTGACCCAGCGTCACCGCGATCGAATACACCTATGTCGACTGCGTGGCGCGGTGCGCCGTCGGCTCAGCGGGGCCGATCACGGGGCTACATTCAGGAAGGTTCACTCGATGACATCATTCACCACACCACACCTCTCTCTCTCATTATGGCCACCATTTAAAAGCAGCCAGCTTCCTATGCTCCCAGTTGCTCTTTGGAGTAAATGCCACACCTATGACACTAACAAGGCTTACAAGGTATGTAATACTTCTCCTCTGTTTGGGGTTCATTATCCTCTAACTTTTTCGTACTTTTGGATTAATTCTCTTGTCCCCTGGTACAATACAATTTTTTTTATTATTTTTGATTTTAGGTTTGGTTGTTGTTTTTTCAGCCTCTCCTTGGATATATGTTGAGTAATCTTTGAGCATTCTCTGCTCCTAAACCTCATATGCAGCACAGCCCTGTTTGACCATCAGTGACCTTCTGCAGTGGGATTTGTTTCTGCGCTATGGACCAACTTCCATGGTGATAGATTCATCTTACAAATCCCAAAATGATAGGTATGGTTATTATCACCTTCTTGGACGATACCACTGACCGTCCATTTTTTCGGTGTACTAATTAATGCTTTATAGTATAACCTATTTACTATTTGTCTACTCCATTTCTTTTTTCTTTCTGCATATACCCAGATTCTTGTTAGATCTTCCTTTGATGCTGCCCAGGCCCCCCATTTGGGAGGCAGATCCAGACAAACGGGGGGGATTTCTGAGGTGGCTACGGCTTAGTCTTCCCTTTGCTCTGGCCACATGGTGCGTTCTAATCTCCTTTTATCTGTTGAGCAAGGAGTTTTTTTTCCGATTGACACATAAGAATCATGAGGTCAGTATGGATACTTGCATGCACATTTTGTTCCTTTCTTTCTTGTTATAACGTTTATGATATATTGTGTCTTGGAAAGTATTCACCCTCCTTGGCATTTTTTTTGTTTTGTTGCCTCACAACCTGGAATTAACATGGCTTGTTTGAGGTTTTGCATCATTTAATTTACAGAACATGCCCACAACTTTGAAGATGTTTTTTTTTTTTTTTGTGAAGCAAACAACAAATAGGACAAAATAACAGAAAAAGTCAATGTGCATAACTATTCACCCCCCTAAAGTCAATACTTTGTAGAGCCACCTTTTGCGGCTATCACAGCTCCAAGTTGCTTTGGATAAGTCTCTATGAGCTTGCCACATCTTACCACTGGGATTTTTGCCCATTCCTCCTTGCAAAACTGCTCCAGCTCCTTCAAGTTGGATGGTTTACGCTTGTGAACACACAGCACATCTTTAAGTCTGACCACAGTTTTTCTGTTGGATTGAGGTCTGGGCTTTGACTAGGCCATTCCAACACATTTACATGTTTCCCCTTAAACCACTCAAGTGTTGCTTTAGCAGTGTGTTTGGGTGCATTGTCCTGCTGGAAGGTGAACCTCCATCCTAGCCTCAAATCACACACAGAGTGGTACAGGTTTTGCTCAAGAATATCCCTGTATTTAGCACCATCCATCTTACCCTCAACTCTGACCAGTTTCCCAGTCCCGACTGCTGAAAAACATGATGGTGTTCTTTGGGTGATGTGATGTGTTGGGTTTGCGCCAGTCATAGAGTTTTCTTTGATAGCCAAAAAGTTAAATTTTAGTCTCATTAGACCAGATCACCTTCCTCCATACATTTTGTGAGTCTCCCACAGGCCTTTTACGCAAACTCAAAATGTGCCATTTTGTTTTTTGCTGAAAGTAATGGCTTTCTTCTGGCCTCTCTGCCATAAAGCCCAACTGTACGGAGTGTACGGCTTATTGTCGTCCTATGTACAGATACTCCAGTCTCTGTTATGGAACTCTGAAACTCCTCCAGGGTTACCTTAGGTCTCTGTGCTGTCTCTCTGATTAATGCCCTCCTTGCCCAGTCCGTAAGTTTTGGTGTACGGCCGTCTCTTGACAGGTTTGCTGTTGTGCCTTGTTCTTTCCATTTGGTTATGATAAATTTGATGGTGCTCCTAGGGATCATCAACGATTTGGATTATTTTTATAACCTAACCCTGACTTGTACTTCTCAACAACATTGTCCCTTACTTGTTTGGAGAGTTCCTTGGTCTTCATGGCATTGTTTGGTTAGTGGTGCCTCTTGCTTAGGTGTTGCATCCTCTGGGGCCTTTCAAAAAGGTGTGTATATGTAATGACAGAAGGTAATTGGTTGCACCAGAGCTTTTTCTGGGCTTCATAACAAAGGGGGTGAATACACGCACATGGCAATTATCATTTTTTTTATTTCTGAAAAAGTTTTATGTATATATTTTTTCTAATTTTAATTCATCAACTTAGACTATTGTGTTCTGATCCATCACATATAATTCAGATTAAAAAAACATTGAACCAAAGGCTGTAATGTAAAAAAATTGGTAAAAATAGGTAAAAAGGATACTTTTTCAAGGCACTGTAAGTTATGTCACACTATGAATTTTGATATGTGTTTGTAATTATGTATTTATTGATATTATAGATTGTATGTATTGATCTGGAAAATGTCATCCCAATTACCCTGACCTCTACCTCATTAGTCGAAATGCATTGGATTTCTTCTGTCTTTCTGACAGTTGATCTGGGTTTTCTTTCTTTTTGCTCTGTTTGTTTTTCATCAGTATCATGTCAATTGTACTAATTTTGTTGATACGTTGTAATACATTTGTAATTTTACAAGAAGAGAGAACTGATGCAGCCGCCACATCTAATCATTGGTAGGCTGCAATAAAATATATTTTTTTCAGGGCTTAGTACTGCTTTATGTATTCATTTAACCACTTCCCTAGCGCCCACTGTCATATGACGCCCACAAGGTGGATCTCCCATCCTGGGTGGGCGTCATATGATGTCCTCCCATTCCCGGCCGCCTAGGGGGTGCGCGCGCGCCCGCGGCGTCGCTCGGGACCCGGTGCGAGTGCCCGGCGGCCGCGATGTCCGCCGGGCACCCGCGATTGCCCGTCAAAACAACGGGACCGTGCGGGACCGTGGAGCTGTGTGTGTAAACACACAGCTCCATGTCCTGTCAGCGGAGAGGAGACCGATCATGTGATCCCAGTACGGAGGAACACTGATCGGTCTCCTCCCCTTGTCAGTCCCCTCCCCCCACAGTTAGAATCACTACCTTAGGGAACATTTTAACCCCTGCAGCGCCCCCTAGTGTTAACCCCTTCCCTGCCAGTCACATTTACACAGTAATCACTGCAATTTTATAGCAACGATCGCTGTGTAAATGTGAATGGTCCCAAAAATGTGTCAAAAGTGTCCGAAGTGTCCGCCGCAATGTCGCAGTCACGAAAAAAAAAATCGCAGATCGCCGCCATTACTAGTAAAAAAAAAAAAAAATGCAATAAATCTATCCCCTATTTTGTAAGCGCTATAACTTTTGCGCAAACCGATCTATATACGCTTATTGCGATTTTTTTTACCAAAAATATGTAGAAGAATACGTATCGGCCTAAACTAAAGGAAAAAAATATTATTTTTTTAAAAAGATGGGATATTTATTATAGCAAAAAGTAAAAAATATTGTGTTTTTTTTTTCAAAATTGTCACTCTTCTTTTGTTTATAGCGCAAAAAATAAAAACCGCAGAGGTGATCAAATACCACCAAAAGAAAGCTCTATTTGTGGGAAGAAAAGGACGTCAATTTTGTTTGGGTGTAACGTCGCACGACCGCGCAATTGTTAGTTAAAGCGATGCAGTGCCGAATCGCAAAAAGTGCTCTGGTAAGGGTGTAAAATGGCCCGGTGCTGAAGCGGTTAAAAAAACATATATATATATATATATATATATATATATATATATATATATAGTGTCAACGTGTGTTTTGATATCAGCCTCCAGTAGTCCCCTGTACAGCAGCATTCAGGCTGAAAGAGGGAAGGCCTCTACTAGCAACCAATCAGGCTCTGCTGCGGTGCACAAATGATTGCAGGGAATATGTTTTGATGCATGATATTGTAGATCTGTACTTAAAGGAAATATATAGAGCTTTGCTTATAATTAATTACTAATTTATTATATTCATGATAAAAATTACAATTTCTAAACATATTATTTACCGTATTTATTGGCGTATAACACGCACCCCAAGTTTAGGAGGGCATTTTAAGGAAAAAAAGTTTTAGGAGGGAAGTTTAGGGAACAAAAAAAACGTACATTTAAGCGTCATTTGCAGCTTGCCCAGCATCATTCGCAGCTTGCCCAGCGCCATTTGCAGCCTTGCCCAGCGTCATTAGCAGGTTGCCCAGTGTCATTTGCAGCTTGCCCAGTGTCATTTGCAGCTTGCCCAGTGTCATTTGCAGCCTTGTCCACGTTAAAATGTCCCACCGCCAAGACAGACCGTGCGAGCGCCGCCGAAAAAGACCGAAGCGCCGCCGAAAAAGACAGAATCGCCGCCGAAAAAAAGACTGAAGCGCCGCCGAAAAAGACCGAAGCGCAGCGAAAAAGACAGAGCCGACTGTTTGGCTCCGCTCGCAGTCCCGCCTCCCTGCTGTTTCGGGAGCGAGCGCAGGGAGGCGGGACTGCGAGCGGAGCCGAAGAGTCGGCTCGGTCTTTTTCTGCGTCGCTTCGGTCTTTTTCGGCGGCGCTCGCTATTTTTCAGCGGCGCTCGCTATTTTTGTCACTTTTTTGGGGGGGATCGGCGTATAACAAGCACCCACGACTTTCCCCCGATTTTAAGGGGAAAAAAGTGCGTGTTATAAGCCGATAAATACGGTAACTTTTTTCAATCAGGTATATATGAAGCATTGGTGTGGATTTACTAAATGTAAATAGACTGTGCTTTTCAAGTCCAGTTGCACTCATTTTCCTTAGTAAATGTAAATGAAGTAAAGCTTCACTTTGTCAAGAATACCCAATCACGTGCAAGAAAAAAAAAAAAAAAACAGCATTTTTGCTTGCACGTAATTGGATGATGGAAATCAGCAGAGCTTCAGCATATTCACTAAGCTCTGGTGAAAATGAATATGAATGAAAACTGCAGATGCACTGTGCACAGTTTGTTTGCCTTTAACCGATTCAGCCCCTTTCGTGCGACACTGTAATTTACTTCCTTTTTTTCCCCAACAAACAGAGCTTTTCTTGTATTTGATCACCTCTGTGTTTTTTTTTTTTTTTTTTGCATTGTAAACAAAAGAAGAGCGACAATTTTGAAAAAAACACATCGGGAGTTATTTACTAAAGGCAAATCCACTTTGCACTACAAGTGCACTTGGAAGTAAAGTCGCTGTAGATCCGAGGGGGACATGCAAGGAAAATAAAAAACAGCATTTTATCTTGCACATGATTGGATGATAAAATCAGCGAGCTTCCCCTCATTTCAGATCTACCCCTTAGATTTAAAGCGATTGCACTTCCAGGTGCACTTGTAGTGCAAAGTGGATTTGCCTTTCGTAAATAACCCCCAATATATTTTACTTATTTCGGCAAAATGCCGAAAATTGAGTTTTCTGCATTTTGCCACTGCAGTTTTGATATTTGGCTGCAATTTTGCAGCGATTTGACCACAATTTTGCCGCAATTTTACCACAATTTTATTATGCTTATGGCGTGTTTTTCATAGGTCATGTGACTCAAAACTGCATCAAAAACGTAACACAGGTGCGTTATTGATGCTTTCTTGATGCGTTTTCAAAGCATTTAAAATGGGAGGTGCGTTTTTGGTGTTTTTTTATTTTTAACTGATCAGAAATGCAGCAAGCAAGATTTTTAACACCACAATGGAAGCGCAAGGGACCAGTGTGAAGACATATAGAATTTAAAGGGATGCATTTTTCTTGAGCTTTTCTTGCGCTAAAGATGACGATAATTGGCGACAATAAATTCATATTCATTTAAATTCATGATATTAATTAAAAAGTCGAAAATATAATACAATTATATACTGTATAAAAATATATATATGTTTTTTAAAAACTGTTATTTCCGATTTTGGTTTTGGCCAAGAATTTTTGGTTTTAGTTTCAGCACCAAAATTTCCATTGGGTGCTCCTCTAGTTGTGTGCTAAGTGAAATAGCTGATATGGTTCAATCATTATTACTTACGAAGAAAAGAATAGATTGATCGCACACTTGAATCCAAAAGATGCTGTAGAAATTTATTTTTTTGTCATGAGCCAGACAAAATTGCATTGATGATCATTGATGAGCCGGGATTAGCACCTTGAACAGGGTGTGTCCATTTTTGCCTGAAGCGGTGTGCACCCTTGTTCTGTTTCATGTTTTTATTTACTCTGATCGGGTCAATAAGAGATCATTTTTATTGGTTGGTCTAGGTTTTTGCTATTTTTAAGTTTCCAGTGCTTTTTACATCTCCTTTCTAAATATGTCTGATTTTTATTTATTTTTTTAATCATTGAGCTAGTAAGAAAGCATAGAAAGTTTATGTGAACCCTTATCTTGTAAAATAATCCATTTACTTTAAAATAGAAATGAAAAGCAAAAAATTTGGCAGGATCATCAAGTATTTCACACAAAGGAAGGGAAGCAAAGAGAACAGGACACTTTTCAGGGGTAAAATATGTAGCCATGCTTATAAATTTCTGTATTGTAAAAAGTAAAGTTCTATCAGAAGGAAGGGCTCCCTCTGGTGTCCTTCGTCTTTTATTGTTGCTGTTAAAACTTTTGTTTGACTTTGCAAGAGCCACGCTCCAATGCATTGTGGGGAATGTAGTGAATGAGGAAGTGACTGAGATGTAAATTGCCAGACAAGAAACTACCTACCCACAATGCCGACATACCTACCCACAAGGCCAAGCCACAGAACTGCATGCTGGGTAGATATTAATAAGAGAGAGGCGTGGCATTTCTTGTCTCTCTTTGGACGCCATTAAAGACCTGCCTGCAGGGAGCTGTTTGTGTGTGACTCCGGGCAGGTTGCCGTAGAGCAGAATTGCTCGGCCTCTGCAGAGTTCTGGGGCACAGTTGTGCTGGATCGGCGTGCGTACGGATCAGAGGACCAGAGATAGACAGAGGGTTCCTGCATTGCAGTCACCGATCATCAGAAGGAGCGGTGCGGAGGGACGGCGCCAGCATGGAGCATGACTGAAACATCAGGAGCGGAGCAGAACAGGCGTCTGGGCCCTGTGTGGTGAGCGGGCAAATGCCCAACCAGGTTTAACTTCTTATTGCTACACAAACTAAACACAGAAGTCTAGTGGAACCTGTAGTCCCACAGGAGGGTTTCACTCAATTAGACTGTGCACCGTGAGGCCTTAGAGTTCAGTTTACGTTATCACCAAGTGGATGCAGTGTTGTATCCTTTAGTAAGGAAAATCATACCAGTGCTCTAGACAATCAAGCATACAGTTATATATATCATCTTTCTGGATTATAAATACTGCAGTCTAATAAGCTAGCCGAAGAAAGAAGAATGAAGACCAAAGACTTTGCCTTTCCTTATAGAGTGCTCTTGCTTCTTTCATATGCTATAAGAACTGCAATTACAACCTAGGGGGAGCCCTTGAGTAGAAGTTTTAGTTATCTATGTGCTATATTACATTTTAGAAGTATATGCATTTTTGCCATTTGTTATTGGTGATATCTGAGTTCAAATACTGAATACACACTGTTACCATTTTATTCCAGTAAATTCTTTAAGTGGTTCAGTAGTTTGTGTACACTCTTATTTTTTGACACTGCATCACAGTATGGAGCCCGACGTGCCAGAGGTGAACAGTTGGGGTAGCCAGTGGGGTACAGAGTCAATCAGGAGCCCCTACGGGGGTAGTGCGCTAAACATATTATATAATTTACTGTATGAAAACCTGCTTGACTGCTTGTTCTTATCAGATGTTTGCTGTCAGACATAGTTGTGCCCTTTGTTGGCTATGAAGTTATATAATAAATAAAATCATGTACAGTATCTAACAAAAATTAGTACACCCTCAAATTTATATAAATATTTTATTATATCTTTTCATGTGACAACACTGAAAAAATGACACTTTGCTACAATATTAAGTAGTGAGTGTACAGCTTGTATAACAGTGTAAATTTGCTGTCCCCTCAAAATAACTCAACACACAGCCATTAATGTCTAAACCAGACAGAAGGTGGAGGAGCGCAGGGTCTCTAACATCCACCATCTCTGTGATGTCATCATGGAGGAGTGGAAGAGGACTCCAGTGGTAACCTGTGAAGCTCTTTACTCACTTTTGTTGTCAGGGGTTTAGACATTAATGGCTGTGTGTTGAGTTATTTCGAGGGTACAGCAAATTTACACTGTTATACAAGCTGTACACTCACTACTTTACATTGTAGCAAAGTGTAATTTCTTCAGTGTTGTCACATGAAAAGATATAATAAAAGATTTACAAAAAACGTGATGGGTGTACTCACTTTTGTGAGATACTGTATATATAGCCAAACCATCCATAATGCCATTGCAAAACAATCACCTAGGAAATATTTGGTTTAAAAAATATTAAGACATAGATAAATATGCATAGACTGGCACATGTGTGTTGTATGCTGTATGCCAAGCTTGCAAATAGTATCTCCAAGTCCAAGTCGATTTGCATAGGAACATTTAGTGCTATTAATCATCCAATAGAAAGCCGACATGTAATCAAGTCATGCGCAGAGTGAAAAAAGCTGCTTAACAATAGTCTGGTTTGGTTTATTGCCAACAATGTTTTTTTCTTAATCTGCCACCCTGATTGTGGCAGCAGATGGAGTTTATAATAAGATTAGCAATAGTGGCACTGTATTATTTATATTGGACAGTTTGGACCATTTCTAATTAAATGAGGCTAGTAAGACTGCAGACATATATGTCTGGGTGGTGTTAAAGGTACAGTATAGGGGAGGAAAGCGAGCAATCTTTAATGATTCAATCGGCTTCTTAACCTCTCATCCGGGAAAGAAAACGTTTTTGCCTAAGCAATTGTACGTGGATGAATTTAAATGTACTCTTTTGTCTGTAACAGCTGAGCACTCAGCTGTCAGAGAAGCGTTACATGTCTTCTTTTCTGTTTTATATCTCACTTCTTTCAATGTAGCTGCACCAGTATTGTAAGCTTTCATTTTAGTCTTGGTTAACCACTTGACCTCTGGAAGATTTACCCCCTTTCATGACCAGGCCACGTTTTGCGATACGGCACTGCGTTACTTTAACTGACAAATGTGCCTTGCAACGCTGTACCCAAATAAAATTTGTGTCATTTTTTCCCACTAATAGAGCTTTCTTTTGGTGTTATTTGATCACCACTCTGTGTTTTATTTTTTTGCACTATAAACAGAAAAGGCCCCCATTCCGACAACAAAATCCGTCAGATTTTTTCTGATGGATTTTGACCGAAACTGGTGTTGCATACACACGGTCGGACAAAGTTTTCGGAAAATCCGACCGTTCGGAACGTGTTGACGTTCGTTCGCTGCGACAGGACTACGTTGCGGCTAGTAGCCAATAGCTTTGGTCTTGTAAATTGATCTGAGCATGCATTTGCCCGATCAGAATTCTCTACAAACGATCGGAAAAAGTCTGATCGGATTTTGTTGCCGGAAAATTTGAGGTCCTGCTCTCAAATTTTTTCCGACGGAAATAGTCTGATAGTGCCCACACAAGATCGGATTTTCCGACAATATAATCCAATCGGACCTTTTCCGTCTGAATTTCCGACCGTGTGTACAGGGCAAAAGACCGACAATTTAAAAAAATAATTTTTTTTAATAAATTTAGGCCAATATGTATTCTGCTACATTTTTTGGTAAAAAAAATCCCAATGAGCGTATATTGATTGGTTTACACGAATGTTATAACGTCTACAAACTATGGGATATACAGTATTTATGGAAGTTTTATTTATTTATTTATTTTATGCTAGTAATAGCGATGATCAGCGACTCCACCCCAGATTTTTTGGAACTACATTTCCCATGATGCTCATGCACTCTGCAGTGTAGTTGAGCATCATGGGAAATATAGTTCCAAAACATCTGGGGTGTCAAGGTTTGCCATCACTGATGTAGGGCAAGCAAATGGTTAACTGTGTACCTAGCCAGTGTTTATGTGTACTGAATGTGCTGCTTTTACTAGGGGAACCGATGGATTCTAGTACCTGCAGGGACACAGAATCCATCGCCCCCCCCCCCCCCCCGTCAGAATGGAGATCTACTTTACCTTGCTTCCCTGTTCTGTGTTGTTTACCAATGGTCAGCGGGTGCCGCAAGTCATCCAGTGCACCCCCCCCCCCCCCGCAGGCAGAAATGCTAAATCACATATATATATATGCAGTGATGTAAGTAACTGAGTTAAAATAAACTGAGTTACGTAACAAAGTTACTTTAGAGGGTAACGAGTAATCTAACTGATTACTTTTCCCCTCATGGTAACGCAGTTCCCATTACTTTGGCTTAGTTACCCCAATTACATCTACCGCGACTAGATGGCAGTAGTGTAATTCCAGTGTCCTGCCAAAAAAGTTCCCCCGCCGGATAAGGACCCCCTGTACTGCGCAGGCGCAGCGCTTGCGCAGTACGAAGGACTACGGAGCTTCCGAAAATTGCCGAACCTAAACAGCTCTGAGTGAACTCTACACCGCACAGGCGCAGTTAACATGTAATTGTACGAGGCAATGCCGCACGCTCCTGATGCTTGTGCTACTCTGCAAGGGGCGTCTATCGTGTAACTAAGGGGTGGGTATAGTATTACTGTAACCATGGGGCGCATTTATTATTATTGTTATATATCGAACTCTGCCCATTAATTTAACATTCACCCTCTTCTGTAGCCATCCGCCCCTTACACGATATAATAATAATAGACCCGCCCCTTGCTTACACGCTATAACAGAACTGCCCGTTGGTTAGAGTAATAATATATAACAATAATAAATGCGCCCCTTGGTTACAGTAATACTAGACCCGCCCCTTAGTTACACGTATAGAATATTAAAAAAAAAAAGTCAGTTACTTTGCTGCGTAACTAATTACTTTTCCAATGTAGTAACTGAGTTACTAACACAATTACTTTTTGGGAGAAGTAATTTGTAACTTAACTAAATTACTTTTTTAAAGTAAGATGATCAACACTGTATATATGTGATCCTGCGCACAGGTGCTGCTTTGTAGCAGTAAAACTGCTATAGGGTGGTCAGCAAGTGGTTAAACACAGGTCAAATTTTAGAACTTGTAAATTTTATGTTTAGATACTGTATGTCTTAAAATGATTATGTCTAGGAAGGGTAAAAATAACTGAGAATTTATGGCAGACTTTTATAAAACAGTATAAGGAGCAATGTTGATGAGCATAATGCAATAATCTGGCCCAGTAACCAGATCCCATTTGTTGTCTTAGTTATGGTCAGATCAGTAAACGGCTAAGAAATTATTGGGGGCTAAGAGTATACAACTGCTCCTGGACCCATGTGGTCTGGGGCCAATCAACTCTATCTTTTATTTACTAGCTTATACTTATTTTTTTCACATTTCATTTTCACTGTTAATTGCTGTCCAGACCTCTAGAAGTCTTGTAAGGATGGAAAGATGCCATGTTACCCAATAAAATATGAAACAAACAGAAGAGTGCGCCTCCATCTGGGTGTATAGATTTAATAAAAAGAATAAAAGACAATAAAAATGCACTCACTAATTAAAAGTGGATCAAGGTTTGTCATGATAAACCCATATAAATCTCCTTAGGATAACCATGAGGCTGCAGAGCTCGGCAGGCAAGCAGCCGGCTGAAGCAAAGTTCGGCCGGGAAGCTGTTGGTGGAAGTACAACTGTCGTGCATCGGGAACATATCAGGAACATATCAGAAAAAAAAATGGCGTGGGGTCCCCCTCAAAATCCACACCAGACCCTTATCCGAGCACGCAACCTGGCAGGCCGAGAGTGGCCCCCCCTCCCTCCTGAACCGTACCTGGCCACATGCCCTCAACATTGGGAGGGTGCTTTGGGGGTCTGAGACCCCCCAAAGCACCTTGGGGGCAGGGTTACCAGATGGGGGCAGGGTTACCAGATGTCCCCGCCCTCCGTTATAAAAGACCTGTCAGACGCAGCGAAGCCTCACACAGCGGGAGCCTCCCATTGCGCGGATGCCAGACGAGAAGACCAGAGCAAGAAGAAGCGGATCGGAGGAAGAAGATGATGGAAGAAGAAGATGGAAGAAGATGCCGGAAGGAGAAGATGAAGAAACCGAAGGATGAAGAAAGGAAGACCAGAAGAAAGAAGATTTTAATAAAGGAATTGTCAAAGACCGTCTCCTGTCATTTTTACAATTTTTGACACTTTTTTTGTGAAATGGTAGGGGTACTTTTGTACCCCCTTACCATTTCACACAGGGGGGGGGCGGGATCTGGGGGTCCCCTTGTTAAAGGGGGCTTCCAGATTCCGATAAGCCCCCGCCCGCAGACCCCCACAACCAATGGCCAGGGTTGTGGGGACGAGGCCCTTGTCCTCATCAACATGGGGACAAGGTGCTTTGGGGGGACCCCCAAAGCACCCTCCCAATGTTGAGGGCATGTGGCCTGGTATGGTTTAGGAGGGAGGGGGGGCGCTCTCAACCCCCCCTCTTTTCCTGCGGCCTGCCAGGTTGCGTGCTCAGATAAGGGTCTGGTATGGATTTTGAGGGGGACCCCACGCCTTTTTTTTTGGCTGGGGTTCCCCTTAATATCCATAGCAGACCTGAAGGGCCTGGTTATTGAATTTGGGGGGACCCCCACGCTTTTTTTTTTTTAATCAATGACTTTCAATGAATGACTGTTCTCTGTGTTACGGGAGCTGTCAATTCATTAGCCGTGAGTGATTTTAAATAGCTTTTTTTCCTGCAAAAATGACACTTTGTGCAGGGACAGTTCTAAGCACAGGAAACATGCGCCCCTTCACAGGCATACTATAGACACCCCCCAGATGTGATACTGCAATGCTGTACTAACAGCACGCACACACTAATCCCCAGAATCATAGCACATAATGTCAGCAGTCAGCAGCACATAACACTGACACGCTGGAACACAACACAATATACGAGGCCGCCGGCGCGGCGGCCTTTTATAATGTGGGGCGTGTACTAAACCCCCTGAGCTATAATTGGCCACAGGCATCCTGCCTGTGGCCAATTATTGCTCTCCTCGCTGCTGGCTCTTTGATTGGCCAAGCATGCGGGTCACAGTGCATGCTTGGCCAATCATCAGCCAGCAATGTACTGCGACTGGCGCAGTGCATTGCAGGCCGCTCGCATGACACGAATTTGATGCAAGCGGCCCAAATAGTTCTGGGCTCGCCGAGCGGGCGAACATGGGTTCAAATCGAACACCGGGCTCATCCCTACAGACCAAATGAAAGACCTTAATGCCCCATTCTCCAACTCTGAAGTAGACAACGCCATTAAATCCCTTCCAAAGAACAAAGCTCCTGGTCCAGATGGCTTCATAGGGGGATACTACCAATAATTTAAATCCATTCTACTTGTACACATCACTTCTGTGTTTAACACAGCTGCTTCCTCTGCTTCATTCTCACAAGAAATGCTTAAAGCACTCATCATTACAATACCAAAGCCAGGGAAAGATCCTACCATTCTCCAAAACTTCCAACCCATCTCTCTACTCAACTATGACACTAAATTATATGCTAAAGTAGTGGCTAATAGACTAGATGACATACTACCTACACTTATCCATCCCGACCCCATCTGGATTTACTAAAGGTCACCAGACATCGGATGCCCCATGTCGCCTGATCAACATCATTCATCATACTGAGAGACAAGGAACGCCTTCTCTGCTTCTCTCCCTGGATGCAGAGAAGGCATTCAATAGAGTCCACTGGCAATACCAAAATTTGACTGGTCCTATTTTCTCTGCTATCAATGCCCTATATTCCTGCCCCTCTGCCCAAGTATACTGCTCTGCGATGCTATCTAAATCCTTCTATATAACCAATGGCATGAGACAAGGATGCCCCTTATCCCCTCTAATCTTCAATCTGATTATGGAGCCCTTAGCGGAACATATTAGAAGTCACCCAGATATCTCTGGTATCAAAATAGGCCAAGCAGAGCACAAAATAAATGTATTTGCGTAGGATGGGATCTTTATGATCACTAATCCTGCACATTCCCTGGCTTTGGTAAAACTAATACTGGATAAATTCAGTTTGATATCTTATTACAAGGCAAATGCATCTAAATCTCACATCTTACCACAAGGGATCTCTGCAGATACACAAAACACTCTTGTTAACAATTACCCATATATATGGGCAAAGGATTCAATCTCCTACCTAGGAGTCAAATTAACCACATCTTTATTTTCCTTATATAAAGCCAACTATGTCCCCTTCCTGGACAATCTACCTAACGACCTAAAAAATCTCACCAAACTTACAATTTCATGGTCGGGCAAACTCGCAGCATTTAAAATGTTACCCCTACCACTGCTTCTATATTTATTTAGAACCTTACCTATCCCAATTTTACAATCATTCTTTACCTCCCATCAGTCTATACTGAGTCATTTAGTATGGCAAAAAAAAAAGACCCAGGATACCCCAAAATCACCTGATCAAACATAGATGGGTAGGTGGAATAGGGTATATCTGCTTCAAAGACTACTACATAGCCTCCATTCTAGCACAACTAAAACTGTGGTTTAATCTCAACCCATCCTGTCTATGGAGTTATATTGAATCCATACAAGTACCCGGGCACTGCTTAAAAAATTGGCTCCTGAGCACCCCCACTCTTACACAGAAAAACACAATCCTCTCCCCCACAATTCTTGACACCAAAAAAGCATTTGATTATCTTATATCACACGCCCCCACAGGGTCCAATCCCAGCAAACTCTCTCTAGCAATAACTGCTCTATCATTGATAATCCCCTACCTATCCCTGAAGACATGGGAAGAAAAAGGCATATTGCTAACATCGGATCTCTACACAGATAATCTCCTCTCCTCATCCCGTTTCCATCACTACAAAAATCCTTCTCCCTATCCAATAAAGAATACTTCAAATACATCCAAGTAACCCACTGCCTAATATGCAACCCCCTCCTCCACAAATCTGTGCACAAAAAAGTATACACATACCTTATATCCACCACCCAAACTACCAAAGGTATCACTCTCTTCTATAACCTCCTACAAAACAAAGTAAACTTTAAAAAATGACCCCCTATGATCAAATGGGAAAAAGACATAGACCTCACATTTAGTAACCTACAATGGGAAGCAGACATTTCATCCTGCCTTCAAATGCCAAAATCTTCCAATCTATGGGATCTCATGTTCAAATAAAACCTAAGATGGTACATCACATCCACACCTTTGAACCTTCCACATAACCCCTGTGCTGGAGAGATTGTGGAGTGCTAGGAAACCTATTCCACCTGCTATGGGCATGCAAAAAGATTGCAACATTCTGGAAGGCTACCTTCCAGCTAATATCTGATGTAACTAAAACCTTACTTCCTCCATCACCAGAGCTAGCGCTCTTCAATATCGGAATTGATGACTATCTTCATAACCTACTTTACACCATAGTAAATATTCTTCTAGCTGCTAAACTTGCCTTAGTCCGCACTGGAAATCCCCAGACCACATAACCTCGAGAGAAGTGATCCACTTGATGCATACCCACAGCACATATGAATGTATGTTTGCAATATCTGAAGGCCACATGCAGCGTACAAATAAGCAGTGGGCACTCTGGATAGGTTGGTACACTAAAATGTATTATAGTCCCACCTGAACCACTCCCTGTTTAGAAACATCTTAGGAAGACCGGAAACGTCACGACGCTGTTATGTAACGTAATGTATGAAATAAAATTTGATTACAGGAGAACTACAGTGGATGGTATTGTCGCCCCCCCCCCCCCCCCCCCAGGGCATAGCTTGTCCCCACTGGGGTGTCCAGGAGCGAGGACAATACCAATTGTCATACACTTCGACAGAACTTAGTAGTATTTCCGCTGTTTATTGTTCATTCATGTATGCTTGATTTTGCCTGTTTTTTTTTATTTTCTCTTTTCCAACCTGTCATATATATACACTAGATGATCTTTGTCAACATATCATAATGTATGATAAAGATGCAAAGATAAAATACAAAATGATCATCCCAGCATTAACAGCTGGGATGATAATTTCGTATTTTATCTTTGCATCTTTATCATTTGGTTTATTTATATAATAGCTGCTATAGTGCATCAATTCTATCTATCTGTTTGAGCGCTGGGATCAACAATACGTAGTGTTACTGATACTTTTGATATCATAATGTATGACAATAAATGTCTCATTTTCTTTTTTCTTGATAAAACTCAATAAAAACTATTGATGTTTTTGAAAAAAAAAAAAAAAAAAAACTATTGAAATAAAATAAAATAAATAGTTTCTTCCATACCAGTATGAATGTCATGTTTATGTTTTTCACTTCATTAAGTGATTATTAACCTCTTTAGCTACAATGAAAATGTTGATAGTGATCGTTGTTAATTGAGAATTTCTGTTTTATGGTGCCTGGAATCTAGAGCTGGTAGCGAATATAGTAAGATATGATACAAATAATGATGCAACGCAACTAAAACAGTGTCTCTAAAAGCGTTTATTAACCCCCAAAAAATATATATTGATCCTGTTTCTTTAAAGCATGTTATACAGCACAGTGCCCTGTAATTTTTCCCCCGTATCACCCAAAAAAACCTGGGTTATCCTGCCAGTTTCTGGTTCGAGTATCTGCCTCTGTCAGCTACAGCCCTGCTCTCCTGTGTCTTTGTCCTCCTCCCCCTCCCTGCCTGTCTGCTCCCCGATCCTACCCTCCTGCTCTAAAAAGAACAGCATTAAAAAAAAATTAAAAATGGCGTGGGGTCCCCCTAAAATTCCATACCAGACCCTCGAGGTCTGGGATGGATTTTAAGGGGAACCCCGGCCAAAAGAAAATGGCGTGGGGTCCCCCTCAAAATCCATACTAGACCCTTATCCGAGCATGCAACCTGGCAGACCGCAGGAAAAGAGGGAGGGACGAGAGCACCCCCCTCCCTCCTGAACCGTACCAGGCCACATGCCCTCAACATTGGGAGGGTGCTTTGGGGGTCTGAGACCCCCAAAGCACCTTGTCCCCATGTTAATGAGGACAAGGGCCTCTTCCCCACAACCCTGGCCATTGGTTGTGGGGGTCTGCGGGCGGGGAGCTTATCGGAATCTGGAAGCCCCCTTTTAAAAGGGGACCCCCAGATCCCAGCCCCCCCTGTGTGAAATGATAAGGGGGTACAGTACCCCTACCATTTCACCAAAAAAGTGTCAAAAATTGTAAAAATGACAGGAGATGGTCTTTGACAATTCCTTTATTAAAATCTTCTTTCTTCTGGTCTTCCTTCTTCATCCTTCGGTTTCTTCATCTTCTCCTTCCGGCATCTTCTTCCATCTTCTTCTTCCATCATCTTCTTCCTCCGATCCGCTTCTTCTTGCTCTGGTCTTCTCGCCCGGCATCTTCTTCCATGGCGTCGGCGTCTTTTCTGGGCCGCTCCGCGCAATGGGAGGCTCCCGCTGTGTGAGGCTTCGCTGCGTCTGACAGGTCTTTTATGATGGAGGGCGGGGCCACCTGGTAACCCCGCCCCCCTCTGACGCACGGGGACGTCATGGGGAATTCCCTATGGCTTTCCCCATGACGTCAGAGGGGGGCGGGGTCACCAGGTGGCCCTGCCCTCCGTTATAAAAGACCTGTCAGACGCAGCGAAGCCTCACACAGCGGGAGCCTCCCATTGCGCGGAGAATCCCAAGAAGAGACCCGGATGCCGTGGAAGAAGATGCCGGACTAGAAGACCAGAGCAAGAAGAAGCGGATCGGAGGAAGAAGATGATGGAAGAAGAAGATGGAAGAAGATGCCGGAAGGAGAAGATGAAGAAATCGAAGGATGAATAGAGGAAGAAGGAAGACCAGAAGAAAGAAGATTTTAATAATTGAATTGTCAAAGACAGTCTCCTGTCATTTTTACCATTTTTGACACTTTTTTGGTGAAATGGTAGGGGTACTTTTGTACCCCTTACCATTTCACACAGGGGGGGCAGGATCTGGGGGGGGCCCACTCCATTTTGATTTTAAATAGCTTTTTTTCCTGCAAAAATGACACTTTGCGCAGGGACAGTTCTAAGCACAGGAAACATGCGCCCCTTCACAGGCATACTATAGACACCCCCCAGGTACGAAATTTAAAGGAATATTACACTTTTATTGTTTCACTTTAAGCATTATTAAAATCACTGCTCCTGAAAAAACAGCTGTTTTTAAAAAAAAAAATTGCATTGATACATGTCCCCTGGGGCAGGACCCAGGTCCCCAAACACTTTTTATGACAATAACATGCATATTAGCCTTTAAAATTAGCACCTTTGATTTCGAACGTTCGCATCCATTGTAACTAATAGGGTTCTTATGCTCGCACGGACTTTAGGTCCGTTTGCGGGTTCTGGTGCGAACCGAAGTCGGGGGTGTTCGGCCCATCCCTAGTTCCCACTGATATACAGTATCTCACAAAAGTGAGTACACCCCTCACATTTTTGTAAATATTTTATTACATCTTTTCATGTGACAACACTGAAGAAATAACACTTTGCTGCAATGTAAAAGTAGTGAATGTACAGCTTGTATAACAATGTAAATTTGCTGTCCCCTCAAAATAACTCAACACACAGCCATTAATGGCAAGAAAAGTGAGTACACCCCTAAGTGAAAATGTCCAAATTGGGCCCAAAGTGTCAATATTTTGTGTGGCCACCATTATTATTATTTTCCAGCACTTCCTTAACCCTCTTGGGCATGAAGTTCACCAGAGCTTCACGGGTTGCCACCCGTTGGCCAAATTCCATGCTTTAAAGTAACAAGATCCAACTTTTTTTTTTTTTAATCAAACACTTCAAACAAAAAAGTCCTTAAATATGTATGTGTGGCCAACCACCAGTGAATTCCAGATATCCCAGGGTGATTTTCCTCAATGGATCACCCACATGTCACATGTATAACACCCAGTAAACCATATGCGCTCACCTCCTGGGCTGGACCTTAATCGTCAAGGTCAAATGCACTTTTTCCCCTCTAGGGGTATACTCCAACTGGCTCCTGGCTCCCAGTAACAATCACAGGCACCGACACATGGGCTTGAGCTTTTGTTTGACCTCTTTCTCTCCGTGTGACATTTGCTCATGCAAAAGGAATAAGACCAATAGTGCTCCATACATTTTAAAACAATTTATTAAAATCTAAAATGGGATACTCACAAACAAATGCACTCTTAGTGCCATGTTCTGCGTATAATATAAAAGTAAACCGCCTTCTGAGCGCATGGTCTCCACACTGCCCAGTGGTGGCATCAAATGTTCTGACTTTACTCTGTTCCTATACGAGTTACATCTCCAAAAGCTTCCTCAGTAGGACCTAATAGATTTGTGAGCACATTAATTTGCTTGTGATTTATGTACAGTGCCTTGCAAAAGTAATCACCCCTCTTGGCTTTTTACCTATTTTGTTACATTACAGCCTTTAGTTTAATGTTTTTTTTTTTAATCTGAATTATATGTGATGGATCAGAACATAATAATAGTCTAAGTTGGTGAAGTAAAATTAGAAAAGTATATACATAAAACGATTTTTCAGAAGAAAAAAAAAGATAATTGGCATGTGCATATGTATTCACCCCCTTTGTTATAAAGCCTATAAAAAGCTCTGGTGCAACCAATTACCTTCAGAAGTCACATAATTAGTTAAAAGATGTCCACCTGTGTGCAATATAAGTGTCACATGATCTGTCATTACATATAAACACCTTTTTGAAAGGCCCCAGAGGCTGCAACACCTAAGCAAGAGGCACCACTAACCAAACACTGCCATGAAAACCAAGGAACTCTCCAAACAAGTAAGGGACAATGTTGTTGAGAAGTTCAAGTCAGGGTTAAGTTATAAAAAAATATCCAAATCTTTGATGATCCCTAGGAGCACACTGCCAAGAGATGGCTGCACACCAAAACTCATGGACGGGGCAAGGAGGACATTAATCAGAGAGGCAGCACAGAGACCTAAGGCAACCCTGGAGGAGCTGCAGAGTTCCACAGCAGAGACTGGAGAATCTGTACATAGGATGAAAATAAGTCGTACGCTCCATAGAGTTGGGCTTTATGGCAGAGTGGCCAGAAGAAAGCCATCACGTTTTGAGTTTGCGAAAAGACATGTGGGAGACTCCCAAAATGTATGGAGGAAGGTGCTCTGGTCTGATGAGACTAAAATTTAACTTTTTGGCCATCAAAGAAAACGCTATGTCTGGCGCAAACCCAACACATCACATCACCCAAAGAACACCATTCCCACAGTGAAACATGGTGGTGGCAGCATCATGCTGTGGGGATGTTTTTCAGCAGTTGGGATTGGGAAACTGGTCAGAGTTGAGGGAAAGTTTGATGGTGCTAAATACAGGGATATTCTTGAGCAAAACCTGTACCACTCTGTGTGTGATTTGAGGCTAGGACGGAGGTTCACCTTCCAGCAGGCCAATAACCCCAAACACACTGCTAAAGCAACACTTGAGTGGTTTAAGGGGAAACATGTAAATGTGTTGGAATGGCCTAGTCAAAGCCCAGACCTCAATCCAATAGAAATTCTGTGGTCAGATTTCAAGATTGCTGTTTACAAGTGCAAACCATCCAACTTGAAGGAGATGGAGCAGTTTTGCAAGGAGGAATGGGCAAAAATCCCAGTGGTAAGATGTGGCAAGCTCACAGAGACTTATCCAAAGCGACTTGGAGCTGTGATAGCTGCAAAAGGTTGCTCTACAAAGCATTGACTATAGGGGGTGAATAGTTATGCACATTGAATTTTTCTGTTATTTTGTCCTATTTGTTGTTTGCTTCACAATAAAAAATAAATAAAAAACATCTTCAAAGTTGTGGGCATGTTCTGTAAATTAAATGATATAAATCCTCAAACAATCCATGTTAATTTCAGGTTGTGGGGCAACAAAACACGAAAAATGCCAAGGGGGTGAAAACTTTTGCAAGGCACTGTACATTAGGTTTAGATGTCACATACAGTTTATGGTATGTTGTGACTGCGCTGATTGTCTTTCACTTTCACAAATATAACAATATGGTAGCGTCATAGTGTTTCACAAAATGAGGTATAACATACACTAGTGTACCCCCCTCAAAAAAAACCACAAAGGGGCACTAACTCAGTGCAATATTAGTATGTATTTATTGGGCTAAAATAAACATCCATGTTGACCGATTATGGTTGCAGATAAGCTGCTTGTGAGTTTGCATTTGGCTGTTTATTTTATCCCATTAAATACCTATTAATATTGCACTTAATTGGCACCTCCTTGTATTTTTTTCTTTCTTGTGTTTCCAGAGATTGGGTCCTGTCTCAGGTAGAGCTGCCTACTGAAGCAATAATAATAATTTATGGAATTTTATGAACCTGAACTCACGATATAGTGGATCTGTGCACTTTTGAATCATTTTGGACTCCCCCCTATTGGGGCTATATGTGGACAGTGTCTCCATATTCATTTCTCGCGCCATAAACACACTTGTTTTTTGACCAATGCATTCCCTAATGTTTAAGCGGTGTTTAACGGTTGCAAATTCCTACCACAAAATCTGTCAGATTTTTTCCGACTGATTTTGTCCGACACTGGTGTTGCATACACACGGTCGGACAAAGTTGTCGGAAAATCCGATCATTCTGAACGTGGGGACGTGCATTGCGTACGACGGAACTACGTAGAGGCTAGTAGCCAATAGCTTTGGTCTCGTAATTTGATCTGAGCATGCGTGGCACTTTGTCCGTCGGAATTCTCTACACACGATCGGAAAAAGTCAGATCGGATTTTGTTGTCGGAAAATTTGAGAGCAGGATCTCAAATTTTTTCCGTCGGAAATTCCGATGGAAAAAGACAGATGGAGCCCACACACGGGTGGATTTTCCAACAACTTGGTCCGATCGGACATTTTCCGTCGGAATTTCCGACCGTGTGTACGGGGCATTAAGCTGATCTCCAGTCCAAAAAAAAAAATCTACCTATTTCACTCACCCCTAATAAAGTGCTGTTTTTATTTATTTTTTTATCTAACTAAAAGCCCTATTTACTGACCTGGAAAGTCCCAAACCTTCTTCCTTCTGGTCTCTAGGGTGGCAAAGCCCATGTTGCTTTCTGGTGACATGGCCACTTCTCCTTGGCTGCCAGAAGTGCCTATCACAAGGCCCTCTTAGAATCCTCTAGTTTTAATCATGATGTCACAACTCACAAACAGAGGGTGGCAACAGGACCAGTCTGCTGGCATGGAAAGCAACTTCTGATCAAAATGTAAATTCTAAATTATGAATAACTAGGAGGAGGTTGGCAGGGAGCTTTTTTTTTCCAGAGTTTGGTCCCTTTTCCTGAACACAACACCTAAACCCTATAAAAAAAACACTTACCACTCAGCCTTGTATGGGTCAGCTGGAGAAACCACTGAAAATGGCAGGGGAAAAAATCCATCCCCTCCTGGAATGTCAAATTCTGAACAGTCTTCAGGCAAGTATTTACTATCTTTTTGCTGGTAAGGCCTCATGCACACTGGGCATTTTGCTAACTGTCTTAGACTCCTTGCCTCCTGGCAACAACCTTTTGGCAGAAATAAAAACGCCTAATGCTTGTAAACTCATGTAACACATTTAAGCACATTTGAGTGTATAAAGTGCTTGGGCATTAATTAATTAAATTATTATTCTGCCCATTGAAATAAATGAATGCTCAAGCGCTAAACACGATTAGTGCTTGGGTACATTTAGACGCATTTAGGCCCAAACTCTGCTGGTCATAGAATCACTGGCTGTGTTTTTTTTTCTGCCTCTAAACTCTTCTAAAAGCCTATGGGGTTTATTTACTAAAACTGGAGAGTGCAAAATCTGTGCATAGAAACCAATCAGTTTCCAAAACCAGCTGTGCATAGAAACCAATCAGTTTCCAAGTTGCATTGCCAATGCTTAATTGAACAAGCTGAATTTAGAAGCTGATTGGTTACCATGCACACTGGCACCAGATTCTAAGTGCACCACTTTTAGTAAATATTGTGCATGGACAAATAAGCTAACATGCAGGGGTCGTTTAGATGCATAAAAAAAATACCAAACACCCCTCAGGAGCAGCAGAAAAAACATCCACTGTGCATGAGGCCTAACAGTTGTATTGGCAGTTTGATTTTAGGGACATACACTATATTGCCAAAAGTATTGGGACACCTGCCGTAAAACCTGACATGAACTTTAATGGCATCCCAGTCTTAGTACGTAGGGTCCAGTATTGAGTTGGCCCACCCTTTGCAGCTATAACAGCTTTAACTCTTATGGAAAGGCCATCCACAAGGTTTAGGCGTGTGTCTATGGGAATCTTTGAGCATTCTTCCAGAAGCGCATTTGTGAGTTCCGGCACTGATAGTGATAGGACTGGCTCGCAGTCTCCACTCTAATTCATCCCAAAGGTGTTCTATCAAGTTGAGGTCAGGACTCATCCATGTCTTTATGAACTTTGTTTGTGCACCGATGCGCAGTCATGTTGGAACAGGAAGGAGCCATCCCCAAACCGTTCCCACAAAGTTGGGAATTGTCCAAAATGTCTTGGCATGCTGATACCTTGAGAGTTCCCTTCACTGGAACTAAGGGGCCAAGCCTAATCCCTGAAAGTCAAACCTACACCATAATCCCCCCTCAACCAAATGATTTGGAGGGGTGGCCCAATACTTTTGGAAATATGGTGTGGATGAGCCAGTTTGGGGTGGAGGAACTTGACTGGCCTGCACAGAGCCTTGACCTCCACCCGATAGAACACCTTTGGGATGAATTAGAGTGGAGACTGCGAGCCAAATTGCATGCCAAATCAGTGGCTATTGGAGGAATTAGTGCAACGTCGGCTTTGCGGCGTCGCACCGATTTCCAAAAGTAGTTTCTGTACAACTTTTGGCGACTTCAGGGTACCATTTGTATAGACATCTGTGCAGGAACCCGCACAGATGTCTCTGAAATCGCCCCCCAAATTCGGAAATATGGTCAGGGTGAAGCCTGGAGATATGCCACAACAAACCCATGGTGGTGGTGAACTTCAGCTCTAATTTTAATAAAGGAAACACATACCACTCAGTTTAGATCATTTCAGCCAATGCACTAGAATGGCCTGTGTCACTATCTACAAAACAGAGGCAGGTAAGGATGTCACAATAACATATTCTATAAAATCCCATTGCAAAGTATACAGATCACCTACTTTGTTTTTTTCTCAATAAAACGGCAGTTTCTCATCATACGTTGTGTTTTGTTCACCTCGGCTGGCAGCTAGGTAACAGCAGAACCTTTAATCTAGCAAGTTATTTGCAGTATTATGTCCTTGCAAACCTATTTAGAGTGATTCAAAAAAAGTATGTTTTGGCTTAACGCATTAGCAAGATTAAAAAAATAGGTTTTGAAAGCTTCAAATGCTTTGATAGCCTTCTACTATGTTAAGAGTGTATGCAAGCATTATTCCAATGTCCATTTGGCAGGAACAGGGTTAAGATCCCTTTCCTCTCCTGAGAAGGACAATTATACAGATATGCCTGGTATCACTGCAAGGCTCACTTCACTTCCAGGCTGGTACACGGTGAGTGGATATAATTATAGGTGCCCACATTGCGTTTGTGATAACCAACCATTTGGGCAGTCCCATAGGGAAATCATTGCCTCCACAAACTCATTTCCAGCACATCCATATTCTCTCGTCTGGCTGAGCTCTTGTCCATCTGTTTCTATGGCCCCATGCCCGCTCAGCAAGTCATTCACATCATTGCCCTAGGGCACCAATGCCACTTAACAATGGCTGTAGATAGCCAGCCTCATTTGCACTGCTAATGCCATGCCGTTTCCAAGAGGCAGTCCTGCCCGTGCCAAAACAGGCAGCTGGCACTGTGTGTTCCTTTCCTATAGAAACAACCATTCAAGAGCCATAAACCTGCTCCCTATTTGTCGTCTGATTCCTTAATGAGCGTTTTACTCATGAAAAAGTACCTTACCAAGATGGATGATTCCCCACTGTGACTATAATAGCTATTCCAGTAAATATTTTTTAAGGGAAAGATTGCAGCCTTACGACGAGGTGACTGGGTGCCTCGGCAGAATGGCTTTTGGCACCGGTATCCATACTGCAAATTGTGTTTGAACTAAAGGCACATAAAGACAGGCAGCCTAAAAGGGGTGTTCTCTTGTATGAATGGAGTGACACACTAAACAGGCGATCGTCTAACATTAACCAAATTTTCCATTTACTCTTCGTGTTATGTATATTATTTTAGTACGAAATATATATATATATATATATATATATCTTATTATGAATTTGGTAGCATGTTTTCAGGCACTGACTTTTACAGGCCAATTTTATTGCACATTCCTGTAATCAGTTCTGTTGAGAGATGGCTTCCGATTGGCTAATGTGGGTTAAAGTATTTTGCAGCAATTCTTTCCATTTGCTCTCCTAGTGGTTAGCACGTCCACCTGGCAGCTTTGGGATTCTCGGTTCAAATCCTAACCATGGCACTACCTGCCCGGAGTCTGCATGTTCTCCTTGTGCCTGTGTGGGTTTCCTCCGGGTACTCCAGTCTCCTGCCACACTCCAAAGACATGCTGGTAGGTTGATTGTCTCCTGTCTAAATTGGCCCCTAGTATGTGTATGTATGAATGCTAGTTAGGGACCTTAGATTGTAAACAACTTGAGGGTATGGGCTGATGTGAATGTCCAATATACAGTATGTAATGACATATGAATGTCCAATACATATAAAAATACATAAAGTGTTTGGTGACTTGTCTGCGCTATATAAATACCTGTATTTAAAAAAAGAAATGCCTTTTTTCCCACATGGTAAATCTTTTTTGCTATGCAGGAGCTCCATTCAAAAAATAAAATATACCTATAAGCATAATTTGCATACAGGGTGTGCCGAGTATGCCTGGGCACACCCTAATCACCCCGATTGCATTAGTAGTATTGCTTTGTGTTGCAGTGGGGAGATGGGAAAGATCTCCCGACTTTGCTTAAAGGAGAAGTGTGGAAGCATTCTCTCTCACTCTGAATCTGCAGGCAGAGACCATGTGCTGTTGGGGCAGAGTGCCACAAGGAAGTCTGTTTGTACAATATATATATATATATATATATATATATATATATATATATATACACACTGTATATTTACACTATATTACTAAAAGTATTGGGTCGCCTGCTGTTACACACACATAAACTTTAATGGCATCCCAGTCTTAGTCCGTAGGGTTCAATATTGACTTGGCTGGCCCTTTGCAGCTATAACAGCTTCAACTCTTCTGGGAAGGCTGTTCACAAGGTTTAGGAGTGTGTCTATGGGAATGTTTGACCATTCTTCCAGAAGTGCATTTGTGAGGTCAGGCACTGATGGGGATGAGAAGGCCTGGCTTGCAGTCTCCGCTCTAAATCATCCCAAATGTGTTCTATCAGGTTGAGGTCAGGACTCTGTGCAGGCCAGTCAGGTTCCTGCACCCCCCAACTCGCTCATCCATGTCTTTATGGACCTTGCTGTGCGCACTGGTCCAAATCATTTGGTGTAGGGGGGATTATGGTATAGACAAATGGACGCACATAGGCCCAGCCGGGAGCATGCACTCCCAGGTGTCTCCTTAGCAGCCAGCTAGTTAAAGGAGACAACTGTAAACAGGGAGGTGAGACAGCAGTTTAGGGACTGGATAGGAGACAAAGAAAGGCACATTTTCAAGGAAGCAGACTATACATACCCTTTAGGCCCATACACACGATCAGACTTTTTGACAACCAACATGCAAATTAGCTGTTTTGGACCAACATCCGACCGTGTGTACGCTCCATCGGACCAACTTTTTCCAGGTTTCATCGGACTTTTGTTGGCTGTGCGAACGGACCAACTTTCTGCCAACAAAAGTCCGATGGACCAAAGTCCGACCGTGTGTACACAAAACCGACAGACTTTTGTACAAACCAATGCAGAACCAATGCAAAAGATCAGACAACAATACAGAAGTTGACCAAAGGTGGCGGTAAAGAGCAGAAAAACCATTTGGTGAAAGTTGGCTGAAAAAGTCCTGCCCTGTGTATGGAATACCAACTTGGGGCCAACGCCCTTTGGACAAAAATCCACGGGAAAGTTGGTCCACGGTCCGATCGTGTGTATGAGGCTTAAGTCCGACAACAAATGTCCGATGAAGCTTACACACGGTCAGACTTTCCGCCAACAGACTCACCTCCAACATTTGTTGGCGGAAAGTCCGACAACAAATGTCCGATGGAGCATACACACGGTCGGACATTCCGCCAAACAAGCTCACATCCAACATTTGTTGACGGAAAATTCGATCGTGTGTACGCGGCATAAGAAAAAAAAAAGGTTTAGTACCACTTTCAGCGCCATTTGTGGATGGTTGTGGATTTGCATAGATGGGTTTGTTCAGGTGTAGTGTACTAGTGTACATCAACAATATAACATGTATATTTGTTGGAAAAGACTGGATAGATCCGTAGGGCTCTTTGCCAGTGTATGACCAAATGTTCTATTTTTTCACAACCATTTTTCAGTGTAAGTAAAGAGACAAGCATAGGCTATCTCCCAGCCCCCGAGATGACGGCATGATCTACACTACGTACTGTGTGTGCATTTGGGCTGAAAGGAACGTTTTTCAAATGTACCTATCTAACGCCTGTGCCTATGATATGTCAATCCAAAAGATAAGGTCATGTTTTACCGTATTGTTCAATTTATAATCTGTGTGTACTGCACACACTGCTTCCTGCCTTATAAATCTGGACAGTGCCAGCCTGGGAATAAAAGCCATCACTGGCATATAAAGCAACTCAGCCCATGTTAGCCTATGTGTCTTAACCTTGGTACATCTGAACGGAAGGCTAACAGCTTAATACGTGGTTGAAATATGATAATGTGAATTGTTTTATTTGCCAAGAAATTCTGATCTAGCCTTCTCTGCCAGACAGCCAAGCTGACCTTAGTTTCTCTACTGCAATTAAGCAATACATCTTGGTCAAGGACCTTCCCCTAGCTGTCGATTGGATAATGAAGTAATAGTATGGCGGGAGCACTGTTCAAAGCAATACAATCCTGACTGGCTCTCAGTGCTGTTAGTATGTAGTATGAATGCTGCTGCGTAGAGGATTACATGAAGCTAATATAAAAACACTATTAATAATCATGACAGTGCTAAAAAAATATGTAACAAAGTCTGCTGCTAAAAAGGAGAAAACGCCTTCTCAGCCCATGCATTGTACAGATATTACAGAGGGTAGACGGTAAAGGTAAAATATGGCAGATGGTAGACGCTAACGGTAAAATAAATGGGGGCCACACAAAATAACAGACATACTATATGAAAGGAGCCCTTATTGAAATCTATATTCTCCAAGCTCAAAATAGTTTTAGGTAATAGAGTAAGGTTCAACCAAACAATAAAAAGTGTGCTATCCTTTTGCTAGGTATAAGTTAATAAATCACATAAGAGACACAATAAAAGTGCATTAAACATATGATGAACTCATCCTAAATTGACATATCTGTGCAAATAAAGTCCATATAAAATGTGCAAAAACTGTGCAAAAAATGTGACAAAAAAAAAATATATATATATAGATCTATAGAGATGTACTGTACAGTATCTCACAAAAGTGAGTTAAGCCCTCACATTTTTGTAAATATTTTATTATATCTTTTCATGTGACAACACTAAAGAAATTACACTTTGCTACAATGTAAAGTAGTGAGTGTACAGCTTGTATAACAGAGTAAATTTGCTGTTCCCTCAAAATAACTCAACACACAGCCATTAATGGCTAAACCGCTGGCATCAAAAGTCAGTACACCCCTAAGTGAAAATTTCCAAATTGGGCCCAAAGTGTCAATGTTTTGTGTGGCCACCATTATTTTCCAGCACTGCCTTAACCTTCTTGGGCATGGAGTTCACCAGAGCTTCACAGGTTGCCACTGGAGTCCTCTTCCACTCCTCCATGATGACATCACGGAGCTGGTGGATGTTGGAGACCTTGCACTCCTCCACCTTCTGTTTGAGGATGCCCCACAGATGCTCAATATGGTTCAGGTCTGGAGACATGCTTGGCCAGTCTATCACCTTTACCCACAGCTTCTTTAGCAAGACATCTCTTGGAGATGTGTTTGGGGTCGTTATGTTGGAATACTGCCCTGCGGCCCAGTCTCCGAAGGGAGGGGATCATGCTCTGCTTCAGTATGTCACAGTACATGTTGGCATTCATGGTTCCCTCAATGAACTGTAGCCCCCAGTGCGGACAGCACTCATGCAGCCTCGAACCATGACACTGCCACCACCATGCTTGACTGTAGGCAAGACACACCTGTCTTTGTTCTCCTCACCTGGTTGTCGCCACACATGCTTGACACCATCTGAACCGAATACGTTTATCTTGGTCTCATCAGACCACAGGACATGGTTCCAGTAATCCATATCCTTAGTCTGCTTGTCTTCAGCAAACTGTTTGCGGGCTTTCTTGAGAATCATCTATAGAGGAGGCTTCCTTCTGCGACGACACCCATTCAGACCAATTTGATGCAGTGTGTTGCGTATGGTCTGAGCACAGACAGGCTGACCCTTCAACCTCTGCAGCAATTCTGGCAGCACTCATATGTCTATTTCCCAAAGACAACCTCTGGATATGACGCTAAGCACGTGAACTCAACTTCTTTGGTCGACCATGGTGAGGCCTGTTCTGAGTAGAACCTGTCCTGTTAAACCGCTGTATGGTCTAGGCCACCATGCTGCAGCTCAATTTCAGGGTCTTTGCAATCTTTGTATAGCCTAGGCCAGTGATGGTGAACCTTGGCATCCCAGATGTTTTGGAACTACATTTCCCATGATGCTCATGCACTCTGCAGTGTAGTTGAGCATCATGGGAAATGTAGTTCCAAAACATCTGGGGTGCCAAGGTTCGCCATCACTGGCCTAGGCTATCTTTATGTAGAGCAAAAATTCTTTTTTTTCAGATCCTCAGAGAGTTCTTTGACATAAGGTGCCATGTTGAATTTCCAGTGACCAGTATAAAAGAGTGAGAGCAATAAAACCAAATTTAACACACCTCTTCCCCATTCTCAGCTGAGACCTTGTAACACTAACGAGTCACATGACACCGGGTAGGGAAAATGGCTAATTGGGCCCAATTTGGACATTTTCACGTAGGGATGTACTCACTTTTGTTTCCAGCGGTTTAGACATTAATGGCTGTGTGTTGAGTTATTTTGAGGGGACAGCAAATTTACATTGTTATCCAAGCTGTATACTCACTACTTTATATTGTAGCAAAGTGTCATTTCTTCAGTGTTGTCACATGAAAAAATATAATAAAATATTTTCAAAAAATGTGAGGGATGTACTCACTTTTGTGAGATACTGTATATATACAGAGTATAAATATATATATATATATATTACAGACTCTATAAAAGGGAATGGGAACCCTGTTACACTTCTCCAGTAAAGCATTTTTATGGCAGCCTCTCTCTGCACTGTTTACTAGTAATTATAAAGTAAGTCTTGTAAGGTTTACTGTACAGTATGTGTTCTATTCAAGAGAAATCTCTATAATAAGGCACTTTATTTCAAATCCGCATTGTTTTATATCTGAACTATGCAGGGCTATTTCAAAGCTTTCTCCTTCGGATTAGTGTGGAGAGTTCCAATTCTTGGGTGGTAAACTACTCTTTGCAACAAGGTAGTATATTGTTATACACAATGGAAAATGATAAGTTATATTATAGTTTGTGGTATCCTTGTTTAAACCTTATATATTTCAAACATGGGTAATGTTGGGTTGCTCTTGGGGGCATTTGCTTTTTAAGTTTCTATTTGTAGCTCCCTCGTGGATCTGATTCCTTCTTTCTCTTGGCACACCTTGGGACACTCTAGGTTCATTCTATAATACTATTTCATATAGGTAGTATCATCATCAAGAGGGGCAGGCGCACAACCAAAGAAGGGTAGTGGCATTGTTGGACCAGGTATCAATACTGGCAAGGAGAAAGCCTGCTGGACAATTGATTAAGGTAAGCAGTACTCTTTATCAGTTTCCCTCTAGGCTTAGGCCAGCCATAGACAGGGTGCTTTTCTTTTTTGCCACCACAGCCATTGTGTTATCCCGGCGGGGGGGGGGGGGGGGCAGGGGAAGCTGTCACCCCCGGGTCTATAATAGTCTCTGGCAATAATCACATGTAAAATCTGACAGGCTGGTTGTACCCAAGTTGGTTGACCAATCAGCTTGGGTACATTCAGCCTTCCCATACATGGTTTGAATCTCATCCAGGCCCTGCTGGCCTCCCTAAGACCAGTTTAAACAGGCATTGGATACTTTTTAAAGGAGGTGAGGCACCCAAATGCCTTTCTGGCAATACTTTGATTCTATTTAAAAATAAATAATAATTAATGCAATTACCATGTCTTTTGGTAAACTGTACATCTGCTGTGAACTAAATGCCCCCGCAAAATCTTTGAGATTCAATAGATCTGCTATTATATAATAAAAATGTGCACACCCAACTATAACAAGTTTCAGGGATAATGGCTGCAAATCATGAATAGGAACTTGGATAGTAGAACTTGAAGATACCTTTCAGAGTATATTAGAATGTTAAAATAAGCACATCACATTGCATTGTGGTAGTCACAAATATATATGTAAATAAACATAAAGCCCATTTTTTTCCACTCAGTGATTTCTCCCAGGCAGTGCTGAGCAGCTAACAGCTAAATTAGACCCCCTACTGTACAGAGCATCCTCAAGTGCACTAACACTCCAGCTTTTAGCACTATCAGCCGCCATTAGTACCCTCTCAGCATTAGATGAGCATCTGCATGTAAATATCAACACTCTACTTCCAAACATGTCCTTTGAAATCTTTAAGAGAAGCTTATGTAGCCTGAAAATTAAAACTAGCCATTGTGAAAGGATCTGTCCATTCCATCAGAAGCAATTAGACCCTTGGAAGATTGTTTTTACATCTAGCATGCACATCCACTGAACAGAGAATGTTAGTTGACCTCCCCGTAGAAATCTACCCTTGACAATGGCTTCCCTTTGCTTAAAGCTGAAATATCGGTAAAGAGCTAGATACACAGACGAAATATATAGCTGGGAGGTGTTTTACTTTCCAAAGGATTAACATTTCTGCCTATCTAGTCCTGAGATTTACACCGATTGGCCACACTGTGAAGTTATGTCTGACAGGAGAGGAGACCTGTTTTATCTCTACTGCAGGTAAGTATTGCTTAAAGTGGTTGTAAACCCTTACATATATATCCGGTAAAGTGACTGGCCTCAGGTGATACACAGAAATGAAACAAATCCTTCTACATAAGTTGTACCTGTATATCTGAAGCCCTCTCTCCTCCATATCCATTCAAAGTCAAAAATTTAAACAGCTTGTCTGAGCCTCCAGAAAACCGGGGGGCAGAGAGCTGAAGTTACACTCTACAGAGCTCAGTGAGGAGAGCTCTGAGAGCTGATTGGAAAGAAAGGACACCCCCCCTTCACACAGCACACAGGGACAGAGATGAGGCTGTCACTCAAATGTTATGTGCTGGAGATCCCTTCCCCTGTCACCTTTTTTTTTAGGATTTCAGGAAAACTTGTCAAAAGTGACTCATGCCGATTGCAGATGAATGAAGCAGCAGACAGAAATGTCACTAAGTGCTCATAACTGATACAAGCACACACTATAGAGCAGCAATGGCGAATCTATGACAGGCATGCCACAGCTGCCTGTTCCAGGTGTGTCTGTGGGACAGCTTATCTAGGAGGTTAAGCCATTGCATGTTGATTTGTTGTATAACTTTGGGCCTGTGGTGTCAGGGGACAGGAGAGAGAGGCCTGACACAAAGTGAGTCATTCTTCTGCTTTCCTCCTGCCTGGACTCATAGAGCCAACCTGAGTAAAGGTAACCAACCCAATTTAAAGTGTCATATTGTGGTTTATTTACCATTTAAGTGTGCCTCTGCTCTTGGGGACATTCTCAGGTTTGGAATCCCCTGAAAGCAACTTGAATATAGGATTGATAGCTATATTGCTCTTAAATCTCAGTTATTGCTCTCTAGTTGAATACTTGAATATATACTGTTACTGCCTGGTATTCTTCCACAGAAATATTGCAGTAAATACAATTTCTGTGTTTTATCATAACATCTATGTTTCTCATTGGTCATTGCACTATTGCCAGGTGTGCCAGAGGGGGCTGAGGCTGTTATTAGGGTTGAGAGGCAGAGTAACGGACTGAACAAACAAAAGCAGTTCCTTCGGGGGTATCGCTGCACGTGGGGGCTCGTCCGGTATAATAACACTACTCTGCAATTAACTCATCAAGATAGCACCCCTACAAGTGCAAGATGGACCCTGCTGCTGCGACACAGTGGTGTCGTGAAGAAGGCGCCCATCCGGAGTCAAGCTTAGTGATTTAGCTCCCTAGGGAGACCTGGTCTGAAGAGTAGATCAGCCAAGAGGTGAAAACATTGATTCCAAACAGTTTCCAAGGAACCAGTGTGCAGTTGGCTGACAAGACTGAGGCACCTTTAATTCAGCCAAGCATGCCAGACATGTCTCCAGCAAGTTCTAGTCAAGCTGAGGCCATGAAAGAAGAAGTCCCTTCCACAACACCCCTGGCCACGATTGGACCAGAGTTCTTCACTGCCTTGGGAGAATTTGTGTCAAAGTGCCAGAGGGATACTCCAACGTACTCTGAAAGTGGGTACCAGACCTTCTCTGGGAGACATCCAGTGCCTACAGAGGAGCACAACTTTGAAGAGTGTCTGGACCAGGCCACACAAGCCCTGGATCAATGGAACATTCCTCAGACCTACAAGAAACAGAGAACCACACAGAGTTTAAGAGGGCCTGCCTCACAAGCTATCTGCATTATGAAACTCAGTAAGGAAGATTGCGTTGTTCAAGACTACCTGAACATTCTGTAGGATGTGTTTGGGTGCACTGAAAAGGCTTCCGACCTCATGTACCAGTTTGTGCATACTTACCAGAACGCAGGGGAAAAGTTATCCGATTATGTGAGGCGTTTGGATAAGATACTGCATCACATCCTACTGAAGAAGGGTTTGGATCCCTGAGAAGTAGATGAGGTCCATGCACAGCAAGTCTTGCAGGGTGCCCAGCCTTTGGACTGCTGAGAACCAGGCAAGATGGTTTCATCCTGAAGTTTCCAGATCTAATCAGGATTGTGCGGAAAGAAGAGGCCGTGCTGAAGAACAAGAAGAAGAGTCAAAAGTCAGAATTGGTTGTCGGGGGTCAGAGTGGCCAGTGCAGCTGGTGACAACTCTGAGGTCAAACTTCTCAAGACTCAGATGTCACAGCTGAGATGGATGATGACCGAACTGTTGAATCTCAAGTCTGAGATAGCTGCACTAAAGATGCAGGTATCCCAGATGATGGAAGTGATGAGCCGGCTGGCAGAAAAACATACTGAGTTGTCTGCAAGGGTGTTACGGGGCAGAATGTACCCCCAGACTCGCCTATTGCATCTGGCCAGAGGCCAACAAATCAAGACGTCTGTCTAAACTGTGGAGGTGTAGGTCACTATCAGCAACTATGTCATAGTCCACCAAGGAGTAGAGAAGACTGGCGTGGACCTCAGATAAGTGACCCAAGGATGGAGAGAAGACCTGGGCCTTCAAGAATAACTTTCCCTGAATCTGCAAGGGAACAATGGAGGACACCTGCAGTCTATGCTGTCTCCGTGAAAAATGACTATCAGCTCTCAGAATGTCATCGGAAGTGGCATTTTAAGTGCAGTGAGCGAAGAAAAGTACAAGTCCAGTCAAGCAAGCTTCCACCAAACCTCCTGCCAAGTTGGTAGGCCCTTTGTCTGTAGTGCCTGTTTTGGTGGAAGGAATCTATACAAGAGCCCTTCTTGATTCAGGTGCTCAGGTGACTTTGCTGACCAGAGACATTTAGAAGAGGTATTTGTTGTACATACCCCTTTGAAAGTTGGAAGATATAGAGATCCAGGGTATTCAAATGAAAGATTATACTTGTTATGGATATCTGAGGATCAAGTTGTCGTGTGATCCATTGAGGACTGCGAAGCCTCAGAACTTTGACACACTGGCTATTGTGTATTCTCGGTTGCCAGGGTCCACAGGAAGTCCGCTAATCATAGGGACCATCACAGATCTGGTGATGCGGCTGTTGTCCAGAGATGTGATCCCTTACCCTCACTGCCAGAAAGAGGGCCAGAAGTGTCTTCCTCTTCCACAGTAGTTGAAGAAGGATCCATAGCAGAAGTGAAAGAAACTAATCTGCAGGAAGCAGAAGTAGTTTAGCAGGAAGAGGAGGCTAGTGAGCCTACCATGCCTGTGCCAGTGGAACAAAGAAAGCAAAGAGTTAAGCATCCTCTCAAGAGACCGGTTGGGTGAGAGCACAGAAGAACTTATTCTCACCCCTCAATGGACTCTTGTAGAACCTGACCCTCTCACCACAGATTTGGTGAAGGGCAACTTTAACTCACCCCCTGGCACACCTAGACGGGCCATTGCAGTTAAGGTGGACGGTAGGCAGGACAACCTTCCTTCTTATGCTCATTGGTGGGAGGTTCCTCTGCCAGGTACTTATGCAAATGCAAACTGTTTGTTTTCCTGTGTACATTAATCTGTTTTCCTTCCACGTGTATTCTACAAGCATGTACCAGGTCACGGACTGTTAATTCCTTTAGAGGATCAAAGGTTCTTTGGTGGGGGGAGTGTGTAGCGGGTGTCTCGTTTCTCCCTTGACCCTGCCAAGCTCGTTGTCGCGAGTACACAAGCTTTTCACAGAGGGAGAGCTGCCTGTCAGTTTCTGAGAGAGGGGGATTCCCCCCTCCCCTTTTCTTTTCACTGACTGCATGTAAACACTATCATTGCTATCATTTTATACTTAGTCTTCCATGAATGTCCCGTTCCGTCGAAAGCAAAATGCTATTGCTCATTTATTTGGTACTATTAGTATCTTTATCGTTGCTCTATTACTCATTAACCGGCAGTATATACCGAGTCTGTTTAAACAATGCCTTATATAATTGATCTCTATGCATTAGCTGCTAATATTCTCTATTTTCTGTTGTAGTTCCACAATATGCCCCCTAGGGGGCAATGAGCCTGTTCGGTCTGCTTAACACACTACACAGAGTGGAGGTATTTGATTTTGTTTTAGGTATCCTGTCGCCCCACACTACTTTGGGCTGTCATTTATGTGGGCCCTTTATCTTTTCTCTTTCCCCTGTGTTGAAATGCCATCAAGGATTACAGTCACCCGACACGCAAAGCCGCTTGGGTATTCCACCCATAGCGGCTATTTGGAGTGCAATGATCTTGCAGTCAGCTGCCCTCCATCTTGCTACTCCGGCAGACATGCGCAGCCCGCGGTGAAGCCTCGTGTGCCGGTGGGCAGCGCGCGCAGCTCAACTCTCTGCCGCGCTGACACTGCACATGCGCGGTTGGGGCAGTGAGTGCATGGCCCAGGAGGCCGTTAGGAGGGCAGACCCATAAGGCAACACAGCTGACACTGGTCAGCTGTGTTGATTTAGCAATCAGCAAATACTTATTAGCACACAGCAATCCCAGTATGGCATCTGCTCCAGTAGCTTTATGTCAGGGCGCTGTGTGCCCCTCTTATCCCTTTGAAGGTAAATAACTCAACTCTATAACTTCTATTCATTGTGCCATTTTGATGTATCTCCTTCAGCACTCTATATACTTTGACTAGTTGATTTATCAAAGTTGAGCTGACTTTAATCAATTTGTATTCATTACATAGTTACTGATCATCTATATGGCTTTTGTGATTGCTAAAGTTTTCACCCTGGCCTAATACTCCAATCAGGTACAAACTTTCATGGCATATATTTTTGTATAGATCTCTTTATACCCCAATATTGGGGCATATATTACATAGATACCATCTACCGTTATCTTTTTCATATCCAGACTGACCCTCCATTTGCTGGCCTCAGTGCTCCTGTCTGCCTGGTCCTGGGTGGTTTTCTCTTTTAGGGGAGAAAGGGCTCGCCATCTTTGACTTCCCGATATTGGTTCCATCTAGAGGTAGTTACCTTGGTGGGATGTTTAGGATCGTTTTATAAAAGCACAATCCTTCTTTTTGTTTTTACTTTGGAATGTTTGATCTGTGACACCATTTCAGCCCATGTAAGTGCATCCATTTTATACAAATGTAATATATGTTTATGGATTCATATGTATTTCATACACTCATATTGTATCCTTTCAAAAATACTATAGATGCACAGTTGTGAGCTCTTGAAGAACACCCCTGAGGAAATAATGTAATTGAAACGCGTCAGTTAAAGGACCACATTTGATCATGCGCTGCCATTTTGCTGTTTCCTTTACAGATTTGTATACATTCCTATTCACTATTTGATCCTTAGTGACCATATCTTTAACGATGTGTTTTGTACAATAAATATATTTTTGCAACAATTCTTGTATATCTCCTAATATTATTTTATTGTGTAGATATCAATGCCTAAAGTCCACTTATACATTTTGGATGTGGCATTATATCTAAGTGAGCACTTTGCCGACCTCCCCATTTTCTCCATGTTAACATAGGCATCTGCTCACTCTGCACCCTCCCCTGTGTTCCTATTGGCAGGAGGAAGAGAACAAATTAAAGGCACAGTTACAGGAGCCAATGAATGAGACTTTAACAAGCAGCAGCTGAGAAGGACTTTGGAATATGAAGTCTCAGCATAGAGCGGCCTTTTAAAGAGGCAGGACTACAAATCCCAGCATGCTCTGCTGGCAAGAAAGGAGAGACTCAATTTTGATTGCTAGAGGAGAATTCAGTCAGCACGAGGTGGAGGAAGAGATCAGACCTGAAGGAGAGATGCTGTCTCTCAGGTGACTTTACCACGCAATTCAGGCCTACTCCGCCAGTTGGGACATCCAGCCTGAGAGAGGGGGATCCCAGGTGCACATCCAAGCGCACCTGCACCGATGGTGAAGTGTTCCAGTGTGAGGTGACCAGTCGGGTCGCCAGGAGAGCCTTCCTGTTCCAGGATGTTCGGTTGGGCCTTGATTGCAGGATTGGGTGAGGGGATTGTGCCCATTTGCAGGAAACAGGGACACTGCACCACAGAAGGAGTTAAATAAATGCTGTATACAGACATAATTGCTGGTAGTCATCTTGCTGACACTTGTAGTACAACAGGGATAAAGAATAAGGCCACCCATTTCTGGGAACACTGTATACAGACATCATTACTGAGAAAGATTCTGCCTGCTTCACTTGATAATCTGGGCCGGTTGTGTTGTTTGGCCCTGCTGTTCAGGAGCACCAATGAAAGTAGCTAGCTAAAGACACAAAGTTTTATCTTTTATCCGCACACACATATTCAGGGCTCTTTATGTACAGTGGGCGTGTGTGGGACAAGTGTTTAAAGTTGGACCTGTGGTGTCATTGCACTATTGCCAGGTGTGTCAGAGGGGGCAGAGGCTGTTATTAGGATTGAGAGGCAGAGTAAATGGACTGAACAAATAAAAGAAGCTCCTTCGGGGGTATCGCTACAGTTACATTAGTCTGGGTTCAGCTTCAATCAGCAGAGATCCAAAAATGCCATCTACCTTTTGACCCCTCCACAACCCAGCGCTCCTGGGGGGGCAGAGCAGAGAGCCAGTGACTGACAGTCTCCGGCTCTCTGCTCATAGAGCACTGAGAACTCAACGGTCAGCTTTTTTAAGTAAGTTTACATATTTGTGTTAGACCACATTCATAGCCATCTTGGGCCTTATACAGCCCTTGGGTTGCAGTTTGGACCCCCCCCTGCTTTACATTCACTTCTCATCTGCTGTGATTGTTTTCTTACACACAATCGGATCATCTTACAAGGATAGATCTGCTTACACTGTGCGAAAATTTGACTCTTTTTACAGGTAGCGGAATATTCGAAGTTCTCAAGCTCACCCTAAGGAAACTTCTAATAAGCCTCCATAGAATAATTGCCAGTTGTACACTGCTAAGAACAAAGCATTGAGCTTGGACAGGAAGACATAAATGAAAATGGAGTTTTTAGTGGAGCATTTCTAAGCCTCAAGAGGGCTACAGTTGAGAAATTTTAGAGAAATTGTCTGTTGTTAAATTCCACAGGTATTTTAATTTTCACAGTTCAATGGTTTCCTCAACCACCCCAGGGATTCATATCAAGATTGTGCGCTGTTTAGTTGCTTATTCCATGGAGAGGTTGTAGGCAGAGATACCATTAAAAAAGCCTGCAAGTGTGTTTATATAGTCTATTATGAAGGCTGGGGGGGCTGACCATACGGAATCAAGTGGCTGGTCTATTACCAGAAATGCCATTGCTCCCAAAGCGGGCAACAAACTCAACATTTACTGAATCTTTTGCATCCTAGTCATTCACCCTTGGCACGGTGATGCATATGATGACATTACTGTTCACCTCGAGCTGTAATGTTATTACAGTATGTGTCTCTAGCCATGAAAAGTATCTCTAAAGCTGAATGGGTAAACACATTAAAAATATACATATAAGGAAGCTATTTACATGCCAAAAGAGTTGTATTTCTGTCCATACAGTCCTGAAATTTACACAGCTCTGCCATACAGCACAGCCCTGTCTGGCCTGATTTTTCTCTGCAGCTCACTAGGAACCCTTTAGCACTAACCACCTCATCAACACCATTCACTGCAAGGGCACACAGAAAACATTTGTACACTGCATTCAAGTCCCCACACAGCAGTTCAGTGGCTGTCGCATGGTCCCACCCCTGTGCCAACATCTTCTCCACAACGTTTTCTGCTCTTCTCCCCAGCTTCTTCCAGTTGCCGGGTCTTTGGCTGTCTTGATTGGAGGGCCAGGAATGACGAAACTCACACTCTTGCACCGAAGTTCATTTATTCCATGCTGAGGCATGCCAAGAATGTACTGCGCATTAAGTTTATCGCACTGTCTCTGTTATGACATGTCTCCCAAATGGCAATTTCTCTTATATGGCAGTGTCGTGGTAGTTCAAAAAAAAAACTGCCAGCAGGCAGGTTCATATTGCGTGACGAAGCGGAAGAACGGGGAGATGCCTTTGTAAACAAAGCATTTCCACGTTCTGCCTAGTGACATGACAGAGATCACTGAGTAGTAGCCCACCCCCCCCCCCCACAGTTAGAATCACTCCCTAGGACACACTTAACCCCTTGAGTGTTTAACCTCTTTCCTGCCAGTGTCATTTACACAGTAATCAGTGCATTTTTATAGCACTGATCGCTGTATAAAATGACAATGGTTCCAAAATAGTGTCAAAAGTGTCCGATGTGTCTGCCATAATGTTGCAGTCACGATAAAAAAATCGCAGATCGCCGCCATTACTAATAAAAAAAATAATAATAAAAATGCCATAAAACTATCCCATATTTTGTAGACTCTAAAATGTTTGCGCAAACCAATCAATATACGCTTATTGTGATTTTTTTTTACCAAAAATATGAAGAAGAATACATATTGGCCTAATATATATATTTTTGGGGATATTTATTATAGCAAAAAGTAAAAAATATTGCTTTTTTTTTCAAAATTGTCGCTCTTTTTTTGTTTATAGTGCAAAAAATAAAAACCGCACAGGTGATTAAATACCACCAAAAGAAAGCTCTATTTGTGAGGAAAAAGGGACGTCAATTTTGTTTGGGTGCAAAGTCGCACGACCGCGCAATTGTCAGTTAAAGCGACGCAGTGCCGAATCGCAAAAAGTGCTTTGGTCAGGAAGGGGGTAAATCCTTCTGGGGCTGAAGTGGTTAAAGTCACTCAGTTACATCAGTTTGTCTAACTGAATGGTCTCTAAAAACATGGCAGTCTCTATCGTAGCATGTCATTCTCTATTGTAACAGACTTTCTGCGAACCCACACTAAAAAAACTAGGGGTGTCACTCGAGGTTCCTGTGTGCCCAAGTCCGGTGACTCACGTTGAGGGTGCAGGCTGGGAAGAGTTCGTCTTGGCTCAATACATGCAGTATAAAGGAAGGAAACAACCCCAAGTGGCGCACACCATCAGGACCCGACAGTCACTATAGTAGAAGCAGCCTTAGCTGGGCTCCGTCCAGGCCATGTCCCTATGCGTTTCGCCCCAGGGCAAGGCCTGGGCAGAGCTGGGCTGAGGTTGTTTTTACTATAGTGACTGTCGGGTCCTGATGGTGTGCGCCACTTGGGGTGGATTATACTGCATAACAGACTTTCTGCTTTCATACCAAAGAATTAAAAGCTGCCACACAACCAGAGAAAAGAACAGGTTAAGGCGTATACAGGAAAACGACTAGATCAGGCCTGTCTATTGTGTTGATTTTCAGCCATTTACTTCATAATAATGACACTCAGGTAGTATATGAATGACCAGCAAGAGCCATTGGCGTCACCTCTACAGTGTTTTGTTTCATTCTTGAGGTGGGCAGCTAAGTAACTTAGGAAGTTTTGGCCACGTGTGGAAAATAGATATTACGCATTTGAGAGCAGAACAAAAATTATATAAACTACTTTCTGTAATGTAGGGTGACACAGTGGGTTGGGGGGCCATAACCCCGTAGTCACTTGCCTATCCCCCCATCACTTACTATGTTAAGTTAAACAAAGCAACGTTGCACATGGAAGCTCATGAATCAAAAAAGTCCAAGTCATATGCTTTCATCCTAAACCAATGTTCATGAGTAGGCATCCAACGTGTCCTCCAGCAGCTTGTAATGACTTCAGTGAGTTTCAAATGCTAAATTCAACTGATCCATATAGAAAAGAAAACCAACAAGATCCCCCACGGATAAAATAAGTATACTGCAATTTCTGCCTATAGATAAGAAAGGTTAAATTTTACCCATAGGCTTTGACCAAAAAACGAAAACAGTTTGCTTGCTTTCTTTGGGCAGGTGTGAATAATCAGTTACATTATCCTTCCTACATCTCAGGGGAATATTTTCTACTGCTGAGTAAATAACTACATAGAAACGCTACCTTACTTTTAAAACTCAAGGCAATTATTAAATGCTGAGCTGAAATATGGGCCTTTGGATTTTTTTTAGAAATTTCCTGGGAGATTAATTCTAGGGGCTGTTTCTTTGTGGTTTCACTACAAATCTTCAGTAAACCTTAACCTCTTCGTTCCTACAGAGAGTAACTGATTCTCTTGTAGCGTATTGACGACTGCATATTAATCAAAACAGACTGCATGCCAATTAACATGTGAGCGATCGCAACATGCTGTTTTGGTGTGACAAATAATAAGATACTCTTCTGTGCCAAAAGGGACCATGGTGCATGTTCTTTATAATAAAAAGTTCCCTTTTAGGAAATGTAACACTGTTCAGTAAACATGTACAATGATGCCTGTGCCAAAATGTTCCAGACTTCCTGCAGTAAGGACATCATGGTCTATTTGAGTTCTGTGTTTGCATGACCTGAATTGGTTATCCTGAATGGTAATTTGTTGACTTGCTTAACATCAAATGTATGGTGGGCGCACTTAACAAGTAGGCAAGGGCACAAGTTATTTAAAGCAGATTGCCTGCGTGTAGCCATTGAGGAAGAACACCTGAATGTCATTAAGAGGACAGACGCAGTAGGTCTCGACTGGCAAAGATTTCATGTCGTGTGATGTTGGCAACATACTGCCTCCTTTTCTGGCAGTCAAAGAGTGAGGAGTGTACGCTCCTGTGTATGTATATGCTTTTCTTTTATGCTTTTTTTTTTTTGTCTTTATCTCTTTTTTTTTCTATATCTCTCTATCTATTTAATAGTAATAATATATATATATATATATATATATATATAAGATATTGAAATATAATAGATTAAAAGAGAAGTACAGTATGGGTTTATTTAATTTTTTTAGAATCATACAACACCCTGGTGGATGCAGCAACACTCTAATGCTACATCTGTCCCCCGGTCCCCGTGTACACAGAACCGGACAACCAAACATCAACGATGGCTCGGTTCTGATTTTTTCAGACGGATTTTGTCCAAAACTGGTGTTGCATACACACGGTCGGACAAAGTTGTCGGAAAATATGATCATTCCAAACGTGGTGATGTTCGTTGCGTATGACGGAACTACGTAGAGGCTAGTAGCCAATAGCTTTGGTCTCATAGTTTGATCTGAGCATGCGTGACACTTTGTCCGTCGGAATTCTCTACACACGATCGGAAAAAGTCCGATCGGATTTTGTTGTCGGAAAATTTCCGACGGAAAAAGTCACAGGCGGATTTTCCGACAACATGGTCTGATCGGACATTTTCTGTCGGAATTTCCGACCGTGTGTACGGGGCATAAGATGAAAGTGATGAAAGTAACTCAGTTAAAATAAACGGAGTTACTTAACGCAGTTACTTTAGAGGGTAACGAGTAATCTAACTCAGTGGTCATCAACCCTGTCCTCAGGGCCCACTAACAGGCCAGGTTTTATGTATTACCCTGGTGAGATGCCGACTAGAATACTGCAATCACTGAGCAGCAAATGATATCACCTGTGATGTAGTTCAGTTATCTTGCAAAGCTGGCCTGTTAGTGGGCCCTGAGGACAGGGTTGATGACCACTGATCTAACTGATTACTCTTCCCCTCATGGTAACTCAGTTCCCATTACTTGGGCGGCGTTACTGCAATTACATCTACTGCCCGGGGGTTTGTTCCGCCGCGGGGAGGGGGGCTTTCGCCCGCTGAGCTGAGAAGAGGCCGAGACTCAGAGAGACTGTCTGGACCGGCCCATCCCGCCCTGCATATCGAGAGAGAGAGAGAGAGAGAGAGAGAGAGAGAGTAGGGGGGCGGACAGTGAAAAATTAAGTCAGCTGACACCAATCAAGTGAAGGGGAGGGTCTTTCTCTCTCACCATGAGGAAAGGCATCCCTGGAGGCATTCAAGTAAGTGACAGTCTGACGATTCGAATTGCAGTGCAATCGATCCATCCCAAGTCCTCCACCACCTCTGCTTCTTACTGATCCCATCCCTACCCACCCACCATCACTTCTACAACAGAGGTGATGGGGGGGATAGGGTAGGGATGAGATCAGTGGTGGTGGGGGATGGGATCAGTAAGAGGCAGAGGCGGTGGTGGGAGAGGATGGCACCACCACCGCTGCCACCCCAAGCCCCCCCCAAGTACCACCGCTGCCACACCCCAAAGTACTGTACACCACCACCGCTGCCACCCCCTCAAGTACCACCGCTGCCACCCCCTCAAGTACCACCACTGCCACCCCCTCAAGTACCACCGCTGCCACCCCTGTCACAGTTACTTTGCTGAGTAACTAATTACTTTTCCAATGTAGTAACCAAGTTACTAACGCAATTACTTTTTGGGAGAAGTAATTTGTAACTTAACTAATTACTTTTTTAAAGTAAGATGACCAACACTGCTTCTGAAGGCAATTGGTTCCACTAAATTTTAGTTAGGGGTACCAGGGTAACGAGGGCAGAATACAAATGCATGCCACACTTTTCAGATAATTATTTGTAAAATAATTTGAAAACTATTTATCATTTTCTATCCACTTCACAATTATGTGCCACTTTGTGTTGGTCTATCACATAAAATCCCCCAAAAAAACATTTACGTTTTTGGTTGTAACATGACAAAATGTGGAAAATGTCAAGGGGTATTAATACTTTTCTCACAGTAGCCCAGTGGGACAAAAGTGTATTCTATAGTATTTGTATGTAAACCTATAACACAAATGGCAATTTTGCACACAAAATACTTAGTAAAGCATTCCTTACATTTGTTGAGTAGAAATATAATCACATATATTTGGACCTTGGTGATGTCAACCTTGGACACAATAACAAGACATTTGTATTCATCATGGATCTTGTGCGTAAATTGTCTGGAAGTAGTGAAAATGTATTTCACCTGTGGCATCCAAACAAATCCACTCATCTGTTCATTCCTACATCAATGGGAACATGTACAGGAGAATTCAATATGCTACTATAAGAAAGTATAAAGTTATTATTCTTTCAGGCATTTCTATGGAAAACGTCTAGTAATCTTAAATGGTAACTACAATGGTTTGGGGTCAAGTTTTATTTTTTATACAGTTTTTATGGTTGATACATTTTTAAAGTGGTATGGTAATGGTTGGTCGTTGTGTGCACATTTCAGGTAGTCACCCACTCAGAGGATCCAGCGTTGTTCTGCTGAGATCCTCCTGTCTTCTGCCATCTAATGTCGCCATCTTGCTTGTGACATCATTGAGAGGCCCCCAGACTCTTCTGGGTGCTAGGCACGCCTCCTCATTTCTGAATGAAGGGCTATGCCTCCTGGGGTATGTGATGTGAATATACCAGGAGTCACAATTAGCACTGTGCATGTCATTCGCCTAGGCAAGTGATGTGCATGGGGGCGGGGGCACGCATTTTCATTAAAAAAAAGCAAAAAAAACAAAACAAAGAAAAAGAACGGCGCTATTCATGTAGTAGAGGGGAGATGGGATGGATTGTAGGGAAGTTCACTGAGCAGGGGAAGATCCGCTTTAAATTTATTTTATCTGCTTTACAATCACAGGTAAGCATTGCATAGTAGAAATGTGAAGCTGCACTTTACTGTTTTGATTAGCTTCAAAATAACTTTATTGATCCAGCAATAATAAAGACACTCCACCTACGCCTGGCAGGATCAATAAAGTTGTTTCTAAGCTATTTACAGCTGTGGCCTCACATTTGTACTACACTAGTTTGTTTGGGAAGTGACGAATCCTGGAGGCAGTGTGCACCCTTGGCTGAGGTGGATATCAGGGACCTAGGAGTGGTACCATGGTTACTTACAAGTAAACATTACTACCTTCTCCCGTACGTCACTGGAAATATAACTGGAAGAGTTTGAGTTGTTACCATAAGAAGGTATAAAGTTACTCATTCAAACAATTATTTGCAATAGGTCCAGTAATCTTAAATGGAAACTATAATGGTTTTGGATAAATTAAATTTTTGTATATGTAGCAGAATCTCTAACCTCTTCCAGTCTAATGAGAACCTTTAAGGGCCACAGACCGCTGACACCCTTCAATATGTAGTGGGTTGTGATGCATAGTGGATGCAAAGGTGGTAAAAGTCATTGGGCCCCAGACACTTCTTGGATGCAAAAGAGGTTTTATTTCTTTAAACGCTCCTTTTATATTTTACAAGGGAAATAGGGTTGGGGCCAGAACACTCTTAAGTAGTTGAGAAAAAACCCAGCAAGGTGCCACTTCTGCATAAGCAGGTTTGCTGTCCCCTGTGGCTACAGTACTTAACAGTCCCTAATTTAAACGTAACAGTTCTCTCAGCTTTACTACAACTTCTACTTGTAGTTCTTCAGCCCCTTCTCTTGGTCTCTCACTGGACCCTCTGATTCATTAACTCTGAATCCCTTGAGCTCCTCAAGGCTTTTGCGGTGGTATCTCCCTTAAGCATCACCCATGCTTCCCTGCTGGGTCCCTAGCTTGGCACTTCGAATACCTTCAAGCTTTACCCCTGCTGAACGGCTCGGTCCCTAGCTTGACACACAAGGCTGTTCTGCAAGCGTCACCTCTGCTGGTTGGGTCCCTGACTTGATCACCGCCTGAAGTTTCCCGATTCTCTACCGTGCCCGTTCGGTGAGAATACTGCTCCGGTACTTGCTTCAGTTACTCACTGTGGTCCCTGGTAAAGGTGGTTAGTCCCTTATTGGCGACAACTACTCTTCTACCTCCGACCACGACAGGTTCTCCGGCCTGCAGGACCGTCACTTTTGGTTGGACTGCAAGCCTGGAGTCCCAAGGAGTCCCAACCCTGCACTGCCCTCTTACTTCTGGATACACACAACCTGGCAGCCAGATGCCCCTAAGATAGGCCCAATCTTCAGCCTAGCAGCCCGGGCAGATGAGACATGTCCACCCAGATGGCAGTCTGGGTGGCACAAAACACAGATTACCTGACCTCTCCCAAATATATAGGTTCTCCCAGCAGGCCAAGGGATTCAAGAAAACCCCTGCCCATTGGCTGAGATACCCAATATACCCATAACCTGACATTGGGTTGCCCTCCTCATATTTAGTACCACCAAGTTCCCGGCCACCCAGTGGTAGAAGAGAAAAGTGCAACAAGACCAAACTTAGGGAGAAATAAATAGATATCTATCAATCGACCAAGATGACGACTCTTAGCAAGTACATTTGTGAGGAGCTCCTGTACTTAACCCCAGGGTACTACATATAGTTTGTATGGTTTATAAGTTTAACTGTTTTTATTCTTTATTCTACTGAAAATATGAAAAGAAAGAATTTGATTGACCACTATAGAAAAATATAAGTTAGGCTTCTGGAAGTTGACCTACCTTTTTTCCAACAAATAAAATTCAAAACATTAAAGTGGATGTAAACCCCAATCATGAAATCTGACCTGGGCACATATTTCTGTAGTGTTTACTCATCTCTCTCCAAAGCCCTAAGTGCCGTTTCTCTCTGGTGCTCCGTTCCTCTGTTATCAGCAGAGTCACGTCTGACAAACTCTTCGACACAGGAGCTAAAAGCAGCTGGAAATTTGACAGATAAGCAGAGAGCTGGTCTATTCACAGCACAGCTCTGCAAGTTTCTTCATTCCTCTGCCTATGTGGAGAGCGGGTGTGCCATTCCTCCAATCACAGTGTAAGCCCAGACTCCACACCCATTGCTGAAACTGGAACAAACATTTGTAACACGATGTGCACTTTCTAAAGAATGTAAAAAGCTGAAGTCAGCAGATAAACAAGTAAAACGTATGTAGAGAGATTTTTTTCATCTCTGTGTTTCATCTGAGGCTGTTCACTTCACTGGGTATAGGAGAGGGTTTACATCCACTTTAAGGACAACTTACAAAGCCATAAACAACTTTGGCCCAGCTACATCAACAACTTTATCTCAAACAAAATTGCCCCTTTTTCTCCTCCCAATACCTCCTGCTCTATAGCTCACTCATCCCCTCCTCCCATGCTCACCACTAGGTCTTCTCCAGAGCCTCTCCCATTCCCTGGAACTCTCTTCCCCTACCTTGATGACCATCTTCTACTCTGTATGCCTGTATGTGTTCCCTGAAAACTCCCCATTTCAGGCAAGTCTATCCTTCAAGCCTATCCTGCCTGTAGCTAACAACTGAATTTTACTTTATCAAACAACTGCCCACACAGTTACAATCTTTTACATCACTTTCCCTTCAAGTGTATGTTACTCAAACATTTCATATTTCAGATATGTGTCTGTGTTATCATGTACTTGTATTCTAAATGCATCCTGTTCTCTTTGCATTGCTTCCTTTTTGTGATCCTGCCAGACTCCCCACTTTTCTATTTTAAACTGCCAATACCGTCCTCTCACTCCTCTCTGGCTGGTTCAACTCCAGGGGCTGTTGTGGCTTGGGCTCTCTCTTTTCCGAATCACGTCAGCCTCCTCTCACTCTTGTCTCCATACTCCTCTCACCCTTGCTCGCCCTTTTCCCTCAGCCCTTTTTTTCCCAGGCTCCAGGCTGTCCCTCCTTATATTTTTGAAGGGCATGCTGGGGCTGTAGTTTTCCTTTAATTAGTTAAAATTGAGCCATAGTTTTCTGGGGCTACATGTCCCATGGTGCACTTCTCCTGGGTCCTCATTGGTCCCTGGCTGCAGCCAACCAATAGTCCTCTTGTCAGCTGCTTCCTCTACTGCAGTGCAGAGGCTTGTATTACCGTATATACTCGAGTATAGGTCGAACCGAATATAAGCCGAGGCCCCTAATTTACCACAAAAAAATGGGAAAACGTATTTACTCGTGTATAAGCCGAGCGTGAGAAATGCAGCAGCTACTGTAAGTGGAAAAGAGGGTCAACAATGCCCATCTGCAGCTGCATACCTCACTGTGTCTATTGCATACCTCCATGTGTCCTGTGCATGCCTACCTGTGCAGATCTGCCTACCTCCCTGTGTCCTGTGTACCTCCCTGTGTCCATTGCAGCCTACCTGTGCCAATCTGCATCCTCTCTGTGTGCGGATTTGCATCCTCTCTGTGTGCCCATCTGCAGCTCTGTGTGCCCATCTGCAGCTCCATGTGCCCATCTGCAGCTCCATGTGCCGCTCTGCATCCACCGATTAGCGTGTCATAAAAACGTACAGCGGCCATTCGAGTGTTCAAAAGCCACACCTCCTCCTCATCTGTGATAGGCGGAACACTCAATTTCCCAGCAGTCAGTTTTCTGCCTATCATGGACATCCACTCATCCTCATACCACGGACGAGGATGTCCGTGATAGGCGGAACACTGACTGCTGGGAAATTGAGTGTTCCGCCTATCACAGACGAGGAGGCGCGGCTTTTGAACAGTGGAATGGCCGCCGTCTGTCTGCATGACACGCTGATCAGGTAGGCAGATGGTGGCGACTCGAGTATAAGCCGAGGGGGGCACTTTTAGCCTAAAAAAAGGGCTGTAAATCTCGGCTTATACTCAAGTATATACAGTAAGTTTCTAAGGGCAACCAGACAGCTCTTTCGCCCACATTCCAAGCAGCCTTACTGGGCTCCGGAAAACGTCTGCCCTGGCCTTATAGTGAACACCTGAGACACTCTCTCCGCCTCCCAATTGGCTGTCCGGCTTTGTTGTTAATTTTCCGCTGCCCAGCCCACTCACCAAGCCAGCGCAGAGCTGCGGATTGGCACCTGACACCTGCGCTGGCCAATTGCCTCCTTGCACGGGACCTGGGCATCTCGGGGAAGCCAATAGGTGAGATGCATAGAGGGCGGGGGGGTGGGCAGAACTGCAAGTGGCCGTGTGTGTGCTGCTGGTAAAGCCTGAGCTGAGTCAATAGACCGAGCACCAGCATATTTTTAATGGGCAGTCGGGCACTTCTGTTACGGACAAGAGAAAATATGGCGCCCCTGCTCGTGTGCCCACAGAGAGGGCTCTGCGTGCCAGCTGTGACACGCGTGCCATAGGTTCGCCATCACCGATCTAGAGTATAGGCATCCTAATACAGGAGGGGGTGTTACTGGGCAGATCACCAGGTGAAAACAGAAGGAAAAAAGCCCAAAAAAAATGAATGCAACCACCACATCTAATGATTGGTAAGCTGCATTATAATACCCTTTTGGTTTTGGGTTTATTACCACTTTAACCTAGCAATTTGATGTCAGTGGGGAGAGGGCTAAAATTGCAGTAGGGACAGGTTTTATGATCAATTGTGTCCTTGACAGTGGTGAACAATAAACTTACAACTTGGATTCATTGCGTTCATCTCAAGCCTATACCACCATGCCATTGATTTCAAACCCAAATGGAATCTAGAAAATGATTGAACGAATGAACCCATGGTATGAATAAAGTATATTAATATGTAAAACACCATAGTACAACTATTTCCACTGTCCCCATTAGGGTATGGAACCCTTATTCCCACTATTCAGAGTGTTCAACGATGGCCATTAGTAGGGAAGATCTGGCTATAGATGGATCAGATTTTTTCAAGCAGCCAGCAGGCTCATAGAAGGAAAAACAAATGGCTTTCCCAGTAAGCAGGATGGAGGGAGGAATCCTCCCTGCTGTGCTATTGTATTCTGACAGCAGGCACTCCGGCGCTGTCAGAACACACAGATCAGCACTGCAGTCGTTTGGCGTTTCTGAAAGTAGACACCCTATAGAATAAAATAGTGGTAGTTTCACTTTTTTATGACACTTGATATTACCACAAAGGTCTAGGAAATGCTACATTTTTGTAATAAAAAACACAAAAGTAAATTCTAGGGCAAACAAACGCAACAAACTACCCAAATGTTTGGTAAAATATAAAAGGTTGCACTGAGTGAATAGATAACCAACACGTCAAACCTTAAATTTGTGTGCGCTTGTGAAATGGCAACAAACTTCAGTTCCTTGTATATTCTATAGGCGACACTTCAAAAGCCCCCTATAGGTCATCAGTTTAGTGCTATGGCGAAGGTCTGGTACTAGAATTATTACTCTCACTCCGGTATGCGCAGTGATATGTAACGTGTATCTCTATCGACATTTTCACACATAGGCGCCCCCGACACATGCGTTTATGTTAATTCATGCGTATATGTGGGGGGGGGGGGACTCAAAATGTTTTTTTTGGGGGAGTGATTTTATGTGCTTGGGTGTGTCAGTCCCAGGCCCGCAGATAGGCAAACGGAGCCCAGGACACGTGCGCGGGTGGGAGGCTACAACGTACGGACCTGGCAGTGAAAAGGTTCATCAAAATTTGCCCATTTGCCCAGTTCCTGCTAAATTGGCTAAATTACAATCCGTCTATGGCCAACTACAGAAAGGTACATACATACATAAATAAAAGGATTTAAGGACAGATAGATAGATAGATAGATAGATAGATAGATAGATAGATAGATAGATAGATAGATAGATAGATAGATACATACATACATATATATATACATACATACATACATACATGCAAGGGTATAGCGGGAGAGAGAGATAGATAGATAGATAGATAGATAGATAGATAGATAGATAGATAGATAGATAGATAGATAGATAGATAGATAGATAGATAGATAGATAGATAGATAGATAGATAGATAGATAGATAGATAGATAGATAGATAGATAGATAGATAGATAAAAAGAGAGAGAGAGAGATAGATAAAGGGATTAAAGGAAGGATAGACAGATAGAGAGACAGACAGACGGGCAGATAGATAGATACATGCATACATACATAAAAGGATAGAGAGAGAGAGAGAGAGAGAGAGAGAGAGAGAGAGATAGATAGATAGATAGATAGATAGATAGATAGATAGATAGATAGATAGATAGATGCATACATACATAGAGAGAAGAGAGAGAGAAGGATTAAAGGACAGATAGACAGATAGAGAGACAGGCAGATAGATAGATAGAGAGAGAGAGAGAGAGAGAGAGAGAGAGAGAGAGAGAGAGAGAGAGAGAGAGAGAGAGAGAGAGAGATACATGCATACCTACATAAAAGGATAAAAGGGATAGATAGATAGATAGATAGATAGATAGATAGATAGATAGATAGATAGATAGATAGATAGATAGATAGATACATGATAGATAGATACATGTATACATACATAAAAGGATAGAGAGAGAGAGAATGATTAGACAGAGAGACAGACAGGTAGATAGATAGATAGATAGATAGATAGATAGATAGATAGATAGATAGATAGATAGATAGATGCATACATAAATAGAGAGAAGAGAGAGAGAAGGATTAAAGGACAGATAGATAGATAGATAGATAGATAGATAGATAGATAGATAGATAGATAGAAGTATTAAAGGACAGATAGAGAGAGAGAGAGAGAGAGATACATGCATACCTACATAAAAGGATAAAAGGGATAGATAGATAGATAGATAGATAGATAGATAGATAGATAGATAGATAGATAGATAGATAGATAGATAGATAGATAGATAAAAGGAGAGAGAGAGAGAGGGATTAAAGGACGGATAGACAGATAGAGAGACAGACAGATGGATAGATAGATACATGCATACATTCATACATAAAAGGATGGAGAGAGAGAGAGAAGGATTAAAGGACAGATAGATAGATAGATAGATAGATAGATAGATAGATAGATAGATAGATAGATAGATAGATAGATAGATAGATAGATAGATAGATAGATAGATAGATAGATAGATAGATAGATAGATAGCTAGATAGATAGATAGATAGATAGATAGATAGATAGATAGATAGATAGATAGATAGATAGATAGATACATGCATACATACATAAAAGGATATAGAGAGAGATAGAGAAGGATTACAGGATGGATAGACAGATAGCGAGACAGACAGGTAGATAGATAGATAGATAGATAGATAGATAGATAGATAGATAGACAGATAGACACATACATAAAATGATAGAGAGAGAGCGAGAGAGAGAGAGAGACAGACAGAGAGAGAAAAGTATTAAAGGATGGATAGATAGATAGATAGATAGATAGATAGATAGATAGATAGATAGATAGATAGATCCATATAAATATGCATTACCATTATCAGAAAGCTACATTCCTACAGATGATTTGTATATAAAGTGTTTAATATTCCTTAGGTACAAATAACTCTAATAATACTCTAACAGAGAGAAGCATTTACAAGCATAACATGCTTCAAGGAGGACACAGAATCAAAAGGTTTTTTTCGATGAACGAATCATCCTGATTGAAAGGCACAGAGAGGATTAAATGCTGTGTATAAATACACTTTACTATCACAGTAGGCTGTGCGTTAAGAGGAAGTGACTGGAATATTTTTTTTTTTTTATGGTGATGCAGATCAAGTGAAAAGACAGAGAATAAATAAAAAGGAAAGATAATTATTTGATGGAGTTCTTTTCGGATGTGCCCCAGCAGGGAAGGGACTAGATGCTTAGTACTGCAGACTGCCAAAGCATTAAAAGAAGCCGTAAATTGTCACAAGAAAAAATTGAAGCCAGGAGATTGAAGAGATTCAGGCACTAGTCATGTTATTTCCATTTGACTACGCGTTTCAGATTTTTTCTTTTTACATACTAAAGAAATCACTGCAGTGTGAAATGCAGCAGTATTTCACAAAGATATCCAATTTCTTTTTTTATGTGGTGACTGCCTTCGTCCAGTGTCAAATAATTGGGCTATTTGTAGAGACGGATGAAAGATCTCAGTTAACTGCATCTACAAAAGGCTTAAAATGTGACAGCAAGACATGCTTACATTATTATGTGATTATTTGAGTGTCAAACAATGTAGTTCTAAACACCATGGGTCCTTTATATGTTGTACCCACCATCTAAAACTGTTTCTTTTAAGCCTTATATTTCACAAGACCCCTCGATAAGTTGCAATTTTTCTGTAATACTCCTGAAGCCACCAACAATGTTTCCCATAATTCCCTATTACAGGATCATATACAAATCTGACTTGAGATAATCTCTTGTAAATCATATTATTCTTTCAATATTTTAAGAAGGTAATTTGTTTGAATACAACGGCTGTAACATAATTATTCCAATATGTTTAATAGCTGAACCACTGGTAAAGCCTTTCATTGTTCAAATTAATATTTACTAGGCAAAACTCCACCGGCCCCCAGTCACCCATCTTCTTCACAAGTGTACTTTCAATTTTTTTTATACTTATCTTTTTCTGGTGTCTTCAGTTTGGTTACAGTAGATGCTGGGTCCTCTTCCTATTTGCCTCTTCTCTGCTGATGAAGGATCCTCGATTAAGCAGAGAAAAACACTGACATTATGACATCAGCAGCTCTCTTTCCATTGTTACACTGTGAGTGCAGAGTGCAGGGTTCATGACCCACTGCACTATCTGGATGTCTTCAGTATTCTGGGTTGAATGGCACTGGGGGTCTTTTAACCCGGAACTCTGATGCCGCGTACACACGAGCGGAATTTCCGACAGAAAGAGTCCGATGGGAGTTTTTCATCGTATATTACGACTGTGTCTATGCCCCATCTGACTTTTTCCGTCGAAAATTCAGAACATGTTCTATATTTTTTAGACAGAAAAAATTACTATCTGAAAAACCGCTCGTATGCTGTTCCGATGCACCAAAAATGACGCATGCTCTGAAGCAAGTACGAGACGGCAGCTATTGGCTACTGGCTATTGAACTTCCATTTTCTAGTCCCGTCATACGTGTTGTACGTCACTGCGTTCTTGTAGGTCGGACTTTGGTGTGACCGTGTGTATGCAAGACAGCTTGAGCGGAATTCCGTCAGAACTCCGTCGGAAAAACCTTCAGAGTTTATTTCGACTGCAAAACCGGTCGAGTGTACAGGGCATTAGGAGATCTAGTGGAGAAAGGAATTCCTGCAGGAACAGTGCCAAAGAAGAGGTGAGCATTACAGCCAGAGCTGCTTTTACATATTCTGATGCTGTTGGCGGACTATTGAAAAATAAAATCAAATGATCCTGGAGTTGGGCTTTAAAGGGGAAGTCCACTCTAATGCCCGAAAATGCCCGAAAATTCCGACGGAAAATGTCCTATCGGACCATGTTTTGTCGGAAAATCCGACCATGTGTGGGCTCCATCGGAATTTCCGACGGAAAAAATTTGAGATCCTGCTCTCAAATTTTCCGACAACAAAATCCGATCGGACTTTTTCCGATCGTGTGTAGAGAATTCCGACGGACAAAGTGCCACGCATGCTCAGATCACATTAGGAGACTAAACCTATTGGCTAATAGCCTCTACGTAGTTCCGTCGTACGCAACAAATGTCACCACGTTCAGAATGATCGGATATTCCGACAACTTTGTCCGAACGTGTGTATGCAACACCAGTGTCGGACAAAATCCGTCGGAAAAAGTCAGACGGATTTTGTGGTCAGAATTTCCGACCGTGTTTACGGGGCATAACACTAAAATCTCTACATCTACAGGCCTCCACGATGTAAGACTAACCTATCTAGCCCTGTAAAGAAAGAATCACTATACATACATTTTCTGAAGCCGCTCCGGTCCCAAGCTGAACTGTCAGCGGTGACTTCGCTGTGGAGGCGGGTGCAGAAGAAGCAGCCGACAACTGAAGCCTCATAGTAAGTGTTGGGCATTAACGTTTTGAAGGGCCTGGACTTACCCCACATGTTGGCGAAACATGAAAATTTGAGCCGGGAGTGTAGGGGAGCCAAGAAGCAACCAGAGCAAGTGGGGTGCTCTGCACCCCACAAAAAATTACTTTTGGCACCTCTTAAAGAGGTGGTCTGGTCACTCCTTGTTGGGGCCCACAAGAAGCTACAGGGGGCCACTGTTATAGTAAAACATCACAAGGACCCCGTGATGTCAGGGGAGTGGCTGGTGGGCCATACCTTGTCAAAGGTCTACCAGGAAAGAGGGGATAACACCAATCTTGCTGCCCAGGCTCACTACCTTGGCTGATCTCTACACGGTACCTCGTCACTGTATTTCCAAGGCCCAGCCAGGAGTGGAAGCTGTATGTGCCCCTTTACAGGCAGCTTTGGCACCCTGAGACGAGATACAATCATCATACATGGAAATGCTTGACATTCCCTTCAAAGACTTTTCCCTACCCCAACAGAGACTGCTTCATCAGCTGCTGGAAAAACACCTGCTAGTGTTTGCCACCAATCCAGAGGATTATGGGTTCACTAAAGCCATTGACCACCCAATCCACACAGGGGACACACTGCCCATCCGGGAACTGTACCATCACATTCCCTCAGCACTGTGCAAAGAGGTCAAGGATTCACTCCGCAATATGCTAAAGGATAGAGTGATTCAGAAAAGCCACAGTCCCTGTCGTCATGGTGAAAAAGGATGGCAGTTTACGGCTCTGTGTGGACTATCGTGAACTGAATGCATACACCCACAGAGATGCTTACTCACTGCCTCTGGTTGAAGAATCCCTAATGACCCTAGGACTAGGGATGGGCCAAACGGACCCCTGTTCGGTTCGCACCAGAACTTTCAAACACTGCGAAAGTTCAGACCTGAATAACGAACCCCATTAAAGTCAATGGGATCCAAACGACAAAAATCAAAAGTGCCCATTTTGAATACTTATATGCAAGTGATTGGGCATACAATGGTTAAAGGGTTCCGGGTCCTGCCCTGGGGGACATGTATCATTAAAGAAAAAGTTTGTGAATTTTTAAATTAGCAGTGTTTTTTTTGATTTTTAAAGTGAAAGCCTAAAAATTAAAAATTCCTCCTTCCAATATAGTGCCTGGGGGGTCCCCTTAGTCTACCTGTAAAGTGGCAGATCTGTACAGTGTCTAGAATCTGCTGCAGCAGTAATTGCATTTATAAAGCCAAACAAAAAATGAAATTTTCTCTGCAAGCTGCCTTTATTTTGCCCAGCAACAGCTGGGGAGCAATTGTATATGATGAGGCAACAATGTAGTGCACTGAGAGCAAGATTAGAGATTTTTTGGATACATTCTGGTGTCAGTCACTTTGACTTTGTATAGAAGTAAGAGGTGCGTAAAAATTGGTCTTTGGGTGTCAGTGGCGCCTTCCCACCGTAACCCTATAGAGGTACTCTTGATGAAAGCAAGAATTGGCCTTGATGTAAAAAATTGCAATGATGTGCACCTGTCAAACAGGTGCAGAAAAATTGGTCTTTTGGTGTCGGTGGCGCCTTCCCACCGTAACCCTATAGAGGTACTCTTGATGAAAGCAAGAATTGGCCTTGCTGTAAAAAATTGCAATGATATGCACCTGTCAAACAGGTGCAGAAAAATTACTCTTTGGGTGTCGGGGGCGCCTTCCCACCGTAACCCTATAGAGGTGCTCTTGATGAAGGCAAAAAAAATTGCAATGATATGCACCTGTCAAACAGGTGCAGAAACATTTGGGTGTCAGGGGTTCCTTCCCACCGTAACCCTATAGAGGTGCTCTTGATGAAGGCAAATTTTTTTTTAATGATATGCACCTGTCAAACAGGTGCTGAAAAATTGGTCTTTGGGTGTTAATTGTGCCCATGAAACCTTTACCAAAAACATTCTTCCAGATGAAATGACTGAACACCCTCAAAGCTAGGCAGCCTCGAAGTCCTATTATCAGTGACATCGGCATTAGTGGCTTCATAGCTGGTAATCCAGGACTGATTAATTTTTATAAAAGTCAAACGGTCCACGGAGTCTGTGGACAGACGCGCTCTATGATCAGTAACGAAACCTACTGCAGCACTGAATGCCCGTTCTGGATGCAGGGCATCCCAACAACTCAATAGCATACTGGGCAAGTTCTGGCCAGTGGTCTATTCTCATGACCCAGTAAGTCAGTGGATAGTCATCTGGAAAGCTCTCCATCTCTGTTTTGGCCCCGAGGTAATCATCCAACATTTGATGCAGAAGCTGCCAATGGGATGTGGAAGCTGACAGCCCTGGGCTGCCTGGACTAAAAAAAATCAGAAAATGCCTCACTTAGGCAGACGCCTTCACCAATGCTCCTCTCTTGACCAACAGAAGACTAAAAACAACATTTTCCATGACACTGTAACCTACTGGAGTCAGGGAAAACGTTCAGTAAAATCCTCTTTAACGTGTCCTCAAGAGATTTTATCTTCTGCACTCTTTGTGGGGACAGGATGAGTTCTGAGACGGTGGTCAAGAGGGTTGCCAACCAGTAATCATCCTTCTCCTTTATGCCATGTATTCTTGGGTTCTTTCGCAGGCTTTGAAGCATGAGGTTGCCCATGCACCTCAAATTTGCAGAGGCTTGAGAAGCAGATTCCTCTGGGTCGCTCAGGATGACAGCACCTGGAACTTCCACCTCCCAGCCACCTACTACTCCAAAGGGTCCTGGGGTTGGAAAGCCATCGCCTACAGATTGATGCAAGTCTTCCTCTTCTTCGAAGCCTATGAAAGTGCCAGAATCCTCCACCACATCCTCCTCCCCTCTCTCCTCCTGTGTGTTCTGTGAAATAGGAATGATGGTGTCTGGATAAAGTGGTCCTTGAGAGGAAAGGAAGTCCTCCTCTTCCTTATGTTGCTCTGCCTCCAGTGCCCTGTCCATAATGCCATGCAGAGCCTGCTCCAGCAGGAACACAACAGGGATTGTGTCACTGATGCATGCACTGTCACAGCTCACCATCTTTGTGGCCTCCTCAAATGGTGACAATACAGTGCATGCATCCTTAACGATCAACCATTGGCGTGGGGGAAAAAAAAGTAGAGGCGGCATGAGCCTGCCGTCATGCCGTATTCGCACAGGTACTAATTGACGGCCCTCTGCTGCATGTATAGCTGCTGCAGCAATGACAAAGTCGAGTTCCGCCTGCTGGGCATGTCACAAATCAGGCGGTTTACCGGCAGGTGGATTTCCTGCTGAATTTCAGCCAACCGAGCACTGGCTGTGTATGACCGACTGAAATGGCTACAGGCTCTTCTGAACAGCTTTAGCACATGCAACCCTGGGTACATATTTAGGAAACGCTGCACCACCAAATTGAGGACGGCATGGCACATGTGTCAACTTTCCCTGTCTAAGGGCGGACAGGAGGTTTGAGCCATTATCGCACACCACCATTCCTGGCTCCAGCTTGTGTGGTGTGAACCACCTCTGGGCCTGTCTCTGCAGAGCTGCAAAAATCTCTGCTCCGGTGTGGTTCCTGTCCCCTAAATACACCAGCTGAAGCACTGCATGGCACCTTTTAGACTGACTCTGGGAATAGCCCTTTGAACGCTTAGGGGGTTCCTGATGTTCATAGGACAATTCTACAGAGGAGGGCATGGAGGTGGCGGAGGACGAGAAGGGGGTAGAGTTAACAGGTCTGGCATCATCATCACCAGCTGTATGGAGACATGGGGGCACAACAAGCTGCAGCACCGAGCCCTGACCTGCATCCTTTTGAGTTGCAAGCAGCCAATGGGTGAGTGGTTGGATGTTAAATGCCTTGTTAAGCATGTGGTACCCAAATGATAGGTGTTTTTGCTACGTTTATGGGCCTGAGACACAGTTTGCAGATAGCAACAGTGCGATCTGCTGCAGATGTGCTGAAAAAGGCCCAGGAAGCTCAGCTTTATGGAGTGGGCTGGGAGATAATAGCTGCAGAATGTGATGGAATAGGGTGGCTGCTCTCTACTCTTTCTTGATGTCGGCCTCCTTGGGGTTGTGCCGCCTCACCTTCAGTTTCCTCCTCTGCTCTATCTGGTACCCAAGTCGCATCAGTGACCTCATCATCATCATCATCTCCATCTCCTCCATTTTCATCATTACCACTGGAGACAACTTGGCAATATGCTGCGGCTTGGGGAACATGAATGTCAATTTGTCTACCAGTGTTCTTCCCTCTCTCTAGGCTCATGTTCCTGTCATCCTCAATCTCAGAACCAACATCTGAATCCAGTAATGGCTGGGTATCATCAAGGAGCAAGTGGCTGACGCTGTGGTCAAATAACTCAACTGACTCCTCAATGGCTGATGTTGGGGCTATGGCAGGAATAGATGTGGACAAGGAGGTAGGTTTATCCACTTTGGCAACTGCAGGGGACTGCACATTTGGACAGAGGATGGGGAGGATGAGGAAGATTTGGTAAGCCAGTCCACCACCTCCTTTGCATGCTGTGGCTGGATAGCATGGGCAAATTAACTAAACAGAGGAAATGATGCAGTACCTAAGGACTGAACACCATGTCCACCTTTGCCTGTGGACACATTTGTTGCTGGCCCCCTTACAGTGCCAATGGAACGTCTGCCTCTCCTTGTTGTCCTCTCAGACATTATTGGGAGGGAGGGGGCAGTGCTTATAAGCAAATGTAAAGAAGAAGTTGAAATCTGTATGTAGATGCACTTTAATCAATGTAAATAGGTGTTTGGTGCACTTTAATTTGAGTACTCACACTACACAGACACACTCCACGGATACACTATAATATACTGCAATATAATGCGCCAAACGTACATTGACACACAGAACTATATGGCGTTAAACTGCCAGTAATGCACCCAAAAGTTAATGGCGTTAAACTGGCAGTAACGAATAAAACTATATGGCGATAAACTGGCAGTAATGCACACACAGAACTATATGGTGTTAAACTGGCAGTAACTCACACCTAACTATATGGCGTTAAACTGGCAGTAACACACACAGAAGTAAATGGCGTTAAACTGGCAGTAACGCACACAAAACTATATGGCAGTAAACTGGCTGTAACACACACAGAACTATATGGCGTTAAACTGGCAGTAACACACTGATACTGAATATTGATACTGTACAGAAATAATGAATTATCCGACAACAAATTAACATAACATAACGAATATAACAGAACAAAATTATGTATTTTACGAATGAAAACAAAATGAAACAAAACAAAATTTTCTGTTGTGCACAAGTATATGGCGTTAAACAGGCAGTAACGCATACAGAACTATATGGCGATAAACTGGCAGTAACGCTCACAGAACTATATGACGTTAAACTGTCAGTAACACACACAGAAGTAAATGGCGTTAAACTGTCAGTAACACACACACAACTATATGGCATTAAACTGGCAGTAACGCACACAGAAGTAAATGGCGTTAAACTGTCAGTAACGCACAAAACTATATTGCGTTAAACTGGCAGTAACACACACAGAAGTAAATGGCGTTAAACTGGCAGTAATGCACAAAACTATATGACGTTAAACTGTCAGTAACGCACACAGAACTATATGGCGTTAAACTGACAGTACCGCACACAAAACTATATGACATTAAACTGGCAGTAACGCACACAGAAGTAAATGGTGTTAAACTGGCAGTAACGCAATCAAATAGACAGTGTTTAACGTCACTACACTGACGCTATCTGAACTGTCCCTATTCTAGCTATACACTAATGTAAAGATTACTGACACTACACTGAAATAATCTGAGCTGTCTCACTCTCTACACTACACTAATGTATGAATGACATGGTCTCACTACACTACAGTGAAACTATCTGAGCTGTCCCTACTCTAGCTGCACACTATGCAAAGCTGAATGATGGTTATCCTCACTACACTCACACTATCCATAGACTGACACTTAACTAATATTCTAGACTGACAATTGAAGCAAAATAGCACAGTATAGCACACTAACTAACTAATAGCACTAAACAGAGCCCTGTTCTATCTCTCTCCACACCAAAATCACACTGAAAATGTCTGCCATTAAAAGAATACTTTTATACTGTGGGGCGGGAATAAGCCATGATTGCATAAAGTCATGATGACAGTGTCCAATAATGACTCTGACAGTGCTCTGTGCCCTGATTGGCTGAAGGTTTCACTGCTTCAGCCAATCAGGGCTTGCAATGCACTGGTCGAATGACCCGTTTATTCGGCTGTTCGCCTAATGTCCAAACAGCGAAAGTTTGTCCCGAACTTATGCTCAGGCCGAAACGATCACCCATCCCTACCTAGTTTTTTCCACCTTAGATCTGTCTAGTGACTACTGGCAAGACCCGGTGCCTGACCAGGACCGGAAAAAGATCACCTCCATCACAGCCCTGGGACTGAGTTTGATCGCATGCCCTTCAGCCTAAGCAATGTCTCCAGCACCTTTCAGCACCTAAAAGAAAGATGTCCTGGAGACTTCAGTATCGAGACTGTGTTAGTTTATCTCCATGATATTATTAAGTTCTCCAGGACATTCGAAGAGCGTGTAGAGGTGTTCTCCCAATTGGTACAATATGGACTAAAGCGTAAACCCAGAAAGTTCCAAATGATGAGGTAAAAGATACAGTACTTGGGGCACATTGTTGAGGCCAGGGGTTTTTCCAGACCCAGCCAAGGTACAAGCTGTCCAGGACTGGCATCCTCCAAAAACTATCACTGAACTGCGCTCCTTCTTAGGACTAGTAGGGTACTAGTACCCATGATTCATCTCAAAGTTCACCCAAATAGCTGCCCCACTTACCCAGTTGCTAAGTGGGCACAGCACCCAGAGGAAGGAGTGGATTGTCACCTTCTATCCAGGCCCAATGGCATGGCCCCCAGCAACAGGCCTTTAAAACACTAAAACAGAAACTGACCTCTGTCCTATTGCTGGCCTCTGCGGACTACACCCAGCCCTTTTGGGTGTATAAAGGTGGGAGTCTCCAGTGCCTGGTGGCCGTTCTGGTCCAAGTCCAGGATGGCCAAGAGAAGATGATTGCTTATGCCAGCTGGAGTCTATAGCCCACCAAAAAGAACCTTGACAACTACAGACCTTTTAAGCTTGAGTTACTCGCCCTGGTTTGGGCCATCACCGAGAAATTTGCAGAGTATCTCACGGGGGACACATTGAAGTTTTTATGGACAACAACTCCCTGGCCTATGTGGAAACTGCAAATATTGGGGCATTGGAACAGCGGTGGGCATCCCTCTTGGCACGGTTCAAGCTCAAGATCCACTATTGGCCATGGAAGCTTAAAGGGGCATGCCAATGCTCGGTCCCAATTTCCGGTTGTATTCCCAGGAGAGGATGTGGCCTCTAACTGGGAGGACAAGAGCAACTAGCTCAAAGACATTGGGTGCTTGAACAGATCTCCAGAGTCTTGTGATGAGCGTCTTGGCGGACACGAGAATGATTACTGTGATATCGCAAAGATGTATGGGGAAGTTTTTAAAATGTAGTGTAATTCTTTTGGTAGCTTAGTGTAGCGCCGGCTCCTGATGAGCACAGTCGCTATTGTTTTTCAAAAATTAAGTTGCTTGAGGCCACAGTTGGGCTTCAGGCTAATTTCTCTAAAAATACTGGTTTCTGTACTAGTTCAGCTGGATGCGCTGGCTTCTCTTTGACCGTAGGTGTTGCTTTTACCGCCGGTAAGTGTAGAAGCGCAGTTCAGCTGGATGCATTGAATGCCATCTATTGCTCAGAACCAGCCCAGTGGGAGTGTTTTCCTGCTGTGAATTCTGGGCGATGGTATTTAAGGTACGGACGCCATTTTTTGGTTGTTGGGTTCTTTTCGTCTCCTCTGGGTTCTTCTTGACCCAGACCCCATGGCCCTCCTGGCCTGGGGTGCGCAGCTATGTATCCTGTGTCTCGGGCCGGCTGGCCCGAGGCTTTGTAACTGAGAGGATAGGCCCGAGTGAATCTTGGGGCCTACTGATCCAGGGATGGTCCGGTGCTGTCTCGCCTAAAAAGAGAGGCCCAGAAACTGGAGGATCCAGGGGAGGACTCTCCCAAGAGAAGACCGTGCATAAGGCTGGTATCTCTGGAGGAGCCTGGAAACTCAGTTGAAGGACGCAGCCCGGATCAATACACCTACAGTACCGCCGGTTCGGCTGAAAGAGACTGGTATTGTATGGAAACTATTTAAATCTCTCAGCGATGCTTACATTTAAATTCTCAAGTCTGTGGCAGAGACTGTGTCAAATTCCCTTACCGGCTTCTAGGTCAAGTGAGAGGGGCCTATCTGGTGGTGGCTGGATCTAGTCAGTGGAACCATAATCTCCTGAATCTGAAAAGAGATCTTAAACCCGCAGTTATCAGGTGCCTGAACTCATCCCTAACCCTCTGACCCTTTTTATGGAGAGACTTTGCTATTGTTTTGAATAAATAATCATAAAAAGGACTAAGTATTGGAAATTCATATTCTTTGGGCCACTTTCCACGGGATCCCCAAGATGGAGATGCAAGAAGGTGAGATAACGGTAAGCCCAAATAAAACCAGCAGCTGCTTCGGGGGTCAATGCTACATAAGTATTGCATTTATTATATAGGCCTACACATTTGTCCAAAACGAGGGACAACTAAGTAGGAAAGGAGTACAGAAGGATTTGGCTTCAAAAGAGAGACAGTCCCTCCAAATGAGGGATAGTTGGGAGGTATGCTTTAGGGCTCTCATTTTATACCCCATGTCCTATGTCCATTGACTAAAAAGGGATCATGGGCAAATCCCTTTATTGCCCCTTCATTGAAAACACCCTAAAGGAAGCATATAAAAATAAGATCCACTTGATGTGTTTACCATGTTTACTATGTAAGATGTGGTTGCCATGTGTTTACATGACATTTCCCACAAACTTATATGTAAGGAATAAAATCCAGGGCTCAAGTCCTGCGGGAACGCATGGGAACGGAGTTCCTGTACTTTTTTCACAACAGGAACTCAGTTCCTGTTAGCAGCCGTGTCTTGCAAGACTTTGAAGTATGCGAGCTGTGTGGCAGGTGCTACACCAGCAGCTGCCGACACAGCTCACAATAGTAAGTGCCGCACACCTGACCATTCAGGCATTGCCAGTAGGGGGCCCCATGACAGCTTCCTCTTCGATCTACCTGTCAATCACAGCTAGCTGATGGGTAGATCAGGTCTAGGTCTAGCTGACGGGTAGATCAGCTATTCAGCTCACAGGACATGCAGGGAGAGAGGTGAGCTGAGGGAGGAACATCAGTTTGGGGTGGTAAGCTGAGCACAATACCTGGCAAAGTTTAATGCCAGGAGGGAAGTTTATGTGGAAATATGTGAAGGGTTGGAATAGCAGCGAGTGTGTGTTGGAGCCCTGCAGAGTTTGCTGCCCCCCAAGCTAACATACATCTCCTAAGCAGGAACACATCACTATCTCCCCAAGCATCCTGTCCAGATAATGTGCAGTTAATTTATGACCCTTCCGTTTAACCCTGTGTTATCCAAACTCTGTTCAATGAAAAGTGTAAACTCCCCACATAAACACTCTATATACAAAATAACATTCCCCAATAAAGATCAGAACATGATGTTCACATTTGCATGGAAGCACAATTGAATGAATGCTGATTATTCAGAGAATTACCATATTTACGTTTATTAAGGATTCTTTTTTTTATGTACTAACAGTTAAGCTTCATACACACAATACGAAAATTGGATGAAAAATACCACATTTGAAGCGTTCGTGCATATGAGCGTATCATTTTTTTTATTTTTTTTGGTGGGGGAGTGGATCTTGGGTGGGAGTTCCCACACTTTTTTCCCCAGGACTTGACCCCTGATAAAATCAGCTGTATTTACAAAAACACAACACAACATGATAATGGCAAAAGCAATAATAAATGCGGATGAGCATCCCTCCATATGATCCAGCTCAAATCCAGCTTCAAACACCGCATTCCAGATCCTTCAACAATGCTTTTGTTAAAATCAAGAACAATTGAGTACTGTCCGAGATGAGTTAAATTTTAATTATAACATTTAAACTTTAAGTCTTTTATGTTCATTCCCACAACGTGTTAAAATAAAATGTTGAAACAGAAGAAAGCTGCCAAGCAAAAGATTCTTCTAAATTGGTACTTTTCAGTATTTCACTGAATGATACTAGATGTCAGCAGGTGTTCTTTAACCTTTCACCTTAAACAATAATCAAAAAGAATCAATATAAGGATACTTATATAAGCCACATTATTTAGTTCAAAGGGGGCTGAATAAGACAATAGATCTTTGTAAGACCTCCTCACAGAAGCTCTTTAGGGAGCTATGAAAGTGGACCCTGTGAATGTAGCCAGCATAAAAAGATGGTCTTGGTAAGGAAAAATGTAGATATGGTAAGCTATTAGTCAGGAGATAAGTAAGATTGATGTTTAGTTACTTTGTATAATGTCATTGTCTAGATACAATGCTGTTTCATTCTTTCACCATAAATACAAAACATGTATGTTTTCCAGTTCACGTTCTATTAACCTTTAAGTGGTTTGGAGTGCAGGATACTACTGATGGCTTTAAATCATAATAATAAAAGGTAAGCAGCTTTATTTAGTACTGCAGCACAAAGAACCAACCATGCTATATAAGTACAGAATATAGAAGCAGACACGTTGTCTGGACAGGTTGTGTCACTTGGGTACTAGAGCTCTAAGCAACAAAAGGGCTCACCGGGTCAAACTTTTTAGAATACAGAAGGAGAAATGGATTTCAGCATTGCTGTATGGATTCCGTTTTTTTATTTAGTAACGATAAAGAAAATACAGTAAACATTTTTGCTATTCATCTGAATTTAGGTAGAGTTGTTCAGTTTTCATGGAATCATGCTAATCATGAATTATAATTGGCTGACTTCCAGGTTTTGTGATTGAAGTTCAAGCTTGACAAGCAGTTCAAGTTCAATTTAATAAAAAGCAAATTAAAAATTAGTGAATTATTAGTTCTCCTGATTTGACCATCTCTTGTATTGGACCCCCCCAACATACACAACCCCCGAATGGAGGCATTGATCCTTTATCACTCAGAGGAGATACAAAGTCAGCACACATGAATATACTGCTACATCCCATTGGTGGGATGATTGGAAGTAATTCAAGAAGTCACCACAAACTCTCTACAGTACATCATTTCCCTATAAGATATCACCAGCATAGGAACTGGAAGTATGTTGGGCAGTGGGAGCAAAATGGGAAGAACTGAGTTTTAAAAGCAGTCTCTCTATCTATCTATCTATCTATCTATCTATCTATCTATCTATCTATCTATCTATCTATCTATCTATCTACCTATCCTTAATGACTGATGGCAGAATGGATTTAAAATGTCTCTTAGGCTCGATTCACACAAATGCATTTTTTAAAATGTTTTTTGCAGAATTGCATTTCATTTTTTTAACATAGATTTCTATGGAACACGTTCACATCAATGCATTTTTGTGCTTCTGCATCCAAAATAGAAGTGCTGTGTTTTTACCAAGATTTTACCACGATTTTTCCACGATTTGCATTTTTCAATTTGTGTGTTTTTTTTGGGCTTTACATTCACTGTATATAGCTGGTTGCTAAGGAGCGGGCTGGGAAGCCGGCCGCCGTGTCCTTAACAACCGATAAATAAAAAACAGATGTGAGTGGGCAGATTTGATGTGGTATGGATTTGGAGGGGACACCCCCACGCCAAAAATTTTTAAAAAATGATATGGGCCCCCCCCCCCCCAAAATCCATACCAGACCCTTATCCGAGCATGCAGCCCAGCAGGTCAGGAAAGGGAGAGGACAAGTGAGTGCCCCTGGCCCTCCTGAACCATACCAGTCTGCAAGCTCTCAACATGGGGGGGTGCTGTGTGGCAGGGGGGCTCCAGTAAAAACCCAAAACAGGTTCTAAGCCCTCCTCAGTCTATTTGGAATGGGAAAGAAATGGATTCCTCAAGCTATAGTTGTATGCTATAAATGGTCAGAATGGTCAGATCGCTGGTAGGGCAAATAAGGATTTGGCATCAATGCCAAGCTCATGTTTGGAAAGTGCAGCCTGTGGTGAGTGAACTGCCTCTTATTCCTTATGACCAACACTCAGTGGTGGCTGGTGTTTTTTTTTTGGGGGGGGGGGGGCGGTGAACAACCACCCCCCTGGTTAGTCTTTAACCTATCTAGGTTGCGGGTGGTTGCGGGCTTCTACAGGCAGCGGTCGGATTGCGGGCTCCTACGGGCGGGTTGTGGGCTCCTGGAGGCGGCAGGCAGCGGGCAGGTTGCGGGCTCCTATGGGTGGCGAGCAACGGCTCCTGTGTCCTCTCCTTCTCTCCTGCATCATGGGGGGGCTACCGCCATGGGGCTCCTCCCTCCTCCTCCTAGGCGTCCAATAGGATCTCCTGTCCTTTCAGCCAATTAGATGACAGGTCTCAAGGCCCACTTCCTGATTGGCCGTGAGGAGGATCAGTGTGGCGATAGCGAATATTCATTCGCTATTGTCACACAACTTGGTGGGATCGAGGCTCAGTGCTCTGCGCCCTGAGCCCACCCATTTTTAAAGCCTATTAGAGCCTCTGGCTCTAATCACATGCCTCAAAAAACACACCCCCGCCATTGGAATCCATGCATCCGGTGCCCTGCATGTAGATTAGGGGGCCGGATGCATGGATGGGGGGTGGCGCCTGTGTGCTCGTAATGGATAGGCCGCTGCTGCCTACACTATATTACCAAAAGTATTTGGATGCCTGCCTTTACACGCACATGAACTTTAATGGCACCCCAGTCTTAGTCCGTAGGGTTAAATATTAAGTTGGCCCACCCTTTGCAGATATAACAGCTTCAACTCTTCTGGGAAGGCTGTTCACAAGGTTTAGGAGTGTGTCTATGGGAATGTTTGACCATTCTTCCAGAAGCACATTTGTGAGGTCAGGCACTGACATTGAACGAGAAGGCCTGGCTCGCAGTATCCACTCTAATACATCCCTTTATGGACCTTGCTTTGTGCACTGGTGTGCAGTCATGTTGGTACAGCAAGGGGCCATCCCCAAACTGTTCCCACAAATTGGGGTTCATGTAATTGTCCAAAATGTCTTGGTATGCTGTGAGTTCCCTTCAATTGAACTAAGGAGCTAAGCCCAACCCCTGAAAAACAACCCCACACCATGCTCCCCCCTCCACCAAATGATTTGGACCAGTGCACAAAGCAAGGTCCATAAAGACATGGATGAGCGAGGTTTGGTGGTGGAGGAACTTGACTGGCCTGCACCTCAACCCAATAGAACACCATTGGGATAAATTAGAGAGGAGACTGCGAGCCAGGCCTTCTCGTCCACATCAGTGCCTGACCTCACAAATGCCCTTCTGGAAGAATAGTCAAACATTCCCATAGACACACTCCTAAACCTTGTGGACAGCCTTCCCAGAAGACTTGAAGCTGTTATAGCTGCAAAGGTTGGGCCAACTTAATATTGAACCCCATAAGACTGGGATGCCATTAAAGTTCATGTGCGTGTAAAGGTAGGTGTCCCAATACCTCTGCCCATCCTTGCCTATCACCAGCTTCTGCTTATATTGAGAGCTATGAAGCACCAGAATTAGCAATAGCTCCTTTATACCAGCCTCATTGGGTGGTGTTGGGTAGCATTGCCCAACGCAGTCTCAACAAATAGACAAGGCAGTTTGCCTCAAATTATACTGCTTTAGTTCACGCTACACTGAAACATTAGGACAGGTTGCATTTTTATGCGGCATGGTGCATTGCACCCCACTGTATCACTACACATTGCCCTTAATAGAGTTGAATGAAATGTAATTTTGTTGCAGCACACGGCCCCTACACAGTCCACGCAAGCTGGTTTGCATTATACAGAGCATATTGTGTGCTCACTGGTGTGAATAGGCTCTAAATACTGCTCCAACTCCATGAAGTCCAAGAAGTGAGACTAAAAGTTGGCATAAAAGAATCAGTTTATTCTTTGAAGTGCCCAGGGAGTTGTGGTACCTATTTTATCAGTAAAAAGTGAATTTTTTAGAAATTTTTTTAACAAAACCATGTATTTTCCCTATTGATCTTTTTTTGTTTTTAGATTTTAAGACTTTTATTTCGTACAACAGCAGAATAATCCAAGTTTCTGTGTGCTTTCTAAATATAGGAGTCATAATCAAAACTGTTACAGAGATACATATAAGAAAAAAGGTATAGGCCTAAAGCAGGGGTGCCCAACCAGTGGCCCGGGGGCCACATGTGGCCCGCGAAGCCTTCTGATGTGGCCCGCGACCTCCTGCTTTGGGATCGCAGGTTCTCAAGCCCAGATCGTGGGTTGCCGACCCACCATCCCAGAACATCAGTGTTTTAAATGAAGCCAGCGGTAGAGGAAGCAAGCGGCTTTGGAGGGAGCAGAGCAGCATTTGCCGATGCTTCCTGTATAGCACCGACTGTCCCAAGCGGAGTGATACCAAATGCATTCTGCCTGGGACAGCAACAGCCGGCGATACCTGAATAGAAGATTGTTATTAAAGGTAAGTTTATTACTAAAAGCAGTGTATATATGGGCATATCTGTTCTGCAGTGGTTACTGGGCTGCTTTCAAATGGATCCGCAGGTGCAGCGCATTGCACCTTCGGGTTACCTGCACTGAATCATAGAATTCTGTTATCTGCAGGTTTGGTGCGCTTTCAGAAAGTGCACCACACCTGCAGGATATAATAAACATTGATGGCAAAGTGTAGCTAGCCTGCAGGAAAGCCACAGGTGCACTGTACTGCACCCGCAGTGCAGGTAAACTGCTGCACATCAGTGTGAAAGCAGCTATAGGCCCCTTTCACATGATCGGTTCAACCCATGCGGACCCTCCATTCATGGAGCGGCAGATGTAAACGAACTTGTGTCCATTTGCACCCACCTACCTCCAATCCGATCCACAAAAGAAAAAAAAACAGAAGGGGATCCGTCCCCTTCCATCTGGTTGGATCGGATAGGGGGGCCCACAGAGTAGAGTGGGCTGTGTCCATGTCGCTCTGCATATACAGAGCGGACACGGATATGTCTTCTGTCCGCTCCACTTGTTGTGGCCCGCGACCAGTTACCAAGTCGCTTAAGTGGCCCTCGCTCTTCAAAAGGTTGGGCACCCCTGGCCTAAAGTAACATATGAGGCCAATGCTCAATCAATTGCCTGAGTAACAAGATGACTATAAGACCCCTTTCACACTACCAGTATTTTTCAGGCGCTACAGCGCTAAAAATAGCGCCTGTATAGCGCCTGAAAAAAGCTGCTCCATGCACCCCAGTATGAAAGCCCGAGGGCTTTCACACTGCAGCGGTGCACTGGCAGGCCGTCACAAAAAGTCCTGCCAGCAGCTTCTTTGGAGCGGGGAGGGAGCGGTGAACTCAATGCTCCTCCACCGCTGCTCCCTATTGAAATCAATGGGGCAGCGCTGCGATAGCGCCGGCAAAACGCCGCTCCGGCGGCGTTTTGCGGGTGGATTTAACCCCTATTGTAAACCATTGGATTGTTGATGGTACCAACAAGTGGAAGATACTGAAGGGTAGATCTTGTTTAGAATAAAAATAGAATAGAAAATGTCTAATCTTCATACCCACATAATCAAGGGGGAATCGAGGGGGAGCAACAGCACTTCCTTAATTTATTTATTGTAAATTATTTATCCTTAATTTATTAAATTGTGCGCCAACGGCCCTGATGAATGAAGTCCTGGATTCTGTACAGATTGGTCAAAATAAACTCCTTAAACCTTATTTCTAACAAACAAGGGAGGAACTCCCGTGCTCCAATGACAGGTGAGATAGGGGAAGAAACGATGGGGTCATTGTGATACAATCCATTTTGGCTAAGACAGACAAAGTGGAACCTATCAAAGGGTGGTCTTTAAGGGATGCAGACAGCAGATGTCTGCCATGGCAGTGTTTGTAGTGGAAACGGTTACATGGCCTGTTCCACCCCAACCCATTATTTTTCAGAGACATGTTTGATCAAGTCCAAGGTTCTCGCTAAGGCTGGATTCACACCTATGCATTTTTTGTGCTTTTTGCATTTTGCAGATTTGCACTACAGAACATTTTCCATAGGAAACCATGTTAAATGGACTGTAGTGCAAATCTGCAAAATGCAAAAAGCACTAAAAATGCATAGGTGTGAATCCAGCCTAAGTGGACAGCATAATAATATTGAAATGGGTCGGGAACACTATACCACCCCGCTTCTTCGAAAAGCTTAAAGAGACAATGAGATGTCTTTTGGGTTTAAAGAGGAAGAGGAAGTTCAAAAACTCTGCTCTGACCGAGCCGAGAAAACAGTGTAGGATGGCTATTGGTAGCATTTGAGAAAGGTATAATAATCTCGGCAAGACAGTCATCTTTAAGATACCATTCCTGCCGAGCCATGAAAAAGATTGCTGGTGCCAGCATTTAAGATCAAGTCTAGTAGACACAAGTCAAGGGAGGACATTTTCCTTGATCTCGGACAGTGACAGAGTAAGGTAAACACACATATATTTAATTTTGTCACAAGCCCAGGGGAAACAAAAATGTTGTTGTATGTTACATAGGGGTTTCATTTACTAAAGGTAAATAGACTGTGCACTTTTGCAAGTGCAATTGCTCCAGAGCTTAGTAAATGAGGTAAAGCTTGACTTTACAAAAAAACACCCACTACGCACAAGATTAAAAAAAATTACATTTTTACTTGAACATGATTGGATGATGGAAGTCAGGAGAGCTTCCCCTCATTTACTGGGCTCTGGAGCGGAAGTGCACACTCTAGTTGCCTTTAGTAAATCAACCCCATAAAGTCACAGAGGACAAATTTCAGAGCTTCAGATTTGTGTATATTCATTTTGTAATTAGCGAGGGAAGCGCACATTCTAAGGGCTTTTAGTATGTTGGGAATAGAGGTCTCTGGACTAGTTACAAAGAAAGTAAATCACTGGCATAGGCTGTTACTTTGTGATGTGCATTTCCAGCGTATATACCTTTTATATTATGGTTGTCACTAATGTGAGCTAACAAAGGCTCCAGGACCAGCACAAATATCAATGGTGATAGGGGATTTATTTTCCAGACTGCTGCTGTGGAATGTGAATAAATCGTCTTGATCATTTTACACATATTGGCCCCAATCCCAGGTATCATAGTGTGCATTGCATAAAATGCCAGTTGACCCAGTAGAAGGCCTTTATGGCATCCGCTGAAATCAGCAACGTTGGAATGTTCCTTGACCAGGCCAAGTGGATAAGGTTCAAGGCCTTACTAGTATCATATCTAGCCTCTCTGTTTAGGATGAACCCAACTTGGTCAAAATCAGGGCCGGTGCTACCACTAGGCAAACTAGGCAGCCGCCTAGGGCGCACTGCTGCCTAGGGCGCCCAGCCACTGGTGTATCTTCTCTCTGCAGCAATCAACTAAGTCTCAGCATCAGCAGCAACAGAGGACTGTGGCTGTGTCCTGACTCCAGAATGAATGGAAGCAAGAAAACATTCATTGATGGGCACTGGTAGGCTGCATTGATGGGCGCTGGTAGGCTGCTATTGATGGGCGCAGGTGAGGCTGCATTGATGGGCGCTGGTGAGGCTGCATTGATAGGCGCTGGTAGGCTGTTATTGATGGGCGCTGGTAGGCTGTTATTGATGGGCGCTGGTGAGGCTGCTTTGATGGGCGCTGGTTAGGCTGCATTTGATGGGCGCTTCATTAAAAAGGTGGAGCATGGGCATGGCAAAGGGGTGGAGTCAGGGGGTGGAGCCAAGGGGGTGGTGGTAAAATTAGGTTTCACCTAGGGTGTCAAGAATCCTTGCACCAGCCCTGGTCAAAATGAACCAGTTTGGGACAAAAAGAGATCAGCCAATTAGTCAAAATTTTTGTAAAGATCTTCCTTCAGCTCCATATTTAATAAAGATTTAGGGTGGTAGTTTTCTCAGTCTGATTCATCTCTACCCTCCTGTTGGGATCAAAGCTATGTGGGCAAATAAGGATTCTGAAGGGAAGTGAGTCCCTTCTAGAAGAGCATTATATGCCCACATGAAGTGAGGTACAAGGTGGGTTGAATACGTACACGAATAAAGCAGGGGGAACCTGCTGATGTCTTACACATTTCCATTTTCTGCATGGCTTTGATGACATCTTTAGCTTCCATTATCCCTCTCTCTTGAGGGGTTAATGTGGGGACACCTGAGGAGTGGAGGTAATTGTCGATCAAAGAGATATCAGCTGGGGAGTCAGGATCTGTCCCCATGGTGGCCAAATTGTAAAGTTTCCTGTAGAAACGGCAAAAGCAATTGGCTATCTCTTAAGATTTGTAAAGTTTCTGACCCACAGGGGACATCACTGAGGGAATTTAGGAATGGGATTTAGCCTCCCTTAACGCCCAAGCTAGGGGTCTCCCCGATTTACCTCCAAACTCGTAGAAAAGTCTCAGTTATCTACATGAGTCACGTAGATTTTGTACGTTAGTGGCCACACCACACTAGAGATTGCTTATGTAGTCTCTCCAGAACTCTAATACAATCTAGGAGGGAGTCAATTTTACCTTGTCTGTCATTTTTAACACTGAACCCTAACTTAATGGGGACCCCTTCAGCCACACATCTGTGAGCTTCCCATATGACATGGGGGGGGGGTCACAGATGATTAGTTTGCAGTAAAGTAAAATTTAATCTTAATTTAATGTTTTTTTTTTAAATTAAGGCTGTTGAATTACAATTTTGCTCAGTTGCCAGGCCCCAGGTTGGTGAGACTTTTCCCCCAATAGTATAGAAACCAAATCGTCACATAATCTGAGCAGGTCCATGGACCTATACTGCTAAGTCATGAGGGAAGGGCTGATTGGTGCAACAGAAAATAGTCTAATCTCTAGTATGAGTTATGTGAGGCAGAAAAATATATATAATCCAGAGTGTCACTGTGCGATAACTGCCAAAAATCCACTAATCGTGCTGTTTTCAGGGCTTTATTTAAAGCATTTGTTACTATAACATTTCATATGCCTGATATGGGGCTGCGGTACCATGTACTTGTATGAAAAAGTATCCTGTTCTCTTTGTATTGTTTCCTTTATGTGAAATCCCTGGTTTTCCTGCCAGTCCCTTTCCTATTAAAAACTGACCACACTAAGCAGGATAACACATTGTGGTCAGTTCTCTAGCTGTGCTGGGAATTCAGCCTGCTCTTTTCCAATAATCAGACCTGTCGTGACACCTCCTCCCTTGCACAGCCTTCCATTGGAAGCTCAGTGTACTGCTGCTTCTCCTCGCCCCAGCTCTTATGCAGCTGAGAACAGAGGGAATGTGATCACTTATTAAAAAAAGGTAAAAAAAAAGGTATTTATAATGTGTTTTTTAATATCTATGCACAAATGTTTTGCCTTTAATTCCTATTTTAAACTGAATGGTTTGTTTTACAAGGTGATCATTTACAATCACTTTCTCCATCAGCTTAGAAAAGGTGGGAGGTCCCTGTGGAGACCTCCAGTTCCTGAGTACTTCAGAGGATACCAACCCCATTATATAATCCCCATGACTAAGATCTGGGGGCTGAGTGAAACGTGTTGGGGCGTGGCCTGGTTGCAGTACAGGCTGAGGTTACCACTCTACTCACCACCCCAGGACACCTAGATGTGTGACTTTTAGGGGCCACCCCATTGTTCTTTGAAGCCTTACAGGAGCCAGGATGGGTTCCATCCCCTGTCAGCACTCTAAAAGCAGCTGCGGAAGCATTGATTACATACCCTTTACTACCGAGCCTGAGCGGCACACACACATTTCCTAGGTCCCATGATATTTGGAGTCAGGGAAGCAGCTGTGATAAACAAATGGGTACCTGGAGTTCCAGAATCTCTGGAGTTTCGAAGCCTGTGATGTGTTTCTCCAGAAGAAAAGCAATGTGAGCATGATGCCTCCATGCCTCGCTCAACACTTGTGACCTCTTCTCCATGATGTTCAGGCCAATGCAGGTTTTAGGGACAGGAGAGTCACTGCTGGCAGGTTGGTGACAGGCACATGCACATCTAATGCCCCGTACACACGGTCGGACATTCCGACCACAAAATCCGTCTGATTTTTTCCAACGGATTTTGGCCGAAACTTGTGTTGCATACACACGGTCGGACAAAAAATGTGATCGTTCCAAACGAAGTGACGTACAAAACGTACAATGGGACTATGTAGAGGCCAGTAGCCAATACCTTTCGTCTCAAATTTATTCTGGGCATTCGTGGCACATTGTGCGTGGGAATTCTATACACACGATTGGAAAAAGTCCGATCGGATTTTGTTGTTGGAAAATTTAAGGTCCTGCTCTCTTTTTCTGGAGGAAATTCAGACGGAAAAAGTCCGCTAGAGCCCACACACGATCGGATTTTACAAAAACATAATCCGATCAGACTTTTCCCGTCTGAATTTCCGACCGTGTGCACGGGGCATAAGAGAATAAGTAGAATAGTAGTGGAAGTAGAAGAAGGAAAGAAAGAAGTAGAAGCACAAGCCCAAGGTCAAGACCTCCTGTTGGGGGGAATCCACTAAGAGAAGCATCACAGATACAAAGCAGTTCCTACAAAATCAATAACAGGAGGGAAAAGCTGTAATCTATAATGCGATCTCCACCTATATCACAAAGGGAGCTCAGTGCCTACATGGGGGTATAGTGTCAACCATGGCGATCCCTGCAGCACACATGGGTGTCCCTAACTGAAAAAAACATTACTGTTTAAGTCGGCACACTCGACAGTGGAGGCTAATAGGAATGTAAAATAGGCAACTGAGATGTCCCTTGCAATAAATGATAGAAACGGTGAATAATCAGAAGGAGACTCAGGGTCCGAGAATGTGCAGAGGCTCCAGCGCTCGAGTGCCATGAGCCAAAGGATTAGTAGACTGATCCATACACAATTTAGGATGCAAGGAAAAGCACAGTTCTGCTTTATTGATCTTTTTTTGTGTTTCAGTTGAATGCAATCTACACTCTCATCAAAGAATAATGAAAATCAGTAAAATATCTTTATATATAATTTGTAAACGTACATACTTTGTTTTTTGTGGATGTAACCATTAAACACACAGGTAAATGTAAGTGTACAAACAGACCATTGAACTGTTACAGTCTCTAAATGTGGTCAGTGTGTCTACTTTTATGCTCCTAATATCAATGTGCTACTATAATGATTCCTGCAGAGGGCGCAGTTGTTTTCAAAACATGGCATATCAGCTTCCAGTGCATGCTGAGACATTGTTCTTTCTCAGAACATCCTATGTAGAACAGTTATTCATATTATGCATAATAAATGCTGCAGTAAGAAACAGCAGGTTAGCAATGCTATAGTAACAAACATATGTTGCCAAGATCACAAGGAGAGATGAAATAAAATATATCTGTTACTTACCTCCCTAAAAAAGCTAAAATGTAAATGCCTTGCCTGAGTATGTGCTCATTACATTATGCAGTGCTAGTAATTACGGTATGTATCATAGAAGTTCAATAAATATAGTAAATTATATTGCAAAATCATTAAGTTTTATCTAATCAATGCAATTGCTAACATTTATTATTTTAGATTATTTTAGATTTCAGCTTTGCTGTTAATATTGTGTTTATGTACAGTATTTATATACTTATGTTATGTCATTTTTTAATCTACAATGTAATTTTTAGAAATGTGGCCCAACAACTCTTCCTAACACTAATGCCGCATACACACAGCCGATGGGAGCTTCTCATCGGATTTTCCGACCGTGTGTATGCCCATCGGTCTTTTTCTGTCGGAATTTCCGACGGACTTTGGATTGAGAACCTGTTCTTAATTTTTCCAACGGAAAACCGATTTTCCGATCGTGTGTATGCAATTCCGACACGCAAAATTCCGACGCATGCTCGGAAACAATTCGATGCATGCTCAGAAGCATTAAACTTCCCTTTTATAGTGCAGTCGAACGTGTTTTATGCCGTGGTGTTATTGACCGTCGGAATTTGGTGTGACCGTGTGTAGGCAAGACAGTTTGAGCGAAATTCCGTCGGAATTCCGACGGGAAAACCATCAGAGCTTTTTCCGACGAGAATTCCGACCGTGTGTACGCGGCATAAGAAAAACGAAACTATGTGAATGGAAATATGAATGAACTCAATGGGACCCCACGGAACTCAACAGCTCTTTGCATTGTTACTCCACTGATTTTCCCCTGCTGATATTTTTTTCACTTTTTGACCCCCTATGGGCTCATCTAAACTAGCGGCAGCCTTGACAACCTCTCTGAAAAGTGAACCAAGGTGAATTGGTTTTCAGAAGGTGGTTGACAGGTGGCAAACAAGTGTTTTAACCCTGAAAGAGCAACACCATTAAGCACCAATCGCATGCATTACATGCGTTTGCGGTGCGGTCCCATTCACTTGGATGGGTCGCATTCAGTGGTTGTACCACGCGCTAAATGCAACAAATGTTTCTGCAGCTGCAAAAGAAAGTATTGTGGCATGTGTATACAACACTGTCCAGCCGCCATTGCAGCCTAAAGCGGAACTTCACCCAAAACGGGGAGCTCCTCTTTTATGCTTCCTCCCCCCTTCTCTTCAACTTTTGGCACATTACATTTTTATAGGCGAGCGGGTACATAGCATAGGTCATCCAAGCAGAAGTTCGCCCCTTCTCTGCCTGCAGCCTCTTGGGACACATCACAGGAATGCTACAGGACCATCATGGCATTAAGCGCAGCACAGCTAACACAAGGCAGCAGGAGGCCTGCTGTGAAGCCGCAAGGAGTCACAGTCGGCTTCTCACATTAATAATACCAGGGCCAGGCACCTGAAGACTGGTAAAGATGGCGCTGGATCTTTGGACAGGTGAGTGTCCTTTTATTACAAGTCAGCAGCTACAGTATTTGCTGTTGGCTTTTAATTTTTTGTTTCTAGGGTGAAGATCCTCTTTGAGATGGGCGGTTGAGGGATGGTAAAACAGCAGCTCAACCACCTATTTTTACCGTCTTTGTCTGCGTGAATGAGCCGTATGTGTGGAATGTGCTAGATCTGTTGACATCTATTAGGAGTGTACACTATATTGTCAAAAGTATTAAAACACCTGCCTTTACACGTACATGAACTTTAATGGCATCCCAGTCTTAGTCCGTAGGGTTCAATATTGAGTTGGCCCACCCTGTGCAGCTATAACAGCTTCAACTCTTCTGGGAATGCTGTCCACAATGTTTAGGAGTGTGTCTATGGGAATGTTTGACCATTCATCCAGAGGCGCATTTGTGGGGTCAGGCACTGATGTTGGATTAGAAGGCCTGGCTCACAGTTTCCGTTCTAATTCATCCCAAAGGTGTTATATTGGTTTGAGGGCAGGACTCTGTGTAGGCCAGTCAAGTTCTTCCACCCCAAACTCACTCATCCATGTCTTTATGGACCTTGCTTTGTGCACTGGTGCGCAGTCATTTTGGAACAGGAAGGGGTCATCCCCAAACTGTTCCCACAAAGTTGGGAGCATGAAATTGTCCAAAATGTCTTGGTATGCTGACGCCTTAAGAATTCCCTTCACTGGAACTAAGGGGCCAAGCCCACCCCTGAAAAACAACCCCACACCATAATCCCCCCTCCACCAAATGATTTGGACTAGTGCACAAAGAAATGATAAACGCCAATCCCAATGACCCGCCAATACAAAAACATTGACCCAAGTCAGCAATTTTCTTCCGGCACACTCTTCTCCCAACTGACAGATCCCCAGCTGGCAACCAAAGAGGGGATGGTGGCTGATGCCATTAATTAAATATTTGCTATGTATAAAACCCAGTGCTGTCTTAACAATGTGATTCCCTGTGCAGTCAATTTGAGATTGACTAAATATGGCCTGCAGGTATTGGTTGTTAGGTTGTAGGAGGCCACTTGTGTCTTAGAAACCAATAGGGAAGCTGTCCCATTTAGTGATGGTATAATACCGTCACTAAATAAATGACTTCCTTCACAAGCCAAAAGCCAAACCCAAGGTGGGCAGGCAAGCAGTGGATTCTGTGTCACTGTGACCTCCAACCACCTTCTTAAAGCGGAGTTCCACCCAAAAGGGGAAGCTCTGCTTGTTTGCCCCCTCTGCTGCCACATTTGGCACCATTCATGGGGGGGGGAGCGGGTACCTGGTTTTGACAGGTACTCGCTCCCACTTCCAGCTAGCTCCGCTGCGGCGACCTCAGCTGCAAGTTTGGCCCCCATCTCCTTCCTCCGCCATCAGGCCATTCACAAAGTGCAGCGCAATAGGACACTAGCTGTGAAGCCGCAAGACTTCACTGTAGGTTTCCTTTAGCCGAGAAAGTGGCGGCAGCATCTTAGAGCTGATTATAAAATCGACTCGGGGGAAGACACCGCTGGATTTGTGGGCAGGTAAGTGTCCTAATATTAAAAGTCAGCAGCTACAGCTTGTAGCTGCTGACTTTTAACTTTTTTCCAAAGGATCCTCGAGCTTTGCTTTAATAGACACTTATCAGCACAGTTACTCACAGCATCCAGGGCTACCGGGTTCCTTTCAATAAGGTAGTATGTTATACCATACTAACAGGAAGAGGATTTTTTTGGGGGACTTTATATGAGGCAATGATGTGGTCATTAGCCTCCATCCCTATATTATGTACAAAGAGCAAAAAGAATGGGACTTTACATGAAGTACGTGAGGGATAAGGTTATGTATTAAATTATTGTAATTAACATATCTATGATATATAATATATTATTTTTTGGCACATTATTAATTATTGGTAATTATATTTTATATTCAGTAAAACTCATATATATATATATATACACATAAATAGGTACCTGCACAGTTGGAAATTACTCAAATCCCTAACATTAAAGAGGACTGAGAAAATATACTAAAATAAAAACTCTATTATACATGGATGCACAATTCAGAACAGTCCATAGAAAATGAGCAAACAAATAATGAATAATGGACCCAAGGTCTTTAGACTAGGGACAATTGGTAGAATCAAAAATATGCTGATGTAACACATGATTGAAACACGACATCTGTTGGCTCAACGCGTTTCGTGACTTAGCTTCACTCGTTAGGGGCAAGCTTGTAATGTGTCTCTGCAATGACATAGATACATTTCTAATTGATCCAGTATATTCACAGATAATCAAGCAGAAAAAAGGTGGGGGATCAGAATGGTATGATACTGTGGGTCATGCGTCCCCCCATGTATGGGAAACGTCTCCCCCGGGAGCTGAGAGGGCGCGCTCCGCGACGGACAGAAGACACAGGCCCCACCCAGGACGGACAAGCACCAGGCAGTGAATGATGTGTAGGCATGATACCAATGACAAACTGTGAACCGTGAATAATCAATAATGTGCCAAAAAATAATATATTATATATCATAGATATGTTTATTACAATAATTTAATATATAACCTTATCCCTCACGTACTTCATGTAAAGTCCCGTTCTTTTTGCCCTATATTATATCTAATGTGTTATTTACTAAGGCTAGAGTGTGCACAATCAGGCTCACTTCTGCATAGAAACCAATCAGCTTCCAGTTTTTTTTGCCAAAGCTTAACAAGCTGAGGTTAGAAGCTGATTGGTTTCTATGCAGAAGTGAGACTTTAGTAAATAAACCCCCGTGTTTACATATCCTATTTCCCCCCATATTTTAAAAGTTTGCTGAGTCTAATCGGCTTCTGATCAATCTGGTTATAGATGTGTGTGTGTACATATAGGGGTTGATTTAGGCCCCTTTCACACTGGGGCGGTGCGGGCGCCGGCAGTAAAACAGCGCTATTTTTAGCGCCGCTTTCACACTGGAGACACAGCAGCGGCTGTTTCAGGGCGCTTTGCAGGCACTATTTTTAGCGCTGTAGCGCCTGCAAAGTGCCCCAGTGTGAAAGGAGTCTTATTAAAACTGGGGAGGACAAAATCTGGTGCAGCTGTGCATAGTAACCAATCAGCTTCCAGGTTTTTTTTTGTCAACACTTAATTTAACAAGCTGAAGTTAAAAGCTGATTGGCTACAATGCACAGCTGCACCAGATTTGCACTCTCCAGTTTTAGTAACTCAACCCCATAAGTTCCACTGAAACAATGGCTGATGTGAAAAGCGTGTAATGTGCTCATATTACATAAAACAGTTACATGATATAGTCATACACAATAACTGAATGACATCCTTGTAGTCCCTTGATATATGTCTGGTATGCCAATGGCTTATGCATACATCTCCCCACCATAGTTTAAAAACAGCTAAACTAGCAAATTAGTAAGTTTTTGCCTTTGAATGAGGGTTTAAAAAGAACTCTAATTTAATGACAATTGTGCACAAATTCCGAAAGCCTCAAGAGATACCATTTGCAGCAGAACTGACACAAGGTCACCTTAGGGCTGTTGAGAGCTGTTGATATGTCACATATGGTTATAATGACAATTATCCTGCATGAGTCAGGTCACAGATAGGTTAAAGGGTTAACCATATAGCCACAAGGCATTTTATCCAATGAAAAAAAAAAAAAAAAGAAAGTCTCTGTTTCTCCCACCCTGCATACAACATCTGTTAGCATACTGTTTTCTGCACCCTGCCAAAAACCCTGAATTCGTTTAAAATAAATAGCCAGTAATTTTGTTAGAGGGAATGATGGACAGACGGAGGACTGCGTGTGTTGGGGCATCTTATTCATTCTCATTTCTGTCCTACCTGGGTTTGTGACTGCGGATACTGCAACAGAAACCTGTGAAGCTATCAGTAACTACAGTTCCTTCCTGACCCTCGCTCACTCACAAGCTAACAATAGAAAAAAACACTTAGCCCACCCAGCCTGACCATTTTATTTCCTGGCTTGAAAGCTACTATTCAATATTCGAGAATTCTTATGTATACAGGGGGAACTTCCAGATCAGCATCACTAAAAGAATGTGCCACATTTTACTGAATACCAGTTATGGTCTGAGGTTTATATGGGTCATACCCTACCAAATATACCATTATATAGAAAATCGTGTCACATTCGTTATCTGCTGTTTGCATCTGATTCCTGTATGAATTGTTTTGTAGAACAGCAAGTCAGTTAACCGGCAGATCCAAACCACCTTTCATGTAATATGCCTGGGTATATGAGATTTTAAAGTCAACTTGGGTATATACAAAGCAACAGGATCACTTTAATTCCCTTTCTTTCCCCAGCAGTTTAAACTTCTCCTAAGCTCCCCCACTGCTCCGAACATTGCGGTTATGGAGTCTGTGATTCACTGGGTTAGTCATTAGTGGTATTTAATGTCAAACGTTTTAGCTAGAATTTGACTATAAATTTGCTCTCCAGGTGACATCCCTGTACACGGATTGCATGCTTGCTTGTAGTACTGCCTTTCTGCCAGCGGATGGTGCACCTACACTTCTAAAAACAGCTTGCTTGGCCCAGAAGAGACCTTTTGGGTACGCCATACTAAAAACGACCTCCCATGAGGAATACAAAGATTTTGTTATTTATTAATTACAGGTACTTATATAGTCTTGTCAGTTTACGCAGAGCTTTACATATACAGTATTTTGTACACATCAGTCCCTGTCCTCAAGGAGCTTACAATCCAAGGTCCCTAATGCCCTGTACACACGACAGGTTTTGCCGTCAAAATAAACTATGAAGGTTTTTCCGACGGAGATCCGACGGAATTCCGCTCAAGCTGTCTTGCATACACACGATCACACCAAAGTCCGACCGTCTAGAATGCGGTGACGTACAACACGTACGACGGACTAGAAAAAGGAAGTTCAATAGCCAGTAGCCAATAGCTGCCGTCTCGTATTTGCTTCAGAGCATGCGTCGTTTTTGGCCCGTCGGAACAGCATACAGACGAGCGTTTTTTTCCGATAGGAATTGGTTCCTTCGGAAATATTTAGAACATGTTCCATCTCTAGGTCGGTCAGAATTTTCAAAAAAAAAAAGTCTGATGAGGTATACACACGATAGGAATAGATGATGAAAAGCTTCCATCTGACTTTTTCTGTTGGACATTCCAACTCATAGTCATACATACACATACTAGGGCCAATTTAGACAGAAGCCAATTAATCTACCAACAGGTCTTTGCAGTGATTTAGGAAACCGGAGTACCTGGAGGAAAACCACAGAACATGCAAACGCCATGCAGGTAGTACCATTGTTGGGATTCAAACCAACAACCCTAGTGCCATGTGAAGAGTCAAACTAAAAATAGAAAGGTAGGGTAACAGTTGTCCTGGCATAAAATAACGTAATACCAAAATCCTCAAATAGGCACTTCTAGTAAAACCCTTTATTAGGGATTGTACACTTGTGTGTTTGTAGGCAGGTTGCTTACAAGTGTGTTTTTTTTTTACAGCTAGTGAGTTAGCCAGCCCAGGCGGGGAAGGGATTAACTAGCACCAGGCTCCTTTACCAGGCTTTTTGAGCCCTGCCTGTCCACCCTGTGATATAAATAGAGGGGGAATGCTGGGTTCCGGGGGCCCATTACAACTCAAGCCGCAACCAACATGGGACACTGGGAGGGGATTGCTGTGCCCAGTAGCCGTTCAGAAACACTAGTAAGATCGGATCACTGCCAAGCTTTGGAGGATGCCTCGTCAAGGTACACCTGGGCAGCTCAGTTCAGAAAGTTAGGGTTATGCTAGCTCTACACTAACATGTACTGTTCGGACTTTGCAAACACCTTCAGTAAAGTTCTTAAACTGTTCCTAAGCCTGGTCTGAATTTAAGTTAAGGTAGATTATGGCATATCAAAAGAACTGGGTTTGTAACGTACAATGGGGTATGAAGCAAAGCTACTACTAAGGGTTAACTCAGCAAGACAAATGGAAGGAGGAAAACAGTAGCTATAGGTAACCAGTAACTAGTGTGAAGTGTATAGTAGCCGGTTATGAAGCATGGTACTTAGCCAAGGTGACAGGTCCTCTGGCATCAAGGATGTCAGTGTTTTATCTCCCTCCCTAGTGGTTGGTTCCTCAAAAGCAACAGGGCCTGAACCCAAGGTGCAGAGCACTTGTGTGCCTGGTCACATTGTACAAGAGACAAGAAGTTGAATAAAGGCATGCATGAGGTCTGTGCTAGGTGCTCGGCAGGACCCCGTTCTGTCACTGGGAGTGAGGTGGTAGAGGTATGCTGGGCAAGTGGAGAGGGCATAGGCTCAGCAGTGTTCCTCCTAAATGCAACATGTATCAAGCAAGGGTGTGTAGTAACACGAGACAGAATGTTTCACAGAGGAACTCTTCTACAGGAACTCTATTGCACACAGTGTATTGCCAATCTCTAAGTCGAGAAACTGACATAATGTTTGACTTTAACATGAACGTAGTCCGTGCCTAGTACCGGGTGTGCATGGCGAAGGGTACCCCCCCAGTGTTGGATGAGTAGGCCCTGCCCACACGTTGACATGGAATTTAAGTTCTCTTAGCTTCTAACTACATGTAGCGCACTCCCTAATGTGATCAGACATTGATCGGACATTCCGACAACAAAATCTATGTATTTTTTCAGACGGATGTTGGCTCAAACTTGTCTTGCATACACACGGTCTCACAAACTTGGTCGGAAATTCCGAACATTAAGAACGCGGTAGATGTACAACACGTAAGACAGGCCGAGATAAATTAAGTTCAATAGCCAGTGCGGCTCTTCTGCTTGATTCCGAGCATGCGTGGAACTTTGTGCATCGGAATTGTGTACACACGATCAGAATTTTGTTGTCGGAAAATTTGAGATCTAAAATTTTGTGTGACGGAAATTCCTATGGAAATAGTGTGATGCAGCCTACATATGGTCGGAATTTCCGACAACAAGGTCCCATCGAACATTTTCCGTAGCAAAATCCGACCGCGTGTACGGGGTTTAAGGAGCCGCAAGTAACTGGGATCCCCCACCCTGCACAACCAGGCACACCGAACTTCCACAGGCACTCCACAGTCAGAGAACAGTGTGTGACTTTGTTTCTTTTTGTTTTATTGAGGGTAATAACTTGGATAGGGATGGGAGGTTATGGGATGCCCATTTTACTTCAATGGCAACTTCAGGGAAACTTTTTCTATATATAGTCTCTATATACAGCTCCTCTTCTTCCTCCAGCACTTACTTGCTTACAGAACCCAGCTGGTACACTGTGTATGTCTGACAATCACTCAGTCAGATTGAAGCAATAGCCCATTATAGGCAGGAACCCAAGGCCGCTTGGTGTGTAGCAAAAGTTCAGTGTCCAGCTTACATTCCTTCTGTGGCTACTGATCCCAGCACCACATTTTCAGGCACTGCCAACCCACCTGGCTGCAGCTTCCCCTTTTACTAGCCCTACAGGATAACTTCTCCCCACAGATCTCTAGACTGACACTCACCAGCCCAACCGGCTGACTCTCAGGAGATCTCCCAGATGTGCTGACCTGCTCCCGCTGTCCTCTCTCCTTGCTCCTGTGCCTCCATGAAGGGTTTTCTCTTTGTGTTTTAGGGGGACTATTCCACAATCCAAGCCCCAGGCCCAAGGTCACCCCCCTCCCCCCCTAGACTAAGGGGCACTGACAGCTTCTCTTCAGCACTGCATCTCCATCTTCCTGCTGGCATGGCTCATGTCTATTTATGAGGTAAACTATGCCCCCTGCCAGGTCAAAGTCAGGGATTAGATGAGGCCTCATAAATATACATGGCAGCCCCTCCTTACTCCCACCTTCCAGCTCTGGAAGTTTCTACAAACTTCCAGACTGTCAGGGCTAGGCTCAGCCCTTCCTTCTCTGAGCTGGCCGCTCAGCTGTCGGCTAATTGCCAGCTCCTATCGCTCCACAGTTACTCATCTGTTGATGAAATCCTGCTCGTCAGTTCTACCTACTTAAGCCGTTCGGTCCAGAGGTTCTCTGGCTTCGCCTTGGTCAACATCACAGAAATTATCTCCTGCGATCCTGTTCAAGATTTGCTTTGCTGACATCCCTTTTGGCTCCAGATCCGGCTTGCTGTTCCACTACATTGATTCCTGACTTCTGGCTTGGCTGACTATCCGTTCTGGTTACTGAACTTTGTTTTGGTTATGTTTGTTCTTTTTTTTTACTTTTATTATTAAACAAGTGTGATTTAACTGTACTTCTGTCTCGGCCTGATTTCATGGTTTCTGACAGTATGCGAAGGCCATGAATTCAGAAGATGCAGTGCATGGATTACCACATGGATCAGTTTACCATGGCTTTACAAATGCTTCTGAGTCACACAGGTCACCTGGAATCTCCCACTGTGGCCACCCCGGTACAAACTATGTTGCAGGCCGACCCTGCTGCTGCTCCAGTCTCTGTGCAGGCACCCACCTTGAGTATTATGTCTGGTTCTGCTCCGCTTCCCCATCGATTTGGGGGCGATCCAGTCCAATGCAGAGGGTTTCTCAACCAGGTTGAGATATACTTTGAGATGCTGCCCCAGGCATTTCCCACAGACAGAAGCAAAGTAGGTTTCGTGATATCTTTGCTTTCTGAGAAAGCCTTGGCCTGGGCAAACCCTCTATGGGAGACGCAAAAACCTGTTGTCTTGAGCTACCCTGAGTTTGTGGCTTCGTTTAAAAGGGTATTTGATGTTCCCGCAACACACCGCTTCTATTGCCAAGTGCCTCATGTCCATCGAACAGAGTACGAGAACTGTTGCCGACTATGCCATTGAATTCCATACTCTGGCAGCAAAGGTTGAGTGGAACAATGAGGCCCTCGTGGTTGCTTTTTCTCATGGTCTCTCGGATACCATCAAGAATGAGATAGCAGCCTGAGATATACCCACTGAGCTGGAGAAGTTGATCACCTTTGCCATCTTCATTGACTCCAGACTCACAGAAAGACTCTCTTTTAAGGAGTGTTTGCGGAAGCCTCCTGTACGTTTGTCTTCAAGCTTTGCAGTCCCACCCGTGCCTCCCTCATCTCCTATGCCTTCTGGTACCGACTCGGTCAGTGAAGGTAAACCCATGCTCTTGGGTTTCACGCGTCTCTCTGCGGATGAGAGAACCTTTAGGAGGAGGGAGAGATTGTGCCTTTATTGTGACCAGGCAGGTCACTTTTTGAAGTCTTGTTCTACCCATCCAGGGAGTGCCCGAACCTTGAGGTCCTGTCATGGACAGACCTTAGGTGGCGTTGTTTCATTCCCAGTTAGCCAGAAGGATAAGCCCCTGATTTCGGTCACCCTTTCTTGGGCTGAGTCATCCGTCGTGCTACAGGCTCAAATCGACTGTTCATTGATGCTGCCTTTGTAACGAAGCACTCGATTCCGCTGAAGCTGCGTGACACTCCACTTGCCATGAAGGCTCTTGACGGGAGACCTCTACAGCCTGCCCATGTGACTCATGAGACGGTTCCGTTAGTCCATGGCAATAGGGGATCTTCTCCATGAGATAATCCAATTCCTTATTGGATCCCTAATCCAGTTATTTCCTCACCTAAGTTTCCGCTGGTATTGGTTACAGAGGCACAACCCCTCTTTTGATTGGCTCCGTGCTGAGGTTCTCTCCTGGTCACCGCAATGCGGAGGAGTACCGTGATTTTGTCTTTGACAAAGGTAAAGCTGGTAGTTTGCCTCCACACCGGCCGTATGATTGCGCAATTGACCTTCAACCTGGTGCCATACCCCCTCGTGGACGGGTTTACCCTTGGTCGGTCTTAGAGGATAAGGCCATGGAGAAGTATGTTGCAGACACACTTTCTCAAGGTTTCATCCGCAAATCCTCCTCTTTTGCTGGTGCTGGTTTCTTCTTTGTGAAGAAGAAGAGTGGTGAACTGAGACCTTGCATTGATTATAGGGGTTTCACGATTAAGAATGCCTATCCAATTCCGTTGATTACTGAGTTATTTGACCACCTCAAGGGAGAAGCGGTTTTCATGAAGCTTGATTTGAGAGGGGCATACAATCTCGTGGGGATTAAGGAGGGCGACGAGTGGAAAACTGTGCTTAATACCAAAACAGGCCATTATGATTACCTCGTAATGCCTTTTGGCCTTTATAATTACCCAGCAGTTTTCCCAGGAATATATTAAAAAAGTCCTTCAAAATTTGTTGCAGTTATGTGTGGTGGTTTATCTCGATGATATCCTCATATTTTCCAAGTTCCTGGAGAGCCACTACACAGATGTCTGTCGTGTGATTCAGAAACTAAGAGAGCACAATCTCTATTGTAAATTGGAGAAGTGCGAGTTCCATCATGAACAGGTTAAATTCTTGGGTTATGTAATTTCCACTGCTGGTTTTTCGATGGACCCAGAGAAACTTTCGGAAGTTCTACAGTGGCCCCAACCCATGGGTCTATGTCCTCTGCAGCGTTTCCTGGGTTTTGCCAACTATTATCGGAAGTTTTCGTCTCTCGTCTCTGGTTAAGCCGCTGACAGATATGACCAGAGAGGACGGTAACCCACAGAGTTGGTCTCCGGAGTCCATTAAGGCCTTTGAGAGTCTCAAGGCTGCCTTTGTTTCTGATCCTGTGTTGGCACATCCTGATCCTACGTCACCTTTTATCCTTGAGGTTGATGCTTCTGAGACTGGTGTTGGCACCCTTCTGTCTCAACGTCCTACTTCTGAGAGCGCTATGCATCCTTGTGGCTACTTTTCCAAGAAATTGTCAACTGCGGATTGCAATTACGAGATTGGTGATAGAGAGCTGTTGGCGATCTTTTTAGCCCTGAAAGAATGGAGACATCTCCTTGAAGGGACCACTGTGCCGGTTCTCATTCTTACTGACCATAAGAATCTCACATTCTTGTCTGAGGCTAAACGCCTCTCTCCCAGAAGGGCACGATGGGCTCTTTTCTTCTCTAGTTTCAATTACATTGTCTCATTCTTAACCGGTTCTACGAATGTAAGGGCTGATGCCTTGTCACAACAATTTTCCTCCACTTCCAAGATGGAGTCAGTTCCGGTGATTCCTTCTGATCGTATTCTGTCTACGGTTCGCACCAGTCTCATTTCTCCTTTGGGTGACAAAATTCCTGCTGCTCGGGTCCATGCTCCTCCTGAGAAACCTTGTGACCGCTGCTTTGTCCCAGAGAGTCTCTGTACTGCCATGCTCCAGACTTACAATTCTCTCAAGGCAGCTGGCCACCTTATTCTTTGCAGGATTAACCCAGTGGCTTACGCATTAGACCTTCCTTCTAATATGCATATTTCAAATTTATTTCATGTCTCCTTATTAAAACCTTTGGTCTGCAACTGCTTTACCACCTCGGTGCCACCTCAGTGCCACGTCCTCATCCTGTACAGGTTGAGAACCATGAGGAGTATGAAGTACAATCCATTGTTGACTCCCGTAGGTTCCGTGGGCGCATACAGTACCTGGTGCATTGGAAAGGGTACGGTCCGGAGGAATGCTCTCGGGTCTCATCCTCGGACGTACCTGCCCCTGTCCACCTCCATGATTTCCATAGAAGTTTTCCCCTCAAGCCTGGTGGTCCTCCGAGGGGGAGGGGTCGTTGAGGAGGGGTACTGTCAGGGCTGGGCTCAGCCCTTCCTTCTCTGAGCTGGCCACTCAGCTGTCTGCTAATTGCCAGCTTCTATCTCTCCACAATTACTCAGCTGTTGATGATATCCTGCATGTCAGTCCTGCCTACTTAAGCCGTCCAGTCCAGATATTCTCTACCTTCGCCTTGGTCAACATCACAGAAATTATCCCCTGCGATCCTGTTCAAGACTTGTTTTGCTGACATCCCTTCTGGCTCCAGATCCTGCTTGCTGTTCCACTACATTGATCCCTGACTTCTGGCTTGGCTGACTATCCGTTCCGGTTACTGAACTTTGGCTATGTTTTGACTAAGTTTGTTCTTTTTACTTTTATTATTAAACAAGTGGGATTTAACTGTACTGTCTCGGCCTGATTTCATGGTTTCTGACACAGACCAGGGGGAAGTTCAGAGAGAACTGCCAGATGAGTCATTCAACCCCTGAGTCAATGAACCCTGACCCAGATTGGCAACCCAAGCCTGGCCCTTAGCCAAGCTAAACATTTCCTACACTATTTCTATTCTATATATTTCTAGCACACACTAGAGGGTGCTACACCTATTACTCAGCTTATAGCGCTCATTGAGCTCAAACAGCGTGCCTGTAATGTACAGAGGCTTTTGGATATTTTTTTGTAACAATTAGGGTATGCCAAATTTACTGAACAACAGTTATGGTTTGAGATTTATATGGGTCATACCCTACACAATTAAATAATCACATGTATATCTGCTTGCATATAATTCCTGGATGAATTGGTTTAGAGAACAGACAAGCCAACTAACCAGTAGACCAAAACCACAGGGGTTCATGTAAAATATCTGTGTATATGAGCTCCTAAAGTAAACCTGGGCAAGAACATAGTAAAAACTTTATTTTCCCAACTTGGTTTCACTTTGTTACTTAAAGCTCAACTTCCAGGAACAAACCTTCCCACCATACCTCTGTCCAATTAGTGTACTCATGTTGGCCCATGAGCAGCTTGCACTGGACAGACCAGTGGTGGGTGAGCAGTGCTCCAGAATGGGCTTAGCCAAAAAGTTGAGGATGTTGAGCCATTAGTAACAAAACAAAATGAATATCAAATAGGAATCAAGCGGAGATATTTCTATGTAACAAGGGTGGTAATAGCCACTCTGCGGAGTCTGCTTTTAGGCAGGAATTTTATTTTCAAATTTTAAAATAGCTAACAGATTCACTTAATGCTTACTTCCAAATTTAACACAGCAAAAGTGGACATGACTGAGTTTTACCACCTTGCATTGCATTGTATACTCTTGTATTTTTAAATCATGCTGCTCTCAATGGTGCTTCAACCAGTATAATAAAAAGTCTCCCTCGGTTACCATTAGCACAGCTAAAAGCCAGCATGGCTTGAGTGTTGTTAAAGCATTTACTGTATGTACCCCATTCTTATTTTTCTTTGAAAAATAAAAATAAGTTCTATCGGCATCATTCACGCTAAATGTCTGCTTTACCCTAAGTTTTAAAGTCTTCTCCTGTGTAGTCTGTGTCCCACCTCCTGACACATGCTGTAATAACCCTTTCGCTGCCAAAGCCATTTTTGTATTTTTTTTGCACACATGTTAACATTTTAGGCCTGATGATTAGTTAAAACTCCAAACATATTTTCTGAAAGCAGATGATAACACATGATATTAGCACTATGGTTTATTAAACCTATATTTTCAGTAACAAATATACGAACACTTATTTTTATGTACACAAACACAATATATTACCCAATTCAGTAAAATATAAAAGACGAGGTTGCATTGAGTAAATAGATACCAAACATATCAAGCCTTAATATTGCATGTGCCAGTGATTATGCTTTACTTTAAACTTTTTTTTTTACTTGACATTATTGCTATCGCATAGAGGACTGACAAGCTCCATGTTTGATAGCCAATTAATGGAGACAGGTCCTCTTTAGTAGGACATCAGGAGTCTATTAAACCTTAATGTCACCTCTGCACCTCACTGCAGCTAATAAAGCACAGAGTGTCCTTCCCCAGCCACAGTTGCCAGGAAATGACAGCTCTGAACCTGGAAGTGATAAAATGCTTGTTGCTTCAGGGTTCATTCACTGGAGGGAGATTCAGCAAATGGATGTTCATTGATCTCCCACCGCCCTACCATGGCTGTCCTAGACCCTCCAGGACAGTGGAGCTCAAAATTCATGGCAGAAAGAAGGGTCGTGTTGGAGGGGTGGTGCTTAACAGTGTTTGCAGAAGTGATCAGGGGCTGTAGCTGCCCAAATTACCTTCATCAGAAATCTAACAGTCAGCTTGACAAATTTACACACACTCTTCACTGCTATAACATTTGAAAGTGTGTGTAAATACCCCTGGTGCCTTTGGATACTGGCAAACAAAAAAAGTAATTAGCCAGCTAATAAATAACCCCTCTCATTCCCAAAATGTTCAGTTTTTTTTGCCTGGGTCCTAAGAAGATGAATATCTTTTCTCCACTGAGAAACATTTTCCTCCTTTCTTTTTTGTTTTACTAGCTTTGTTTATTTGTCCAGATATTTCAGCTTCAAGCGAGACTGCATATGCATTTTGCTGAGCTAGGCTTGATATGCAGCTTTGTAGATAAGCTAATGCAGATCGGCTAATCCTCGTCTCGGGGGCTGTACCTGGATCCCGCTAAACCAAAGATTATGGGGCTAGCCTGGAATGAAACCCTTGGGCAAATGGGCTTAGCCCAGGGCTCTATGCAGTCTTTTGGGTACTGTGTTAGCTAGCTGCAGAGGGCATTCCAGTTACAAAGCTGTGTAGCCATTGTTTCTGGGCTATTATCAGTAGGCTCCCAAGAGCTGAGAAGATTGGGAACTACCAGAAACTGAGTTTCTTTTACTGTGGCAATCACATCCTTATCTGTCAGACTCTGCAGAAAACTTTAATACACTGAGAAATTGTTGCTGCATCATTAACTGGAGTTCCCCGCTCTGTTCCCATCCTTTTATCTGCAGGATGAGGTAGCAACTCTCCACAATAATAAAGAAAACAGGATCTTTTTGTTCTTACTATAAAATCCATTTCTTGAAGTTCATTATTGTACACAGGTCCCACCTCTCTGTTTTTGTGATCAACTCCTAAGTACTGCTTTTCTACAAAAATGAAGCATGCTGGGAGGGGTTATATCTTGTTTTCTCATGTCCAAAGCATCCTGGAGGAGGCAATATAACACACCTGTAATAGCATAACTACTGATCCTGTGTCCCTTAATGAACTTTAAGAAACTTATTTTAAGTAAATACAAAAATATTTTTTTTTTTAATGCACACAGTGTAAGTACAGAATTTGACCTGATACCAGCATCTGGCAGTCCCTGTACAGGAGGGCTGGAGTGTAAGTTTATGTGCTGACAAGAAACATGCTGATAGGAAGAGCTAGCAGAGGGACATAGCAATGAGCCCATTATTGTACTTCTTCTTTTTTCACTGTCCAGTCACAGGCTGTCACAATCCATTTGTAGTAGCTGGCTGGTGATGCCCACTCTGTAGGTGGGTAGAGCTGGTAGTCCCAGTGCTCAGAACAGCAGTCAGCAGCAACCGGGCAGCGGGGAACTGAATCATCAGGCAAAGAAAGTCATACATGGGTAAGTAGGTACAGCAGATCATGTCTCGGGAACACACGAACAAACTTAAGACCATTCAGCAACTGCTCATAGTGATAGACCAGTTTAAATAGGCCACTGGGTGCCACTGCCAGGTGCTAATTGGTTTGCGCAAAAATTATAAGCAACCACTATCAAGTTAGAAAAAAAATTCCTTTGTAAACACTATGTATTGGCTTATAAAGTCACATTCCTCAGTAAGTTATTAAACAAAGATACCGTCTCAATTTTTGGGTTTTATGACATGTTCTGAACAATTGATTGCAGCCTAGTTATACTAGAGTAGCTTGATTTCCTTTTATAGATTATCTAGATTGCGTGCATTCTGCTTTGCTCCTGCACACTGTTCAATTACTTCAACAAAAACAAGTTTTTCCTTTGCTTCAAAACATAATGTTCTGCTTCTAACCAAACAGCACTGTATGTTCTGAAAGCAGAAAATGAAAGCCATCTAGGTACTAGTAAAGTAGATGTGTACGTAAAGTGTGCTGTACCCAAATACAAATAATTGGTTGTGCTAAAAAAAAAAAAATCTATTTAGTTATCTATAAAATCAAAGCTGAAGTCATTACCAAGGTCAAATGGTTGCTTTCAGAACCAGCTGAAGGCCTAATTTAACTCTGTGTGTACTATAAAAAGTAAATTTTCCATTGTATTGTACAGAGGATGGACACAATGTGAACAGCAGTATTATAGGGCTTAATGTTATTTTTCTATGATGTTGTATGCTAGTATATTACAAGTTGTGTTCAGCAGCGGTTAATACAAGTGGAAAGTAAAATGGGTGACTTGTCAAAGGACAATTCGATGGTGCCTATTTAGATGGATTGTCTGTAACCATAACAGCCAAATTGTATGGTCTAGAGCACAACAGTTTCCATGGTTATGATGGAAAAAACAAAGAGTAGTGCCAAAACCAGTAAGTGAATGTTTGTGTTGGTTTCAGCTTTTCCATGTATGTGTGCTTTATGGAGTTTTCGGTTGACTTTTTTGTGGAAATAGGGTATTCAAGGTGGATATTGAGTTCTGCTGTAATTTTTGCTTTTTGCTGCAGTAGTTTTGTGTTGTTTGACCACAATCCTTTTAGTGTTTGATGGTCCCTCTCATTCAGTTTCAGTTTTTATCCATTACTCTTCTTCATCGAGGACGTCTTACCACAGTTTGGCTTTTATGGTTGCAAATTAGAGATGAGGTTTGGATTCACTGAGACCTTGGTTTCGTGGCGATATTTTTAAACCAGAATGTTGTGCGTGGCCTTTGAACTTTGGCCAGCAGGTTTAGAAGGACCAGTAAAGTGGCTTTTGGATAACCAAGCTTCTTCATATTCATTATAAAAGGAGAAGTGGTGGGGTCCTGTGTGAGTTCTTCCTGTATCTCAAAAGTCCTTGTTAGGGCTACTATCTGTGACCGCAACAAGTTACATAGCTATATCTTTTTGCAATCACCACATTTGCTGCCTCCTTTTCATGTTCTTATTATCAGCTGCTGTCCTGTCCATAGAAAAACAATTTTTCTTTTTTGCTACAAGGCTTTCATTTAAAAAAATAAATAAAAAAAAAGCTTGGGATTTTTGTGTCAGGAGTGGTATTTGGGGGGGGGGGGTGTATTTATTTTGGGGGTATGTTGGTTTTTATCCCATGTTAATAGAATCCTTTTTTTAAGTTTCAGCACAGCATTCTCTTGTCACTGACCATCTGCTCTTGGAGCTACCTTTTAATTGCAGCACACCGTGAAGATGTAAAGAAGAAGCTCAGTGCAAAAACAATATTCACCTAAACTATCTTACATTTTACCTCTCACATTCACTGCAACCCATATGAAAAAAAATTCCTTACAAAGGTTGGGCCAATTCTCACTCATTAAAACAATCCCGACGCTGACCAATTTTACATAGCTCTAACATCTGAAGGCTGACAATTTCTGTATGAAAACACCTGCTTGTGACTTGTGTCTCTAGTCGGCTTATTCTTGTTTATTAACACTGCCCTTCCACTGGAATGCAGTATCTTAACTCTTAAGAAGAGTTTGATAGAAATTAGACAGCAGCTAAAAAGTGGTGGATCCGTGAAAACAACAACAGCCTTAGCAAACTACAGGCAATTTCTATCTGTCAAAGCAGACCTATCACAATTTGATGAAAAAGCATGTGTCGCTGCTGAAACTACCTGAAAAATTAATTTTATTATATTAAAGGAATACGATTAGGGTGCTGCTGATGTATGTAAGCCAGACTAATTGTAAAAGAAAAATAATAATTCTGCAGCCACATATGCACAAGTCAATGTATGCTGCACTAAGGCTGTCAATATACTTTATTCTTTTCCATAATAACATATAGAGGGTTATTTACTAAAGGAAAATCCACTTTGCACTGCAAGTGCACCTGAAAGTGCACTGAAAGTGCACTTGGAAGTAAAGTCGCTGTAGATCCGAGGGGTGATTAAGGTAATTAAAAAACAGCATTTTAGCTTGCACATGATTGGATGATAAAATCAGCAGAATTTCCACTCATTTCAGATCTACCCCTCAGATTTAGAGCGACTGTACTTGTAAGTGCACTTTTAGTGCACTTTCAAGTGCACTTGCAGTGCAAAGTGGATTTGCCTTTCGTAAATAACCCCCATAGAGTTTAAGACATACCGAAAACCTGCAATTCAAGTGCCGTCAGGGTTTGTTCATTAATAAGTCCGGCCTCAGGCCCAACTGAGGCAACATAATTCAAAGAATTTCTCCTTAAAAAGTTGTGGAGAACACAGCAAGAAAGGATTATATGATTGAGTTTATATTCCTCCATATGTATGGGTATAAGAAATAGGCGGAACTGGCTGGCCATTACCCCGAAAGCATTCTCCACCTCTCTTCTGGCTCTGGCCAGCCGGTAGTTAAAAACCCTCTGCTCTGGGGTGAGGGTCCTCATCGGGAACGGCCGCATCAGGTGTTCACCCAGACCAAATGCTTCATCAGCAACAAACACAAACTGGAGTCCTTCCACGTTCTCTTCCGGAGGTGGCAATCCCAAGCCACCACTCAGGAGATGCCTGTAGAACTCTGTCTGGGCAATGACTTCACCATCTGACATCTGGCCATTCTTCCCCACGTCCACATAGAGGAACTCATATGTCACCGACACCACCGCCAACATCACAATACTATTAAACCCCTTATAGTTGTAATAGTATGACCCAGAGTTGGGGGTGGGACTACGTGGAAGTGTTTCCCATCAATTGCCACTCCACAGTTGGAAAATTTCCAACGATCGGCAAAGTGGGTTGACTTAGCAGGTGCAGGGGGGAGGGTTCCAAATGAGTTTGGGACCCCCAAAAAAAGCCTCTGGCACTCTGCATGAATTTAAGGACAAAAATAACATTTGGACACATTTTAGGGGGTGTTTAGGGTAAAGCACTACTATGGAGATGACAAAATACATTGTTAAGTGACTAGGCTAGGTGTGTATGGGCCCGGGATAGCATGCTGGGGAGGTTAGTGAAGGAAAATTTGCATGAAGGACAAAAAGGGAACTTTAAAAGCTTCCAGCATGCATGAGGACAAAGGGGACATTCACAGCATATTACAATCATGGTAATTATTGAATGATGAAATAAATACAATACATTAGCAAACATTAAATATATATAATGTGATGTTAAAGGAGAAAACTTACCCTAATATAGTCCTTCTGCAGGACCTGTATAATGGCAGAACAGGTCTCTGGAATAATGATCCCCAGAGCCTGGAGGGAGATGCGTGTTGAGAACTTGATGTCCTGCAGACTTCTCTCAGTCACCAAGTACCGCAACGTGGCGACTAGCCTCTGCTCCGGAGTGATGGCTTGCCGCATGCCGGTGCCCTGCCTGCTAATATAAGGGGACAGCAAAGGCAAAAAAACTGTGAAATATGGGGTCCGTCATCCGGAGATAATTCCTGAAATCATCTGGGTTATTCTCACGGATCACCCGCAACAAAGGCATATGAGAGAATTGGTCACGCTGGAGCAACCAATTCTTGGTCCATGAACTCCTCCCCGCCCTGTTCATGGACTGGGCTTGGGTCAAAGTAAGAACCCCAACACCAAGCCCCTGCACAGCACGAACTCTACGACGAGTATGTACCCGCAACATGGCTTCAAAACGGTCAGCTGGTCAGAACGAACTAACAGAGCGCACTGAAGAACAGCAAGGTCTGTGAAGAGCAAGCTGAAAATCAGCAACAAGTGGACAAGAGCACACTGAAAAACAGATATGAACTGACCACATGCACTAAAAAACAGACACAAACCCACAAGCACAAACTGAACAGCAGTAAAACAATCTGAAAACACGAGTCTGAAAAGAGCGAATCGTCTCTAACCAAACACGAGATTAGCAGAAGGAGTCCAAAGGGTGGCATGTTCATGACGTTTGGAAATTCCGACAACTTTGTGTGACCGTGAGTATGCAAGACAAGTTTGAGCCAACATTCGTCGGAAAAAATCCCATGGATTTTGTTGTCGGAATGTGCAATCGTGTGTACGCGGCATTACGTGTTCCCAAAAGTGAACTTATCCTTTAAATCTGGTTGTTTCACTGTTTTGCAAGATGCCATGATGTAGCAGACTTGTTCTACATCTCCATCATATGAAAAAGTTATTACTATCATGACTGGTCCACTATTCACTTCTCCTTAAGATTACTCAAAATAATCATACAGATAACAAAACTGAGAAAGAAATTTGTTTTTTATATATTTTTTTTGGGATATTTATTATAGCAAAAAGTAAAAAATATTGCTTTTTTTCAAAATTTGTCGTTATTTTTTTGTTTATAGTGCAAAAAATAAAAAACGCAGAGGCAATCAAATACCACCAAAAGAAAGCTCTATTTGTGGTAAAAAAAAGGACATCAATTTTGTTTGGGTGTAATGTCGCACGACCGCGCAATTGTCAGTTAAAGCGACGCAGTGCCGTATCGCAAAAAATGGCCTGGTCATTGAGCAGCCAAATCTTCCGGGGCTGAAGTGGTTAAATTGTATTTGTAAACTAAAATAGGGGCTATTTTCTGAAAATGACAATTGCCTGGTTGCCCTTCTCTGATTTTGCTACTTTCTGAGCAACTGATTAAAAAAAACAATGGAGATAACAAGTTTTGGCTTGGAATAGTTCCTTCTTTTGAGGGGGATTGTTTGGTGTCCATTATTAAAATGTATGTATAGGCAAAACCTTTTTGTTTGTTTTGGATAGAGACGGGAAGGGTAAAACCCCCATCAGGTATTTGCTGTCTGTGTCATGCTGGGGAGATTTTACCTTACTTCTTGTCCTTGAGATACAACAGAAAATGAGAGGAAATCTCACCAAAGTGAAGGGAGCTCCTGTCTTAAGCCTGATACACACTTTAAGTTTTTGTTTCACCCAGTGGGCTGAACTGAAAAAAAATGGAGGAGTTCACAAGGAACTCCCTGTACTAACCAAGCAATGTTATAATGGTCTCCCAGCTGAGCTACTGTGTTCTGACAGGAGGACCACCCCCAAAAAGTGGATTTTCTCTCACGTTTTGTGGCAATGGTAACCAAAACAAATAGAGAGGTGAATCTCCTAAGCTGTGACACAAACAGCAATAAAACCTCACGTGATTGGACCACCAGCTGTAATGTCTACCAATCACAAGAGCATGACCGATGAATGTTCCTGTAGTGAGTCTCAAAAATTAGCTCATCATTGTGGCACGGGGGTCTGTGTTCAGCAATGATGTGTGTTCCAGTGACAGCCTGCACCCACAATGGTTACTGGAAATACATGCAAAAAAGCAACTATTTAAAGGGGTTTCTCTGTTTTATTACAGCATCTTCCAATCACTAGCAAGGAGGAAATGTGTTATTTTTCTGGTGGAAGTATTACAACTGCATTAAAGGGAAAAAAATTACATAAAGGCTGAGGATATTATATGTTTTTTAAATAAAATTGACTAAGAATGAAACAAAAAATAAAAAAAGATTGCTATTGATATTTAATGAAATTCTAAGTGAGCAAACTCCTAGAAATATAATCATAATACTGAAAAAAAAAAACTCAAAGTCAAAGTAGGAAATATACAAGCTAAGCTGAAATCATCCATTTTTCTCATCTGTCTTCACAAAGGAGTCTCTGATGACAGATAAATAGACAGATAATATGACCCCATTCACATGGAAGAGATGAAGTTTATACCTATACAAAATTAAGATAGATAAAGAAAGTGGCCCAGATGGCATCCATTGCTGCTTGCTACAGGAAATAGGCTAACTAAAAAAAAACACAAACATGTTTATTCAATAAGGGGTGGTTTTTACCTCTTAGTGCTAATTGTTAACTTTAGAACCAATTATAATTCTATTTGCAAAGACCAGTATAAGAATTCTGATTGGTTAAAATGAGTTAATGCACTTATATAAAACTTACGTAACCAGGTGACCCCGCCCCTTCTGACACCACGGGGGAAGCCATAGGGAAGTCCCCGTGCGTCAGAGGGGGCGGGGTCACCGTGCGGCCCCTCCCTCAGTTATATAAGAGCTGTCACAAGAACAGAAGCGTCACACAGCGGGAGCCCCCCATTGAGGCGGATCGTCCGGAGGACGAAGCGGGAAAGAAGAAGCCAGAAGAAGATGCCGGAGGAGAAGAACGGAGGAAGAAGCAGAGGAAGATAGGGGAAGAAGCGGGGGAAGAACAAGATTGAGGAAGAAGAAGAAAACCAAAGGAAGACCAGTAGAAGCTGGGAAAGAAGAAGACATTAATAAAGGAATTGTCAAAAACTGGCTATTGCCTTTTTTTTTTTTTTTTTTTTTTACACTTTTTTGTGAAATGGTAGGGGTACTTGTACCCCATTACCAATTCACACGGGGGAGCGGGATCTGGGGGTCCCCTTGTTAAAGGGGGCTTCCAGATTCCGATAAGCCCCCAGCCCACAGACCCCCACAACCACCAGGCAAGGGTTGTGGGGATGAGGCCCTTGTCCCCATCAACATGGGGACATCCTCCCCATGTTGAGGGAATGTGGCCTGGTACAGTTCAGGAGAGGGGGGCACTCTCTCGTCCCCCCTCTTTTCCTGCGGTCTGCCAGGTTGCGTGCTCGGATAAGGGTCTGATATTGATTTTTAGGGGGACCCCCACGTCATTTTTTTTTACATTTTGGTGTGGGGTTCCCCTTAAAATCCATACCAGACCTGAAGGGCCTGGTATGGAATTTGGGGGGACCCCCACCCATTTATTTTTTTATATTTTGGTGCGGGGGTTCCCCTTGATATTCATACCAGACCCAAAGGTCCTGGTAATGGACTGTGGGGGAACCCAATGCCGTTTTTATCAATGAACTTTTATCTGTATTGCCGGGACCGACAATTCATTATAGCCGCTTAAATAATTTTTTTTCCTTTTGAAATGTAATTTTGCTCTCGAACTGTTCTAAACACTGGAAACATGCGCCACTTTACAGGCATACTAAAAACACCCCCAGGTACGAAATTTAAAGGAATATTTCACTTTTATTGTTTCACTTTAAGCATTATTAAAATCACTGCTCCCGAAAAAACTGCAGTTTTTAAAACTTTTTTTTTTCATAGATACATGTCCCCTGGGGCAGGACCAAGGTCCCCAAACACTTTTTTTTTATGACAATAACTTGCATATAAGCCTTTAAAATTAGCACATTGATTATTCATTTTCGTGTCCCATAGACTTTAATGGTGTTTGCGTGTTCGAACAAATTTTTTGCCTGTTCGCATGTTCTGCTGCGAACCGAAGCGGGGGGTGTTTGGCTCTAGTCTCCATGCTCCAGATTCCTGTGTCTTCTGTTTGACAATAGCTTGCTTTTAAGTATGGTTCAGGTTCCCAGATAGTAAGGATAACTTGACACAAATTTGTAGCAGTGTTGAATTGAAAGTCTGTTAATTTGCTGTACATTTTCCCTGGCAAGTTGTACACTTGCAGAGCACTTGGAGCACAAGTTCTAGTTGACACTTTGTAGAATTTGTAGAAAATTTGCATTGCAAGTCTCGAGCAAGGTGAGTCTACATCAAGAGCTCAAGTCTACAGCATGAAAATTCAGCCACAGTGATCCAATGTGGTGGGATGACTATTGTACAACATAAATGAACCAGAACTTGCAGCAGACTTGCAGAATGTTTGCAAAGAAAGTTTATCTGGATTCATGCAATGCAGACTTGCTGCAATTGTGCAACAAACTTGTGAAACCTGGCAAGTCCATTTCAAACTTGCAGCACAATTGCTTGCTATCTGGGTTCAGGTTTGCTGCTACTATGGGTTAGAAGGGATTTGTGGTCGTGACGAATTCAAGTACAGATTCACCCAAGAAAGTTTTTTTTAAAACTAGAATGACTTAAAAGTGAGGCCAGAAGTCTTATGCCCCGTACACACGGTCGGAAAATCAGACCACAAAATCCATCGGATTTTTTCCGACAGATTTAGTCCGACACTGGTGTTGCATACACACGGTCGGACAAAGTTGTCGGAAAATCTGATCATTCTGAACGTGGTGACGTTTGTTGCCTACGACGGGACTACGTAGAGGCTAGTAGCCAATAGCTTTGTACTTGTAATGTGATCTGACCATGCGTAGCACTTTGTCCGTCGGACTAGGCTACACACGATCGGAATTGGTGTGATCGGACTTTGTTGTCGGAAAATTTGAGAGCCAGGAGATAGAACTTTGTCTGTCGGAAAATCCGATGGAAAATGTCCGATGGTGCCTACACACGGTCGGAATTTCCGACAACATTGTCCGATAGGACAGAATCCATCGGAAAATCCGACCGTGTGTATGGGGTGTTACACCGAGCGCTCCGGGTGTCCCCTCCTTCCCGGAGCGCTCACGGCGCCCATTGTCCTGCAGCGCCGCGGTCACCTCCTCTGACCGCAGGCGCTGCTCTTTCGATGGGATGCGATCCTCGCGGCGGCCTCCGTCCGCCCGGGGATCGCATCTCTCTCTCCTCACCTGCCCCCGGCCTGTGTCTTCCTGCGCGCGCGTCCCCGCTCCCCAGGCGCGCGCGCGCTACTCGGCTGGTTCTTAAAGGGCCAGCGCACTAGTAATTGGTGCCTGGCCCAAAGTACTGTTACACCCAAAACACTTCATATACCCACTTCCCCTTCCTGTCCTGGCCGGATCTTGAGTTGCCTTTAGTGCCCAGTGAAAGCGTTGTGTGTTTTGCTCCTTCTGTGTATCCAGACCTTTGCTGTTGCCCCCGACTACGAACCTTTGCCACCTGCCTTGACCCTTTGCTACGTTTGACCTTGCCTCTACCTAATCCTTGTGTACCGCGCCTGTCTCAGCTGTCAGTGGGGTCGAGTTGCTATTGGAAGACACGACCTGGTTGCTACCGCCGCTACAAGTCCATCCCGCCTTGCGGCGGGCTCTGGTGAAAACCAGTAGCAACATTAGAACCGGTCCTCCAATACAACCCGTGCTATCGCCCCATTGGCATAGGGGATCCACCTTCTGTTCCCCGCCGTACCCAGAACGTGACATGGGGCTTTAGAAGAGCCAATAAGGGGGCTCTTGGTTAAGCCAGAACAAAAGATTATAGCACACACATACAAAAATTTCATTTAAATCCTACAAGGCTATTTAAAGCACCTGAACATAATAAGCAAATAAGCAAAAATGGGGATTTTTTTCGCACCATATGGCCATACAGTGCTTAACCACTTCCCACCCAACGACATCATATGGCGTCATTGATTTTGAGTGGGGATATCTGAATGATGCCTGCAGCTACAGGCATCATTCAGATATCTTCTTTTACAGCCGGCGATTCCCTGCACCGTAAGAACAATCATATCGGCTGTTCAGCCGCTTGATAGTTCTTGCAGGCAGCGGGAGGGGACAACCACCCCTCCCGCCGCCCTCCGGTGCTTCTCCTGGCTCACCTGTATGATCGGTGAGAGGGAGAAGGAATCAGTCCATCCCAGAAGTTGACCATAGAGAATCTAGCAGGCCAGATGGCCCCCGGATGTCTCTATGATCTTTCGGGGGCCAGGCGCTATGTTATGACGTCACGCCCGGCCTCTGCATTTGAAAAAATGCCCCTGCCTCGGCTGGAAAGCTGAGATCTTTTTTTTTTCAGGCTTCCCAGCCTAGAGGCGAGATGTGGGGACTTATAGACCCCAGATCTCACTGTAAAGAGGACCTGTCACGCACTATTCCTATTACAAGGGATATTTACATTCCTTGTGATAGGAATAAAAGTGATAAAAAAAATAAGTAAAAAGAAAGTGTCAAAATAGAAAAATAAAAGTACAATAAACAATAAAAATTTAATAAAAATAAAGCGCCCCCATCACTGCGTGCTCGCATGCAGAAGCCAATGCATACATAGGTCGCGCCCACATATGTAAACAACGTTCAAACCACACATGTGAGGTATCGCTTCGAACGTTAGAGTGATTTTTACATGTAGGAACGAAGTGTCAGAATTGGCCTGGGTACCCCATTTTCAGTGGGTCCTCCACTATTCATAGAATGAAAGATCCTGTTTCTCAACCATGGGAGAAATACACTCCTCTTTATGGGAGAACTAAATTGACTCCTTCTATAACTTCTATAAGTACTGGTGGGGGATGATGGGGTGCTCCAGAGTGTATTTCTCCCATGGTGGAGAAGTGGGATCTTTAAAGAGGAAGTAAAGCCGTTTTTTTTTTTTTTAAATAGGAACCTGCAAGGCAAAGGCATAATGAGCTAGTATGCATAGCATACTAGCTCATTATGAATGACTTACCTGAGAACGAAGCCCCCTGTAGCGGTCTACATCCACGATCTTCGGCGTCGCCATCAAACCCAGAGTGACTTCCGGGTCTCGCCGCTCCATCGCTGTGATTCGCTGGAGCGGCGATGACGTCACTCCCGCGAATGCGCACAAGAGCGGCATATCGCCGTGATCTCGGCATGCGCATGCGCCGTAGATAGCGGTGCATTTTCTTTTCTAAATATCTCCTAAACCATGTAGGTTTAGGAGATATTTATTGGACCTACAGGTAAGCCTTAATCTAGGCTTACCTGTAGGTCAAAGTGGTCCCAGAGGGTTTACTTCCACTTTAATTCTATGAATAGTGTAGGACCCAATGAAAATGGGATACTTTGATGCAGTAGTGGGCTTAAGCACTGTATGGCCATATGGTGTGACCAAATCCCCATATTTGCTTATTATGTTTAGGTGCTTTAAATAGCCGTGTAGCATTTAAATGACATTTTAGTATGTGTGTGCTATAATATTTTTCTTGGTTTGTATGGTCTTATAGCAGCACCATCTTTAATGTAATGCATAGTTAGGGTGTGCCCCCCAAGTCTTTGTTTTTTTTTTGGTTAAGCCAGCCCCTCATTATAAAAAAGGTGGGGGCACAGAGTAGTCACAGTGTCAGTAAATTAGAAGCTTTTGTAGGGAAAGCATGGGAAAGCTTAACAATTTCAGAGGGAAAAGATTAGGCTCTGTTAGGAAACGTGCTGATTGTTAGCTCTTTTGGCAATCAACCCCCTTGCTGTTCATAGTTTTTGGGGCTTCTTTGTCTTTAATTTTATATTTAAAATTCAGTATATTTTATTATATTTATGTTTTATTTTATGTTGATAGCACCTTTTTTTAAGTTTGGAGTGCTCAAAGCACTTGTTACTGACCATATTGTCTTGGAGCTGCCTGTTTTTCCCAGTTGCTGTGTTTGAAAGAAAAAAGTACTGTTAGGCCCCTTTCACACCGGGGCGTTTTTTCATGCGGTGCAGCGCTAAAAATAGCGCCTGTTCACCGCATGAAAAAATCCTGCCCCTTTAACTCCAGTGTGAAAGCCGGCGGGCTTTCACACTGGAGCGGTGCGCTAGCAGGATGAAAAAAAAAGTCCTGCTAGCAGCATCTTTGGAGCGGGATAGGAGCGGTGTGTTCACCGCTCCTATACCGCTCCTTCCCATTGAAAAGAATGGGAGACCGCGGTAAAACCGCGGCAATACCGCCGCAAAGCGCCGCTACGGCGGCGCTCTGCGGGGGGTGTTTAACCCTTTTTCGGCCGCTCGCGGGGGGTAAAACCGCACCGCGAGCGGCCGAAAACCGCGGTGAAAACGACGGTAAAGCAGCGCTAAATATAGCGCTGCTTTACCGTCACCGCGGCTCACCGCCCCAGTGTGAAAGGGGCCTTAGTGCAACCACTTCTCAAACCATCTCAAATAATATAACTCATATTCACTACTAGGGATTGAATATGCCTGGGTTCAGGTTGCTCACTGTTAGTTGATCGTAAAATTAGAAAAATGGCAGAAAAAAAAAAAAACAGTTTCAAGGTTTCTACATGTTTCGCAGCATATAGCTGCTTCTTCAGGAACAATGGCAGTCACAACATCTACAAAAGGAAAAACATGATAGTATTATACAAATAATGCATCTGGAAATAAAACCCCTATTATTTGCAGTTTTGAATCAGTGAGCGGTCTGCCTATGTGTCTCCAATACTTGCCAGAGATCTGGATCCCTGGTTTTCTGGACTGGTGTGTCCACTTCCTAGCTTTGGGTAAGTCCTTGAAGCCCTAACCAAGCAGTGGGGTTGTTTGATGCCCGTTATTTGTATTGCACTATCATGTTTTTCCTTATGTTGATGTTGTGACTTCCACTATTCCTGAAGAAGCAGCTATATGCAGCTATATGCTGTGAAACATGTAGTAACCAATCAACTGTGGATCTGCTTAGCATGCTATTTCTCTGCCTCAACTTAGGGGCATATGTTGTATAGAAAAACATTTTTTTGATGTACTGGTGATTAGATTTAATGTATGGGTATACAGTCACATAAGAGTCTTTGTAAATATGTTGACCTAATGCTGTTTTTAAACCAAATTGTTTTGCAATAATAAAATAAATCTTCTTCTGATATAAAGTTGTAAATTGTAATTGTCTTATAAAGTCTACTTGGAGCATTGAGAAAGTCCTGTTCCTCAAACAATATATTTCAAGATTCAATTCTCACAAACTGCATCAGCGACACTGTATTCTGTCACCACCTATTTTTTTTTTTTTACATTATTGCTTGGCTTAAACACAGCAGCACCCAAATCTGAGTTATTATAACTCTAAAAATACATTTTTTATATATATATATAATTTTTTGTTGTTGCAAACCCTGTTTTTTTTTATCCAATGGTAACAGGTCTAAACTGACTGGTGGTGTAGCAGCCACAATAAATCTAAAAGTTTGATAGTATAGTTTGTACATGTTTTTTTTACCTGTAGTACCACACTGCATTGTCTTAAGGGTTTAACAAAATGTGAAAACAATGCACACAACGCTTTAAAAACAACATATCATCAGTCCCCAAACCCTTTCCCTCCACTGTATCTCTATTTGGCCCCTTTCACACTGAAGCGGGAGCCGCGATGACGGTAAAGCAGCGTTATATTTAGCGCTGCTTTACCGTAGTTTTAACCGCGGTATTCGGCCGCTCGCGGTGCGGTTTTACCCCCAGCGAGCGGCCGAAAAAGGGTTAAAATCCCTTGCAGAGTGCCACCGTAGCCCGCCGGCTTTCACACTGGAGTGAATGGGGCCAGATTTTTTTCAGGCGGTGTACAGGCGCTATTTTTAGCGCTGTACCGCCTGAAAAACACCCCAGTGTAAAAGAGGCCTTTCTAAATATAGACTTCAGATATGTGTTTTGTAGAAACTGATTAGTAACCTGCCAGTACACAAATGTTTGAATAGGTGGGATATTGAAAGAATTTTGCAGTGAAGGCCTCTTTTTACTACATCTGTTGCTGACAGTACTGTTGTGGTCTGCAGCCATTGTAAAAGCACCAGCCATTTGGGTACTACGTGCATAAGGAGACACATGACTTCGCGTCATTAAAGATCTCAGTGGAAGCAGCACCTCAATAATACTGGTTTGGTTGGTATCTAAAGTCCTACACCCCCCCCAACCTTCACTTCCTTTCTCTACTCCCCCCCCCCCCACACACACACACACAAGGTTTGCCATCTGCATCAACTAAAACTTCTGTAGCTTCAAGTGATAAGGAGGGCAGATCGAAGTCTGATTAGGGGTTTCAGAGGCCTACCTTACAGCACATTAGGTGGGTGGAGAATCAGTAAAGGCTTGAACCTGGCTGTAACCACCCACAGCATCCTTATCCTTGACCAGGCAGGTATCTCTTCCACAGCTGCTGGGGCAGAAGATAAAAATGTCTTCTAATCACCACCACTAATCAATGCCAGCTTGCAAAAATAGCACCTATTCCTGCTGGTGGAGTCAGTCCACTTCCATGAGATTAAGGCCAGTGCTGCACCACAGTGGCAGGTACCTAAACATCTTTTTTTGCCCAGGTAGGTCACTCCTGCCTTCCACGAGCATGTGCATGGTAATGTATATGAACTGCTGGACTACATGGTCAGTGGCAGGCTCCACATGACAACAGACACATGGTCCAGCAAGCATGAACAGGGATGTTAAATCTCTTTCATAGTCCACTGGGTACATTTGCTGGTGGCTAGAGAAAATGCAGGGCAGGGCACACCACTGGAGTTGGTGGTTCTATTCTGTGTCCTGCACCTTGGAAATGGTGACAGTGCAGTTACCTCTTCCTCTTAACCTCAATAGCTTCATCAGGTGGATCCTCTGAACCACCAGTCCATCCTACCCCCCTACCCAAGTGCCCCATAGACTTTGCAATGACCAGCTAAAACACTGCCATGTTGTCATGCAACTCATAATCTTGAGACTCAGGAGCTACACTGGGTCAGAGTTTCTGGAAGCTCTTCAGGGGCAGGCAGGCTGAAAGATGGCTGATCCCATGACAGCTTGTGCCAGAGGCGGTCATGTGTGATAATGGCTCAAACCTGCGGGCTGCCCTTTGGCAGATACATTTTAAAAACCTTGCCTGGCACATGTGTTTAACCTAGTGGTGTAGAAAATCCTGGTTAGGTACCCTGGCTTTCAGGGAGGCCAGAAACAGGCCAGAAGAGTATGAGGCCACTTTAGGCAAACATACTAAGTTTTTTTTTCCACATTTCTTAATGATAACTGGATCCACTTCCCCATAGGCAAAGATAAAGGGGCAACACTTAATGGGAAAAAATTATCCTCCCTCCCATAAATTGGCCATGTTTTACACCTGTTACTAAAACAGGAAAAGCTGCCCTGTGCATGTAGCACATTTGCGCAACAGTGGCGTGCTTCAAAACACACATTCTTTTGTCCTCCAATTTTTTATATCAGTCATTACAATAATTAAATCTGGTGGTTTTATTCCACAGCACTGGAAGCATGGGTGAAAAAGAAACACCTAATGGGAACAGGCTGGCTGCCTTCCCACAGAGTGGACTTGGTTTTATACTTGTTGCTGAAAAGGGCAAAGCTGTCATTTGTGTGCAGCACACAACTGCACTCTGCGCAACAGAGGTGTACTCCAAAGCACCCCCTGTAAATGATATATATATTTTATATATATATATATATATATATATATATATATATATATATATATATATATATATATATACACACACATATACATATACACACATACACACATTATGTATATATACATAATGGCAACAAGAATGCTGTTATTTGCACTTGGTTCTCTAGTGTAAAAAAGCTTTTTGATTTCTAATAGCATAATGGAAAAGGGTGACACTGACATTATAAAGGAGTTTTTGAAGCCAATGAAAGAGAACATGAAATAATTATTAACAATTTTAAAACAGGTAAATTAATATTTTTTTTATTATTGCAGCAATTAAATAAAATGTATGTCCCTCTGCTATTTTCGACTCTCAAATTACCCACATAAACATTTTTACAGCTTAAAAACGCTGACGCTAAAAAACGTCGGTATAGCGTTAATGCGCGCTTTTTTTCGGCATCAGCGTCAAAACAGCTCTAGCGCTGGAGCCTCTGAAGGCGCTGGACCTTGTTTTTTTTTGGAGCTTAAAAACGACCATGCCTGTTACAGCTCAAAAACGCCATGGGCCTATTGTATAACATGGAGTTGCCTTCTTAAGCAGCAAAAAAAGCTCAAAAAAGCCGCTGTTAAAATGTCCGTGTGTATGAGGCCTTAAAGCAGGGTTCCACCCAGAAATGGATCTTCCTCCCCCCCTCCGGTGCCACATTTGACACCTTTCAGGGGGAGCAGAAACCTGTCAAAACCAGGTACCCGCTCCCACTCCTGGGGAAGATCGCCGCAATCTTTTGCGTTGATTTACGCAATGTCCGGCCCCCACTGTCTTCTGGGAGACACACAGGTCCCAGAAGACAACAGGGACCATTCAGAAGGCACAGCACGGCTCACACATGTGCAGTAGGAAATAAACTTCCTGGTTCCCTTAGTAAGGATGCCGGCGTCTGCACCCGGAGCTGATGGACGGGTCAGCTTTGGGTGCAGACATCACAGGCTCCCTGGACAGGTAAGTGTCCTTTTATTTAAAGTCAGCAGCTACAGTATTTGTAGCTGCTGACTTTTTTTTTACCCAGGCGGAACTCCGCTTAATTACTTCACAAAGAATAGCTACAAATATTGTGTAGTTGATGCACAGTATATAAGAATGTTTACTAGGCTGCAGTCTAGGAGGGAGAGACTAGACATGTTTTATCATGAAAAAAATGACGTTGTAATATTTAAGAGACAATAGCCATATATATTGTACTGACCCCATGCACAGTGTTTAAGCCCTTTTATACTAGGTCACATTTTAAACAAGAGAAACAATCAAACATTCAACATTATTTATTTGGCTAAAAAAAGCCCCCAAAATTCACACACGCCGATTTTTGAACTTACTACTATTTACTGATACTTTGAGTAAATTGAAAATGCAAAAACATGGAAAAGAGAACAAGGGTAAGGTATCTCTCCCTGCAAACCCTATGTGATCTCTTGTTATTAGCTCCAGATGTCCCTAACACAAACTAACCGTAAACATAGAATTTTTCAACAGCAATGTATAGGATGGCAGAAAGCAGCTCTCCCTGCAAACAATATGTAATATATTCCTTTCTAAATCAAGTGTCCCCAACACACACTAAGTGTAAATATAGGTGTTTTCAGTGGCACTGTATGGGATGGCAGAAATTAGCTCCCTGCAAATACTTTGTGATCTGTCCCTAATCTACTACAAGACTGTCCAGCAAACAGTGTGTAATAAAGACATTGTCAACCGTTAGCAACAGCACCTAGCTCTCCCTGCAAACACCCTTAGATCTGCTACAGGACTTTTCAACAAAGTGTGCCTGTGACTCAGTTTAAATGATAATAATTCCAACAATCAACGGGAGCAACTAGCTATCCCTGCAAACTCTCTGAGATTTGTCTAATCTTCTACAGGACTGTCTAACAGACTGTAAGTGTATCTATAACTCAATGTAAATATAGATATTTTCAGCAGGCAGAATCAGCAATTAGGTCTTCCTCCAAACATTCTGTAATCTATGCCTGATCACTCAGTTTCTCCTCCAACACACACACTGAACAAGGTCTTTTAGTGGAAGGGAGCTGGCACATAAGAAAACCCACATGATTGGCCTTTCTAAGCCACCTAACCACAACTCAGAAGCCAAGAAATGCACTGTTGGTAATCGGTTGCTATAGACACAAACTGCACATAAAGGCCTTTTTCACACGGGCGGCTGTTCTGTCGCTGTTAAAAGCATGTTTTGTTATTTTGAAATTCCAAGACTCCATGCACAGCGATCACTTGCAGTTGTACATTGCGATTAGCTGCGTTTACTTGCGTTTACATGCGGCTGCGTTTAGCTGCGTTGGAACTTTCTTGCCATTTACTTCCTGTTGCTTTTCTTTCCTTGTTGCCGCTGCTATCTGCAGGTGAAATAGTGCACTGTGATTACCTCCAGTTATGTGCAGATAGCTGCAATAAATCAGTCCTGGACGCAATCAAATTTAATTTTTTTTAACCGTACCAAACCCCATGTATCGAAACCGTTGCTAAATGCAGTGTGTGAATGGGGCGATAGGAAAGCATTGTGTGAGTTTAGGTGCGGGCGCGACCCTGAGCATTTTTTGTGCACCTTGGAGCTTCACTTGCCCAATGGCCAGCGAGACCTGGAAAGTGCACTTTACCAGTGCAGCTGCAGTAATTTCCCCCAGAACTTTGTGAATGTGCTGAAGCTGTGCTTTGTAAAGAATACGTAATAAGGTGCAAGGAAAATTAAAAAAAAAAAATGCATTTTTGCTTGCACATGTTTGGATTATGGAAATCAGCAGAGCTTTACCACACTTTCAGGGGAAAATAATTGCACAGTCTATTTGCCTTTAGTAAATCAACCTCTTAAAGTACTCTTTGCCTATGCTGCACTGTTATCAGTTGGCACACCTCCTCCTGTGTTATGAAGAAGAGGAGATATGGAGGTGTTCTGTAGTCCTGTCCTAGAGTGGAAAAATTGATCCTCCAGAGATTATGATTATGAGTTATGTCCCGTACACACGGTCGGATATTCCGATGGAAAAAGTCCAATCGGATTATGTTGTTGGAAAATCCGATCGTGTGGGCTCTAGCAGACTTTTTCCGTCGGAATCTCCGACTGAAAAAATTTTAGAGCATAATCTCAAATTTTCCGACAACAAAATCCGTTTGGACTTTTTAGATCGTATATAGAGAATTCCGACGGACAAAGTGCCACGCATGCTCAGATCAAATTACGAGACCAAAACTATTGGCTACTAGCCTCTACGTAGTTCCGTCGTACGCAACGAACGTCACCACGTTCGGAACGATCGGATTTTCCGACAACTTTGTCTGACCATGTGTATGCAGCACCAGTTTTGGACAAAATCCGTCTGAAAAAAACGGACGGATTTTGTGGTCAGAATTTCCAAACGTGTGTACTGGGACTTATGCCCCGTACACACGGTCGGAAATTCCGACCACAAAATTCGTCTGACTTTTTACGACGGATTTTGTCCGACACTGGTGTTGCATACACACGGTCGGACAAAGTTGGCGGAAAATCCGATCATTCTGAATGTGGTGACATTTGTTGCGTACGACGGGACTACGTAGAGGCTATTAGCCAATAGGTTTGGTCTCGTAATTTGATCTGAGCATACGTGGCACTTTGTCCGTCGGAATTCTCTACACACGATCGGAAAAAGTCCGATCGGAAATTCCGACGGAAAAAGTCTGATGGAGCCTAAACACAGTCGGATTTTCCTACAACATGGTCCGATCGGACATTTTCCGTCTGAATTTCCGACCGTGTGTACGGGACATTAGAGTTGTTCCCCTAGGACAAAAAATTTGTTTTTCACAGGATCATCAGGTGAAAATAAAGGAAAAAAGCCTTAAGAAATGCAGTCAGCTCATCTAAGATCTGGTAAGCTGCTATTAATTAAATTTTTGTTTTTGGGTTTGGATACACTTTGTTGTTCAATATGGATTGGGGAGAAGCTTGTTAAGATGTACTAAATCAGATTGTTAAAAACGTATTTTTTGCTTGTAGGAATGTTTTTTTTAGCAAACAAAGAGAAATCAAACATTATGTAATGTCCAAGAACTACAATAATAATAATAAATATGACTGAATAAAGCAATTGTTCTATTTTACACCGATTACCAAAGTTTGTGATTATGTACATAATGACATAATGGCAAGCTTTTGATCCTATAGAAATGAGCACCCTAGCCACCAAAGGGTCTATTGTAATGCCTATCAATAGGCTTATGCACAGGGAAAATATTTCACGATTCTTAAAATAAGATTAATCTGGAAATGTTTACACATTTCACCAATATTTATATTCTGATTTAATAGAGTAAGCTCTTCTGGAAAGGATTTGCATTCATACCATTCATACCCTATTATTACTTTGTATATATTTAAAATGTAACTGCCATAATCCTGGTATATACTGAATATTTTATACACGGCACTGTACACAGAATGCAAATAATTTTTATATGCTTGATATCAATCTGTATGTCTGTCTATATATATTTTATGAAACTACAAAAATGATAGAGCTTTAAAAATTGATTATAACAATAACAACGTTTTACGTACTTTCAGACTTAATAGCTTTTATAAGTAAAAAGTTTCTTCACAAATTTTGAACTCAAAAACAAAAGTTAACTAAAAACTTTGCATCTTACTTAATTTGTAAATGAAAGAACATTTTAATGTGTGGTTTTAAATATATCCATAAAGACAAACAAATATAAAATAAAACCAGCATGCATTTGCCTATTGAAAGACATGCAGAGTTTGACCTTTGTCACAGAGGAAATCCTGCCCTTTAACCCTAAGGTGAAATCTGAAAGAGAAGAGGGGGAGGGAGAGAATTAACCAAGAAAGGCCAGTGGAACTACAATGATCCCCTGTACTGCATTGTACTGTAAAGAGGTATGGGGGGTGTTACTCTTCCAGCTGGACAATGTTATGTGAGCCATGTGCTCAGCAACAGTCGAAGAATAAGAAGGCATCGCTTTAAATGCTGATTGTATAACTTATCAGAAGACCACACTTTACCACTAAAATTAAATTTGGGAATTTTACAGAAATAAAATGATTTTACAATTTGCATTTAGAAATTAGGATTTTTTTTTTTTTTAATCTAATTTAGTAGAAGTGTATTAATCTTTACGGTTAATAATAAATATGTGATTTGTGCATAGACTAAAGCCTAGTACACATTAATAGAAAATCGGATGAAAATCTGTATTGGGAACAATCGTTAGATTTTTCTCCTCGTTAGGATATAGCCTTTGAGAGCCAATGTCAACTGTTCGGATTAACATTTCTGAAGGGACCGGCTGGAAATCTTTTATTTTTTTGTTAGTTACCAGAACTAACAATTTTTGTTTGGTTAATATAGTATTCATCCTTAAAAAATGTAATGATCAAGAATTGTGAATGGTGAAACAAAGTACAACCTGGCAACAAAAATTATTTTGATAAACATAAAAGAATGATTGTATGCAGGATAATAAAATATTTTTTTATGGAGCTATAAACTGAAATTTCTTTGATAGTGATACGTGAATAGCGATATAAAGTTTACCAGCATTCAGATTATCACTTGGACAGCAAATAAAGGCTTATGATTAATAGTGAGTATTATTATTATTATTATTATTAACAATACATTGTTTAAATTATTATACAGGATTTATATAGTGCCAACAGTTTGTGCAGCGCTTTACAACATGAGGGAAGACTGTACAGTTACAATACAATTCCATACAGGAGGGATCAGAGGGCCCTGCTCATTAGAGCTTACAATCTAGAAGGGAGGGTCAAATGAAACAAAAGGTAATAACTGTGGGGGGTGAGCTGATGGAGAAAATGAAAATACAGTTGTTAGGTGTGGGTAGGATAGGCTTCTCTGAAGGAGAGTTTTCAGGGATCGTCTAAAAGCTGATAGAGTAGGAGATAATCGGACAGGTTGGGGTAAGGGGTTCCATAGGATTGGAGAGGCTCTGGAAAAGTCCTGAAGGCGAGCATGAGAGGAGGTGACTAGAGATCTAGAGAGCAGGAGGTCTTCAGTGGTATGAAGAGAACGATTAGGTTGGTATTTTGAGACTAGGCTAGTGATGTAGCTGGGGGGCTAAATTGTGGATGGCTTTGTAAGTTGTTGTTAGTATTTTGAATTTCATTTGTTGGGTAAGTGGGAGCCAGTGGAGGGATTGACAGCGAGCAGACACTGAACGATTGGTAAGGTGGATGAGTCTGGCAGCAGCATTCATGACCTATGTAGAGGTAAGCCAATGAGTAGAGAGTTGCAGTAGTCGAGGCGAGAGATGACCAGAGAGCTGAATTAAGAGCTTTGTTGTGTCATTGAACTAAATGAAAGGAACTAAATTAACTAAATAGTATTATTAAACTTAAACATAAAAAGGCACCTGCTTCCCTTTGAAATAAACTATGAAGTTGCCTTCGTTATAGTAAAATACTATAATAACAATAAACCCAAAAAAGGAATCGGCGCTAATACAACCTCAACACATTGCTTTAAAATCAACTAGAAAACTCCATAGATAAAGTTCATAAATAAACGTACTATATCCCACACCATAAGGCTACATTCACACCAATGCGTTTTTTCATGCGTTTTACAGAAACGCTGGACATGTTTTTTAACATGGGTTTCTATGGAACACATTAACATCAATGTATTTTTGTGCCTCTGCGTTTTTAGAGTGGGTCGCGGCCTTTTTAAATGCAAACTTTCCTTTTTTTTGCTTTTTTGGTTCAATAGACTTCAATGGAGACATTGCAGAAAAGCATGTAGTGTGTAGTGTGTTTTTAGCGCATTTTTTACATGTTTTGCATTTTTTAACCACTTGCTTACTGTGCACTTAAACACCCTTCCTGCCCAGACCAATTTCAGCTTTCAGCGCTCTTGCACTTTCAGTGACAATTGCACGGTCATGCAATGCTGTAACCAAATTAATTTTTTATCACCTTGTTCGCACAAATAGAGCTTTAGTTTGGTGGTATTTATTCGCGACTCCGTTTTTTATTTTTTGCGATATAAGCGAAAACATAGCGGAAATTTTGGAAAAAAAACTATATTTTCTCCTTTCTTTTTTTAAAAGAAATCCAATAAAATCTAATTTTGTTGTAAATTTAAGCCAAAATTTATTATGCTACATGTTTTTAGTAAAAAAAATTCCGTTAAGTGTATAATAATTGGTTCGCGTGATCACGGACATATGTACGCAAATGATCATGTACATATGTGTGCAGGTGATCACGGACATATGTGTGCAGATAATCATTGGCACATGTTATTTTACTGGGACATATGTGAGGGACATGTGTTTTTATTATTTGGGGACATGTGTTTTTATTTGGGGACATGTGTTTTTATTATTTGGGGACATGTGTGTTTTGGGGACATGTGTGGGGACATGTGTGTTTTACTGTGGGGACACTACTGGTGATCAGTGAGTAAAAAGCTGTAAAAAAACAGCTAATACTCACTGATCACCAGCCGGCTGCAGCGATCCGCTCTCCTCTCCTCACCGACGACTTCCGTGTGAGGAGAGGAGAAGCCGATTGCCTAGTAACCGGCTGTTTGTTTACATCACATGACGGCTGTGATTCGACAAGGCCGTCATGTGATCAGGAGGGCCAATCACGAGCCCTCCTGCCGATCCGAGATGCGCCATGTCCGGGTGACACGGCCGCATCGGGATCGCGCCGCTGCGCGGGCGCGCGCGATCCCTCTACTTCTGAAGGACGTTCCGGAACGTCCTATCAGAAGTAGACGGCTCCCACCCGGCCGTATATGTACAGTGGCCGGGTGGGAAGTGGTTAATCTGCCCAACAATAAATTGGCCAAATGAAAAGAAAAAAGCATAATAAAAATGCAAAACGCATCTAAAATGCGTCAGTAATGCATCAAAAATGCATGTCCGAAAACTTGGAAAGTGCAACAAAAAGCACTGCAGAAATGCTCAAAAGTAACATGCATAGGTATGGATGAAGTCTAAAATGTGATCTACCTATAAAGCACCACATACCACCACCAATGTGGGAAGTGCCCACTCACCATCGCTCCAGAGACCTCTAAATGAATAAAGGTCAGTAAGGTAAGCGTAAAGGTCAGTAAGCGCTTTGGGATATTTGTTGACCCATCCAAATCAATCAATCGTCTTATCATCAGACCTTCCAGTATTATCCTTAATCTGTTACTCTCCCTCCAAACGATTTTACCACAATAAACTGAAGAAAATACCATAGTGTGGTTATTTTATTGCACCAAATTTTGAAATTACAAAAAATATATTTCACTTACATGTAACTGTGCCCTGACTCAGCACGAATGTATACAGTCTTTTTATTTTGTCTAATACCACATACACACGATTGGATTATCCGTTTAATTCCGCTCAAGCTTGGCTTGCATACACACGGTCACACAAAAGTTCTCTGAACTTTCGACTGTCAAGAACGCGGTTACGTACAACACTACGATGAGCTGAAAAAATTAAGTTCAATGCTTCAGAGCATGCGTCGAATTGTTTCCGAGCATGCGTAGGAATTTTTTTGTGTTGGAATTGGTACAGACGATCGGAATTACCGAAAAATTGAGAACCTGCTCTCAATCTTTTGCTGGCAGGAATTCCGCCAGCAAAAGTCCAATGGAGCATACACACGGTCGGAATTTCCGACCAAAAGCTCACATCGGACTTTTGCTGGTGGAAAATCTGATCGTGTGTACGGGGCATAAGAGCTGACGCTTCTCCATCCCAGGATTGGCGTGCGTTCCACCAACAGGAGGTTCAGGCAAGACGTGATGTCAAAAGTGAGCCGGAAGTGACAAACGCTCGTGAGGCTTCCAACTAGTTTTGCAAATTGCATCTTCAGGAAAGCCACATTGGACTTTACTTGATTTATTGCAATGTGTTGAGTTTGAAGTTAGCGCTGATTCCTTTTTTGGGGTTTATTGTTATTAAAATTAGTATTAGTATTATTACCATGATTCATTGCCTTCATTTTTTATGGGATTACAATTTCTATATAATTATATTTCACTTAATTTATTTGCAAATATAGGGTTACACGCACATTACATCACTTTCAATCCTACACTGGAACACAGCTACATGGGAAGTTTTGCTCTGTCATTTGAGAAAATGTGTACCATTAATAGCATTGTTTTCAGCATAGTATGAACATTTGGGGAAAGTCAGACGATCATTTGTTTGATTTTCTAATAATGTATACTAGGCTTAACGTGTAAGTCACTGGCAGCATGTAAATGAGCTTTTATCTGTTTGTCTTCATTAAACTGATGAAAGGCCCTGTTTTGTGAACTATGAATTACTACCTTTCATTGTTGCTTGTGCTATATTGCTGAATAATTAATAACGCATAAAGTTGACAATAAGCAAAGTTGAATTCAGAGGCAATTAAAAATAAGTGTTTTCAGTATCAATTGTGCTCAACAGAGGGCACTGCAGATGCTATAACTTGGCTGATGTTGAATGACTTTACAGCATTTTTTACCAGTCATTATTTTTTGCAGGCAGGTATAGGTAAGTGATTGTAATCTAAAGTAAAATTCTGCATAGATATTAGAGAACAGTCAGACTCAGACATTAATCCTACCCATACGAGTGAACACTTTGCTGAAAGAATTTTCTATACACAGGCATGCTAGGATCCCCACAACATGTATATTTATGGATACAAATGAAGAATGCTGACACCCCCAATGCAAGCTTATCTCCTCTAATGGTTATGTCTCCAAAATTGGTATGGCAGGTGTCAATGGCACCCAAAGACATGGACATCATAACACAATTCAGGTGAAATTGGCCAGAATCAACTTGTTCAAAAAGTTGCCATACACAATGTTTTCACCATGTTCAATATCTTTCAGTTATGATTGTTTATAAAGATGCATACAACTATATATGATAAAACCTTTTCTATGATTTCTTCAAGCTAAATCTTTAGACCCTTCTGATCATGAGTTGCAGTTATATTATAAACATTTACAAAGGTCATAATCATTCTGTTGGGAAATTACACAAAGCCACTGATGTGATCTTCAGGGCATGTGAGGATCCTGTCCATGGACAGCTATTGAGAAATGTCCACTTCACAATGGCAGTTCTGTGCTGAACAGAATGGTCCCAGTTACGCCACTTCTACCCTGACTATACAGTACTTCGGGAATCTACATATTTCTCTATCTCCTCCTACAGTCATCACTGGTTTTCCATGACTCAATTAGCAATCTTCCTCCACTGCATGGACCTCCACTCGAGTTTTGACTATACTCCCCTAGAGAAACCCCTCTTCCAAGATACCCCCCTGACCACACTGTCTCCCAACTCTACGTAGTGTTGAGAGTGGGGATTTCCACAGAGGGTCCCCCTTCTGTTTTTTCAAAATGGGAAAATCTCCTAGATATCTAACTCTCCACAGACAACTGGAGGAGATGCTTTATTTTTACACATAAGCTGTCAATGTCCACATACTTTCAGGAAAAGAGCTACAAAATAGTATCCATGTGGTACAGAATCCTTGTTGATTTACATTGCATGTTTCCCTCCACCCCTGTTGGAGGTGTACAGAGGAAGTGGGCTCCTACCTACACATATGGTGGGGATGTCGCGGCATATCACAGTTTTGGCAGAAAGTCTTTACCTTGTATAAATTAAGCTCATTACTGATCTCCAACTCTCTGCTGAAATCGCTTCACAGTCGATAATCCCTGGGCCCATATCTAGCATTAAAAAAGGCCTTTTTAGGCACTGTCTGCTGGTGGCTTGGGTCGCCATCTCTCGTAACTGAAAAAACACTTCTCTCCTGTAGTAGGCCCTGATTCTCAATGACATCATGGGGATGGAGATCTTGGTGGCAGAGGATAGTACAGATCTGGAAAAAATCCAAACTGCATGGACTTGTTGACAGGCCTTTAGCGACTCTCCAGAGTTCCGTGCCATTGTTATACAATGAGATGTCTGATTACCTTGACCCCCCAGTACCTATACAGCTTCTCTGGAGTACTCAACATTCTTGAACCTTGTAAAATTCCATGTTTTCCGCTGACCATGTCTGGAATATCCTGTTGTCTTTAATTCCCCTCCTATGTTATCCTAGTTACTGTTGTAGATATTTTCTCTTTTTTCCTTTCTGAGGTCAGGGTCCTCCTATATTTTGCAGAGGCACTTTAATTGCCAGTAAAATTGTGCTGTTTCTACTCACACTGTTTCAGAGCGTTTTTTGTAGATGTACATTGTCCCCATTTGTATGCTGTACATTTCATACCTTGTGTCTGTGGTAGTACTTATTACACATTGGACATTTTCTTTGTATTTCCTGAATAAAAACTTATTTGACAAGAGAAATGTCCACATCACAAGGCCTGCACACCCAACAATGGACCTCCACCCTTGGCAGTCTAGAAGAAAGAAGATTCAATACCTAGCATGTCGTGTGATCGTGGATTTATGTACGTTTTTGGGTCTATTAGGTTAGTTTGACTTTTTTTTTTAATTGTTGTGGTGATTAGCTTTAAAGGGATAGGACAGGGGTGTCCAAACCTTTGACCTTCCTGGGACACATTGGAAGAAGTGGAATTGTCTTGGGCCACACATAAAATACACTAATATTTTATGATGAGCATAAAAATTTGGGCAGATCACAGGTTAACAATCACTAATATAGATAATGTACCTAAGTAATAAAACTACATTTTTTGTAATATTTTTTATTATAAAAGTAGGAGGGCAACATAAAACTATTGCGATATTTGACAAACGCATCAATATCTGGTTTGATGAATGGAGTCGCAAAAGAGGCAAATCTCCGTTCTGACAGGGGAGATCATATAGATCCTGTCTTGCTGCTATGCAGCAAGACAGATCTGTGTGTTTCCCCAGTCACACAGTCCCCCATACAGTTAGTAAACACACTGAGAGAACACATTTAACCCCTTGACCGCCCCTGATGTTAACCCCTTCCCTGCTAGTGTCCTTAGTACAATAAAAGTGCATATTTTTGGCAGTGATCACTGTAATAATGTCACTGGTTCCCAAAAAAGTGTCAATAATGTCAGTTAGGTGTCTGATCTATCCGCCACAATGGTACAGTCCCGCTAAAAATTACTGATCGCCACCATTACTAGTAAAAAATAAATCAATAATAAAAATGCCATAAATCTATCCCCTATTTTGTAGATGCGATAACTTTTCTGCAAACCAATCAATATACGCTTATTTTTATTTTTTTGTTTACCAAAAATATGTAGAAGAATACATATTGGCCTAAACTGATGAATACATTTGTTTTTTTAAAACATTTTTGGGATATTTATTATAGCAAAAAGTAAAAAAAAAATGTTTTTTTTGTTTATAGCACAAAAACTTCAGAGGTGATAAAATACCACCAAAAGAAAGCTCTATTGGTGAGAAAAAAAAGGACATAAATTTTGTTTGGGTACAGCGTTGCACGACTGCGCAATTGTCAGTTAAAGCAACACAATGCCCATATCGCAAGAAATGGCATGGTCATTAAGGGGGGGAAATCTTCCCGTCCTTTAAGTGGTTAAGTAAGTTAACAATTTTGTATTGGGTCACATTCATAGCCATCTTGGACCCTTGGGCTGCAGGTTGGACACCCCTGGGGTGGGTGGTATTGTTTTTTTAGATGTCTCTGGCTGCAAAAAGCATTCTCTGGATGGAATAGGTGGAAAGTGTGATGGCACCACCCCACTTCTCCACCTTCCTGTAATTTTCCTTTCTTGGTGCATCTTCATGGCAGCATACAATGCATTGTGGCTCTGCCCCCACAACCTTATAGGACTGGTTAACTATAAATCAAAGTCACTATTTGGGTGGGAATCTGTATGCTGCCATGAAGATGCACCAGAAAAGGAAAATAACGGAAAGGCGTGTATACAATTTTCCGATTTCCTGGTGCATCATGACAGCATACAATGGGAACTAACCCATATGGGAGGGTGCAGGAAAAATGTTGTAATGATCAGTAGCGTAAGTATGCACCATGAATTTTCCAAATTTTACTGTTGTGAGCCGGGTTCACCTATTAAAGTGTAATAAGGTGTCTTGGGAGGACTATATTGCTGACTTGCAAATAGCCTCAGGAGACACTTAGCACTGAGCTGTCCACAGAGCTGGCACTGCCCTAGTTGAATGTGCTCTTAAGTCCTCCAAAACAGGAAGGTCTTGTGAAGAGTAGGCTCTTTTAATTGTCTTAATCTAGGAGGTGACTGAACGTGTTGATGCTGACTGAACCTGCCTTAAGCCACGCTTGAACCTAATACAGATTTCAGCTTTCCTGAATGAAGAGGTAGCTGCCAAGCAGGTCACCAAAGAGATCAACATCCAAGGCATGTGGTTCTCTCAATCAACCCAAAAAGACGATAATTAAACTTCCTGGTTAAAGTGGAAGGGAAAAGCAGTCTGGAGTTTTGGGACTATTCTGTCCAGGTAGAACATTAGGTGAGGCTCCTTGAGTACAAAGCCTGCAGCTCTGACACCCTTTTCCCAGAGGTTGTAGCAACCAGAAATACTGTCCTCAGGGTTAGATTGCAGAGTGTAGACAATTCTGTAGGATAGAAATTAGTCCTTGATAGAGATGAGGACCAAGCAAGTCCCACCTAGGGAACAATGGTTTCCTGGGAAGTCTAAAACTTCATGCAAGCCTTTTAAGACTTGCATCACTAAAGGGACAAGGACTGCTTAAACCCATGTGAGTGCAGACAAGGCTGAACTTTGAACTTTAAACAAATTTGAACCTAGGCCCCTGTTCAGCCCCAGTTGAAAGAACTGCAGAAACCTTGTCTGGTTTGGGTGATAAAGGACTGCAGGCTTTTCCTGTGTGAGATCTGCATAATTTTCCCATATTCTCTGGCAAGTCTTATTTTTGGAGACCTCTCTGGCTTGACACAAAGTTGCCACTACCTGCACTGAGCACCCTTGACTTGGTAGCCTCTGCCTCTCAACCTCCATGCCATCAAAAGTAGTCTCTTGGAGCTGGATGGCAAAACTGGCCATGAGAGAGCAAATCTGTGATCACTGGAAGAGGCAGTGGTGACTCAATGCTTAGGTGTAGGAGAGACCGACACTAGCGCCTTCTAAGCCAAAATTGTATAATTGCAATGATTGATACAGAAAGTTCCACTGACAGCCTAAGAATTCTACCCTTCCGCTGATGTCTATGCACAGTACAAATCTTGCTCCTCTTCTAAAGGAGATTCACAAGAGGGCTTTGAACACTACTCTTAGTTCAAAGCATTCAATACTATGCCTCATAAGCTGAACATCCCATGACCTTGAGCAGCCTGCTATTTGAAATAACCCCCCAACCTTTCTATCTGGGGTCTGATGTGATAATTTTCCATTCAAAAACAACAATTGGTCAGTTACAAAGAACCAAGGATATTGTTCTTCTGGAAGAGACGTCACTCCCAAAGCACCTTTGACTTTCTCTGTCAGAGGACAGATCTTCCCTTGTGTAAGTTCTACTGAATTTGGGACAAGTAGGTGTCTGATAAACCCACCGAGCATCCAGTCTCCCAGATTTATCAATAATATAATATATATTATTATATATTATTATATATATGGTGTATATTATTATTATAATATAATTGATTGGAGGTTTTCTATCTTGCACGACTCCAACTTCCTGTGCTGGTTGAGTTTTTTCAACTTTAGCACTGGGCACAGATTACCTGATTTTTTATAAATTTTTTCGCTAGGAACAGAGGTGAACCGAATCCTCATCTCTTCAAGATTGTTCATTTTTTATTTAATCTGGGTATAAACTGAACCAGAATTTTTTACTTTTACATCAACTTTGGTAGCCTGGCTGACTGGAAGAGATTAAAAGGTGGACATCCAACCTAGCAACGTTATATGATTGTTATGCTTATTGAATTACACCTGTGTGGGTGAACATTTGTTATGATGTTAAACTTTTTCAATAACATTTATTGTACCAGAAAGGTGGCCATCCCTTAAACTTCCACCAATGTCACGCCAATATAGCTGATATGGCCCACTGATCCTGAATATTTTCCATCCAGGTTTGCGCGCAAACCTTCACACAGGCGCACCCTGGATAAGTGCATCCTTAAAAGGACTTCCGCTGTTCTCCCAAGACAGGATTTTTAAAGCGGCGTTTCACCCATAAAATTACGTTTGTATTATTCAGCAGCATTAAACACAATTACAACATTTGGAAAAATTATTATTTTTTTACTCACGCTTTCATGTCTGTTGCTAAGGGGTGCCTCAGAATCTGCCTCTTCCTCTTCCTCTCCCTGCTTCACATGCCCACAAGCAAGATGCTAATTGCCACGAACAAGAAATAAAATATATTTGGCTCAATTAAATCGGCAATCAAGAGAAATTTGAGTGCTAGTAACTTTTTTTAAAGTGAAGCTATTCATCCAAAAAAAAATAAAAAATTTCACAGTTGGAACTCCGCTTTAAGACTTCAATAATGAAGATTGGGTACTTCTCCAGTTCCTTTATAAATATTTTTCCTGGTCCATAGGATTTTTCCTCCATTTATCTACTTGGGAGTTGCCGCCTGTATGCTAGACCTTTTTCTGAATTTTCTTCTTTTTCTTTTTTTTTGTCAGATGATATTCACCCTGACCTGCATTGGTCACCTGGCTGTATCCTGTCTACTTCCAAATAGATTGGATCCGTTGTCTGGTATATTGCACCAGTTTTATTTTTAAGGTGTGATCCGCCAATTATGGCTTCAGCCATAATGCCCTCCTTGCTGTGACCGCGGGGAACACCTTTCTTGAAAAACATCAATTGACGTCTACTGACACATCCGCCACGGAGTCTACTGCCAATTTCAGCTCTTACAAAGCTGTTACCACCTTGTCTCTTCACTTCTTCCAGAAGGGCTTCTTTAAAGGGTTACTCCACTTTTCTTTTCAATCTGTAGGGCTGTAATTTCCTGTAAAATGCAATGCTATCTGGAGGTGTTCTGTACACAGAATTTGTACAGAACGCCCCCCTGAAACATAATTTCCTGTTTGTGTGATTGGCTCATTGATTTTCACAGAAGTCTGCACTAAGACACAAGTCAGATTTTTTGGCATCCACTGCAACAAAAATGTAATTTTTGCTAAGGTACTCCCAAGAGGAAATTACGTCTAAAATTATGCAGACCCTGACACTTTCTTCAGAGCCCTGCAAGAGATGCAGCTGGTTGATAATTATGAAACCACTCCCATTAGACTCACTCAGCACATGGGCTGGTTATTCCTGGTCTGTCAGCACATGCCGATGCTACAGTATGTAGGAGCACTTCATTTTGGACTAGAGCCTCCTTGAATGTAACAGCAAGGTGACATGTCTTGCCAGCTGCATTAATGATGCATCAACCAAAGGGACCTAAGTCTATTACTGACACAAGAACAAGCTCACTTCCAGATGTAAAAATACAAATATGTTGCGCTTAAGATCAATAACTAACAAAACAGCAGCTGACACAATATTGCTGGGTACAATAGAGGACATAAGTAAAGAGGTGCAGCTCTTATTTAAATAAAGTTCAAAAAATATATTAAGAGTTCATAGAGAGCCAAAGTAATTCTTGAGATGAATACAGGTACATTGGATAGAAAAAGCCATCACCAACACCCAATAATACTGACTTTTACCCTAAAACAAAGGGATATACACAGTGGGTAGTCAAATGATAGTACCAACGATCATCACAAGCAGATAGATCCACTCCAACAGGGTTATGCTGATCACACTTCACAGGTATGGATAGCAATACTCAAACTCCACCATTGATCGCCAGGAAAACCAATGGATAGACCTTACCTTCAGCAATGGTACTCTGAGGAATGAAGAGAAGAATACTCATTGTGCAGACATCCAATAAGCAAAGTTTATTGAATAAATGAGATTACACTCACATGTTCTATGATACAAGCCAGGCATATGGAAACGCCCAGTGTTTCCAACCAAAAAAATGGGTGATGCGTTCCGGTTCATGTTCGTGTCACACGCTCCAGCTTCTCCGTATGCGTTTCATCATCAAAAGGCGTCATCAGGGGTGTGGCTTAGGCGTGCAATGCTGCTGTTTATAAAGGGGACGGCTTACGTGAATTCCGGATATTGGTTGCGTTCCAGGGAACCGGAAACACAACCACAGGCCACTCACATTTAAGAACGGCTTTAATGTATGCAGAATAACTGCATAACAATTGATAAAAAACACTGTAGAGCATGCGGGACAATAATAGTTTTAAAACCAATCAGTTCCTATGCAAGCGAATGTACCCGGAAAGCAGCGCCAACTTGTGGTTAAGAAATATTACTACACCAAATATAAATCATAAAAACTAGCAAAAACTAAAATTATTAAACACAGCAAAATGAATCAACGTGCTTAAACAGAAATTTTAACCTGCCTAAAATATAAGCACTTCTTGCATTAAACCTAAAGAGTAATATTAATCTCATATTCAGAGCAATACCATTTTCCTTACATCAACTATTATTAAAAAAATAATTAATGTCCCATTCGATGTTCATTCCGAATGGGGCATAAGTTTGGACCTGATAGACCCATCTCTTTTGCAATCTGGAGACCTCCCTGATAACATTACTGCCCCTCCAATGGCTAGTAAACTTGTCAATCACCAGAAAGGTGGTGCCCTCAGGATTACAGCCATGTCGCAAAGCATAATGCTTGGACTGGCTGTGCTTGGGGAAACCTCTCTTTTTATAGGTTATATGTTCGCCCAATCTGGTCTGCAACATACGTACAGTGCATCCTATGCATTGGAGCCCACATGGACACTGAATAATGTAAACAGCATTCTTTGTTGAACATGTAACGAAAGGTTTTATGGGAAATATTTCTTGGGTGGAGGTGGACTACATTAAAACTACATTTTTGAGCATTTATTTTACAAATTGGACATTTTCTACAAGGAAAGAAACCCCCCATATTCTGAAAGAACAAAAGTTGTTTGGGAGGATCAACAACATTAGGTGCTATCTGTAGTTTCAATGGGGGAACTCCCTTATAAACTACCTGGGGTTTATCGGGAAGATTTGGCCCCAAGACTCTATCTCCCTGCAAAACTATCCAATGCCTCTGCATAGTTATTTTAATCTCAAAATGATGGTTCGAGTAGGTAGTGAGGAAAGCAAACTTGAAACTATCATCATGAATTCTGGGCTTGGAAACTAGCAGATCATCCCTGTTCTTATCCAGAGCAAGTTTAAACGCTCCCTCTAAATAATTGGCCTCATAGCCTTTTTCCAATCATTTTTCTTTAAGTATAGAGGCTTCACGCACAAAATCATCTTGATTTGTACAATTCCACCTAAACCTAAATCAAAAATTTACTCTTAGAAATTGATTTTAACCAAGCTTTATGATGGCAGCTATTGGTATTAATGTATCCATTGCTATCTGTTTCCTTGAAGTAGGTTGATGTAATAACACCACCGTCAACAACCCTGAGTTTTAAAGAAATGTATCTTAGATCTACTGGCCTCATACTGTAGAAGGATGCCTCTATCATTGTCATTCAGCATAGACATGAAAACACCAAGATTCAAAATCTCCGTCCCATAGGAGGAGGATGTCGTCTATATACCTTTTCCAGAAGATCAATTCTGGTCTGGACTCTTGATAGACGACATCCTCCTCCCACTTGGCCATAAACAGGTTGGCCATACTGGGGGCAAACTTTGCCCCCATAGCCACACCTCTATTCTGCAGATAGTAAGAACCATCAAACCAGAAATAATTGTGCTTAATGGCATAGTCTAAAAGCCTTAATATAAATTCTCTTTGGTTTACAGAAATGGTATCAAGCTTCAGGAAGTGTTCTACTGCTTCTCGGCCATGTTTGCATGAGATAACTGTATACAGCGAAGATACGTCTGTAGTGACAAGAATATAACTTTCCTTCCATTCTAACAACTTGAGAGCATTCATAACCTGTGGATCCCTCAAATAGGATTGAGTTCTTATCACCAAAGGCTGCAAAAGGTGATCTATGTATTTGCCCACCCTGGAAGTAACTGAATCGATGCCACTAACAATCGGCCTCCCGGGGGGGCAAACATGAACCTCATGCACCTTTGGAAGGTAGTAAATTACCGGCACCCTAGGAGCCATGGGCACCAAGAATGCTTTCTCCTATTCAGAAATTATCCTTTTTTGATATCCATCCTCCACCAGAACTGAAAGTTCTTTCTTATACTTAGTGGTGGGATTCCCTTTTAAAGGAACATACAGTATGTCTCTGGGTCAGACAACAATCTCTGCATTTCTGTTTTGTATGCCTCCCTATCAAGGATAACTATCCCACCGCCTTTGTTGGCCGGGCGTACAATAATATCATTGCGGTCCTTAAGACTAGGGATGAGCCTGTTCGGTTCGCAGCAGAACATGCGAACAGGCATTCATCAGTTTTAAATGACAATTTTTCCTTTAGAAATGTCATTTTGCTGTGGTACTGTTCTAAACACAGAAACATGAGCCACTTTACAGGCATAATATCGCCCCCCCCCCCCCCCCCCCAGGCACAATATTAAAAGGAATATTTCATTTTTATTGTTTCACTTTAAGCATTAAAAAAAAATCACTGCTCCCGAAAAAAAGGCTGTTTTAAAAAAAGAAATTTGCATTGATACATGTCCCCTGGGGCAGGACCCGGGTCCCCATACACTTTTTATGACAATAACTTACATGTAAGCCTTTAAAATTAGCATTTTTCATGTTAGTGCCCCATAGACTTTAACAGTGTTCGTGTGTTCTACCGAAGTTTAACGGCTTTCCGGCAGCTTTCGAATTTGCCGCGAACACCGCATATTGTTTGCTGTTTGGCGAACAGGCGGACACCCGATGTTTGAGTCGAACTTACGTTTGAGTCGAACATCGGTGTCCTCCCTACTTAAGACACTCCAAACCTTTCTTGAACATGAACTCCCTTTTATTCTTCTTAACCTGTAGCTGATGAAGGTCTTAACCAAATCCCTAAAAACTGAAAATAAATGGCCTGGGGGATTAAATAATGAGGCATTGGATAGAGTTGAATTTCTCACATTAGTAGAAACCGTGGTATTGGACCGAAAGGGATTCAAAATCATATACCGTTGAATGTTGACCTTGTGTATATAATTTTGAATGTCAATGAAAGTTTAAAATTTGTTTAGAGCCTGTGAGGGAGCAAACTTCAAACCATAATTTAATACATGTTTTTCTTCCATTAACAAACAAACTGAACTAAGATTAAAGAGGCCAGAGTCCTTCAGATTGCATTCTTTTTAGAGCGGATCCTCCTCCCCCCTCTGGAACCCCTTTTGGGAATATGCATCTTTGGTTGTTTTGAGCCCCGGGAAAAAAAACATTTACCATTGACAGGGGTGCGTACAATGATCAGATTGTATTTATTTATTACAAAAGGAAAAAAAATTGCTGGAGTTTGGCTTCAATTTGTTAGTGTATTTAAATCTGCTAGTACAACACTGCCCTTCCCCCAGACTGACAATGCTGCTGACCAAAAGTGTCCCCTGTGCTTCTTCATCCAGAGTAGTGGGACACTAATACAGAAGGTGCGTTACTGGCTAGATCACCAGGGGAAAACAGAGGGAAAAAAGCTGAATTAAAGAAAACGATTGCAGCCACCACATCTAAGATATGGTAAGCTGCAATAAAATAAATGTTTTCTTTTGACTTTAATCTTCATCCACAGGCTCAAAAAGAGAATGCAAAATATTACTATGCAATATTTCAATACAGTAGTTCAGGCATTTGGAGGTGAAAAGAGCACCACATCCCTATAACAATAAGAGAAATACCATGAAAAAGACTTTACAGTGCTTAATATCTCAGGAATAACACAATAATAAATAATTTTAAAAAGATCTTTTATTGGTTCACAAGATAAAAAAGGCATATCATAGCCCTGGGAATAATTAAAAGCAATGGTAAATATATTTATTGCCAGGCATAAATCTACCTTCCACCCACTGAACATCAGTGTCAGAAAATGATATAAAACATAGCATAGCATAGCATAACTAGTAGGTTACACTTCCATATACTGTATAAATAGGTGGTATCTCTACGCGTTTCACTGTTGCAGCTTCATCAGGAGAATTTTTATGTGCTGGTAATAAAAAATATCACTGTGAACATTCTGGAACATACATACAGAAGCAAACTATATGAACAAATTACCTATATACACCTAGATACTTACTGTAAGGGGACCCAGATTGAGCCACGCGCCAGGCACAACATAGCGGTCGCATAATACAATCATGAAATTCTCATATATAATGAACATTGACACATATTGGGGGAGATTTACTAAAGATGGTGAACATAGAATCTGGTGCAGCTGTGCATAGTGACCAATGAACTTCTAGGTTTTAGCCCCCCGGTTACACCGGACACGACATTGAAATCATGCTACTTCACTTAAAATAGCACAATTTCAAAGTAGTGCTGTTTCAGGTGATACTTGGAAGACATCTGTGATTCCATGCACAGATGTCTACACAGGTCATACCTGAACTTGCAAAAAGTAGTGCAAGAACTATGCGACTCAAAGTCGTGCCTATTTGACTGCTTCCATTGCGGACAATAGGGTGCGACTTGTCATGCAATTTGAAACTGTCAAATCGCATGACAAGTCGCACCAGTGTGACCGGGGGCTTATTGCCAAAACTTGATTGAACAAGCTAAAGTTAGAAGCTGATTGGTTACTATGTACAGCTGCACCAGATTCTGTGTGCACCAGTTTTAGTAAGGCCCCTTTCACACGGGCTGTCTGATTGGGTCCGCCTGCCAGTTTTTCAGACCTAAGTGGACCCTCCAGTCTTTTAGAGCGGCAGATGTCAGCAGACACATGTCAACTGACACCCGCTGCCATCCCATCTGATCCTATCCACCGAAAACAGACGGAGGTCTACCTCATCCCTTTACACAGGTTCTGAGGCTATGTTAATGCAGATAAGGTGAGTGAGTTTAATTACCATCTTAATCAGCCACAGAACCTGTGTAATTAACTGCTTGCCGACCAGCCGCCGTCATTATACTGCAGCAGGTTGGCACAGTTTTGCAAACCGCCATAGGTGTATGTCAACCACCTTAAGAGATAGAGGGGGCATGCCCATGGTGCGACGACTGAGCCGATGTGAACGTCCACCGGAGACCCACAATCACTCCTCCGAAAGCCAGAACGGGGATCTGACTGTGTAAACAGACAGATCTCCATTCTGTCAGGAAAGTAGAGAGAGATCTGCTGTTCCTAGTAAACAGGAACAGTGATCTCTCTCTACTCCCTGTAAGTACACTCCCCCAACAGTTAAAACACACCTCCCTAGGACACACTTAATGCCTTGATCGCCCCCTAGTGTTAAAGCGGTTGTATAGTCTTTTTTTTTTACTTTTACCTACAGGTAAGCCTATAATAAGGCTTACCTGTAGGTAAAAAAAATATCTCCTAAACCTGTATGGTTTAGGAGATATTCCCCTTGCAATGAGCCGCTGACTGCAGCGGCGCATGCGCACAGGGGATTCTCCGCTGAAAGCCCGGCAGACGCCAGACCCTGCCGGGAGGAAATCTCCCTCTGACAGCGCCGGAGCCGCGATACCCGGAAGACACGCCGAGGGAACATGTCAGCTCCCTCGGCGTGGATCGGGCTAGATGTCGGGGCCTCGTTCTAAGGTATTTCATAATGAGATAGTATACTAGCTCATTATGCCTTTTCCCTTACAGGTCTGAAAAAAAAAAAAAAAAAACGTCAGCGGGTATACAACCCCTTGCCTGCCAGTGGCATTTATACAGTAATCAGTGGCTATTTCTAGCTCTGATAAATATATAAATGTCAATGGTCCCAAAAAAGTGTCAAAAGTGTTTGATCTGTCTGCCACAATGTCGCAGTCCCACTAAAAAAACGCTGATCACCGCCATTACTAGTAAAAAAAATAATAATAAAAAAGCCATAAATCTATCCCCTATTTTGTAGACGCTATAACTTTTGCGCAAACCAATCAATATATGCTTATTGTAATTTTTGTTTACCAAAAATATGCAGAACACATATTGGCCTAAACTAATGAAGATTTTTTTATTTTTATTTTCTTGGATATTTATTATAGCAAAAAAGTAAAAAATATTGTTTTTTTTCAAAATGGTTGCTCTTTTTTTGTTTATAGCGGAAAAAATAAAAACCGCAGAGGTGATCAAATACCACCAAAAGAAAACTCTATTTGTGGGGAAAAAAAAATACATACATTTTGTTTGTGTACAGCGTCGCACGATCGTGCAATTGTCAGTTAAAGCGACGCAATGCCGTATTGCAAAAAATGCTCTGGACATTAAGGGGGCACATCCTTCCGAGCTGAATTGGTTAATATGTGTTTGGTTTTAAAGGAATGAGGTTGGCAACCCTAGATCAGAATACATCAGATGGAAATGGACCGGCGGTCCGTTTGCATCCGATTGCCCCATAAAGGAGAGCGGGACTGCTGTGCAGAGCGGACACGAACCCTGCTCGGCGGGGATCAGCAGAGAGATACGCTTAGCGGAGGCATACATGTGAAAGAGGCCTAAATCTCCCCCCACTATATTGCACATAGAACCCTATAGCATGGAATAATAGAGCCCATCTAGAGATAGACACATATGCGCCGCAACCAGGATATGTACAAATAACATGCTATATTTTTATTTACTTAAATAATATATATTGACTAAAAAGCTATGATTTTAAATATTTTTTTTTTTATAACCCTTCATAAGTAAAGAAATAATAAATAATGCACAAAGCCACTACACAAATTGTTTAAATCTAGTCCCTGACGTGCAACAATTTCTGAAGGTTCTGAAGAATTACACAGAACCTGGGAAGGTTTATCTCTTGAAAAGTAAACAGTTATCTTTACTGCATCTCCCCTACAGGGTCTCCCCGACACAAATACTCTATATAATTAATTTGTAATGGTGCCTGTGCAGGGGCGCAGGTGGTGGGAATTATTAATAAACTCAGGGTACTGATTACCAATCAAGATACTGACTGCTAGCTGAAATCCAGACCTGCGTTATTAGTACCTCTAAAGCCCCATACACACGGTCGGACCGTGGACCAACTTTCCCTTGGACTTTTGTCCAAAGGGCGTTGGCCCTCAAGTTGGTACTGCATACACACGGTCGGACTTTTGAGACAACCAACACGAACGTAATGACGTTTCAACGTACTGACGACACTTCAAAAGAGGACGTTCGAATACTCCAGCGCCACCTTTGGTCAACTTCTATATTGTTGTCTGATCTTTTGCATTGGTTCTGAGCATGCGTGTTTGTACTGTGGACAAAAGTCAGTTGGTACTGCATACACACGTTCGGACTTTCGTCCTTCGGACTTTTGTTGGCAGAAAGTTGGTCCGTTCGCACAGCCAACAAAAGTCCGATGCAACCTGGAAAAAGTTGGTCCGATGGAGCGTACACACGGTCGGATGTTGGTCCAAACCACCTAATTTGCATGTTGGTTGTCAAAAAGTCCGACCGTGTGTACGGGCCTTTAGATGTATTTCTTTAAATCCTCTACCATGCATTGCCAGCAGGAACTAATACAGAATGCAGTTTGTTGTCTTTATTCTCAGCCTGATTTACATAACTTTGGCAGTGAATTAGTAACTCATTAGCAGTGCGTTAACTCATTAACAACACTTATTCACAGCTTTGCAACTGGGAGGGTCCTTCACAGTGTGAATGGTTTAAAGACCTTTTATTTACAAGACTGAACTCAAAGTGCAGTGCTGTCCTAACTTCAACTTCCATACATTCCTGACATGGCCAGCCTCAGTGCTAATACTTCTACTTTGGGGTCTTTTCCTGCTTATGTATTAGACAATCAATCAGTGCACATTCAGACCTTGGTGTCCTGGTGTGTTGCATTAATGTAATACATTAACGCACATCTTTTTCACATGGTAACTTACATCGCATTAAAGCAGTCCGGTCAATTGAATAAGCTGGCAATGCACCAAAATGTGCATGAAAATGAACATATGCCATTTTTGAAAATTCAGTAGACCACAACTTACTGTAGTACATTACTGTGTATCGTGGTGCACTGCAACACTTGCTGGGACCTTAGTATCTTGGTGTGCCATTAAAATTGAATGGTACTGCAATATGCAAACACATGAAAACGAGCACTGAACTTATTCTCTCTGGAGAAGAGACGCTTGAGAGGGGATATGATTTCAATTTATAAATACCGTACTGGTGACCACACAACAGGGATACAACTTTTTTGTGGAAGGGAGTTTAACGAGACTTGTGGCCACTCATTAAAATTTGAAGAAAAGATGTTTAACCTTAAACTACGTAGAGGGTTCTTTACTTTAAGAGTGACAAGGATGTGGAATTCCCTTCCACAGGCGGTGGTCTCAGCGGGGGGCATTGATAATTTCAAGAAACTATTAGATAAGCACCTGAACGACTGCAACATACAGGGATATACAAGGTAATACTGACATATAATCACACACATAGGTTGGACTTGATGGACTTTTTTTCGACCTCACCTACTATGTAACTTTGTAACTATGTGTAAGCCTAGGTTCACATATATGCAGCTGTGCTTGATGCATTTTTCAGGCACGTTTTGCAGTGCGTTTTGCATTTTTAAACCCTTGTTTTTTTATGCGTTTTTGCATGCAGTTTTCATGCATTTAGCGGTTTAAGTTTTTTTCTCTTTAAACAAACGCTAAACACACTGTATACACACTGTATACATCTGGTTGCTAAGTATGGGTCTAGTATGGATTCAGAGGGGAACACCAGTCTCTCTGGGTGATGTCATTGGATGGGCACGCCCCAAGGCTATATATATATATATATATATATATATGAGATACCAGACAGCGGGGGACAGCACAACGGAGGTAGACAGCCACAGAAGAAGAGCAGCTCCATACTAGACCCGAAAGGCCTGGTACCTGGGGAGGACCCCACGCTGTTTTTTTCACTATTTTTTTTTTTTGCCGGCAATTTTTTTTTTACATTTAGCGGTCAGCTGATGACTCATCAGTTGTTAAGGACATTGCAGGCCGTCGTTCCCTGCTTAGCAACCAGCTATATGCAGTGTTAAAATAAAGAACACAATACACATCAAAAATCGCATCACAAACACAACACTTGCGTTTCTGGTGCAATTCCATTGAAGTCTATTACACACAAAACGCAGAAAAAAAAGTCCCCGACCCTTTCCAAAAATGCACTGGCCACAAAACGCAGTGAACTTGTACCATAGGAAGTCAGGTTAAATGGACTGTAGTGCATTTCTGCAAATTACAAACTGCAAAATGCACTAAAAAACACATAGGTGTAAACCTAGGGTAAGGCCCCGTTCACACCACAGTGACACCTGAGCGATGCTGCAGCGTTGCATGGTTTTTGCATGCTTTTGTGACACATTCTTGGAACAGCACCATTCATTTTGAATGGGGTTCCCTCCACTCCAAAAATGCCCCAGCAAAGGTCATGAACCAAATTTTGGCATTGAGCATTGCATCTTTTGCTGCGATCTTTCTGCGTTTTGTCACACGACAATCACAGGAAAAAAAATCACACCGCTTCTTAATAAATAATGGCACTGCAAGAGCATCAAACGTTTTGTTGCGATTCTGGAATCGCAGGCAGAATTGTGCACTTCTGCCCATGACTCCAATATGGTCAAGTATGGATGTGGCTTTAATGTGCATTTTACTGTGCCACACTGCAACAGAAAAGAAAGGGATTGCGTAGCGTCTTTAGGTTCACTTTGTTTATTTTATTGGTGTTCTTTGTGTTACTTTTTTTGTGTGTACTGTATTATAATACGTGTGTACTACTGTTTTTTAATTTTTTCTATTTTTTTTTATTTTTTATAAAAAATAAAATACGGAGGGGCTCTTTAGGCAGAAAAAAAAAAAGGTCCAGGAAAGTTAAGTAATATCTAAACTCAAGAGCAGAAACGTAATATGGCAGAGCTTACCAGTAGAGGTGGTGGCTGTTTTACTTTTCATTCTACAGTCTAAACACATTTTCATCAACTACAGAAAATACCTGTTGATCCTGCCAGAAATGCAGTTCCCCTGTCACTTCCTTTAAGCTGAACTGAAAACCTAAACAAAGTTATCTTCCTTCTGTAACCTAGTAATCCCCCTACTTCCCATGTAAAGGAAATTCAGAGAGGAGACTTGTTTAAAGTCCATCCTGGGTGACAACCATGGCTACCATCATAGTTACAGCATAGTAATTGAACATGGGCACTTAATAACAGGAATTTAGTTTTTCCAGGATTACCAGGTGAAGCAAAGAGGGAAAAAAATGCTGAAAAAAACAAACAAATGCAGCCATCTCATTCAAGGAATGGTAAGCTGCAACAAATACAATTCTCTTTTGGGTTTAGACTTGATTTAGAAGGAGCTTATGTGAGCCATATAAAGCCGATTGCACCCATTTAAAGCCAATTGCGCCAATTGCAGTCCACACCAACAAATATCGCCTCTCCCATTGTCTCCAATGCATTTGACCAAAATGGTGAAATTTACGCAAAAACCTTTTTTTAAATATGGAGGAGGGCGGTAACACTATTAATTTGTTCTACAGTTTCATTTCTCTTGAATGAATTTATTGAAAACAGTCAGTAAGTGTAGACAATATATAATCTATAGAAGATATTTTTTTAGTTATAACAATTTGTCTGCTATTAAAAGATGCAGCATTGAGGAAATGCATTGGAGTAAATGGAAAGGGTATAATGAAGGTGATTTTTGGTGTTTTTTTGGGTGTGAAGGGCATTAAATTACTTCCGAGGATTACAAAAGCTTCATTCAACTATTCTAGACATGTTCTTCATGAACCTCATTTCAAATCTTTTCACAGAAAGCAAATAAGGTAAAATAACAAAGGAAAAACAATGGATAAACACACACATACAAAGGAGAAACACAAATACAAAGACTACACTACACTAAATTTAAAAAGCTAAGCTACACTAGATACTCCTCCCCCGCGCAAACATACACATACACACTCTTCAAACATAGAAAAACAAAGAATAGATCATTATTTTTTGCAAGCAAATGTCACCCAAGCAGATTTTCCACTTTGGAAAATTTTTGTAGGTAAAACTTCTTTTGTTAAACTGTTCGATAGAGTAGGTAAAGATTAGTACTCCTGTAAAGTTTTACTGTTGTTTGAGGTTCTGTTGGAAAGATTCTTTTACTTCTTGTTTAGTAAAAAGTTTCCCTCTAATAGCAACACAACTTTTTCTGTTTCCCTGTTACAAATTTTCTATAACTTACTGTCTGGTAAAAACATTGTCCCCAGGAACAGAAAGTGAGGGAGGCCTATCTCATGGGGCCCCAGATAGCAGTAAAATCAGACCGGGATTTTAAACTTTCCCCATAGTATTCAAAACTAAAAAAAAAAGAGGTTTGAGTATAGACACACTTGAAAATTTTTATATATTTCCACATTTCTAAATTCCAAGTTCCAAATTCCAAATTTTGAGGCTCTGATGAAGAGGGGATTCCCCCATGAAACGCATCAGACATAACAGACCTAGTTGGCTATTTCCAAAACTATGCTTTGTGGATCTGGTGGTTTTGGTTAGGAACATATCAACGAGCTTGTATATACTGGTGTTTGTAAGTATAACATTTGCTTTTATTTTATCAAAACATTATATATGAAGATAATGCACTAGACTGGTGTTTGTTTTTGTAGTTACAAATTTTGAGTTCTGAGTCCCGACTCCTGAATTCCACTTTCCAAATTCTGAGTTCCAAATTATGGGTCCCCAATTCCAATTTCAAGTTCTGAGTCACAAATTCTAAAGTCCAAGTTCCAAATTCCGAGTTCAGAGTTCCATATTCCGAGTTCAGAATTCCATATTCCAAATTTCGAGTTCCAAATTCCAAATTTCGAGTTCCAAATTCCAAATTTCGAGTTCCAAATTTCGAGCTCCAAATTTCGAGTTCTAAGTTCCAAATTCTGAGTTCTGATTGATGCATTGCACGTTTCACATTCCAAATTCAGAGTTACATATTCTGCATTCCGATTTCCAAATTAAAAGTTCCGAATTCAAAATTCTGAGATCTGAATTCTGAGCTCCAAGTTCTGAATTCCAAATTGCATAAATAATGGTAAAATGCATAAAGATTGTAAATTCTTCATGTGTTTGTATGGGTTTCCTATTGGTGATCCTCCCACAATTTAAAGCCCAGCTCAAGCTAAAACATTTGACTTTGTTTTGGATACAATGGGGAAGGGCTGGGGCCTCTGTCAGGTTTTTACTGTCTTCTGTGTCCCTATTGGAGAGATTTCTTTTCTCTTCCTTTCAGGGCAGAAAGTAATGGGAACTTGTTCAATGGGGAGAATGTGACAATGTTTTTATTGCTGGGTGTTCTTTATTGTCCCATCAATAACTGCTAACCTAATTTCTGTATTAGCAGAGGGCATGAAATGGGAGCTAGTTTGCCCAGTGGTATCACAGACAGAAATTAAAACCTAATGGAAGTTTTAATTCTTCTTCACTTTTTACAAAGCTAAAAAAAAGTTATGGAGTTATGTTTTAGTTATAGGCTGATAGCTTAATCAGCTTGCACCCAAACTGGTCCTAATATGTGTATGTATATGTATGTACTGTATGTGTGACTGTGATAAGAACATTAGACTGTAAGCTTCTTAGGGGCCAGAGACTGATGCGAAAGGTTCTACATTCTCTGTTAATCACTACAGAAATAATTTGGCTGTATAAAAGTGATTGAATTAAATAAAAAAATTAAAATAAAGTAATGTAAAGGGAATTAGATGTGCTTCTCTTACCAATTAACTAGATTACAGATATCATTTTTCCAGCACCTACCAGAATTGATAGCTATTTAAATGGTCTCAGTGATCAACACCTTCAGGTAACATCTAACTTTAATAAATCAGACCATTAATTCCAATATTCTGCAGTCAGAACTCTTGGGAATGTATTATATTTGTCTTTTGTGAAGCCTCGAGTACCAATTACTAGGGGTGTTATGTAAGAGTTGGATTCATAGCTAAGGATCAAGATGTTAAGAAGAGCTGACAGCCACTAAGCCACGTCCTCTACTTGTGATAGAGTAGATTCTTGTAGTGAGCAACAAGTGTTTTAAGTGTTTCAAATGCAGCCCCTCCTGGTCAACAATACATTCCTCCCTTTGGTGTTCTGTGTTCTGGTGTTCTTACTGAAGATTCAAATTACAAGCACAGAATTAAACATTCTGCCTGTGTGGTATCTTATCTATTAGGGCTCATTCACAAGGATGTCTAAAATACCACGTTTAGCAGCACAGAATTTTTTATGCATCTAAATGCAGTACTATTGGAGTCAATGGGGCCATACACACAGCTGCATCTACAAACGCCCTGTTGCCATGTTTAGCAGAACACAAGAAAAGTAGGACAAGGCTGATGCTACACTCAATGGCCACTTTCTTAGGTACACCTGTTCAATTGCTTGGTAAGACAAATTGCTAATCAGCCAATCACATGGCAGCAACTCAATGTATTTCGGCATCTACACGTGGTGAAGAAGACTTACTGAAGTTCAAACCGAGCATCAGAATGGGGAAGAAAGGGGATTTAACTGACTTCGAACGTTGCATGGTTGTTGGTGCCAGGCGGGCTGATCTAAATATTTCAAAAACCGCTGAGCTACTGGGATTTTCACACACAACCATTTCTAGGGTTTACAGAGAATGGCCTGGAAAAGAGAAAATATCCAGTGAGCGGCAGATGTGTGGACGAAAATGCCAGAGGTCAGAGGTCAGAGGAGAATAGGCAGACTGGTTAGAGATGATAGAAAGGCAGGAGTAAGGCAGGCCATACATGGGTCGAATTTCGAAAGAATTTTCTTTTCTTTAGAAAATCTTATCTAAGAATTTTCATTCGAATTTCACACCATTAATGGGTTGCAGCAACAGCCAATTTTCGTACGGCCATCGAATTTGAGATATCGGGCATGTTGTAAATTCTTTGAAATACGAACAATTTTCTACTTAATGGTGGGAAAATCATGTGAGAAATGTAATCGAAAAAGAAATGCGCATGTGCAAGAAAAGACAATTCCCGGAAAGAAAAGAAGATTCCATGCCACCACGAAAATTATTTTCTGTAGCAACATGAGGTGAAATTGAAGGCTTGGTTGGTCGAATTTTGAAATCAATGGTGGCACCATCGGATCACAAAACGCACAAAAGTTCAGATTTTCAAAAGAAAATTCTTTCGAAAATCGACCATTACAATTAAGTTATGCAGAATACCATCTCTGAACGCACAACACATCAAACTTTGAAGCAGGTGGGCTACAGCAGCAAAATATCACACCGGGTGCCACTCAAAATTGGACAATAGAAGATTGGAAAAACATTGCCTGGTCTGATGAGTCTGAATTTAATCTGTAACATTCAGATGGTAGGGTCAGAATTTGGAGCAAAAAACATGGATCCATCTGGCCTTTTATCAACGATTCAGGCTGGTGGTGGTGGTGTAATTGTGTGGGGGATATTTCCTTGGTACACTTTGGGCCCTTTAGTACCAATTGAACGTTGTTTAAACTCCACGGCCTACCTGAGCTCAAATTGAAAGGATAGTCTCAAACTGGTTTCTTGAACAAGACAATGCGGTCACTATACTACAATGGCCTCCACGGTCACCAGACCTCAATCCAATAGATCACCTTTAGGATGTGGTGGACCAGGATGTGCAGCCAACAAATCTGCAACAACTGTGTGATGCTATCATGTCAATATGGACCAATATCTCTGAGGAATGTTTCCATCACCTTGTTGAATCTATGCCATGAAGAATTAAGGCAGTTCTGAAAGCAAAAGGGGATCCAACCCGCTACTAGCAAGGTGTACCTAATAAAGTGTCCAGCGAGTGTTTCTGCATACATTACACAGGCATATGTATTGTGGTGTACTGTCAAGTTTTGCACATTGTGCTCTACACTAAAGTGCATTGTGCTATAATTTACAATGAATGAAGCCGAAACACACCGCACATAGAGCAGGTATATAGCAGTGTGTGTGTGTTTATGGGATTTAAAGTCAACACGGCAGCCAATGGCCTCTTCTTCAGTCTATGGACTGAAGGAGAGGCCAATTATTTTGTTGCATCAACTAAACATTTGCTTGTGTATAGCTATAATAAGTGGCTGGGCACCAGGAAAAAAATATCATCAGGAGGAATGAAAAAAACACTGCAAAAACAAAAAAATCAGCTAGGGGATAGGAAGCCTGTGCAGTAAGGTTTCAAATGTCCAACTTCTTGTACCAACACAGGGGCTGTTCAGGGAAAAGCACTGAAAAGAACAAGGGTGCATCACTATACACAATAACCTGCATTCTTTATAAGACGGTGCATTGTTCAGTCAAGTAAATGCAACAATAAAGCAGAACTCCAGCCACCCAGGAGACGTTATTGATAGACTGGGCTAACAGGAAGAGGGCCATCATTCAACACATTAGAGACAAGTGATGCTTGATGGAGGAAGAAATGGTGAACAGCGATAGAGCATGACGGAGGTAAGTAGTGTTTGGATTTTTTTTAGTATGGGGGAAGAGGGAAATATATGAATAGTTCTGTATGGAAGATGGATATTAGTATTACCGGTACTTATATAGCGTCATCAATTTACAGAGTGCTTCACCTATATATTGTACAATCACATCAGTCCCTGCCCTCAAGGAGCTTACAATCTAAGGCAGCAATTCTCAACCAGGGTTCTGTGGAACCCTAGGGTTCCTCCAGAGGTTGCTAGGGGTTCCTTCAGCATTGAGAAATTTCTGCCTCTCAGATAAGTTCCCACTGACACCATTGATCTTTTTAGCTATCTGTAAGGAGGTAATTCTTCCCAAAGACAACAAGTGTTAGGACCATTCTTCCCACTGGCCATCACACTAATTTATCATGAGTTGTAGATTTCAAATTTTTAGCAGGGATTCCCCGAGACCGGAGAACTATTTTAAGGGTTCCTCTGTGTTGAAAAGGTTGATCTAAGGTCCCTAACTCATTTTCATATATAATTATACTAGGGGCAAATTTAGACAGGATCCAATTAACCTACCAGCATGTCTTTGGAGTGTTGGAGGAAACCAAAGTAGCCAGAGGAAACCTACGCAGGCAGAGAACATGCAAACTCCAGGCAGGTAGTGTTGTGGTTGGGATTCAAACCCTAGTGATGCTAGGCAGACATGCTAACTACTTAGCCACTGTGCTGTCCATATGAATGATATGGGTCAAAAGCAAGGTCTGGTCTTCCAAAAGAGGGGCAGTTTGGAGCAGGGCCACTAGCAATGCAGGTAATAGGAAGGGTATTCAGGCTGTGTGAGGTCTGCCTAATTTATAAAATCGAGCAATTATTTTACACTGATTGCCAAAGTTCTATAACAGCAGAGCCAAGTCCACACATTAGTCACATATTTCTGAGTCAGTCAGTGGGAGTAATCTATGTTCCACCAAGTTTCCTATGCCTATTTCCAAGTCTGCAGTCAGCAATGAGTTAAGAATCCCTGCCTTCTATGAAAGAGAAGGATTATACAGTTCAGCTCAGCCACTCTGGTTTGGTAAATGAACTCTGACCTCCTTGAATGAATAAACAAAGGCAGCCAAACAACAAGAGCTCACGATGGAAGATAAACCGTGCATGATTCCACCTTTTAATGATAGATCCCTATAGCTTTTCAACTTTAAGAACAATTCTAGTGTCTAATAACCTGGCTAAGCACACACAAGATAATACCTTGATATAGCAATGATGATAGCAAGGCTGAGGGTCAAAGCAGCTGACTGATGATGAAATTCTAAATAATTAGGTTTTCCTTTAAAATCAATAAGAGATACAATGGCGGTTATTTATCAAAAGTATGTCTTACCTAAGATAACATACCTGAATATTATGTTATCACACATTTTATCAATTAAACAAGTTATATTACATAGCTTAGTCTACCAATATTTGCAAACCACAGATTTGAGCATTCCTTTAAAAGATTGGGCTGTGCAGGTATTGCCATCCAAACACCTATGTGCTCCTCAAAGCATCTACATGTTTTAAGATCATTGCATTAATTCTATTTTAAACTGAAGAAATTAGAACAAACCTTTAACTTAGATCATGCAGGGATTCCACATGTGACTTCATCAAGGAGAAGGTCATTTGAGGCCCTGGCAGTGTAATGCTTCAAGGATGAGGATGAACAGTTGTTCAATCACTGATCATTCTAAAGCCTTGTATACATCGCTAGGGTTGAACAAAAAAACCTGCCAGCTCAGGTCAGAGCCACTGTACTAACAATCCAATGTTAGTACAGCGATCTCCGCTGCTAACCTACTGTGTTATGACAGGGGGACAGCACCCCGCACCCTGCTAGAACACTCCGGTTAGCAGACCTTTTTTGGTCATGAGTCTTCGACAGAAGCCGGCCGAATGTCTCTCACTAAAGCCTAGTACACAGGGGCTGAATTTTGGCCAGTTTCTATGCCGGCTGACATTGGGCCCATGTGTACTAGGCTTTAGTGAGAGAAAGGTCTGTCATAGCCTTCAAATGTATGAGTAAATATTAGATTGTTACACACAATTTAGCAGATTTTTTTTTTTGTCATAATTGAACAACTAACGTACTGTCTATGAATGACTTTACATTACAGCAGACACCCTTGGTCAGAAAATGTTAAAGCATTTGAATACAGTAGGTATGACCCCACATTTACACTCAAACCTCCTTCTCCCCCTCTACATCATGTTCTAGCATTCATTTCTTCTTTTATCTTTTTCCTGTAGTAGGAAACAGGAAATACAATTTCATGCCCATTCTGGTTGTTTAATATCTGATCACTGTAGATTGTATGTAGGTACCAGTAGCTTTTATCCATTGAGAAGCCATTTAATAACTGATCAAGTTTAAAGTTAACCTTTTTAAAAAAAAAAAATAAATGCACATATTTTTGCAGAAAAAAATGTGCATTTATTATTACTTCCTGCAGGAGACTGGAAAGCATTGCATCCGTGATCAGTGGACCAGGGGTGCAATGTCAGGCTTCTGCAGATAAACCCTGCAGCTTTCAGCCCATACCTCCATACAGACTGTCAATTTAAAAGCTGCAGAGCTTGTGAATGAACTAGGAGAGCGCTCATCAGTGCCCTTGCAGTTCATTAAGAACCGCAGAGAGTCTGTCACAGTGGCTTATGGTACTTGTAGTTCATTCATTTACAGGAAACTGTGAATGAATGACACAGTCGTATGGGGGGGAGCCCTGCAAGGCCATGCTGTTTTTGAATTGTGGAGGGGATCAGGGCGAGAGAAGGCCGGAGCTGGAATATGTTCCAAAAGGTGAACTTACCCTTTAAAGTTGTCTCAACTGCAGTAATAATTGCCTCCTTGTAAATCGTTGTCTGCCTTCTAAACTAAAATTTTTATTGCTTGTAAATACATGTCCCTATGCCTGTCTGTTCCTGATAGGCTGGCACTGGAGTTGGCAGCAGCACATTTATTGCACCATACTTTATAGGCCTAAACGTGAACCGTCACATCAGGTTTAGGGTAAACATTGGCCAGCACAGGTGCCTGAGGGTGCCTGCACATACAGAGTTCCTTTAACATTTAAGTCTCCTTTTTGATTCCTAAGAATGAAAAGTTTTCCTCATATGCTTGATGGACTTTGCTGATTCAGCAAAGATAAGGTAGAGTCACAGTTCACTACCCACTGGGGACAACAGGAAAGTCATTGGCATTCACTGAAGGAAGGATGGACATGTTGAGTGAAAGATGATTGTGCAAAAGTGTGATCGTTCAAAAACCAACAAAAAATGATTTGGGCAGCTTGGGTCATTTACAACTGCTTTATGTAGATCTGACTTAATGTTAATTGTTTACCTTTTATTGTAAAAAATTAAAGGTATTTATTTTCTAAATTATTAGAACGTTTTATTTTAAGGGTTTATATACATAATTGCTTGGTTTAGTCAAACTTAAATTAAATCAGAACATAAAATGAAGTCAAAATAGTAAACATTAGCGGGATGTATATGTGATGTATTTGCATAGATGTTTTACATATCCTCTATAGCAGGGGTATTAAACTCCAATTTCATTGCAGGCTGCATCAGCATTATGGTTGCCCTCAAAGACCCAGTTGTACCTGTAATGCCGCGTACACACAATCAGTCTTTTCAACGGACTTTGCAGCGGAAGTCCACCGGACTTTCAAACGAACGGACTTGCCCACACATGATCACTCCAAAAGTCAGACGGATTTGAAGTGATTATGTACGACCGGACTAGAATAAGGAAGCTCATAGCCAGTAGCCAATAGCTGCCCTAGTGCCGGTTTTCATCTGTCGGATTAGCACACAGACGACCCGATTTTTTGACCGGACTCGAGTCCGTCTGAAAGATTTAAAACATGTTTTATTTCTAGGACCGTCTGACTTTTGGGAAAGAAAAGTCCGCTGAAGCCCACACACGATCGAATTGTCCGACGGATTCCGGTCCGCCAGACCTAGTCCGTCAAAGTCCGATTGTGTGTACGCGGCATTAGCCTATATTAATGTATCTGCTCTTTATCATATTAAATACCGTATTTATCGGCGTATAACACGCACAGGCATATAACACGCAAAGGCGTATAACACGCACCCTAATTTTAAGAGGGCAGTTTCAGGAAAAAAACTTACCATGGACCACCTGCACAGCACATTACGCAGACCCCTTTCCCTGCACAGTACACAGACTCCTTTCGTTATAAAGCCCTCCTGCACTTCCAGGAGACCCCCAGTCTCCTGGGAGAGCGCTGCCAGCATACTCTAAAGTTGAGAAAACATCACTGTCAGCCCCTTCTCATACACCGCTCCTCCTTCGTGACTCTCATTGTAAATCATTACTGCCAGCCCTTTCAGATACAACGTTCCTCCTGTGTCACTCTCAATGTGAATAGAAGCCCGTAATACCTCAATTAACACCGCTCTCTCGTGGACCCGGTCATGTGACTCTCCTCTGCTGTTTCATTGATGGTCACATGACCGCTCTCCTCCTCCAATCAAAAGCTACACTCGAAGAGGAGGAAGAGCGGGAGGAGGGGAGCGGCCAGAATGAGCGGCATTAATTGAGGTATTACAGGCCTCCATTTACATTGAGAGTGACACCGCCTGATCCCCACATACCCTTGGTAAATAAAAAAATGAAGAAATATTGGTGTATAACACGTAGGCAGGGTTTACCCTCAGTTTTCAGGGGACAAAAGTGTGTGTTATACGCCAATAAGTACGGCAATTGCCTCTGCATTGGATTATTACTGGTTTTAGTAATAACTTAAGACTTAAGCTTTGAAAGGCAGATGCAGACCAGCACAGAGACCACTCACACCCCTGTAGCAGATGATACAAGTCTGAAAATTAGGGTCTCACTGCTGGTATTATCTACAAGAAACTTTATTGGAGACTGCTTAGACAGAACATGGTTCTGCCATGGTGTTGTGTCTGAGCAGTCTCCAATAAAGTCTTTTGTGGATTATACCAGCGGTGTGGGACCCTCCTTTTCAACTGGTATTGAATTGTATTATTCTCATAAAAATGATAAGCAGATGTCCCCTTACATCAGAGGTTAAGAGCCCCCCACTATTAGATGTCAAGAGAACACCACCCTCCCTTACATCACAGTGCACCCCCCTTACATTGTGCTGCTGCCTGGAAGAAGCTGGGTGTGGAGCTGGGAAGCAGAAAATGCAGGGTCTGGAGAAGGACCATAGGAGGGCTGAAGTCAGCTGCCAGAGTCTGATGAATACTGAGACCAGCAGAGGCGGAGACAAGGGGGTGCTGAAGCTGTACAAAGAGGCACAGGATCTGTAGGAGGAGTTCTCTCTGCTGTGGACTTCTGAGACAAGGGGGGCAGAGACAAGAGTGGTGCTGCAGCTGCAGGAGAGTTGCAAGGGCCACATGAGCTGGCCTGGCGGGCTGGATTTTGCCTTGTGTTTGAAATGTGCTCTAGGGATTATAGTAGCAACTGCTCTAAAGAGGCACATAAATATCAGATAAAAGTTGGATATAAGGAATATAAAAATCAATAGTATTTTTCTTTCCCCAACCTAGTAATCATGCATCAAATTTCATGATGTCTATATTCTGTTGTGTGACTTTAATTCTTCCTTCTTCAGCCAGTCCTTACAGTCTATTGTGATAGCCATACACCAGTTGAAAAATCGTTCAAGCGCATTTTCAAAAAATGAACAAACTGTCATGAGAGCAAACGATGTTGCCATCATGTAATTACTGAATTTTGAACAAAAAATCGTTCCAAACTTTTCCTTCGATTTTTGGGCTGAAAAACATCACAACTGATTTTGGATTTGTGCTCATTAACTGGAAGAAAAAAATGAATAAACTGTCCAAATGACAGGTTTCCAATTGATTTGTCGTCTATGGGCACCATTAGTCTAATTTAAGCAACTACTAGATTCTGCAATGTATATTTTGTTTAATGCATCCATCATTTACTGTACATTAACAAATTAAGAAAAGCCAGTGTTAAACATTCGCAAGCAGAATTATAATGTCTGTACTTGTAAAGCCATAACGCTTATTATGAAACAATCATGCCTTGGTAGGAATAAAATACAATTTGAATTAGAAAGAGTACTTTGGATCTGCCAATTACCTGCAATGGTCAGATTATCAGTGCTGGAAAACACATAAGACACATAAACAGGTAAACATTAATATATCAGAACATTTCTTGTGAGTTGGATAAATAGCTTAGTTCAAAGACTTCCAAGACATGGGATATGAGTACATTTTTACCTCGTCTCACTAAGTCACAGGAGATAAAACTCCCTTTTGTTTGGAGGATTTAAAGCTGGAATGTTAGGTAGGCCATTCTGAGACCTGAGTCACAATGCTCTCTTCAGTGTGGGATAGCTTAGGGCTATAAGCCACTAATTAGCTATATTGTTTTACAGTATACAACTTGCACCGGAAAACTGTTGAAGAACACCCAAGGGATTGAGATTGGAAGGAAAAAAGTTTATCTGACTCATTAGAATGGACGTTCATAACTGAATGAACAACTTTATCTGGATTTATTAGGAAAAATACATCTTTTTGCTTCCTAACCTGCATTTCTTATACCCAGGTTCATGTATATTGAAAGAGATTTTGTCTTGGTTTAGAAGAAGAGTTTTTAAAACATCGGGCAATACTAGGCACATTCACCATCCTAGATGTCCCTGCTGGCTCATTGCACATTCTGGAAAATTCTAAACGTTCTCATGTATAGGGTGGAGAAGCCAAAAGAAAATAAGGATTTTTATTCATATGTGATATCTGATTTTATTTCCAAACAGCAAATATCAAAATCAGATCAGATTTAGTGGGTGTAGCCTTTATTTCCTAATGAAGAATGTAAAATCAGGATGAACAGTGAATGGACTTCATGCAGTGAATCTGTGGCTTATAGACATGCATTATGACTACAACATATGATCTAATGCCCCGTACCCACGGTCGGAAATTCCGACGGAAAATGTCCGATCGGACCATGTTGTCGGAAAATCCGACCGTGTGTGGGCTCCATCAGGCTTTTTCCATCGGAATTTCCGACGCAAAAAAATTGAGATCCTGCTCTCAAATTTTCTGACAACAAAATCCAATCAGACTTTTTCCGATCGTGTGTAGAGAATTCCGACGGACAAAGTGCCACGCATGCTCAGATCAAATTATGAGACCAAACCTAATGGCTAATAGCCTCTACGTAGTTCCGTCGTACACAACGAACGTCACCACATTCAGAATGATAGGATTTTCCGACAACTTTGTCCGACCGTGTGTATGCAACACCAGTGTCGGACAAAATCAGTCGGAAAAAGTCAGACGGATTTTGTGTTCAGGATTTTCGACCGTGTGTACGGGGCATTACATTTATTAAAGGGTAACTCCACTTTCATGGAAAAAATAAAATAGCAATTGAAAAAAATAATACAATTGCGACATATATTGTCATATTGTAATTGAATGTTATTAAAAATTACCTTTCCTTTTCAATCTGCAGCCACTGTAATTTTCTGTAAATACAATGCAATATGGCTACCTGGAGGTGTCTGTACACAGAATGTGTACTGACCACCCTCCCAGAAACATAATTTCCTGCTTGTGCGATTGGCTCGACGATTTTCCCAGAGGTCTGCCTAAGATACAAGTCAGATTTCAGGCATCCCCTGCAACAAACATTTCATTTTTGGTGAAATACTCCCAATAGGAACACATCTAAATGGATGCAGACCCTGCCATTTTCCTCATTAGAGTTCTACAGCTGCTGCAGCAGCTGGTTGATAATTATGAAACCACTCCCATTAGAATCACTCAGCAAAGGGGCACAGAGCAACAAACAGTGATTTCTTCACAATAACAAAATGTAGGAATCTGCATTAAAGTTTGTTAAAATACCTGCAATTTACATAGATCACCCAGAGGGGAATGTTTTTTTCTCAACAAAAGTGGAGTTACGCTTTAAATAGTTTAAGAGCAGTGAATAATAGATAAATGAGACACCTTATAAACATAACTAGGTGTTCACTGTTGGGCCTATTCACACCTATGCATTTTATTGTGTGCATTTAAATGAATGTCAACGCATAGGTGTGAAGCCATTTCTGCAATTAAAATTTTGTTTTATAAGCTTATTTGAGAAAATCAAATCCACCAAATACTAAAAATTCAATGTTACTTTGCAAATACAGGGGGTCCCCGGGTTACAAACAAGATAGGGACTGTAGGTTTGTTCTTAAATTGAATCTGTTTGTAAGTCGGAACAGGTACATTTTTTAAGTGTAGCTCCAGCCAAAAAATCTATTTTTAATTTTTTTAGATAACATAGAGAAGGGTTATCACCCCTGTAACATTTGTTTTGCTGTCTGTGCCCCTGTTCAGAAGATTTTACCTCACCTTCTGTCCCAATGACAATTGGATTTTGAAAATTTTGGGTTGTTAGGGAAACATGGACTGGTGATAAAGCATCAGCAGAGACACCTTTTACCCATATTAACTCTTACAGGAGTGAATTTCCCTTCCTAGGGGTGGATTTCCTCTCACTTCCTGTTGTCTCCCTCCGTTTGTAAGTAGGAGTCGTTTGTAAGTCGGATGTTTGTAAGTAGGGGACTCCCTGTAAAATGATAACACACAAAGAGCCAACCAATCCATTGCATTTTATAGTTGTCAGACAACTTACAATCAAACCTGCACAATAACATCACAATCTTTAAGATTTTGTATATGGCTACTTTTATGCATTATGACATCAGCCATTACTGGACATGGTTGATGACATTTTATTTTGTTACCTTCTTTTTATTACAGTGTATATAATTTGTTATGCACAATACAGTCTTGCTAGGCCATGGACCATTATACATCCAAATACGTCATTTATTTTAGCCATATAAATAATTTTGCATTCAGTAGATTTAGAGCCCAGAAAATAGTACAACAAAATAATGATATAAAAATGAAAATTAACATTTGGAAAAAGAGGGATGTACTGTATGTCTCTTGTCAGTTAGTCCCGAGAAGAAGGGACATTTCCAGGACTAGACACTGACAAATTTTAAAATGCAGACTGTCCGCAGAAATCAATGACAATTGGATATTGTCCTATACTGCTAAGCAACACCAACTATTGTGCAAGACCTGATAGATATTTTTCTTGAATGTATATTTCAATTTTTATTATTTTTTTAGGAAATAAAGAAAACAGTATATATATCAAGAAACTTGTATAAATATATACGAGTGTGGAGAGTAGAAGAAATAATGTTCATCTGACTTGGAAAAGAACAAGCATTTGAAAGCGTAGGACAACTTAATAAATAAAGAGTAACAGTAAGTCATGTAAACATGTAGTATAGACTTAAAATATATGAGTCTTCTAGACTAAATTTTATAGGCAATGTATTCTTTTTTTGCATAAGCACTGCTCTGATTATACCCATTCTACATGAGTTTATGCTTGATGATTTTGAGTAGACAATCAGGAGGTACATTTCTGACTGCATTTCGAGGCTCTTGACTAGGCTGGGATTTGATGTGCTGACTCACTAGATTGGACGTCAGTAGAATAATGTTCTACCACCCTCTATTTGGTCCTATGATTGGCAGTTTAAACGATCCTCAGAACTAGTCATTTCCTCAAGTGTGTCTCTTGGAGCCGTTCACTGTTTGGGAATATTGCCAACAACTTCCTCTATGATGCTTGCACCCGGAAGTTATTTGGATGTCAAAGAGAACATGAAGTGATGAAACATTTAAACCTGTCCATATGGGTAGCCATAACATATACATATTTTTTATTTGGTTCTCTGTGTCTGCTATATACTGATCTAGTATCTACATGAGAAACTTTCATTTTAATTAAATTGTAATCGTATTTACAGGTATTAAACATAAATGTATATATTAAACATAAATGTATATATATATATATATATATATATATTATATATATATTTTTTTTTTAGCTGACCCAAGCTGTATAATTTTTCACTGAAGAATAACTGGTTACAGTCAGCAGGAGTAACATTCATAGACTTAGAGGGTGAACGATATTCATCTGCCTATTGGTTAGGAATCCCATAAGAAAAATCCCTGTCTTTATTTTTAAATATCCTTTCAATTCCAGGACCTTGTTCTGGTTCCTTCTACAGTCCCTGCAGTAATTTATAAAAAAAATTACTTTCATTCATGGTCATGCATTGGCTTTCAATGCAAGTTCACCTTTATAACATTTTGTACATATACAGTTGTGCTCATAAGTTTACATACCCTGGCAGAATTTATGATTTCTTGGCCATTTTTCAGAGAATATGAATATGATAACACAAAAAACATTTCTTTCACTCATGGTTAGTGTTTGGCTGAATCCATTTATTATTAAACAAATGTGTTTACTCTTTTTAAATCATAATGAAAACAGAAACTACCCAAATGAAAGTTTACATACCCCAGTTCCTAATACCGTGTATTGTCCCCTTTAACATCAATGACAGCTTGAAGTCTTTTGTGGTATTTGTGGATGAGGCTCTTTATCTTCTCAGATGGTAAAGACTCCAGTTCCTGTAAATTCTTGGGCTGTTTTGCATGTTTGAGATCTCCTCAGAGTGGCTCAATGAGTTCACATGAGAGACTGAGATGGCCACTCCAGAACCTTCACTTTATTCTGCTGTAGCCGATGACAGGTCAACTTGGCCTTGTGTTTTGAATCATTGTCATGTTGGAATGTCCAAGTACGTCCCATGCGCAGATTACTGTCTGATAAATGCAAATGCTCCTCCAGTATTTTTTGATAACATACTGCATTTATCTTGCCATCAATTTTGACCAAATTTCCTGTGCCTTTGTAGCTCACACATCCCCAAAACATCAGCGATCCACCTCCGTGTTTCACAGTAGGAATGGTTTACCTTTCATCATAGGCCTTGTTGACTCCTCTAAAAATGAAGCAATTATGGTTGTGGCCAAAAAGCTAAATTTTGGTCTCATCACTCCAAATGACTTTGTGCCAGAAGGTTTGAGGCTGGTCTCTGTGCTGTTTGGTGTATTGTAAGCGGGATACTTTGTGGAATTTGGGTAGTAATGGCTTTCTTCTGGTGACTCGATCATGCAGCCCATTTTTCTTCATAGTTACATAGTTACATAGTAGGTGAGGTTGAAAAAAGACACAAGTCCATCAAGTCAAATCATATGTGTGCGATTATATGTCAGTATTACATTGTATATCCCTGTATGTTGCGGTCGTTCAGGAGCTTATCTAATAGGTTTTTGAAACTATTGATGCTCCCCGCTGAGACCACTGCCTGTGGAAGGGAATTCCACATCCTTGCCGCTGTTACAGTAAAGAACCCTCTATGAGGTTTAAGGTGAAACCTCTTTTCTTCTAATTTATTGAGTGGCCACGTGTCTTGTTAAACTCCATTGTATCCCTTAAATTGAAATCATATCCCCTCTCAAGAGTCTCTTCTCCAGAGAGAATACATTTAGTGCTCGTAACCTTTCCTCATAACTAATATCCTCCAGACCCTTTATTAGCTTAGTTGCCATTCTTTGTACTCGCTCCATTTCCAGTACATCCTTCCTGAGGACTGGTACCCAGAACTGGACAGCATACTCTAGGTGCGGCTGGACCAGAGTCTTGTGGAGCAGGAGAATTATCGTTTTATCTCTGGAGTTGATCCCCTTTTTAAGGCATGCCAATATTCTATTTGCTTTGTTAACAGCAGCTTGGCATTACATGACATTGCGGAACATATCATCTACTAGGACCCCCAGGTCCTTTTCCATCCTAGATTCCCCCAGAGGTTCTCCCCCCAGTGTATAGATTGCATTCATATTTACATACCGTACCCTGGCAAAATTGCCTTCAAGTGCCTTCTTATTGTGCATCTTGAAACAGCCACACCAAAGAGTCCTGTATTTCACCTGAAGTTATTTTTGTTTTTCTTTGCATCCCGAACAAATTTCCTGGCAGTTGTGGCTGAAATTTTAGTTGGTCTACCTGACCGTGGTTTGGTTTCAACAGAACCCCTCATTTTCCACTTCTTGATTAGAGTTTGAACACTGCTGATTGGCATTCTCAATTCCTTGAATATCTTTTTATATCCCTTTCCTGTTTTATACAGTTCAACTTCCCTTTCCCGCAGATCCTTTGACAATTCTTTTGCTTTCCCCATGACTCCGAATCCAGAAATGTCAGTGCAGTCCTAGATGAAAGATGTAAGGGTCTGTCAGGAGTCCAGAAACTCATTGACTTTTATACACACACACACTAATTACAAGCAAACATATCACAGGTGAGGATGGATACCTTTAATAGCCATTCAAAACCCTTTGTGTCAACTTGTGTGCATGTTATCAGGCCAAAATCACCAGGGTATGTAAACTTTTGATCAGGGTAATTTGGGTAGTTTCTGTTATTATTATGATTTAAAAAGAGTAAACACAGTTGATTTATAATAAATGGCTTCAGCCAAACACTAACCATGAGTGAAAGATTTTTTTTTTTGTGTTATCATTCATATTCTCTGAAAAATGGCCAAGAAATCATAAACTTATTTTCTGTTCATTGCAACTAACCTGTGACCTATCTACTACTGCTAGACCGCACAGTCAGATCCTAATCCCCAAGACTTTTGATTGGACAAAGAAGAAATAGCTGCTTTAGCATAGAATGTTCTGTTTTTTTATTGCAAAATGTTTTATTACTTATTTGTGTTCACTAATACTTTGAAGCCAAAGGAGAAAGAGGCAGCAAAAAAAAAAAAAACTTTTTTGGAAAGGTTGCAACCTCAGCTTTTTATTGTTGATCGTGTCCTTATGTCCCAGTGAAAACATGCCCCTAATTTCTAATCTTAATGACACAAGGACAAGAAATCTAGAAAAATGTCCAAAATGGAAAAATGGAAAAATAGAAAATCACAATCACAAACAACATTGAAAACTCTACAGACGTTGTAGCACTTTTGTATTTAAAAAATAGTTTTGGCTGGAGTTAGGTTTTACCATCTGAATTTGTCCTAAAATTCACAAGGCAAAAAAATTGGCTGAGTTTGAAGCTCAGTTTCTTTACTTGAAGCCTATCTGTGGGCAAACAAAACCCAACCTCTTCTATTCATTAACCGTTAAAAAACTAAAACACAAAGCCCTTTTGCACTTAAAGCAAACATAGTGCACTGCAATAGAAAGCACAGATAAATCACCTTTTATTAGATAAAACATGAGTAAAATGCACTTACAAAGTAACAACTTGATCAGGACATATCACCAGGCAATACACCTCCCATCAGGTATCAGGCCACAAATACAGAGGCTAGACTATCTTTTCATCTCCTTTTGCCAGCTTTTATAAGGTTATAGTAGTCGAGCCCCTGTAGTTGTGATCTAATAACACGCACCGGCGTATAACACGCACCCCAAGTTTAGGAGGGCATTTTAAGGAAAAAAAGTTTTAGGAGAGAAGTTTAGGGGGGAAAAAAAAACTTACATTTAAGCGTCATTTGCAGCTTGCCCAGCGTCATTTGCAGCTTGCCCAGCGTCATTTGCAGCCTTGCCCAGCGTCATTTGCAGCCTGCCCAGCGTCATTGCAGCTTGCCCAGTGTCATTGTAGCTTGCCCAGTGTCATTGTAGCTTGCCCAGTGTCATTGTAGCTTGCCCAGCGTCATTGTAGCTTGCCCAGTGTCATTCCAGCCTTCCCCAGCGTCATTTGCCGCCTTGCCCAGTGTCATTGTAGCTTGCCCAGTGTCATTGTAGCTTGCCCAGCATCATTGCAGCCTTGCCCAGCATCATTTGCAGCCTTGCCCAGTGGCATTGTAGGTTGCCCAGCTGTTTCCGGAGCGAGCGCAGGGAGGCAGGACTATGAGCAGAGCCGAACAGTCTGCTCGGTCTATTCCGGCACCACTTCGGGTTTTTTCGGCCGCGATTCTGTCTTTTTTGGCAGTGCTCGCTATTTTTCGGCGGCGCTTGCCATTTTTGTCACGCACCCACGACTTGCACCCACAAAGTGCGTGTTATACGCCCATAAATACGGTAGTTTGTAAATGTATTTTTATTCAAAAGGTATCTATTAAAAGGCGAGTCTGCACTATCTAGTCTAACTTTAGTTAATTTGCATTTGGAAATTAACGAAGCTGGCAAGAATGAGAAGTTTGCCCAGGTCAACAATGAAATATGGCATATCCTCACTTTGCTCTTACCTGACATTGCTATCACGTGTCCCTCGTGAAATCTTTTCTATATGTGGGGACCAGTGATTGAGTTCTGAAGTCTGGGCCAGACTGATCTTTTTGCTGCCCCTCTTTATGTCTTCATCTGTTGCTATTGACTTCAGGACCTGTAAAAGCCCCACCATTGGACAGTGGATAGGAAGTGTCCATGTAACCAGTCAATGATATGGACCCTCCCACTCTGCTACAAGCATGAGAGAAGACTATAAGTCACATGACCAAAGCTTTGGGTGAGTATTTGGGACATTTAAATTAGGCAGACGCATAGCCAGGCATAGTCAGGCAACAAGCGTTTTTAGAAGTAGGCCAGTAATGGCAATCCCAGTATTTATTTCTCTTATGACAGGTTGACTTTAATGGTCATTTAGAGAAAAGACAAATTCTCCAAATCTGTTATCATACTAGATACAAAATTGTGTATCTGCCCAACACACACAGGGGGAATCCAATACAGCATTTGCAACACTATTCTGTTAGCGTAAAACCTCCTGCACCTAATTCAGGAAAGCCTTATGACAGTTTTGTTCTAACATATGTGCCAGATTCAGGTACTTCTTATATGTTCCACTTTAAGAATTTGTTGTTAAGGCTGCAACAATTTTTAAAAGTCATGAATGTGACAGCTTAATGCTCAGGAATTATGTGTTGCTAGGATGCCGGTAAATGCTGGCATCCTAGCAACCAATGATGCACCCCTGCCCCATTCAACTGCCAGCTGGGAGGTTTCCTGGCTAACAGTTGAATGCAAGCAAAAGGGCCTGGGATGCTGGCTGTTGTCATTACCCAAATATGGCAAAACTAATATTTGGTAATGGCAGGTATCACATACGAGGCACATCTGATGGGGCCCTAGTCTCTTAGAATTCCCATTAGGCTCAACCCTCCCAGGAACTCTAGGCTGAATAGCGGTTATGGAATCCACCCACTGTCATCCGCTGTCAATCATAAGGGTGGCACACCTGAATGAGACCTAGTCTGCCCTCTCAAGAACTCAAATCTATGACCGCTGCACCTGCTAGGTGTGCAGAGCCTGATAAGGATGCTTACAGACTATTTCCTTATCAGATCTAACACCCTTCTTATTGACAGTGGACAGCAGTGGGCAGATTCCATAACTGCTTTAGGTCTGAATAGTGGCTATGGAATCTGCCCACTGTCATGCACTGTCCAATTACAAGGTGGAGCACCTGTTGGGGAACTAGTCTCTCAGAGTTGCCTATCATGCTCGGCTCACCCTACAACATAATGCCTTGGCTGCTAGGCCTGGCCTGGGTCTGTGTGATAGGCAAAGTGGCTGGGCAGGGGAGCTCAGCGTTACTGAGCAGGGGGTTTCTGGTATGGGCAAACCAACTTTAGTGCTGACCTCCATGCAACAGATTCATGTACCTGTTTCCGACAGTAAGTGTACATGAATCTGTCACAAGCACTGACAATTGTGGTGAGGAAGCCCAACACTCTTAATGAATTCCATTTACAGCATTTTTTAATAAGAATCCACACAGGTGGTGAGTAATGTGTCCATTTTAAAAGGGTCTGGGCACATTAAGCACTAGTTGCTCTGCTACTAAGTGATCTAATTTCTACCTCAGATTGCCATGTGCCACTGTACACTCAACTATAATTTAAATGCCCCTAAATTGTGTGACCCTAATTACAGTTTAATTGGCAAATGCTGTCCTTTTACATTTCTGTGTGAAAATTCATTACTTGTAACAGCACATTCGAAATGTCAAACTATTCTTACGTTATTTGTGGGATGGGAATGTACACAACATGCACGCACCAAGTTTAATTAGGAAATGTAAGTACAGTGAAATGCTAATTAGATTGCTTTGCAATCACCGTCAAATGATAGATAAATATAGATGGCATACAAATAGCTAGTCCAACTGATAATATAAAAAGAATACCACTAAAATAAATTACCCAAGAAAAGTAGTTTAAATAAAAAAAGATAAAACAAAGAAAGAGATAAAGATCAAACAATCAAATGATCAGACATAAGTGAGATAAGTAACACAGAAAAAAAAAAAATCAACCAGTTCATACCCAATACGTATGTAAACCTAAGTTCTTAAATCTCGTATGGGCTTTAGCATGTTAATGTGATTTCAAAATTACCATCGTTTTTAGGATTTTTAAATCTGCAGCTTTCATTATAAGACCACCTGGTAATTCCACCATGTAGTGTTAAAAGCTATCTCACAATTGTACTCTTGTCTTGTCCCCTTATCACGTGCGCTTGGTAGAGAGGAGACTACAAATGACTATGGTAACCAGGGCCGATCCTAGGCAGGGTGCACGGGGTGCTCCGCACCCAGGCGCTGCAGAGGTGGGGGCGCCGAAGCTCCAGAGTGCTGCTCCCCTCCCTCCTCCTTGTCTGTGTCCAGAGGTGGAGGTGGAGCGCATGTAGCGGGTGCTGCGGTTCCCCATCCCGCCAGCAAATGACAAGAGCACATACAGCTCCCGCTGTACCCGGAATCCATGCTGTCTGAGTACTGCTGTGGAGCCTAGTACCAGGACACCTTCCGGTACTAGACTCCACTAATCTAATCTCTTGTAGTATGTCTGCAGTCTCTGACCATCTCTTATAGTATGTCTGCAGTCTCTGACCATCTCTTATAGTATGTCTGCAGTCTCTGACCATCTCCTGTACTATGTCTGCAGTCTCTGACCATCTCTTGTACTATGTCTGCAGTCTCTGACCATCTCTTGTACTATGTCTGCAGTCTCTGACCATCTCCTGTACTGTGTCTACAGTCTCTGACCATCTCCTGTACTATGTCTACAGTCTCTGACCATCTCCTGTAGTATGTCTGCAGTCTCTGACCATCTCCTGTAGTATGTCTGCAGTCTCTGATCACCTCCTTTACTATATCTGCAGTCTCTGATCACCTCCTTTACTATGTCTGCAGTCTCTGATCACCTCCTTTACTATGTCTGCAGTCTCTGATCACCTCCTTTACTATGTCTGCAGTCTCTGATCACCTCCTTTACTATGTCTGCAGTCTCTGATCACCTCCTTTACTATGTCTGCAGTCTCTGATCATCTCCTGTATTAGGTGTGCAGTCTCTGACCATATCATGTATCATGTCTGCAGTATGTCTGGGGGCTCTTTATAACAGACTCTCTAACAGAAGCCCTCTCTGTGTGCATTAAAGTGACCCCCCTCCAGGTCCCATTAGTGTACTCATTTTCTTTATTGTTAAAAGATCATGGGAGGATCCTAGGGTAATGAGGACTTCTTATGGGAGCATTTGTAAAGGGGAGGAGTTGTTAAGACCACGCCCACGTGGGGGCGCCAGCAATATTTCTGCACCCAGGCGTCTGTGACCCTAGGATCGGCCCTGATGGTAACACACAACACTGGAGCAAATGCAAAACAGGAAGTGGCTTAAAGAGGCCCAAAGAGATCAGCAGCCCTGACATACAACAAAGGATGTATACAATATAGAAATAGGTACCGGCGAATTTGCATGCTAACAAAAGTAACAAAAATATAATTTATTGGTGAAAAAAAGATACAAATATGAGTAAAGGTAAGTGAACCTTTGTTTCCATCACATCATGTGAAATATATATCTCTGTTCGTTTGTTATTTCACCATAAATTAATGATAAAATATAAACCCCCTAATCAATGAGCAAAAGGGGGTTAAATGGCATTATAATATACTAAGCTAAATGGACAATTACTTTGCAAAGGGACCATTCTCTCGTCCTTTAGTAAACCAACCCTAATAAGTTGTGTAAAAACTCATTCTTTATCAGTAGTGATGGCAAAACCCAGTTCGACCAGGACCTGCGGGAAACCATCACATGATAGCAGGCTGCTGGACCAATCAGCTGCAACAGGGGAGTGACCCACAGCACAGCTGCACTTAGAAAAGGGGTGGGGATGCTGGTGACAATATTGATATAATATGACCAATCTTTGGGATGAGCCTTAGATCATCACTACTGATAAGGAATGAGTTTTTGTCTAACTTTTTAGGGTTATTTTGACATTCATTAGAGATACTATCTGAATTATGCTTGCCGTTCATCCCCACTTGCCTGAAAACAGGGACTGTCCTTGACAAACAAACATCGGTGGTGATGTCCCCAGCCCCCCTGCAATCCTGGGGAAAGGCAGTGCTGAGCTTCCCTTCCCTCTGAATTCTTCCCTGCCCCCTTATCCCTGGCTTTCATCGAAATTTGGGAGCACTTCAGAGCACCAAGGCAGGAGAAGGACTCTAGGACCCAGCATCTGTCAGGGCACCAATGGCAGGAGAAGGACTCTAAGACCCAGCATCTCCACCAGCACTTCACATGGGCCTTTACAAGTAAGCCTGTCAGTGGTTGAAGTTGCCGGTTGAGCTTCAGCTTGTAATCTGTGTTCCTATGTGTCCTTGCTTCTTTGATCCCTAGTTTGTTACCCGGCTTATTCCTGACCTGTCTCCTGCCTATCTCCAGTCCCCGACCCCAGCTTGTCTAATGGATACCCTCTGCCTGCTTCTCGTGTTTTGACCTCGGCTTCCACCTGGCAGGTGGAAGCCGGCTCTCCTGCGCAAACCACCGTAGGTGTACGTTGCTCTTTGCACAGGAGATAGCGGGCATGCATGCCCACCACGTACCGTGGGAGCGTGCCCGCAGGTTCGGCAGACTCAATGTCCACCAGCGACCCACGATTGCAGTATACAGAGGCAAAACGGGGATCTGCCTATGTAAACAAGGCGATTACCTGTTCTGCCAGATGACATGTCATAGATCTTCTGTCCCCAGTGATCGGGAACACCTATCTCTGCCATGTCCCAGGTAGCCCATCCCCCCTACAGTTAGAACACACCCAGGGAACACACTTAACCACTTGATCTCCCCCTAGTGTTAACCCTTCCCTGCCAGTGTCATCTATACATTGATCAGTCCATTTATATAGCACTGATCAATGTAATAATGTCACTGGTCCCCAAAAAGTGTGATTTGGGGTCAGATTTGTCCGCTGCAATATCGCAGTCCCACTAAAAATGGCAGATCGCCGCCATTACCAGTAAAAACAATAAAAAAAAAATAAAAGTCCCTAAATCTATCCCATAGTTTGTAGACACGATAACTTTTGCACAAACCAATCAATATATGCCTATTGCGATTTTTTTTATAGAAGAATATACATCAACCTACACTGATGAATAAATTAGTTTTTTCATGTATATATTTTGGGGATATGTATGATAGCAGAAAGTAAAAAAAAAGTGCAAAAAAAAAAAACCGCAGAGGTGACCAAATACCACCAAAAGAAAGCTCTATTTCTGGGGAAAAAAGGACGTCAATTTTTTTTGGGCACAGCATCGCATTACTGCGCAATTGTCAGTTAAAGCGACACAGTGCCGTATCGCAAAAAATGGTCTCGTCATTAAGGGGGCAAATCCTTCCGGGGCTGAAGTGGTTCAAGTGCAAATTACTTTTCCTGAAAGGCCTAAAAAAAGTTAATACATTCTGTATTCTAAAAATTATTTTTTTTCCCATATTACCACTCCATACCACTTGTAAAAAGTGTTAGTGGTCCCACGCTTATGGAAAAATTGACAAAAAGGAGAACTGCTGCCCCTACCTGACCAACCAATTAAATGGTATGTAAAAGCAAATGTTGGATTAGGGAAGGTAGAAGTGGCGCTGTTCTAGGGTGAAATGGTATATGCCCCTGTGTGACACTCAAAAAGTCCTGATTCAATGGTTCAAAAATTAAAGTGTCATGTGCTTAGTCTAAACCTTGTATGTGCAAGTGCTTCCAATGCACATGTGCAGCAATAGGTAAACTCCTATTTAAAGTGATGGATGCTCTACAAACTGATGCCTCAGTGTAGCTCATATAAGTCAATATCGTGCACAAAGAAATAAAAATATATATACGATCCGCAGGGCATTTACTAAAAATATATGAAAATGACCCCTTACATAAAGTGACTAGTGCTCTTCAGATTCGTGCCTGAGTGATGCTCCTATGCATCAATCTATGCATCAATCTCAACAAAAATATGGTATACAGTATCTCACAAAAGTGAGTACACCACTCACATTTTTGTAAATATTTTATTATACATTTTCATGTGACAACACTGAAGAAATGACACTTTGCTACAATGTAAAGTAGTGAGTGTACAGCTTGTATAACAGTGTAAATTTGCTGTCCCCTCAAAATAACTCAATACACAGCCATTAATGTCTAAACCGCTGGCAACAAAAGTGAGTACACCCCTAAGTGAAAATGTCCAACTTGGGCCCAAAGTGTCAATATTTTGTGCGGCCACCATTATTTTACAGCACTGAATTTACCCTTTTGAGCATGAAGTTCACTAGAGCTTCACAGGTTACCACTGGAGTCCTCTTCAACTCCTCCATGATGACATGACGGAGCTGGTGGATTTTAGAGACCTTGTGCTCCTCCATCTTCCATTCGAGGATGCCCCACAGATGCTCAATAGGGTTTAGGTCTGGAGAAATGCTTGACCAGTCTATTACCTTTACCCTCAGCTTCTTTAGCAAGGCAGTAGTCATATTGGAGGTGTGTTTGGGGTCGTTATCATGTTGTAATACTGCCCTGCGGTCCAGTCTCTGAAGGGATCATGCTCTGCTTCACTATATCACAGTACATGTTGACATTCATGGTTCCCTCAATGAACTGTAGCTCCCCAGTGCCGGCAGCACTCATGCAGCCCCAGACCATGACTCTCCCACCACCATGCTTAACTGTAAGCAAGACACACTTGTCTTTGTACTCCTCACCTGGTTACCGCCACACACATTAGACATCATCTGAACCAAATAAGTTTATCTTGGTCTCATCAGACGACAGGACATGGTTCCAGTAATCCATTTCCTTAGTCTGCTTGTCTTCAGCAAACTGTTTGCAGGCTTTCTTGTGCATCATCTTTAGAAGAGGCTTTCTTCTGGGATAACAGCCATGCAGCCCAATTTGATGCAGTGTGCAGCGTATAGTCTGAGCACCGACAGGATGACCCCTCACCCTTCAACCTCTGCAGCAATGGTGGCAGCACTCATATGTCTATTTCCCAAAGACAATCTCTGGATATGACACTGAGCATGTGCACTCAACCTCTTTGGTTGTCCATGGCGAGGCCTGTTCTGAGTGGAACCTGTCCTGTTAAACTGCTGTATGGTCTTGGCCACCATGCTGCAGCTCAGTTTCAGGGTATTGGTAATCTTCTTATAGCCTAAGCCATATTTATGTAGAGCAATAATTATTTTTTTCAGATCCTCAGAAAGTTATTTGCCATGGGGTGCCATGTAGAACTTCCAGTGACCAGTATGAGAGAGTGAGAGCGATAATATCAAATTAACACACCTGCTCCCGATTCACACCTGAGACCTTGTAACACTAACGAGTCACATCACACCGGGGAGGTCATATGGCTAATTGGGCCCAATTTAGACATTTTCACTTAGGGGTGTACTCAGTTTTGTTGCCAGTGGTTTAGACATTAATGGCTGTGTGTTGAGTTACAGCAGGGGACAGCAAATTCACACTGTTATACATGCTGTACACTCACTACTTTGTAGCAAAGTGTAATTTCTTCAGTGTTGTCATTCGAAGATATAATAAAGTATTTACAAAAATGTGAGGGGTGTACTCACTTTTGTAAGATACTATGTATATATATACTGTGCATAAATAAATAATCCATAGTTCATTTTAAAAGAAAAAATTAAAAATCATAAAAAATTGAAAAATATATATGAATAAAAAAGTGACAGGTGCTCTTCAAATCTGTGCTCATTGCTTCTTATAGTTACCCTATAGGTATTGCACTCACCTGAACCATTTACCCCACGCAGGGGTATCCTGCTTTCACAGTATCTGCCACTGTGTAGCAAACAAAAGATTTTTTCCACTGTGTTAGCTGTTTTCGTGCTTGCGGTATAAGGTATGTAATTCTCCTTTAAATCTCCCTCCGCATCTCCCAAATGTAGAAAAGAGACATCTCCATAGTGTATTACCCTTTAAAAGTTACATTTATTATGCATAAAAGTGGAAACGTGCTCACATTTAGTTCAAGTAAATAGAGCTTTGAAAAATACAGGAAGCCGGGACGATTCGCATTCCACGGCTCAAAACCGGAAGTGATGCAAAGACGCTGGAAGCTCTGCCCTACGCCTTTCATTGCTAAGACATCATCTGGAGAGGTGCCATCTTGCTACACCATCCGGTTTAAATAGCATGAGATACTCCCTGATTGGTGGTCATGTGACCGCGGCCATTTTTGGTTATTCCGTCGGTAAACAGACATAAACTACGTCTGTGATGATGTTATTCTATATATTAAAATTCCTAATCCGTACTAGTTAATAATCCTAGAACCCCCACAGAAATATTATAACTTTTAGCTGACTGTTTTTAATTGAATGTTAATGTTTATACCTGAAATTAACTAACTTCGCAACATCCAATACACGTTACTCATGGGGACACCGCATGCTAGGACAATATTAAATACAATAATACAAGCAATATAACTATTTGAAACAAAGTTATCAATTTAGTATGCTAACCCCTTAATCAATATGAAGAGAATTATAGGAGATGTAAAATAAACCTATACAAAATGTATATATATATATATGTATCCTAAACACGCATATATAAATTTATCAAAAACATAAATATATAAAATATATAAAAATACATAAACATACACATGCCTATACATGTAGAAGATCAAAAGATGTTATTACCCATCCACATGCATAAAGGCAATGAATATACCATATGGTGTTCAAAAACCCATATCATGTGTACCGATAAACCTATAGGAAGCATGCCTACTTACATATGTAAACATGACTGTGACTAGGGAGGCATGTAAAATTAAAAATTATTTTTCTTGTGAAAAAAAAATGTTGTAATTATTTTATTAAATTCAAATCATTAAAAAGGAGAAATTAAAAATAAATATTAGAAATTGGTAAGGAAGCAATTAAGGTCTATATCTATGTTCAATCCATTAGGTTGGAGGGTATTGAGTAGAAAAATCCATTTTGTTTCATTTTGTGATATTTTTATCTTTTTGTTGTCTCCTCTAAAGTGTCCCTTGATTTTGCCTATGGCATAAAAAAATAGCCCAGATGGATCTTTATTGTGATACTCTCTGAAGTGTCTGGATACTCCATGTTTTAGGAAGCCCGTCTTTATGTTGTTTATATGCTCCCAAATTCTGACAAATAGGGGCCTTGTGGTTCTTTCTACATACTATTTTTGACAGGGGCATTCGATAACGTATGTGACATGTGTACTGGTGCATGTTATTAGTTCCCTAATGTTGTATTCTCTTCCTGTTGTAATGGACTTAAAAGACTCCTTTTTGCGTTTGTTTTCTTTTTACTGATTCTGCATGGGAGGCATTTGCCACATTTAAAAAACCCTTTTAGTTCTTTAAATATTAAAATTTGTCTCAGGGATCAAGTGCATTATGAACTAATCTGTTTTGTAAAGCAGGTGCTCTTCTATAAATTAAGGTTGATTTATTTGGAAGGATGTTTTTCAAAATATTGTCCGAATGTAAGATTGCCCAGTGTTTCTTTAAAACTTTTTCCACTAATTTATGTTGCCTGTTATAACCAGTGAAGAAGGACGTTTCGTTATACTGGTTTTTCTTCTTTCTTTTTTTTTGCCTTCTATCGTAATATTTCTATCCATTGTTCTGACCCTTTTCTTTTAGGGTTTCCAGATTTTTTCTTTTATACCTTTTTCTACGAATCTGTCAATAAGTGTATTAGATTGGTTCTCATAATCTTGGAGGTTGCTGCAATTACGATATATACGCATCAGTTGTCCTTTTGGTATGTTTCCTACCCATTTAGGGTGACGACAACTATTGGTTGGGATATGTGGGACTTTACATGGAGCCTATCATTGTGGTTAGTTAATACAAATAAATGAAATATAAGTATAATTGAATTTAATATAGTTTACCCCTAAGGGTGGTCCATGATGTTTATAAAAACATTATCATGGAATAATATAATATAATAATGTAAAATACTAATATGAGCATAAAAGATTCACATAATTCATAGTAATAACAAATTTATTACAATCAATGGACATGATTAATACTGGTTACAGATAAATTCATAAATCAATAAAATATATTCAACATATTTAAAAAATAGATAACAAATGGAAAATAATAATATTACTATTGGAATACATGATTGGTATAAGCTAGGCTAGGCACCCTTAGTTGACAACCCGACGCGTTTCATGGCTTCTTTGCCAATCATCAGGGGCAAGATGCACATGGATGCTGTAAATAAAGTAAATGAGATAACCATTAATATAATAGGATCTTCTAATAAACGGGGAAGTACCTGAGACAACCACAAGTTGAAAATACTTACAGAGTGAACTTTAAGTCATGTCTAATTCCTGCAATGAGTTTGTGGGGAGGTCTGGGATAGACTGTCTCACCCGGGGTTGAGACGGGGTAGCATTCGCCCATTCCATTTGTTGGGTAAGAGGCCAGGGGAAGCAGCCGCCAAGGACCGGCCTGTACACCCATGTCACCCGACTGACAAGTGTTGGCTATGTGAAGTTTAAACTGAAAAAAAGGAAGGAAAAGGAAAACTGTAAATAGGGTAGTAGATTGCATATTATAGCAATCATATATGGGTGCATGAGTGAGGGTGAGGTGTGTGTCAGCGAAACAAATGATGCTAGAGTATGTGATGAAAGATTTTTTTACAATATATTTAGGGATGGAGCCTGCCATTGTTCTTTATAGTTACGAAGGGTCACATTCCATTTTTTGTCTCATATTGGTTGGGATATATCCATTACGGTACGTTTTTTAAAAAAAACTTTTTGGTATGTAACTCTCCATCTTCCTGAAAAATTTGTAAGTCTAGGTAGTCAATGCTTTGTTTGCTCCATCCCCCTGTGAATGAGATACCATAGATATTTGGGTTTATTTAGTCCTTACCACTTACCTGGCTCATTTACAACAGCTTACATTCCTCTCTCTGGCATTCCTAGCACTGCCTCTTTTACTTTTGTTGGCATTGCCAGTTCCAGTGAAACTAATCCCACACTTAAGAAACCGTTATTGGGCTTTGGTCTTTGTATAGAGGAACTCAGATAAATGCAACTTATAAAAATGCTATACTACTTATTCACTTAACCATCTGCCTTTCAATCTGGTTTTCCATCAACCCCACCCCTAATGGGCTACCTTGCACTTTTGAAACTGTGTATTAATAATCACAATATAGGCAGTAAGTCTGCCCCAGGCAAGGAGTTGATATTTTGGGCCATTTTTGGGTAGGTAGCTAAATACCTACTTCAACACTGGTTAAAATATGGGGCTGCTATCATCTATGGTTCCGGAGATATGGGCCTGCTTGCGCAGTCAATCAGAAGCTACATACAGAGCGGCCAGTTTAAATACAAGCTGAACACTCTGCAGCAGACTGAGAGGATGAACTCAGCCACTGACTAGTATCTATTTGTCTCACCTGCAGACCTGTGAATGCGGGAATCACTCCCGCAGTGTTATTGTGTTCTGCCAGTGAATACAATCATCAGTGTTGCTAACTATAGCTGGCAGCACTGATGGTTTTGGGGAAAACCTGACAGGCGGGTTGTACTCAAGTCGTTTAATAGGTTGACTTGTTTAAAACCAGGTAGCCCATAACATAGACTGAGAGGATGAACTCAGCCACTGACTAGTATCTCTAAACAGCCTGTCTCACCTGCAGACCTGTGAATGCGGGAATCACTCCCGCAGTGTTATTGCATTCTCTCCTATACATACTGCTCACTGTCATACCCTCCACACTTTTCTCCTATACATAGCACCCGCTGTCATATCCTACACACTCCTCTCCTTTACATAGTGCTCGCTGTCATACACATCTCTCCTATACATAGTGACCACTGTCGTACCCTCCACACTCTCTCCTGTACATACTGCTCACTGTCATACCCTCCACACTCCTCTCCTATACATAGTGCCCACTGTCATACCCAAACACTTCTCTCCTATACATCCTGCCCACTGTCATACCCTCCATCCTCCTCTCCTGTACATAGTACTCACTGTCATACCCTCCATACTCCTCTCCTGTACATACTACTCACTGTCATACCCTCCATACTCCTCTCCTTTACTTAGTGCCCACTGTCATACCCTACACTCTCCTCTCCTTTACATACTACTCACTGTCATACCCTCCATACTCCTCTCCTGTACATACTACTCACTGTCATACCCTCCATACTCCTCTCCTGTACATACTACTCACTGTCATACCCTCCATACTCCTCTCCTATACATAGTGCCCACTGTCATACCCTCCACGCTCCTCTCCTGTACATAGTACTCACTGTCATACCCTCCACGCCCCTCTCCTGTACATACTGCTCACAGTCATACCCTCCACACTCCTCTCCTGTAATTACTGCCCACTGTAATACCCTCCACACTCCTCTGCTATACATAGTGCCTTCTGTCATACCCTCCCCTCCTCTCTCTCTCACTCCCTCCCTTACCCCTCACACCTCTTTCATTCCCTCTCTCTGTCTCTCTCATCTCCCTCTCTTACAGATGCATATAAGCTAATGCTGGGTACACATGAATGAAAAAAAAAAACTTGCAGATTGCCAAACTAAAAAATCTGATGTAAATGTGGTGATCTTCCTGCTAAGCTATTGTGTTCTGACGGGGGAACAGTAATCAGTGCTTGAAGCCATTGGCTGCGAGCACTGACCAGATGCTGTTTTTTTACACGTTCGACAGAATCCGGTTTGTGAGACCGGCTTCTGTCAAATGAGAAGCTGTACACATGGGCCGAAAGTCATCCAGTTTCAAGTGAACCAACAATTTTTCACCCAATTTTTGTACCCAGCTTTAGGCATAAGGCTTTTCATCTTGCCTTGGCAATTGTTTTACATCCTCAAAGGCTTCATCCTTCTTTGTTGTCCCAAGCTTATCTGGGGTCCGGATAATTCAAAGTAAATACACTATTCATTTATCATATGAAGATATTGAAAGCCTTCACATATACGTAAACAAATCTCACATACAGTATACCTAAACAATCTACAGTCTATGTACCTAACGTTTTATAGTCTTTTCTTTTGCAGTCAATAGAATATTATATTTTCTGGCTCCATATGGCTATTTGCTATAACCTAAATGCCTGCCTCCAAATTCCGCATTTTTTGTATATCAATTCCTTTCAAAACAGACACATTTTTGTGTATAGATGAGTGTAGCTTTCTAACTTACCACCTGTGGAGGAACATTGCCTCTTGTTTAGCAGACTGGGGCTGTTAGCCCCATGCCCAATGCTCAATGTGGAGGAACAAGGCATTTACTTTTGTCTGGGTCATCAGTGGGGACTTTCCTGTCATAGCTGGCCCAACGTAAAGGAGAAGTACAGCCAAAGCTCGTTTGGCTATACTTCTTCTGTGGATCACAGGAGTGCACTTCGTTCTGCACTCCTGTGACCTGTTTTCAGCAGACAGCGGGCTGAAGTCACAGAGCCGATCCAGGCTTGGAAAAGATTGCAACCATAAGGTCGGGATCTGCCCACATGCCTGGACTGACACCCAGCTTAGCCTTTCAGTGAGCCACTGAGAACCTAAGCCAACTGCTCCCACCCCCTCCACAGCCCAGCGCTCCAGAGTGAGGGCAGGCAGAGCAGAGAGCTGATGACTGAAAGTCACCAGCTCTCTGCTCAGGAAGCCATGAGAACTGAGCGATCGTGGTGTTTGATCACTTGTTTCTCAGTGTTGGAATCGGTGGGAGAGATATGCAGCATCAGACCGATGTTGCATCCAGCTAGGTAAGTATAAATCTGCATACTTCTCTTTTAAATGTATGACACTATAACTTTAGCTCTCAGAAACATTTGACCATGCAAGTCAAGACCATGCAAGTCCCAATACTGCATCAAGGTAAAAACATATCCACAGGTCATACATTTTTTTAAATTAATCTGTGCCCAGACTATGCAAACTTTAATATGTATATATTCATACAAGATGTAAAAGCAGTTAAAAAATAAGATCCCCTTAACCACTGTAGCTATAGGCACTGTGGAGAAATGTATCTTTAAGCAATGGAGGCACTGAAATCTCAATTCTTTTCCCTGGATACATTGTTTTGAATCTTCTCTAAACTGTTAGAAATTGACTGTAATGCCGTTTTAGAGACTATTCGATTGCTATGGATAAGTTACTTTACAGTATCTGTAGCTAGAGAGGTCAGGAGTGGCTTGTTTTAAAAGTCCTTATTTTTGTTAAAAATGAATGTCTTTGGTCTGGAACAGGTGCCACATGGCCATATACCCTACAATAACAGCATGACCCTTGTCCTACAGCTTTTTCTGTTCACTTGCAGGACTAAGCAGCTGATCACAACTGCCTAATATAGTCCAAAGTTTATTATATGTGATATGAGAAACTGTCATAGCAAGTTTCAACTGCAGGAGGTGATGCACGTGAAATCTGAAAAATTAGCTACTGTTCCTAGGGATACATGTGTGGGAAGGGAACTTGAACTTTGGTTGCCTCTAATATAATATGTCAAAATCAACCTTGAATGAATTTATTAATATTGTCATGTCATGAGACAGAGAACGCATCCCCAACAATTACCCGCAAAAAGACCCAAGTGTACAGGGCACCATCATTCCACTAGTGAACAGCAAGAGCCGAGACCAATTTGTAAGCAAAAAAAAAACAGTAAGAGCTGTTGTTTACAAAGTCTTGTCCAGTCCTTTCTTTCCAAGAAAATTGCGTAACGTGTACAGAAATAGCAGCCAAAAAAAATAAAACTTGATAGCAGCAGAGAACAGAACGTTTCCTAACGGACAGGAGCTGAGAAGCGTGCAGTTTGCTGGGAAAAAAATAGCTGCTATAGTGTAACTCTTTCTTTGCTGTCCCATGAAATGGTTCTGTTACTTTATACCAGCCAAAACATATTAGAATTTTTTATATGACCTGAAGATACATAATCTACACTGAAAAATGAATATTGTAGCAGGACAACCTGAGCTGCTGTACGCTACAGATAAACCATGGCATAGAGCCAGGATACAGGAGGCAGCAATGAACTTCACTTGCTAAAGTCTGAGCACATCCGAAATAAAAAACTGAAAAAACTCAGCACAAGGGACATACTGTAACTTACAGTCAGTAGGATGTGTCCCTTGTGCTGATGCCTCTTTTTCTTTTAGGTGAAATCATTCATGCACCGGAAGAGTGCAACATTGGGATTAATAGAACTATGGCTCTATAGCTATAAGCTCTATGGTAAACTCTATGTCTTTTCTCTGCGTAATAAAGTTCCTGTTTCCTGTCTGCAGTTAAAGTGTTATTAAACCTAGAACCTGCATTCATAATACACAGAACATGGAAATGCAATTATTTTAGTAAATATAAACTGATATCTTTTCTCATCAGCAGTATATAGCAGCATTGTGACTTCTATCAGTTCCTAGTAAAGCTTGTAGGAAGAGTTTTCATTCTCCCCTGATCCTCTGTTTGGACAGTGCTGATTGGCCCTGTGCTGATCACATGCACCCTCCCAAGAAAAGGAAAACGCTCTAGCAATAAACACCAAACTAAGCATGTGCAGCCCATCCCCTGGCTCTGTAAATATCAGGTTATTTTTTGGAGACTGTGAAAGAAGAGGAGGATCAGAGAGACAGGATCAAACAGCCTTTATACACAATGCAAAGGATTAACCCCTTAGATTCCACAGTGAGTATAACAAGCATTCTTTACTGCATATACACACGGATTTTACTGTTGTGGGTTTAGTAACACTTTAAGCAGCAAAGCCCATGTGGACTGTGCACTGTCGGTTCTGTAGGGCTATATACAGAATTTCTATCAGGTTATGGGCCCAGACACAGCCCAGACACCCATCCAGAGAAAAGCTGAGCATGATTAATGCATGTCCAGGTGATGAACTGACATTGAAATATATTAAGGGTAAGCTTGTGGATGAATATAAGCGTAAAACAGAAAGCATTATTAGTGACTGTGCTTCTGTCACAGAGTCTGCTTTAAAGACGAAAAATAGGAATAAAAACAGTAACATGCAACAAGAAACACATGAATGTTTTGTGTGCAAGAAACAAGGTCATTTAAAAGCAGACTATAGAATATGGAAAGCTACAATGCAAAAACAAACTTAAATACAAAAGGCCAAAAGTGTAAAGGTAGAAACTGATTTTGATTCAGATAATGAATATGGTTTTTAACCCAAAAGTCGCATCTCCTCTTTGCAGGTATGGTGTGTCGATTCAGGAGCTACGAGTCACATGACACATGCCAAAAAATACTTTATTCACCTTGGCCAGAGTAAAACAGAAAAAGTCACCACAGTTAAGGGGCAAATAATGGAACCAGAAGGAATGGAAGACGGTTTTACTGTCCTATTTTCCAGAGTATCACCAGAAAAATGTCCGCTATATCCCTGCTCTTGAAACAAATCTTTTGTCAGTGAAGAAGCTTATGAAACAAGGCATTGTAGATGACAGCTGTGCTATCACAAAAGTGGATATTTTACGTGCAAAGGCTAAAATTACAGATGAACTGTATCAGCTGAACTGCAATTAGGTGGTAAATGCTGCCAAGGAGGAAAAACATTCAAACTGCATTCACACATGGCACAGATGACTTGGGCACAGAAGTTCTGACATATTAAACATATTAACTGAGAATGACTATGAAAGTGGAATAAAAATGAGTCCATGTAATCAAACAATGAAATGCACCTGTTGTAAAAAAGAAAAAATGACATGAAAAGCCTTTCCAAAGCAGAGTAACAGCAGAGCTAAGAAACCTCTGGACTTAATTCATTCATATCTTTGTGATTCAATGGAAAAATTAACTCCAGGAAAGAAAAGGTATTTTCTCACTTTTATATATGATTACTCCAGGTATACTACGTTATATATCTTACAAAACAAAAGTGAAGTACCATAAAAACTTGAACAGTATTTGGCTCTAGTAAGCAATAAATTTGGCAAAATCGCGAAAGCATGGCATAATATTTCAAAGTACTGTACCATACAACGGGGTTGCATAAAGAATGAATCATACTCTGAGAGTGGAAGAACCATGCTGTTTGATGAAGATACTGCATGCTATCTCCAAAATTGACTACCAGGGAAATCAACTCCATATGAACTGTGGAATGGAAAAGTCCTGAATTTGAACCACCTAAAAAATTTTTAAACCAAAGCCTATGTTCACATCCCAAAAGAAAAACGTACAAAATGGAATGCTGGCGCAAAGGAAGGTGTGCTTGTGGGGTACAGGGAATCTCAAAAAGGATACCGAATACTACACCAAGACACAAACAAGGTAAGCATCAGTAGAAGTGTAATTGTCAATGAAACTTCAGTGTGTTCAAAATTTCATGAACTAACATAAACATTTCAAACTAAGGGAAATTCCACATCAGTGTCACTTGAAGATAAGCAACAAAGTGACACAGAAATAGAAATGAACGCAGACAATCCAAATGCTGTAAACTAAGAAATCAGGCTACAAGAGGCTTCAATCAGGAAATCCACCATAAGCAAAGCAATAAAGGCATCCCAGACAAACATCTGTCCTATGCTGCTCGTGTAGCATTAAAACCAGAGCCTGATTCGTGGGATGCGATGCAAAGATTTCTAACCTGTGAAAAACAAAAGTGGATCAGATGCTATGAAACCGCTTACAAGAAACAGATTTATAGAACTGAGATCCGAAATGGGACTAATATAAGATAATCTGCATCTGGTGACAGGCTAGGGACAAGCTGCATCTGGTGACAGGCTAGGGACAAGCTACATCTGGTGGCAGGCTAGGGACAAGCTGCATCTGCTGTGGTGGCAGGATACAGTGGTAAACTGCATTTGGTGGCTGTGGTGCCAGGTTAGTGACAAGCTGAATCTGGTGGCTGTGGTGGCAGGCTATAATGGGAAGCTGCAACTGGTGGCCGTGGTGGCAGGCTAGTGACAAGCTGCATCTGGTGGCTGTGTTGGCAGGCTAGTGACAAGCTGCATCTGGTGGCTGTGGTGGCAGGCTAGTGACAAGCTGCATCTTGTGGCTGTGGTGGCAGGCTAGTGACAAGCTGCCTCTGAGGGCTGTGGTTGCAGGTTAGTGACAACCTGCAACTGGTGGCAGGCTAGTGACAAGCTGCATCTGGTGGCTGTGTTGGCAGGCTAGTGACAAGCTGCATCTGGTGGCTGTGGTGGCAGGCTAGTGACAAGCTGCATCTTGTGGCTGTGGTGGCAGGCTAGTGACAAGCTGCCTCTGAGGGCTGTGGTTGCAGGTTAGTGACAACCTGCATCTGGTGGCTGTGGTGGCAGGCTAGTGACAAGCTGCATCTGAGGGCTGTGCTGGCAGGCTAGTGACAAGCTGCATCTGAGGGCTGTGGTGGCAGGCTAGTGACAAGCTGCATCTGAGGGCTGTGGTGGCAGGCTTGTGATTAGCTGCATCTGAGGACTGTGTTGGCTGGCTATAGTGGGAAGCTGCATCTGGTGGCTGTGGTGGGAGACTAGTGACAAGCAGCATATAGTGGCTGTGATGGCAGGCTAGTGACAAGCTGCATCTGAGGGCTGTGGTGGCAGGCTAGTGACAAGCTGCATCTGAGGGCTGTGGTGGCAGGCTAGTGATAAGCTGCATCTGGGAGCTGTGGTGGCAGGCTACAGTGGGAAGCTGAATCTGGTGGCTGTGGTGACAGACTCGTGACAAGCTGCATCTGGTTGCTGTGGTAGAAGGCTAGTGGGAAGCTGCATCAGGTGCCTGTGGTGGAAGGCTAATGATAAGCTGCATCTGGTGGCTGTGGTGGCAGGCTAGAGTGGGAAGCTGCATCTGGTGGCTGTGGTGGCAGGCTAGTGACAAGCTGCATCTGGTGGCTGTGGTGGCAGGCTAGTGATAAGCTGCATCTGGTGGCTGTGGTGGCAGGCTAGAGTGGAAAGCTGCATCTGGTGGCTGTGGTGGCAGGATAGTGATAAACTGCTTATTGTGGCTGTGGTGGCAGGCTAGTGACAAGTTGCATCTGGTGGCCGTGGTGGTAGGATAGTGACAAGCTGCATCTGGTGGCACGTTGCAGCTTTAGTGGCAAGTGGCACCCACTGATATATATTATGATGTAACAATAGAAATGATGCGGGATAAATATGGGGAAAATTGAAGCGCTAACCATCGCCAACACCCCCCCCGCCCCACCCCCCCCCCCCACTCCGGTCCTTGGAAAAATTTTCTTCAACAAAACTGGTTTCTGGTGCCAAAAAGGTTATAACTATGTAGAAATTACCATACCTAAACTACAGCTTTAGTTGTGTCCGTCTTCTAAAATAGGAATTTGCTTAATGCAAAATCATAGTTCTGCCCTTTCTATCTGAGACTTTAGACTTTCCTATTGCATTTGTCCAGACTGGAGCTTATTACTGTGTAGTTTCCTTGTTCACAAACCTTTTTTCCTTGCTTACTGTACTGAATGTACTGAACTTTCCATCAGAACCTGCATGCGTACTGTTTACACTTTCTTCAGTACAGTAAGTTCTAGTAGAAATTTTTTTTGCAAATGTTCTAAGAATAGTTCCAAACCTCCCAGTCAAAATACATAAATATTAGTGTGACTCATATGCATTTAGCCATCCTTTAGCTCTTAGACATCTCTAAACAAATATGATCTTTGTCTCTCTTAGCAACTTATTCTCTTCCATTTGAAAGCAGTGCCAAAGCGATTTTGTGTTAAAAGGGCAATCATGTAAATGTACGGCAAGGAAATCTGCAATATCAATTAAAGTTGAATTACAGCCAAACAGCTTAATACAGAAATAAAAAATGTATACTGGAGCTGTTTTACCTGTTTAAGGAATTGGTATTTTTTGTCTATCCAGTTCTGAAAATCTCACAGGTTTGCCACACAGCACAGTTGTCAGGTCACCTGAGTCCAGGTGACAGATGCACCCCGCTGGGGTTAGGAGTGCATCACTAAGGTTGTGGACCCTACGGCTGATTGCTGCGGATAGAGCTCTGGGTGATTCAGGAAAGCAGCTCCACCTGAACACTAACATGGACCAAGCAGGAAGCTAGAGCGTAAGATTCTCCAGGGCACAGAGTCTAAGAGCAAGCAGGTATTCACCATAGCCTCTAGTGGTGAGGATGGATTTGGCTGACTCCAGGTCGTGGCCCCCGTGGTCTCTCAGCTCATGCTCAGGGACTGGCTCTGTTGGACAGAGCAGAAGCAGCGGTTCAGGGTTAAACACAGGATAGTCAGGAGAACAAGCCAAGGTCAGGAAAACTAGCAGACAGGGATGGTCAGGAAGGCACACCAAGGTCAGGGTTACTAGCAGACAGAAATTGGTCAGAGGGACACACCAAGGCTGGGGTTACTAGCAGATAGTAATGGTCAGAGGGACACGCCAAGGTTGGGGTTACTAGCAGACAGAAATGGTCAGAGGGACAAGCCAAGGTCGGGGCTACTAGCAGACAGGAATGGTCAGAGGGACACGCCAAGGCTGGGGTTACTAGCAGACAGGAATGGTCAGAGGGACACGCCAAGGTCGGGGTTACTAGCAGACAGGAATGGTCAGAGAGTAGACAGGAATGGTCAGAGGGACACGCCAAGGTCAGGGGTTACTAGCAGACAGGAATGGTCAGAGGGACACGCCAAGGTCGGGGTTCCTAGCAGACAGAAATGGTCAGAGGGACACGCCAAGGATGGGGTTACTAGCAGACAGGAATAGTCAGAAGGACACGCCAAGGTCGGTACACTGAAGTCAGAGATAACATACAGCAGGACGCCACACCAGAAGCCTAAACACAACTGTTGCTTGGGCAAAGCTGGCTTGCAGTGCACACAGTTAAATAGTGTTTACTGTTAGAGGCTGGGATGGAGACATGCTGGGAGAAGATTACTTAACACGCAGGTGTGAGAGCGTGATCCCTAAGCTGGTAGACAGACCAGAGAGGTAAGCAGATAGACTGGGCATGAAACATTACTGCAGATTAATAACAGTCCTGTCTGCAGGGCAGGAGACTTGTTTTATCTCTGCTGCAACTATGGGTCTTGTTCTTCCCCCAGCCTGTGATTGGACAGTGAAAGGAGAAGCAGTAGACTAATGAGCTCATCTTTCTTTCACTCTTTTTCCTCCTATCAGTGTGCCCCTTGTTAGGGTTGGAGCATGGAGATTGCAAAAGACTGATACCGGGTCAAATTCAAGTGCTCATACTGCTTGTGTTTTAAAAAAAAATAAAAATTTAAGGCCCAATCACACGCACACATTATGTTAAGGCTGGCCATTCATTTGAATAACTCACCACATAACAGTGTGCTAAAAAAAAAATCATGCCGTGGCGAAGTGTTGGGGTAATAGAAGTGTGATCTAAAATAAAGGATTTAAAGGGTAACTGCTTTTGTGGGAAAAAAAGGCTATATATATATATATATATATACATTTTTCTGTAAAATATATATATAGAATATGTATATATTTTTTTTTTAATTGGAGGCCTTTCATACACATTCTTCCCCAGAAGTATAATTTCCTCCTTGTGTGATTGGCTAACTGATTTTCCCAGATGTTCGCACTAAGATACAAGTCAGATTTTAGATATCCTTTGCGACAATTTTTTTTTTTTTTAGGTACTGCAGACACTGCAACTTTCCTCATTAGAACACTGCAAGCACATAAGCTAATTAATAATGAAAAAGTCACCCCCATTCAGATTCACTCTGCACACTGACATTATTGAACAAGTGAAGAATTGTAGACGGCCACTCACATTGGCTTGTCTAGCTCCGCGCTTAGGATAATTCAAAAAGGTCTATACTAATATTAATAATGTAAACCCAGTACAGCTGCTCCCTATGAAATCTAGATGATTTAATTGGTAGTTTAATTAAATGAGGGGCGCTAGTACCAACAAGAGATACTAAATTAATTAATAGGTTAATTAATTGTATATTCTGAACTGTATAGTAGAGACTAAGAGCTTATTGAAAAAAGGTGTGCAGACACAATATAGATCTACCATGAACTAAGCTAATTAATAACTATTTAAAGTGATAATAGTGAACCACATTTGGTTACTCATACATTACAACCATTATAATGTGAATAATAAAAATTGGTTAGAGTGTGTTTATACAAACAATAATAACACCAGACACCTAGCGTGACCCAGTGAGGTATAAATTAATTATTACCCCAAAGATAATTAACACACAAAATAGAGCTGACCGAGCTCTATTTAAATTAAATAATATAAATATAACAGACCCTGTACCTTCTATCACAATGTGTACAACGAAAGTTAATGATCAAGCACTTATGCCCAATCTAATACATAAAAAGTGCAAACCAACAAATTTGGCAAATATCCCAATGTCTTGGGTACATCCAAAAAACGTGAAAAATATGTGAAAAATATTAATATAAATTAGACAGTGTTAATTGATATAACGCAAAGTTCATGTAGTATATAAAAAGTGCAAGCCAACAAAATTGGCAAATAATCCCAATATCTTGGGTGCATCCAAAAAACGTGAAAAATATTAATATAAATTAGACAGTGTTAATTGATATAACGCAAAGTTCATATAGTAGTCCTTGCTGCAAAACGCCACAATCACTCCTGTAGATATAGCTTGTGCACCATCACCAGACAAATTCTCGATCCACCCAATGTGAGAACCAGCAGTATTAAATGGCCTCTTACCAAATGGAGTTGATTACTTTGTTTAGAAGCAATCAAATGCGCTTTCACAGGATTGTGCCTGTACACTGAGTGACACACCCTCACTCAAGGGCTCTCTTCCCTCTATCAGACCAGCTCAGATGGAATGGATTGGAAACATATGTGGGAATATAAAGAGAGGCGCACCTCATAGCGTAATAACGTTTTATTTAAAAAATAGCATAAAAAAACACAGCAGCCAATTGCTCACTTACATTTTCCAGTGCCTACCCGGCACTGAGGCTACTTGCGATATGTTAAAAGATTCGATGGAGCAGCGGATCCTTCCCTCCTGGCGTGCGTCTCTAGCGTGCGTTCCACTCACCAGACAGCCGGAGCCAATATCACAGGAAGTCCAGCAATAGTGCATCCAAAGATACAAAGTGATCAGGTACCGCCTACCGACGTACGTTTCGTGTTTGTCACGTCTTCAGACGCCACCCTGAAGACGTGACAAACACGAAACGTACGTCGGTAGGCGGTACCTGATCACTTTGTATCTTTGGATGCACTATTGCTGGACTTCCTGTGATATTGGCTCCGGCTGTCTGGTGAGTGGAACGCACGCTAGAGACGCACGCCAGGAGGGAAGGATCCGCTGCTCCATCGAATCTTTTAACATATCGCAAGTAGCCTCAGTGCCGGGTAGGCACTGGAAAATGTAAGTGAGCAATTGGCTGCTGTGTTTTTTTATGCTATTTTTTAAATAAAACGTTATTACGCTATGAGGTGCGCCTCTCTTTATATTCCCACATATGTTTCCAATCCATTCCATCTGAGCTGGTCTGATAGAGGGAAGAGAGCCCTTGAGTGAGGGTGTGTCACTCAGTGTACAGGCACAATCCTGTGAAAGCGCATTTGATTGCTTCTAAACAAAGTAATCAACTCCATTTGGTAAGAGGCCATTTAATACTGCTGGTTCTCACATTGGGTGGATCGAGAATTTGTCTGGTGATGGTGCACAAGCTATATCTACAGGAGTGATTGTGGCGTTTTGCAGCAAGGACTACTATATGAACTTTGCGTTATATCAATTAACACTGTCTAATTTATATTAATATTTTTCACGTTTTTTGGATGCACCCAAGATATTGGGATTATTTGCCAATTTTGTTGGCTTGCACTTTTTATATACTACATGAACTTTGCGTTATATCAATTAACACTGTCTAATTTATATTAATATTTTTCACATATTTTTCACGTTTTTTGGATGTACCCAAGACATTGGGATATTTGCCAAATTTGTTGGTTTGCACTTTTTATGTATTAGATTGGGCATAAGTGCTTGATCATTAACTTTCGTTGTACACATTGTGATAGAAGGTACAGGGTCTGTTATATTTATATTATTTAATTTAAATAGAGCTCGGTCAGCTCTATTTTGTGTGTTAATTATCTTTGGGGTAATAATTAATTTATACCTCACTGGGTCACGCTAGGTGTCTGGTGTTATTATTGTTTGTATAAACACACTCTAACCAATTTTTATTATTCACATTATAATGGTTGTAATGTATGAGTAACCAAATGTGGTTCACTATTATCACTTTAAATAGTTATTAATTAGCTTAGTTCATGGTAGATCTATATTGTGTCTGCACACCTTTTTTCAATAAGCTCTTAGTCTCTACTATACAGTTCAGAATATACAATTAATTAACCTATTAATTAATTTAGTATCTCTTGTTGGTACTAGCGCCCCTCATTTAATTAAACTATTATTGAACAAGTAGTTACTCCTTTAACCACTTCAGCCCGGACCAATTTGCAGCTAAAGGACCAGGCCCCTTTTTGCAATTCGGCACTGCGTCGCTTTAACTAACAATTGCGCGGTCATGCGACGTGGCTCCAAAACAAAATTGGCGTCCTTTTTTTCCCACAAATAGAGCTTTCTTTTGGTGGTATTTGATCGCCCCTGCGGTTTTTATTTTTTGCGCTATAAACAAAAATAGAGCGACAATTTTGAAAAAAATGCAATATTTTTTACTTTTTGCTATAATAAATATCCCAAAAAATATATAAAAAAACATTTTTTTTCCTCAGTTTAGGCCGATACGTATTCTTCTACATATTTTTGGTAAAAAAAATCACAATTAGCGATTATTGATTAGTTTGCGCAAAAGTTATAGCGTTTACAAAATAGGGGATAGTTTTATAGCATTTTTATTAATATTTTTTTTTTTATTAGTAATGGCGGCGATCAACGATTTTTATTGTGACTGCGACATTTTTGGCGGACACATCGGACATTTTTGACACATTTTTGGGACATTTGTCATTTATACAGCAATCAGTGCTATTTAAATAGCACTGATTCCTATGTAAATGACAGTTGTAGTTAGGGGGTTAACCACTAGGGGGCGGGGAGGAGTCAGTGTGACGTGTGTGTGTTTTTTTTTTACAGTAGGGGGGCGTGGCTGTACGTGTGACGTCATTGATCGGCGTTCCCGATGACAGGGAAACGCCGATCACTGACAGTCAGTGTAGGAAGCGCGGGGAGAGGTTTGTTTACATAGACCTCTCCCCGTTCTTCCGCTCCGTAACCCGATCGCGGGATACCAGCGGCGATCGGGTCCGCTGGTCCCGCGGCCGGGGTCACGGAGCTCCCGACCGGGTCGCGAGCGCGCCGCTAGCAGCGCGCGCGCGACCCACGGGCAGGCACATGCACGATCACGTACAGGTACGTGATTCTGCCTGCCCGAGCCATTCTGCTGACGTATATATGCAGTGGCCGGTCGGGAAGCGGTTAAAGCAAACACGGGTAGGAATTTGAAACAATGTTTGTTAAAATCCTTGCAATGTACACTGATCACCCAGAGGAGATTTTTTCTCAACAAAAGTGGAGTTACACTTTGAAACTCAGGGATAGTGGCATGTTTTGATGGGGCTGACCTATAGGGGCCTACATTCTAAATACTGTGCAGCAGTTAGGACTTTGTAGCATATAGAACTCAACAGTCAAGACTATATTAGTGTGCCCCCTTACATACAGTGGTTACTGCACTCCCATCTTGGTGGTCTGTATGTTCCCACTATATGTTGGTCAGTGTTCCCACCTTATGGTTGTCAATGTGTTTTCTGTTTATGGTGGCAAGCATGTGTTCCCTTTATTGTGCTCTGCGTGTGCCCCCTTTTATTGTGGTCCTTGTGTGCCCCCTTTATTGTCATGCATCTGGACCCCCTTCATTTTCATCAATGTGTGACCCACATTACATTGGTAGTCACTGTCCGCACCCACCTTGGTACGCCACTGCTTAGAACACCTGTCGGGATTTTGTTCTTGCCTATGTTTTTTCTAACTCTCAATCATCCTAAAGCAGGAGGAGAACAGACGTCAAATTGTTCTAGATATCACAAGAACTTTACAAGATGAGCTCAGCGGGATAGTAGCAATCCCCACCCAATTTCAAAAGCTATGATGAATCTGTTAATAGGTTATATCACCTGAAAATCCATTGAAAGACTACTTATGTGCTAGGACATTGAATTAATTGGTTTTGGGATTCATTTCAACACCAAAAAAATACATTCTGGTTTTGTACTAAAAAAAAAAGGCCAAATTCTGTGCTAGAAGTCTTGTCAGATCAGGAATATAGATATAACTGGTATTAGATTATAGTTAGAGACCTAAGCATGTCTGTCATTACAAACTATTCCAATTATTTTGAACCAATTGTGTCTTCCTACTAGTGTGACCTGGATAAATAAACCAAAATGTAAAAAGGAAATCAGTGGGGTTGATTTACTAAAGGCAAATAGACTGTGCACAGTGCAATGGCACTCTGCAAGGGCAGTTGCTTCAGAGCTTAGTAAATGAGTTAAAGCTTCACTTTTCAAAGAATACCCAATTACATGCAAGGACAAAAAAACAGAATTTTTGATTGCACATGATTGGATGATGGAAGTCAGAAGAGCGTTTGCTAATTTACTAAGCTCTGGAGCAACTTCAGTCTATTTGCCTTTAGTAAATTAACCCAAAAAGCCGTCTGTTACCATTTATAACTTTAAAGTCCCAGCATGGCCAGGTTACTTAAGGATTTTAAGTTTACTATGTGAAATTGATAAGCATATACCTCTGCTACCAGAGTGAAAAAAATACAAATCAAACGGTGGTGTTCAAAAGTAAATCAGAAATGACTGTGCTAATATTTAAAGACGAGCTGATTCAGTCACCCACGGGGGTTGATTTACTAAAGGCAAATAGACTGCACTTTGCAAGTGTAGTTGCTTAGGAAATGAGTTAAAGCTTCCCTTTGCAAAGGATACCCAATCATGTGCAAGGGAAATAAAAAAAAAACAGCATTTTTGCTTGCCAATGATTGGTTGATGGAAGTCAGCAGAGCTTCTGCTCATTTACTGAGCTCTGGAGCAACTGCACTTGCAGAGTGCAATTGCACACTTTGCAAAGTGCACAGTCTATTATTATTATTATATACAATTTATATAGCGCCAACAGTTTACGCATCGCTTTACAATGTATATTACACAATTACAGTACAATACAAAAGGTACAGGAGGGCAATGCTCGTAGAGCTTACATTCTAAAGGGACGGGGTGGTGATACAAAAGGTAATAGTTGCAGAGAATGATTTGATGGGGGTGGCTCGGGGATCGTTGTTAGGTGGGTGTGGGATAGGCTTCCCTGAATAAATGAGTTTTCAGGGATCTCTTAAAGGTGGACGGGGTAGGGGCTGATCGGACATAATGGGGCAGGGAGTTCCAGAGGATGGGAGAGGCTCTGCAGAAGTCCTGAAGTCTATTTGCTTTTAGTAAATCCACCCCACTGTGTGTCCACAAGTATGAACAGTATAATGTGTAAAGACTGGTGTTGCGCAGACTCTAGTATGTAGGTGTATCAGCAAATCATGATATAAACATATCCTGTGATATATAACATTGAAATATATATATAGAGATAGAAATCTCTATATAGATATGTATCTATATAGCTCTATATAGCAATAAATCATGATATATGATATATATGCCCTACATATGTTTTCAATGTTATATATCACAGGATATGTTTATTTCATGATTTGCTGATACACCTACATACTCTAGAGTCTGCGCAACACCAGTCTTTACACATTTTAACTTTAACTATGGTTTTAGTTTAGTAAAAAAGAAAGTTTGATGTGAAATCAGAGGAAATGATTTGCTTATATACATTTCTATTTTCCCCAATAACTATAAATTATTAAAATAAATAAGAAGAAAACAAAGGGATATTTATAGTATACAAGCAACTCAACTTAATTTAAACATATGTAAAACAGCATTTACATGTGTATACTTTCACACAAAAAATAAAATGATTTTCTAAAATAAACATTTTTTTGTTAAAACCATGAAAAAGTCCATTGCAGCGCTTCTATTATACAGTATACATCGCAGAAACTGATTTTAATATAACGTTTTTCTTGAAACAAAATCCTCTTCTTCAAAGATGCACATGGCGCTAACGAGAATAATTTCATATAATGGACCTTTTTTATTTCTCAGTGAATATGTCTTTAATTATTCACATGTTATGTCCACTCTATACTGAGGGAGCATACAGTATTTAGACTGGAATATAGGCAATTGAAGGCTGGGCTAGCAAATGTGACTCACCACTGTGAGTATAGATAAACCATACACAAAAAACTAAATTAAAGACTAAATTAGCAAATGTGACTCACCACTGTGAGTGTATGTGAAACAAATAGAAACATATATATTGATCTAACAATCAAATTGTGCAACAATGGCTACAAAAATAGAATAGTGTCAAAGGTGACTTATTGTATTAATCAAAAAATTAAATCATGGGTGATGGACAGAACTAATTAGACTATTAAAATGATTGAAGTCATAAATTGCAGGTGGTCATTTGGACGATGGTCCCCTTTGAAACCCCACTCACCAAAACGAAATGACCCACGGCTTTGCAGTCCTAGGGTCTTAAAAAGTATATTCAGGACGGTGAAGTGGATGATGTAAAAGATCCTATTGAAACATCATCCACTTCACCGTCCTGAAAATACTTTTTAAGACCCTAGGACTGCAAAGCCGTGGGTCATTTCGTTTTGGTAAGTGGGGTTTCAAAGGGGACCATCGTCCAAATGACCACCTGCAATTTATGACTTCAATCATTTTAATAGTCTAATTAGTTCTGTCCATCGCCCATGATTTAATTTTTGATTAATACAATAAGTCACCTTTGACACTATTCTATTTTTGTAGCCATTGTTGCACAATTTGATTGTTATATCAATATATATGTTTCTATTTGTTTCACATACACTCACAGTGGTGAGTCACATTTGCTAATTTAGTCTTTAATTTTGTTTTTTGTGTATGGTTTATCTATACTCACAGTGGTGAGTCACATTTGCTAGCGCAGCCTTCAATTGCCTATATTCCAGTCTTCAAGGTTCATTTAACCTTTCCAGGCAGCAGTAGTTTGTATCACGTGATTATTTTATCGCATAGTGATTGTAATGCGATTTTCACAATTTATGTTTGTTTAATATCATTCCATTTGGCGCAGGCTATTAAGTTTTGTTTTATATATACAGTATGTAGAGGCACCTGGAATGATAGACCTGTCTGGTGCATGTAGATCAAAGGGGTCCATCGTGCTGAGACTATCCCTCTGGAGGACCATACCTCTTGGTACAACTCCTGTCTGTAATGGAAGAGAGTTTTTCACTGTAATTTCAGTTTAAACCACCTACTGGCTTCTCATATCTCCTTTGTACTCTGAAGACAAAATATTTGTGCATGAGTTTCCAGGTTTAGCCCTGGTTCACATTGCCGCGATTTGGCATGCGATTTGATATGTCCAATCACATGCCAAATCGGCGGCTATTGCCGGCAATGGCACCGTCCGAATTGGTGCAATGCCGTACCGATTCCCAAAAGTAGTTTTTGTACTATTTTTGGCGACTTCGGGGTGCGATTTCAATAGACATCTGTGCAGAAACCCACACAGATGTCTCTGAAATCGCCCCCGAAGTCGGGACTGACATGCAGGATTAAAATTGTGTGAATTCAGCTGAACTCACACAATTTCATTTCAGCTGTCAGTGTGAACCTAGGCTTAAAGTAGTATTAAACTTAAACCCAAAAATGTAATAGAATGCAGTTCACCAATTCTTAGATGTGCTGTCTGAAGTTGTTTTTCTTTTTGAGGCTTTGTTCCTTTATTTTCACATGTTAATCTGACCAGTAAGTCTATTATTTTTTAAAGTGGAAGTAAAGTTCCACACATAACTTTTACCGATAGATAAGCCTATAATAAGGCTTACCTATAGGTAGTGTAAATATTTCCTAAACGCTCACCGTTTAGGCAGTGGCGTCACTAAGGGGAGCCTGAGGGGGCCATGACCCCCAATATTATAGTGTGCCCCCATGTCTCCCCCAAGTATAACTCATTCCTATAACGGCCGGTGCAGCGTCACTTGTCTGTCAGTCTCGGAGCCTCGAGGAAATCGGGGCTAGCTGACGTCACGTGGCAGCTGCTGGCCGCCACTGTTGTTTATGGGAGTTGTAGTCTGCGGAAGAGGCTACGTGCTAAAGCTCCTTGCTTCTGGTGGGTAGAGTCTGGAGAGCAGCCAGCCTGAGCCTAGTGAGATAGCTACAACTCCTGGTGGCCCCGGTCGGATCTTGGGGAGTTGGACTGGACACACATGTAGCTAGCCTGGGCACGCCGCTGGCCACAGTAGAGTGTGCATGCTGCATGCACCAAAAATTGACCCCAGGAGACAGGAGCATCACCCCCCCCCCCCCCCCAGGACTGGAGGGGGCCGAGGCCATGCAAGTAAGAGGACCTGTCCTGCTGAGCTCTGAGCCTGAGCTGGCAGCTGCCACCCGCCCATAGCTGAGGTGAGAGACCCTGTCAACCCCAGCTGACCCCCACATGATCATCCCATCTATCTTCCCCCCATACACCTCTCTTACCCTGCCCAAGTGGCCAGCAGGACCCATAGGATTATGTTCCCTCCCAGCAGGACCCACAGGTCAGTGGTCAGCAGGTCATACAGGTCCACAGCCATCTACCAGCAGGACACACAGGCTGTGGCTCCTGCTGGCCACTGACCTGTGGGTCCTGTTGGCCAATGACCTGTGGGTCCTGCTGGCCGCTGGCCTGTGGGGCCTGCTGGCCACTAGCCTAGGGTGAACAGAAGTCCCTAGTTTCCAGGGACAGTCCCTGGACTGAGGACACTGTCCCCAGACAAAGTCTGTCCCTGCAAGCTGGGGCAGAGGGGGGCTCCCAGGGCCGACCCTACCATGGGTCCCACTGGGCCCATTGTGCTGCCCCAGAGAGGAGGGGGGAGCGATACTGCATTACACAGCGAGGATCTCCCACTTATGGCCGCTGTCATACAAAGCCCCAACCTCCTGGACAGACTCCTATGATAGACTGCCCACAGCGGCCATACCGTGTAGGTGGGAGATCCCCGCTCTGTGTAATCCGGTGGCTCTCCTCTCTCTAATCACTGTGCACTGTTGAGGTTGCATTGATGGACACTGTAGAGGCTGCATTGATGGGCACTGATCAGGCTGCATTGATGGGCATTGATGGGCACTGATGAGGCTGAGCTGATGGGCACTGATCAGGCTGCATTGATGGGCACTGATGCGGCTGAGCTGATGGGCACTGATCAGGCTGCATTGGGCACTGGTGGGCACTGATGTGCATTGATGGGCACTGATCAGGCTTCATTGGTGGGCATTGATCGGCACTGATGAGGCTGAGCTGATGGGCATTGATGGGCACTGATGAGGCTGAGCTAATGGGCACTGATGAGGCTGCATTGATGGGCACTGATCAGGCTTCATTGATGGGCACTGATCAGGCTGCATTGGTGGGCACTGGTGTGGCTTCATCGATGGGCACTGATCCAGCTGCATTGATGGGCACTGGTGAGGCTGCATTTATGGGCACTGGGGTGGCTGTATTGATGGGCACCGGTGAGGTTGCAAAGACGGTCACTGATCCGGCTGTATTGATGGGCACTGATCTGGCTGCATTGATGAGCACCGATGAGGCTGCAAAGATGGGCAATGATCAGGCTGCATTGATGGGCACTGGTGAGGCTGCATTGATGGGCATTGATGGATACTGATGAGGCTGAGCAGATGGGCACTGGTGAGGCTGCCTTGATGGGCACTGGTGAGGCCGTATTGATGGGCACTGGTGAGGCTGCATTGATGGGCACTGGTGAGGCTTCATTGATGGGCACTGATCTGGCTGCATTGATGGGCACTGGTGAGGCTGCATAGATGGGCACTGATCAGGCTGCATTGATGGGCACTGATGAGGCTGCTGATGGGCACTGGTGAGGCTGCATTAATGGGGAATAATCAGGCTGCATTGATCTACACTGGTGAGGCTGCATTGATGGCCACTGATCCGACTGCATTGATGGGCACTGGTGAGGCTGCATTGATGGGTGCCAGTGAGGCTGCATAGATGGGCACTGGTGAGGCTGCATTGATGGGCACTGATGAGGCTGAGCTGATGGGCACTAGTGAAGCTGCATTAATGGGCACTGATCAGGCTGCATTGATCTACACTGGGGAGGCTGCATTGATGGGCACTGATCAGGCTGAGCTGATGGGCACTGATGAGGCTGACCTGATGGGCACTGTTGAGGCTGCATTGATGGGCACGGATGAGGCTGAGCTGATGGGCACTGATGAGGCTGATGGGCACTGATGAGGCTGAGCTGATGGGCGCTGTTGAGGCTGCATTGATGGGCACTGGTGAGGCTTTATTGATAGGCACTGATCTGGCTGCATTGATGGGCACTGGTGAGGCTGCATTGATGGGCACTGATAAGACTGAACTGATGGGCACTAATCAGGCTGCATTGGTCTACACTGGTGAGGCTGCATTGATGGGCACTGATCCGGCTGCATTGATCTACACTGGTGATGCTGCATTGATGGACACTGATCCGGCTGCATTGATGGGCACTGGTGAGGCTGCATTGATGGGCCCTGGTGAGGCTGCATTGATGGGCACTGATGAGGCTGAGCTGATGGGCACTGGTGAAGCTGCATTAATGAGCACTGATCAGGCTGCATTGATCTACACTGGTGAGGCTGCATTGATGGGCACTGATGAGGCTGAGCCGATGGGCACTGTTGAGGTTGCATTGATGGGCACTGGTAAGGTTGCATTGATGGGCACCGGTGAGGCTGTAAATATGGGCACTGATCAGGTGGTAATTGATGGGCACTGGTGAGGCTGCATGGATGGGCACTGATGCGGATGAGCTGATGGGCACTGGTGAAGCTGCATTAATGGTCACTGATCAGGCTGCATTGATCTACACTGGTGAGGCTGCATTGATGAGCACTGATGAGGCTGAGCTGATGGGCACTGATGAGGCTGAGCTGATGGGCACTGTTGAGATTGCATTGATGGACACTGGTGAGGCTGCACTGATGGGCACCGGTGAGGCTGCAAATATTGGCACTGATCAGGCGGCATTGATGGGCACTGTTGAGGTTGCGTTGATGGGCATTGTTGAGGTTGCATTGATGGGCACTGGTGAGGCTGCATTGATGGGCACCGGTAAGGCTGCAAATATGGGCACTGATCAGGCGGAATTGATGGGCGCGGGTGAGGCTGCATAGATGGGCACTGGTGAGGCTGCACTGATGGGCACTGGTGAGGCTGCATTGATGGGCACTGATGAGGCTAAGCTGATGGGCACTGGTGAAGCTGCATTAATGGGCACTGATGAGGCTCAGTGATGGGCACTGATGAGGCTGAGCTGATGGGCACTGTTGAGGTTGCATTGATGGGCACTGGTGAGGCTGCATTGATGGGCACTGGTGAGGCTGCAAATATGGGCATTGATCAGGCTGCATTGATGGGCACTGGTGAGGCTGCATTGATGGGCACTGGTGAAGCTGCATTGATGGGCATTGAAGGCACTGGTGAGGCTGCATTGATGGGCACTGGTGAGGTTGCATTGATGGGCATTGATCCAGCCCTGATGCTGGAGGAGGGAGGGTTACGGGTGTGGGGGGGAGATACTGGAGGACAGGGATTAGGGGAGATATCCCCAGAGGTTAGCAGAAGAAGGAGGGTGAGATAAGCAAGATGGGAGTGGGAGGTGTATAAGTGCACGTGCTTCGCTGTCTTTGTGTGTGGGTCAGCAGGTGGGTTAAGTATTAGCAGGAGGTGATAAGAGCAGTAGTAGAGAGAGGGTAGAAGTGATGGTGATATGTACAAGTTTTGAGGTGGAGAAGAGGGGAAAGGAAGTGAGAATTTGAAAGCAGAGGATACTAGTATGAGAAGGCAGAGTCGAGGGGACATATTAAAGTGTAGTGGGAATAGAATTCAGACTTGCAGGATGCCTTCCAAAGTGGTGGTTTGTGGTCAATTCAGAGTGAAGCAGAGTTCTTTCTGATCTTTTCTTGCTGCTTTTGTTATCCTGCTTTAGTTATACTGCTGTGTTCAACTGCAGAAAAATTACTCATAGCTGCAAAAATGACTCTGCCTAAACTCCCTGTCTCTGACTTCTCCTATGGGCACAACTCAATTTATACAGAGATGAGGAAATCTTCCACACCCCAATCAGGGACGCATAAGGAACACATGTAATTGGAGGAATGGCCAGAGTCACACATGCCTCAGTCATAAAGATGAGTATCTCTTGGGTTCCAAAAGGAGGTGAGAATCCATCATTAACAAGTGGCCAAGTTACAAATTAAAAACAAAAAACTTAGATGCATACCCCCAGTTAAGACAAAGTTTTGCAAGGCAGATAGACAGTTTTGAATTGCTTGAAATGCCCCGTACACACGGTCGGAAATTCCGACCACAAAATCCGCCTGACTTTTTCCGACGGATTTTGTCCGACACTGGTGTTGCATACACACGGTCGGACAAAGTTGTCGGAAAATCTGATCATTCTGAACGTGGTGACGTTCGTTGCGTACGACGGAACTACGTAGAGGCTATTAGCCAATAGGTTTGGTCTCCTAAAGTTGGCCAGTTCTGACGATTCAACCATTTTAGGCCGTGTGTACCCAGCTATAGGAAGTCTCCACTCCACTGGAGAAGCAATGAGACACTCCTGGACAGCAGTATTCTCATTGTGGGGAAAGGGTCGTGTTTGACTAGCAGATTTATTTGGATTTGACTAACAAATTGAAGCTGAACTACAGTTAACACTGTATATGCAGCTACAGCAAATAGTTTTTTTTTCCTTTTGGGTTAAAGGTTTTACCTAAATAAATAAAAGCTGTTCATTGTAAGTGTAAGGGATCACTATAAATATTGGATTTTGTTGTCGGAAAATTTGAGAGCAGGATCTCAAATTTTTTCCATCGGAAAAAGTCCGATGGAGCCCACACACGGTCGGATTTTCCGACAACATGGTCCGATAGGACATTTTCCATCGGAATTTCCGACCGTGTCTACGGGGCAATAGAGTGTTGTATACCCCAGTTAAAGCAACGTTTTGTGAAGCAGAGAGACAGATTTGAATTGCTTGATAGAGTGTTGCATACCTGTGAAGAAGCAGCTTAGTTCATCCTGAGTGGCGATCCCAAACTTAATACAATACTCTGAGCCAGGTTAGGACCAGTAAAACAAGAAAATGCTCAAAGTAGCAGTGGTCTTCCTAGCAGAACAGCGTTGCATTGAAAGCCAAAGGTAATGCGCCTACAGGCTCCAGTAATGTAAATACAACCATGGCAAGGTCATTACATAACAAGGTCCTTAGTATTTTACCTAAATTGCACTTGACACCCTCTTCTTTCTTCCCTTTTTCCTTCACTTAGCTCCCTCACTAAATATGAAACTACTATGAAAGAATATCAGTTGCATAAATAAAAGCAACCCTTTTTGCACAATTTAGTTTCATAGCTGCCTCAATAATCTGAGCAATCATGGAGTATTGACCAAACAGCTGCTAGACATCTGCTAAGCTTCTTTAAACAGCTAAAGACTCAGCATTTTATTCTAGTAGACAAATACATAGAACAAGCCAGCTAAAGTATTAAAAGTACTGTCACCAAAAATTCAATAGAGAACATGTTGTACCAAGTAAAAACACATTTTTTTCTAGTGAAATACAGTGTAGATCTCTGAATGTGCAGTTATTTTAAACTCTGGCACTGTGGCTTTAATAAGGGAATACAAAAGTGCAATTACAGGCTTCAGTTTTCCCAGACCACTTGAGTATCTTATGTAATGCATGCCACTGTGGCACAGGGATGAAATTGTATATATGCATAAGGAGCTTCCAAATCACGTTGGGCTACCTTTTTGGTTGCATCAAATCAATGGGAGAACATTAATTATGAAGAGCTTTGTGGTCTGGAGAAAAAAAGGGGACAATGGGGTGGTAGGCTGTAGGTGGGAGCCAGCTGAATTTTAATCCTTCTATGGCCAGCTTAAATAAGTTGAAGCTGTCTTCAGTTCACTCAACTGAGCATGTCCTAACTAAAATTCTACACATTTTGGGGTAGGTAAAGGGCTTAGGGCGGGAGATTCAAATCAACCAGCCTGAATATTTTTTGGGCTCCAGCCTATCCCTGAAGGGGAAGTGTCCAGTAGGGGGCTGGAGTGTGGAAAAAAAGTCTGAGAGCAGGGTTTTCTTCTCCCCAGGGTTCCAGGGGTGCAGGGGCTGCTGCCCAGCAGCCCATAAACTGAACAACTGCTCAAGAAGGCTACTAGGGTGTTAAGATCTAAGGCTCAAGTGGACTTGCTCTTTACTGACTGCAGAACCACACCACAAGGGATCTGGTCCTGAGAGGCACCATCTCAATCACGGTTTTGGGTCTGGAGGTAGCTAGAAGAAGACAGCTGCCATAGGGACGTATGAGTAGTGACTTTGAACTGATCCAGGAGACTGCGTGCTGGAAGTTGCACTGGGTAGCGATAGCTGCGCATTGGGGCAGGGTAACCAGAGACACATAACCTTGGTCTTTAGCTGATGGCCTTGGACTCTTCCCAACCAATACCACTACTGCTAGGAAGGATTGTCCTCTAAACACTACTACCTCTGAGTGTTTTGAAGTATCCCTGGCCAAGTGACTTTCCCTCCCCTTTGAAGTTCTTTAAGCAATAAACTTTAAAAAACTGTTCTTTGAAGCCAGACTGACTGGACTGTTGCTTGGGTGACTGGTGTGTGGGAGGGGCGATTTGATTAGTACTCGAGGTGGAGTAAAGGCACACAGAAAACAAGTGGCACTGTTATTTTTTGTTTAATTAGAAGTAACAAACAACACGTGGAAAGCAGTGGCAAGGTGCTTTCTTAACAGTTCCAAAACAATACGGAATAAGAGCCTAGATACAATGGTTCTCAGCAACGTTGGCAGTACTTTAACACAGTCCCAGGACTTGAGATGTCACTTTAATAATGCTTATATTTTCAGGGCAGCATCTGAGTGAAGTGAACAGATGGAAGCAGCGCTAGCAAATTAAAAAAACATGCATGTGAATATAAGTGAACAACTGACACAAATAAAAATAGGATATATACAAGAATATATATACACCTAGAAATAACTAAATATCATTTGAATGAGTCCAAAATGCATAAAGTGTATCCCCCTTAGGAGACCACACTCACCAGACAAGACGAATCCTCAACTTTTCAGTCCAAGATCAGACAAATGGATAAATACTAGTGATGTAAAAGTTCCAAGAATAAAAACATCCGATGAATACTTGATCATGGGGGAAAATATCATGTTCCACCGGTAAATAAAAGAGAAAGAAAATATATGGTGAAGTACTGTTAAGATGTGTAGATATTGTGCGCTATGGCGCTACTTAAAGAATGATGCAAAAAAGCAAATTTTCAGACAGAACTTCCGCGATCGCCGCTCGTATAGCGTGCGCTCCGCGGAGGCAGGAAATGGCGTCACTGGTTAAGCCATTGACCGGAAATTACCTTGGCGCGTTTCGCCCCTCCTTTAGGGCGTTATCAAAGACATCACTTCCGACGGAAGGTATCATTTATACTGAATTTAGAAAAGACTCCTCCCAAAAGGTGGACATATTAACCAATCATGGTCAGTGGATAAAGACTCACTCTTAATCCTGCTTCATCATCTTTATTTGCATAGATAAAACTTAATTTAACAAAAGAACAGAAAGACAGAAAACGTCCTTTGTCTTAAGATAAACATTTAAAACCATAAAAGCATATTAAAATATAAGACATATAATGAAAATAGGAACTTAATAGATAATGAAATTGGGACAATATACATCAATTATGAAGAGTCTAAAGATATTAATTGGCAATCCGAATCAATCCAATCATATCAGAAAAAATATATCAAAAAATATTAATACAAATATAAATATAAATTAATTAGAAAATAAAAAAAATAAAAATAAGAAAATCTGAGCATTTGCATCTGAGTGAAGGCCGTGGCTGATAAGCAGAGTAGCAGTGCAGGCATAACTAACAGACCGATAGAAAGACTTTTGTCCAAAGATAACAAAACCAGTTTGTGTATTCCTGTTCTGTCACTCCTCTACAGGAACCTCCCCCTATCGCTAAATACACCTTAACAAGTGGAAACTGTCCCTACTTTGTCCACTTCACAAATGTGCACTAACTGCAGTGAAACCGTGCTATTTATTAGCATTGCCCTCACTAAAGATGGTCATGGAGGTCATGCAGTGTTGCAGCGTCCAATCGGACAGTTGCTTCCCTGATGACACCTAAGGAGACTTCAGAGGAACAAAGCTCCTCACATTCTCTATTCCCCTCTACAACGGCCAGAAAAACAGCGCCACCTACAGGGGAAGGATAAGCTGCACCTGCCTACACTTCCTCCCTCTTTAACGCACAGAAAAACAAAATACAGGTTCTCAAAAGATCCAAAATGCAATGATAACAAGCAGCTTTTCACAACATAATTGGAATACTTTGCAGGTAATTGCCCCCAGTTAGACCAAATGGGGTAACGGACCCTACTGTCATCCTCAGGCTCAGCATTGGACTTTACATTTTTGTGAGAGGATCATAGTCCTCAAGGTTCTTGGGGTTATCATGGTCAGGCATAACACCCTCACCTGGAGCGCTAACAGTGTCTATAGAGGAGTCCATAGTCTCAACAGTACGGTCAATATTTTCACACGGGTCCTTGGGAATGTCCTTCAGAGCAACAGTGGAACTTTCTCTATCAAGAGAGTCAGGGTCCAGAGGCCTGGACTCAATGAGAGAGAGATACCATTCCATGAGAACTTCCTGGATGAAAGGAATGTCCATGATACAGTACTGGTGTCGTCTGTTGCGGGTCAGGTGGAACAATTCGTACTCAGCATGCAGGGCCTCAATAGGTTTTGGGGAAGACGTTTCTTGACAGGCTGAGGACCTTTAGACCCCACATTGTACACAGAGGACAGTGGGAATGATTGTTACTCCACTACATATGGGGTAATCCCCCACCTAGGTTCCAGTTTACTACCTCTCTCAAAGTTTGGGTTTTTCACTAACACCTGGTCCTCTGATTGACAACAGCAGCTTCTCCAGGGTGGCATCTTCTGCTATATCCTTATGTCACTCGAGGACTATCTGTTTAGCCTTTTTTTAGCCTTTCCCACTGTTTCTGTACCCACTTGTTGAGCATGCAGGAGGATTAAACTCTTCGGTGTTCAGTAGCAAGTAAAGAAAGAAGGGTGTGTACTGGTGCATTGTGTAATTGTAAGCCAACACAACGTCTCCCACATATTGGTACCAGCAGTCCTGGTGCCCTTGCTGTAGTGTCTGTAACACACTCAACAGCGTGCAATTAAAGCACTCACAGACCCCGAATACCTGGAACTCAAAGTTAGGGCCCTGATCTGACAGAATTTGTTTGGAGCAGCCATTAGTCTGTACCACATGGTTCCAGAACGGTGGTCACCGCAGTCTGGTCTTTAGTGGGTACCATGACAGAAAATTTTGAGAAGTGGTGCACGAATGCTAGTGCATAGCAAAACCCCAAAATGTTCAATGACCACATGCATCGACCAGCAGATCTGTAGGATGTGTGACTGGGGAACCACAATCTGCAGGATGTCCCTCTTCTCAGTAGGTATGCAAGCTCGATGGTATAGCACATTGTCTTGGATCTCCAATCGGTCCCTCTGCCATAGCAGGACTTTAGATGTATTGGGCAATTCAGGAGTTGTTGCATCTAGGAAATTTCAGGATCCTTCTGCTGTAGGGTGGCCCATTCAGACAAAGTCTTTACTTCGGCCACCCCTGAAGGCTGATTTGCAGTCTATACCACAGATTCACATGAAGGGGAGGCACACTGGCGTAGAACAGAGGCCACCTCCAAGTGCTCCTGGCCCTGTCCCACATCTTCTTGGGGCTGCTCCACAGGGAATCAAGAGAGGGTGTCAGCATGGTCATTGAGTCATCCTGGATTGTAGTGTATTTTATTACTGAAAAGAGCCAGGCGTGCAACCCACCTCTGCTTTAAGGCTCCTAATCAGTGATAGCCCACATCAGGGCTTAAAGCTCCAGTTTGGATGAGGAAGTTTTCCTCGGAGGGTTGGAAACTGGGACTTGCATTTGCAATCACTCATTCACAACTGTCATACTCTTGGGCACTAATATAGTGCCCAAACCTTGCATGTTGCCATCTGTGTAGTCAGTGTAAGCCAGGAGAGGGGCTCAAGTCAGACTAGGGTGTCAAAGGCATGTTGCTGTGGAGGTTGTCTTCTCAACAACTGGGTAAGAGCCACCGCAATGTGGGCAAATTTAGGGATGAAACATCTATGATACCCTACCAGTCCCAAGAAAGAATGCAGTTCAGTCAATGTTTTTGGAGTGTCCCAATATTCCACAGCTTGAATCTCAGCAAGGTCAGGGGATACCCCCCCCCCCCCCCAGCTTCAATGACATGTCCCAAGTATTGGACTTTCTTAGAGACCTTGCGCTCCTCCACCTTCTGTTTAAGGATGCCCCAAATTTCCTAAAGTCAATAAACTACCCACCATGTTATCCTATGTGTCAATGCACACATAGGCTGTTATCGGCAGTTTTTGGCTGGGGCGTTATTTGGCTTTAAAAAACAAAACAAAACTAGTGGGTTCTGAGAGGAGTTTTTTAGCTGTTTTCAGCTGTAAAAACGCTCATACATTAAAAAAAATGCTGATAAACACTCAAAAACGCTGCTCGCCAGCGTTTTTGACGTTTTTGATCCATTGAAAAAAAGTTTTGTTTTCATTAAAAAAACGCTAAAAAAAATGCTAATAAACGCTAAAAAACGCTATTATAAAAATGTTAAAAAATGTTGAACAACTCACTGCAAAGCTACTGGTGTTTTCATAACGTTATTTTAACGTCACGTCATTTAAAATGTTGAACATTTAAATATACAGAGGAAATATATAAAGGAAAGCTGTTTGTATTTTGGTCCATCCATTCCAGAGCTGTACGCGCAGTAATGCCCTGTACACACGATCGGACATTCCGACAACAAAATCCATCAGATTTTTTCCGATGGATGTTGGCTTAAACTTGTCTTGCATACACACGGTCACACAAAGTGGGTTGGAAATTCTGAACATCAAGAACGCAGTGACGTACAACACATACGACGAGCCAAGAAAAATTAAGTTCAATAGCCAGTGCGGCTCTTCTGCTTGATTCCGAGCATGCGTGGCACTTTGTGCATTGGAATTGTGTACAAACGATCGGAATTTCCGACAACGGATTTTGTGGTCGGAAAATTTTAGATCAAACTTTGTGTGTCGGAAATTCCGATGGAAAAAGTGCCTACACACGGTCGGAATTTCCGACAACAAGCTCCGATCGCACATTTTCCATTGGAAAGTCCGATCGTGTGTACAGGACATTAGACAGATGAGACCTCTTTCTCTGCTACAGGTGAGGAATGTAATGATGTCATCTCTCCACTCCCAGCCTGTGATTGGACAGTGAAGAAGAAGCAACAGACTGATAAAGTAGTCGCTCCTATAAGCATGCTTCTTGTCAGTACATTTGCATTTAGCTCAATCTAAAGGCTGCCATGTAGCAGAATGCAAGAGGCTAACGTCAAATTTAAGTACCTGCATTCATTTCATGTAAAAAGATATATTTAATGATTTATTAATGAATTACCAGCTACAGCTTTGGCTTTTATATGTACCTGGAGTTCAGATTTAACTTGCAATGCTAAAGTGCATCTGAAAGAGAACTCGCTGACATCAGCTTTGAACTCTTGCCCTTAAACTGGTTGTAAACTCTCTAAACTAAAAAACAAAAAACAACCTGCAAGACAAAGCCATAATGAGCTAGTATGCATCGCATACTAGCTCATTATGAAATACTTACCTTAGAATGAAGCAGCGGTCCCGGCACACCGATGAACCCGGTTACATGTCTCCTGGAGTTATTTACAGGTTTGCGGGCTCTGGCACTGTGATTGGCTGGAGCCCCCGATGACGTCACTCCCACGCATAAGTGCAGGTGACGCCAGTCACGGCACAGCTACTAAAGAAACGGCACGAGCGAGCCGTTTCTTCAGTGCACATGTGCCGATGACGTTGGCACATGCGGTTATAGTGAATATCTCCTTAACGGTGCAAGTTTAGGAGATATTCACGGTACCTACAGGTAAGGCTTATTATAGGCTTACCTGTAGGTAAAAGTGGTAGTAAAGGGTTTACAACCACTTTAAATCTGATCCTTGTACCAAGCACAGCTTTAGTACATATATTGTATATATACAAATATACTTTACATGATGCTGTACATGGATACTGCCTAAATTAGAGATAATGTGCATTATAAAGGACAGACAGATAATCAGCCTTATTCGTGTCTTTAAATGCACCACTTTCACTGCTTGCAATGACAAATGTTTATTTCCCCTTTGGAAATGCTAAAGAAAAAAGCAGTTCATTTGAATGTGAAAGAGGCCTGTCAGGCTGAAAGTGAAAGATACAATATGCCGGGTGGCAAATTTGGGATGTGCCCGTTAATTTCACTGTGTGAGCTCAGCAGTATATTTTTCAGTCACAAATTACAGGATTTAAGCATGTGTATTAGGTTATTTTCAGAATTCTGCATGTACTGACTTTTTTTTTTTTTTTTTAACCATGTAAAACAGAACGCTGTATACAAAATAGCTTACTTTAAATATATTATTCAGTTTATATTTTAATGGTATTATTTTAATAGCATATTCTTTTGAAAAATTCTTAACCCTTTTACATCCATACTGATACCACACCAGCGCAATAAGCACCACAGATATAAAATTTTCAAAGACAATTTAGGTGTTACAATCAAAAGTTTTATATTTATCTCAAATATAAAAAAAGCTAGCATATTATGAAAAATAAAGGTAAATCAGGTAAAGAATATTGAAAATAGCCAAAACTCAAAACAGAAATTCTTAATTTGCATCTTGCAAAAATAAATAAAATTTGTCAAAAATTATCACATTTAACAAACAAGCTTTATGCAACATAAAACAAATAAAAAAAAATAACCAGAGTGCTATTTTAGGACATTTTCTAGTTGCAAAAGTTTAAAAGGAAGAAAGTCATATTCATGAAATGGCTTACAGATTAACTTACTTTTCCTCACTGTATAAAAAAAATTGAGAAAGATCCATAATTCAGAAACAGTTACTTGCTTTAAGACTTTAAAAATTGAGAGAGATCCATAATAATTCAGAAACAGTTACTTGCTTTAAATTTTCAATAATCTTTTTATTTAGTTACTTGCTTTAAGACTTTAAAAATTGAGACAGATCCATAAAATTCAGAAACAGTTAAGACTTTTAATATAGGAATGACAATCATATATATTTATGTCATATGTGATTTCTATCTTAACATGCATAGCCAAAAAAAAAAAAGAATTTCAGTATGAAAAAAAATCTTACTGTCAAACATTGCAATAACATTTTACTAATCTTACTATATATCTTTTAAAGAAAAAAATGTACTTCAGAAAAATAAATAAATAAAACACCTCTGGCTTTACCCTCATCCCTTCCTTTAATTGCGGAAATGAGGGAAAATTGCAGAGCAAAATGCTATTTTTGTGCTCATACACAATAAAAGGCTCAGCCTTGTTTACATATGCCATATTCTCGCCTTGCTCTGTAATTAGAGATGTCAGTCTGGGTCTAATTCAACTGCAACGGACAACCCCATTAAAATCTGCCCAGTTCATCTGGACCCTATTTCTACTGATCTCACTGACATTAAATCTGAACCATGTGTATTATGTGTAAACAAGTCACTTTTTTTTTTTTTTTTTTTTACATTTTTACTGTTCACAGGTATCATTTGTCTTTACGTGGCTGAGTAGGAAACACATATTTGCATTTGTTAGGGAAGTGTCTCTCCTTTGGGACATATTTCCCTTATGAGCAAAAGTATGTGAAAGCACACAAGGCAAATGTCTACATTCCAGCATTTAGCAACAAAACAACTTAATTGCTTAATTAAAATATTTAATTGAACTATTTGTTTTTTTTTTTAAATGTTTTCAAATACATATTAATATGTGTTAATTTATGTTTACATTAATTTACATTAAACCTTTTATTACATGAGCATATATATTTATTTATACATAAATTAATTAACATTAGTAAATTAAAAACTGTTAAGTTATGTTCAGTAAAAATGTTACACCATTAAACATTTAGAGCTGTAGCATGATTTTTTTATTTTTCTATTTTAATTATAAAAAAAAAATGTTCACAAAGAAGGCAACAGTTCAGTATATAGAATATATTTACATTTTAAATTTATTTAATTATGTTACTAAGATGGTACTATTTTTTTTTTTTTTTGTACAGTTAAAGGTACTTATTTTCCACAACAGACCTGAAAAGTTCTTAAAGTTTGACATTGAATGGGTTAAAATCTTATTTTTAAAGTGCTCCTAGAAGACATGAATAGAATCCTGTCCCCAACATAGGACTGCCCCTGTTGTATTGTACACAGCCAAGATGTGATCAGTATAAAAAGGTGGTGTGGGGCGTGTGAGTGGGGGGTGCTCTTTTTAGCTCTACATCAATGCACTAACTTGAGAGATCAGCCTTGAAAATGTGTGGAATTTCTCTCCAAGTGGAATCTACTATAGAGAGGGGGGGCTTTTCTTTAAATCCTGGAAAGTGTATAGACAGTGCTATGGTGGGAGGAAAGGGGGATGGGTAAGCACAGGGGATACAGCTTTAAGCCTTAAGTGAATGCATTGGTTCTGGTTCATTGATTGTGAAAAGCATTTTCCTCCATGTTTGTTGTTGGCAGAGAGAAGCATCGCTGAGCTGTCCAGCACTGAGGGAGCTGTGGAGGGGAATTCAGCATTTCTAAGTTACACATCATCTTGTGTACATCTCAGACCAGAAAATCTTACCCAGACGATGTACAATTTACATTAGGACAGTTTTTATTTTTATCATCCACTTGGGTTACACTTGAAAACTATAAAACTGTTTTTTTTCTATATGTTTTCTTCTGCAAAATACTTGACAATGTACAGTTATCTATAAATGTAGATAATACTAATGCCTATTATTATATTAGAAATGTGAGCTAACTAGTAATTCAATTGCAATATTCTTGTTTGGAACAAATGTTTAAATGTGATTGATTTTGGTGGGGTCTTATAGAACCCTTTGATCAAATGTTTTCTACTTTTATTTGAATATAGATAATAAATCCTATTAGAAACATAGAAGAGTGATAGCAGAAATAAGATCAACTGATCCATTGAGTCTACCCTATGCTTATATACAGTATCTCACAAAAGTGATTACACCCCTCACATTTTTGTAAATATTAATATATATGTAACAACACAAAAAAAATGACACTTTGCTACAATGTAAAGTAGTGAGTGTACAGTTTGTATAATGCCACGTACACACGGTCGGAATTTCTGATTGAAAACAGCCCGATGGGAGCTTTTCATCAGATTTTCCGACTGTGTGTATGCCCAATGGTCTTTTTCTGTCAGCATTTCCGACGGACTTTGGATTGAGAGCCTGTTCTTAATTTTTCAGATGGAAAACCTCTCTATCGGATTTTTCCGTATGCAATTCCGACAATTCCGACACGCAGATATCCAACGCATGCTCGGAAACAATTCAACGCATGCTTGGAAGCATTAAACTTCCCTTTTATAGTGCCGTCGAACGCATTGTATGACGTGGTGTTATTGACCGCCTGAATTTGGTGTGACCGTGTGTAGGCAAGACAGTTTGAGCGAAACTCCGTCGAAATTCCGCCGGGAAAACCATCAGAGCTTTTCCCGACGACGACCGTGTGTACGTGGCATAACAGTGTAAATTTGCGGTCCCCTCAAAATAACTGAACACACAGCCATTAATGGAAAGGAATGAATGGTCTCACAGGGCAGAATCAATGGGTGTGAAATTTAGAACAAAAATTTGTACCATCATCCAAGACTTAAAGCGGAAGTAAACCCACCGATCTAACAGTTTGTAAAAACAGCTACATTCCCGACATGTCAGAAATGCTAATGCCGCGTACACACGACCGTTTTTTCTATCAGAATAAACTCTGAAGGTTTTTCCAACAGAATTCCGCTGAAATTGTCTTGCCTACACACGATCACACCAAAGTCCAACTGTCTAGAACGCGGTGACGTTACAGTTTGAAAAAAACAGTTACATTCCCGGCATGCCAGAAAAGCTAACTGTCACATTGGTTGTACTCTCAATCAAACTGTCAAACCATCCAATGGCTGGTGTCATAACTGATCACATGTGCAGCTTCATGGCAGTTAATGATTAAACGGAGGCCAAGATGGCAGCTTCCTTGGCTAAAAACGATAGGAGGGTTTACTTTAACTTTAATGGAATAGAGGTTTGGGAGCCTGGTCCACAAACTAGGCTCACCAGAAGCAAGAGAGCAAATGGACTGTTTCGGTACAGTATAGAAAGTACTTTTGCAAATAGAAAATTCCTTTTAGCTTGGTGAATTAGGCAACGTTGTGTCTTTTACATTTTCCTTCCACCATTGGGTAGTCTTTGCAAATTTAACATATTCTTTGCTCCATCTTGAATGAATGAATGAATGAATGATTTGTATAGCGCTGCAAATGCGAACTGAATCGCCTCAAGGCTTACTTTGCATATGCTCTACTGCTTTCATAAATCAACCCCACTGTACAGTGAGACTACATTGTAGGTCATTACTAAATTATTAGAGCTTATTTACATGGGCATCAGATTAAAGTCAAAAGTAACATTCCTTCAGGTGCTTCTGAGCTGCTTTACTTGCATTTGAGCTGCTATGATTGGTCTTTGAATTTCTCAGGGAGTTGCTTTGGGTTGCTTCTAATGCCGCGTACACACGACCGGACTTTCTGACAGACGGTCAACCCGACCAACTTTCGGCGGAGTTCCGACGGACCTTCCGAACGAACGGTCTTGCCCACACACGAATGGACTTAGCCCCCGTACACACGGTCGGAAATTCCGACCACAAAATACGTCTGATTTTTTCTGATGGATTTTGTCCGACACTGGTGTTGCATACACACGGTCGGACAAAGTTGTCGGAAAATCCGATCATTCTGAACGCGGTGACGTTCGTTGCATACGACGGAACTACGTAGAGGCTATTAGCCAATAGCTTTGGTCTCATAATTTGATCTGAGCATGCATGGCACTTTGTCCATCGGAATTCTCTACACACGATCGGAAAAAGTCCGATCGGATTTTGTCCGATGGAGCCCACACAGGGGCGGATTTTCCGACAACATGGTCCGATCGGACATTTTCCGTCGGAATTTCCGACAGTGTGTACGGGGCATAAGTCAGTTCGAAAGTACGTTCGTTTTGACGTGATGACGTATGATGGGACTAAAAAAGAAAGTTCAATAGCCAGTAGCCAATAGCTGCCCTTGCGTCGTATTTGGTCCGTCAGACCAGCATACAGACGAACGGTTTTCCCTATAGGAATTGAGTCAGTCGGACAGATTTGAAACATGTTCTATTTCTAGGTCCGATTAGCCCACACACGATCGGATTGTCCGACAGACTGATTTCGCCGGACCGAGTCTGCCGGAAAGTCCGGTCGTGTGTGGGCATAAGTTGCACCAAGCTGCTTGGAGCTGCTTTTGCATTTACATTAATTGTATGAGAAAGAAAAGCATTTCAAACCAGTAATTAAACAGATATGTTGAAACCACTCAGATAAGCATAAGAGAGAAAAAGATGACTACGGTCATTTTAGAATGCAGTTTTTTTTTTTTATCACCACACAATGAAATAAATCAAACTTGTGGAAGTTATGATGAGAGAAAAGATGTAAATGTTAACAGTATTTTTTGTGTAAAAGGGAGGGGGGGAATTCACAAAATTGCTTCTGGTGTTCAATAACATCCCGAATTATCATTCACTTTTGTCAGAAACGTTGTAAGCCTTCAAAACTGTCAAATATACAAAAGATACAAACATAGAAAATTTCACAGATATAATTGCCATTTAAGAATGACAAAGGATCAATACTTCTATTCAAAAATATTTCCATGTCTTTGTGACAAAATTGGATATCATAAAATGAATATGTACATATTCAACTTTTAACCAACTTTCCTAAATTTCTAAGGAGACATCACCACAAGATGCCCTGTACACACGACCAGTTTTGCCGTCGGAATAAACTCTGAAGGTATTGTCAACGGAATTCCGACGGAATTCCGCTCAAGCTGCCTTGCATACACACGGTCACACCAAATTCCAACTGTCCAGAGTGTTGTGACGTACAACACGTATGACGGGACTAGAAAACAGAAGTTCAATAGCCAGTAGCCAATAGCTTCCGACTCGTACTTGCTTCAGAGCATTCGTGATTTTTGGTGCGTCGGAACAGCATACAGACGAGCGTTTTTTCTGCTCGAAATTTTTTCTACACACGGCCGGAATATCCGATGAAAAGCTCCCATCTGACTTTTTCTGTCGGAATGTCCAACCGTGTGTACACGCCATTAGGTTGTCCCTAATGGCAACTAATGGTGGTGGTGGTGGTGGGTACAAAAGGTAACAACTGTGAGGGATGAGCTGATGGAATAATTAAGAGTTCACTAGTTAGGTGGAAGCAGGATAGGCTTAACTAAAGAGATTTCTTTTCAGGGATTGCCTAAAAGTGGACAGAGTAGGAAATAGCTAGATAGATTGAGGTTGGGAGTTATAGAGAGTGGCAAAGGCTCTGATGAAGCCCTGGAGGTGAGCATAGGAGGATGAGACAAGGCAGCTAAAGAAAAGGAGGTCTTAGGAGGAGCAGAGAGGACGGTTTGGGTGATATTTGGAGACAGGATTGGTGATATAGCTTGGGACAGAATTTTTTTGTTGGGCAATCAATTGATAAGGTAGATGGGTCTGGCAGCAGCATTCATGATAGAATAAAGGAGGGGTAGCCTGTGTAGATAAGGCTATGAGAAGGGAATTGTAGTAGTTGAGGTGAGAGATAATGAGGGAGTGAATGAGTAGCTTGGTGGTTTCATTGGTTAAGAAGGGGTATACTTTAGAGATATTACTTAGATGAAATCTACAAGATCTGAACAGAGATTGAATTTAGGACTGAAAGAACAGGTCAAAGTCCAATATTATACCAGCACCTCCAGCACTAATTGTATGACGGGGCCTCATTTGTTGCTGGGAGGGATCTACTGTTGAGAGAGAGGTCTATTACTACTGGAGGGTCTATTGCTGCTGAGCTGCTGGGAGATCTATTGTTGCAGCTGAGTGTCTATTGTTGCTGAGGTGGTATTTTGTTGCGGGGGGAGGCAATGTTGCTAGGAGGATCGAATGTTATGTGGGTACCCATTGTTGCTGGGGAGTCTATTGTGCCCGGCGTGGAGTTGTTGTTACTATTACTATTGTAATTACTAAGCAGCACACAATGATATTTGGTTCTGTATTCTCTAAAAGGGGCCTTACAGGGAGTGGGTAGGGGGTGGAACTAAGGTACAGTGCTCAAAGGTGGGTAGGGGGCAGAGACAAAAGGTGATTCAGAAGGGAGGAGTTCCTACACCTATTCTCTGAGAAAAAAAGCCATGATCTTGATTAACTTAAACTTTGCCTGTTTTAATTTTTGCTCTACATACACTGATGATGGTGTTATTTGTATAAGAAGTCTATTTGCATAGATATCACAGTACTTTGTGTAGACTAACAGTCTTTATTCTGCAGAAAATCCAGCCAGGCACCTACTTGTGCATTTCTCCTGTACGTGGAAAGTGTAGTCCACAAATCACTTCTTGAGAGGAACACTCCCCGCCCCCACATCGGGGTTGATTTTCTAAAGGCAAATAGGCAGATCTCTTTGCAGGGGAATTTCCCCAGAACTTAGTAAATGTGTTGAAATTTCACTTTGCAAGAATACCCAATCACTCAATACCCAAGCAAGAAAAATCAAAAAGCATTTTGCTTGAACATGGTTGAGTGATGGAAGTCAGCAGAGCTTGACCTCATTCGCTATCTTCAGGGGAAAATTCCCCTGCAAAGTGCAGCTTCCCTTGACTTTTATCAAGTTTGTTTTTTATATGCCTGAAGTTCGGCTTTAAAATATAACTAAAGGCAAACTTTTTTTTAGTTTTGGATAGAGTGAGGAGGGAGTAGAAAAACTGTCACGTTTTTATTGCTGTCTGTGTCCTCGTTAGGGACATTTATGCACTATATTTATCCTGTTTACCGTTGTCATAAAAAGTAAAGGAAAATCCCAAATTCTGGTGTAGCGCTACACACACAGCCGCTGGTTAGTGGTTCCCCCTACAGCCAGGCAACACGCATTTCCAACTTGCATCCAGACACAAGAAATCAGTCTGTGTGCTTGTTTCTGTTGTTTTATTGGGGAAAGCAACTTAGATAGGGTGTAGGGATTATGGGATGCCCAACATGACTTGAAGAACAACAGATGAGGACAACTTTCCTTCTCAATTGACAAAAATTAAGAACTCTCTTTATACAAAAATGAAGATCCTGGACTGCCTCCCTCGAGAATAAATGCAGTCTCTATGAATCAGTGACAAGATTCTTTACGAACAAGGAGCTCTCAGTCCCCTTTAGTGAAATAGCGCAAAGTTGCAAACTGTATGCAGGAACATCATATCTCTTCAGCAGAACCTCATTCTGTTCTGACACTTGCAGATACTACCAGCCCAACTGGCTGCTTGACTACCAGCTACCTGACTACCAGCCCACATGGCTGCTCTGAAGAACTCCCCAGGACAAAGGATCTAGATCAGGATTTAGCACAACGCTGATCTTGGAAAGTATGATACGTCTGGGAGTCTTTCTCCTTGTATGCTCCTGGGTGTGCTGAGGTACTCACACTGTCCTTTGCTCCCTGCTGCACTGGGCAAGACTCCTGTTCAGGCCTCCAACTGATCACATCTTTCCATACCAGCCCAGATGTCCAAAGGTAATAGAGATTCCTCTCTTAGGCTTCCTCTCCCTCTTTTCCTCAGCTTCCAGCCTAGAGGCAGAGCCCCCAGCCCCAGGGTCCCCTCCCAGGCTGCACGACAGTAAAATCAGCACTCCATCTTCCACCCGACTCCCCTGCTGGCCAGGCTTCTCCATATTTAAGGACTGACCTAGCCACCCTGCCAGGCCCTCTGCTTAGGGATTTGCCAGATTCCCTGAAGTATGCAGATCATGACCTCCTGTCCTCCGCCCACTAATGTCCAGAAGCTTCTCCAAGCTTTTAGATCCAGGGGAAGGTACCAGAGACCTGCCCTGTAGGTCATCCAGCCTGACCTGCAGTAACCCAACCTAATTACAGACTCACACAGCTACCATGAGTCATAGCAAATAAATTGACCTACACTAGTTGCACACTAGATGGTGCTACACTGGGTTGTCCCCAGAAAAGTAACAGAGATTTCCTGTCACTTCCTGTCTATTTGACAGTGAGTGAAGGGAAATCTCCCCAATGGAGCACAGATAAAAAAATGAAAAATCCAAAATAAAAAAAAAAAAAAACAACAGGGGCTATAACCCATTCTTACTCTATCCAAATCTCATTTAAATCTGTCATAAAAAATTAGATTGGAAAATGTAACACTGACCTATAAGAAAGTGTGCAATGTGCCCCCCCCCCCCTGTAGGTGATGCAAAAATGAACTGATCATGCATAAAATGCAATAATAAATGGCAACTAATCAGACTTTTGTTTACTGGATTCTGATCAGTAAAATTTTAATTGTGATTGGATGCACAATGCTCGCTCCCTCATTTGGTAATCAGAAGATTCGGAGGCTTTGTGTGATAGAACAGATTAAAATCCATTTACAGAGGTAATTATCTGGTGTAAAGAAAATGAAATCCTGTGTTGCATATTAGAAGTGTGCAGGGCGAATGACTCATTGCCAGGCTAGGAGGGATTCTCATACTCCGGGAAGGTGCTGCATTTTCAGGAAGCCTGAGGTAGTGTTCACTTAAGGATCATTGTTTGTTCTGGTCTCTTTCATCCATTTCCTGTCATTCGGTGACACCCATCTTTCATCACCCTGTTCTCTGCCTCATTCTTTACTTGGATTCCAAACTCATAAAGTTGTAGGTGAGCCAGGAACAAAAAATACAATTTTAATGCAATTCACAACAAAGAAGGAAGTTTTGGAAAAATGTAGAGTATTTAAGGGGTGACTCAAATTTCCCAGAAAATAAAATTAGTAAATAAAAATAATAATATAGCGTATACAATTGCGACTCGAGTCATATTGTACTTGATATTAAAAATGACCTTCCTTTTTAATCTGCAGCACTGTCATTTTCTGTAAAATGCAATGCAATATGGCCACCTGGAGGTGTTCTGTACACAGATAGTGTACAGAAAGCCCCCTTAAAATGTAATTTCCTGCTTGTATGATTGGCTCACTAATTTTCCCAGAAGTCGGCACTAAGATACAAAGCAGATTTTTGGCATCCCCTGCAACAAAAAGTCATTTTTAGTGGGATACTCCCAAAGGGAAATCACCTCCAAAAGGATGCAGGCCTTGCCAGCTTCCTCATTAGAGCCCTGCAGGTGAAACAGCTGATTAATAATTATAAAACCACTTCCATACAGATTCACTCAGAACATGGACACAGACAAAAAACAGCTATTTCTTCAGAATAACAAAAGGTAGGAATCTGCAACAAAGTTTGTTAAAATCCTTGATATGTACATAGATCACCCATATGGGATTTTTTTTTTCTCAACAAAAGTGGAGTTACTCTTTAACAAAAAAAGTGCCCATTCAAAAATCTAAAACAGAACCTGTCACCAGATATTCACTGTATTTAAGGCATGTGATTTATTTGTAAAAACCTCCCTTGTGTATGTAGTGCTACCCTTGGCTAGGGCCACGGGTTTAATGTCCCAGGCTCTATTCCCACTAGTGCGTCAGCCAGACAGATAGTGACTTCACACTCTGATTCAGGAAAAACAGTCCATAAGGGTTGCTTTAAAGTCTTTATCGCAGTATTAACTTGGATGGGTTCATGTTAAATGTTAAATGAACAGCATCGGGGCACCAATAGCAATGATCCAGGTAAGGCAGGCCTTGTACTTTGTGCAGCAGGGGTGGTAAAAGCGACAGTCTCTGAAATTATTCCTTTAGGTCAGTACTCACAGTGTCCTTCCAGCTTGGAATGTAACTCTCTGATTCCATTAGACAGGCTCCCTCTGTAAAGTCAGGTCTTCAGTGGCAGAGTTTGTGGCTGGTCAGCATGGTTGGGATCCTGATGGGCGGGCTGGATCTTCAGCAGGACAGCCAGGAAGGCAGGAAGTCCTCCCTGGCTGGGAACTTCTCTTCCTAGACAAGAACCCAAGCCTCTGGGCTCAAGACTAGTTATACACTCCCCAGCCACAATCTGGACAGATCTGTCCAGGGATTGGCTGGGGCTGCATACCTTTTCAGGCTGCCTGACTCTTCCACCCACTATGTTGTGAAAAGCTCCAGAAACAGAAGGAAGCAGTCAGACTAGCAGCCTGTAGAATCAAGAGCAGCCTAAAGCAATCAATTCTGCTCTGCTGATTACAGCAGAGCCAAAAACTAAATTTTCTTTCCAAAAAAAATAATATAGAAGCCTAGCAAAAGGGTGCTACATGTAGACATGCAAAAACCCTAAAACTTTTGCAGGGAGCCACCATCTTGGATATAAGGTCAGCAGACTCAGGGCTCTCAATCTATAGTGTTCCCCTTTAAAGGATTTTGTAGGGTGGTGAGGGGCAAAGGAGTTGGGCCAGCACAGACAGTAATTGGACACTACCAGAAAAGGGGAGGGCATTGATGTTGAAGGTGGTGGGTAGCTTTGTTAGGGAACTAACACTTGCCAGTCAATAAAAAGTTGATTATTGAGAGAAAAAATACTGCAAGTAAGCATTTAAATTAATTGATTTCTCTGTGCTTTGAGATGCTATATTTAAGTTGGTGACATGGTCTCTTAAAAATGTAAAATTAGGCAGCTGGAATAAATCTCTTCTTTAAGTTTAAGTTTAAAGTGTATTAAAGAACGGCAAGTGCATGAAATGGGTTCCTTTGTAAACAAAGTGGACCCAAAATTCCATTCATTGTCTAAAGAAACACAGAAGGGCACTCAACACCTCCCTCTCTGCAGACCTGCACTGTACCTGTGACAATCACATTTCACCTGTGGCCTCAATATAATAAATGTAAATAAAACACCACAAACTCTTAAACACTAAAAAAACGTATAACTTATGAATCTAAGACCCCATTCAGATAGGCGCTGAGTCCTGTCCTATGTGTAGAGGCACATTTGCTGCCTCTGTGTCCACCTTGGAGGTGTGTGAAGGTAGCCCAAAGAAGTCGATGCAGAAGCAGGAAACATCCTGAGGATTTTGGGGCATGAAATGTGTTAACATTGTTTTATACCTATTCATTATTAACTTGAAAGGTGCCTCTGGCCATAAAATTCCCCATTTCTTTTGGGGCCTAGGCTTTTCACTGCAACTGCATCCCCCTGCTCTCCCCTCCTGTCAACATGTTACTTGTCAACCCACAGAGCACCTGACTGGCGCCATCAAGTGTTGCCCTTTCCTTTCATAGAATACCACAGTGCTGCTGCACAGGAGTGGTGAGGCTGGCAATTGGTGGAGGTTAACCATGAAGTCAAGGAAAACAGACCCTAGAAACATAATGAAACAAAATCACGGAGGAGCACCAAAGAGTCTGGAACCACTGAAAATCGAACATGCTTTGAGTTGGTACATGTAAGTACAATTACAGTGGTTGACCAATAAGGTTTTGAAATAAGGTATGTTAGAAAGAACCGTGATCTGTGAGTGGGACTAAAATGGTAATTTGAAGGGGGTTTGTACCAGGGCCTGGACATGAGTAAGTAGGCTGGTTGCTTGGAGTGGCTTTTCTGATTTGTATGGATGGACGTCACTATGCTTACTAGTAGTCCAGGCATTGGTGATACATTGGTGATACAATCTAAAGCAACTGGGTAAAAAAACAGTACAACAATTCCTATCTTCAATATGTACCTTAACTGTGTGTTCAGCTGTTTGGCTAAAATGAATTATAATTGTTTTACAAGAAAACTTTCCATTGTGTGAAAAGAGAAGCTGGATGACCATGTTATTAGATTGACCACTTTTTCAGTTCTATTAACACTTTGGCTTTCATTTTTGTAGAACAGTTAGTGTAGAACTTTAAATGAACTGCAGATATTGACTGTGATTTTTCGTATACTAAAAAAAGCATGTCCCTTCATTGAACCATTTTGCTACATAATTTCTATCTGCAGAAATTCAGAACTTGTCAAGTTGGTCTGGCCAAATGAAACATGTAGGTTTTATGTATTTTCTTTGATAGGTTTCCCAATACTTTGTATGGTTTCTTAGATCAGGCATTTCAAATTTGCATACAGCAGTGTGCCCCAATTGAGCGGAATGTCCACAGAGCACCACAACTGCTTCATTTTAGAAGAAAGATTAAAGTACTTTAATAGTTATGTTTATGTAGCACCCTAATTAGGTGCTAGTGTAGGTAAGTAAATTTACTTATTTTTGGACTATACTGTAACCAGTGCAGCTCTGCAGTTGAAGGCTTGGCTGTCTCCCTCTGTCTTTCCAGAAATCTCTGGAATATAGTTGCTGAAGAGGGTAGAGACTGGGCTGAATAGTATATGGCCTCAGTCAATCCCTGACCAACAGGGGGCTGAGAGGGGTATATAGGGTGCTAAGCAAAGGGTAGCAGGGTCATTTGCCTGCTGGGGAGTGACCCAGCCTGGAAGTGCTGTTAAACCTTCCAAAGCTCTCATCCACATTTCAAGTAAAAGAAAATAAAACCACTTAACATAAGGTGTCTTCATCAGAGCCCCCTTTTACATCAGGTGTCCCTATCAGCATCCCCCTATACATCAGGTGTCCCCATTAGCATCCCCCTATACATCAGGTGTCCTCATCAGCATCCCCCTATACATCAGGTGTCCCAAATCAGAGTCCCCCTTTACAGCAGGTGCCCCCCTTACATCAGGTGTCCTAATCAGGCTCCCCCTTTACAACAGGTGTCCCCATCAGCACCCCCCTACTATAAAACAGGTGTCCTCGTCAGAGTCCCTCTTTACATCAGGTGTCCCCATCAGAGTATCCCCATCAGAGTCCCCTTTACATCAGGTGTCCCCATCAGAGTCCCTCTTTACATTAGATGTCCCCATCAGAGTGCCCCCCTAACATCAGATGTCACCATCAGAGACCCCCTTTACATTAGAAGTCCCCATCAGAGTCCTCCTTTACATTAGATGTCCCTCCTCTCCCCCCTCGTACTCAAAGTTCTCACAGCAAGTCGCCTGGCATCCACCTTCGGAACAGCCGAGTTATAGAAACCGTAAGTCACAGCACAGGAGACACCAATCACACACCACAGCAGAGAACAATGCTATAGAGTAAGTGTTCAGAGCGCAGAGCTCTGCGCCCGAGGACTTTATAAAGGAAGCCAATAGAGCTTCTTGTTTGCATTCACGTGATTGCAAACACGTCATGCTTCCCATACACCTGTGTGTCCGGTGCCCTGCACATACTTAAAGGGCCATTATTTTTTTTTATTTCTTTAATGATAAGTTGCTTTGGGGGTGTTGTCCCTGTGCCCCCTATGAGCAGGCTGCCACTGCAAGACCCTATACAATGTGGCTGAAAAGTATCTGTATATTTCTTTATACAGAAAAGAAAATGTAAGAACCAAATTGAACTCACATGAGAGCAAGCCGCTGATGATGATGATAGGAAAAGCTCAGCATAGGGTCTTGTTTAACAGCAATATAAATTGATATGATTCACCTTTAATAGCGGAAGCATACCCTAACACAGAGGCGTTCAGTACAATGGCACCAAAATCCAAAAAATCAAGGGACTGGAATTCTGCATTTTGTGTCTCAATTTAAACAGATTAAAAATGAATGCTGATGAATTAAGCCCTACCAAAAGATGAGAAGACAGTTGGCATTAGCTGTAAACATAAGTCCTTTAGATCTAGATGCTGATCAGAATTTCAAATCATGTTGCAAATTTCCACATTATAAGAGCACTCAAAACGACCAGCGCTCAGAATTAAGTATAAAACAATAGCCAGCAGGGTAAACAAGTATTTCACAGTCCTGATTCGAAGCGTAAAATATTATTTTAATGAGACTGTGACACATTTGCAGGTGATTATCAATCTGGATGTGCAAATTAAACAAATAAAACCCATTGCTGTTTTTCATTATTTTGCAGGCATTCCTTTTTTTGCAGATAAAGTTAGAATACAGAAATTTAAGAAAAGGGATTGTTTGAAATTTGGATGTGACTTTCATACAAATTTCATTTTGGTTACATTGAGTTAAACTGCAGACAGAGGTTCCTGTATGACAGTCTAAACAAGTCCCAAATCCAGTTACTATGTAATGCACAAGCCTCATCCTGCCAGCAAAAACATTTTATTTACCTTCGCTGACTGAGCTAAATCCTCTTACATTTTTGTCTCACATGCTCCCCCCTCCCAGACACTGCAGCTCAAAGTGGGAGGGTTTCGGTAACAGAGGCAGCGTTGTAATTCCAGAAGGCAGTGGGCAGGACTCGGTGTGTCCAGGCACTGATTGACAAGCTACAGGTCTGTGAATTAGCAGTAACAATGCTGGTAGTTATGCAAATTTTCCCCTTCCCTCTGTAGTGCAAGCAATTACAGCCTACGTGAAAATGGTAACTCTGCTCTGAATTTAGGAGCAGTGCAGCATCATAGGAAGCTGCATAAGGTGGACTTCACTAGCAGGATCAACAAGTATTTGTAGGATTTTGCAGGGAAACTAAGAGCTTTGTCAGACAAACAGTATTGCTTACCACCCTCTGAAAATTGATCTGCGGTGGATATAGCAGCAGCAAGCAGAAATGCAGGAGGCGGTACCACGTTTGACTCATGGTTAAGGTGCAAGCTCTCAATGGCACAGTTTGGCAGGCAGTGCCACCTGTGGTATTATTACCACTGGTAAAATGTGACAACTTCCTCCTGATTGTTAGAGAGCCGGCATCTTAACAACCAGGGACTCATTCCTGCCCAATTATTCAGCTGGCAGCCTGGGATTCCACACTGGCAGATGAATGTAAACAGAGGGGCTAGTGTAAACAAAAAACAGCATGGGGTCCCCCACAAAATTCATACCAGGTACCCCTTGTTTAGGGCATGTGGCCTGGTATGGTTTGGGGGAGTTCACGCTTAACTCAACACACAGCCATTATTGTCTAAACTGCTGGCAACAAAAGTGAGTACACCCCTAAGTGAAAATGTCCAAATTGGGCCCAATTAGCCATTTCCCCTCTCCGGTGTCATGTGACTTGTTAGTGTTACAAGGTCTCAGGTGTGAATGGGGAGCAGGTATGTTAAATGTGGTATTAACACTCTCCCTCTCGAAAGCCCCATACACACGGTCGGAAAATCCGACCACCAAATCCATCATTCTGAACATGGTGGCGTTTGTTGCCTACGACGGGACTACGTAGAGGCTATTAGCCAATAGCTTTGGTCTTGTAATGTGATCTAAGCATGCGTGGCACTTTGTCCGTCGGAATTCGCTACACACAATCGGAATTGGTATGATCGGACTTTGTTGTCGGAATATTTATAGAGCAGGAGATAGAACTTTGTCCGTCGGACAATCCGATGGAAACTGTCCGATGGTGCCTACACACGGTCGGAATTTCCGACAACATTGTCCGATAGGACAGAATCCATCGGAAAATCCGACCGTGTGTATGGGGCTTTATACTGGTCACTGGAAGTTCAACATGCCACCTCATGGCAAACAACTTTTTGAGGATCTGTAAAAAATAATTGTTGTGATGGCCTAGGCTATAAGAAGATTGCCAAGACCCTGAAACTGAGTGGCAGCACGGTGGCAAGACCATACAGAGGTTTAAAAGGGCAGGTTCTACTCAGAACAGGCCTCTCTATGGTCGACCAAAGAAGTTAAGTGCACGTGCTCAGCATCATATCCAGAGGTTGTCTTTGGAAAATAGACATATGTGCTGCAGTGCCAGCCTTGCTGCAGAGGTTGAAGGGGTGGGGGGGTCAGCCTGTCAGTGCTCAGACCATACGCCGCACACTGCATCAAATTGGTCTGCATGGCTGTGATCCAAGAAGGAAGCCTCTTCTAAAGATGATGCCCAAGAAAGCCTGCAAACAGTTTGCTGAAGACAAGCAGACTAAGAATATGGATTACTGGAAGTGGAACCACGTCCTGTGGTCTGATGAGACCAAGATAAACTTATTTGGTTCAGATGGTGTCAAGCGCATGTGGCGGCAACCAGGTGAGGAGTACAAAGACAAGTGTGTCTTGTCTACAGTCAAGCATGGTGGTGGGAGTGTCATGCTCTGGGGCTGCATGAGTTCTGCTGGCACTGGGAAGCTACAGTTTATTGAGGGCACCATAAATGCCAACATGCACTGTGACATACTAAAGCAGAGCATGATCCCCTTCCTTCCGAGACTGGACCACTGCCTTGCTACAGAAGCTGAGGGTAAAGGTGATGGACTGGCCAAGCATGTCTCCAGATCGAAACCCTATTGAGCATCTGTGGGGCATCCTCTAACAGAAAGTGGAGGAGCGCAAGGTCTCTAACAACCACCAGCTCTGTGATGTCATCATGGAGGAGTGGAAGAGGACTCCAGTGGAAACCTTTGATGCTCTAGTGAACTCCATGCCCAAGAGGGTTAAGGAAGTGCTGGAAAATAATGGTGGTCACACAAAATATTGACATTTTGGGCCCAATTTGGACATTTTCACTTAGTGGTGTACTCACTTTTGTTTCCAGCGGTTTAGACAGTAATGGCTTGGTTTTGAGTTATTTTGAGGGGACAGCAAATTTACACTGTTATACAAGCTGTACACTTGCTACTTTACATTGTAGCAAAGGGTAATTTCTTCAGTGTTGTCACAAGATAAGATATAATAAAATATTTACACAAATATGTGGGGGGTGTACTCACTTTTGTGAGATACTGTATGTTCAGAAACATTCTGAACTAAACTGTGTTTGCTGCCTTGATGAATAAATGTTCAGGATAAACATGCTTGGACAGTTCCTGGACGGTCTCATTCATGGTTTACCTTTGCCAATACAAGTTGCTGTCACGATCAGGGGCCAGGCTTGGAGGTCAGTAGCTATAGCAGTCGAGAGGTTCCCACCAACTAACAGGATAAGAACACCAGCAGATTATCCTGGTGGATGACACAGGGTCACCCCAGGTGCAGGGTCTAAGCTCTAGCTGGTATTCACCAGAGTACCTGATGGTGGAGATAGGTTTCGCTGCATGCTAGTACCAGGTCGTGGATCCTCAGGATCACCCTATCAGTAGGTGAGCAAGCCAGGGTCTGGTAGCAGATGTAGCAGGTAGGGATCAACCAGATGTTGTTAACAAGTGGTTGCAGGTTGGGATCAAGCGGAAGCAGAGTCAAGAAACAAGCCAAGGTCACAAACAAATGTTTGCAAGTTGGGATCAAGAGGAAGCGTAGTCAAGGAACAAACCAAGGTCAGTAACGAGTGGAAGTGAAAAGACAGGCAGCGAGTGAACAGACCAAAATATTGGCTGGAGAAAAGCATAATAATCTGGCAAACAGGAAGTGAAAGGAATTGCCTAAATATGAAGTTCATGGGAGGAGCAAGGAGTTCAAGGTTCACCAGAAACAAGATAGAAATAACTTTATGCAAAGATTCGGGCAAGGATCTGTCCAGTATCTCAGGTGGCTCAGCAAGAAGAACTACTGCCAGACGCAGCAGATGTCGTGGGTTCAGATCCTGTACCTGACAGTTGGGCCTGTCCCCCTTAAAATATTCTGAAGATATCTCCTATGTCAATTCTTCTTTCACTCTGTAATTATTAAAGGCTGATTGGCTGTTACTGGTGACTAAGAATGAGTGGAGTGATATTGTTAAAATAATTTCACTGCATAATTGCTGATTTCACTTGCTGAACTGTGTTTTAGACAGGATGAAGAGAAAATGCAAAATGCACACCATTGTTTCTGGGCTGTACTATGGGTACAACAACTAACATACACATATGGGGTATTGCTGCAATCGCCAGGAGCAGGAGAATTTATTTTGGGTTGATCTTTGGTGGTTAATTGTGGTAATAGCAAGAAACATACAGCTAAATTTGAAAACTATTTTTTTTACTATTTTGGGCCAGTTTTCCTTTGATAATAAAAATAAAAGACAGGAGATATCGGTTACCATTTACCACCAAAGGAAAGCCCAATTTGTCCTGAAAAAAACTAGGTTTAAGCCACCTGAAGGCACAAATTAGTTGTGCCAATATGTACAGTTTTACTAACACATGCCAAAGTTGCAAAATTGTGCTTAGGCATTACCATTTGTTTTACCCTCAGGTGTAAAGGGGTTAAAGCTTGGTGAATCTGGGCCATATAGAATGAGAATGTCTTCATATTCCAGACCATCTCCATGCCAAGCTTTCCAGTTTTGTGTGGGCACCAGAAGGCCAAGTTTGATGTTATATTATTAACTCAAGTGAAGAAAATTTGACAAACTTAGTACCTGAGATTATCAGCAACCACGCAAAACTGAAATATCAATTGTGAGTGGAGTTGAACCTTAACTATTTGTTCATTGCAAGAAAAGGAAGTGGCAGTGGTGACTGCTTATATTTACTGATTTTAGCAGCTTCTAGTTTTCAAGTAATATACTACTTTTTAATTATATTGCAGCTCTTTAATTAGAGTAACAACTTACCACGTACATCCTGGTGTTTGTCAATTTTAACTTGCATAATCATTTTCCATCACCCACGCATGTTTTGACGCCAAATTCCTACTTTTGAAATATCCTTTTATATAAAGTGATTGTAAGGGATCGTTTTTTTTAAAATAACAAACATATCATACTGTACAGCTCGTTTCGCACAGAGTGGCCCCAATCGTCCTCTTCTGGGGGCCCCCGGCGGCTCTTTCAGCTTCTCCCCACATCACATATCCCCCTAGGACTCTCCCGAGGGGGTTACCTTGCGGGGCGGTCCCGAGTCCAGCATTCGTGTTCATAGACGCTGAATGTATGAGTCCGCCCAGCCCCCCCCCCCCCCGCGCCTGCATCATTGGATTTGATTGACAGCAGCGGGAGCCAATGTCTGTGCTGCTATCAATCTATCCAATCAAGAGCTGAGATCCCCAGGCAGAGAGACAGCGCGTCCCCGCCAGGTCAAGTTCCAGGGCTCGGGTAAGTAAAACGGGGGGGAGGGGGCTAGGGGGCCGGTCACCGCTATGTGTTTTTTCACCTTAATGCATAGGATGCATTAAGGTGAAAAAACACAAAGGTTTACAACCCCTTTAATGCTTTTGCTAACGAGACAAAAGGACAATCCCAAATTGGTGGCGTTATCTAAAATGCAGAGTGTATAGACAACTGCAGTCTAGTTAAAGCGGGAGTAAACCCGCTGACACTTTTTTTTTTTTGTATACACCTGTAAGGGAAAAGGCATAATGAGCTAGTATGCACCGTATACTAGCTCATTATGAAATATTAACCTTAAAACGAGGCGTCGGTAACTCACCTGGTCCACGCTGAGGCAACATGTCAGCTACCTCGGCATAGACCAGCTGAGTTACCGAAGCCTCGTTCTAAGGTTAATATTTCATAATGAGCTAGTATACGGTGCATACTAGCTCATTATGCCTTTTCCCTTACAGGTGTATACAAAAGAAAAGTCTTCCGGGTATCGCGACTCCAGCGCTGTAAGTGGCTGGAGCCGCAATGTCGTCACTCCCGAGAGACATGCGCACGGGAGACTTCTTCCCAGCAAGGTCCGGATTCTGACGGCCTTTCAGTCGCGAATCCCCCGTGCGCATGCGCCGCTGCAGTCAGCGGCTCATTGCACGGGAATATCTCCTAAACCGTACAGGCTTAATATTAACTATACAACCACTTTAAAAGGAAAGCTATATAAAAAGGTAAAAAAAATACATCAACATAAGAACTTAGTAATTTGGCAGGTTAACCAAAATAGGTCTTCAAAGTGCTAAAGATGAGTAGGGCTCACTTCTCATAGGAAAACCACAAAAAACTTTTTTTAGGCTTGTCGACTTATTCTAGTAACAAGACATAATAGAGCAACCATTGGGCCTAGAATCTTTCTCTTTATTGATAAAATAAATGATAGCTTCTTAAAGGTCAGCCAACGGAAAGACAAAAAAGAGAATGGAAAACAAATCTATATTATGTCAGTGACAAGAGTCTCATTGTATCATGACTAATGGTCAGTATGAGTATTGCGGATAAAATGATATTAAGATGACTCTTGAAAGAGCAAACACAAGTGTGGGTGGGGACTGGCAATAACTTCATATATTACATCAGCTTTTTTGTCATTAGTGATAACGCTCTACCAGAATATATGTACAGTATGTGTATCTATGTATAATATATATATATATATATATATATATATATATATATCATACTTTTTTGTTTTTATATAGACGTAACGTACCAAAAACCTGACTTTGTAACACTTGTCAAACTACTGTATGTTCTTCGGAATATATTTGCAGACCTATAAACTATACAGCAATCTAGATGTATGGACGCATAAGTGCTTTACAGCCAGTCACACAGCATTTTCTTCTTTCATCCAGAGACAGAAATCAGTCTTTGGCTTGTTTTTGTAGTTTTATTAGGGGGTGATAACTTGGATGGGGTAAGGGATTGTGGCATGCCCAGTGTGACAACAACAATTCCGGGTATTCAATTCCTCTTCTTCCTTCTACCTGCACAAACTTAGTGTCTCTTTGTACAGCTCCTGCTGGCTCACTCCTGGGAGAACTGACAGTCTTTTATCAGCTCAGCAACAGCCCATTACAGACAGGAACCCTCAGTCCCTTAGCAAAATAGCACATAAGGAGTAAACAGCATATCACTTCTCCATCTGCTTCCCTGTGGCAATTGATCCCAGTTCCACTACTTGCAGAAAATGCTAGCCCGCCTGGCTGCCACCACAGGCACCTGGCTGCTTCTCTCTTCCCAGTCTTCCTGACTGACAAGCACATGGAGACTCCCCAGGGCAAGTTTGGATGAAGACTTGGCACACCGCTGTCTTCAAGAGAGACCTGCTACAGCTGGCAGTCTCTCCCCTTGTCTGTCCTTGCACCGTGCTGATCTACTCACTGACTCTTCTTGCTCTCTCTGCTGCCTCTCTGACTCTGCTGCTAGCCTTCCAAGCTCCAGCCCAAGGCAACCCCCCCCCCCCCCCCAGTAAGGAGTCCCTCAAGGGCCACGACTGCCTCTCTCAGCACTGCTTTTCCATCTTCCACCCAAACTCCCTGCTGGCATGGCTCATGTCTATTTAATGGCTTCTTTAGCACCCTACCAGGCCCCTAACCTGGGGATTGGCCAAAGGCCCCTAAATATTTAATGCAACCCCTCCTAGCCTCCGCCCACTATTCTCTAGAACATTCTCCAACATTCTAGAAACAGGGGGAAGCACCAGAGAGCTGCCAGGATGAGTCATCAAGCCCTGGCCTCTAGTAACTCTGATCCAGATTCTGGTAACCCTGATCCAGATTCAATGACTCAGGTTTATCACAGAGCCAGACTATGTGTTACCTGTACTGACACTGTTAGTAGCACACACTCATAGCTCACAACTGTCCCTGATTTGGAGGGACTGTCCCTGATTTGAAGCAATGTCCCTCTGTCCCTTTTTGCCCCTCATTTGTCCCTCATTTTGGTCTGATCCATATAGTTGCATCTAAAATGCACTTTTTATCTTTCAAAATTGTTTCCCAATGCTGAACCTTTCATCCAATTTCTAAATTGCTGCATTTGTAAATTTAAAAGCCAATATAAAGGAATAGGAGTGGTTAATTCTCCTTTAAGTGGGTGTGTCTGGGGGTGTGTCCTATGCCTACATACGTTTGGTAGGTAGGTGTCCCTCATTCCCATCTCAAAATGTTGGGAGGTATGCACACTAGTGGGTGTTACATATAAAGACACTTTCTCTTAAAGGAGAAGGTCGGCAAAGGGTTTTGAATAGAAAGAAATATAACAAAAATTCTAGTGTTAAAAAAAAAAATATTTGGTTCTACAAAAGAGAAAGTGCCTAAATCACAACATGCAACCTTTTACCAATGTTACACCCATACCTTGCAATAATAGAGCGGCAAATATGCAATGTGTGTCTAAGTTCTTCACTGTAGCTTGCCAACAGCACAGCTAATGGGGCAGACTTTTTATCTGGTACCTGGTGAGGAGTTTGGCCACACACAGTGTCATGAACAGGGGTGAGGCTCCAAGACCAATAGCTCTGGCCGGCTCCCATCGGCTCACCCAAGGTGCAGGGTCTAAGCATTTACTGGTATTTACCAGTAGACATGTGCACAACAAAAAAATTTGTTTATTTTCGTTTCGTTTTTTTCGTTTCCGTTGATTCGTAACGATTCGTACATTCGTAAGTCGTCGGTGTTCGTATTCGTAACGATTCGTACATTCGTAAGAGTTATTTTTTCGTTGATTCGTTTTTTCGTTAGTTTAATTTTCGGACGCATTCGTATTTATTCGTACATTCGTAACATTCGTAGATTCGTAATCGGAGCATAATTCATAATTTTTATGTAATGTGTATGCTATTATTACATTTTAATAATTTACGAATCGAAAAAAAAAGTTACGAATCGAAAAAAAAAAAGTTACGAATCGAAAAAAAAGTTACGAATGTATGAATTTTTTTGTTCAATCTATTCGAAGCACGTTAAGCAACGCCATTGTAAGAGACATGGAAAATTACGAATCGAAAAAAAAAAAAAAAAAAGTTACGAATCGAAAAAAAAAGTTACGAATCGAAAAAAAAAGTTACGAATCGAAAAAAAAGTTACGAATCGAAAAAAAAAGTTACGAATGTACGAATTTTTTTGTTCAATCCATTCGAAGCACGTTAAGCAGCACCATTGTAAGGGACACTGAAAATTACCAATTCAACAAAAAAAAAGTTACGAATGTACGAATATTTTCGTTCGTTTTCGTTTTTCGGATTTTCTTCATTAGTACATTCGTTGTTTCTAATTTGTTTTTTTTTCGGATTTGTTCGATTCGAATGATTCGTTAATCGGATTCGTACCATTCGAACGATTCGTTATTCGGATTCGTACAATTCGAACGATTCGTTATTCGGATTCGTACAATTCGAACGATTCGTTAATTCGTACGAAAATGAAAAAAAAACGAAACGAATTGCACATGTCTATTTACCAGAGCTCCTGATGGTGGAGATGTGTTTTGCTGCATGTTAGTACCAGGTTGCAATCCTCAGGATCACCCCACCAGGAGGTGAGCAAGTCGGCTGCAGTATCAGATATAGCAGGTAAGGATTAAGCAGAAGTGTAGTGAAGGAACACACCAAAGATCGTTAACGAGTGGGAGCCAAGATATGGACAGCAGCAGGACCGACAAGAGTAAGATATTGGCTAAGCACAATAATCTGGTAAACAGAAAGTGCAAATGCATGGCTTAACTACTTCACGCAAATTGCCATACCCCTAAGGTATCGCCATAACCCTGGTGTTTTCGGGAAAGGTGTGCGTTTCTCTGTAGGATAAAAGTTGTCTCCGCAGCGGATTCGCCTTTAGTTTACTTTTATCGGTGGCCAGAGAGGTGACCCCCCTCCTTCCGCGCTCTGGTCGTCTCCGGCGCTTACCGGACCCACCGATAGCGGCAGAGACGATTGTGTCCACTCCCGTGGATGCCGACTGAGGGAAAGATGGCCCCTGCTCGGCTCCATGTCTTGGGTGGGCGGAAGTGATGTCAAAGTGCCCATAGCACTTGAAAGGAGAATTTTTTTATTGCATTTTAAAGTAAATATGAGATCTGAGGTCTTTTTGACCCCAGATCTCATATTTAAGAGGTCCTGTCATGCTTCGTCATAATTCTAGCCCTAGACCTCCTCTGTAACTCAAAATTGGCAACCTGTAGGCATTTTTAAACATCGCCTATGGAGATTTTTCAGAGTAAAAGTTTGTCGCTATTCCACAAGCGGGCTCAATTTTGAAGCGTGACATGTTGGGTATCAAGTTACTCAGCGTAACATTATCTTTCACAACATAAAAAATACATTTAAAAAAGTGTATTTTTTACAAAAAAAGTGCGCTTGTAAACCGCTGTGCAAACACGATGTGACAGAAAGTATTGCAACGACTGCCATTTTTTTTCTCTAGGGTTTTAGAAAAATATATATATATTGTTTGGGGGTTCTAAGTAACTTTCTAGCAAAAAAATAAAAATTTAACTTGTAAACAACAAAAGTGTTTAAATAGGAAGTTTATGCGAGAAGCAAAGGGTTCAAGGTTCAAGAGAAAAAAGACACAAGCCAAAGTTGTCTAAGGAGCCAGGTAGGGAGCTGTCAAGCATCTCAGATGGCTCAGAAAAAAGAGACACTACCGAAAACAGCAGAGGTCGCAGGTTCAGATCCAGGTCCTGACACACACACTTAATCTGGCCATACATTTGAATTTTGACCAGTTGCTGCTGAATCAGCCAAAATTTGAGCCATAAGTCAGGTGGAAAATTGTTGTTCAAACTGTGACTCCATCTTATCCTATCAGATGCAGTCAATCATCAGGTATTCTGACAGCCGCGGGTACTTTGACTGTCTGAATTCATTAGTATACAGTGTAGATTAGACATGTGCAATTAGTTTCGTTTTTCGTTTTTTTTCGTTATTTTCGTTCATTCGTTATCGAACGAATAAACGAACGATTCAGTAAAAATTTTAACGAATAACGAATCGTTCGAATCGAACGAATCCGAAAATAACGAAAATCCGAAAAAAACTAATTAGAAACAACGAATGTACGAAAGAAGAAAGTCCGAAAAACGAAAACAGGAACAACGAAAATGAAAATGAACGAAAAAATTCGTACATTCATAACTTTTTTTTTTTGTTGAATTGGTAATTTTCCGTGTCCCTTACAATGGCGCTGCTTAACGTGCCTCGAATGGATTGAACGAAAAAATTCGTACATTCGTAACTTTTTTTTTCGATTCATAATTTTTCGTGTCTCTTACAATGGCGCTGCTTAACGTGCTTCGAATGAATTAAACGAAAAAATTCGTACATTCGTAACTTTTTTTTTTCGATTCGTAATTTTCCATGTCTCTTACAATGGCGCTGCTTAACGTGCTTCGAATGAATTAAACGAAAAAATTCGTACATTCGTAACTTTTTTTTTTCGATTCGTAATTTTCCATGTCTCTTACAATGGCGCTGCTTAACGTGCTTCGAATGGATTAAATGAAACAATTCGTACATTCGTAACTTTTTTTTTTCCGTAATTTTCCGTGTCTCTTACAATGGCGTTGCTTAACGTGCTTCGAATGGATTGAACGAAAAAATTCGTACATTCGTAACTTTTTTTTTCGATTCATAATTTTTCGTGTCTCTTACAATGGTGCTGCTTAACGTGCTTCGAATGGATTAAACGAAAAAATTCGTACATTCGTAACTTTTTTTTTTTCATAATTTTCCGTGTCTCTTACAATGGCGTTGCTTAAAGTGCTTCAAATGGATTGAACGAAAAAATTCGTACATTTGTAACTTTTTTTTCGATTCGTAATTTTCCGTGTCTCTTAAAATGTAATAATAGCATACACATTACATAAAATTATGAATTATGCTCCGATTACGAATCTACGAATGTTACGAATGTACGAATAAATACGAATGCGTCCGAATTTTGAATAAACGAAAATTAAACTCTTACGAAAATACGAATCGTTACGAATACGAACACCGACGACTTACGAATTTACGAATCGTTACGAATCAACGGACACGAAAAAAACGAAACGAAAATAAACTAATTTTTTTTGTTGTGCACATGTCTAGTGTAGATTCCCCCATCCATGCAGTTTAGTGTAGATGGAGGGATCTACTGATTTTGCTTTTTTTATTGAGAGAAATCTAAACCTGTATTGCTAGCATTATTCTCCCCCAGGGAACCTGTCTTATGTGACACAAATCAGTACCCCAGCCATACCCAGGCCCATGTGTACTTTGCCCTATTAACACAAACAGAATCATAATCATAATTGCTGAGTGACAATCAGAACTAAGTTGACAAGACCAGAAATGTACAAATTGCTTTGATTAAAATTCTTTAAAAAAAAAAAAAAACTTCTGGAGCGCAGAACTATTTTCTACTGTCAAATACACCAGTAATCCTCTCCAATGTGCCTAAACCACATGCAGTATTATTTGAAAGAAAAACAGACCTTATTACTAACCGTCAGCCTTGAATAAAGCTCCAATGTTGCTTTTTTGGCAGCTTATAAACATTAAATGACTGCAGGATGAAATTGCAAGGTCATTTTTAATAACTTTATATTACACACAATAGTTATTTTATTTGTTATATATATATATTTTTTTTTTTATGGACATGTGAACATAACCTTGTGTCAATTAATGTGGTCCAGTAATAAATCCAGGGCCATTGTAACATGCATTATTTTCTTTTTGTCTGTGTCTCTCATTATTACTCCTCAGTTCCCAAAGCCACCTGTGTCACCAGCAGTGTTGGTCATCTTACTTTAAAAAAGTAATTAGTTAGGTTACAAATTACTATTCCTCCCAAAAAGTAATTGCGTTAGTAACTACATTGGAAAAGTAATTAGTTACTCAGCAAAGTAACTGTGACAGGGGTGGCAGCGGGGGTACTTGAAGGGGTGGCAGTGGTGGTACTTGAGGGGTGGCAGCGGTGGTACTTGGGGGGGTGGCAGTGGTGGTGGTGTACTTAGGGGGGGGTGGCAGTGGTGGTGGTGTACAGTACTTGGGGGGGTGGCAGCGGTGGTACTTGGGGGGGTGGCAAGCAGTGGTGGTACTTGGGGGGGTGGCAGCGGTGGTGGTGCCATCCTCTCCCACCACCACCTCTGCCTCTTACTGATCCCATCCCCCACCACCACTGATCTCATCCCTACCCTATCCCCCCCATCACCTCTGTTGTAGAAGTGATGGTGGGTGGGTAGGGATGGGATCAGTAAGAAGCAGAGGTGGTGGAGGACTTGGGATGGATCGATTGCACTGCAATTCGAATCGTCAGACAGTCACTTACTTGAATGCCTCCAGGGATGCTTTTCCTCATGGGAAGAGAGAGACCCTCCCCTTCACTTGATTGGTGTCAGCTGGTCAGCTGACTTCATTTTTCAGTGTCCGCCCCGCCTACCTACATTCTCTCTCTCTGGATAGGTGGGGCAGGATGGGGCGGTCCAGACAGTCTCTCTGAGTCTCAGCCTCTTCTCAGCTCAGCGGGCGAAAGCCCCCTCCCCGCGGCGGAACGAACGGCCAGGCAGCTAATGCAAAAATAATGTGTTAAATTAGCTTTCCAGAGTGTAGGATACAAGTCTGTGTTAGACTGGATAGTTATTTAACAGAAGCCTCTGTTGAGAGAATATTGACATTAAGATTGCTGTCCTCCCTTTTTGAAAAAAACAATACGATGCCTTCAATACTCTCTGAGGCACTCAGACTTTCCTATATGCATACGTGTTCCAAATGTCAACCCTCAAATTTCCTATAAGAAACTGGTGGAAACACAGCACCAGCAAAGTGTTTATATTAAAGTGGTTGTAAACCTCAGACATGCAATACGAATATATCCTTCTATAGTGTGTACTTGTCTCAATTAAAGTGGAAGTAAACCCTCCTATCGTTTTCAGCCAAGGAAGCTGCCATCTTTGCCTCTGTTTAATCTTCGACTGCCACGGTGCTGCACATGTGATCCGTTATGACACCAGCCATTGGATGGTTTGACTGTTTGGTTGAGAGCACAGCCAATGTGCAGTTAGCATTCACGGCATGCCTTTTTTTTTTAAACTGTTAAATCGATGGGTTTACTTCCGCTTTAAGTGTAATTTCTGTCTGCTGCCTCCTTCCTTTGCTACCAGCATGAATCACTTCTGATAAGTTTTCCTGCCACCAAGAGAAAAATGGTGACAGGGGAGGGACCTCCAGCTGACTGACATCCTCAGCTCTGTTCCTGTGTGAAGAGGGCTGAGTCCCTTCTGTTCAATCAGCTCTCCTCACTGAGCTCTACAGAGTGTGACTTTCAGTCTCCGCTCCCTATTTTCTGAACTCTCAGACAAGCTTTAAATATTCAGCACTTTGAACGGATGTAGAGAAGACTGCAGATAAACAGGTACAACTTATGATGAAGGTTTTTTTTTTAATCTCTGTGTATCACCTGAGGCCTGTCACTTCACTGAGTATATATGTAATGCCGTGTACACACGGTGGGAATTTCCGATGGAAACAGTCCGATGGGAGCTCTTCATCGGATTTTCCGACCGTGTGTATGCCCAACGGTCTTTTTCTGTCGGAATTTCCGACGGACTTTGGATTGAGAATCTGTTCTTAATTTTTCCAACGGAAAACCTTTCTATCGGATTTTCTGATCGTGTGTATGCCCATCGGTCTTTTTCTGTCGGAATTTCCGACGGACTTTGGATTGAGAACCCGTTCTTAATTTTTCCAACGGAAAACCTTTCTATCTAATTTTCTGATCCTGTGTATGCAATTCCGACACGCAAAATTCTGACGCATGCTCGGAAACAATTCGACGCATGCTCGGAAGCATTAAACTTCCCTTTTATAGTGCCGTTGAACGTGTTGAATGCCGCAGTGTTATTGACCGTCAGAATTCGGTGTGACTGTGTGTAGACAAGACAGTTTAAACGAAATTCCGTCGGAGTTCCGACGGGAAAACCATCAGAGCTTTTTCCGATGAGAATTCCGACCGTGTGTATGCGGCATAAGAGTTCACAACCACTTTAAGATGAAATTAGGCTTCATGTACACCACGGCCGTGGGAAAATGCAAAACACAATTTCGAATTTTTTCACGGTCAGAACGTTCCTATTCAGAACGCAATTCTTCCACGTTCAGGAGAGTGAGGTTTAACCTCACCTAAACACGCCAGCTCCTAAACTCTTCTAAAGGCCTATGTGTATATGGACACATAGGCTTTTATGGAGTTGAGTTTAGGTGCCATAAGCCAAAAATGCCAAAAGCTTGTAAACTCAAGTTGCCGGTGTAAATTAAGCTTTATGTGAAAGATTAAATGGTATTTAGCTTTGACAGTTCAGTTGCATATCTTAGTGTAAGCTATCATTTGTTAAAAAATAACCCCCCCCTCTATGGATGGGCTTTAGTTTGCGTAGGAACATAAACCTTTTCTCTATTCTCCTGCATCTCAACAACTTCCCCCATAACTTGGCTCCCATTGATGGCCAGTTCACACCTCCACATTGTGGTAAAGTACAGTAAGCATGGGTTTACAACAAGGCAGTTACCATGGTGCCCTTCATTTTAAAGTATTGGTTCACCTTTAGCAAAAAACTGCCTATGCAGTTAAGGGTGCCCTGTAGATAAAAAACAAACTGTACAACTTTGACTAAAGTTGGGCAATGCTATAGGTATAAGCCAATTAAATAGCTTCATAAGCCTGGCCAACAAAAACCCAGAGATTGGCCTTGTTACTAGGATGTTGCTAAGACACTACCAGCTGTTACTGCTCACCTCCACCATCACAGGAGCAAGCTCTCAAACCCCCTGCACATGTATGGTCCACTATCTTCTCAGATGCAGCATGATTGAGCTCGAAGCTACTGCGACAGAGGAGGAAGAGTACATGTGAGGGGGGTTTGAATTGGCTGGAATTGTTTTAGCAACGTCTCAGCAACAAGGCAGGATGGGATAATGCCATCTTGCAGTGCAATTGTAGTGCACAGTGGATTTGCTTTTAGTAAATCAACCCCATAGTATCATAAAAAAAATTCCCTGCGCTTTGAGGTTATACAAAAATAATTTGTCACATACAGCATTTGTCACATACAGTATATGTGTACACAACTAAATGAATATTTGAATCAGTATAAAAAAATTGCAAAAAAAAAAGCAAAATACAACCCATCACTGCCACCAGCTTCTTAATCCAAAAAACAAATTCAATCATCAAAGTGCAAAGTGTCCACTAAAAGTGCATAATAAAGTCCACAGAAAACTGTGTGTAGAAAAAAGTGCTTTCCTTTGTGGAAAACCTTTTCTCCACCAAACAAACACCACTTGTGCTCCTGCAATCCCTCTCCCTTTGGAAAGACACTCACCAGAACACAATGGGGTTTATTTACTAAACCTGGAAATCTGGTGCAACTCTGCATAGAAACCAATCAGCCTCCAGATTTTATTGCCAAAGCTTTAAGTTCTGTTCACATCTTGGCCTTCTGAATCATGGGTGGAATGGCCACGAACTACGCCTGTGATTCGAAATAGCGGCAAATCATCGGATGCCTGTGCGTTCCCTGTCACTTCCAATGGCACCCCAATCGCGCCAAGATTTTGCCACGATTCGTCGGGCAACGATTGCAGTAAAATCATGCAAACAGAATCGCCGGACACCTGTCACCCTAAAGAGCATCTTTTGGGTGACAGCGTCTGGCGATTCTGTTTGCGCAATTTTACCGCGATTGTCGTCCGAAGAATTGCGGCAAGATCGTGCCGCCATTGGAAGTGACGGGGATCGCATGGGCATCACTCGATTGGCCACTACTTCGAATCATAGGCAGAATTGAGGTGATTCTGCCCGTGAATCAGAATGCCAATATGTGAATGGAGCCTAATGTGGCGTACACACGGTCGGAATTTCCGATGGAAACAGTTCGATGGGAGCTTTTCATCGGATTTTCCGACCGTGTGTATGCCCATTGGTCTTTTTCTGTCGGAATTTCCGACGGACTTTGAATTGAGAACCTGTTCTCAATTTTCCCGACGGAAAACCTTTCTATCGGATTTTCCGATCGTGTGTATGCAATTCCGACACGCAAAATTCCGACGCATGCTCGGAAACAATTCTACGCATGCTCGGAAGCATTAAACTTCCCTTTTATAATGCTGTCGAACGTGTTTTATGCCGCTGTGTTATTGACCGTCGGAATTTGGTGTGATCGTGTGTAGGCAACACAGATTGAGTGGAATTCCGTCGGGATATTTCCGACGAGAATTCCGATCGTGTGTATGCTGCATAACTGAGCAAGCTAAAGTTAGAAGTTTATGGGCTACTATGCACAGCTGCATCCAATTCTGACTGCTCAAGGTTTAGTAAATCTCCCCCTATGCCTCCCTCTCTCATGGTTGGCATAGCTCACTTTATATGTATTTGCACATCAGCTCTCAGGTAATTAACCATCAGAATATTCCTGCTATGCGGCGACCGGAAGTGACGTCAGGACCAGAACCAGAAGTGACGAAGTAACACGGTCTGAGTATTCCGGAGGTGGTGAGAGAGTTGTTGGACCGCTACTTGTGCTATACATGATGCCATTTTATGTTTTATTATGGATGAGCGCAATGTTTATTTTAACTTTATGAGTGTCTTTTCAATATGTTAATAAAGGAAGTTTTCTTGGTTACTGCACCATTGGGGGCATCTCTTTTTCTCTTTCATATATTGATGGCTTATAGATAGGGGAATATTGTGTTGGTTAATTTCCTGAGAGCTGATGTGCAATTACATATAAATTGGGCTATGCCAACCATGAGAGTGGGAGGCATAGGGGGTTATTTACGAAAGGCAAATCCACTTTGCACTATAAGTGCAAACTACAAGTGCAAAGTGCACTTGAAATTGCACTGAAAGTGCACTTGGAAGTGCAGTCGCTTTAAATCTGAGGGGTAGATCTGAAATGAGGGGAAGCTCTGCTGATTTTATTATCCAGTCATGCGCAAGCTAACATGCTGTTTTTAATTTTGCTTGCATGTCCCCCTCGGATCTACAGCAACTGCACTTCCAAGTGCACTTTCAGTGCAATTTCAAGTTTACTTTGCACTTGTAGTTTGCACTTGTAGTGCAAAGTGGATTTGCCTTTAGTAAATAACCCCCTATGCCTCCCACTCTCATGGTTGGCATAGCCCAATTTATATGTAATTGCACATCAGCTCTCAGGCAATTAACCAACACAATATTCCCCTATCGGGCTCATTACATGCCATCAATATATGAAAGAGAAAAAGAGATGCCCCCAATACACACAATTTTCTGTGGACTTTATTATGAGGACTTTTCTTGTGCACTTTTCATATCATTACATCACAGTGCTACTGTGAAGGTAATATGGTATGTCTCTTCTGCAATTAAAAAGCCATCATACATGTATTTTTTATATATATATTTCACTTTATGGTTTTCTTCCAGCACAATGCATCTTAACACACCTTAACACACCTTAACATGAGAACATGGAAGTTAAGATAAAGAAGAGTATGAATGATCCCTGGATCCCCCACCACCACCAAAAACTGTTACGTGATCTCTTATGTTCTTCACATCCTTGCTAATTATTTTCTACTTTTCCTGTACTTCCACAAGAGGAGCTCTACTCCTTTTTTTTTTTTGCATTTTTTTATTTAAGAAATATAGAGTATTACAATGCAAAGAAAACATATAAGAGACACTTGAAACAAACAACAGTAATATCTGTAATGTTATAATAAACACGTGACTTGTGATTACATAAGGAACAATGAGGTAATATACGATATTATCATTAAAATAAATAATTAAAGAATTTAAAAAAATTGGGGGGGGCGAAGGTAAGGAAGAAAAAAAAATGGGGGGAAGAGGGAAATTAGAAAGTAGAATCTCTGATCCAACTAAGAATAATAATTGGTCCTTACATATAAAGAAATTATAAAAGTGTCTATAATGATGTAAAAAATGTTTTTACTAAGTGCTCCTCGAATAGGAGGGGGAACAATTTGTCAAGATTTGTATGTACATTATCTCACAAAAGTGAGTACACCCCCTCACATTTTTGTAAATATTTTATTCTCTCTTTTCATGTGACAACACTGAAGAAATGACACTTTGCTACAATGTAAAGTAGTGAGTGTACAGCTTGTATAACAGTGTAAATTTGCTGTCCCCTCAAAATAACTCAACACACAGCCAAAAGTGAGTACACCCCTAGGTGAAAATTTCCAAAGTGGGCACAATTAGCCATTTTCCCTCCCCATTGTCATGTGACTTGTTAGGGTTACAGGGTCTCAGGTGTGAATGGGGAGCAGGTTTGTTAAATTTCGTGTTATTGCTCACATTCTCTCATATTGGTCACTGGAAGTTCAACATGGCACCTCATGGCAAAGAACTCTGAGGATCTGAAAAAAAAGAATTGTTGCTCTAAATCAGGTATATGCAATTAGTGGACCTCCAGCTGTTGCAAAACTACAAGTCCCATCATGCTCTGCCTCTGGATGTCATGCTTGTGGCTGTCAGAGTCTTGCTATGCCTCATGGGACTTGTAGTTCTGCAACAGCTGGAGGTCCGCTAATTGCATAACCCTGCTCTACATAAAGTAGATTGCCAAGACCGTGAAACTGAGCTGCAGCATGGTGGCCAAGATCATACAGCGGTTTAAGAGGGCAGGTTCCACTCAGAACAGACCTCGTAATGGTCGACCAAAGGAGTTGAGTGCACGTGCTCAGCATCATATCCAGAGGTTGTCTTTGGGAATTAGACGTATGAGTGCTGCCAGCATTGCTGCAGAGGTTGTAGGGGTGGAGGGTCAGCCTGTCAGTGCTCCGACCATACGCCGCACACTGCATCAAATTGGTCTGCATGGCTGTCGTCCCAGAAGGAAGCCTCTTCTAAAGATGATGCACAAGAAAGCCTGACAAAAAGTTTGCTAAAGACAAGCAGACTTAGAACATGGATCACTGGAACCATGTCCTGTGGTCTAATGAGACCAAGATAAACTATTTGGTTCAGATGGTCTCAAGCGTGTGTGGTGAGAAGTACAAAGACAAGTGTGTCTTGCCTACAGTGATGATGGGAGTGTAATGGTCTGGGGCTGCATGAGTGCTGCCAGCACTGGGGAGCTACAGTTCATTGAGGGAGCCATGAATGCCAACATTGTGACATACTGATGCAGAGCATGATCCCCTACCTTCGGAGACTGGGCCGCAGGGCAGTATTCCAACATGATAACAACCCCAAACACATCTCCAAGATCACCACTGCCTTGCTAAAGAAGCTGAGGGTAAAGGTGATGGACTGGCCAAGCATGTCTACAGACCTAAACCCTATTGAGCATCTGTGGTTCATCCTCAAATGAAAGGTGGAGGAGCGCAAGGTCTCTAACATCCACCAGCTCTGTGATGTCATCATGGAGGAGTGGAAGAGGACTCCGGTGGCAACCTGTGAATCTCTGCTGAACTCCATGCCCAAGAGGGTTAAGGCAGTGCTGGAAAATAATTGTGGCCACACAAAATGTTCACACTTTGGGCCCAGTTTGGACATTTTCACTTAGGGGTGTACTCACCTTTGTTGCCAGCAGTTTAGACAATAATGGCTGTGTGTTGAGTTATTTTGAGGGGACAGCAAATTTACACTGTTATACAAGCTGTACACTCACTACTTTCCATTGTAGCAAAGTGTCATTTCTTCAGTGTTGTCACATTGGGGTCACATATAATCAAGTATTTACAAAAATGTGAAGGGTGTACTCACTTTTGTGAGATACTATATTCTTCAGAATCGGAGAGGTCCTTCTAGTGGACTACCACGTTTCCCTTTTTATTTTCCAAGATTTACAAAATCCCTGAATTTTACCAGAGGTGACATCTAAGGAGACCAGAGGCGAAATTTCAGATCCCAGGCAAATAAACATACACATCCTATTTTCTGTGAAAGAATTGCTTAGAGGATCTTTATTATTTTTCCAACATTTCATTATCAACACTGTCATGTCATCTATCAAAGTGAAGAAAGACAAAAACTTCATTTATAACACTGAAGAGAAAAAGAGCCCCCTCCTTATCTTGTCAGACACTTGGATCATTTCATATAAACACGTTCCTCTCTAAAGAATATAGTGTCAGGTTTTACGAACATTAATCAATAGAACATAGCTAATTATGTTTTCAGGGATTAGGTTGAATAATAGGGCAAAGATATCAGCGAATATCCACCAAACCTGCTCTGATGGTTTTATTGACTATTTTCAAATATTTTATTGCAATTTAAAAGAAAAGTCACCCACCCCCTAATGGTATTAGTCCTGTATCTTCATGGGTGAAGGGCATCTCGACATTGGCTCATGTCTCATTTGGCCTTCAGTATCAAGCATGAGCACCAGACTCTTCCACAGTGTCCAGCATGATACAGGCACTGAAATTGGTTAATATGTAGCTCCAACATAGACAAATAAGCACATTAACCGCTTAAGGACCGCCTCACGCCGATATACGTCGGCAGAATGGCACGGCTGGGCACAAGCACGTACCTGTACGTGTTTCTTTAAGAGTTCAGCCGTGGGTCACGCACAGGCTTGCGGCGGCGTGCTCGCGACCCAGTCCTGAGCTCTGTGACCGTGGCCGCGGGACCAGCGGACCCGATTGCCGGTGGTGTCCCGCGATCGGGTCACAGAGCTGAAGAATGGGGAGAGGTAAGTGTAAACAAACCTTTCCCGGTGCTTCCTAGTACGACTGACACGGATCGTCTGCAGTTGAGTAACTGCCTGCCCATATGGGAGATACAGGCAGACATCTGACTAACAGCCCGCAGGAACTTGCTCAGAGAATGCCTTGCAGTTTCCTCAATTAATACAAAGTATTCTCTGTTTTGAAGAGATCCAATCAGAAAAATCTTTGTGTTCACTGAGAAAAATACAAGGTGTTCTCTGAACGATGACCATGCCAAATGAGTGACCCCTGTGTTCTCTATGCAGCAGGGCAGCCACTAGGCACAGAATCCATAAGATAGTGAGGATCACTCTAGTAGCTATTACCAGGGCTTTTTTTCAGGAGGAACTTGGTGGAACTCAGTTCCACCACCTCTGGCTCAGACCCTTAGGGGGGCTGCTCGGCACAATCACTTGTAAACACAGAATTAAGGTTTCTGTGTTTACAAGTGACAGCTCTGCACTTTGTGTGTAACCCCCCTGAACCCTGCACTCTGTATGTAATGCAATCCTATTTATTGCCCTTTTAAGACCCTCCTACTGTTCGTAAAATTTGAATGACCACACCCACAATTTGATGTGATTTGGAGGGTGTGCGTGGGTGGAGGGGTTTTGGGGGGTTGTGGTTGAGCACCTATTGTTTGAGAAAAAAAGCCCTGGCTATTACAATGATTCTCCACTTTCACTGGGATCAGCCAGGTACGCAATATGCATACTCACACTGATCCAATCCCATACCTCCTCTTCTGGAGTCCCCCAGCCAGCGCTGTCTGCTACTCCTCTCCTCCAGGTGCTCCCTCAGCAAGCTGGTGCTAAGGGGGCACACATGCGGGTGAATTCCTGAGCCGAGCTGTGCGCATCCATAGACACACACAGCACTAGCAAACCACTTTCCCCACTTGTTCTGACAGCAGCAGAAGCCTCTGTCCTCAGCTTCTCCTGTGAGACCAGAAAGTGAGCGGAGTGGTGCTGCAGCCGGGACAGCGCTAGATCACTGACTCAATCAGGTAAGTGTTTAGGGATGGAGGTGGGTAGATTAGGTAGTAAGAGATTTTTTTACCTTAATGCAGAGAATGCATGGAGATAGACAAAAGATATTGTCAGTTTAGAACTAAATTAATATTAAGAAATAACAACAGCTTAATCTTCCTTCCAAATACTAATGGCATTTTCCATGTTTACAGCAGCTGTCAGGAATTCTTGCTAACTCAGTTCATTGGGGGAATAGTCAGGGCAAGTCTCATTTGCATTACACATTACAGCATCAAGCAAACATAAAAGTTTTAACACTTCACACAGTAAAGATAAACACACACACTTTTATAGTTAAATGAAATGAAATAGAGATGGCTTTGAAATTCAGTCCTGAAGGAATGTTATATGGAAACCGTACATCACTGCGCCCAAGCAGACATTTAAAAGGAGCATAGTACGACCGCCGTCCCCGGGGCCCACTGATCTGGATATCCCAGACTGGTTAATTATTCAAAACAAGTACTGTATACTCCTGTATGAGAATGTCACCAAAAAAACATTATTGCCCCTAATGACCGCCATCAGAATATCTGCGCTTTCGCCAGAATTTATTCTGAATGGTACCCTAATGCTGCTGTTGGACGTTCATGACCAATATATGCACCTTTTTTGGTGTGTTTAAATAAATTAGCTGTTTTAACGCAATCCAAGTTAACACATGGCATAACATAGTTAATACACCAGTGTGAATGGGCACTAAAATGGCAAAAAAAGAAAAGCTGAACTCCATGCAAATCTTTAATATTGATTGGACTCTGGGCAAACATTTTCATAACACAGGACCCCTCCCCCCATTATTACACAGGACCCCTCTCCCATACTACCCCCATCATTACACAGGACCTCCTCCCCCATACTACCTCTATTATTACACAGGACCCCGCCCATACTTCCCCTATCATTACACAGGACCCTTTCCCCATACTACCTCTATTATTACACAGGACCCCTCTCCCATACTACTCCCTTCATAACATAGGACCCCTCTCCCATACTACTCCCGTCATAACATAGGACCCCTCTCCCATACTACTCCCGTCATAACATAGGACCCCTCTCCCATACTTCCCCTATCATTACACAGGACCCCTCTCCCATACTTCCCCTATCATTACACAGGACCCCTTCCCCATACTACCCCCATCATTACACAGGACCTCCTCCTCCATACTACCTCTATTATTACACAGGACCTCCTCCCCCAAACTACCTCTATTATTACACAGGACCCCTTCCCCATACTACCCCCATCATTACACAGGACCTCCTCCTCCATACTACCTCTATTATTACACAGGACCTCCTCCCCCAAACTACCTCTATTATTACACAGGACCCCTTCCCCATACTACCCCCATCATTACACAGGACCTCCTCCCCCATACTACCTCTATTATTACACAGGACCCCTCCCCCATACTACCTCTATTATTACACAGGACCCCTCGTCCATACTACCCCTGTCATTACACAGGACCCCTTCCCCATACTACCCCCATCATTTCACTGGACCTCCTCCCCCATACTACCTCTATTATTACACAGGACCCCTCTCCCATACTACCTCTATTATTAAACAGGACCCCTCTCCCATACTACCCCCGTCATAACATAGGACCCCTTCCCCATACTACCCCCATCATTACACAGGACCTCCTCTCCCATACTACCTCTATTATTACACAGGACCCCTCGTCCATACTACCCCCATCATTACACAGGACCCCTCTCCCATACTTCCCCTATCATTACACAGGACCTCCTCCCCCATACTACCTCTATTATTACACAGGACCCCTCGTCCATACTACCCCCATCATTACACAGGACCCCTCTCCCATACTACCCCCGTCATAACATAGGACCTCCTCCCCATACTACCCCAATCAATACACAGGACCTCCTCCCACCTACTATCCCATCATTACACAGCACCCCCCATACTACCCCCCATTATTACACAGGACCCCTCTCCCATACATCCCCTATCATTACACAGGACCCCCTCCCCATACTACTGCATCATTACACAGGACCCCCTCCCACCTACTACTGCATCATTACATAGGACCCCTCTCCCATACTACCCCCATCATAACACATGACCTCCTCCCCCATACTACCCCCATCATTACATAGGACCCCTTCCCCATACTACCTCGATCATTACACGGGACCCCATCCCCTTATACTACCCCCATTATTACACAGGACCCCTCTCCCATACATCCCCTATCATTACACAGGACCCCTTCCCCATACTACCCCCATCATTACACAGGACCTCCTCCCCATACTACTGCATCATTACATAGGACCCCTCTCCCATACTACCCCCATCATAACATAAGACCCCTTCCCCATACTACCCCGATCATTACACGGGACCCCCTCCCACCATACTACCCCCATTATTGCACATGATCCCTCTCCCATACTACCCCCGTCATAACATAGGACCTCCGCCCCCATACTACCCCCATCATTACACAGGACCCCCTCCCCTCATACTACCCCCATTATTACACAGGACCCCTCTCCCATACTTCCCCTTTCATTACACAGGACCCCTTCCCCATACTACCCCCATCATAACATAGGACCTCCTCCCCCATACTACCCCCATTATTACACAGGACCTCCTCCCTCATACTACCCCCGTCATAACATAGGACCTCCTCCCTCATACTACCCCCATCATTACATAGGACCCCCTCCCCCATACTACCCTCATTATTATACGAAAAGATCACTGTCACTAGAGCAGTGCAGTATCAATATGAAGATGCTGTACTGCTCTGGTTAGTGATCACAGATACAATATGCCAGTGCAGCATGCAGTGTCTTTGATCTTTGGCCAGAACAGTGCAATGTCACTATAGTCATTTTCTAGCAAAAAAATATGGATTTTAACTTGTAAGCAACAAATGTCAGAAAAAGGATTGGTCTTTAAATGGTTAAACTGCCCTCATCTACTGACCAAAGTGGATTCATCTAAAAAAATGAGAGATACATCGTATGTCTTCGCTGAGGAATTTTGATAAACATTTGTCAGCTTATTTTTTTACTTTATTTGACAGCTCGGCTCTGCACTACATAGAATCGCGGAAACAGCTGATTAGCATCATGAGGGGGGGGGGGGTTAAATCGAGATCGTGATTTTTTTAATGATTAATCGTGCAGCTCAAGACGACCTAGCTGGGGTAAGTGTGGGGCTGGTGACCGATCAACTGATCAACCATTGGGGGGGGGGGGGGGTGCCTGTGACCCCTCCCACCGACCGGGGGTGTGTGGGTTACCATTGTATCTAATATAGAACAATACCTGTTGATCTGTCAGAAATCAGCTCTTAGGCCCCTTTCACACTGGGGCGGTGCGGGCGTCGGCGGTGAAGCAGCGTTATATTTAGCGCTGCTTTACCGTAGTTTTAGCGGCGTATTCGGCCGATATCGGTGCGGTTTTAACCCCCCACTAGCGGCTGAAAAAGGTTTAAAACTGGCCGCGGTATAGCCGTGCTGCCCATTGATTTCAATGGGTAGGAGGGGTATAGGAGCGTTGAATACACCGCTTCTTCACCGCTCCAAAGATGCTGCTAGCAGGACCTTTTTTACCATCCTGCTAGCGCACCGCTCCAGTGTGAAAGCTTTCCGGCTTTCACACTGGAGTGAAAGGACCTGCTTTTTTCAGGCGCTATTTTTAGCGCTGTAACGCCTGAAAAACGCCTCAGTGTGAAAGGGGCCTTAAAGCTGTCCATACATTATACAATTTTCTTATTCAATTTCATTTAGATTTACCTTCAACTATGTAGTGGAAGGTCCTGCCTGATTGCATACAAATTGAAAGTGTTTTGGTTTGACCTCATATTATATGGTTTTGGTAAATCTAAAGGAAAATTACAAGTACAAGAAAATTGTATAATGTATGGCCAGCCTAAGTCCAGTCCTGTTGTAGGCTGACAGTATACAACAATTTTGTAGGCTTTTTCTAAGCTACTTTTCTAAGCTACTCAACCACTCTCACCTTCAGATCTCTACAACATTAACCACTTGCCGACCAGCCACTGTCATTATACTGCTGCAAAGTGGCACGATCCCATGAATTGCCGTAACTGTACGTCGGCTCAGGAACTCGCTTTTGTGGGCCAGATCGGACACCCGCAATCGTTCCCTGCAGTGACAGAACGGGAATCTGCCTGTGTAAACAAGGCATATCTCCGTTCTGACAGGGGAGATCATATAGATCCTGTCTTTCTGCTATGCAGGAAGACGGATCTGTGTGTTTCCCCCGTCACACAGTCCCCCATACAGTTAGAAAACACACTGAGGGGACACATTTACCCCTTGATCGCCACTAATGTTAACCCCTTCCCTGCCAGTGTCATTTATACAGTAATGACATAGGGGGGGCAGGATCTGGGGGCCCCCTTCCAGATTCCGATAAGCCCCCCGCCTGCAGACCCCAACAACCACCGGGCAAGGGTTGTGGGGATGAGGCCCTTGTCCCCATCAACATGGGGACAAGGTGCTTTGGGGGGGGACCCCGAAGCACCCTCCCCATGTTGAGGGCATGTGGCCTGGTACGATTCAGGAGGGGGGGTGCTCTTGCCCCCTCTTTTCCTGCAGCCTGCCAGGTTTCGTGCTCAGATAATTGTCTGGTATGGATTTTGGGGGGACCCCCACAAATTATTTTTTTTACATTTTGGCACAGGATTCCCCTTAATCACTTCAATACACTGTGTTAAATAAACTACACTGCCTGCATTGACTGAATATAAAGTCTACACTGAATTTAATAGGCTACACTGAATGCAGAGTGTATATATATATATACTAGACTGTATATGTATATTAAATACACTGCCACTAGGTAACCTGCCTAATCTAGCTCAATCTAGCTCAATCTAGCTCCGTCCACACACTAGACACGGCCGCTATGTAAGCAGCCTTATATAGTGTGGAGCATGGAATTAGTTCCCCTGAGCCATGATTGGTCAAAGGCAGGGTGCCTTTGGCCAATTATGGCTCTCTCAGCAGAGCGCGCTGTGATTGGCCAAAGCATGCAGGTCAGGTGTATGCTTTGGCCAATCATCATACAGCAATGTACTGCGATCTCGCAGTGCATTATGGGCGTTCCGTGGCGCTCAAATGTCCCACGAATGCCCAATACATTCAATTAGTTTCTAGAACAAACGAACACCCGATGTTTGAATCGAACTTACGTTCGACTAGAACCGCGGGCTCATCCCTAATTCTCAGTAGCGGAGAAGCTAGCTCTTCGTGCACACATTGGGGGAGTTTTACTAAAACTGGAGCACTCAGAATCTGGTGCAGCTGTGTATAGTAACCAATCAGCTTCTAACTTCAGCTGGTTCAATTAGGCTTTGATAATAAAACCTAGAAGCTGATTGGTTACTATACACAGCTGCACCAGATTCTGAGTGCTCCAGTTTTAGTAAATCCCCCTTATTGTCTGTAGCCTATCTTAGGTACCTTACTTTGGAGGAATCACTCTCACCCAGGGTAGAATGTACTATTTTCCTTTATATAAGTCTTGAGAAAATGTGTGGAAGTAAAAAATGAACCGATCTCTGGCACTGATATATACTATATATACAGTATATAGTGATGCGGTGTATTAGAAAGGTCTGATCACCCAATTTAGCTGCTGAAGCCTCCAGTCAGACCAATTTCCTCTCCTGAGGAACTGTACGGAATCTCTAATTCAATGTTTCTCAACTCCAGTCCTCAAGTACCCCCGACAGGTCATGTTTTCAGGCTCTCCATTATTTTGCACAGGTGATTTGATCAGTTTCATTGCCTTTGTCATTTTTATTTGATGGAAATCCTGAAAACATGACCTGTTGGGGGTACATGAGGACTGGAGTTGAGAAACATTGCCCTAAGGCAGGGGTCTTCAAACTTTCTAAAGAAAGGGCCAGTTTACTGTCCTTCTGACTGTGTCCAGTGAGAGTACATAATGTCTGATCTTTGGTATCAGGGGCAAAAATAGTTGGTGTCAGTGGGAGGAATAGTGCCCAATTTTTGTTGTCAGTGGAAGGAATTATTCCCCATTGTTGGTGTCAGTGGAAGTAATAGTGCCCCATCATTGGTGTCACTGGAAGGAATAGTGCCCCATCATTGGTGTCAGTGCCAGGAATAGTTCCTCATCATTGGTGTCAGTGGAAGGAATAGTGCCCCATCATTGGTGTCAGTGGAAGGAATAGTGCCCCATCATTGGTGTCACTGGAAGGAATAGTGCCCCATCATTGGTGTCAGTGCCAGGAATAGTTCCTCATCATTGGTGTCAGTGGAAGGAATAGTGCCCCATCATTGGTGTCAGTGGAAGGAATAGTGCCCCATCATTGGTGTCAGTGGAAGGAATAGTGCCCCATCATTGGTGTCATAGGGAGGAATAGTGCCCCATCATTGGTGTCAGTGGAAGGAATAGTGCCCCATCATTGGTGTCATAGGGAGGAATAGTGCCCCATCATTGGTGTCATGGAAGGAATAGTGCCCCATCATTGGTGTCAGTGGAAGGAATAGTGCCCCATCATTGGTGTCATAGGGAGGAATAGTGCCCCATCATTGGTGTCATAGGGAGGAATAGTGCCCCATCATTGGTGTCAGTGGAAGGAATAGTGCCCCATCAATAAATTGAAAATCTGAAAAACAAAAAAAAGTTTTTTTTCATTTTTTTTTTCAGATTTTTAGGGACATTTTTATGTAATTTTTTATTTTTTTTTTAGGGTGGCAATCTGCTTTAAGAAAGTGGATGTATATGTAAAGAGCTGCATAAATTGATATCGCTATATAAGCATACCTCCCAACTTTTTGAGATGGAAATGAGGGACACCTATCAGCAAAAGTATGCAGGCATAGGACACACCCCTTGCCACACCCCCTTAAAGGAGAATTGTTCCATAAAAAAAAAAAAAAACAAGATTAGTTAAACCCACAAGGGCTTTTTTTTTACCACTACTATTCCCTTATATTGGCTTTTGCAATTTACAAAAAAAATAGAAATCAGATGAAAGGTTTAGCGCTGGAAAACAGTTTTTGATAGATTAAAAAGTGCCTTTTATATACATCTACAGACATGTACTGGCCATCGGGACTACCGGGAGTTTCCCGGTGGGCCGATGGCTCAGTGGGCCGGTTTCAGTGACAGCCAGTGGCATCGCTGGGGGAGGGGGACTTTTGGGGCTATAGCCCCGAATCTGGGGCCCATAGCCCTGATTCAGACCAGGAGTCCCCAACCACAGGGTCCCGGGCCACTCTCGGGCCATGGGCTCTCTGCAGCCGTGCGGCGGGCAGCACAGGAGAGCTGGAGAGCAGGCAGGCAGCTCTCACTGCCTGCTCTCTTTCTGGTGACCATGATGTAAGGAGGGGCTCTCTGGGGACCCTGTTGTAAGGGAGAGGCTCTCTGGGGACTCTGATGTAAGGGGGGGCTCTCTGGGGACCGGGATGTAAGGGGGGGCTCTCTGGGGACCCTGATGTAAGGGAGGGGCTCTCTGGGGACCCTGATGTAAGGGGGGGCTCTCTGGGGACCCTGATGTAAGGAGGGGCTCTCTGGGGACCGGGATGTAAGAAGGGGCTCTCTGGGGACCCTGATGTAAGAAGGGGCTCTCTGGGGACTCTGATGTAAGAAGGGGCTCTCTGGGGACCCTCTCTGGGGACCCTGATGTAAGGGGGGGCTCTCTGGGGACTCTGATGTAAGGGGGCTCTCTGGGGACCCTGATGTAAGGAGGGGCTCTCTGGGGACTCCTGATGTAAGAAGGGGCTCTCTGGGGACTCTGATGTAAGAGGGGCTCTCTGGGGACCCTGATGTAAGGAGGGGCTCTCTGGGGACTCTGATGTAAGAGGGGCTCTCTGGGGACTCTGGTGTAAGAAGGGGCTCTCTGGGGACCCTGATGTAAGAAGGGGCTCTCTGGGGACTCTGATGTAAGAAGGGGCTCTCTGGGGACTCTGGTGTAAGAGGGGCTCTCTGGGGACCCTGATGTAAGAGGGGCTCTCTGGGGACTCTGATGTAAGAGGGGCTCTCTGGGGACCCTGATGTAAGGAGGGGCTCTCTGGGGACTCTGATGTAAGAGGGGCTCTCTGGGGACCCTGATGTAAGGGGGAGGCTCTCTGGGGACCCTGATGTAAGGAGGGGCTCTCTGGGACTCTGATGTAAGAGGGGCTCTCTGGGGACCCTGATGTAAAGGGGGGGCTCTCTGGGCACCCTGATGTAAGGGGGAGGCTCTCTGGGGACCCCGATCTAAGGGGGGGGGGCTCTCTGATGTAAGGGGGCTCTCTGGGGACTTTTTTGCGCATTTGCATACAGTTTATATACTGTTTTTGTGCGTGTTTGCAAAATTAAAGTGGGCCGGTCTGGATGAAGTCCAGAGCCAAATTTTTGTCCCAGTCCAGCCCTGTACATCTATATAGATCAGACCAAAATGAGGGACAAATGAGGAGGAATGAGGGACAGAGGGACATTGCTCCAAATCAGGGACAGTCCTGCGAAATCAGGGACAGTTGGGAGCTATGATTTAAGTATATGTAATAAATAAAAAAATAAAAATAAAACATCTAATGATTGGTAAGCTGTAATATATGACATTCTTGCTTTAACACACCAAAAGGGAACAAATAAATTGATGTTGATTGGTATTAGTCACATCCACTTTAAATGTCCCCAGCAGATGACAGGTGCATGACAAGACAGACCCAGCCGCCCAGCTCCATTGTCCGCACAACTCCTGACTCCACCCCCACACAACTCCTGGCTCCTCCCTCTCCGTCCACAACTAACGGGACCCGTCCCGAGCGCCCCCCCTCTCCTGCCAGCACTAAACATGGCGGCACGGCCGATCCAGCATGGGAGGGAGCTAGGCATGTGTTCCCCGAGCCGGGGCCTGACGTCACCGACTGTGTTGATTTGCTAACCTTAAAGGAGAGAGGAGTTAGAGAGCCTGAGAGGGGGCACTGCGAACTGCTGGATCCGGCGGCTGCTTTAACAAGCACCATCCCCGCTCACCTACATGCCTGCGGAGATCGCTCATCACAGGTAAGTACTGGCAGAAGGGGGGCAGAGAAAGGAAACTCCGACAACTTAGCATTTTGTGTGTGCGAGAGGTGGGCTGTGATTGGATGGAGAGGGGTGGGGGGGCTCGTTCTTATTGTCACTTTGGTGGCCCCCTCCTGCCATCAGCATGTGACAAGCCTGAGATCAGCCCCAGGTTCATTCATGGGCAAGCTCCAAGTGTCACCGACACCAACTTACCGCAAACCTACCGCCCGGGACCCGACAATCGGGAGGATCGCTCTGCAACTTCCAGCCTAGAGAGATCGCCAAAACTTACCAGACACCAACTTACCGTTCTATGTCTCACCTACCGGCTCAGCCATAGGAGACCAGCCTCCCCCCCTCTCTGCTCAGCATGCACCGTGCATCCCCGGCTTAGTATGGTGAATATTATGGGTGATTAATGCAGGTGAGTGGCGTGCAGGGCTCCGCTATGGGGCTGGAATACTAATGTGTCATGATCCATTGTTTGCTCCATAAATCCCACATATTCCGCCTATATGGATCCCTATCCGTGCCATGGTGTGACATGCCAGGGAAATGTGGCATGCATCATTAGGACTTGTTTACGTCTGATCGATACTAAAGTGCAGCAATGGGGGGGATCTAGAATAAAAATGAGGGGTGCATCCCTAGCAAACTAACACCCAACTGGATGATGGCATATCTAGGAAAAAGGGGGGGGGCAAACTAACACCCAACTGGATGATGGCATATATCATTTAGGATTTGTTTATGTCTGCTCAACACTAAAGTGCAGCAACTGGGGATCGAGAATAAAAGAGGGGCACCCCTAGGAAAAAACAAAAAAATAGGGGGGCAAACTAGCACCCAACTGGATGATGGCATATCTAGGAAAAAAACAAAAAAATAGGGGGGCAAACTAGCACCCAACTGGATAATGGCATATATCATTTAGGATTTGTTTGTCTGCTCAACACTAAAGTGCAGCAACTGGGGATCAAGAATAAAATAAGAGGGGCACCCCCTTAGGAAAAAACAAAAAAAATAGGGGGAAAACTAGCACCCAACTGGATGATGGCATATATCATTAGGATTTGTTTGCCTGCTTAACACTAAAGTGCAGCACCTGAGGGATCTTGCATTTAAAAAATGAGGGGGCACCTATAGAAAGGGAGGGGGTAGCACCAGGGCAATAGGGTGCAGTCCTAGGGAAATAGTGCCCAACTGGCATGCATACTTCTTAGTTCTTCTCTGTCTGTTCAATACTAAAGTGCAGCAACTGGGGAGGATCTAGAATAAAAACGAGGGGTGCAAACTGGCACCCAACTGGATGATGGCATATATAATTAGGATTTGTTTGTCTGCTTAACACTAAAGTGCAGCAACTGGGAATCAAGAATAAAATAAGAGGGGCACCCCTAGAGGGGGGGAAAATGGCAGGGGGGGGGGTGACTAGCACCCAATTTGATGATTGCATATATAATTAGGACTTGTTTATGTTTTGCTTGACACCAAAGTGCAGCAACTGGGGATCGAGAGTAAATGAGGGGGCACCCCTGGGGAAAAAAACAAAAACAATGGGGGGGGGGGGCAAACTAGCACCCAACTGAATGATTGTGTGTGTGTGTGTATATATAATTGGGATTTGTTTGTCTGCTCAACACTAGTGCAGCAACTGAGGGATTTAGACTAAAAAATGAGGGGGCAACTATATAGAAAGGGAGGGGGGGGGGGGCAGCACCTGGGAAATAGGGTGCAGTCCTATGGAAATAGTGCCCAACTGGCATGCATACTACTTAGTTCTCTGTCTGTTCAATGCTAAAGTGCAGCAACTGAGAAATATTAGAATAAAAAAAATGAAGGGGCAATCCTAGGGAGCTATAGTTTTTTTTTTACTTGTTCAATGCTAAAGTGCAGCAATTGGGAAATCTAGAATAAAAAATGAGGGGGCACCCCTAGGGAACTAGCCCAACTGGATGATGGCATACATAATTATGACTTGTCTGTGTCTGTTCAACAATAAAGTGCAGAAACTGGGAATCTAAAAAAAAAAAAAAAACACCCCATAGGAAAATAAAAAGTGGGGGAGGGCACTTTTAGGGTTATAGTGCCCAACTGGATGGCATGCATAGTTATGTCTTGTTTATGTCTGCTTAACACTAAAGAGCAGGAACTGTGAGAAAAATGAGGGGGAGGGGGGCACCCCTAGAGAAATACAAAGTGGGGGGGGGGGGGCACCCCTAGTTAAATGGGCAATCCTGGGGTAATAGTGCCCAGCTGGATGTTGGCACGCATACTTATGACTTGTTATGTCTGCACAGTGCCTGACACTAAAGTGCAGCAACTGGGAGATCTGTATTTAAAAAAAAAAGAGGGGGCACCCCTAGAGAAGTAGTGCCCTAGTGGATGATGGCATGCCTGGCACAATAGAACCGAGGTAGGTGATGTGTAGATTGGAGCATCCTATAGTCCCTTCCCTCCCTGTCTGTCTTTGTATTCATCTGTTGAATTTTAGCCTATTCTTGTCTGCTCAGCCTTTGTTCCTTTATATCTTTACATCAGTTCCCATATCATCAGCCTGTTTGATTCCTCTGTATCCCCCCTCCTTGATTGATTATTTTTCTAGGCTTTAATGCCCCCTCTATTACCAATTCTCAGCGATCAGTTTTAGTTGTGATCTGTGTGGGGGTTTCATTTTTTATTTTTTGCTTTCTACTTCTTTTTGGAAGCTGTCTCTCTGGATGTGTGCAAGTTGACCAGCAAGCCAGCAGCAGGCTGTGGATGTAAGCGGTGGATGCTGTTAGCATACTTAATATTCAAATATTCATTCCTTGTTGTAGCCAGACAGGTCTGAAAATGCATTGTGAGCCAGTGTTGTGTGTGGAATAGAAGCAGCTTATGTGACAGCGCAGGATTTACTTTTTTTTTTTTTTTTTTCTATCCCTGGCTGCTGCTGGTTCACCATCACTTAATGTTAACAGATTGTAAGTTTTTTTTATTTTATTTTTTATCTTGGCATTTAAGGGGTTATTCAACCAGTCTTCTAATCTGTGTCATTGATACACATTTTTATTATTTTTCCTTTTTTTTATTTATTTTTTTTTTTTTTTTTAACTTTTTGTATTTTGAGGGGGGGATCAATATGTATGATTTTTCCCAAAACTACTTCTGCCTAGGATTTAAAGGGAGCTGAGCCTAGGCAATCCACAACTGATAAAAGCTATTTAATAGTTGACTAATTAACCCTTACAAGTCATCAAAAGGAACCTTGTCAATGGGTGCCTTCCCCCCCTGGCTACAGAAAAACAAACTGTATTAAAGAGGTAGGGGGAAAAAAAAATCAGCTTCTTTATCTGCAGAGTTGGATTATCCTTGTTTCCTTCTCTGTATCTTTTTAGGAAGATGTAACCAAAATGTTGTTAGTTTCTCATATATTAGGCTGCTTAGGTATTCATGTTGTAACTTAGCAGCCTTGATGTTTGTTTGTCTTTGTGTGTGTTTTTGTGTTTTTATTTTTTATTTATTTTTATTTATTTATTTATTTTTTTTAAAACAAGGACTTAACAGTTTCTCCTCTAAAATGCTTACACATCTATAAGATGGCACAAGTAGAATTCTTTTCAGGGATGCAACTGAACTGTAGCCCATATTTTAACACTTCATAAATTATGTGTAACACTGCTTTATCTTCTTCTCTCTTTTTATTTTTTTTTATCTTGTTTAAAACTGGCACTGCAGACAGCTCCTTCTTCTTTCCCTTTTTTATTTTTTTTTACAATTGGTGATCAATTACCTTGTATTATCTTATACATTGATGGATTAGCAATGCAGGTGTTTGCTTTTAAAGGTATTTTAAAGGGACAGAGGATTTTTTTTTTTTTTTTTCCCCGAGTGACATCACAGAGCAGAGCTAAGGTTTATTTGCGGCTTTGTCCAGGTCTGTTTTTATCCCTGTGACCCTCACACTGTATAACTGGCTTCTACTTTGCAACAGACAAAAACATTCCTGCGTTAGCCCACACAATAGGACTAGCCGCTATTGTAGGGATCTGTTTTCTTAACCCTTTTATCCTGCCTTGAGTTTTGTTGCCATTATTGATATGTGTTGTTTTTTCTTACACTCTCTGCTCCGATCCTCCTGTATTCCCCCAGTTTTTTTTTTTTTTTTTTTTTTTTTTTAGTCTTTGCTGATGTTTCAGCAGCCTGTAGGGGGGATGCAGTTTTACTTAATAAAAAAAAGGACCTGTAGGAATGCTGGCTAAAGTTGAGACGCATCAATTCTTGAGAATAAACTAGGAGTTAAGGGGACAGAAGGCTGAAAAATGACGATTTTTCTTTCTCGCCTTGCAAACATAGATAAATCTCTGCTTTTGTTGTGTCTGATGTGCAGCTTGACTTTGAAAGCTGGAATCTAAAAAGTAATCACATATTTCCAAGAATGTTGTGTGTTTTTTTTTATTTTTTTGGTGTTTATTTTTATTTTTTGTTTTGTACAGCTTTAAGCTTTCATCACATAAGCAGCAGGTGAATTTCAGTTAGCCTTGATCACAAGTTGAAATGCTTGCCTGGTCCATAAGTATGCAATTAGAGGGTTACATGTTGGTCTATAATAGGTTTGGATTTGGCTTTTCATACTTTTATTTTTTTTATGGTTGGATTTGTCTCTTTTTTTTTTTTTTCAAGCTATGTAACTAATATAATTGCTTCTATCATTTATAGTCCATTTTTATGCAGCTATAGTATAGGCAGGTTCTATATGTCAAGGGTTTTCAAGAAAACCTTTTTATATTTTGCAGATGTCAGTTTTTCGTGCTAGTTGTGCTATAGCCATGTGCTTATTTTCAGCTTTTATTTATTTTTTGGAGCTTCTACAATGTGCAGAGCTCAAGCTTGGTGTCACCACTTACTAGCCTTGCTGTTTCTCTTGCTGTCATAAGGAGGCGCTGTGCTTTGTTTTTATCTTCAGCAACTCAAAAGAGGGGGACTTGCGTTTTCAAACGGCACTGGCCATAGAGAGCTGGGTAGCTAGTGCCTAACAGAAGACCCTTGGCGTTGTGATGGCAAAGGATGCACATCTTTCTTTGCTCCTAAAGATTGCACAGGTTTCTATAGTTTGCTGATCTTTTAATAATGTTGTTGTGCCTGTCCTCCTTCTATAGAAAGGAAATGGCTTTTAACTCAAGTCAACAACTGAATTTGTTGGCTTTGGTTAGTGCTGTGGTATTGAATTAGCTGATCTTTTTTGTCTGTCATGTCTAGTGCAACTTTTTTATTGATTGTAACAGTACTATTGCTAAATTAAACTACTAAATGCATCTATTAATTGGAAATGCTAATTTTTAGACGTGAAGCCCCTCTTCCCCTTTTTTATTTTATTTTTTTCCCCCCCTCATGGGGCATGTCTTAAGAACACTGAAATATGTTAGATATAGAAGTCAAACCTTCTTCTGAGTAATCCTATATTGTCGGGTTTTATTCAGGAAGTTTTCAGTACAAAGCTACACTTGGTAGGACATGCCTTCTCATTAACCCTTTAAATGTTCACAGTGGATGCCATAGACCCATCTGAGGGTGTCCATGGTTTATATTGTATTGCAGGACAAGGAGTTAAGGAGCTGTCCTGTGTAATTATCTAATGCTCACTGGAGGCTAACCCCCTTACTTTTTTTTTTTTTTCTTCTTAGGTGGAGATCCAACAATGGGCTTAATGTTAAGGCTTTACGCTTTGTACTTTTGTTTCACAAACCTCCAATTCTCACTATTATCCTAAGTCTGACAAGTACAATAAAGCATCCTTGCAGACTGCATGTTCTTTTGTTACCCGGTAAAGCAAACCTGTGTTTATGGCTGTATCTAGTTTGTGTTAGTTGTGCTCAAAAAATAAATACCCAGCCTTGTGTTATTTTATCTACTTGGTGGGTTCAGATAATTTATGGTTGAGACTGTCAGAAAGGAAAGGTTGTCAGGTATGTGTATATGGTCACTGGCGCTTTATTTTGGTGGATTTTTTTTTGGTTTGTGTAGCATCTGAAGACAGTATGTTGATAAAGGCAACACTTGATGCTTTTGTTGTTGTTTTTGCTTTTATGTCCTCTTACTGATCTTGTAATGCTTTATCTTGAATGTTGAAGTTTTTATTTATTTAGAATTTTGTTAGCCATGTGATGCCTTCTATGCTTTAACTATTGGACCAAAAATGCGGATAGTTGTAAAATGTATTGGCCACATCTGTAAGGGTTAGGTAATCGGTTGTATTTTGAAGGAAATGTAGTCCCACAATCAATGCAATAGGCAACATACTCTATATATCCAATTCCTTTAAAAAAAATGGTGTTTGTGGCAGTGTAAGAACTGTTTATGTATGATCTCCATGCAATGTCTAATGTGTACCATTATTCTGAACAAATTGAAGTACTGTAGGGAATTGTTTTTTTCATGATACACATTTTCCTTCTTTGTTAATAAATTCAGAGCTTTATTTTGTGGCATTGAAATATTTGCGAGGATTGAGTATTTCTGTAGTTTGTATTTTTATCAAGGTCACGCTGACCGATGAGAACTGCTTCCAAAAATAGAGATGTAAAAAAATACAAGTTTGGAGCTCAAAGCTTTTACAACTAAGTAATTTAAAGCGTTGTGTCCAGAATAATGTTCTAATAACTGTACTTTTGACCATGTTGGATTATTGTGGTGTCAAGCGGACTAACTTCAAGCAGTTCCTATGTAGTGTCTGAATAGAAGTTTTACTGTTCTTCAGCAATGGTAGCATTAGTTTGAGATGCGCAAGAGCAATTTTTATTACATATACAATATTTAGAGATATAAATAAATTAGACATTGGCACATTAGCTTTAAAGAGCATGGAGCCTGCTATTTCTGACCTCCAGCTTCTGAAAAATATTGGCTTTCTGTCATGGTTGTCCCGTGACTTCAATACTTTTAATGGTCTCTGACCAGGACAAGTGGGCACAAACTGAGTTTTTTTGCCTTTTTCAATTTGTGACAGCTTGGTGCTGGTCAATGTCTTTTGTAGTTAGCCAAGTCAGGGATTTGGCAAGGGTAACTAGCATCCTTAAAGACAATACACAGTGGCAACCCCTTTTATTTCTCTAAGCATAGGTTTCCTTAAAGTCCAGCAGTAATAGTCCATGTTTTAGTAATATCCGTAATTGATAATCTACCAACCATGGACCTGTAACTGTGTTCTATGGTTGCCTCTAACTTTAGGAGACTAGAAAGTAATGTAACCAATTTTTTTAGTGGACTAAATAAAAAATTAAAATAAAATGTACCGCTCAAATGCTCTGGAAGGTAAGTCCTGTGGCTGGTGACACTGTATACTGGTGCTCGTTGGGATATAAGGCTTGGCTTGGACTACAAGAAAATTGCACCTGTCTGCATACGGGATCAAGACTGTAGAGCTAAAATGGTGAGATAATTGGCTTCAGCTTGGTTCTCCACCCATAGAAGACCCCCCCCCCCCCCCATGCATTTTGACCATGTGGGGCTTAATCTTTGTGGCCTCTATGATTAAACCCCACATTGGGTGAAATGCATTAGCAGGGCTTCTTCTGTGGGTTTCGAACCAAGCTGAAGCCGATTCTCATCTGTCACTATTTCATCTCTACTGATCCTGTGTGCAGCCGAGTGCGGTTTTCTACAGGTGGATAAGTATACATTTTATATTTTTCTAGTAGGAAAATGTATTGCCATGATACCCAAATAACCTTACAGAAATTGTCTCTTCCCAAAACCTACAGCATATTTTAGGGCCCATCCAAAGCAGCGGATGCACATTAAGCTCTGTATAACTTTTTTTAAAAAGTCACATTGACATTCCTTCAACTTCATGCAGCATTTTGTGATGCGTTGTATTGCAACATGCTGAGCTGCATAAAAATGCTGCATCCAGATATTAATAATGTTTTAATTATTTTTTTTTTTTTTTCCCAAGAGCAGTTTGTGTTAACTGAAACAGTAGATTAGGCTAAATGCCTTGTCTATGCTTTGAGACTGTGTTGGGCAATGCCACCCAACACATCACAACACAGATGGTGATAATGAGCCCTAAAAGCATGGCGTTATGCAGTGATGGTGGTTCTTGAAACCCAGGCAGTAACCTACTACCAATCATAGATCACCTTTTATTACACTAGCCACAATGATCGGGGGAGGGGGGGGGATGCTGATTAGCAGTTAAAATTTAAAACACATCTCTGCTCTTAGTACTGCTATTAAATAAGCCCCTACAGATAAAAAGGCTCAGTGAATTAAATCCATCTCAGCTAGCAACACGCAATGATGGGGAGTCAATTTATTTTGTGTAGAATAAAGCATTCCAAGCCATGCTAACAAAAATAAACACTCATCAACAGACCCCACAGGCATTTTGAAAGACTTATACCCCAAAATGATAGCCCAAAGACAAAAAACTGGGTATAAAATAAATATGTATGTGTGTAATGTGTGTAATTTTTATATATAGATATATAAAAAAAATGCTACATGTAGCAATTTTGTCTCCAATAATAAAAAAAAAAATCTATGGCAGTGCTCACAACATGCATTGCAAGTGATTTTATAGGGAATGAAATACACCATGCCTATAATGGTGGTTGGACCCTAGAACTAGATTTTCTAGTGGGGCTTTGGTGTGTGTGTGTGTGTATGTGTGTGTGTGTGTGTGTATGTATATATATATATATATATATATATATATATATATATATATATATATATATAATATAATATAATATATATAATATAATATATATATATATATATATATATATATATAATATATATATATATAATATAATATATATATATATATATTATATATATTATATTCATTTTTTTTTTTTTTTTTTTTCATAAACAGCTGTCACAAGACCCAGCTCTTTGCCAGGGAAACATAAGCAGGAGGAGCTTCTAGTTCTGGTCACAAGTTTTAAAAACAGCCTTTGGAATACAGAGTAAAGATATCAATAAACTGTTTTAAATTGGCTTACAAATACAGTATATATTTGAAATCAAATATTTTGTGGATTTCTGGCAGTCACAGGCTGTGTCGTGCTCCTCCAGCCTGTGTCTTAGAATAAGCGGGAGGTGAAGCCTCTATTAATCTACATGTAATATCCCATCCCCTATTGTATTTAGCTGGTTAGTGGGCATGGAAGAGGGGGGGTGGGCGTTCTGTCATTTACCACTTGTATACGACCACATGCTTGACTCTATAGTCACATGAGCTACTCAGATGTGATAGGGAGGAAATGCTCAGCATAGAAACTCACTGAAAACTGAGCATGTGCAGAGTTGTCACCACTCCTGCAAAATCCCTAGCTGAATTGGGGACATGACCAGGAGGGGGAGATAGAGAGCAGCAGGATCAACCAGGTTTTTTTTTTTTGTTTTTGTTTTTTTGCAAAATACAGAACTCCAATCTAGTAATTGAGTATTAACAGCATGTAATGCACCATTATACTTATAGTTTTTAATGACCCTTTTTAAAGGCTCTACATGCACAGCCTACACCTGACTTTAGCTTGAATTTTTTCTGTGGTCCTTGTGCAAATGTTGCAGTTGATGTATAGATAGCAAAGGTAAAAATGTCACACACTGCCTCACTTTGAACAATTTTTAGGAGTTATCCATACAGATCACCTGCTTGAATCTGGCCACATGTCATTTTGTTAACCTCCTTTTTAAAATATGAAGCTGTTGGTCGCTGGCCAAAAAAAGAGGCATTCCTTCTCAGTCATTTGTTATATCACTAATGAAGACATTACACCTCATTGCTCTGAGCATAAATCCCTGTGGAACTCTACTTGCTAACCTCTTTCCTGTGAATCTGTTGCATATACCAGAACTCCCTGACCCCTGTCCTTCAACACATTTTATGTCTGCTCTACTATCTTCAAGTTCTATCATGTGACACTGACTGTAAGGTCAGACATTGCAGAGCTTAACTAGGGATTCCTTTTGAACATGCTTGTCTAGGAAAGAAGAGAAAATGACCATTCAGAGTACATGGTGATTCTGAATCGAGGAGAGTAATGAGAAATGTGCAGCAGGTCTATCAACCACATGAAAGGGCATGTCAACAGACTCTACATGAACCTTAACTTGTATCTGAAATGAAAACTTAATTTTTTTTTTCTATCATTTTGAGTACAGTATGATTAAAATTCCAAACAGGGTTTATTTTATTCTTCCCCTTGTGTCCTATTGGGGAGACTTCCCTTTTTTAATTGATATTCTGTAGATGCAACAGAAAGTAAGAGGAAATCTCTCCAAAGTGAGGGCAATCCCCTCGTATGGTGGCCATACACTCCTTGAATTTATTATCTGATCAATGTGTGATTCAGTCAAATAGGCATAACTTCCCTCCCACCAATTTTAGACTCTCTTTTTTTTAGATCGAATACAATCAGATGGAGTGAATGGGCCAGGACAGAAAATTATCCTTCATGTTACGATTGGCTGATCTGGTGTTCTTAATTTTGTTCTAAATACAATCAGATTATGAAACTGTATGATGCAAAGAGAGATCTGATCAACTTATGGTCATGTCGTTTAACTGTCTCCTGAATCTGGCACCCAGAAGTGGCTCCTTAGCTTTCTTGGGAGCATCCCAGGAGCCCTGAAACGCAATTTAAGCAGATCCTAACATCCTTTGATGTCATGGCTGCGGCCCACCCTTCTCTTCACTTTTTTTTAAGTGAACCCACTCATTGCCTTGAGGAACCAACAGTGTGGTTTGGAAGGAGGGCAAGCTAGGGCACCAGCTTCAGGAACTGTGATTGACCTCTGCTTTGATTATCCCCAGATTTGTATGATCCAACTCAATATAGAACAGGTTTTATTTTTTCTGTATAGGTTCCATTGCACCATTTCAAAAAAATTAAGAAAAATGGTACCAAGAGAAGTTTGTGTGCTGGCATTGACCTTGTTCTTCAAATGCTAATTGTCTTGTCTTCTGAATCGACACCCTTCCCCTTTCTTTTTAATTTATTTAATTATTATTATTTATTTATTTTTTGACCTACGTGGAGAGTGAAATCAGAAATCCTGATCTGCATACATGTTTTTTTTTTTTTGTTGTGTAGAAAAGATTGCATAGAAGCCCCTAGATCCGCATGACTTTTAGGCTCGGGCATTTTTAGAACCTTGTCTGAAAACCTGTTTCCTTCAAATATGCAAATTTTTATTTTGCACAGTAGTACTAGTAATTGCAAAGTACAAAGTCTATTAAACGTGAGTAACTCTTACAAGTGGCTGAGCTGTCACAATATGGGAGCCTTCCTAGTTTATTTTCACCTGATGAAGTCAAGCGGAAGGTAGCATGATCTTCTTGTATATCTTGGAGACTTGTTTTTCTGCAACTGTCTACTTGTGTGCCCATTATGAAGGGTTTTTAACCCGTATTACTAGAGACTCCATTTTGCAGCAGTAATGACCAGATTGCTTGGTTTTACAATGGACATAAACCCGAGATAGAAGTTCTGGAAGGTCTTTGCCTCTGGTTTGTAGTCCCCGAGAGACTGTGTGTGTGTGTGTGGTTAGAAGGGGCAACAAAAAGGATTTTACTCTAAAAAAATGTAAAATAAATATAATCTTTTTATATTAACAGGTCTTCTGGTTCCAGTGTTCAGCCCTCCAGAAGAAGAGACGAACATTCTAATGACAAGACACCCGGAGAAGTATGGATTTGACTAATATGGGTTTGATACAGTTGCAAAACCCCAATCACCCCACGGGCCTTCTCCTGAAAGCCAACCAAATGCGGTTGGCTGGGACACTCTGCGATGTGGTGATCATGGTGGATACTCAAGAGTTTCATGCCCATAGGACAGTATTGGCTTGTACTAGTAAGATGTTTGAAATCCTTTTCCACCGTAGCAGCCAACATTACACTTTGGACTTTCTATCGCCAAAGACTTTTCAACAGATTTTGGAGTATGCTTACACTGCCACTCTGCAAGCTAAGGTGGAAGATTTGGATGACCTTCTGTATGCTGCAGAGATTCTAGAAATCGAGTATTTAGAGGAGCAGTGTTTGAAGATCTTAGAAACTATACAAGCTTCAGAAGAGAATGATGGCGAACTTAGTACAGGTGAGAAGGCCATGGACGATGATGAAGATAGAAAATCAAGATATATAAAAAATATGTTAAATGCAAAGCATTCCAGTGAAGAGAGTGGTTATTCCAGTATGGGTAATCAAAGCCTGGTGGATCAAAGTCCATCAGTGTCAACGTCTTATGGACTTTCGGGCATGAGCCCAACCAAGACTGCTGTGGACAGCTTAATGACTATTGGCCAGTCATTGCTTCAAGGAGCACTGCAACAAAATGCACTAGATTTGCACTCCACGAGCAGACTTAAAAGTCTGTCTGAGGTGAAAACGGAAGTCATGCAGGTGGATGAAGTGTCTAACCAAAACAGCCCAACAGCAGAAACCAGTGGATCTGGTGGAGATAAGTCTGATGATAAAAGCAAGGAGAGCCCAGGAACCCCAACCCGCAGTAGTGTTATCACAAGTGCTCGAGATCTTTCATTTAATCGTGATGAAAATGCTCCTGAACAGGCTCTTGAGTTAGGTCAAGGCTTCAGCCTCGGGCAAGAGCATGCCATTTCCCATGCAGAGAAACAGCTTAGTGTGTACTCCGTCCTCCCAAATCATAAGGGTGAGACTATGATTAGTGTGCCAACATCCATGGCCTCTGCTCTTCACATGCAGCCAGCCCTGGCTGTGTCAATGGACTTTAGTGCTTATGGAGGACTTCTACCACAAGGCTTCATTCAGCGAGAGCTGTTCAGCAAATTAGGTGAAATTGCGGCTGGGATGAAGAATGACGGTAGAAACATCGGTGAACGATGCAGTGTGTGCGGTGCAAACCTTCCAGACAATGAATCCATAGAACATCACCGGTAAGAATTTTATTTCTAATAACATTTTTACGTTTTTAAATGTGGGAGGGAGCTGCTTGACTAACTTCAGACAAAATTTAGTTTTGGACAGAGTTGGAAAGAAATGGAACTGCTGTAAGCTTTGTTAATTGATAACGAGTATCTACTCTTTGCGGGTTCATCCAAGTCTAGAACAGGGCTCTCCAAACTACGTCCCTCCAAACTACGTCCCTCCAGCTGTTGCGGAAATACACGTCCCTTGAGGCATTGTAAAACTCTGACACTTACAGACATGACTAGGTATTATGGGAATTGTAGTTCCTGAACAACTGGAGGGCCACAGTTTGGAGACCCCTGGTTCTGAAATGAGTTGTATTTTAATGTATATCAGTAGCCAGCCACTATGACCATCCCTTGTAGTTTTGGATTGAGTGGGGAATGGTTGCGACCCCTGGCTAGTTATTTTTTCCCTGTGTCCCCACTTGCTAAAATTTTAGGGTTGTGCCGATACTAAGCATACAGTATGCACAAGTACTTGTGCAAATGCTCCAATACCTTTTGTGGTGTGATTTGAGACTATACAAAATGAGTAGGCTCAAAGCGTAATGCAAAGAATCGCATGTGATTTTAACAGAAATGCGGTGCGATTCCTGTCCGTTTCCTGCACTGCTCCTGTGTGAACCCAGGCTTGTCATAGTGACATTAGCCTGGGTTCACACAGAAGAGATGTGGGAAACCACATGCAATTCGGCCATAAATCGCACTGCTTTCCTGTTCAAATCGCATGTGATTCTTTGCAGTGCACTTTGAGCCTATTCATTTTGTATGGGCTCATATAACACTGAAAAGGTATCTGAAAAAAATTAAGCACAAGTATTGGTACTTGTACTCGCCGATTTTTAAAAACCCTGGTGCAACCCTATTAACCACTTCAGCCCCGGAAGGATTTACCCACCTCCTGACCAGGCCATTTTTACGGTATACGGCACTGCGCCGCTTTAACTGACAAATGTGATGCTGTACCCAAACAAAATTTTCTTTTTTTATTTTTTGCCCCACAAATAGAGCTTTCTTTTGGTGGCATTTGATCACCTCTGCGTTTTTTATATTAAAAACAAATGTATTCATCAGTTTAGGCCAATATGTATTATACATATGTTTGGTAAAAATCGCAATAAGCGTATATTGATTGGTTTGCAGAAAAGTTATCGTGTCTACAAACTAAGATAGATTTATGGACATTTTATTATTGTTTTTACTGTTAATGATGGCGATCTGCGAAAAATTTTGCGGGACACAATGTCACATGTACGGACCGATGTCAAAGTATGTTGGTTCAGGCAGGAGAGCTGGCCTGCCACAGTATGTGACGGCTGGTTGGCAAGCGGTTAAAGGAGTTAGAAAACCTTCTGCCTTTACATCTTAATGCATTAAAGCGGAGTTCCACCCATTTTTTTTTTTTTAATAAACTCACCTGTTCCACGGTCCAGTGATGCAGCTGCCTGAAAGCCTTGCTTCTCTTCCCCCTTCCTCTGTGGCACTGGCATTGCAAGTGTGGGCGCCTGGCTGTGGCTTCACAGTTGGGTGCACACTGTGCATGCCTGAGCCACGCTGCGCGTTATGTATGGCTGGGCAGTCTTCTGTGACGTGTCCCAGAAGATTGGAGGGAGGAGAGGTGAACTTCTTCTTTCCGGCACCAGTAGAGGAAGTTTGAGCTAGGTACCCTCTCCCCCACCCAAAAAAGTGTGTGTGTGTGTGTGTGTGTGGTGTGTGAGTGTTGTGTGTGTGTGTGTGTGTTTGTTCGTTTGTGTGTGTGTGTGTGTGTGTGTGTGTGTGTGTGTGTGATGCCCCACCTAATACTTACCCGAGCCCCATCTCTCTCCAGCAATGTCCACAAGTGTCTAAGCCAGTGATGGCGAACCTTGGCACCCCAGATGTTTTGGAACTACATTTTCCATGATGCTCTGGCACTCTGCAGTGTAGTGGAGCATCATGGGAAATGTCGTTCCAAAACATCTGGGGTGCCAAGGTTCGCCATCACTGGTCTAAGCCGTCTGGGACTCTCCTGATTGACAGCCACGGAAGCCAATGGCGTCAGGGGAGAGGGGGCAGGGTTAGGTTGGGGCTCTCTGGAGCTATGGCTCGGGTGCCCCCAGAGAAAGCTGAAGGCTGTGGGGGCACTAGACAGGAGCACAGAAGAGGGAGCCTAGAAGAGAAGGCTCCGTGCTGCTCTATGCAAATCCACTGCAACAGGGGAGGCAAGTATAACATAACATGTTTGTTATACAATTTTTTTTTTTTTTTTTTAAATGATGCATTACAATTGCTTTTAAATTCACACTCTTTGTAATGGTGATGGTTATCACTGAGAAAATGATGGCAAATTAAAGTTTTTTAGTTTTCCCCAGAACGAGGTGAGGGTAAATCTAATGGGCAACTGACGAAAAAACGATTTTCTCGATTGGTAGAGTTTGGTGTGTTTGGTTTTGTTTGTTTTTTTTTTTTTTTTCTCTAATGTATCAAGCTGCTGCTTTTGGTATTGATCTGCTATTTGATCGGCTCTAGTTATGTTTTCAGATATACAATAAGCGTGTGTATATAAATAGTATATCTGGTATGAGTAATAATAATTAACAGCTTGATGATAGGTGTCATTTTTTCCCACAATGAACATATCTAGTATGAACACATCGTCTGTACAGTACAAAGTGTTACACTGGAGACTGAACAAACTTCCAGGTCTTAATCATAGGGAGCCGAGACCTGTAAGAGGACACAATGTACTAGTTCAACACAGTAGCTTATTGGTCATTCATGAAAGTTTAATCATCACATAATGCAGAAGACGGTGCATAATGAGGTGACGCTGGGCGTGGGTTGGTAGGACAGCCTTGCCACATGTGCGAGGTGTGGTGTTCTAGTAACATTTTGTACTTTTTTGTTTCCCAGTTATTAAAGCTACAGTAAATCAGCTGAACATTTGTGGGTGTGTGCTCCATTCAATTAATGTACAATGATACATAACCTATACATTTAACAGTAATAATTATAGGCATGGGGACAACTAATGGTTTGCTGCATTCTTTACATGTTAAGCTATAGAGATCCTATTCTAAACTACAGTGCATTGCTTTTCATAGGACATGACATCAGCTTTGTTATTTGATTATGTCCTCTGAATCAAGTGCTGGTACAATCTTGCCTTAGAGCTATTTTACTTTTTATAATTACTACTTGTGTAGCCAGAATGTACTGTACATATTCATGACTTGGCCAGGTACTTCCTGCAACAGGCTGATCCTGGGAATCACGGTAATAACAGGACGCAAAAAGCCCTGCACTGATGTCAACCTTTTGTCCTCTTAAACTTGACTTGAAATATATGTGTGTGTTACACACTATATTAACAAAAGTATTGGGACACCTGTCTTTACACGCACATGAACTTTAATGGCATCCCAGTCTTAGTCCGTAGGGTTCAATATTGAATTGACCCACCCCTTGCAGCTACAATGGCTTCAACTCTTATCCATCCTTATGGCTATCTCATCCATGTCTTTATGGACTTTGCTTTGTACACTGGTGCACAGTCATGTTGGAACAGGAAGGGGCCATATCCAAACTGTTCCCACAAAGTTGGGAGCATGAAATTGTCCAAAATATCTTGGTATACTGATGCCTTAAGTGTTCCCTTCACTGGAACTAAGAGGCCAAGCCTAACCCCTAAAATACAACCCCCACCATAATCCCCCCGCCACCAAATGATTTGGACCAGTGCACAAAGCAAGGTCCATAAAGACATCGATGAGCGAGGTTGGGGTGGAGTAACTTGACTGGCCTGCACAGAGCTCTGACCTCAACCCGATGGAACACCTTTGGGATGAATTAGAGTGGAGACTACGAGCAAGGCCGCCTTGTCCAACATCAGTGCCTGACGTCACAAACGCACTTCTGTAAGAATTGTCAAACAATCCCATAGACGCACTCCTAAACCTTGTGGACAGCATTCCAAGAAGGGTTGAAGCTGTTGTAGCTGCAAAGAATGGGCCAACTCAACACTGAACCCTATGGACTAAGGCTGGGATGCCATTAAAGTTCCAGTAAATCCTCTGCGGGTCCCCGCATCGCACCGGACTTGCAGGCACTTATCACTGCCTTATGCAAACTGCTGGTAGTGTCAATACAAAGTTAATCCCCCCCCCCCCCCCAGATTGGTTTGCATATCTCAGTGCAAACTGTCAATTCAGACAGGAATTGCGATCCGATTCTGGTGCGGACCATAAAAAGGGTTCTGCACGACTTTGGTCCAAATGCGATGCAAATTCAGCCATACAATCTGTATGGCTGAATTCGCATCGCAAAGACATTGCATGTGATTTGCACAGCAGTGTGGTGCGAATCACATGCGATGTCACCCAGCAGAGTGTACCCAGCCTCAAACTTCACCTTTTTTTAGCTATTTTGCTTTTTTGTGATCCAACAGGCCTGACCTGAAGTCACAACTTTTGGAAGTTTCTTACCAGCTTCTATGGCACAGATATGCTGTGCAGAGATGGATGGAACACAGAAGTGCGGGTATGTCAGTTTACAAGCCACAGTGACCTCGAAGTTTCCACCACTCAGCAACTTTTAGTGGAGTTGATGTGACAGGATGCTGTAGTTAACTGATGAGAATGTTACCTTCATTTTGTGGTGGTTTCTTTTGTTGTGTAAAATGTTCAGACCCCCCCAATACTCGTCCCACACAGTTATTACCTTTTTGTGTCACTTGCTCTTGCCTTTAAGATTGTTCTCTTATTGTCCACCTCTCGTCTTGGATTGTACCGTTCTCTTCATTTTGTACACACACACACACTCACATACACACACACTCTATCACACGTGGTCAGGAAACTCTTGCTAATCACACATGTTCCTTGACCCACAGGTAATATGTGCTGCTCTTATGCAGATGCACAGGAGTGCCATTATGCTTAATGGCATCCCAATGCAGGGCCACATTTAAAAAAAATAAAATTAAAATAAGTCGGACATTTTTCCTTTGAATCCCGCAGGTACAGCAGCCCTGCACAAAAGTGCGCACACATCCAGGCGTTAACTCAGGCTTTTTATTTTTATTTGTTTATTTCAACCAGCATTACAACATTTATTGTATGGTAAGCTTAAAGTGAAGATTTAATTTTTGAGATGCAAGCCAGAGAAATTGATCACCCAATTTGGGGCATAACTTCAGTTCCCAACTCTGCCATCTTTCAGGGCCAATTTTCATTTTGCTGCCAACATGTGTTGTGGAGATATGCAATACATATATTGGTTTGTTGCATTTCATATTAAACACCCCAGTACCCTAACCCCAATGGAACTCCAACAATTTGCACCACAACACATTGCAATGCACAATGTGCGTTGTGTTGAGCTAGTTAATGTCTTTCGTTAATTCTGGTGTGTTGGCAGCCTTTTTATCTGAATAGTCTGCCCTAACAATTAACACAACCCTTCAGAACGGCAAACTGTAAATGAGCCCTTATTCTCACTAGACCTGTTGTAACACAAAAAAAACCCGGAAAAGTAAGAGTGATTTGTAATGGTCATAAGTAACCTCACTTGGAAATTCAAGATCTCGCCATTAGAGTATGGGTTGGGATGCTCTCCTGTATCTACCAGAAAGCTACATTTTTGATGGCGCAATCTGAGCTTTTGTTGTTTTCTTCAGTTGCCTTGGTGGCCACTTATTTGTGTGTGTGTGGTTGTTTTTTTTTTCTTATTACTAGCGTTTGTAAAGTTTGAATTGTGGGTAAAGTTAGAGTTGTTTTTCCACCCTCTCTCAGCCCCCGCACAGAAAATGCTGCTTTCTTTGCAAACCTGGTATTGAAAGTAGCAAAAAAAAGTGGTTTTGGAAAGTGTTTATGCGAGGGGAAGTCTTTTGTCTGTATCAGTAAAAAATGTTTTAACTTTTTTAAGCTAAGCAAAAAATTTCCTCTGCTCAATTTAAAAGTGGCAGCTCTGATGTCTTGTGATCTCGTATTTGTTACTTACGCCATTCTTAGATGTGGAATGAGATGTTCTCCAAGTCATAGTACAGTATTGTACAGTACCTTCTTGCACATTGAGGTTTTCATCTAACTGTGGTTACTGTATCTTTTTGTTTGAAAGGGTAAGGAACACAATTTTTCAAGGTTAAACTTGCTAATTCTGTTCTAAACATGTTTTATTTATGTTGTAACCTATCCTTAGAGTTGTGAATTTTTTTTTATCCATATGATCAAGTCTTATTAAGCTTTAAGGCTCATGCAAATGGCCGTCTAGGGCTGTATATTTGGGCATATTTCCTGCCCGAAACCAACACATGCTGCTTTATAGCTTCTCTATAGTTATGAATGGCTATATGCAGGTCTATACTGGTACTTGTGTAAACACACTCGTGTGCAGATGTAAAATCGCAAACATTGACTGTTGTAAGAGGTGAATTGCAAGCATATTTCCCTACCTGCTGTGTACAGCCGCTCCATAGACAACTGGTATTTAGTGGCGGCTGGTGAAGTTTGAGGATGGGGGGGCCAGACCCCCTGCCTTTTTTATTTTTTTTTGACCCCTCTCCCTTCTCGTAAGCCCCTTATAGAATCCATCCCCTGTATTCCACTTGCTCTCACCCATAGTGTCAGAGGTGTATATAGCCCAGCCCGCAGATCGGGGTGTTTGTATATAATCGACCCCCCCCCCCCCCCCCCCCTCACGGTATGGATGGCAAACTCAACCCACCCCCACGAGGCTTGCTCCACTGCATAAACCCACAAATGTAAAACGCAGACAAGTGTATACCATCATGCAGGCTGAAGGGCTCTGTAGCAAGCCTGTATGAATGGCCCCATAGGAAGCGTGGGACCTGGGAAGACTAGGTTTAGGGTCGCTCTGTGCAATTCCATTGCACAGAGCAGGTAAATCTAAACCTGTTTTTTGTAAATGTTATCCATTTAATAATCATTACTTTCATTGAACATTGTCTTGGCAAGTGGATTCATTCTCTCAAAGCTTGGGTTCTGCATTGTATTTTAATGAGGGAAACTTGGTTTGTCCCTCCACTTTCAATTTTGAAATTGTACAGAGTAACCTGCCTCAACGGCCTGCTCAAAAGGAAAAACTAGAATGGTATGAGATTTTTAAAATTCAAAAAAAATTATACAATTGGGGTGTGACTAGGAACATTAAAGTGAAAAATTGGAGTTACATTTTCAATGACCCTAGGCTCCTGGCACAATGCTTAATATCTGTCCACGCATTGTTCCCTTTTGGGATGGAATACTACGTTTTTATGATGTCCTGCTGGGCAATAAATACCCAAATCTACCCCAAATCATAAGCTCTATGCTACTGGGATCCAGCAAATTAAAGGAGTTGTAAAGGTTCATGTTTTTTCACCTTAATGCATCCTATGCATTAAGGTGAAAAAACATCTGATTACCGGCCCCCCTGAGCCCTCGAAAGTCCCATGCTCGATCATTGCCCGGGCTTTTTGGCTCTTCATTGGATAGATTGATGGCAGTGCAGCCATTGGCTAGCGCTCCTGTCAATCAACTCCAAGGACGTGAGGGCCGGGGCCGAGTCCTGTATGGATGCCGGTTACAGGACTCTGAAGTACGCCCGCAAGGTAACCCCCTTGGGAGAGCGCTTCCCAGAGAGGGGGTTATCGGAAGTGGGGAGGAGCCGAGACAGCCACCGAGGGACCCCAGAAGACAAGGATCGGGGCCACTCTGCAAAATGAGCTGCACAGTGGAGGTAAGTATGACATGTTTGTTATTTCAAAAAAATTGAAGCTTTAGTATCACTAAGTCTGATTTGGGCACTTAGTGACAGCAGCCCGCTCTGTGATCACCAAATGTTTGTGGCAGCCTGAGCCACCATCTTTGGCCGCCTGGGCTTGTGAAATGAAAAATATTGAGTATATGGAAAGCATGCTTGTCAGACGAGGACAAATCTGAATCGCACAGCCTAGTTTTTTCTTATAGCGTGTACTCCATTTAACAAACGCAACCCTCAGCACAAGTGCCTTCATGCAGACATGTATTGCGGTGAGAGAGGGGGTTGCATCTGACTCGCTGCATTGCTGATTAGTGATTATGGAGTTCTCTAGGCCTAACTCTGGTACCTGTTAGAATGTGCAGTAATTTTAATACACCTTGCATACAATTTCTGTATCGGAACAAAATGGTGGTGAAAATAACTTCAGTTGAGCTTATAAATTTGGGCCATGCTTGCCATTGGCCTATATTGCTATCTATGGTGGGCTCCCTCTCTGTTGGTTTTTGTAATGCCTCCTGAGTAAAACTACACTCGACAGCAATCAAGGTCTGTAGAGAAAGCGGGATAAAATAAATATGTAATTTTAAAACCAGTGAGGGCAAGGCTAGGGCAACTAATAAGCAGCCCACCTGATATCAAAACTTTTATATATGTACTAGAACAGAGGAGCTAAAATTCTACTTTAAATGTGGCCAGAAATTTTATTTACGGTATTTTTTTGCTGTTGTGTTAACTCGCATAGCGTTCTTATGTTTTTTTTATTTATTTATTTTTTCCCCAAGAATGATACATTTAATACTTTTGGATACTTTTTTGTTTACTCTCCTCCTGTGTGCAGTTAAACTAAAGGTCGAATGACCGATTATGACATAATTTCAACAGCAGAAGGCAAAACTGTGGACAGACCTGCCTCCTTGGTTTTTGCAAATAATAGCTCCAAGGTATATAATGCTGGAAATTTTGTGTTGTAGCGGGAACTCTTGATTAATGCCAGCAATGGAATGGTCATGTTTATTGGTGGCACCTGGTATCGCAGTCTCTGTAATGGAAGCCAGTCCTTTGGCCTGGACTCCCTTTGTGAGGAAGGCCCTGATTAGTTCTCTTCGTTCTTTCTCGGCCCTTGGCCTGGCTCAGGAAATGAAGGTTCCCCTCCCAGCTGACCTGAGCTGGGTAACCTTTGCCAGTGCCCTGTCAGAGACTTCTGGGATTTGGGACTGGGCCTCCTATACTGGAGTGAGGCTGGGAGCACTAATAGGCTGAGGTGACTTATTTATGGGCTGCTAGAAGTGGGATAATGGTAGGGGGGAGTGTTTAACTGGTTACATCCCATCTGGAATTTATATGAATATATGCACATAATTGTTTATATCAAACTCCTTTACAACTTCAAATTTTAAGATCTAAAATCACAAGAAAATCTGAAGCTTTATCCCTTTTACTGTAGTACATGTAATCTAATAGTTTGTACTGGCCATGTAACTCTGTTATAGCATATTCCTAATTTAATGCCAAATAGGAACAAGAAAATGGATTATTAAATTTGCACTTTAAACCAGTTGAACTCAACCAGATCGTTGTGACCTGGTGATGGTCTGAGCAGCTTGCTGCTTATGATTGGATAAATATGAATTTACTTAAAATTGCTTTTATAATCACATTTATAACTACTTTATAGTTTTACTCCAATATGTTTGTATTGACTATTTCTATTTAAAATTTAACTATTGTAGCATTTTGTTAATTTACACTTTAGATAAGTGTTTTTTAATGACACAATCCTTTTTTAATTTTTATTTTTTTTTCTCTTCATACTAAATAAAGTTTGTGTGTATGTGTTAAATGCTTCCTTGGCACACATACTAAAGCTTTTGTTGTGGTTCAGCCCCCAGTCCTCTGGTCGAAGTGGCAAGTGATGGTGTTTGGGGTTAAAATTAGTGGCAGGCAGATCACTTTAATGGCCTGTAATTGCTTCCAGATCTTACAGGAGGGGGCACGGGGAGTGTGGATTAAGGTGCTGGTAAACCTCTTCCTGCTAATGTACCGTCTTTCTTTCCTTTATTCCAAGAATCTGTCACCTTGTCTTTGCTGGTGGCGTGTGTGTGTACACCAGCAATAACCCACAAAGTTAAAGGTCTCACGTTACTATCCTCAACAAGACAATTGTGACCCATCTATGCCCTGTACATAAGAGGCTTCCAAATGATCAGAAGCTCTAATACAGTATTTTTTATTTTTTGTAGGTTTGTTCAGGCTTAATTTGCAATTTTTATTGGGGGGGGGGGGTGATTGGTGTAGAGCTTGTGTTTTTTAATATCGATCAGCTGAAATAAATATTTGTGAAAATGCAACTTCCTACCACTTTATCACATGGGTTACCCAGATATGTCTCATTTGCTTAAAATGCTATGACAAGCTGTATATTGGTGCATGTGCATTGGTCGACAATTTGAAGGCCTCTTCACCCAAGATGCCCCTGCATACTCCGCTTACCAACTGATGACACAGAAAACCTTTGTCTAGAAGTGACCTCACAAAGTACACATCTAGTACAGAATAGATTTTGTACAAATTGCTTCCTTGTATAGTAGGTTAATGTGGTATGCATTTTTTTTTTTGCATTCATTGTGCTTACCTTTACTGATATGCAGTGCGCCTGGTGGTAACCTTTTGTGCCAATGGGTGTGAAAGTTGTCACAGGACTGGGGGTTTAAAAAACAAAAAACAAAAAAAAATGCCCCAAATAATCCAACACCCCACTGCCAGTTGAATAGCCATTGCACATTTCAATATCCAATTTAATATCGAACATACCTCCAAAGTAGAAAATAACTGAAACAATTGACTCCATGGAGCTGTACCTTGAATAATTGCTTTTCCATATGAATGCATGCAATAATTAGTGCATATTTTGAACGTAACGGCTAACTAGATTAAATAAAAGCCACTAAGGTGTGTGTATGTGTGTGTGTGTGTATATGTATATATATATATATATATATATATATATATATATATATATAATTTCTCATTTTTTTTTTCTCATTTTTTTTTATCGCCATCTGTCCCATTGCGGAGATTTACCTTTACTTCTTGTCCCACAGGAAATGAGACGAGAATCCCTTAGGGCCCCCAGGTTACCGGAACTAGTGTCCCCATTGAAAGATTTCCTCTTTTCTGGGGACAACCCAAAATTTTGGGGTTTTCTTTTATTTTCAATAATTGTAAACAGGACGGCTTGAGAGGCTGGATCTCCTTAACGGTGGCACAGACAGCAAAAAAAAAAACTAACTTGTCCTAATCCCTTTCCACTCTATCCAAAACTGAAACAAGTTTTGCTTTAGTTATTTAAAGTATAACTGCCACACACAAAAAAAACGAATATGTAAAAAGAAATTGTCTAAGCAGATTGGGAGACATTTAGTGAGATGGAGAACAATTTAAAGCAGATGTAAATCCTGGTTTTTCTTGAGTATGGCCGAACTTCTCTTGTGGTCACAAGAGTTCATTACTTTGGCTCTCCTGTGGCCTAGCATCAACTGGCAGCAGTCAGCTGATGCCACAGAGCTGCTCCAAGCTCTGAAAGCATCCTGGCCATATTGTCAGGCTCCAGCCAGCTGCGCCCACCCCTTTCCAGCCCGTGAAGAGAGGAGAGTGGTGACTGAGAAGACAAAGCGGAGCGATCACATGACCACTGATGGCACAGCTCTCAGGCTTAGAGCTGAACGAATGAATGAATGATTTGAATAGCGCTGCACATGCGAACTGAATCGCCTTAAGGCTCTTGGTCTGTCCTGTGGTGTCCTGCTTATTAGGAGAGGTGGGTCTTGAGTTTTTTCCTGAAGGCCCGATGGTTTTCTTCCATGCGGATGTTGGTGGGTACAGCGTTCCATAGCCGAGGTCCTTGGGGACAGTGGAAGCTGCCACTTGTTAGTTGTATATCTTGCACCATAGCCAGCCAACCTGTTTATCTTTCCAGAAAACTTTGAGCCTATCACTACCTGTGCTGACTATTATCAGTTACATTTGTATGCCATCGAACTCCAGAACCTCTTCCCTCTGCTGTGGAGAATAGGAGCAGGATGGGGTCCTGTAGTCTGCTTGTCCTATACCCGATTCCCCCCCCCCCCCCCCATCCACACATTCAAGTTGGATGGGGACTCTCTCCCGCTGAGCTATTGTGTTCTGACGGCAGGGAGACTTCCCTACCATCAGAATACACTGGTTATAGCCAGTGGTGCTGCTTGTTCGGACCTTTTCCAACAGGCTCGTTGTACAGATGCCAATCGGTAAATCAACTTCTGTACAACTAGACTGCCTATACATGGATCAAAATCAGCCAGTTCAGCAGGAACTTGCCAAAATTTTCATCTATGTATGGCAGGCTTAGCGGGACAGACAATGAGACCCTTTGACACAGCAATGCACCGATATCTCATGGATTTGTGCTATTGGCAAAAAAAATTGCCAGTTGGTGTCCAGCCTTGCTGAAGATCATGGCTTTTTCTGTTTAGAACTGCTGGGGTATTTAAAAATACGTTTAAAAAGAAAAAAAGTATTATCAGTTCAGCTGATAACCCTGTGGTCTGTTGTATCACGCAATCTACTGCATGTATACTACTCAAACGCCTCTCTTCTCAGTTTTGCAATGATAACTGCTTGAGGTGTGAAAGGAAAGGAGGGGAAGTTTCTAGCTGTAAACAAAAATATAGGTACTATATTACAAAAAAATGCTTTTGGGTTTTTGTTTCTTAATGCCCAACATCTGGGCAATTAGGAAAGCCCCCCTATCCTGTGGGCACTTAAGTCCGGAGTCGCTGTCCCTCACTGATGCTGCTCCACCAATCCCCCTCATGCTTATGTCACCGTTGCAGGCTGCTCTTCTGGATCCTGGATTCTGTCACTTCTCAGCCAATAAGTGGCCACCCAAAGAATGGCACCAACTAGAAACCGGAGCAAGAAGACTTGCGATTGGAGCGTCACGTGATCATCGCTTTAGTTGAGCAAAAAGGGCATTTATATTTTTTGTCTGTATTGCCAGTGATCAGTTGGAGGGATTGGGGGGGGGGGGGGGCTGAGTTTTATGGTAAACCTTCAATTAATTTTTTTCATCATGAACTTTTTTTAATTTATTTTACTGTGAGTGCTGTGAGTTTTTATTTTAACACCGAACTACAGCGCAAGCGTGTACAGTAAAAAGTGTACAGTAAAAATTGTACAATCAATCACGTCTGTTGGCATCTGTGCTTACACTGTCCCATTTTATCAGTCCGGTTAGTGTATTTTGATAATGTTGTATCATGGGCATATATTGGTTTTCAGCAGCCATCTTGACCAACAGGAAAATCCTGGGATACTGAATGACCATGGTCGTTGATGCATTTGTTCAGTGGACAAGTCCGTGTACGCATGCAGTCATCTGAAGACGGAGTATGCTGTTTTCCACTCGAGTAGAAATGTCTGAATCTGTTTAAACTTGCCCCACCCACATGCATGGACTGACCTGTTATAGATCCAGCTACTTGCATCCATGTTGGGTGTTGGTGGCAAGGATTTGTATTTTTATCCCTCCAGCCCTGTGATCTACACAGAACTGTTACAGAAAAGCCCCATCTGGCAGGGCGGAAGACCTGATTTTTTTTTTTTTTTTTTTTTATATATATATATTATAAAATAATTTTTTATACTGGTCAAACTTGGGAACCTGCATTGCCGTGCGCACTTCTTTTTCTTTCTTTTTCTTTTTTTTTTTTCTTTTGATGTAGTAGTGAATTCAGAACTGCTTTTATTGTGCACTTTAGTTCTGCCTGGAGTTCAGCTTTAGGATATATTCACACCAGATGTGGTGGGACTGTGTTCGGCGGCTGTTCCCAGATTTATCTCTTTACCCCTCAGCTCACTCCTTCAGTCTCCTCTTGTAGCACTAATTTACTAACCCACATATCAGTCTGGATGTCACACCACTTCCTCAAACTCAATCTATCCAAAACCAAGCTCGTACTATTCCCCCCCCCCTCCCCATGTGCCTCTTTCCCTGATTTCTTTGTTAAGATTGATGGCACAACTATCATCCCTTCTCCGCAAGGTCCTTGGTGTAATCCTGGACTCTGAACTATCCTTTCGGCTCCACATCCAATCCCTGTCCAAATCTTGCCGCCTCAGCCTACGCAACATCTCCAAAATACGTCCCTTCCTAAACAATGACACCACTAAGCTCCTAGTTCACTCCCTGGTCATCTCCCGCCTCGACTACAGCAACTCCCTCCTCATTGGATTACCTTTGCATATGACATCTCCCCTTCAGTTCATCATGTATTCTGCTGCCAGGCTCATCCACCTTACCAACTGTTCAGTGTCCTCCACCCCTCTCTGCCAATCCCTCCACAAGCTTCCACTCACCCAACGGATTTCAATTCAAAATGCCAATAACTTGCAAAGCCATCCACAACTCTGTCCCCAGCTACATCACTAACCTAGTCTCAAAATACCAACCTCATTTTCCTCTTTATTCCTCCCAAGGTCTCCTGCTCTCTAGCTCACTTGTCACCTCCTCCCATGCTTGCCTCCAGGACTTTTTCCTGAGCCTCTCCCACCCTATGGAACTCCTTACCCCAATCTGTCTTTCTCCTTCTCTGTCCACTTTTAGACAATCTCTGAAAACCCATCTCTTCAGAGAAGCCTATTTGGCCCGAAAACTGCACTTCTTCTTTTTTTTTTATTTTTATTTTTTTCGATTCAGCTCACCCCCACAGTTATTACCTTTCGTATCACTTGACTCTACCTTCTAGATTGTTGAAAATACAGGGAAAACTGTTGGCGCTATATAACACCTGTGTAATAATAATTATAATTCCAGTGCAGTCCCACCTAATAAGGCAAAATGTCATATCTCCAGTGTTTACACCATTGCATCGCGGTGGTGTGTAACGGAGTGTGCTGAGAAGTATTCCATGCTTTTCCAAGCAGTGTGAGTAAATACACCACCACGCAGCTGGCAATTTATTGAAATGTCTGACCTTTTTCAATAAAGTTAATTTAGAAAAAAAATGCAATGCTCTGAGGTCAATGCATTGGCACTGCAGCGACCCTGCTGTTGTAACACAGTGGCTAGTGTGAATTATTATACCTGAAATTAAACCCATAACGAAACCATTACAGGAAACTAAAATTTTAAATATATTGCCCTTTCAATGCTACCATTTAAGAAAAGTGAGTACAGTTCAACTTCTTTATAACACCAATGGATAATATTTTGATGTAAGGGCTATAAAATGGCCCCCCCCCCCCCCCATGGGCAGATTTAGTGCTCACCCCATGGAATGTCAACAGTTTAACCTGGAGTTAAAGCTATGCGGGTGCAAAGATGGATGAGCCAATGTTATTGTTTTTACTCCATACACTTGTCATATGTGCTCTATAAAATTTGTTCCATTTAGCAATCATGTATATTATCCACAACACAACCTTTCATTAAGGATACAAATATTATCCACAACACAACCTTTCATTAAGGATACAAACATGAAAATGGCTTTACAAGCCATGTTATTCAAATCAAAATGATTAGTTGGGGCACTTTTAACCCCCACTAGCGGCCGAAGAAGGGGTGCAAAGCGCCACTGCTGAAGCACTTTGCAGGCAATTCGGCAGCTGTGCCAATTCATTTCAATGGGTAGGAGTGGTGTATACACCGCTTCTAAATCGCCCCAAAGATTTTTATTTATTTTTTTAATTCGGCATACGAATATATTTTAAATCAAATCTTGATTATTTTGTGGAAATAACATGGTGTGGGTGTATTTCTGCCAGTTGCAGGCTGTCACACCTCTCCAGCTTGTGTCTTATAATAAGAGGGGGGAGAAGCCACCATTAAACTACATGTAATATCCCTCCCCCATTGTGTTTAGCTGTTTAGTGGGAATGGAAGAGGGAGGGAGTGGGCTGTCATTTACCACTGTGTATATGCCCACATGAGAGACACTATAGTTCCATAGACTGCTCAGATGTGATGGGAAGGAAATACTCCACATAGAAACTTGCTGAAAACTGAGCATGTGCAGAGTTGTCACCACAGCTGCAAAATCCCTAGCTGAATTGGGGACATGAACAGATGGTGGCGAGAGCAGCAGGATCAACCAGGCTTTTTGCAGAATACAGAAAATGAATCTGTGTGTATGAACAGCATGTAATACTTCATTTATTGATTTTATTTATTTTTTATAATGTGGGTTTAGTAAAACTTTAAAGGCTCTGCACGCTCACTGCCTGCATCTGACTTTAGCCTGAAGTTTTCTGTGGTCATTGGGCAAATGTTGGTGTAAAAATGCTGAAAGTCTCACACTGCCTCACTTTGAACACTTAGAGTTATCTGTACAGAATACCTGCTTGGGTAAGAACTGCATGTAATACACCATTTATTGATTAGTTTTTATGGTGTGGGTTTAGTGACACTTTAAGGATTAGCCCTCCTACCATGCAGTACGAGGGCCATCGGTTCTATCCCAGCCATGACACGCCCTGCATGAAGTTTGCATGTTCTCCCTGTCCTTGTGTAGGCTCCTTCTGGGAACTTTGGTTTCCTCCCACATTCCAGACTTGCTAGTAGGTTAATTGGCTCTAGTATTGTGAGGTAGGTACTTCTTCCCTTTTTTTGTTTTTTTTGACCTAAGCTTCTTGAGGGCAAGGACTGATATGAATGTGAAACCACAGGAGACATGTAAATTGATATTTGTTTATTGAATGTTCAAAGGTATTCCATGTTTATGCACTACCGTGAATAAAGATATTTTTATTAATTTTTCATATAAACCAACATACAAATAACCCCCAAAAAAATAAATAGTTGGCGCTATATAAAAACCTGTAATAAAAATTCCTCAAGGATACCTGGGTCTGTCTAAAACTGTGCGGAGTTCTTCATTTCAAGGGTTAAATTCAAACCTCAACCTGGGGTTTGCAGCTAATTAGCAGACCACTTTGTCATCACCCTGTGTATATCTTAGACACTGGGAAAACTTCCTGTGGGTGATATACAAGACTTAATTATGTGACATGTTTACGGACACTTGAGGACAGATAACAGACTGACATTGTGTAGAATTCCTTTAATTGTCATTCCACCCAGAGAATAACATTTCAGTTCTAGGTGGATTCTTAGATCTCTTAGGTATTCCAGCTGTTGATCTCCCCACCAGACAACAGGTCGTTGTCGCCTACCTTGGTGGCTGAGAAGAAAGCACAGGTTGATGAGTCCCTTTTTTAATAATGATAATTTTCTAGAAAATAAGCTTCATAAATAGTTTTTGGAAAGTTCTACAAATCAAATGGATTATTTGAGAGCAGTGGCCACTTGGAGCCTAGCATGGTGCTTTAGATCGTAGGATTCTGAGACTTGACCACACATGTGCCTATTTTTATGAAGCCACTCCTAATATCAGTCTTTGGCTCTTCTAGGTTTGATAGGGCAATTTTTAATGGGGACCCTTTTTTATGCCTTCAATAGTTCATTGACCGATTTTGAAACGTTCTATTTTACAAATGTTCATGTCATAATAAATCCATAATTTCTACAAATCATCCAGTTGCACGGCAGAGGTCTGGGAGGACCTTTTTTGTTCTTGTCTGCAGGGGGACATGTATGTCTTTCAAAAGACAACGTCTCCAGTGGGCTCAGTAAAACAATTAAACATAACACTCCTTTTATATCACTGGGTAGAATTGAATCAGACACCTGTGCTTTAGAATTTCTGCTCTCCCACAGTCTAACGCTTCTCGATTTAGCACACACTATCTTTACATGTGTAACACATCAGCACAGCTCAGCTGTATTAATGTCGCAGGCTTTCGGTTCTTAGTGAGAGGAGGAGGGTGATTCATTAGCACGTTCCTTCTAATTTGGCTCATTTTAAATAATGTATGATGAGTAAGAAAATGAAAAGTTTGCAGTTGTAGAAGCTAGGATTTGGCCGTACGCAGTCCCATAACACTGCCTGTGCCATGCGCAGTCAAGGATCAGCCACTTTTTAAGGCTTCCTTAAAGAGGAACTGCAGTCTGCTCACTTAATTTGTAATAAAAAAATCTTTGCCATTCTGAAGCTGCCATCCACCCACTTTGCATATTTTTATAAATACAGTGATTCTGTACTTGCCAAATATGCTGCAGAAATCTCCCTCCAAGTCTGGCGGTAGCCATTTTAACTGTGGGCAGCTGAAGCTGCTGCCTGTTCACTTCCTGGATTCACACACACCTCATTGGCCCTCATATGTCTCACCCCCCCCCCCCTTCCCTGCGAGCGAGAGCTGTGCATGATGTCATAAGCCTAGGCTAATGACCAGACAAATGGAGTGGGCTGTATAAGGTATTTACTGACAAAAAAAAAAGTTTTACTAGCCAAAGTTTAAAGTGGTTGTAAACCCTTACGACGCACTTTTTGCTATATGTAAGCCTATAAGGCTTACCTGTAGCTACCCTGGATATCCCCTAAACCTAGGAGATATCCCCTGTATTTGCATGTGCCAAGGTCATCGCCACATGTTCACTGAAGCAACAGCACGTAAGTGCAGTTGCTTCAGTTGGACTGCCGTTACTGGCGGCTCCCGTACACTTGCGTGAGAGTGACGTGATCGCGGCTCCGGACAATCACAGCGATACCTGGAAGGAACACTGGGAGGGATTTTGCCTTCCAGAGTGGTGAACGAGGACCACTGCGGGGGCTTCGATCTAAGGTAAGTTAAACATAATGAGCTCTTTTTTTATTTATTTATTTTTTTTGTAGTGTTCCATCAGCACTTCCCCTTTTCACCCAGCAGCAGGCTCCCACAGCAGAGACACCTCCTGAGCATCAGTCAGTTTCATATTGGCCTCAGCTGTCCAGACATTTCTATAAGGTCTGGCTACCAAGTAAGTTGGTAAGCCTGGGAATGAAGGCTTTATCTGACCCAAAGCTCTACAAAGCCCCTAGGCACCAGGACCCACAACAGGACTTATTACAATCAAGTTTTTATTTTTTCATATCTGTCATCAACCCTGGCACCACTGAACATGTGTATGTGAGAAACCTGACACACCAACATATCTGATTATAGCTGCAACAATTATGCATATTAAGCATGCAAACCTTGAATACATAGAGGTTAAAAACCTTATAACAAAGGAACTTCTATTGGGAATGGCCCCAACAAGCTACATAGAAAGTTCACATTCAGTTAACTGGAAAGTGGGTACAAACATTTGGAACTTGTATGATCAATTTTGGTTGTGATTACATTGTTTTAATGCTATGCTTTGTGGGCGGCCCCAAGAAACTCCTTCCTTTTTTACTTTGTATGTTATGAAGCGGCTGAGTGTTAAAACTTTAGCTCCTTATGTGGTGTGTCGCCCTTTTTTATTGGTCTTGTGACTTCTTCATTATCGATAATAAAACCTAGCTAAAGATAATCCTCTTGCTACTGGCAGGCCTTTAAAAATGATAAGTGGATATGTTGATGTAATCTTTGAGGGGATCTGTAATAAACTTCTGGCAGATATAAACTACACAAATGAATGCATCTATGTGTTCAGGAATGCCCTATTTAATATAAACCGATTAGGTATCTAAATATGACCTGGTAGTGTAGGTCCCTGAATTTGTAGTCCCTGTATTAGCAGAGCTCACACTGGGAGGAATTGAGACCTAGAAGTGTTACTTATTTGCAGTAGAGAAATTGGGTCTCCTGACCACCAAGACAGGGTTGTGTTCTATGACAAAATCGTGTAGATCTCAGATATGGATGGACCAATTACCATTCTTTGCCAAGTGAAATGGCTCCCTGTGTTTTTGCCTGGAGTAAAGCTTTAATGAATATACCTCATGGCTGACATTGAGAGCTGAGGCTCTGAATAGGGTCAAGAAAAGGCTAGGCCCAAAACCTGGCGCTGAACCTGCTGTTCTGAGGGAGTAAATCTTTAACACATTTTTTCCTTTTTTAGTTTTGGGTGGGGTGCAGAGGGATTAGTATGCTTGTCAGTTTTTATTGCTGTCTGTGCCCCCATTAGGAAGATTCACCCTTTTTTTTTATTTGTCCCGTTTACTATTATATTTGAAAGTTGAGTTTTCCCCAGAAAAGTAAGAGGGGAAATCTTCCAATGGGGGGCACTAGTTCTGGTACCCAAGGAATTCCCTTAATCTGCAGGGATTTCCTCTTGCATCCTGTTTGGCTATGGGACAGGAAGTGTAGGGAAATCTCCGCAAAGGGATACAGGTGGTGAAAAAAATCGTGGCGGTTATTGCCCACCCTTGCTCTATCCTTATAGATTTCACTATTGGCGCATTCAAGGCATTGATCATTGGGCAGGTGTGTTCTGCTGTCATGATTGGGAAGCCCATCCTGACCAATGACATGCAACCACTACTGGCTCATAGACAAAGTGTCTGCAAAGAGAACAGAAGTGCTGAATTGCACAAAATATTAAAGTGGTTTTAAAGGCAGAAGGTTTTTAATCGTCATACATTAAGGGGTGCACTCAACAGAAGGGAGTGGCCAGGAGCACCGAAGAGGGACCCGAGAAGAGGAGGATAGGGGCTGCCCTGTGCAAATCCACTGCACAAAGCAGATAAGTGTATTTTAACTTGCTAAAAGTAATATATATATATATATATATATATATTCCGTCACAATATATATTAACACTTTAAAGGGAAAACTGTATTTTCGCTTTAAACAAAATGCAGCTGTTTGATACACCGTACATTAGCTAACGAACCTTCGTCCAGTTAGGGTTTAGATTTACTTTAAACTAGCTGTTGTACCCTATGAGAAGTATTGACCTCCACCTGTAAGCATAATTGTGCCATGGAATTTTGTAACAATGTGATCGCTCAGTGGCCCAAGGAATGTGCAATATAGTATGTAGTTGCTGCTTGGCGAATCTAGATTATTATGGACGCACAGCATGATTGCCAATCCAAATTTTGAGTTTATGAAAGGAGTCAACATTACAAAATCCCATACAGATATTACAATCAAGATTGGTACCTCATTCTGACTATAAAATTCTTATTTTTGTGCTTGCTTCCTTTTTAAAATATTCGAATTGTCAGAAAAGTACAAAAAAAAGGGGGGAATATTTTGGATAAAGTTAGTTATTTTCTCTATTGGTGTGTTGTGAGGGGACTTTTGCGTGCATGTCACCTTTACCGATGGACACATTTTTATATTGAAATATCTACATGTACCGTGTATGTGTGTGTGTGTGTGTGTGTGTGTGTGTGTGTGTGTATGTGTGTGTATATATATATATATATATATATATATATATATATATATATATATATATATATATATATATATATATATATATATATTTTTTGTGTGCTGTTTTTTTTATTTTTTTTGTTTAAATATTGCAACTAGGTCAAATAGTGCTGAAATATGAGATACACAACACCTACCTTACTTTATCTTCACTGAAACAGTCATGTTTTAAGACCTGTACTAAAGCCACTTCAAAGGCCAGAGTATATTGTCTTGATTGTGTTTTGTCAGTTGACAATACGTATAAATGCAGTTTTGAGGTAAATAGGTTGCCAATGCATGTTTCTATAACCAAGACTGTGTGTTGGCTATCTGAAATCTATCATATCTGCCAGAGTTTTAATTTTGGTTGCTTCTTAATAGAGGTTAACTGTCATGGGCGGTTGCCTTGAGATAAGGCTGTGGTTGATTCATAGTGTGCATAGGTTAGAACAATTTGTGCATCATTGGGTAATATGCATTAGGTTATGTGTGTTTGATACTCTTCCTCCTGTCATACCCGCTTCTTAAACTGTTTTACCTCAGAACAAGGCTTGGGCCTGCTGGCCTCCCCCACTTGACTATGTTTAGCTGTGGTTTGTAGAGGAAATCGGTAAGCATCGCTACAAAGGGAGCAGTAGGAAATACTACAGTCTAGGAGCTAAGGGTCGGTTTCTTAACTTATTTGTTTTCTTTTTACCTAACGGCTGCAGTTCTTTTCTTGTGGCTTCTTGGTACATCTTCTGTAAAGGGTATTTTTTTTTTTTTCTTTTTTTTTTTTCTTTCTCAGAAACTTCAATCTTTCATAACTTTCTTAGAAATGTCACCAACCGTGATTAATAAATGTCATTAACCATAGAACCTCTAGTTCAACTTTGTGATATGTTGTCATGTATATTTCTTGTGTTTTGAGACTTGCTAGGTATATAAAAACCACCATAGATTAGAATTGCCTCCTTAGCAGGGCTCTGAGAGGCTGGGCATCAGGGTGGATCCCAACATATAAAGTTGGGATTGGCTGATTAAAGGTCACAGGAGGGCAGAAGGAAGTGCACTCCTGTGATTCCCCAGGAGAAGTAGGGTAAAAAGACACTTTGGCCCTACTTCTGTATATTATGTAAAAAATACTGGAAGAAGTAGGGGTTGAGTTTTTTTATTTTTAGTTATTTTTTGTCACATTAAATTGTACCTTTTTTTTTTTTTTTTTTTTTTTTTAACGACTTTAAATCTGTTTTCTGAGTACAACTTTTGAGGTGATGCTTAAATTTGTGGTGTGCGGGACTGTGGAAGGAAACTTGAGTAACTGATGTTTTCCAAAGTATATTCATTATGATTCTAGCATGTGATCGAAGGTTCCCACCACTAACTATGCATGGCATAAAAACCCATAGAGTATAAACTCTTTCCACAATGTCACCAATTCTCAGGTTAAATTTCCTTCTTGTTCAAGTACATCTTCTGAGAAACACCAAGAGTACTTGGTACCGCTGTTTTAGAATTGCAGCAGCATGGGTCATAACCCTTTTTTTTCGGTTCTTCCTCTCACCTTTTTATTATGGCCTCCCCCCCCCCCCTTTTTTTTTTTTTTTCTTTTTTTTAATAGGACAGACTTTAATATCCAAAAATAAACATACAAACAAATGGAACACAACGGAGGAAGGCCTATACCTCAATTCTACAGTTAGGTTGGCCATTAGAGCAGGTGGTAAGACACCAGTTTGTCCTCAAAGCTGTTGGGATCTGACCCAACCAAGCAGGTTCATGGACAAATTCTGAATCCTCCTAAAATATCCTGATTTAGAACCCTCCTCAGATTCGGAGCACTGCTAAGTCAATCCAGTTCAGAACCTGAAGCAGGTTCACTTGAGTCATAAGAATCATATTGGCAAAACCAGAACGCTACTGATACCAGCAGATCCAGAAACCTGTTCACTGAAGCGGAATCTCTTAATACAAAGGCACCGTTCTGGGGATGCCAACCTGGCCAGGTGGTATTGGTGGACAGAACAAAAGCCTGTTATCTTATTTCAGAATAAAAATATGTCCATGACCCTCAGCAATGTAGCTGAGATTTGCCACCCTAAAGCAAAGCCTATATGGCCTATGCGGAGATCTGGCCCTGCATAGCTTTGAGGAGTTTATTAGCAATCCTGGAGTAAACTTGGGGAGGAGGGCTGCCTAATGGAGTCCCATTGATGTGAAAGCAAGCGTAAACTTTGAGGACAAATGTTGCATGCAACATGCTTGCACTTTAAATGTTTCTATATATTTTTCTTGTACCAAAAACGCTTGGCAACTGAAAGTCACAATCTCCAATCATTTCCTTTTGGCACTAGTGAACAAGGCCTTTAGAAGTACAGGGAAAAACAATCAAAAAACATAATAGAAAAGAAAAACACCCACATGCAGAGCATAGGCAGGTGAACTGTTATAAACTGTTTCCTCGTAGTAAAATTTTATTGTGTGCTGTGACCTGACAGGGATAGTTCACAGATTCCATTCATGCATCTATGCAGTGCTCTGTTACACGTCCCCAGTGTGAGCTGTCGGTAGTCAGGATATCTGTATGCCGTGTACTTGCCTACACCAAAAATGTTGTTTACACACCATTCCATGTGTCTGGCAGTCTCCCCAAGGTTATTTCTCACCCCATTTTCACTTAATGTCTATTATTACTCCAAATAACAGTCGTTGCTAATGAGATGCAAATTAGCATTGTGTTGTCAATGCAACTCTTTTTGTCATGCTTTGTGTTGTGTTTTTCAGAAATGTGTACCAAGGTTGTGGGGGGTGTGTGTGTGGTGTTTATTTTTTATCTCCCCTTTTTGGTACCAATGGACATTGCTCATAGACATGATATTTCAGCTGAAAGATCTAACCTCCAAATAGACAATAGTCTGACCAGTCCAGACACAAACCTGTTCACTAGTATCCTCCCAAGTGTTCATGTTTCTACCATGACCATATGCCCTTCCAGCAGTAGTAAATTGGCTATGGAAATCTATCTGGTCAATTTATTTCTATTTATTTTTTAATTAACTGAGAATTAGTAAGTTATTGGGTGTATCTGTACTGGCAGCAAATTGCCTATTAGGAACATTTTTTACACTTATCAGTTTTTGATGCTCTTTTGGTGTTAAAAGGGAACAAAAATGCATGAAAAATGTATACCTTTAAATCATTTTTTTTAAAGTCCTGCTATTATTATTATTATTATTATTATTATTATTATTATTATTATTATTATTATTCAGGTTTTGAGCAGCGCTTTACAACATGAGGGCAGATGGTACACTTGCAATACAAATCAATACAGGGGGGATCAGAGGGCCCTGCTTGTCAGAGCTTACAATCTAGAAAGGAGGGTCAAGTGGAAACAAAAGGTAATAACTGTGGGAGGGGGGGAGTGAGCTGATGGAGAAAATGAAGAAACGGTTGTTAGGTGTGGCTAGGGTAGGCTTCTCTGAAGAGAAGGGTTTTCAGGGATTGTCTAAAAGCTTATAGAGTAGGAGATAAGCGGACATATTGGGGTAGGGCATTCCATAGGATTGGAGAGGCTTTGGAAAAGTCCTGGAGGCGAGAATGGGAGGAGGTGACGAGGGATCTAGAGAGCAGGAGGTCTTGAGAGGAACGAAGAGAACGAGTAGGTTGGTATTTAGAGACCAGGCTAGTGATGTAGCTGGGGGCTAAATTGTGGATGGCTTTGTAAGTAGTATTTTGAATTTGTTGGGTGAGTGGAAACCAGTGGAGGGATTGACAGAGGGGTATGTGTATGAGTCTGGCAGCAGCATTCATGATGGATTGAAGAGGTGATAGACTATGTAGAGGTAAGCTAATGAGAAGGGAGTTACAGTAGTTGAGGCGAGAGATGACCAGCGAGTGAATTGAGCTTTGTTGCGTCATTGGTTAGAAAGCTGCGTATTTTGGAGATGTTGAGGAGGCAGGATTTAACAGGTTTAACCACTTTTCGAACACACCATAGCCTAAAGATGTCTACAGTGTGGCACTCCGGCACTATGGGAGGGCATCCATAGACCTCCTCCTAGAACCTGCTGGGGCATGCTCTGTGACCACTGTGTCCTTTGGACAGAACTGCTCAGATTGTGGTAAAGGGCCAATCACAGCGGCCCTTTACCATGTGATCAGCTGTGTCCAATCACATGTAAACACTCATCCGTTATCGGCAGTCCTTTCCTCACACACTGTGTGAGGAAAGGTTAGCCGATAATTGGCAAGGCTGTCAGTACATTGTTTATGCTGATCATCCATGCAGCCTTGTCAGTGTCCATCAGTACAGCCTCATCCGTGAAGAATTACTGATTTTCAAAATTTTAAGAAACTAAAACTTTTTTTTTATGTTTAGCAAAAAATAAAAGTGGTGATTAAATACCACCAAAATAAAGCTATATCTCTGTCTTTTTTTTTTTTTTTTTTTTGATTTCTTATTTTTAATTTCTTATAGGCACAGTGTCGCATGACCACATAATTGTCTGTCATTTAAAGTGCGACAGCGAGGTTGAAAGTGCCCGGTATTTACGTTGTTAAAAAGTACACTAAACATGCAGTCCATTTTTGGTGTGGTTTTTCTCACCTATCCCATGTGTCACAGATGTATGCTGGCGAGTCAGAAGTCCAGAAAATGCACCGAAAGCGCATCAAAAATGTGATCTGTGTTTTTTTTTTTGTTTTTTGTTTTTTTTCACAACAGATACTGTGTTTTTAAGTGCACCAGTGTGAAAGGCCCATTTTAATGTAGTTTGTCCAGAACAGAAAGATTCCATATAGTCTTCATGGTTTTTATTTCTTGACAATACTACATCTTACAGATTGCTCTAAATCGGTAGACCTTACAGTACTGGGTGCATATAATATAAATCTAATTATGCAAAAGCATGCTACATCAGTGCCGGTATGTACTGGAAGTAACATCAAAAAGTTTCTAGCATGACCCTAATTGTATATGCAAATATCTCAATTTCTTTTGTGTGTGTGTGTGAAATGTATGTATGTTTTTTTTTTTTTTTTTTTTAGATTTATTTTGTTTTATATTTATTGAGTGCTTGAAAGGCTACAACCTCTTGATAGGTTGCCCACGTTGCATTGTGAAATGTGGTAGAGATTTGTTAATGCTGCCATCCTATGGGATTATGTTGGAAGCTCTGAAGGTACTGTCAGAACATATACAGAGTGGGGACCTACTGATGACATTATTATGGGAGTATTAATTTTTGAATTTATAAGCTTGATTTGTTGTGTTCCTAAAATTTTATATTGAACAATATTCCACATATATAAAAAAAATATGTATTTTTTTCGGTGGGCAAAGCTGGTCATAAAACGTAAACCCAAACCACTTGGCACGCCTACCTGGCTTAAGCTTGTGCTAAGGCAAGCCTATCTATATCAAGTTTGGATGTAAAATATTTGAACACTGAACCATTAGGCTCCATTCACACCTGGGCGGAGTGGAGGGAGGCCCATTCAAATGAATAGTGCCTTCTCAAAAACGCTCAACATAAGTACAGCTGCAGATCGCGCAGGTGTAAATGGAGCCTTCGACAACGTGGCCAACAAAGATATATTGACAGCACCTTCAGTTATGTAGTCTTCATGCCATTGGATTTTCCTTTCCAAAAAAAAAATTGATGGCTGTTCTTGGTGCTCTCGGCATCCAGATAAATATTTCAGTATTCCATTTATGCCTTTTTATATAACTCCCCATATAAATCTGTCTGCAGTAAGTTTTGTGGTTGAAATATGCCAAACCTATTAAAATCAACAGTCAAGTTTGGTCCCCAAGAGCCTCTTAGAGGTTTTTCTTTGTCTGTGCAGGTGTTTAACCGAAAATTTTTGCAGAGAACGTGAAGACCATGCAATTCAAAAAAAACGTTTGAAGTGACAGAAATCTTGCAGTATCTGAGTAAAATTTTGGAGAACAACCAAATAAACGTCTACATAACAGCTTGTGCATGAGGTCTTAATGTTCCTATGAATTAGGTGACGCCAGATGTGATGTCACGTTGAGATCTCCAGTCACGTCTTCGGGAACTTCTAGTGGTTTTGGTCCTGTCGCTCCGGATCAGTGCAGAAAGACTGACTGGTCCTTGGTGAAATATATTCTGTCAGGATTTATGGTGCACATGTGGAACCCAACATCCAGCTAACTACAGTTTTGAAAAACATTTTGGAGTTATTTACTCTGCCAGAGAATTTTTTTTCTTTCCATCCTTGAGTCCTGTTAAGCAGGTAACACTACTACTGCTGCTCCTACTACTACTTATTCTGCAGCTAAACTATAAAGTTTGGTCCCCTTCCTGTCCTCGGCCTCTGATTGGATAGTGAGGAGCAGTAGAAATTAATCTACTGTTCACTCTGCTTTCTCTTCCTGTCGGCATGTTCCTTTTAACCATGTGCATGTAACACATTGATAGGCTACTAGTGCTATCCCTCGCTCACCCAGTCTTGGTGCTGCTGTACAGGAGGGTTGATGCTAAGTCGAATACACCAGCTGTATTTGAAAATGTAATTAATGAATACATGCCAGCGTTCATTGGGGCAAATTTTTCCTTTATTCCTCATGGGCCCCATTTAAAATCAGTCTTAAGGCATTGTGAAGCATTTCTCTGATATATGCTTATTTTATTCAGTGAAAGGGGTATATAGCACGTAGGACATCATTGTCCTTGGCTTAATGTTGTAATTGGTAAAATACTTTTTATTGCTGGCAAAATCTGCTTTGCTGCTTTACATTTGCTGGATAAAGTTTTCCAAACAATAGCCAAAGGTCAAGAAAAACCTTTAGTTGCCCTACATCTATTATTTACAGTGGGTCTTTTCATTGGCCCCGCTGAAAGGGCAGGCTGATAAGTAGGGCCTTGTGCAAAGGACACTGTGTTTGCTCATTCAGGCCATTACAGGCTGGACTGTGTACAATGATGGGGAGGGGGATTTGCAGTGGACCAAAGGAGCTTATTGTAATGTTGTCAGGCTTGACTGAGATGGGGATGGGCTTGGTGGAGGATGATGGAGGAAAGACTGGGTGGGGGGTTGAGTTGTTTTTAGGCTATACTCGCTGATAACTAATGAAGTCCCAAGCCTGTCCACTCTCTAATTCTTTTCTACAATTGTATTGGTTTAATCATTGCAGGTCTTTAACCACCAATGGGACCAAATGTGTAATTCCAATGCCTACGTGTAACAGATAAACGTATAGTCAATCACTTTTAATCTGTGTACTTATTTATTTTAGTCACTTTATAATGAGGAAAATTTCCTTATCTATTTGCCCCGACTTTCTTCGTATGAAGTTGTAATATAGGCAAAATTTATAATGCTATGCTACAAAGAGTTCCACTAAGTGAAAACTTAGTTTATTACAAAATGTGTTTGTCAGCTAGATTTCCCTTATCACTTTTTTAGATTGTAAGCTCTAGAGAGCAAGGCCCTCTGATTCCTCTTGTATTGACTTGCATTGTAATGCCTACCTCCCATTTTGTAAATCACTGTACAAATTGTTGGTGCTAATAGAAATCCTGTATTACTCTGTTATGGAAATCGGCCATGGGTTTTTGGCACTGTTGCTTGGGTTTGTAATTTCAAAGATAGTAGAGAAGCCCTAGGACTTATGGTGAGAATACGTCTCTGAAATCCCTACAAGCTTGGCTTTTTAAATAAACGGCTATAATGTACGGTATTTGGGGTAATGAAATTAAACCTATTCTAATTTTACTGTATAATAACTGCAGCTAGGTTTTGACTTCGTTTTTATGAAGCTTTTTTTCTTTGCATTGCTGGTTTTAACAACCATGGATAAGGGCTTTTTTTTTTTTTTTTTTTTGGATGACAATTTCTACAGCCAGCACCTTTCACATGACCGGTCCTATCAGGTCTGCCTGTTTTTTTCTGGTGGACCTGATCGGACGGTCCATTCAACTATGAAATCCTTTTAGATTTACCAAAACCATATAGTGCAAGGGCCTGCCTGATTGCATACAAATTGAAACTCTTAAAGAGGTACTCCAGTCTGCTCACATAATTTGTAATAAAAACATCTTTGCCATTCTGAAGCTTTCCTACAACCACTTTGCATGATGATGTTTTAAATACACTGTGATTCTATACTTGCCAAATATTTGGCTGAAATCTCCCTCCACTGAGTCCGGCTGCATCCGTTTTAACTGTGGGCAGCTGAAGCTGCTGCCTGTTCACTTCCTGCATTTACACAGACGCAAACCTGCAGCTCTCATTGGCTCTCATGACTTATCCCTCCCCATTCCTGGCAAACTCTCACTAGAGTGAGCTGTGCATGATGTCATAAGCTTAGGCTTTTTACCAGTCAAGAAATAGGAAGTGTGCTGTATAAGGCCCCTTTCACACTGGGGCGGGAGCGGAGCCGGCGGTAAAGCAGCGCTATATTTAGTGCTGCTTTACTGTCATTTTTGCGTGGTATTCGGCCGCTAGCGGTGCAGTTTTAACCCCCACTAGCGGCCGAAAAAGGGCCGCAGCGCGGTGTTCCATTGATTTCAATGGATAGGAGTGGTGAATACACCGCTCCTTCACCGCTCCAAAGATGCTGCTAGCAGGACTTTTTTGACCGTCCTGCTAGCGCACCGCTTCAGTGTGAAAGCCCTCCGGCATTCACACTGGAGTGAATGGGGCCGGATTTTTTCAGGCGCTGTACAGGCGCTATTTTTAGCGCTATAGCGCCTGAAAAACGCCCCAGTGTGAAAGGGGCCTAATGTATTTCAGGCAGAAAGTGTTTTACTATCTAAAGTTAAAACAACAAGGGCAGAAGATTTAATAGATGGAAAAAAAAAAAAAAAATTACTGAAGTTCCACTTTAAGGTTTGACATCATATTATATGGGTTTGGTAAACCTCAAGGAAACAATCTACAGAAAATTGTGTGTGTATCCAGCTTCAGTTGCCACATCTAAGAATTGGTAAGCTGAAAAATAATAAATGTTTGCTTATTGGTTTAATACCACGTTAATTAGCCGAGATTTTTGATAATGTGTGCCCTCTTGTCGCAGCACTGCATCCTTGCTGCTTAGTAACAGTCGGGCACAACTCTATCTCTTCCCTTTTCATCAAATTACACTTTGAGTGCTAATCTCTTCTTTTCATATTGTAATTCTAAATGCACGGGGCTTTCTATTTAGGGTAGTGCGTTGCCTGTGCTTGTCAGATGCCTAGGTCCTGGAAAGGTTTAGGGAAAGTATAATACAGATATTGTGAGTTTGGGCATGGTCACTGGCCAATGACAAGTGACCCTCACTGTCCCATGATCATGCTTCTGTGTATGTCAGCAAAGCTTTGAATACTGTAAATTTGTGTGCCCATATATCAAAATCTGGGGATTAAATCTAGTACAGGCTGAAAATGGGAAAAGTTTGTGCTTTGCTAAACGCATGCAATTTTCTTTTTTTAATTTCCTCAAATCTGCAGTCATATGGTAAAAGAACTCCTATGATACACAAAACATAAAAATTGCCCCGTTATTTTTTTCTCAGTCTGTGATAGTTTAGAACTGTCTGCTTTTTTCTATAGATATTCTCCCCTCCTAACTATTTAAATAACAAGTATACATGGGAATAAGGCCTCACTCACATGGGTGTGAATAACGCCGCATAGAGATGGTCGCAACGTGTGTGCCTCTGTACTCCGTTGTATATGGCCATTCACAGAGATGCACTGTTGTGTTCAGCAGCCAAAAATAAATAAAAAAAATGGACATCTGAGGCCATATTTAATGCTGCATGCACGTTTGGCTAGCATTTACATGTGTACCGGGATACAGTGCCAATACAACTTGTTTGGTACCACCTTGTAAATGTCAACCATGTGTAGTCGGTGACGCCTGTGCCACTGATTACACACTTGAAGTTTTACAGTACATGTTGGCCCTAAATGGTCACCTGCATCCTAGAATGCGCCTCGGCAATGGCCGCCTACGCCCTAGCAACCAAATTGTGGCATTACCACGGTACTCATGTGAACATTACATAATCTTGCTGCAACCAAGATGCTGCGTTTTACAAAATAGAACTCTGTGCGAACAAGCCAAGTGTGATTTGTTATACACTACAAAATGTTTACTCCAGCCATATACAGGTATTCATGTTTTTATAGTAGATCTAAAACCCTAGCTGGATGACATTTACTTTACTAAAGCACTGTGTAAGATAAATGGTGGTTCATTTTTTCCCTTTTCTGTTTTGCATCTGTGTTGCTGATCTCCTGTAGCCTACTTCAGACACTTCCTGTCTACATACATACTCTTACTCCAGCACTGGCTGCACATCATTGATCAGGACTGGTTTCCTTCTGGTAATAGTGGGCAATGACTGTGTAATGTGTTGGTACAGCTTCTTGCAATCTCCACCAGGAGCGTGCAGTGACAGGGTGACAACGAAGCAAACTTGGGAGATGGCATAGCAGGAAACGCCTGAACTAGGACCTTCATGTCAAGATCCCCAAGTGTTAATTTAGGAAATGGCAAAATATATAGCTTCATAAATCTATAACCCCAACACTGCGCAACTGTACCTATCAAAAACCAGTGTCGTTAACTTACCTGTATATTACTAAATCAGAAACATTAACACATTCCTGCCCACGCTATAGCCAAATGATGGCTACAGAGCGTGCTCACGTTGGGAGGTCATCTATTGATGCTCTCCTGCGATCGGGGCGGCGCGCTCTGTGATTTACTGAGTTCTTCGGACTGAGCTGATCACAGATCGGCGTAAAGGGCCAATCACTGCAGCCCTTTACCAGGTGATCAGCTTTGTCTATTGACAGCTGATCATGTAAGTTGGCTTTTCTTTTCTCACGTGTGAGGGGAGAAAAAGCGAGCCGATAACCGGCTTGTGTTGAAAGGGACATCGGTAGTGATAATTGGGGCACTAATGATCAGTGTCCTGATTTTCAGTGCAGTGCTCACCAGTGCCTCCTCATCAGTGAAAATTTTATTATAACAAACTATAAAAAAATATATATTCACCCCCCCCCCCCCCGGTCTTTTTTCGTTTGTTTAGCAAAAAAGTAAAAACCCAGTGGTGATTAAATGCCACCAAAAAAATCACTATTTGTGTGAAACAGTGTTGCATGATTGCAAAATTGTCATTCAAAGTGTGACAGCACTGAAAGCTGAAAATAGGCCTGGGCCGTGGGAGTGAAAGTGCCCGCTAGGCAGGTGGTTAACCAATAAAAAGGCAAAAATAAACGATATAACATATATTTGTGTTAACATATGTGATCTCACACGCTAAAGAAATGAATGTCCATATATTTACAATAGTTCACAACTATCATTCCAATCGGTGTTTGGGGTGAATATCCCCCCCCCCCCCAGGTCTTTACTATATCTGAATCATGCCACTCAGTACTGTGCAGGGATCAGCCACTTGTTGGAAGAACACTTTCCGGAAGGTTTGACCTCCCAGATTATATGGCAGGTCATTTCATGCCACATAAACAAAGGCTTCCAATGGTCCACACCAAAAGAACAAAGGTTCCCAATGTATAAAGATAAAATAATTGGCTTATGATCTTCAATCATGTATAGCTCAAATGTAACAAACTCTTCATAGTGGAATCACATTTTAGTTTTAAATCTTTAAAACCATATTCCATTAAACACTCTGCCTGAACAACAAACCCATAACCATAGAACTACCACCCTCTGGTGATTTGGTTGGTCCCTATTTAATTATAATGCAGTATAAACTTTTGCTTATTTAGTGTGCAATGTTGAAAGCTATGGTTTATTTGGCAAGAATACACCCTACACAGATTGAAATTTTGGTTGTGCTACTTCTTCCCCTTTTTTTTTTTTTTTTTTATTGCCTGCTTTTTGTTTAAAAATAAATTGTCAGTAACGTTGCAAATTACACTAACACGTTAAAGCATTTGAGATTTTATTGACTGGGTTTAGATCTACTTTATCATAATTTAATCTCCATTTATTTTCCAACCGTTTATTTTTACATTGTCTTCATTTTCTGTAATGCTATATTTTGTATATGGTAAGTGTTTTGTTACATTCTACTGTATTAACCATGATGTTACTACATCATTTGTCCTACATTCAAAGCTTTGATGTGAGGGTATTTCTTAGTGCTTCCATGTCATAAGTTCAGTATTTTAGACTGACAAATGGTGACCTGTCGGGGCCAGTCAGTAGACTGAAATGATGGCCCATTCTTCACGTTGGATGCATGTATCCAGAAGGTGTGTAATCTTACAACCCTTCTGGAGTCAGCTTTTATATGTGGCTGCTTTGATTTGATTGTTCTTCCTTCCTGGGTGCATTTATGGAGGCAATAACTTTTGAAGAGAGGCGCAGAGCTGTGCGAGACTCTTGTACCTCCGTACAGTATGTCAGTGCTGCAGGATTGTGTGGTTCTGCTACCCCCCCCCCCCCCCCTCCTTTTCATCAAGAGTTTTTATTTAAAATGTGAGGATATCCTACCCACCATTAAAAAAATAAAAATAAATTATATAAATATATATATATATATATATATATATATATATATATATATATATTATATATATATATATATATATATATATATTTACATAGCAAAATTTTTTTTTTTTGGACAATAGCAATTTAATGTCTGCCAGTTGATCTTCAATTTTGTCCACTTATGCCATAATTATCTTGTTCTTGTCTTATTCTCTTAGAGTTCTAAAGCAAGGGTCCATTAATTTAGTAGCTTTAAAGACTAGATTCACACCTATGCATTTTAAGTGCTTTTTGCATTTTGAAAATTTACACTACAGAACGTGTTGCATAGGAAACCATGTTAAATGGACTGTAGTGCAAATCTGCAAAAAGCACTAAAACTGCATAGGTGTGAATCCAGCCTAAAGTGGAGTTCTGGAATTAATAATAATAATAATAAAAAAATTATATATAACCCCCTGTGACAGTCAGCGCTTATGCATTAAAAAAAAATGGGCATGTGCTTTTTTTTTTTTTTTTAACGTGTTCGCCTTAGTGCACGTCTTGGGACTTACTTGGAATTCCTGATAAAGCAAGCAGCCATCCTGATTGTGGGCATCTGAAGCTTGCTGGGTCTTTCTTCTGGGATAGGTGCAGCAGGCGCCTATCTCTGCCTAGCATTGCGTCCTTTCCGGTTATGAAATAACAGTGCTAGCGGCGGGGAATGCCCATTGACTCCTGGGATTGATGTCACTACTTTCCCAGGAGCCAATTGGGAAATGGCATACCTTGCTGCGGCAAAGATGGACGGAAGTGCAGCCTTTTCCCTCAACAGATATTTTTGGGGTCCCCCCCCCATCTTCTATTCTAAAATCAATGGGGATGCAATAATTGCAGCCATTGTTGGAAATTGGGGTGGAATTCCGCTTTAAAGAAAAGCTATTTGTCACCTCATTGCATGCTGTAAAAACAAAAAGCTGATCAAATTTTTTATTTTAGTTTTTATTTTAGTTTTGGTAAGAGAGGGTTGGAACCTCTGTCAGGATTGTATTGCTAGTGACAGAGTATATAAACGTGAGATGCTCTTACTGAGGTTTATCTAAACTATACATAAGCAGGTTAGAGAACATTGCTCAAACATGTAATCAAGACATGGGGGTTCAAAATACGGTTTGTTCTCACGCATGTTGTATATCAATATATGGTGCAAGAAAATATAGTGCAATATTGCTTTATTCCAGTTCTCTGCTTGAGTTGATGCATTAAAGAAAAAATATTGTATGGGTGGAATGGTCCATATGTGCAAAACTAAAAGTCCTTCTTGATTTTTTTTAAGCAACTACACTGTGGCAGTTTTCACCAAAATAATAAACCTTCCAACCTTCCATCTGCTCTGGTGACTGCTGCCCTAATGGGATTTTCCCTTACTTTTGAGAGATCCAATTCCATTGCTGTGGTATCGTTTGGGACCCTAAGGAAGGGCACAAACAGCAAAAACAATACTTGACCGGTTCTCTCTAATTCTAATATGGCACTTGCACAGGACCCAGAAGACTTCAGGACCATTTACAAAGCGCAGAGCAGCAGCAAACAGCACCCCCCCCCCCCACGGGAAGACTAGGTTTCCCTGATTGGCTGGGAGGAGAATCGGTGTTTACAATAGCAAATGTTCATTCGCTATTGTCACGCAACTAGGTGAGCCCACCCTTTTTAAGAAGTCTATTACAGCCTCTGGCTGTAATCATGGTCGTCGTTTTTGGTGCGTCAGAACAGCATACAGATGAGTGGTTTATCCGATAGTAATTAGTTCCGTCTGAAAAATCTAGAACGGTTCTCTTTATCAGGAATTCCAAGTCCTTCAGAATTTTAGACGGAAAAAGTCTGATGATCATACTCGCGGTCGGAATATACGATGAAAAGCTCCCATCTGACTTTTTCTGTCAGAATGTCTGACCGTGTACACCGCATTAGGGCCCATTCACACCAGGTCTGGTGGAACTGCGCTGGGCTGCTATGCCAGCTCAATGCCACTGCAACGCAAGGCAAAATGCCTTGTATACAGTACTGTGTGTATAAATATGGCAGGTCATACTTTTTCAGTGCAGCGCAGTGCGATAAGAAAAAAATGTAAATAAAACTTGGAAGTTGATTGGTTGCTATGCAGAAGTGAGAGTTTGCAGTCTCCAGATTTAGTAAATAAACCCCTGTGCAACATTTTAATAAAGTTTTTTTTGTTTAAAAAGCAAAAAAAACTGTGCGATGGACTTAGACTGCCGCTTCTGTACTCCAGGGATCGCAGTATACTGCACACTAGCCTCTGCGTTGTAACAGTGGCTGATGCATTCAAAAGTATATTGGTTATTTAATGATCATAAAATGCTTTGCTATATAGAAAATATTGTTTTACAAATTTAAAACCTTGTGAAAATTGCCATCACTTTCATTGTACAAGTGTCCAGGCTTTTTAAGGTTTTTCTCTTTTGCAGAAACCAGATGACCAGTTGGTGAATGAGAACTTTGTATGCCCTGAGGCTAGTTCTTATTGAATGCTCCCTGCTGTGACAGCAACGCTTGCTTGTGATGCGAATTAAATATACTTTGTAAAATCGACACGCTTTGCGAAAACTTTTCTTTGTCGAATTGCCTCACTACTTACTTACACATGGCTCTTCAGTGCCGCATTTAACTTTTTTCTAGATTACTGCCACTTTTTTGTACTTAAGTTTCCTAATTTTGTGTGGACGCCACATGTTACTCATCAAGCTTTCGTGTGCTTTAGGGTAAGCTTTCGTTATTGCTTACAAGCTCCTTTACATTGCTTTGTGTGTATCACACGGTTCATTTTACAATAATGAACTGGTGAGTATTTACACCTTGGTAGTATTAAATATTATCCCCTTTCTTTTAAGACTGCATCCTGTTCATCAAGTTTTATATGGTCATATACGGTTACCCCCCCCCCCCCCTTTCTTTTGCTAGCATGGTGGCTACAGCTGTAATGGGGTTAACATGATTTTCTGGGCACGGGGCCAGGGTTGTCTCAGTGGGACCCCTGGCAGCTGGGCTACCGCTTGCTGCGTACTACAAGGATGCTGGCACGTGCCGAGACCAGCCTCCCTAGGAAGCCCTATTTCCTCTCGACCCGATGACTGACCGATTCCTGAGCAACGTATGTCCAAGTGCTATTAACCCCTTAGTTTATGAAATATAGGATGTAAAACTTTGCCTTGAAAGTGACAATCTTTTCTACTGGTTAGGCTCCTGATTTATGACACCATATTATTATAAAGGATGACTGAACTTTACTGAGTGTTTCACACCCAATAGCGGAGCTTGTTTGCTGCTCCTCTGTCACCTGATCTGATGGCCACTCGGAAATGCTGTCTGTTAAAATGACTCTGTGCCATTTGTGATTGCCTTGAAAATGGTAAAGTCAGTCTCTAAACAGAATCCTCATGTGCCTCGGGGTTGATGCTCAGACTGGTGGTCCAAGTTTTCCTGTAAAGAAAAAAAAAAAGTGATTGGTGTGAACACCGCTGGCTGTATACTCGCACAAAGGATTCTGCTACAAAGTGTACAGCCCATGTAATGTTATTATACTGTTTACTTTAAAACTGCTTCCAAGGCTGAGATTTACATGGCCGATGAACCTAAAATGGGCCAATACATTTTTGATATGTCATTTTGTACATTTGTAATTTTTTTTATTATAAAAAATTTCTAAATCTTTATTTGCTTTTTACACTTTTTAAACATATTTTTGTGGGTTTCCTTCCCAATGCAATGACATTTTGTGGAAAGGGTGCAATACACAAAGTAGAGACTTTGCCGCGTTTTGACAGTTAAAAACGTTTTGCAAAAGCATTGAGCAAAGAAATACATTTATCGGAACGTAATTGCGGTTTTAGGTTTTATTTTGTTGGCACAAAAGTCTAATTGTCGCTGTAAACAAAATGTACCAAACCTGGTTCTATATGGTACTTTAAATGTTTCCTAAAGATATGGAGCGATTTTAAGCAGGAAACTTTGCGATACACAGAAGCTTTTTTAGAAATGATTTTATTGCATGTGGTTAACAAGTGATCAGCATTTGCCGTTAAATTGAATAGACAGGATGGAACTTTTAGCAGGTTGTACGTGGAAACTAAAATAGAACCGTACTTGCCCATATTTATGTGTTTTGTAAACCTGAACTTGGTTAGCTACATGGTTACCCAACAACAAACTATTGAGGAAGAGACCCACTTTTTGATTACTTTGAGGTTTTAAATTGGATCTAAACTCAAATTGAGCAACCTTCCTTTCTAAAGTCCTGGGTCTTCTAAAAGTTGTCATGTTTCCTTTGCCCATAAAATACTGTTTTTACATTTTTTTTTTTCCCCCGAATCTCAGGTCTGTTGATCTCCTCCAGCATTTTTGTTGGCCACTTCCTGTCCTACGTGGTTTTTGATCCATCATTCGACACGCATTGCTTTGGACTGTAATGTCGATGGTGAACAAAGGTGGATCATGCATTTACAAATGACCATGAATGGTAATTTTTAGTCTCCACCAATGGGCACATGTGACAAGGTGACAACTCAGGAACACAACTGGAAGACTGCAATCATCCATAGCAGGAAAGGTCTGAACAAGGGTCTTCTTGCCATAACCACCAGTTTTCCTTTTAATGAAAACTGCAGTTTTAAAAGGATTGAAAACCCCTTTTGGAAATTTAACATGTCAAAGTGTATACTGTATGAGTTTTCAGTGATTTTTTTTTTTTTTTTTTTTTTTTTTTTTCAATTTAGATCTTTAGTTTTACCGGCTTTTATACTGATTTTGCTGACTTTCTTATAGTAACTTCTTAATGAAATCTACAGATCATCAGCGTTTATGAACTATTCTTCTGATGTTTCAACAGGTTTTCTTATTTAGTTACACTATTTATATTACCTGGGTCGTCTGTAGAGAGTTAAGTGTGGTTTGGTTTACACATCAACCTTTAGCTTGTTCTCACTCCCTCCCCAATTTTGAAGTCCCCTTAACAATCCACACTTGTCAGGTTGTATATGGGTATATCCTTGGCTTGTTTGTGCATTCTTCAAATAGGGGGATAAGAGTTACAATGAAAAAAGGTGGAAGAGGGGTAGAGTGCTGTTGACAGGAGCCTAGAGCCATATAAACTGCACACAGGATGTTTTCACTGCTTATCAGCTCATTTTAAGGAACATGATGAGAGGTAACGCTGACCTCTCACCTCTGGCCAAATTCCTTTCTGTTCAGTCTACAAAAGTTTTTAGCCTTCAGCCCTCCCCTAATGCTTGCTAACCCTTTCATTGTCTGTTGTCCTTGGCTGAGGGTTTTTCATTTTTTTTATCCCCCCCCCCCCCCCAACTACTCCCGTAATGCAAGCAGTGAGTAATAATTCATGTGCCGAATGCCTTGGAGGCAGCTAATTTATACAGTGTTTGCAAACTCCAACTTTTTTTCGTATAACGAAAAATTTTGCTATGTGGACATATTTTCCTATATTATGTGCTTCGTTTCAGTGCACTACTTAAATAAACTTGATCGTTTTTCACCGTAATATAGTATATATTGTCTGTAAGAAAAACTGAATCTGACATCTATAAAAAGCACTTTAGCCTATGAATACTTTATTTTTTATTTTTTTTTCCTAACTGATTTTTTTTTATCTGTTGGATGTTGCATAAAAATTATTTATTTTATTATTTTTTTTTTTAAATAAGCTTTGAAAATGCACTTGATAATTATCTGTGAATGTACAGTGTGTATGTGTGTGAGCCGCCACATGGAGTACAGTTCTCCCTACCCATTCTATATAATGATGTGATGCTTGGAGGCTTGCCAAGCACAAAGACCTTTGGAGCATTAGTGTTTTGTACAAGCAAACTGGGGAAACCTGCATTTTAATAGCAACAAAAGGTCAAACAAGGCTGCGGGAATTCCCTGCTACTCCATTTACTTTGCGTGCGTGTACATATTTATATAGATTACTTAGCTGAAGCTTTCCTCTGCATTATACAGCAATACTCAAAATGTGTAAGTCCTGGAAACAATACTGTTCATTAATTGCGAGCTTGTGTGGACTTTTTTTTTCCCTTTTGTCAGTAATATGTTGTCATCTTGTTTCCTTATTGTCCGTCTGCTTTCTTGTCCCTCTCTTTTGATGTTTGTTTTTAGTCTCTCGCTGCCTTTCTGTAGCACAAAAAAATGTATCTGTTGCCAGCAGCAACCAATTTCCATAGCGCTAATGAAAAATAAGGTATTTGCTATGGACAGAAGCTCTGCTTTGGCTCTAGTTTTCAAGACTTTTTTTTCCCTCTTCTTTCTTGCTCTTCTTCTTTCTTGCTCATCCCTCCTCGCAGTAGCAACCCATTAGAATATTTCTATTAGTTGAAAGATTAAACCTCGATACATGCTAGTGGTGCGCCAAAATGAAAATTTCATTGCCAAAATTCAGGATACACTTGTCCGAAACTGAAATTGACAAATATGTATGTGTGAGTATTTTTAGATTCGGCTTATTAATTAATATGAATTTAAGTTTTCACACTGAGCAGTTTTTGAAGCACTTTTGCGTAAAAAGTTCAAGCAAAATGCATCCCTTTTAATTCTATGTAAATCTTCACACTGGTCTGTTGCACTTCCACCGTGGTGTAAAAAAAAATCCTGCTTGCCGCTTTTTTTATTGCATGTTGGTCAGGTAAAAAAACACACCTCCCCATTGAAATCCTTTTGAAAACGCAGCAAGAACACATCAAAAGTGCGGCAAAGTCACAGGTGTTTTTGACGGCCATTATCTGCACTTGCAATTTTCAGCTGCCAAAATTTCAGTACATCCACTGCTACATGCTGTAATTGGCCACATTTTCCATGGGACCCTAAGGTTCCTCCAGAGGTTACTGGGGTTCCCTGAGCAAGGAGAGATTGTGTGTGTGTGTGTGTGTGTGTGTGTGTGTATGTGTAGTTGTAGATGTTTCTTCCCACTGACCACAAATGTAAGGATCATTCATCCTAGTGGCCATCACACTGAGCTGTTAATGTAATCCAAAATTATAGGAAAATTGATTTGAAGGGTTTGTAACACATGGTCGGCTTCCAATCACGGTTTCGTACAACCTCATTCTTTTGCTTCGATTGCATGCGAGTTCACACTCGCCTGTACAGTTTTATCTGTGTTATAGCAATATTGTTAGCAATATTGTTAGCAATATTGTTATCTAAGCTTAGTAGGGTGTATGTGGCCATCTTTATAAGCAACCAGTTGAACATTGGGGCCAGATGGGGATTTTTTGCTTCTGCATGGAATGGCTCACTTGCCGACATGAAAACATGTCCATGATGATCTGGGCTCAGAGGGATTGAATTTATATTTTTTGGGTGGCAAACAGTTAGAGCACTAGTGCTAGCTGTGGGGGGTGAATGGACAATCAAACACATTTGACTTGACTTGGTTTTCCCCTTTTATGTTGGCATGCTTGGGTGAAATATTTGTTCAGGGAAAAGAACATTCCATTTTCATGGGGGGGGGGGGGGGGACATTCCATTTTCATGGGGGGGGGGGAAATGTTTTTTGAAATTTGTTGCCAACATTTTCTAAGTTGAAAATGCTGTTGACTGACAGAATATACTTGCATCTTTACTGTGAATATTAGATACAGTGCTTGTGACCAATTTATCTCTACGAATGATCAGATTGGTGGTTACTTTGTTTTTCAACATCATGTGATCATCTACTCTGTCCTTTTGATGTAAAGGAACAGAAAACTTGTGATTATTTGGAGGAAAAGTCACTGATGGGGACAGTTTGAAGAAAAAAAAACCACTGAAATATAGTTTAAAAAAAAAAAACTTCTTCGGGGGACATTCTGCAGTAGATCTTTGGCTGCTTTCTATGAGGTGTAGTTCAGCACTGAATTGAACTTGAGGAGATGGTGGCATTTTATGTTGAATGTTTACATGGAAAGCTGAAATTGCACCTCTGTATTTCAATATTGGAGCAGTGCTCCAAAACGAACTTGTGTTTTGAAGAGGCAAGCTCTGGGATGTCACTCCTCCTATCCATTTTTTTTTTTTCTTAAATCGCGTACAACCATGTACCGTAACTAAAATAGTGATGGGACAGTTGACATGTGTTTTTCCTTGAAGGTTTATGCCCGTATTCAGTACCAATTACACACTGTCCTTTCCATCGTGTGCATGTACCATAATGTGGGTTCCAGTGATCCAAGTAGCGGGTTATATTTTGTTGTATTGCAGGTACTTGTACCGACAATGTAAGCAGCACTTTATGCATGTATTGTACATTTACATCAGGCCCTCAAGGAGCTTGCAATCTAAGGCAGGCCATAGATTATGTGATTACCATGGGTTGCAGAAAACTGCTCGATTAGCAGAGCTTGTGTTCTTCTACTGGCAGGGACGGCTCCCCTCTCCCCCCACCAGAAGACAATGATTGTTGCTTGTGGCTTAGTCGCTGGCAATCGCATGCTAGAAATCCAACAAACTTGTTCTACCCAAGTTAATTGACGAATCAACCACTTGGGTACAATCCGCCTGCCCATACGTGGAAAAAATCTAGGCCTGACCCTGCTAAACTGACCAAGATTCGTGCCATCTATGGCCAGCTTAAGGTCCCTAACTCTCATTCATACATGTACATGCTAGGGTCAATTTAGACAGGAGCCAATTGACCTACCAGCACGTCTTTGGCGTGTGGGAGGAAACCAGAGGAAACTCATGCAGGCCTCGGGCATGTAGTGCCGGGGGTTGTAATTTTTTTTTTAGAACTGCTAACCCTAGTTGTGAAACCCACAGCGATGCTGAAGAGGCACAACTGCAAGATAAAATTGTTGGGCAATATTTAAAAAGAGGGAAAAATCCCATGCTTAAATACTTGCCTTTAATCCAGAGCTGTCCTTTGCAATACATCTTATCCACCACAAGATATCCTCAATCTTTTGGGTTAAATAAATTGCAGTCTCACTCATCCTAGAAAAATGAGATCAGTACTGTAAATGCAGGGTGACATGGGTTCTACTACTGAAGGGCCTTCATTGCCACACCATGCATTGTCTTTTCGGGAGGGGAGGGGGTGTTTGTGTATCAAATCACTTGTAGGGAGAGTATGGGAGCTTTAAAGCTTTTGCTTATGAAAATTTATATCCATTTGTGGCTTTTTTTTTTTTCTTCCCTCTGTAGCTCTCTGGTTCTTTAGTCTGTAACTGATTTATGACGTCTGTCTCTTACTTTTTTGTGTTGAAGTTCTTACTGTCAGGTGTGATGTGTGTGTTTTTTTGTTATTGTTGCCCCCTCCGTGTACTCGTGTCACAATTCACACCATCACATCCATGTTGGGGAAAATGTTACACCTTTTTGTTTTATGATTATTTCTTGCCTTTTCCTTGTTTGCTTACAAACTGGGCCCTGGTGGAGCTTTTGTTCCAGTGATCGGCGTTTGTCTGCCTCAGAAGGATGGCACATTCTCCTGCTACAGTTGCCCAGGGTATCATAAAAGAGATTTGGACACAAACTCCATTGATATTCCTGCCTGTCCTCTCGGCTAATACAAATCTTCACGGGCCCGGCTAGGCAGCACGCTATGGCAGTTTTTCTTCATTTAGCTTTTAATTGCTTTCTTTCTCTTTTATGGATAAAAGACTGTCCATTTAATTAACTCTAGAATGCAATTTCAAAACACTAATGCGTTTACACATGATAGCTTTTAAAATAAAAGTGGTTCTTAAAATTGCACAACAAGCTTTAGCCTGTCTGCGTTAACCTTCTTGGTAGGCCTGAACCTACGTATGGGAGATGCACCTGTGTGTTCAGGGTCAAAACTGCCTTTGTGGAGATGACACAGATGGTGCCATGTGTAGAAGGACAGCGTGTGTATTGATGGGTGCCCACGGAAGGAGGCTCTCAGGCAACACTTGTACACAACTGAGCAGCTTTTTTTTTTTTTGTTTTTTAACAGTTTATAGCTTGCTTTATGAACGATCATAGTGTGTGTGTGTGTGTGTGTGTGTGTGTGTGGGGTTTTTATTTTTATTTTTTTTTTAGACATGGGACAAACCTACAGCTGGGCGCAGTACTCAAGATCGGAAGTGATGATGGACCAATGGGGGGTTGCATTGGGTTGGGACTAGGCCATTCCCACGGGATCTCGTAGGGCCCCTCCAACTTAAAGAGAGAGAACCTACCAAGATTTAAATATTCGGTGTACTATTGACTAGTGGTTGCTAGTTTACTGGCTATCATGCATGTACTTCAAGAGTCATTGACCTGGCATATGGCAAGGGAAGTTGTAGCTTCAGATCTACATGTTTGTGTCGTCAAGCTAAATGATTTTTGAAAGTGTTTGCAGACGTGTTCAGTACAACACTTCTATGTTATTTTACATTTATATCTGAGTGGCGTGCCATCACTCTATGCTCAAAACATAAAAGGAGCTTCTTTGGGTCGAATAGACTGCAATGGGAGCACCTGAAAAACACCTAAATAAATACAATCTCCAAGGAATTGGGAAATGAAACTACAATTTCATTGCATTGTACTCTATTACAGCTTGTGCTGTGGCCTTATTTTAGCCATTTATTAGGGTGCATTCGCACTTGCGAATGCACCTGATCCGCAGTTTGGATGCAAGAACCCCAGTGGGGGGTTCCACACAACTTGGTCTCCTGTTTCTTTCTATGGGGCATTCTCTGACAGTCTTGGGAACCCCCTGCTGGGGTTCTAGCATTCAATCGCCAAGCAGGTGCATTGGCAAGTGTAAATGCACCCTTACGACTCCTGCCACACCAAGTTTTTTGTTTTATACCATCAGAAGTACAATTGGAGTCTTGTTTCCTGACTCCCAAGAATAACGGTGAAAGTTGTGTTTTGATTTATTTGGGTCTATGTAAGGCCCCTTGTACATGCAGTCCCTGCATTTTAGTGCACCCAGGAAGCACAGGTGTCAGGTCCAGCCCTGCAGCCAGTCAGTCTATGCAGGTTGAACTAGGCTGTGGCTGGAGGAGGATGAACCCCATACAGAGTGTTTTACATTTAGGCCCCCCTGCATGCAGGGACAAATGGCTGGAATGCAGAATACCTGCCTATGGGGTATTTGTCCCTGTCCAGCTGAAACCTATTTAAGCCTGCCATAGACTTTGACAGGATCCAGGCAGTGGGTCTGGATACTGCACCTTTCGGGTGCACCACAACGCTGGTAGTGCACCCACAGTTTTATAAGTGCCACTTATGTCTGATCAATTGTCTGTGTTGCTGTTGATTTTCCTTCACTTCCTGTCTGGTGAAACAATGTCACTATAACTGTAATGAACTCCCTAGATAGCAGTAAATGCCCAAAAGGGGTTGTAACCCTTTCTTACTCTATATGTACAACCAAAGAAAATAGTTTTGTCTGGGCTTACACTTTAAATATGACAGCTTGATTAACCAATAAGGCACTATATTTGGAAAAGGATGTGGTCATTCTTTGCTATTATAAGGAAAGTCCAGATTTGCATACAACTTTAGTGGCCTATATCTCCTAATCCATTTATCATTTTTACTATGCGTTTGTTTTTTTTTTGTTTTTATTACCTCTGGCGGTATCCTTGGCTTATGCAGTTGTAATTACTCAGGTTCATGACAGGTTAAAATGGAATGTACAGTATGTTTAAGTATTGGTAAATTGTGATGAAACAAGAAATGTTTTAATTGAGGGCCACAGCGACATGAAATCAGTTCAATGGTGACCGGAAAAGGACAAAAAAAAATGGATGTATAAGTTTAGTAATGTGTTGCAATGGTTTTGTTAATGATTGTCTTGTTCAGTATGATATTCTGAATCGACCTTTTACTTTTAGATAAATTGTGTTGGGATTTGTTTTAAATAAATACAATTTTCTTTCTTTTTTTTTTTTTTTTTTGACCTGCTGTGTTTAAATATTTGTCTCCTATAGAGCAAATTGTCTTTTAACTGTGCTTTATTTGCGTTCATTAAGAGTATAATTTAAAAGCTCTGTAATTTGCAAGGCACCTCTTGGCTTTCCTGGGGCGAGAGAGGAATCATTTGCTGATCCCCAGGACCCTTTGCAGAATTGGAATGTAAACAGAGAAGCTACGAATTACTAGAATATGGAACAGATTTTTTTTTTTTTTTTATTTGTAGTAGGTTTTTTTTTTTATATTCTAGAAATGAAAAAAAATCTATTCAAATAACTTTTTGAAGAAAGTTTCCAAGCCTAAAATGTGTTTACCTGCAACCTTTTTTTTTTCTTTTGCTAAATTGCTATTGCTACATAATCTGAGACGTAAAATTTGGCTTGATTTTGCGACTGTCAGTAGCTGTGTAACATTAGCTGTATAAAATTATAGCAGATGGGGTACAACAGCAAATTTAAAACTGGGGGCAATGAGTTGGACTTTTCTTTTTTATAAATAAAAAAAATAAAAAAAATTAAAAAATAACTTGTATACCCATGTGCTTCATTTGAAGTCCCAACTCCTTGCCCCCCCATTTTTTATTTAGAAAGGGATGGAGGCAACCAACCATACCAGGTCACCTCCCCAAGTGTTTATTTTTTTATTTATTCATACAGGGATGGAAGCACGTAGTCTTTCTAGTTTGTCTGATTAATCCTAATTTTATTATGCATTATTTACTTCATTAAACTTGCCTATTCCCTTCTCGCCTCTGGGCTAACTCATCTCCCATCCCGTTATCAGATATAGCCATCTCTGTCATGGTTGAGTGTGATGCCTTATCCAGTTAGGAGCTCTGGCTCCATCATTTCCAGGAGCTGTGTTGCATCCTGGGGGCCTTCCTCCCCCCCTTTTAACAGGGTGGGTGGACATCCCTGCATCAACGTCACGCTATCGGCGGCGGAGTTGCGGCACCGTGTCATGTGGCGCTGCCTCCCTGCACCTGTTTACATCAAGCGGCTTAATGGAGGGATGATATTGGCGCCAGTTCTGTGTGGCTTCTCAGCCCAGTTGCAGGCTCCTCCCCTCCACAATACACAACGTGGTGGCTGTGCCCTTATAGGCCTCATTTTGGGGCGGTTGTTTAACAATGTTGGTTTACTCTACAAATCACTCTGGATTTTAGGGTTCTATGCACTAGTCTCCAGGAAAATTGTTATTCCCTTTTTAATACTGGTCCCTATTGGCACATTTAGGTTGATCTTTATCTCTTCTGCTTGGTGATTTTTGTCTCTCGTTTTAACTATTCCAGCACTTTTCGCTTATATTGGTTTGGACCTCACTGATGCAGTCTCCACTATCACCCAGTCCTATCAGAGTATGGGGCATACTACACTGTAATGAAATATATTTATTTTTCTGTAGTACCCTTTGATGGTTCCAGCACTCACGGTCACTTGACTATTTACACCCTGGGAGTTGCCCTCCCTAGATGTCATGCTTGCTGGGCCATGGGCCCTCATTGGGATTTTTGGCTCTTGGTGCCATACTCCTACCATGCAGGTGTATTTTGTAAATACTTCTTCAGAGAGTGGAGTCTATACAGTTGTTTTTTTTTTCTTTCCTCTTTGGCAGGGTCAGACCATTAGCGTTTATCCCCATCATATTACATTACTCATCCAATCCATGTGCTTGCTCCTGAAGAGTGGCTAAATCCACGAAATGCAAAGAGCAGTTATGCCGTGTTCTCATGTATTACACGTTTTACTTGATATATATTTTTTAGTATATGTATTCTGTGATACCAACTGTCTGCAATCATGTGGCTAAGTGCCATCATTTATAATTAGTGATTTATATGAATTGTATTGGATATTGCATGTTTACTTGTGATTCCTTTATGATCCCATTATATAATACTATATAGATTTTTAATAAAATTGAACTTGTATACCTACGTGCTTCATTTAAAGTCCCAACTCCTTGCCCCCCCCATTATTCATTTGGATAAGGATGGAGTCAACCCACCTTACCAGGTCACTGCCTCATTTAAAGTCCCAAGTGTTCTTTCCTCATTTTTATACAAGAGCAAATTACTCGATCTGGTTAATTCAGGGACGCATCAGGACTGGGGACACAGCAAGAACTGCAGGTTCAGAAAATGTAGTTGCAGACTTAAAGGACCAGGACATCCATACTGATATTCTGGTGGATGCTAAAGGGGTTAAGCTACCCAATGGTTTCCAATATCTTTTCTGGACTTTAGTGGCGAGATCTCTGTACTCTATTTACCATGCCATGGCGCACTCAAGCGTTTGTAATTTTTTTTATCTTGAAGAATTTAGTAGGAGCAGTAGAGGCACCCTAAGGTTGATTGCAAAACACTTGGAGCCCCTAAGTCAACAGGAACATAGGCAGAAAGATTTCAACATTGAAATCCCCAATGACTAAAAGTAGCCAGCAGAAGACTGTGCATCAAAGTCCACCTATACTTGAAATATTATTGGGTGGACTGGCCCTTTTTTATTTTTTTCAGCACGGACATTGATGACAAAGGCCATTTTAATTTGCTGTTCTACACATGTTCCATTTTATTAAAATGGCCATCTTGTTGCGTCAATGAGTAACCAGTTTGATTAAAAAAATATTTATCTTGTTGACTCACTTGCAACTGGTAATATCAATGCAGCTTCCTTAGTATTGATAGGCTGCCTTTTTTTTTAAAAGATATTTTTGGATCGCGCCCAGTGGCTCTGTCCATTTTGTGTGTAGGTGTCAGATGCTCTTTAAACCGCGCCTACATTGTATTAATACACCTATATCTACAAAGTAGGTTAAGGGAGGTGCACACTATGTACTTGATTCTTCAGTGGTAAATAGGTTAATGTATTCTAGAAATGTGGTGTTACCAGTTAAAGGTTTCTTCCTTTTTTTTCTTTTTTCTTTTCATTCTCATGTACTGCTGTAGTTTTTTATTTTTTTTTTTAGTTTAAATTCAAGCCTTTTCCGAAAGGGACAAAAGTTTTTTTTTTTTCTTTTTGTCTTAGGCCCCTTTCACACTTGTGCGACTTCAAAGTTGCCCAATTTTTACTGCGATTTCAAGGGATGCCTAAGTGGCATCAAAATTGGACCAAAGTAGTGCAGGGACTACTGTGAAGTCGTACTAATATGAATGGCTGTCATTGGAAATCATGGGGAATGACTTGTCATGCTACTTTGTAGTCCCAAATTGTGGGACAAGTCGTATAAGTGTGAAAGGGGCCTTAGGGGAGATGCACTTCCTGCCCTCCTACTCCAGTGCTATGTACTGATATGGATAAGTAATGACCATACCTCTCAGCACATTTGGTCCAGATATTTTTGATGCTGAATAGAGGGGGGGGGGGGGGTGTTATGTCTGACTAGGTCTTCTACATTATGGAATGCCCTGGCAGTGTTGGCAGGCTGAGATGCTTTTTGGATTGTCCAGTCCTATTTGGACACACTACACAACTGCTATTACAGAAACTTGGAGGCATACATATGACAATAGAGGCCTGAAACTCTGTTGTCATTCAGCACTTTAGAATATTGCTGTGATACTCCACTATCCTACACTTTACTACTCTTACAATGACTATTTGAAAAATGTGTGGAGTTGAGTAAATAAGCCGTTAACGAGTATGGAAGACAGGTCTTATCTTTACTCGTTTTCTAAAATGTTATCGCGTTGCCTTTTTTCTGCATTCTGTATCCATCTTCTTTTTTGTTATGGTGTTTGTTTGTTTTTTTGTTTTTTTTTTCCCCCTCCAACACACGATACTTTCACTTTTTATAGGGATATTATCTGCAATATGATGTGCTACGTTATTCTTAAACTAAATTATCTCCAGTATGAAGGCAGAACAAGTTTTGCTGCATTCTGTATAGAAAAATAAAATCTATGGAATCCAGTAGTGATGATTCATCACCATTATAATGGCAGCAACTGGTAGGTAGAACTAGGATAACAAAACTCTTCTAGAGTCTACAAACATTGCCAGCAGTCATTACCTGGTAAACTGATTTTATTTTTTTTAACATTTAGGACAGAGATTTATTGCACACTAAATGTCCAAAGAGTAGATGGATAGATGTGCCAACAGAGTGCAGACTTCAGTGTAAAGGTGACTGTTGAATTTTGTATTCAGCTTATAAACAGTTTAGTGAAGGAAATGCTATAAGTGCCTTTTTTTTTATTTATTTTTATATTTTTTTTACATTGTGACGTTCCAAAAAGACCTCTGCGATCAACCCAGCTTGTTTATCATATAATAATTAAAGTCACGTGAGCTGCTAAATAGTACTGTTCAGTTTGACCGTCAGACAATGGGTTAATCGTGAATCTCCTGCCTCTGGAATGCCAAGCCTTCACATGCTGACGTACAGTGGAGACAGTGTGATACATTAATTAATAGTTTGCGCAGTCATTTGGGATGCTCTTTTAAACTGTTATAGGCCTATACTTTTATCTCTTCGTGTAAAGATAGCAGCATAATTGGTTTACCCAAAATAACCAAGAAGAAATGCCATGGCTTAGATTGCCAGTTTTCAGATTTTTATATTTTGTAGTCCCTTTTTATAGATTTGTCTTAGATCCTACACATAATTGTTTGTTCATTGGCAAAGCTATAATGGAATGCGTGTGATTTCAAAGTTCCACTGCAAGGCCAAAGTTTGGCTAACTTTATATTTGCTTAGTGGGATGCACCATGTCATATGTCTCCACAAAGGGCTTTAATACAATATATTTGTTGGCTGGGGATTTGGTGGCCCTGAGTCCTGGTATGTCAATACTTGTCGTCAATTTCATTCAAAATGTACATATTGTAAAGTAAAGAAATCGGGAGCCAGTTAGCCTAATCTAGGCTCCAGTACACACTTCAAGTTAAAATACAGAAAATGTGTAAAAAATAAATAAAAAACATTAAATAAAAAAAAATAGTGTAAGTAGCTGTATTTGACTTGGTAACAGCTTAATTTTGTCCTGGGAGATGGACAGGCTGGACTAGGGTTCGGTAAGGCTCTGCTTCAGTGCACGTGTGCTGACTGTTAACTTTTTGAAACAAAACAGAGCAAGTAGAGAGATAATCTCGTCAGTCTGCAGCTGCTCCATCACTGTCCAATCACAGTCTGGGGTAAAAAGGTGACCACAGCTGTATTGCTTACATTCAGTAAAAAGTCAGGTTATTAACCTGGCTGCGGTGTCTAAAGCTGGGTACGCACTAGCTCCAGCCGCGGCTCACAGCAGGGGGTCCGGGGCATGTCTGTTCACCATTTCAGGTCTGAATATTTGGCTGAATTTTCACCTGAAATGGACCAGAAGACGCACAGGACTCTTCTGCTATTCGGACCGTGGCCGCCCCCGGAGGTGTGTGAACCAGCTTCATTGAGAGCCGGTCACACTCTCCTGTCATGCAAATTGGATGCAGGGAAACCTGCATCAGTGTCATCCCAGCCTAAGAGGCCTATGTAAATCTGAGGCCTAGATGGCCAGAAATACAAATCCTCTAGTAAGTAGGGGAGAAAAGTTCCTGTATATGTATTTCAGCCGTGCATTTAGCAGTTTTATCTGTAGTTCGGCTTTCAAGTGTCAATAAACCCAACTGAAAATGTATTTAATGTTTTCACTTGCGTATACTTTGCCGTCCCTGGCAACCCTCACACATACCCAGTGAAGTAAACGGCCTCCAATTACACAGGGATGAAACCAATCTCCCTACATAAGATTTATATATGTTTCTACGGTCTTCAGCTTTATATATTCTTTAAGTTCAGATCGTGTTGGAGATTTTTTTTTTTCCTGTTCAGCACTGGGAGTGGATTCTTGGCATACAGCCAAGATAGCTGATTGGAGGAAAGGCACGCACACACTGGCAAAGGAAGGAAGTAATGTGCAGAGCTGTACTGTGAATAGATCAGCTCTCTGCTAATCTATTTATAGCAACCTCCCACTACACAAATTTCAGTCTGGATTTATCTCCTGTGTGGGAGAACCTGTCAAGTTATCAGGCTGATAACAGAGCTACAGAACAGAAGAAACTCACAGAATTTAGTGCTTTGGAGAGAGAGATAAGAAAACACTACAGATTTGTGCCAAGGCCAAATTTTATGAATTGGGTTTACATTGAATTTATCTGTGAGCATTCAATTCAGATGCTTATATTATAGTTCACTATATATTCTTTGCCCAACACTGCATAGTGGATAATAGCCACATCCAGCAGCGTAGCTTCAATGTTACCAGCACTACTCCATTGATTCAATTCAGCTCGCACCAATAGTGTTTTGTTGGCGTGTATGCAGGAAAAAAAGCATGTAGAATTTTTAAGTGCGAGTTCCAATGGGCTGTAACGTGTCCTAATGTGCTGCAGTTTAAAGAATGATATAGAATTTTTTGAATGAGCCCCTAGAGATTTGCCAGTCCTCAGATCATTAATGGTTTGTGGTCTACATATTTCCAGGTAGTAGTAGTATAGGTGTGAAATTTTGGTTACATTTTATAAGACTCCTACCAGTTTTTTCACGTGTGACCTTTATTGTGTAGTTGCCTAAAATATGCTCAGGGAGGCTATATATGTACCAGCACAAAATATTTTTGAAAGCTTTTAGTTGTGTAAGCTCTTTTTGGTTTTGTATTTTCGATGCAGTTGGACTTTGCCATATGTCTTAAGCTGCTTAGTTCTATATCTGAAACCTATGACACACTATTCAGAATCTGTTGTATTACTAAGTGCTTTCTCTTTCTCATTATGGGAACAGATTTCTAGTAATGAGGTGCGTGAGTCAAAGCAAGTGTGTCATTTCCTCTCTTTTTACTGAAATGCTATAAATTGATAGGTAGCAATTTTTTTTTTTAAACATGCAGATGAATGTGCAGTTTTTGCATAATCCACCCTCGGTAAAATATCTACACATACTATAAGCCTTCTGTGTTTTTAGGGTTATTGTAATAAAACATAAGTTTCATGGATGGTTTTGGCAACTGTGTATGGTGACACTGAGGTGTACCTGCATCTTGCAGCTTCCTTGTTCTTCAAAGAAACTTACTTTATCCTGCTCTGGTACCTTCTTTTTTATTTCTTTTATTATTTTTTGTAGCATTGGCGTTTCGGCTATTGGGAAATACAAACATTGTGATGGTAATCCCACTGCTGTTTTGAAAGAAAACCTTGATACTTGAGGATTACCTTGTTTTTCTAGTCATATACGGGTTTTGGGTTTGCATGGTGTTTACCGCTAAAGGGTAGACCCACACAATACTGATGGTTTAGTCTTAAATAAATTCTCAGGGCGTTAAAGCTGATGGGTTTTTATCTGCTTATATTAAACCTTCCCTGGCTATCATTTTTTTTTTTTTTTTTTTCCACTCTTCAGCATGGTTTGAGTTGTTACTGGTTCTCTGTGCTTCTGTAAGCAATGTACGCAAATCATCTAGTGGGAAGGGCCAGCAATGTGCTGTTGAAAGCTTCCTGAAAACATCACAGCACCCTGCCTCTACTCCTCAGCCCCGATGCAAGCAGTGGGTTGGTTCTTTGTCAAAGTTATTAAAATGTATAACCATTCTTTGGGTGGATATCAGGCACAAGTTGTTGACTTTCCTAGGCAGACTGCATTAGCATGCAGTTTGCATTAGGTAACAGTCACACGTGATGCGGAGCCTCGATCATTGGAAGTGCTAAAATCCAATATAGGCAAACATCCGACTTGCAATATGACTCCTACTTTAGCCCACAGGCAGCGTGTGATCATGCTGGTCCTGGAAACTGCCGGGTGGCAATCTTGCTGTTCACTGCTTGCTGCCACCTACTATCCAGCAGACCTGTCGGCAATCCCAAATCGCTGCATGTCCAGTTAACCCTTCCCTATGCTATCCAAAAAACGTCAAAATAATTTTTTGTCTGGAGTTGCACTTTAAAAATGTACCTGTTCCAACTTTCATACAAATTCTACTTTAAGAGGAAACCTATATTGTTCGTAACCAGGGCACTGCTTGTAAATTTAAGGGGAGGACACGGGACAAGTCTGAGGAGGAAAGAAATGGATGATGCTGGATGCCCTCAAGCCTGGAAATATGGTGGTCTATCTGACTTCAGCATTTCATTGACAAATTGGCCTACGCAGGAGAGAAGGTTGGAGTTCAGCTTTAAACAACTCGTCCAGTTTTGGATCTCTTTTTGGGCCTTTGAATTCCTTGGTCTACACATCAGTATTCTCTTGCATAAGAATTTCCACTCTGCCTCAAGAGTTAGAGGTTTATTAATCTTTTACCATACTTCGTAATGGCTGGTGGTAACTGAACTGACCTCCCATAAGTCTACATTTACCTCTGTTTCCCTTAATTCCAGGGTAATGGATGTAATTTTTTTAAAAACTTGCTCATCGCAGATTCATTTGAAGTGTTCTGGATGTCATTGCTTGATCTTTCAGCAGTACCAGGAACACAAATGGCCATTGTTCTTGCTTGATTCAACAAAGCAGGTTCTTGTTTGTACTCGCAAATGGACGAAGAAGCTGAGAAAAGCGCAACTACCCCTTTTGTCCATGTTTATTCTTAAAGCAGGTCAGTGTCTGTCCTTTTTACCTTGGTCAGGTAAACTGAGCTGTTCACCTCCTTGCCTCCAATTACATTTTCATTTGTTCTAGCACTTTGTCATCTACATGGGTAAATTGTGCTGCTGAACTAAGCTGCTCTGCATACATACGATGGCTTGGGTAGCTGGAGGTTTTATGCACCAATTCGCCTAAAAACTTTGCGTAAATATGAGCTATGCAAATGAAGGAAACAAAGGGGAAAAAAATGCATGACTATGGTTATCTTTACTGAAACACTGCAAGTCAAACTGATCTAAGGAACTTAAGGCCTTTTTGGTCCTTAAAGTATATGCTGCTTATATTTTGCCTTCTCTAGTTGCCCCTTTTCTCCAACATACTAATGATGTTTTCAAACTTGTTGCTGCCACTCCATATGTTTTCATTACACACCTATACCAGACCCAACAATGTCGTCATTGGGGCTCTTTCTCTATGCAATCAAGCCAGTTAATGGTTGATGGGAGGAGCCGGCAGGGTTCTGCAATGTTTTCAGGAAGCTGTGTAGGGCATCCTGCTGGCTCCTCCCACCATTATCTGTCGGGCAAGGTTCCATACATCGCTCTTTGAAAAAAAATCAGTTCTCAATAGCCCTCAACCCTCATGCAGTGGGCTGACTCTTGGGAGAACTTGTGCAAACGTCAAAGTCTTTAATGGGTGGGTATTCACCCTTAAGTAGTGTGAATTTCTAGGCAGGCTTTATTTGTATGTGGGGTAATGCCCACATGTGCTGCAGAACCTTCGTGATTGAAAGAATGGAAATCCAGTGAATGAAAAGGGCAGGCCAGGGACAGTAAAGCTGGGAAAAAGGAATAGATGTTGGATAACCTTTAGCCAGAAAACAATACTTCTAATGCACTCTGTGAAAAGATCATTCTACAGTGACAGAGTAAACAATTTCAGTATAGAAGAGAATATACAACCATGCAAGACTTGAGGGTAAGGTTGGAGTTTGGCTTTAATATCCCTTCATAGATTAGTCCTACTTTTATGACCGCATCATACAGCAGAACAGTCTGTTGTCCAAATTAACAATCGGGTATTTTCTTTTGTCTTTCCATTATCTGTTTTACGGTGCTGATCTCGCCTCTGATTCTCCACTTTGGGTATACAGTATTCTGTGTGTGTGTGTGTGTGTGTGTGTGTATATATATATATATATATATATATATATATATATATATATATATTATAATATATGAAAAAATAATAATTTGCAGCCTACAGGCTGTTGAATACCCACTGTAAATTACTTTACATAATAATTGCATGAAATGTATACATTAGAATCCCGCCATGTTTTCTTACGTAAATCTAGTGTGTTCCCCCGTGCTTATTGTGATCCCGGTTCATGCAGATGCTGAGAATTAGTCCACATGATGCTGAGCATTGGTGTAAAACCCCAGAATTTCAGCTGAAAGCCAGCTCATGTAATTAGGGGGATGTTGCTGATAAAATTGTTTTTCTCTGCTGGTGCGTAAGTGAAAGGAACTGGTTTAAACCAATAACTGCAGTGTTCTCTCAATCAGCAATGTTAACTGTTAAGCTGCTTCAAGAAATTAGACTAATTGGAGAATTTTTTTTTTTTTTTTTTTTTTTTTTCAACCTCCTGATGATCAGTAGAAGAGACATGCAAAACTCTACTACAACCACTACAGTACTTTCCCAGAGCTCACAAAATAACAAAAACATTGGACGGAAGTGTACAGTATTTCTTTATAAAATGTGCATTCCTAAGCTTGTAAACATGCGTTTCAAGTGTTTTTTTGTTTAAAGGTATTACAGCACTTATTTTTGCTGGAGAAAATTGCAATAATTTTTTTCACAAGAGCCTGCAAACCATTGCACCCATGATCAATGAACCAGAAATTGAGTCTTTCACAAATCTGACTACAGCATACTGACATCTGATTGGATGTTATGAAGTACTGGAACATGACACATTTTACATGTGTTAATGTATTTTTATTAAATAGTAACATATTAGCACATGTACTGTTTTTTGCCATTAAACCATGCGACATATATATATATATATATATATATATATATATATATATATATATATATATATATATATATATATATATATATATATATATATATATATATATATATATATATATATATATATATATATATATATATATATATATTGACCATTAAAGACCTTGCATTGGTAAGTTCATGTAGATGCCCTTAATTACCTATTTTTTTTTTTGTTCCCCACTTACTATAACAATTACTTATTTTAAGTACAGGTGTCATAAGTTGATGGCGTTTTTTGCCTCTATTGTCAAATCGGGGTATCGAGTATAAGCCGAGGCACCTAACTTTACCACAAAAAACTGGGAAAACGTATTGACTCGAGTATAAGCCTAGGGTGAGAAATGCGCAGCTACTGTAAGTGGAAAAGAGGGTCAACAATGCCCATTTGCATGCCTCATTGTGCCATTTGCAGCCATAGGTCCCCCCAACTTCAAACTTGGTAGTTAAGGGTTCCTAGCTGCAGCCAATTTGGGGTCTCTGGACCCAAAGGGTCCCGGAATGACATTGCTGCAGATGGACACAGTTGACCGACTTTGGGGCCCTGTATCTCGGGGCCTCTTGGTGCTGGGTGCTAAGGCCCTGAGATACGAGGCCCCAAAGTCGGCTCGGAAAATGTCATTCTCTGCTGCAGAAAAGTGCTTGACTCAAGTATTAGCTGAGGGGGGCACTTTCAGCACAAAAATATGTGCTGAAAAACTCGGCTTATACTCGAGTATATACGGTAATTGTAATCTCCTGCAAACCTGTCACTTACCTGGCCACAGATCAAGTAATAGACCATTGCTTGCTTCTATTTCAGTGTTGCAAACTCTGTGCCGCTACTATCCACTCCTCTTGCCCCTTCCCTCACTTTCCCTCCCATCACCAGTCTTGGGCTCACTGATTTCGAAAAGTTCCAGTAATGCTGATTCCTTAGGAAGTAAAGCCATGATAGTGCTGGATCAAATGCCTTTAAAAACAGGAGTGGTAGTGCCCATAATTTGTTCTGAGATTTATTTTAAGCGCATCGGATAGTTAGGCACTCCTCTATGGAGCTGTGTGTTAGGATGTGCAGCTCACCTAAAATACTTTTGATGTGCAGTGGTAAAACTGATCTCTCCTTTGAGATACCTACACATGGGTGTCTGCAGTGCATCTCCTTTCTTTTTAATGGGACTCTTCAGCTTGGCAGGGTGTGAAACGAGGGGTGATTTATTGCTGTATCAGGCTATCGCAAGTGGGCTTATCACACTGCCATTCCAGGAAACTGGAGGAAAAAAAAAACACAAGGCCTCTAACTACAATCACTATTTGAAAGCTTTGTTTAGGCACCTATGGTGGCCCTTTATAAAAACTCAGAAGAAAATTGAACTATAGCAGGGTCGTTTCCCATTGTAACCAGCAAGGTTTCACACTTTTTTTTTATTTTTTTCTCCAAAGAAAATTTTAAAGGAAAGCAAGCAATCTGGTCTATGAGCAACACATTACACTCATAATTATTATACAGGATTTATATAGCGCCAACAGTTTATGCAACACTTTACAATATCAAAGGGAGACAGCACAGATGGAATAAAATACAAGAGGGTTAAAGGGGCCCTGCTCATGGGAGCTTACAATCTAATGGGGTGGGGCAAGTGGTACAAAAGGTTGTAACTGTGTGGGGTGAGCTTATGCAAGTAATACAACATTAGTTGAAGGCATGATTGGCTTCCCTGAAGAGGTGAGTTTTCAGGGATTGCCTAAAGATAGCCAAAGTAGGAGATAGCCAGACAGATTGAGGTAGAGAGTTCCAGAGAATGAGAGGCACTGGAGAAGTCCTGGACATGAGTATGGGAGGAGGAGACAAGGGAGATTGAGAGGAGAGGACGGTTTGGGTAAAAGTTTTGTTCTCCCTTTGTTCCCCTACCATGTCACAAAAAAATTTACCCATTCACATAAGGGGGCGGCTGGGATCCCCTTAAAGGGGGCTTCCAGATTCCGTTAAGCCCCCCGCATGCATACCCGCACAACCACCTGGCAAGGGTTGTGGGGACAAGGCCCTTGCCCCCATCAACATAAGGACAAGGTGCTTTGGGGTCAGACCCCAAAGCATACTCCCCATGTTGAGGGCATGTGGCCTGGTACAGTTCAGGAGGGGGGGTGCGCTCTCATCTTTTTCCTGTGGCCTGCCAGGTTGTGTGCTCGGATAAGGCTCTGGTATGGTCTGGGGGGGGGGGGGGGGGCACAGGGTTCGCCTTAATTTCCATATCGCACCTGAATGGCTTTTAGGGGGACCCCACGCAATTTATTTTTTTGGCTTGGGGTTCCCCTTAATATTCATACCAGATCCAAAGGGCCTGATATTGGACTGGGGGGAACCCATGCGCCCCTTTATTTTTATTTTTTAATGTTTTATCTATATTGCTGAGACCTGACAATTCATTACAGCGCGATAAGTTTTAAATTACAATTTTTCCTTTTTAGAAATGTCATTTTGCTGTGGTACTGTTCTAAACAGTACAGTGGTGTAGTGGGTAGCACTTTTACCTAGCAGTAATAGGGTCGCTGGTTCAAATCCCGACCACGACACCTTCTGCCTGGAGTTTGCATGTTCTCTCTGTGCCTGCGTGGGTTTCCTCCCGGGTACTCCGGTTTCCTCCCACACTCCAAAGACATGCTGGTAGGTTAATTAGATCCTGTTGCTAAAATTGACCAAATATGTGCATGTTGTATGTGTTTGAGCGTGTCAGGACCCCACAGGGTAAGGACCGTGCTATACCACAGATGGACACCAGTGGCAAAAAGCGCCCTGAGGCGATTCAGTTCGCATAGGTAGCGCTATACAAGTCATTCATTCAACGTGGGATAACTGTGTCACTTTACAGGCATACTATAGACACCCCCAGGCACTATATTTAAATGAATATGTCAAAAAAATGTTTGCTTTTGATGCATGTCCCCTGGGGCAGGACCTGGGTCTTCCAAATATTTTTTATGACAATAACTTGCATATAAACCTTTAAAATTAGCACTTTTTTGATTTTTCATGTTCGTGTCCCATAGACTTTAACAGTGTTCGTGTGTTCTTCCGAATTTTTTGCCTGTTTGGTATGTTCTGGTGCGAACCAATTGTGGGGGGGTGTTCCGCTCATCTCTAGTCGTCATACTGTGTGAGTGTGTGTGTGTGTGTGTATATAAACGTAAAGCATCAGATTGTAAACTTCTTGAGGGGACAGGGACTGACATGAATGAATTGTTCTCTGTAAGGCTCTAAAGAAAAATGATCTGTGCTTTACAGAATTAATACCATCTAAGCTTGAAGAAAATTCATAGATTTAGGCTTTTTGGTAGGTGGTCACCATCAAGCTCCCAGCTTATTCAGCATGGCGTGATCACGTTTTTGACTGTTGCCCAGGCTGGAGGAGGAGAGCAGCAGTATTTTTGTTTTCTCTTGTATCTAAAGATTACCGGTTGACAGAATCACAATTCTAACCACCCCACACACTAAAGGATTAATTATAGGCAGAAGAATGGCTGCTGGGCATTAGAGATGAGTGTTCATGAAGGATGTAAATGTATCGGAGGTTTGCAGATCCTCCCCGTCCAGGCAGAAAAGAATACAAATGATTACAGTATGCTAATAATTGAATTCCCTGCTGTGTGTAGCTAGTACCATTCCACTTAATGGGAGCCATGGAGCTTGCCGAACTACTACTACTTGTAGCACTGAACAAGCAATGCTTATGACTGCATTTATTGCCTGTGTTATTTGCCACACCACTATCTTTTTGACTTGTCTTTTATAAATTATATTTCTTTATTTGCTGATCTGTTTAAGATTCTTATCTCTGCTTCTCAAACAAATCTTGTATCGCAAAGCTTATGCTTACGTTGACTGAGTCTTTGGTATATTCACTATTGTAGGCATGCCTGTAACCAGTTCTGTGGTTTCATAAATAAGAATTTATAAAGAACTGTTTAAAATGTAAAATTTTGAATGTCCCTTTTCTTTTAGGGCTAAGTTGATGGTGATCTTTTTTTAGAGACAGTAGGCTCAATTCACAAAGCTTTACACAAGATAAGGCTATATTTTCAGCAGGTTTTGTAAATTTTCAGAATTCATTGGACGCTGCTTAAAATAACTGCCACTTTTTTCTTTTAATTTGGCTTTCTTGTCCTGTGATTAAGCCTTTTTGTATTGAGCCCTTTATCTGCAGTTGTCTTGTGCATGGGGCAGACATTGCAGTTACTGGCAGGAGTGACCATGCCACCAATGAGCTACCATTTAGCTAAAGTAGAACGTTTTTGTACGCACTTTTAAAAAACCCTTGTGTAAAAAAGACCCATTGCTGTAAAATGTTGCTGTTTACATATATTTTGTTTTTAACAATGTGCTCCAAAATAACTGTACTGGCGCAAATTAAAATGTACGATAATTTGGAAAGGGATCTGGTGTGTTTTTCTGGCCCTCAACTTTGGCCCGAGATATATATCCACAAAATTAAATATCCCTTGATGTGTATGTTAAAACCCTTTAATGTGACTGGGGCATTTTGGAACTACAAAAAATTGTTCTTTTAAAAAAGCAGCTGCAACTCTAAAAATCAAGGTCATGGTTGAATGCACAGAACTGGTCAATAAACTCCCTGTGATGTGTGAATGGGACAAACCCAACCCTCTCAATCTAATTTCAGTCATATCCTAACTGTCTGTCTGCTAGTGGGACATATATTCATGGTTATGTTCTTCATGAAGTGTTTTTTTTTTTTTTTTTCTTTTTTTTTTTTTTTAGTTATAGCTATGCCTAGGTCGATGCAGCATCCGTCCGATGCAGCATCTGCCCCCCTACCGGCTCTAACACTTAGAACGCTCTAACAGCACTGATCGCTTGGTTCTCAGGGCTCCGTGAGCAAAGAGCTGCTGACTGTCAGTCGCCTCTCTCTGCTCTGCGCCCCCCTCGCTCACTGGAGGGGGTGGGAGATGTCGGCTCAGGCGTTCAGGGATCACCGAGCCAGGTGCCAGTCCAGGCATATGGGTGGGATCCCAACTTCATTGTCGCGATCTTGCCCGAGCCTGGTCTGGCTCTCTGACTTCAGCAGACAGTGGACTTGAGCCCGCTGTCTGCTGAAAATGTGTCACAGGACTGCAGAATGAACTGCACTCCGGTGAACCACAGCCAAACCAGCTTTGGCTGTACTCCCTTTTATTGGCATCTGACCCTTCAGGGCATTTTTTGGTTGCAAGTTGCCCTAAAGCAAGCAGCTTATTACAATTCAATTATGAAATGTAAACTGTCCCACCTGCCAAAAGACTTCAGTAGATTGCCGAGAGGCGGAGCCCTGACCATATGGTCGGGATCTTTTCAGAGCCTGGACTGGCTGAGTGATGAAAGCAGACTTTGGCCCGCTGTCGGCTGAGAACTGGTCACAGGAGTGCAGAATCAACTGCACTTCTGTGACCCACAGGAGTAAAGCCAAAAAAGGCCTTTTTAAAGCCTAGTACACACTAGTGTTGTTTTTTTTTTTTTTTTTTTTTTTTTTTTTTTTTTTCAACCCAGCAGGGCTAAACAAATTAACTGACTACTCACGAGGAGCCGCTGTACTAACTATCCGACGTTAGTACAGTGATCTCCGCTGCTGTTCTGTTGTGTTCTCATAGGGGAACAGCCCTCAGCCATTGGCTGTGATTGCTGATCGGCAGGCTTTATTTATTTATTTTTTGTCATGCCCCTTCGACAGAAGCTGGCTGAACAGCCTGCTTCTGTCAGACCGACTGCAGTACACATGGGCCAAATGTTGGCTGATTTCTGTTGAATTGACCGATACCGCCCGACGTTCGGCCTGTGTGTACTAAGCTTAAGTGTTGGGAAAATTCTAGAGCCTTTTCATAGTGGATGGTTCAAGGTGTTGGTGTCACCTCGGATTGGCTTGGATAATTACGAAACCTCTTGCAGAACAAGTTGAATTGAATGTGACTATTACTAGATATTAGTTAAACCCATTTGTGTTTTTATTGTGTACTTGTTTGTCTGTCTGGAGCTCCTCTCTAATCTGCTGGCATTTTAGGTACTTTTTATTTTAAAGTAATCTTTCCAAAGAATGCTATCTATTGCATTACATTGTTCTCAGCTCAACTGGGGCAGAGACCTGGTCATTGGAGATCATGTGCTCTGTAAAAATGTTTCTATATGTAACATGAATTGGCTTAACTAATTTAGGTTTGTTAAAAACTAAAATGTGTGCCTAATGTGGATGCCATAGAGAAATCACAATAGGATACTGCTGTGTGCCGCCATATTGTCAAATGGGGGTAGATGTTTAAGCACACATACAGGCCTGATTTCTGAAAACCAGGTGCAAACAGCAATTTGATATTTAGATTTTAAATATTGCTTCGTAAAAGGTAATTTTATTACCGGTTCACGTTAAAATGTATGTATTTTTAATTTTCCTCAATGGTAATTGGATTTGTATTTTTTTTTTATTTTTTTTTACAAATTAACAAATGCATTTTTTTTTTTTCTAAATGTTTAAGCCATGTTTGTATGTTCTATGTATCTGTCTCCAAATGTGTAATCTGTTTAAAAAGATCTCTGTAGTTGACTACAGTGTTAGGTGGCATCTGACAGGTACATTATATCATGTTTAAACCAACTTGGCAAGCGTTGGGAATCCAGCTGCCAGCTACTTACCCTGTAATTGCTTTCTCCTCCAGCTTGTATATCTGACTGTCTCCCCTCTGCTATTGTTCACTTTCTTGTTTTGCCGGTAATGTGCTTTAAATTTTCATATGTTTTTGGGGCGTTTGCAGGGTGTCCCTCTACTGAGGTGACCTTATTGTGCAGTAAATACTGTGAACTGTGTGTGTGTGTAGATCCTGATAAAACTTTGCTCCAAGATGAATTGATTTTTGTCTATTGATTTGTGGCAGCATCCTTGGGTGCGTGAAAATACACCTTGATTACACACTGCAAACAGCTAGAGAAGATTTTTGTTCTTGGAGATGATGTATGCATTGACAGCTTATCGGCTGCGTGGTTTGGTTGCCAAAGCAAAACGAGCAATGAAAATGTAAAAATCACTGGAAGGGTCACCAACACGTTACAAACCCGACCATACTACCAAAATTATGGAATGAGGACCTACCTAACCTATATAATCAGGCGGCACATGGGTTAAAGAATGGTAGCTCTAAAGGAGATTTGTAAAATCCAATTTATAACGTGTGGTAAGCTTAAGGCTGCTTTCACACTGCTCCAATGTAAAACAGTGTTTTTGCATCAGTGAAAAGGACGTGACTCAAAAAGCATCAACGCAACTGTGGTTTGAATTCTTCATTCATTTCAATTGGGAAAGTGCGCATGCTTTTATTTATTTTTTTACACCATAATTGTAGCACGTCGGACTCTTTTTAAAAAAAAGAAAAAAAAAAAAAAAGAAAAACATGAGCTCATTTGGACACAACACCACATTCCAGTATCTGTCCAAATTAGAAGAAAAAAGGGTTGGGACTTTAAAGGTATAAAAACCTCCTCCTCAGAATGATCATTCCAACACAAACCTGGATTTAAAGGGTAATTTTTATTAGTACAAAAATCTTTAAAATTGGGCATATCTATCTCTTAAAACCAATGAAAACATATCTAAAAGCCTTAACCGGCTCATTTCCAAACTCCAACACCCCTCAAAGTCGTGATTCCTCCCACTATGTGCAAGTAGGGTTTGTTATATCTGCTTTCTACATCCAGAAAACAAACCTAAAAATATCAATATCACTTTGGGGTAGGATAATCGCAATACCGACACATTTCACCTTGTCGGCTTCTTTAAGGGCTCAGAGGAATGTGGTAAGAGTTGAATGAGTGAGTGTATCCCAGGAGGAGCCAAAAATCTCTCCCACCGCAGTCATACAAAGGATGAGCATATGGTGGAGGTAGTCTGTCGAATGCACAGTTCCAAATGAGAAGAGCGGCTCGATATATGGGGGGCGAGATCTTTTTGGCTCCTACTGGGATTTACTTTCTAATACTCATTTAACTTTTGCTTACCACATTCCTCTGAGCCCTTGAAGAAGCGGACAAGGTGAAACGCTTCGGGATTGTGATTATTCTTCCCAATGTTATATATGTGATATAAATATTTTTTATTTTCTGTTTTCTGGATGTACAAAGTAGATATTACAACACTACTTGCATATAGTGGGAGGAATCGCGACTTTCAGGGGTGTTCGGGTTTGGAAATGAGCTGGTACCTGCACCTATGCTTTGAGGAAAAAAGCTCTGAGAACATCAGGCCTAGTTCATGGCTGAGCATTCTGAGGCTTCAGCAGAAGTGCTTCAATGCTTGACATTAAGATTTCCAATATGTCTTAATGGTGCCCATTCGCATAGTGTCGCTTTTGAAGCTCATCGCTCAAAAAGATTACATGAGCTGCATTGGAGGGAGTCAAGTGTTGGCCTGAATCTCAAAAAAAGCTTACTTGAGAAATCTCTTCCTGTTGAGTGCTGCCCGTCTCCTGGTTATCTTTCCATCACTTCCTGGATTCCCTGTATGCTTTGCAGCTTCTCCTCTGCAGGCAGTGGGATACCATGGGATATGTAGTCCCTAGAAATTGAAAGAAAACGGCAAACTGTTTTTTTTTTTTTTTTTTTTCAGAAAACTTTTTGCAGAAAATCCTCCCCCTCAGCACCTCTGTATATTATGTGTGATCCTGCATGGGGCACGCCACTTCTGCTGTGATTATTCACAGCAGAAGCGGATCTGCAAGAGCAGGGCACACTGTCCTCCAGCACCTGCCAATTTGTTGGTAAACCACACAGAACAGGGATCTAACTATGTAAACAAAGAGCTCAGTTTTGACTGGGAAAGGGATGGATTCTGTGTTCCTGCAAAGCAGGGACCTAGAATCCATATCTTCCCCTAGTAAAAGCACCACACAGTAACACTGGCTAGGCACACAGTTAACGCTTTGATCGCCCTAGATGTTTACCCCCTTCCCAGCAAGTGACGGTGCATATTTTTAGCACGGGTCACTGTATTGGTGTCAGATTCCCATCAAATGTCAGTGTCCAATTGTCCACCGCAATATTGCACTCCCGCTAGAAGTTGCTGATCGCTGCCATTACTAGTATTAAAAAAAAAAAAAAAAATTCCACACATATTGGTATTTTTTTATTTACCAAAAATATATGTAGCAAATTGCATATTGTCCTACATCCATGTAGAAATGTGATTCTTTTTCTTTTTCTTCTTTTTTTTTTTTTTTTTTTTTTGTTTTTTTTTTATTTTTTTAGATATGGCTTATAGCAAAAAAAACTCTTGTGTTTTTTTTTTTTTGTTTATAGCGTAAAAAAAAAAAAACGCAGTGCGGCTCAAAAGCCCCAACATTTTTTTGTGGGGGGGGGGGGGGGGGGGGGGAAGGACATACGTTTTTTTATTTGGGCACCGAATTGCATGGCCGTACAATTATCAGTTAAAATAACGCAGTGCCATATTGCAAACATGGCCTGGTCATGAAGGGGGTTAAACTTCCGGCAGGTCAGTGGATTAATTTGTAACACTCCTTTTATTTTTTATTTTATTTTTTGTGTGCCCTTTTTATCATTTTCTGATTGGCCACCAGAGCTCACTAACTTTTTAGTGTTAATTCTGAGAGTAAGTTTGTTGCACACCTTGTTTAAAACGAGAGGGCCAAGTAAGCAATTATGTTTGTGTGGAAATAAAAGCAGGTCTTTTTTATTCATCGGCTTTAAAGGAGAACAGAAAGGTTTTATATATTATCCGTGTGTGTGTGTGTAAGCGTTCACGAGTGTCCATATAACCTTATATTTATAGTTTGGTATAAATAAAAGTAGAAGGATTCAATAAAAGCCTGTTATTGCTGCAGTACAAAGTTAGAAATGTTTGAGGTCTCAGTTACTTGGCTCACACACGGGGTAATGAATATTTTATAGGAAAGGAAATACTTACACTCCGAGCCTTTTTATAGTCTGGCCTCTCATAACGCTGCTAACCTTCCAGAATTGCATGGGGGAGAGACAGTTCGGTGAAAATCCTGCAGCCACAACTGACATCACAGTGATTCGAGCAGGGGAAAAATGTATTCTCATACGCTGGAAAATATATGAATGCATGAGTGTATAGGGTTTCCTGCTCTACGTAGACTTGTGCAGGTTGCTTTCACTATGTTTGATGCTCATTTTGCAAGGTCTCAGCCAATGTCAAGTTGTCACCCCTGGATTGGCTTGCTCAGTCCTGTCCATAGGTTTTTCATGATTGTTATCCAGCAGAAAACATAAAATAAAAAATGGCAAATTCATTTAGTTTAATTACGTTTCCATGATAATGAAAGCACTTGTCTACATCGCATCTTTCTTTGAACTAACGTTCAACTCAGAGTTGTGCATTTATCCATCTAGTGTGTATATATAGGTAGTCTTAGGCTGGCCATACACGGTTCGAATTCCTGCTGAACCGGTCGAGATTCGAACTGTTAATGGGCAGGCTTGATCGATCAATTTGGGCACAACCGGGCTGCTCTTGCGATTATCACTAGTGGCTGCTTTTGGCTTTAATACTGCTTTAAATCCCTAATAGAGCTAGTCCCATCTTTATAAAGGGTCCTGGCTGTGGCTTTACACCTGCACTTTAAAGGTAATAATTGAACTCTGGTCTGCCTTCAAAAAGTAGATCCTTCACTTTCTATATAAGGGTCTACTGCTCATGGAGTCTAGGGCCCATCTACATTCTGGGGCTGGAGCAAAGAAGGGTGTCAGTTGTCTAGTCTAGGGGAAGGAATCCTTTCCTCCTTACTCCCCAAAACTTACTATACTTGGTGGTTTTGCCTGCAAAAGGATATTTATTTCTAAAGGCTGACTGGAGTGTTTTTTTTTTTTTGTTTTTTTTTAGGGAAGTATCAAAATTTCAAGGGGTTTGTGTATGGATTACTTTCTCCTTGTGCAAGTGATTGTTTTGGGGTTAAGTGTTGGGGTAAGGGCTAAGCTTGAGGGTTGGGTAGAGGCTTTGCCTATCCCAGAGTCTGGCTTGAGGGCTTTGCCTATCCCAGAGTCTGGCTTGAGGGCTTTGCCTATCCCAGAGTCTGGCTTGAGGGCTTTGCCTATCCCAGAGTCTGGCTTGAGGGCTTTGCCTATCCCAGAGTCTGGCTTGAGGGCTTTGCCTATCCCAGAGTCTGGCTTGAGGGCTTTGCCTATCCCAGAGTCTGGCTTGAGGGCTTTGCCTATGCCAGTCTGGCTTGAGGGCTTTGCCTATGCCAGAGTCTGGCTTGAGGGCTTTGCCTATGCCAGAGTCTGGCTTGAGGGCTTTGCCTATGCCAGAGTCTGGCTTGAGGGCTTTGCCTATGCCAGAGTCTGGCTTGAGGGCTTTGCCTATGCCAGAGTCTGGCTTGAGGGCTTTGCCTATGCCAGAGTCTGGCTTGAGGGCTTTGCCTATGCCAGAGTCTGGCTTGAGGGCTTTGCCTATGCCAGAGTCTGGCTTGAGGGCTTTGCCTATGCCAGAGTCTGGCTTGAGGGCTTTGCCTATGCCAGAGTCTGGCTTGAGGGCTTTGCCTATGCCAGAGTCTGGCTTGAGGGCTTTGCCTATGCCAGAGTCTGGCTTGAGGGCTTTGCCTATGCCAGAGTCTGGCTTGAGGGCTTTGCCTATGCCAGAGTCTGGCTTGAGGGCTTTGCCTATGCCAGAGTCTGGCTTGAGGGCTTTGCCTATGCCAGAGTCTGGCTTGAGGGCTTTGCCTATGCCAGAGTCTGGCTTGAGGGCTTTGCCTATGCCAGAGTCTGGCTTGAGGGCTTTGCCTATGCCAGAGTCTGGCTTGAGGGCTTTGCCTATGCCAGAGTCTGGCTTGAGGGCTTTGCCTATGCCAGAGTCTGGCTTGAGGGCTTTGCCTATGCCAGAGTCTGGCTTGAGGGCTTTGCCTATCCCAGAGTCTGGCTTGAGGGCTTTGCCTATCCCAGAGTCTGGCTTGAGGGCTTTGCCTATCCCAGAGTCTGGCTTGAGGGCTTTGCCTATGCCAGAGTCTGGCTTGAGGGCTTGCGTATCTTTTACCTATTTTCGACACCAGAAGCCCTGCACTGAGAACTACTTTCATTGCTAAAGACTAGCATACTGTGGTTTTTAAATATTGGTCTTCAGACTAGTGTTTACAAGCTGAAGCATTTGTGAACTAGGCCTAATGTAAAATATGAAAAGTTTAAAAGCTATGCCCAAAAAGCTCTTGCATTCTGAAAGGGGCAATTGGTGGGAGCTTTCAATGCTAGAAGTAAAGCAGAATTTGTAGTAACCAACCGTAATCCACACATTTTTTTAGATTTTACATTTCCCTGAATATAGGCTAGAACATGGAACCTATGGGTGCTGCATTGTGCTTGCTTTGCTCCTTGCGTTCATTTTTATAAAGAAGCCCATTCGTTTTCTTTGGCAAACCTTTTTCTGCAGTTTGGGGTGGACCTGTCAGGCTATTTAAAAATACAAGCATGCTGGTTTGGGCTGGATATTTAGGATGTTAAATTCAGGAACTGAAAAGTTTTGGCTCTACAAAAAAAGGGGCGCATGTTTTATTCTTGGTAGTAATCAAGTGGTAGCTGTTGGGTTCCTTTGCAAGGTTACTATTTAGCGCTGCGTCTGCCAGCTGACTTTCCCCACCTATCCAGTTAATTTGTGCTGCATTAAGAGTTAAACTCTCCTGATTTATATTTCTCTCAATAGCCCCAGCCCTATAATCTGCTTTCATTTCAAACTGAGCTGTGATTTATAGGGGAGCCTGCTGCTTCTGCTTAGAAATGAGCTGTTAAACATATGCTATGTTTGACATAAATTTGGAATTTATCACTGTTGTCAAAAACTGCCTGTTGGACAAAGGTGCTTATTAAGGCAATAAATGACCTTAAATAGGTTTCTGTCAGACTTCCTAAGCATTGTGCTGGCAATGTGTTGGAGGGGAAAAAAATCCACTTACTCTATGACTTTCGATGAATTGGATCCATACGTCGCTTTACAAACAAAGCGTTTTAATCATTTTCAATTAGTTTTTTTTTTTATGTTTATTTATTAAAAGTAAACCTGCCACAAACATGGGGAAACTTTTTTTTTTTTTTTTACGTTTACCAGACTGCTAAATTTAAAACCAATGGCTTTATTCTAGATTACCTTCGTGTCAGAACGATTTGTATGGTCACAAATGTAAGCGTGCAAAAATTGACTCTTCTGTAGAAGTCGTTCTTTTGGCCCCCACCTCCTTGTTTTTGGCACTTTGAAATAAGTGGTGTCATCGGCTGGTAAGGGGGGGGACCAGGCTCTTTTTTGACAGTGAACGGTGGGGTTTATGTATACTTTGTCAGTATATACTAGTTGTTTTGACATTGCACATTGTTAAAATATATTAAAATGGGTATTTTATGCATTTGTTGGAGAGATTTTATACAAGGAAACATGAGGTCTGGGGACGTCTGTCTACCGTGAGACAAAATGCCAACCTTTTTATCAGGTGGCACGCTCTAGTATTAAATGTAATAAGATTCTCACCTCCATGTTTTTTTCAGCTGCTTGCTGTAGCAAGGGTACTCGGGTCACGTACAGATGGGCATGAAAAGAAAAATCTTATTTCAAGTGTCTCTATGGTGAAAAATGTATATTGAACTAAATGTAGTTGTGAGCTCTTAACGATGCTTTAGCATCACTTTTTCTTCATTGGCAGGAAAGTTGTCTGCAGACTCAAGGCCAGGGGTCTCCAAGCATTGACCCTCCAGTTGTTCAGGAACTACAATTCTCATCATGCTTAGTCATGTTTGTGAAGGTCAGAGTTTTACAATGCCTCATGGAACATGTAGCTGGAGGGCCGTAGTTTGGAGATTCCCTTGGCTATGCCCAATTCTGTAGACCCCCCCTTTTTTTTTCCACATTTTGTCTCATTTCAATGCGAAGAAAAGTCCTAGCTGAACAGTGCAGAGTTTCATCCACTCGCATCCCTTCTGATCTCAGCCAATCCTGTCACTGTAGACAGAAGTGTATGGACTAAATGTTAAAATCGGAGCTTCATATCTGCAGCCTGGGGGTGGCATTTCATCATTACCTTGAACAAAATATTTGCATCAGAAAGCCATGAAGCGTGGCTCTACTGATTTTTAGCTTTGGGGGGTTAATTTATGGCGTATGTGGTGTATGCCTGTACACACTATCAGAAAATCGTACGGGAAAAAAAATCCTGCTTTCTAAGCAATGGTACAATAATCTGCTCATTCCTAAGCGGCTTTCGAGAGCCGATCATGACAATTCATGCAACATTATCCGATGGGGCAACCTCAAAATTTTTCTCATACGGTACCAGATTGTACGATTTTTGTTTTTTAAGAGGAAATAAACCCCAGATGGGTTTTACTTCCTCTTTTACTCCCCGCAGGGCCTGCAAATTAAAAGCATAATGGGCTAGTATGCATCACATACTAGCCCATTATGACACTTGCCTGCAAAAGAAGCCCACGCTGTCCCCTGTGAAGGCCACATCCATCTTCGCCCCTCTTCCTTCTGGGGCTGCGGACTTGCGCGCGGGAGCCATCAGTCACGGCACATGCTGGGGGAAGAAACAGCACGATGGTTCTTCACAGCGCATGCGCCGATGACATTGGTGCACTACAAGTGAAATGTTATTTTCACTACCTATAGGTAAGCATTATTCTACCTGGAATTTAGGGCTTCAGTGCCAGTTTTGCCGCTTCCAAGATCTTTCAGAACCCATTGATTGACCTGCAGTTAACCTGCTTCAGGTTGATTTTGCATTTCCATAGACTTGTATGGTGAGAGAAGCAGTTCTGATATGAACAGCTGGTTAACACCGGCTCTAAAGCTGCAGATGTAAGGATCAGAGTTTTTACAAGTCAACCTTGCACTCGGTGCACAGGTGTGTAGTTTGGGTAATGGTATTGTTTGCGTTGAAAGCCATGAGAGCAAATTGTGTGACGAATTGCTGTAGCTGCTTTTTAAGACCATCACTGAATCCAAGTAAATTATATTTTGTAATAATTTGAAACAGAGGAGTAGGCTGAGCATTATGCAAATGAAACATATGTGCACTCTTTCCTTTTTGTGCATGTAATTTATATCTTTGATAATATTTGATGTATTTAGAATTGGCATAACTGTTAACACCACCATAGGTGTCAGAAAATATTTATTCTGGCTCCTGTGTGGTAGTACTGGTTAATTTTTTGTTCATTGCCCAGCTATAATGTAGCTTTTAAAAGATATTTCCTAGACCCACAATGTGAGTCAGAAGGGGACTCAGTTATGTGTGCCTCAATTTTCTAAAGTTCTGATACAAAACGTAGACTTTAAAGAGAAAGTAAACCCTAATGGGTTTATTTCCTCTTTGTTTCCCTGCAAAGGTAACGCATAATGGACTACTATGCATCTCATAGTAAGCCATTATGTGTCACTTTCCTGACACAGGAGCCAGCGATCTCATGCTGTAGCACGAAGCGTCCATCTTCATTCTGGTTATCGCTGCTCCATCGCTGTGAGTGGCCGGAGCAGCGATGACGTCACTCCTGCGCGGGAGCGATAAATGACGGCATGTTTGCCTTCACTTGCGGCGTGCCCAGTGCGCCTGCGCCGTTGTCTACAGTGCCCTTTCTTTGTAAAATATCTCCTTAACCATGTAGGTTAAGGAGATATTTCTTGGTCCTACAGGTAAGCCTTAGTCTAGGCTTACCTGTAGGTCAAAGTGGTCTGTAAGGGTTTACAACCACTTTAAGGGTTGCTCAGCAGAATGGTGCTGGAGATGTGTTCCAAGCAATGCATGCACCTTGGCTTGTCCTAAAGATTGGTGTTGGCAGCATCTGGAAGGCTTTGACATTTCTGTACTAGTTCTTCTTTTTAATGGCTGTTGAAGTTGGCTTGGAAAATTTTAAAACACAAGTAAATTGTGCACCTGGGAAGTGTGTGTAGGAGTCTTTACACTGCTAGTAGTTGTACTTGTCTGCTCTTTTTTGTTCGTTTTTTTTTTTTAAATCGCCAAACCAATGGAATAAAGTAGAAACTGCTTAAGCAAGTTGATTGTGGTATGTTTAGAAAGACAAAAATTGCCAATGAAGACAACTAATGATAAAATGTAAGCTCAAAAGCAAGCCTTCTGTGCCAAGGAGGTGTCCGTTAAGATCCTTGATGCTTCCAGGTAAAGCTCTTTGAGTTTTTCCTCCGCTAGTGTCACTTGACATTGCAAGCAGAGGTGATCAACAAGAGGTAAAATGGCAACAGGGTGCAGTTTGTAATACAGGCTGACTGGGAGCATGGCAGGTGAAAATTTAGTCAAGTTAGGTCTAGAATCTTTTAAATGTTCAGATCAACGAAGTTATTTCAGAGGTCAGAGTGATCACAAGTGACCTATTAGTCATGCAAATGCCCAAGTGTTCAGGTCTTGGATTTGGGTTCATTGAGCCCCTTAAACTTTTTCTCCTAGAAGCTTTAAGAGTCATCCATACCAACCAAAGTCTCTGCTGTGTTCTGCATACGAGTGTCATTATGTAAAAGAAATGGGAGAAGATTGGGATGACATCTGGCCATCCTCTATCGCCACACTATCAAGAAAAACGGGCATCACCGTCCTGATTAGAACAGTTGGTTGCAGCGCATGTATGCTCAGTGAGGAGAGGATTAGCTTGATGCGATTTTTATTTAATTTTTTATAAATGTGGCCTGGCCAGCCTTCTGTAAATATGGAATACAAAGTTGGAACGGTGTACCTTTTTTTTTAAAGTTGTTTTCTTACTTATAAATAATGAACTTTGTTGTGTTCCTTTTAGCTGTCCTGGGTGTAAATACATTTTCTATTGGTTTTTGTTTTCCTTAGCGTATAGGTGATTTATACTTTGGCCACTCCATTTGGTAGAGTGAATACTTCTATGAATCGTTGTCCATGCATTTGCATAACATTTTATAGACTGTAGAGTAGGTGATCTTTATCTGTATTCACTGAAGCAAGTTGACCATTCAGTTATTTGCATCAGATGGACAGACAGCAGGCTTGTTTAGCATGTGGAAATGACACGAGTACCTCCAAAGGTGGCTTTTTAGCAATTCTTGTTATGCCTAAGAATCTCTGCCCAGTATTGGGGTCCATGCGTAAATTGGCAGAGTTAATTGTTGATTCTTGAGTATGCCATTTACAGCCTTCATCACGTAATGGTAAGGTCACATTGAAGGAATATTCATGTGGAGTTTACCTGAGCAAGTATCTGTTAGGCTGTAATAATCTCACATAGAGCATCCATGCCTGCCATGTTTCATCTTCTCTCGCTTACAAACTGAAGCCTGTAACTAGGTATTGATTGGTACGTTACCTCCCGACCTCATGTCTGCAGCTGCCGTATCTGCCTCTGCATCTGTCATGTTCAAATGCGCAATCCGACTAATCTTGGCAGCAAGGGAATGTGTCCTGAACCCCCTCTACAATGTATTGAGATATCCATCGAGGTAAGACAGAGGCAGGTTCAGCGTTGCATACTCCAGGCACTCTTTTTTGCTGAATTTAAAAGGTGTGTGTGTGTGTTTTTTTTATTTATTTTTAATTTTTTTCAATGGCATTTAAAAAATATTTTAAATGAGTAATTGCCTAATCATACTGAACCATTACCGTAAGTTAATAATTTGGGTAAAAAAAAAAAAGAGGAAAAGGATTACTGCCTTGGTTTTCATGGAACAAGCTCCAAGTCAGCACTCATTTAAAATGACACCAGTTGGGGCTGACAGGTTTTAGGGGTACTTGTGGAGCTGTTTTCATAGTAAAATGATCCAATACTCCATTTTATACCTTTCAATGTAAATATTGCCTAAAAGGAAACTCCACAAGATGATATTGGCTTTAGTGGTTAGAAAAATATTTTTTTCAGATTTGCAGAGAATGGACTTTCCTAACTGCATGACTAAAGCTCTACCAGTTGCCAACGACCCATCTGGTAAAACTGCCCTTACAGTTTATTCTCATTAGACTGGTCAGGTGGTAGGTGGCACTTGGCTATAAAGTCAGGAAAAGTAACAATGTGAAAATAAATCAAAGTGGCACATATAAAGATTTTTTTGTTGATAAAAATATTTTTTTTTTTTTTTTTTTTTTTTACAGGTACAGGGTTTACTTTAATTCTCAATGTGAACACAACTTTGTAATTTAAATGGTTAAAGACTCAGAAGGTTAAATAAGGTTTTCTCATAGTATTTGTTTCTGTAGAATTATCCATTTACTAACCTTGTCTAGAAGATGTTTGCTCAACTCGTAAAAAAGAGCTTGGACTTTGCTTTGTTTACCTTTTTTTTTTTTTTTCTTTCTCAATAGGCCATCACTTTAAAAATTAAATAGACAAAATGTTTTTACCTTATCTTGTAGAATGGTGGATTTAGAGAATTGGCCTGGTTTCAGATGGTGAAATCAAGTAGTCGTAAAAAAAAAAGATAATCCCGGGGAAAAAGAACAAACCTTAGGTGCAAAAAGTGCTTTGCTTGGCTTTAAAACAAAGCTATGTAAAGAGCTTTAACAATATTTTGATGCATCTTTAACTGATGGGTGAAAAAGCCAGAGTACAGGCCACCCAGAGCATAGTTTTAATTGAGATATCGCCAAAAGCAATTTGATGGGACAAACCCCTAAAAAGCAAATCCAGAGTCCCAGTTTAAGTCGTTTTCTGCACATGGACAGGAGGGACTCCTGGATCCATCTGCCAAGCTCACGCACCAAAAAATGTCAAGTTTATTTTTTTTGTGTAATTCGCTCTTTGCTTTAATTGTGACCGTCCCAAGCACTGGTTGCTACAGTCAGCCTTCCAATAGTTGGTGAAATATCTGGCAAAGGTATTTTTTATTTATTTTTCCCCTTTTTTTTCAGGACTCATAAGAGGGGGATTGTTTGATTACAGAAGACAGACTCTCACAATTAGCTGTCTGAGGAAGTTAGTGCAATGGTTTGTCACGTGTCAAGAGAAAATATTGAGATTAGAATCTGAGCCAAGGTTTGCTAAAAACCCTTGCAAAATACTGTATATAACTGACATGAAGCCCATTCACCCACCCAAAAAAAACGCTGCCCCTTATCCAAGCAACCCACTATCCTCTTAAAGGCTGGTTATTGGGAATTTTTAAGCAATTGGTAAGGCCGTTAAAGGCCATACACGGTGCAAATTTCTTTCCTGCAACCATAGGTTGCAGGAAAAAAATGTGCACGATTCCCCCGTCAACACTGACAGTGCTGACAGGGGAATCCCTCCTGCCGAGCCATTGTCTGCTCCTGGTGGGGGCGGGCGAGAGAAGCCATCCCCACTGGGAGAAGACCGTGATTATCTCTAGCAGCCGCTAGCGATAATGGTTAGCAAATTCGGCAGGCTGGCTGTACCAAGTTGATTGCTCAACTTGGTGCATTCAGCCTGCCCATTAACAGTTTGAATCTCAATCTGTGTATTGCCGGCCTTACTCTGAGTTTGAATGAAATTCAGCCATTGACTCTACATAAAGTTTGCATGTTCTCTTTTTTGGTGGTAGGTTTCCTAAAGCCTAGTACACACTGCTAGTTTTTTTTTTTTTTGTTCAACCCAGCAAGCTGAACAAAAAAAACCTGACAGCTCAGACACTATTCTAATAATCTGATATTAGTACAGCAAACTCCCCTGCTGTTCTATTGGGGACAGCCCCCTTATCAGAGCGCAGCGTGAGACTGCAGGCATGACCCTTCGTTAGAAGCTGCTGTTGGACCGGCTGCAGTACACACGGCCCGAATGTCAGACGCTTTCTATTGTACTGGCCCATGCCACTCCACTTTCGGCCCGTGTGTTATGGGACATAAAATTTTTTTTATATATTTCAACATATGGACAGGTTAATAGCATTTTGCCCACACTGGGAGGACTCTGAGCTTTTGTGTAGGGACTGTGGTAGGGACACAAGATTGCAACGTCTTTTGAGGCAGGGACTGTAATGGATGATTGTATATTTTGTAACATACTGCCTTAACGATACAATTAGAAAATATACATTATATGGACCCAACTTTAAAGTGGCTTCACACTCTAAACTTTTTATCTTTTTTTTATTTTATTTTTTTATGCACTCTGCACTAAGGTAAAATACACCCCATGAACTAAATAGAAGAAGGAAAAAGCAGCGCCCAAACGTGAAACAAAGCTGCTAACACTCCAATATGACAAAATTGTAAAAAATATAAATGTGTAACAGTGTAGCGCTAAAAATGTCTCTGTACAGCAATGGTTGTGGACTGGAAAGGTCGGCAACCACCAATTTACTGTTCAGACTATTGTTATAAAAAACAAAGTTTAAGGTCAAAATAAGTGGTGGACATCAAATCCCCTGGATGAATGAGGGTGTGATGAATCACCAGATTAGATAGACCGAAAGTGTGGATACACTACCCAGTGGTCCGCACTCACCTTAAGTGGGTGTTTTAGTGAAAATGTGAATGGTACAACTCAATGCCTAAAATCACATCAATAATAAAAAAGGCCAATGTTCATGGCCCTAGAGCCATAAGTTTCACAGATTATGCAGTCAAAATGCCTAAAATCATACAAACAATCAGTGAAAATAAAATGGGGTGCCAATATCTGTGATACAAAAACTGTGATATGTAGAAAGTGCTACAAAGACAGAAGGACTGAAGTAATTGAGAATGTCAAAATAGAACTTGTGTCATCAAGATACTTATTGAACTGCCCACTGAACCAGCAGGCCAAACAGGCAGATAGAAATACGTCACAGTATAAATCAGTAGCACATGATAAAGATGGTTATTTCTGAAAACATCTGTATAAGCAGTCCTGATATTAATAATTGGTGAACGGACAAAGTCACAAAACTATATTTCAAGCAGAGAAACTACTTCATGGAGTCCCGATAACACAAAGTAAGATGATGTTGATAACACAGTTCAGATGTAAAACAATAATGATGATATGGTTCAGATGCTGGATCCTCTCAAACAAGGGCAACAGTGCAACCAGAAGAGTAATTTCATAAGCGCTTACCATGTGCGGTGGACCAACTCACCAGAAGTGAAAGGTCGGAAACAGCTTGTATGGCTACCTCCAGGTACCAAAAATGTGGAATGGATTGGGAGTTGGAAGCATAGACTGGAGCGTCTCGAGATCCTTAGCAAATACTCACCGACCGAATAGATGTTTACTGGATCGCTTTAGTAAGATCAGTGCTCATCGGTCAGACTTGCCATAGGTGGAGAGAAAAAAACAGAAGAGGGACTCCTTATCGTGTAAAACCCAAATACAAGGGTTCACTTTATTAAAAAAGAACATGCATCCAACATACAAGCAAATAGAAATGGAGCTGTTCTACTAAAATTGAATAAAAAAACGCAGTAGGCAATAATGCTTGGAGACCCGACGCGTTTCGTCTGAAAAGACTTCTGCTGGGGTATGCTCCAGCTTACTCCTGCTGCGTTATATATAGTATGCAAAAACAATTAAACCACTAACGCACCTGAGTGTTTCAATCAGCCCCACTTCCTGTTTCCTGTTCAATATTGTAGCGTATTGGAGATTCGGGACGGAAGTGGACCAATGGGGAGGAGAGTAAAAGAACAGACCATATTGTTGGCCAATGAAAGCGTGGTCCAAAAATAGGGCAACTATGGCGGGAAAGATGTTCCAATCAGAGACCTGACACCTAGGCGGGCAAGGAGCACATACCTGCCCAATGCCTCAGTTAGTAACCAAGAATCTAGTGGCTAATAGGTGGACCGAAGGACAATAAGACCTCCCCCATACTGCCGCCAATCAACCAGCCAAGCCTGTAATGCACTATCCTGGAGCCAAACATCGGCCGCGTGGAACGCCGCGGCGGAAGTGCCGCGCCGGAAGTGATGTACCGGAAGTGACGGCCGGGGCGGATGTGACGCGCCAACAAGGCAAAAGCGGATATGACGTCACTGTCCTCTAAAAATGCAAACAAAAGGGATAACAAGGCAAAACATCAACATTATTCAATTGAACACAATGGATACAATAAAAGTGTATGAATATCAATGCCGATAGCGTCATTATCTTATCAAACAAAAGGGATAACAAGGCAAAAACTAATATGGAAAAATATCCACAAGATGGCGAAATTAAGACTGAACCCGGAGTCTGACTGATTGAAAGCAGTAAATGTGATATGGCAATACAGATCTCAATATAAATGGCAACATTATTCAATTGAACACAATGGATACAATAAAAGTGTATGAATATCAATGCCGATAGCGTCATTATCTTATCAATATAAATAAGGTATGATCAACGATTTAGGGAAGGGAACAGAATTAACATACATTGATATAGATGGAATCGATTAAGACAACCAATCTCAATTAGAGAAGGGGGACAACATATAGAATAACCTAAATGTAAATATAACCCCATGAACTGCCTCCCCCCCCCCAAACCCTAAACACTGCACATGGCCCATCTGAGAAATGTGCCCCTGTGGGTGCCTCTTAAATACACTGTTTGGAGGAACGGACCGTGCTGGCATGGGTCTGCCAAAGAAAGTGACCGTTCTGTTTAATATAGTTGCACAGAGCAGGCAAGGTGTGCGTGTGTTTTTTGGGGGGGGAAAAATGCCTTTTTTAATATCTCTTTAATTTACAATGATTTATGTTGTCGTTGCTCAAATGCTCGGTTTTTCCAGTTTGCTTGCAATTTGCAGTAAGCAGTCAAAATTCTTGTGCATGGGTCAATATAAATTAAATACAACTAAAGTAATCTCTCAGTGTGCATATTTTTATTTTAGGTGAAATTACAATTGGAAGAAATTCTATTTAAATACTGAATAGTTAGGACAAATAGCGCTGCTGTTCAGAGACTTATTGCAGTCTCACACTCCAAATTATAGCTATTTCCTAAATCATTAGTGCTTTCAGATTCTTCCCCAGTGGGGTGTTTTAGATCCTAATCCATGATTATTATTCATGGCTCTGCTGTAATTCCAGATAGATCAGTCAAATCTGTCAGTGTAATCTGTGAGTTTTATCAGTTAATTGAGACAAGTTGATCCCACTGTCCTGTTATTTGTTTCCCTTTATTGTACAGATAAAGTTCTTTGTCCTTTTGGTGGAAAGTGTTGTCTGCTCTATCTATTTTAGGAGGAGATTTAAAATGCCTGTTTAGCTGTTAAATATAAAGCAGGTAATATAGAGCCTTAGGTGACGGTAATCCTAAATTATCTATAGGATGCTGAATATTGATAGCATAATGTCAGCAATACAAGGCTGAGCGTAGGCCGGAGTGTAAATATTCTTGTCAACTTTTCTTAACCACTAGCTACATTTTTTTTTTTTTTCCGCCAAATTGGAAAAGTAAAGTAACGTATGACTGTTAAAAACATCATGTATTTATTTTATGTGCTTGTATAGCACCATCAATTATACACAGTATATATGTATGTATGTATGTGTATGTATATATATATGTATATATGTATATATATATATATATATATATATATATATATATATATATATATATATATATATATATATATATATATATATATATATATATATATATATAATCAAATTTATTTTACATTGACATCAGACCCTGCCCTTAAGGAGCTTACAATCTCTAAGGTACCCAACTCGTATACCTACACTAGGGCCAATTTAGACCGTATCCAAATAAACTACCAGCATGTTTTTGGAGTGTTGGAGGAAACCAGATTACCCAGCGGAATCCTACGCAGGCACAGGGAGAACATGCAAACTCCAGGCAGGTAGTGTCATGGTTGGGATTGGAACCGAGGACCCTAGTGTTGCTAGGTGGAAGTGCTAGCAAGTTAGCCACTGTACTGCCCCAAAATATGTTTGCAGTCATGACTCGCTGTATACAGTTTTTTACTTGTTTTACCTGGTACTACATCCTTCATTTCTGCCTGACAGTGCGAAGCCATTGCCCCAAAATTAGCTGTAGTAATGTCAGACTGGCTTGTGTGCTCCTTCAGTTCACCAATGGGCTGCCCATCTGCTGCTGTTAATTGCATGGCAGCGGCTTGCCATGTGCAAGACTTTTTTCTGCTACCAAGACAGTAAAATTATATTATATTTCCTTCTTTTTTTTTTTTTACCAAAAGGGTATTTGTTGCTTTAGTAGTTTCTTTGTACACTTAAGATTTTTATTTAGCAAGTAATGCTAAGCCAAGTTCCAATTTAGCACTCTGTTCTTCCACTTGCTGTACATATGTTTTTACTTTAAACTATGCTGTAGCAGATAGAGAAAATTGGTGCACACTACGGCACAAGGGTTTTTGTCCTCCTTACTTAGGAACGTCGGAAGTTTTGGAGATAGCTGGCAAGGACACAGGAATTCATACCATTCCCTGCCAGCTCTTTCTCATGAGTACACAGTGTTTGTCATATAAACTACAGCTATCCAAAGATTTGTCCTGTCTGCTTGGGAAAGTAATATCCATGTATTGCGTGTTTTTTATTACCCTGGTTTGTTCAAAGGGGTTTATTTTATTTTTTTTACTACTTATGACACTTGTTTTGTTATTATTCCACTTTGGTCAAGAGCAACTTTAAGTAGTTCGTTATTGCAGGAGGATGTGGGTAAGGTGTTGGTAGTTACAGGTATGTAATAGTGTGTTGCTAAAACTCCTCTAGGCCTCTCAAAGTTGTGTGCAAAAGGGCTGGTTAAAGAAAACTAGAGCAAAAGAGGCCATGCTGCCCTTAGCAGCCAACCATATGTCATTTTCTGAGAGCAGTCTAGTTGCTTTCGTCAACAGTTTTTACACTATTCTTTTGCATCTCGGGCTTACAGGGTCAAAGTATTGCAAAATGCTATATGAATACTACTGACTCATGAGAACTTAAATTGGTTATAAACCATCACTGGTGATGAATGTTATCAGATGGTACAGTAGATTTCAGATTATTCTTTTTGTGACCACTAATATAGTAGAGGTTTTCCATCATTGTGCATAAAGCCATATCAGGAGCTCATCTGTCTGCTAAATACCCATGGATGACGTAACGGCACCTCCAGGGGTCCGATTTATTAGGCACTCCAATGTATGTTGATGAATGTAAGGTTATGCACTTGGGGGCTAAGAATATGCATGCATCATACATACTAGGGGGAGTACAACTGAGGGTTTTGGTAGATCATAAACTCAATAATATGCAAAGCCAAGCTGCGGTTTCCAAAGTGAGCAAAATCCTTTCTTGTATTAAAGCGGAGTTCCACCCAAAAATTGAACTTTTCCTATAAGGGAAGGTGACCCCCCTGACGTGCCACATTTGGCATGTAATTTTTTTTTGGGGGGGGGGGGGGGGCGGAAACCCTCTTTTTAGAGGGTTCCAGCTCACACTTCCTCACAACGCCGGAAGGAAGGTCACCTCTCCCCCCTCGCTCTTGGCAATCATCTGGGACACGTCACAGGTCCCAGATTTCCCGGCCAATCACGGCACGCAGCTCGGCTCGCTCATGCGCCCACAGTGACAGTGCCGGCGCCGCAACGGGGGAGGGGGAGATAAGCAGGCCTTCCTTTCCCCCGCATCGCTGGACTCGGACAGGTAAGGGTCCGATTTTATTTAAAGTCAGCAGTTGAAGTATTTGTAGCTGCTGACTTTTTTATTTAGTTTTTTTTAATTGGAACTCCACTTTTAAGAGAGGTATGGACTCCAGAGAGGGAGATATCATTTTACCCCTGTACAAATCATTAGTAAGACCTCATCTGGAATATGCAGTTCAGTTTTGGGCACCAGTTCTCAAAAGAACTCTGAGGAAAGATTAGAGGCACTGAATGTATTCTCTCTTGAGAAGAGGAGAATATAATGTGGATATGATCAACATGTGCAAATATGCAAGTGGGTCCATGTTGTGAACTTGGTGTTAAGTTATTCACTTTACGGTCAACACAGAGGTCAAGGGAGTATTTGGAGATGAAATCTCTTTTCCTCTAGACATAAAGGTTTCTTCACAGTAAGAGCTGTGAAAATATGGAATAGGCTCCCACCAGAGGTGGTTGTGGTCAGCTCAGTAGATTGCTTTAAGAAAGGCCTGGTTTCCTTCCTAAATGTACATTAATATAATTGGGTACTAACATTTATAGGTAAAGTTGATCCAGGGAATATGATTGCCTCTCGAATCAGAATTTTTTTCCCCTGCTGTAGCAAATTGGATCATGCTTTGCTGGGGTTTTTCGCCTTCCTCTGCATCAACTCTGGCTATAGGATTGTAATATTTTATTTATTTTTATGGTTGAACTAAATGGACTTGTTTTTTTTTTTTTTTTTTTTTCCCCAACCTGACTAACTGTATGTGAACCACCCCATGTGTTAACTCTGACGTCTCTTGTTTTGTATTGTATTTGCATTATAAAGTGTGTAATAGGCTTGTTTTACCATTGCCATCTTGATGACTACTAGCATAATTGAGGCTTGCCCATTTAGGATAGCCATAGATGTCTCTAGAATTGTATATGATGCTTATTTCTTTTTATAGCTAGGGTGCCATAACAAGTGCCTCAAAGAATCACAGAAACTCCTCTATATACAGGGATATTTTACTACTAATTGGGTCAATTCCTCATACGTGTGTGTGTATATGTATTAGTTTTGGGCTCTGCGGTTGCGTCCCCCCCCTGTGAAATACATCTTGTACTGCAGAGTGTAATCTAGTGTGGCAGTTTTGGTGTGTGGGGTATTCTGGGGTGTTGGCCTAGGCAGACTCGCTGGATGTGTAATTTGATTTATCTTTTGTCTTGTTTTGGGTGTTGTGTGGTGATGCATTGGTCGATGGTTTTGTTGTATGCATTAGAAATCTATTGTGCGTTTTGGATGGGTGGGCAATTTTTTTTTTATGTGGTTTGTCGCTTTTAAAAGAATAAATGGAGGTGAAGAGTCATCAATGCTTGCAACGGATTTTTTTTATAGAAGTGTGAAGGTTTTGGTTCATACAAATTTAACATTCAGTATCCACAATTATAGTTTAAGATGACTCCCATTGTGAGTGATATTAAGCATGGGCTTTTTTCTGTGAAAGTGAACAAATGGGTAATGGTGCATAGATAAACCCTGGTGGTCCATTTAAAAAAAATCCCCAGTAATGAAGAGACTGTCATGTGCTTGTTTTTGGATCATGCGTTGCTATTGCTTGTATATGACGTGCATAACCTCTCAAAGTTTAGTTAATTTACATTACCAGAATGTACAGAATACATCATTGGTGGGCCTTTAGTGATATTTGGTGTGTTTTTTTTGTATCCTGCAGGAAACTTCACAGTGGCATGAAGACATATGGCTGTGAGCTGTGTGGGAAGAGGTTCCTGGACAGTTTGAGGCTTCGAATGCACTTGCTGGCTCATTCAGGTAAGTGCCATCTTGATTAGACTTGGTTGAAATGTCACACACTATATTACAAGTTCACAAAGCTGATATAACAGTGTTGTAGATTGAGCATAATGATGTCCATAAAAATAATAGAGAGTGCAGGATACAGACAAGCCAAAAGCCATATAACTTGATTGAGGTTAACATCTGCCAGCTGGGCATCAGCAGCCTGTACGCCACCGGAACCCATACTTCAGTGCCAGATTCATATGGTAAATTGCACTCTAAGTTGAAAATGTGCATGTAGTGTGGCCAATTTTCCACACAACTGTCGGTCTTCATGGGTCCAATAATGATTCATGGTTCATATCCGGTATTTAGATTCCAACTTCCTCAGACTGTTAATGTTCCTATCAGTTTCCTAGAGACGTAGCTGATATCATACTGCCAGCATGACTTAAAAAAGAAAGCTAGCTTAATGGAAAGTTTTTAGAAATGTACAATGCATACCCAGTTGTAGAACTTGGCAAATAGTGCCTTCTCCCTGTTTCCTCTCTCTGGTAGAACTATACACAGTATAAGCAGGTAGCTTTCCTGTGCATTGGTAGAAGTTCGTTTTTTATTTTTAATAGAGCTAGTTCCCTCACTTCCTGTTTTTGCTTTATCCGGTTTACTAGCCACGCAGAGCATGTCCAAGGCCCCACTGCATTTTTGTCTGTCACTGCTGCCAATCAGTGTCAGCTAGCCAATCATGTGAGAGAGGGAGAGGGGCTAGGTCAGGGTTCCGTGTCTGAATGGACACACGGAGCTGTGACTCGGCTCTGGTGCCCCCATAGCAAGCTGCTTGCTGTGGGGGCACTCAACAGGGAGGGTCCAGGATCACATTAGAGGGACCCGAGTAGAGGAGGATCCGGGCTGCTCTGTGCAAATCCACTGCAACAGAGCAGGTAAGTATAACACGTTTTGTTTTTTATAGGGGAAAAAAAAGACTTTACAGTCACTTTAAGCAGCAGACAAAGTACATAATAAATAAAAAGCATATAAATGTTAACATTACCATTTACATACACATATTCTAAAATATGCTCCATATGCTTGTCATTGGACACCAATTTATCAATCCGCTATATGTACTGTTGGATACTTTTTTGACCATCTCCCACGTGGCTGAGAACCTCCCCAAACCTTCAACAAAATTTTGAATGTGTCCACAGACAATAGATTATAGATGGATGTTCACAAACATCTGCAGGATGAAAATGTTGACCCCCCTTAGACATCCATGGTTGTGTTGTGTGTTTGGGGGTATGTCTTTGTGTGCAGTGGATTCCACCAATACAGGACAAATGGTAATGGGTTACTAGCAGAAAAGTACAACCTGATCAATAATCCATTGGTCAGTTTCATAAGATAAGGGTCAACTGAGGTATGTGGTAGCCCATAAAGCAATAGTATTTTCATAGAGCACGGCATATCCACAAATCTCATTATTTATTTTTTAAAACTTGTGATCTGAATATTTAAAACTGCAACACTGCAGCTATTTTTTAACTCGTAACTAAGAATTGGTGCTGAATACTCGACTGTGTCCTTGACTTTTTTTATCTCTTCTTTCAAAGGAGAATTTATATATTGTGCTTCCTATTCAGAGGCATGGGGGGATACCTCAGAAATCTGATGCAGACATATAAACATGTCTACCGTGTTCCAAAACTATTTTAAAATTTCCAACAGGCTGAAAAAAATTCTGGCAGTCGCCAAGATTCAGTGATTAAAAAAAAAAAAAAAATCAAGTTTATCACAGCTTTATCAAATAGTGTTTGTATTAAACAAAACCTTTTTTGCCGCTGTTTAGATTGTTCTATGGTAATTTTCTTGGCATTTTTATTTCTGAGAGAGAAAAAAAAAGTTTATTAAGAACCAGAAAACAATACAGTCAAATCACTTTCTGAAGAGTAATGTTACACTTTACAAAGTGTTTATATGTTTTTGTACAAATGTACTTTTTTTTTTATTGTGTTTATGTTCTATTGCGGCTTCCCCCTTTTTTTGTTCTATCAGTTTTGTCTTGCTTTATTTCTTTCCTTGCACTCTTTCTGCAGACGGCTTTCTCTCCTTTTTAGTATTTCTTGTTCCTTTTATTTTTTTTTTTGTTTTGTTTTTACGTTGGTGGTTTGGGTTTGTTATTGTGCAGCTGGCAGTGTGCCTGCCCTGGGATTCCGCCAGAGCTCTGGTACAGTATGTACAGTGCTGTGAGCCAAGTGTATCATCATGTGAGATTACAGATACATGCTTTCTCTATTTTCTTCCCTGCTCTAATGTAACCAGGGGGTGGAGCAGCGAGTGCATAACCAGGGCACAGATTAAAGTGTCCATTCTGTTCTCGGTTGCACAACACAGGCTTGCACTTCCCTGCTGCAGATGCATACGAATTTACATTGAAGCACCATGGAGAAAAACGATCCCTCTGTTTCTCTCTAACTTGGCTTATTTTACCTATGAATATTTTGTTGACATTCACATTAAAAAATCACTGTTTTCAGCAAGTTTTGGCTCCGCGTAGAGAAATTGTATCAATATGTATTGAAGGGAACGTTTTTAGTGCATTTCTGGTGAGCACACATTTTAAATTATTGCAGCGTTTACTTTTAAGTAATTTTGATGCAACTTTTCATATATTACTTAAAATTCCAAGTTGTTACTGTTTTATATATTGAGATTTCTAGATTAAAAAGGAACTTCACCCCTTCCCTGTCCTCCACCCTTTTCACTGAACTAGTCGCAAAAGGCATACATGCACACCAATAATCCAGTAGCGTTCTGTAGAGCAGTGTTTCTCAACTCCAGTCCTCAAGTACCCTCAACAGGTCATGTTTTCAGGATTTCCCTCAGATGAAATGGCTGTGGTAATTACTAAGGCAGTGAAACTGATCAAATCACCTGTGCAAAAGAATGGGAAGCCTGAAAGCACTGTCACCATGTCCTATGTCACCATCTTTGATGTCATCAGCTGTATCTTCTAAGTTCTTGCCTCTTGTAAGAGTTGGATGACAAAGGGGAACGGTGAAGGTCCACTTAAACCACATGAAGGAGAAGTGATTCACTCAAACCCCTTTGCCTCCCTGTCTTAAAGCACACACACACACACACATGCACACATGCACACACACACACACACACACACACGCACACACGCACACACACACACACACACACACACGCACACACACACACACGCACACACACACACACACTATATTATCAAAAAGTATTGAGATGCCTGTGTAGGAGTTTGGCTATCCTAAGCTGTACATCAAAGCAAGCCCTCTCGTAATGGTGTGTGGCAACCTCAGCCTAGGCTCCTGCCAGGCCACGCCCCCGATGTGTTTAACTCCGCCCCTCAGAGCTTAATTATGAGGAATGCCTGCCTTTACACACACATGAACTTTAATGGCACCCTAGTCTTAGTCCGTAGGGTTCAATATTGAGTTGGCCTACCCTTTGCAGCTATAACCGCTAAACCTTGTGGACAGCTTTCCTAGAAGAGTTGAAGTGTGTCTATGGGTATGTTTGACCGTTCTTTCAGAAGTGCATTTGTGAGGTCAGACATTGATGATGGACAAGAAGGCCTGGCTTGCAGTCGCCGCTCAAATTCATCCCAAATGTGTTCTATCAGGTTGAGATCAGGATTCTGTGCAGACCAGTCAAGTTCCTCCACCCCAAACTCACTCATCCATGTCTTCATGGACCTTGCTTTGTGCACTGGTGCAAATCATTTGGTGGACAAGGGGTTATGGTGTGGGTTTCTTTTTTCAGAGGTTGGGCTTGGCCCCTTAGTCCCAGTGAAGGGAACTCCTTAAGGCATTGGCATGCCAAGACATTTTGGACAATTTCATGCGCCTAACTTTGTGTGGACACTTTGGGGGTGGCCCCTTCCTGTTCCAACATGACTGTGTACAAAGCAAGGTTATTTACCATTAAAATGTGAAGACTTCCCAGAAAATTTTCCTTCAGTTTGTGCCATTTTTAAGTAGTTTGAAAACCAATCAGCAGCTTTTGTTTTATATATCTGTGGCATTATAAATTTGTGGCACTGCCAATTAGATTTTTGACCCTAATGTGCTCTAAGGGTGACTGTGTGCAGCCCCGTCCATGCAGGTGTGATGTACCCAGCTTAAGCTTCTCTTGCAATAATTGGGTCATGTAGGGCCTCCCTAGGAGGGTGACGAGGAGCCCTAGTGTACATATACTGCTGGCACTCTTCTATCGGGTCATGGCAGTACACAGATGTGTTTGAGGGCAGTGGTATGACTTGTTGCCCTTGTTTACAGTGAGATGGCTGCTCATCCATGGCCAAAATAACAATTTGTATCTGAGAGACAGGAGTGAGTTGATCAGAAATAAGCAAATGACAAGGAGTTGTGTGTGTTCTTCCAAACCCAGCTCCTCCACCACCTCCTCCTCCTTGCTGTTGCTTTTGACCACACTCTGTTCACTGTTACACTTCCTTGGCACCCATGTACTCCCTAGCATAAAGTCCTGATTGTCAGTGTCATTCCAGCACAGTGCTGGGTACATTATATTCCTGTATGCGTGGAATGACACAACATGTACATTTTTTGTGTATTACGCACTAACCTTTCACAAGACTACTTTGGATGTGATTTTAGCTGCTTCCTTGCCAGGCTGAGAGAACAGGAAAAAGAATACGGTCTCTACTGCCCGACCAGGAGGAGGGAAGGGTTCATGGTGGGTTTTTATCGCAGAAGTTTTGTTGGCCATATTGTTAACAATGACCTAAAATATTCAGTTAATTTCAATTTAATATCAGATGACCGTATTTGAGAGATTTTATTGCAGACAGTGGTTTATAAATTAGTTTAAATTACATGTATTACTACTCAAAGCGCACCCAATCAGAGCAATCGATTACTAAAAAACATGTAGCAAGTTACATAAAACAATCAGAAATGAGTATGTGTCAGAGTTGTATATTATTATTATTATTATTATTATTATTGAAAAAAATATATATACTTTATTCTGCAACTTGCAATATCTGCATTGACAGAAAGTGACAGGAAGACCGTAAATATGGCATGCAGTTGAGCCCTTCTTTAGGCTGCTGCTGTCTGTTGTATGGTAATGGGAAATGTGGTCTGTGCCAGTGAGCATGAGTGGATAAACTTGGTAAGCAGCCAGGTGGTGCACATATGTTGACTCTTGGACTTAGGGAACCTGCTTCTAAATAGCTAAAAGACCCAGCATGCCAAAGTAGGGTATGCATGAGATATGTTCCTTTTTTAAAGTGGTTCTAAATGCATTCTATTTAAGGTAAAAAACCTTCTGCAAGCAGCCCAGCCAGAGCCCCCACTTATACTTGCCTGAGCCCTAACTTGATCCAGCGATATGCATGAGAGCAATGGCTCTCCAGCACTCTCCCTCGCTGGATGGGGTGGGCAGCAGCGGGAGCCATTGGAGCGGGTGTCGGTCTGGGAGGACTGTGGAGCGGGTGTCGGTCTGGGAGGACTGTGGCGCGGGTGTCGGTCTGGGAGGACTGTGGCGCGGGTGTCGGTCTGGGAGGACTGTGGCGCGGGTGTCGGTCTGGGAGGACTGTGGCGCGGGTGTCGGTCTGGGAGGACTGTGGCGCGGGTGTCGGTCTGGGAGGACTGTGGCGCGGGTGTCGGTCTGGGAGGACTGTGGCGCGGGTGTCGGTCTGGGAGGACTGTGGCGCGGGTGTCGGTCTGGGAGGACTGTGGCGTGGGTGTCGGTCTGGGAGGACTGTGGCGCGGGTGTCGGTCTGGGAGGACTGTGGCGCGGGTGTCGGTCTGGGAGGACTTCAGAGAAGTTAGCTTGGAGGGCTATTGAAAGAGGCAGCTACAGCCAGATGGGCTGGCAGTGCCTGAAGTGGTGGTGCTGGGATCGGTGATCACAGTGAGGAAGTGCTGGAAAAGTGTGAGCTGTGTCACCCTATTTTCAAGTATTGGGGCTGCGAGTCCCTGCCAGTAATGGGCCTTTGCTACTAAAATTGCAACAAGGTGGCACAGCTGGAGTTCTGCACGTGAGAGCTGGAGGAAGCAGAGAACTGTATAGGAGTGTCCCTGAAGTTTGCTTGGAAGTCAAGTGGGTATCCCATAATACCCCTAACCTCTTCCAAGTTTATCACCCTCAATAAAACAGTCACGGGCTGTTCTCTGACTCTGAAGTGCCTGTAAAAATGTGGTGTGCCTGGGGCTGTGCAGGGTGGGGGATCCCAGTTACTTGCAGCCCTTAAGGGGGTGTGCTACAAAAATAAAAAAATTAAAATTGTATTAACCTGTTCCTGCCCGCGCTATAGCCGAATGACGGCTACAGCGTGGACCTACCTTGCCGGGAGGCCGTCAATAGACTTCCTCCCCTTTGCCCACTCCCCGCACGCCCTGTGATCTTCAAGTCCATAAGACTCGGGTGATCACAGATCGGATTAAGGGGCCGGCCCCTTACCACGTGATCAGCTGTCAGCCAATGACATCTGATCACGTGACGTAAACAGAAGAGCGGTAATTTTACATTTTTTTTTCTCATGCTGACAGTGTGAGGAGAAGAAAAAAGCCGATCACCGGCTTCTGTGTAAGGGACATTGGTCCCGAAGAGGAAGAGGCACAGCTGCCTTTATCTGTGCACACACAGTGCATATCTGTTCCCACCAGTGTATATTTGTGCCACCTATCAATGCCCACCAGTGGTGCCAATCAATGCCTCATCAGTGTCGCCTACCAGTGTCCACCTCTCGGTGCAGCCTCATCAGTCCCCACCGGTGCAGCCTCATCAGCGTACATTAATGAAGGAGTAAAATAACCTGTTTTGCAAAATTTTATAACAAAATTTAAAACTGTTTTATTTTTAGTCCAAATTTTTTTTTATTATTTTAACAAAAAATAACCCCAGAGGGGATCAAATACAACCAAAGAAAGCTCTATTTGTGGGTGAATTTTTTTTTTTATTTATTTGGGTACAGTGTAGCATGACTGCGCAATTGTCATTCAAAGTGTGACAGCGCTGAAAATTGGTCTAGGCAGGAGGGCGGTTTAGGTGCCCAGTAAGCAAGTGGTTAATATTCTAGCCACTACCAGTTTAGGTGTAATTAGGCTAGCTTATAGAAGTGATATCTGTAGGACAGCAATCTGTTGCTGTCATTTGTCCTGACTTTTATCAATGTGTCCAGCAACGTTTCTGTAAACCCAGCCAGCATCTATTACGTGTGTAAATAAATCTATACCGTTGGGTATGTGTATAGTTTTATACGGAGCATAAATGTTGATGGAAGTGCTTGCTGTTTGTACACAGCCCTAGGCCAGAGCCTGGCCCTCAGCCGGCACCCCCAGCCTTTTCCCAGAGTGATGTCATGGGCGCGCTGGCAGGTCTCGATGTTCTGCCAGCATTCCACAGCGTTTATGATCACTCGCAGATGTGAATCCAAGAACACACTGTACCCAGAGACGGAATTAATGCAGGCTTGAGTGCTGTCCAACCCTGATACAGAGGAGGGACTCTCTGGAGGAGGAGGGGGTGACAGCGCAAACTATTTAATGCTGTTTATAAATTATACACCGCCTGATGAAAAATACATCCCCCCCCTCCCTTCCCTCCTCTCTGCCTTTTATTTTATCTGTGCCCTGACAGCCGGAGTGAGGCTCGGTGTGGTTTGAGCTCCTGTTTTGGCAGATCTCGTAGAAGACATATTTCATAAACTAAAACAGGGGGGGCAATGATTTTAACCTGCTGAAAGGTGGGGGGGGGAGCTGGGCCGGGGGTCTCGGCACCTCACCACCACTACCTATTTATTTTCTGTTCTTCTATGCTAGACTTGTCTCGGTCTCCCTGTCTTTTCATTGCCCTGTCTCTTGTATTTGTAGTAACTATTGATCTTTAATGGGCTACAAACTTTGTATTTTTCACTACACACATCAAGGTCTTCTAAGTGGGGGAAAAAATAAGAGCGAGGGGGTGTTAGTCTTGCTGTTGCTTTTCTTGTTCAGTCTCTGCTTTTCTTTGTTCTCGTTCTTTTTCTATATATTTTTTTTCTTTTTAACCCTACTTTATGGCATAGTTGAGGTTCAGCAAACTGTGGTCAACTTCAGCTCCGAGTCATTGTTAAACTCACATTGTGCTGAAATTTGCAATTCAGCACTAGTGAAGCCGGATGCTTATTGTGACATTCAGTATTCATATGTAGATTTCATAAGAGATACAGGGGTCCTGTATGTGCTGATGATCAGCTGTTCATTGTTAAAGGGACATTCCAATCAAAAGTGGAAAATTAAACCTTGAGATTCATACAAGGGAGTACAGTCTACCCAATGACTACATAATAGATTCATCCAAGCATTTTTGTACTGTACTATTTACACCCTCCTACCTTTTTTTTGAGACCTGAGAACCCCAACAGAAGAGTTTTTCCTAAAGCAGAGTTTCAGGGTTTTTTTTGTTTGTTTTTTTTTTAACCACCCTCCATGTTTGCACCTAATCCTATATCAAGTAATACTTCATATTCCCATCACACACGTTCCTGGTATGCGCTCTCAAGGTTTTGGGAGCTGCAGCAATAACCAGCTGGATACTGGTTCAAGTCACAACATAGATATTTGCCACCACACTAAGGATCGCCACAAGTGGCGTCCAAACGGGTAGTTTATTGCATGATCACAACACAAAGGTGCACGCAGGATGCCTTTGTCAGGCATGTGATGAAAGGGTCCTGCGTGACTCTGAAACGTTGCACCTTTCTTGTGTTGTGATGCAATAAACTACCCATTTGGATGCCACTTTGTGCCGATCCTTGGTGTGCTGGCAAATATTGATGTTAATCCTATAGCAAGTGGCATTATTACGTACTGTAGGTTTTTTAATTTTTATTTTAAAAAACTTACTTTGGTAGCCCCTCCCGAGCATGTTCCCATCCTGAGTGTGGGAAGCTGAAGCCCACTGGTATGTCCTTCCGGGGTATGGTACGGCTGGCTACCCAACATGCACCCCCCGATCGCGCGTATAAACATAGCAATGCCATAAGCAGTGGTAGCGCATTGCCTCCTGGGATTGAAGACCATCGTATTCGAGACAGGACACATCTCGCCACAGCAAAGTACTGCGGAAGTAGAGGATTACAACAAAAATATTTGCACTGCAGGACCCCCCCCCCCAAAAAAAAGATTGCAGGAAGTGATCACAAACACCGGGGGGGGGGGCTAGTTAATAAAATGCCTGAAACTCTGCTTTATTGTGATTGATGGAACGTTTCTTGTTGCAGTGGATGCATTTTTTTGGGAGCCTGGAATTACTCTATGAAGGATACCTGGTGCTATGCGGTGGCAAGCTCCCTTTCACAATCTAATTGCCTAGTAGTCATGCTCATCCAACGGCTTCATTTCTTTAAAGAGGAACTGCAGTCTACTCCAATAATTTGTAATAAAAACATCTTTGCCATTCTAAAGCTTCCCTCCAACCACTTTGCATATTTTTTTAATCTACATTTTTGTTTTTAATGTTTTACTATCCAAAGTTAAAGGACCGACTTACATTTTTTTTTTTTTGGCAATGCGTAATTCTAACAAGCTGACGTTGGAAGCTGATTGGCTACCATACAGAGCTGCACCAGATTTTGCACTCAACAGTTTTAGTAAATCGGCCCCAGTGTGCCAAGACGTGTTTACTTCTTGGGTGCCATGCTGGATAAAAACTTCTTGCTCTTCCACAACAAATTCCTTATTACAAAATGCAAGTGGAGGTGTGTTACTGGCCAGATCTCCAGGTGAAAACAGGAAAAAAGTAAATGGAAAGTAAAACTGATGCAGCCACCACAGCTAGTTGGTAAGCTGCAATTGTCCAAGATTTGGAAATACAGTAATTTTCTTCACTAACCAGTTTTGGTGAAATTGAGAATCTTTGAGAAACTCGGTCAGCCGCAAAGACCTGATCTATAAGGCTGGACATACATGGTTGGAATCTCGAGAGTCAAACCGTTAATAGGCAGGCTGAAGGTACCAAGTCGATCAATCAACTTGGGTACAACCAGCCTGCCAAATATTCTTGCAATTATAAACAATAAATGCTGTCTTCTCCCGAAGAAAGGGGCATCAACACTGCTTGTGTTGATGGGGGAATCTAATATGTTTCTTTCCCGCAGCCACAAATTGACTCCGTGTATGGCCAGGCTAACCTGTAAACTTTATCCACTTTATTTTTTTTTTTTTTTTTGATTGTGTTTTTAGAAGACATTTCCCATCACTTGCTGTGTCTGGCACACCCTTGTCATCTTCACTCAGGGAGCTTTTAACCCTTTCCAAAACTATCAAAAACTAGGTTTTTATTTTTTATTTTTTTTGGTGAAGAAGTTCTTTGTGTAAATGTGTTACCACTATAATCACCTTTTCAATGTATAGGAACTCTTTTATATGTACATTTATTTGTTTTTACATGCATTTTGAAAGCTGTATCATTAATCCTCGTGGGGAAGGTATTTTCTAAAAGCTGCATCCAAAATGCAGCATGCAGGATATACCTTACGCCTTATTGTACTTCTAAATGTTCTACAGCTTATGGGCTATAATTGTCCAGTTCCCAGTGAATAAATGGCTAATGCTGTTCATTGATGCAACTCATGCAAGTGTTACAGGCACTATACTTCCTAGTGTATGGTGTATCCATCGTTGGAAAAACATCCTGTAGATTTTCCTGCTTGCTGCAAAATATATATATGCTAACAAAGTTGTCTTTTCATTGAAGAGGAGGAACTGTTTGTAAATGGCCATTAAAGCAGACCCTAACCTAGATGATAAAAAAAAAAAGCAAGGAACATTCATTCCACATTAATAATTATAAAATGAGTGTGCGCTGTAACTTGTCTCCAGCATTGTTCCTGCTTCTTCTTTCTAGAGGCTGCCACCATGAAATGATCTAGCAGGGCTTAATTTTCAGACTAGATTACCACTTTAAAGTGGTTTTTTTTTTTTTTAATGGTTTTTCCCCTTAATATAAACCTGAGCTCTATCTCGATCCAGCAATGTGCATGGGAGCTCTCTCCTCATTGGCTCTCACAGTAGCGGGAACTAATGGCTCCAACTGCTGTCAATCACCGTCAATGAGGTGAGAGCGGGCGGTGGGGCTGAGACGTGCTGTGTATGAATGGACAATATCATTCACAAAAGAGTGGCTCAGGAACAAGTGTCCCCATAGCAAGAGGCTTGCTATTGTGGGAGCTTTGCATGGGGGAGGGGCCTGAACTGCTGGCAGTGGTCCCGAAAAGGAGGATTGGAGCTGCTGTGCCAAACCATTGAACAGAGCAGGTAAGTTATTAAAAATAATAATTATAAAAATTAACCTTTAGAATCATTTTAAGTATATTTCCAAAGGGTACCTGCATCCAGGTGGCAAACAAAAGCGCACCCAATGTCCAATGTTAGGTTTGGAGGGGAGCAATTTTAGTGATTTGTGTGGGCCAAATATTACATGAAAAATTTGAAATCGCAGTACCTGACAGGCGTGAAGATGTCCACCGAATAGTGGTTGAGGGTCTGTTGGTGAGTATTGGCGACCAGCGCTGAGTTTTTCATTTTTGAAATGTGAGGATTCCTCCTTTCACCATTTTGATCTTTACGTAATATGTCTAGCCTAATATCTTGCCAATTAATAACCCCTGCTCCCTTTTAATTTTTTTTAATCTGTCTTGATCAGCCAAGAAGGTTTTAGGGCATAGCGAGACTTCTGCCAATGCCAGCCTGTTCAACAGGTAGCAGTAGAAGGGGTTAACCCACCCAGAGTCCTAGGTATGGCAAAAGCATCTCCACTACTAATGTTTATCGCATGCCCAACAGGCAGCTAGGTTTAAAGCTCTGCGTTGTTGCTAAGTAGCAGCTCTTCTCCCCCCTTCTCCTCCCTCCCGTACTGTAATGGGCTTATTTTGTATTCCATACAGCTCTGGGTCTTATTTTTGTATGCAAGACAAAGTGTTTTGATGGCGGATGGAAGCAGCCTGTGTCTAGAGGCTGTTTGGAGTTTTTATGCTATGTACAGTACACACTGTGCTTTTTGAGCAGAACACAGACTGTTCAATCCTGCATTGTTTCCTCTTCTTGCACTGAGAACATCCAGCGGTTAGGACTGCTCTGTCCTGAAAATAGTACAGTATCAGTGCTTGTTTTATTTTCACAAACGCAGCCTTGCATCCATCCCCTGCATATTTACGAAGGAAAACTTACAGCCGATGGCTATTTAACAGAAGGGGCTTAACGAGTGCCACCAAATATTTCTTAATGCGGAGCACAAGTTGAAGCTTTTACATTCAGCTGGTGACTAAAGAGCCTCTACTTTTCATACTGATAAAAGACCCTGATAATCCAACAATAGTAATATAATATATAACAATCAATAATTCCTTATCAGTGAACACCACTCTTCAAACAATGTAGGACTGTATTGTTCATCAGGGATCTCGTAACTTCTACAGCTCCATTATCTTTAGGTGGCCATACAAGTCATTCATTCTGGGTCAACTAGATGGTTATATTACTTTTATTGTAAGTGAATTGTTCATACATTCGACTATTTATATTGGCACACAGACAGATGTTAACGCTTGAGTTTTTTTTTTTCCCCACAGTCTGAACACACCGTCAATGTTCTGGCTCATGAATCAAATATTGTCAGCGGATATTATTCTGCTCTGTCCAAGTCTGATAAAGGAGAGAATCTTCGACTTGTTTGAGTGACTCATCACATGATTCTCCTGCTCTGATCATCTTATTTTGCACATGATCAGTCGTCCTAAATTATCAGAATAGCGCAATATGCCCATCTGTGTTTATTTTTTTATTTTTTTTTAATGCCACTGAATGATGGTCATGGCATACAATAGTTCTAGGATTCACGTAGACCTTGTATAACAAATCGGTTGAATGCAAATAAAAACACTAGGCTCGTTCACCCTAGCTTTGGTCTCTTAAGAGTGATCTGTGTTGAGTTCACTTTCCAGAGTGCCCTCCTCACAATTTGTCTTAACCCCTTGAAACCAACAGTAGCGGGGCGCTTGCATATTTGCCCCATTCCTTTCAATGAGTCACATTTGGAGGGCACTATGCTCGCTGATGGTACAGGGGTAAAATTCCTGGCATGAGTAAAACCCCCAGGGCCATGGCATATGTACACCCCCAGCTGCTGCCACTGAAACTAAGGGGGAAGCAGCTAGGGGGTGGTAAAAATGTACCTCAAGAGTAGGGTTTTACTGCCCCTCAACCACTAGTGTGAAGAAGCCCTTAAAAAAAAATAAAAATAACTTGGATTTAAAGCTCATATGCCAAGGGGAGGGTGAATTCTTTGGGCCTTCTTGTGGGACACTGGAAAGGCTCAGGATCACAAGTTCCACAAGCATGTGCTCTTATACAGTGAAGAAATTTGGGATCCTGGATCCCACATTGAGTCCAGTGAGATCACTGGCACTTGCAGGCTGCAACTGAAAGTCCTTTCCTGTAGAGTTTTAAAATATTTCTTAATTGTTTTAAGTTTTTAACTGAGCTTTTTATATCCAGAGGGATCATGGTTTTAAAGCGAACCTACAATATTTGGGCTCTGAGCAGCCATTCACCATGCTTGACCACCATACACTGGGTGGGAGACCAGTTATTAGCCTTGTGTAAGCAGTGACAGAGCTTCTGTGGAGCCTTTAACTCAAGGCCTTAGCCAGCCAAACAGGCTGTTGTCTTGATAGCAGCAAATTATTTTGGTAGTCCACCTCCTTTCCTGCTGATTATTACATTATCCATGCTATATCAGTGGGATAGAAGGTGGGCAATCAAGAGAACTCTGCAGTGTGCCCTGAATAGGGATAGTGACAGGCTCTTTAAGTGATAAGTCATGCTTGTGTCCTTCATATATGCCTATCATGGGACCACATACTTAGAGGGAAATGAAAGGAAGCCTGTTGGCCAAGTTTCCATCCTAGCCTAGAAGACTATGGATCCTTGATTTGATAGGCAGCTGATCTTTTATAGCCCATAGATAATCCTAACGCCATCTGAATCTGTCATTTACAAGTATCCGATCTGAGAGATCAAATGTCGTGTCCTCACCTGTTACCCAATACTGAGGATTTGGACATGTTTTGATTGGCCTTAGGAAATAGAAGTTGACCAGAGGACTAGACAACACCAGCAATGGCCTCTACAGTTTCAGAAAATTCTAATTTAATTTCAGCAAAAACAATTATAAGTGAACAAGTCAGGGTGCATTTTTGTATCCTTGTATGGGTCGCACAATTTTAGGGTGACCAATCATTTATATGATTTCAGTATTGGATTTTTTTATTCTGTAGATTTAATTTATACTGGAATTGTCCCCTAATGTACATTGCCATTTGTAATGATCCCATTTCTCAAAAGCGATTTTGTCTAGAAGTTCCAAAAACATTCTGGCTGATCTCTCGCATTTCATTGGGCAACAGCAATTGTTTGACTAGATTGATACAACCTGCTTCGGTTTCCTTTAAATCATAGGTTTGGCCAACCATTCATTTTTATTTTTTTTTTATTTTATTTTTTATTTACTTTGTCTTGGAATATCTCTATATGGGGTTACTAGATTAGTAAGAAAGGGGTCTGGAATGGACTAAATTGCTATGTTCCTTGTATGCATTTTTATACTTTATGGTCAATTATAACTAAAAGGGTGCATTTTGTAGTCACCTTAGAAATGCATGTTTAACATAACCAACTATTTTGACATGTGTCTGAAAATTTGTGTATATGGTATTAATAATTGCAGCAAATGAGCAGCCTCATTAGAGATACTGATTTGTAATAGGGTCATTATTGTGGGATGTGTACCAGTAGTGAAGGGTAGGTTTTCATTTTATTAATAGTTGGCACTGAATAGAGGAAAGGCAGGCTGGATAAATATAGGATCATTCATTGGTCTGCTCACAATACCTACCTATAATTCCTAGGCGATTGGCAAATTCTCATTTTCAGCAGAGATCATATGACCAATCGGGGATGACGTGACCAGGTTTTTTTTTATGCATGCCGGAAAGACTGACCTAGCGTTAAGTTACTAGTATAAGTTTAGTCCACTTTAGGAGCTTACTGGTCGCATAGAATATACTTAAAACACACGTTGCATTTATCGTCTTAATCCCAAAGCATGCATTTCATACAATACAAAGTTATTACTTCAAGGGGTTGGACAGTCTGTAACAAAGCTATAAAAGTAAAACCACAGCGGAGCCAAAACCTGCAAAAACAAAGTAGATTTAACTTTAACATAATCTGTGTAGTCTCTGCTTACAAATCAGCGAAGTTTATTGTACTCTGCTGAAGCATAAAATCAGTACCAGTTCTCTCGTCTATTCCAACGATAAATGAGAAGTCTGCAGTTGCTGTAACAATCAGCAAGAAGCTGAATCTACCATGACTGTCCTTGCCACGACACATTTACAGTGACTGTAGGGAAATGGGAATGGTTCTTAAAGTGTACCTTTCATGAAAATCACATGTCACACATCAGTACGTAACATGTCCCCATTACAAAAGCATCGTTGCTGCTCCCAAATCGAATGCAGGTTAAGATGTCTCTTGTTCAGCCCTGTAGGCTGGTGTCATTAGAAGCACCCATGGCTTAAATTTTGGCCAACTAGAAATTTGAACTGTGAATGGAGAGCTATAATGCCACATGACCTAAAGCCTAGGCTAAACTCAGGCGATCTTTGGCCTACAAGTGAACCATGAGTGTTAAATGTCATTAGATAGTCTTGTTTTCAGATAGACATGATAGGAGCCTGTAGATCTTGTGACCGAATCTGGCCACCTGCATAAATATAAAAATAGCTGCATATTGAATACATACGACAGTGGTCACACAGCATGATTACTTACATTAAACTAATCTTTCATGTGTATATTCTAAAGCAGCCTCTTTCAATAGGGGTGCCTTGAGGTTTCTTTTGGGGTGCCTTGGCAAAATGCCTAATAAGCGCCCAAAATTTGTATACAAGCTGGTGTGTGGATGAAGGCTGCCTTTTAGTTACACAAAGCCACATGTTTTCATTGTGCACCATTACAACCTGGTAGCTGCCAGCGCTGGTGGGTAATTAGAATGGTACATCTTACAGAGGAATGGAGCCAATTTAATACCCAAATACGTGAACTGTACAACGTGACACCAAACGATATCCTCTGACACCCCAAGGGCAGGATAGCTCCTCAGGAGGCAGGGGAGGGCTAGCATTTCACCCAAGGGTTGAGGTTGAGCTTATGGCTAAAATGAGGGCACCAAGAAAGGATATTTGATGTAAGTTTTATTGCAGGGCAGTTAAGGAGGTGAGGGGTCCAAGATACCGCAGCAGATCACTTAAGCCCTAGGACACACTAGTAGTAGGTTTTTTTTCGTTCAACCCAGCAGGGCTGAATGAAAAAAAAACTGACAGCTCGGGAGGAGTCCCTGTACTAACTATCTTACGCTAGCACAGCGATCTCCCCTGCTGTTGTACTGTGTTCTGACAGGGAGAGCCCCCCCATCAGAGCACTCTGGTCAGTGCCAATGGCTGAGAGCGCTGGTCGGCAGATCTTTCTCGATCATGCCCCTTCGACAAAGGCCGGACGGCGGCTTCTGTCAGCCTTCGCTACAAATAGGCCGAATGTCATCTGGTTTCTATTGAACTGGCCTATGCCATCCGACTCATTTGTACTAGGCTTTACAAGCTCTACAGATCAATGTGCAGCTTCAGTGTCAGCCTTTAAGTTGACCCATCAACACTGTAAGCCCATTTCCAAGTTTCAGTGCATCCTCCAAGTGAGTCACCAGGCCCTTCTGAGAGACCAGCCTCCTTCCTGGCTCTCTCCAGCAAGGGACCTCCCCTAGGTCTCCTCCCTGGCAGATTCCTCCAGGCAAGACTAATTCAGGACCACTTCAGCACACGTTGGGCCCCAAACCGGACTATTAGGCCGAAGAGCAGAGCTCCATCCAGCAGAACCCCCTAGACCTTGGCCCAGGGGAAGAGGGCCAGTGACCTGTCCCAAACATGTATACCCTCCCCAGCATGCACCAGAGGCATAAATATCCTACTGGATTGGCTGAAGGAAATAAAAATTCATAATTTAGTTTTCTTTGTGAAGTTCCATACTATGACCAGTGATACTAGTCACATTTACTGGCTACCGTGAGAAATCACATGCCAACTTAAGCTTAGGGGAAGCTTGGTGAAAAACTAAATACCCAGTCTGAGCTAACTACAGCCCAGCCAAAAACTCAACTAACATTGGAGCCCCTGTTTGGGACAAGGGGCTACATCCTTTTTCCCCAAAAATATATATACTCTTCCACTACTTGTTTGCTGCTTACTGTGTATTACTGCCTCCTTGTAATGTTCTCTATGAGCTCCCCAACATCTCCTTTTCCACTTCTGTTTGAAACGAGCGGTGCACATTTGTTGTGTTCATGTGTAGTGTTCTATGCACACTACAAATCTCAGTCTGTAGTTCATAATCTCTAATCCATTTTTTGGAGTGGGCAAGAAAGGGTGGCTATGTTCTTACATGGGAAGCAGGAATTTGGAAGAATGGAGGGTATGGTGTGTTTTTTTTTTTTTTTATCTGAGTTAAGTGTCCCTATAATCATTTGCCTAGGACTTCTTGCATAGGACAATACATGCATTGTTGACTTTTTTTTGGGGGGGGGGGGGGGGGGGACTGTATCATTTAAAGAGTCTGTGTATAATTGCAGGGTACATGCTTAAAAAAAATAAAATAAAAAAAATTTGCAGGCCTTTATTATTTCATACAGCTGTGCACTTAATTGTAGTTTTTTTCTTCACACACTATAACATCTCAGATGCAATGGCAATGCATAGCTGTTGTCCTGGCAGGCACACAGTTAACAAGCCTGCTTTACACCCCCAAAAATGGGACGCGTTTTGTTTGGGGTGTGCAGCTAGCATCCAGGGAGGGGTAAACCAGCTCAGTCTGAAACCCCAAAGAACAAGATAAATTTAAAATTGTAATTGGCTGACTTCCACAGGCTTGCGGCTCTTTTAATGAGTCATAATAACTTCATTTAAAGCCAGCTGAGCAGAAAATAGATTGGAAAGAAGCCGGGGGCCATTATGGATTTCTCTGTGTGCGTGTTTGACAGCTTTTCTTGTAGACAGTCGCACAAGGGAGACATATTTATTAAAGCTTGTAGACTTGAATGTAGGTGCGATTTACTAAGTCAAGGATTCTCAAACTAAATCCAGACCAAGGTGGACAAGGATTTTTATATGTTTTAAAGTATATACTTGTGAAGGGTAAAGAAGTGACTTGGTGACTGCCTTAGATCCTTTCACATACCATATAAATCATAGAATGTGATGTCTTTACTTCTGGGGATTGTCTTATCCTAAGTGCAGTATTATGACTGTTATTGATCATCGGTGCTAGTCCTGATTAAAGTGTCCGCCACTATTTTTCTTCCTCTCCAGTTACATTAGGTTACCCGTAGACACAAGACATTGCTGGCTCGTGCCAGATTTCCTCAGACAAACAATTCTTCAAACGAAAGATTGTACCATAAACGGGAACGATTTTCTTCTACAAGGAAAAAATAAAACTTCTACATTAAAGTGTTAACCACAAAATAAAATTCAGATCCTGGTCCCTTAAAGTGGTTGTAAACCCTTAAAAAAAAATAAAATAAAAGACAAAGGCATAATGAGCTAGTATAGCATAGCATACTAGCTCATTATGTATTACTTGCCTTACATCGAAGCAGCTGTCCTTGACCCCCCCCCCCCCCCTCCGGCCGCGGACATCTCTCCTGGAGCTTACTTTTGGGTATCGCGGCTCTGTGATATCGTGACATTTTTGCCCATTCTCTTTTGCAAAATGGCTCCAACTATCAGATTGGCTGGAGAGCGTCTGTGAACAGCAATTTTCAAGTCTTGCCACAGATTCTCTATTGGATTCAGGTCTGGACGTTGACTGGGCCATTCTAACACATGGATATGCTTTGATCTAAACCATTCCATTGTAGCTCTGGCTGTATGTTTAGGGTCATTGTCCTGCTGGAAGGTGCTTTTAGACCAAAACGTTCAATTTTGGATTTCTCTGACCAGAGCACCTTCTTCCACATGTTTGCTGTGTCTCCCACATGGCTTCTTGCAAACTGCTAACATTACTACTTTCTTTCAACAATGGCCTTCTTCTTTCCACTCTTCCACAAAGGCTAGATTAGCGGAGTGCATGCTTAATAGTTGTCCTGTGGACAGATTCTCCCACCTGAGCTGTTGATCTCTGCAGCTCCTCCAGAGATACCATGGGCCTCTTGGCTGCTTCTCTGATTTAAACGCGCTCCTTGCCTGGCCTGTCAGTTTAGGTGGACAGCCATGTCTTTGTAGGTTTGCAGTTGTGCCATACTCTTTCCATTTTCAGATGATCAGTCCAAAACACAAAATCCAGAAAGATTACCGCTCTAGGTACAATCCCAAAATCGCACCATCCTTGCAGTATGGAGATGAAGGGTGCAGACTCAGCAGAAGCAATTGGTAAAAAAAGGAAGATGGGCGGCCGCACTCCAATACAACACCTTCATTGTAACACTTGATCCATTCACCAACGGAGGCACAGGTACAGTGTGGAAACTGATGCGTTTCGCACCGTTAGTGGTGCCTAATCATGGCTGTAGGACCCCCGACCCTGTATGTCATGCAATATACAATACGTGGGGTGGACTACTCGACGGTTGAGAGACCGTCTCTGATCATTTGCATGACATTGAGAAGAATTATTCAACCTATATTGCTAGACATTGGAACAATATACTTGACAAAGATGTATCGGGGTTGGTTATACAGGGAATTGAAAGGATTAATGTAACCATTAGAGGAGGAGATAGATTCAGAACACTCCTCTGTAAAAGAGAAGTGTTCTGGATATTCAATATCCGTACTAGAAAACTGGGGGGTCTTCACTTTGAATGGGAGGTGTCCCACTTTTATGATTTGAAGTATTTACTAACCCAAGGATCTTTTTGGTTCCATTTAACCTTTTCCCCAATGAAGTCCACTCTTCCATATCCTGCACATCGAGTCCATACACATAGTCTTAACTCAGTTTCTTACACTGCATCACATTGGCATTGTATTGAGGAAGTTGAGTCATATGTATGCTTGGTAGAAGATCATTTGTATGGATTTAAATGTACTAATAGTTATTCCTTTTTTCACCCTCTTTTGGATTCCCTTTAACATGCTGATTACAACTAATTGCCTCCATACCCATTCGTGTGTGTGTGTGTGAGCTTTGGAAGACCACACCTGATCACAATCTGTAAAGGATACGTTTGGTCATGTGACCAGTAGACTATACAGTATAAGACAGATTGGGGTCGGTGGTCCTACAGCTATGATTAAGCACCACTAACTGTGCGAAATGCGACCGGTATCCACACTGTACCTGTGCCTCTGTTGGTTAATGGATTACGTTATACGATAAAGGTGTTGTAATCGAGTGTGGCTGTCCATCTTCCTTTTTCCTACTAAACATTTTCAGATTATGGCTTGAACAGTGCTCTGTGAGATGTTCAAAGCTTGGGATATCTTTTTATAACCTAACCCTGCTTTAAACTTCGCCACAACTTTATCATTGGCCTTCATAATGCGGTTTGTTCACTAAGGTTCTCTAACAAACCTCTGAGGATTTCGCAGAACAGATGTATTTATACTGAAATTAAATTACACACAGGTGGACTCTATTTACTAATTAGGTGACCTATGAAGGCAATTGGTTCCACTAGTTTTTAGTTAGGGGTATCGGAGTTAATGGGGGCTGAATACAAATGCACGCCACTTTTCACATATTTGTAATACAATTGTGAACCTTTTATAATTTTCCTTCCACTTCACAATTATGTGCCACTTTGTGTTGGACTATTCCATAAAATCCCAATAAAATACAATTTGTTTTTGTTGTAACGTGACAAAATGTGGAAACTTCCAAGGGGTGTGAATACTTTTTTTCAAGGCATTGTATTTTTGAAACTGTGGATTTCTTCTCTAAGACGATAGATATTCTGCGCAGTATTTAATTTCCCTTCCTATTTTGCTTAGTTTTTGCTGAAGTTCCAGGGGATTCCCAGTAACCTAGAGATATTTAAGTTTTTAGAATTGTCTGACATTAGCAGTTATCAAGAACTGTGTATATTGAACAAAATGATCGTGTCAGATAACCTTAGCACATTGTACACAAATGATGTGCCAACCAGCCAAGTTTGAAGATTTTGGCTGCTTCTGCTATTGTGAATACTGAGCTCAGCAGGGTACAGAACTCGTCACTAAGCTGCTTGGGTTAATTTTGGGGAATAAGGGCAAAGAGCGCTATATCTGTTGAAAGTGACCACTCGGACTTCATGATTTTTGAATATTTCATATTTCAATGGGGAGCAGTGTATATTTTTGGTTGGCTTTTATTTTTTTAACTGTTTGTGATGTAGGCATTGAAGTTTAATGTTCTTCTTTTTAATTTTTGTCCACTCAGTAGCATGAAAATAAGTCTTTGCTGGCAAATGCCTCATTTACAGCATCTTGAAATCTTTGTTAATTGTCCGTTATGTAGTTCCTGTTGGAAAATTCTGAGTTAAATATCTATGATTCTGAGACAATGAATGGATTGTTTAAATGAAAGTATGTATACAATGGACAGGAAGGTGACTTCCAGCCAAAATCCACCAATCACCACCTATTGGTGAATTTCATATCTGGAAAGGTGTTCTTTTTAAAAATGAAAAATAAACCCTGTAATGCCATCTTATGTCTGTTTATTTGTGTGGGATTTAGATTTTCTATCTCCAAATTGCTCTCTTGCATTATCATTGTGCTACCAATGGTAACTAAAAGTCATGTCTCCAGAAGTGGGCATGTTGCAGTCCCTATTAAAGAGCCTTTTCTGAGCAATGGTGTGCAGACACTGTTGAGAGGTGAGTGCATATACACCAAAACCGGTTGAAGGAGATCAGGAGCAATGAAGTCCAAAAAGGTTAAAAAAAATAAAAAATTCTAGAAGGCCAAAAATATAGTATGGTTTTACACAGTTCTTTAGCAAAGTAACTGCCTTTCAGTTCGACCTCATGTAGATTGTGTCCAGTTCTGGAGAGCTCACTTACAAAAATGTTTTAAAAAGATGATTTTAAACAAGTCCAGAGACGGGCAGCAAAAATGGTGGCCGGTCTGAGGGCTAAAACATCTGAGACATCAGGAACTCAATATGTATAGCATGGAGAGAAAAAGGAAAAGGGTAGGCAGGACTAAAATCTTTAAATACATTAAGGGGGTGAATAAGGTTTAGGTGGGCAGTTTTTTCAATATGAAGCCAAGAGCAAGAACAGAGTGGGCATGACCTCAAACTAGCGGGAGAAAATTGCTAAATATATTTCAAAAGTAGTTTTACTGAGTAGCTGATGCTTGGAATAGACTTTCAGCAGAGGTAGTAGGTCCATCAACAGTAAAGTGGATTCATACGGGCTTGGGACAAGCCCTAGATATTTCTTCATACGAAAAAGTGTGTGTAATCAGACTCCATGGACCACTTGGTCTTTTTTTTTTATGCTATGATTCTTAGTTTTAACCTAATCACGATGACTGTCTCAAAACCTGCACCTTTAAAAGCAAGGCAGTAGTAATGGCTTCCTGTTGGTTGGCATTTTTGGAAAGTTTTATGTATTTTATGCAATCCCAAGTTTCTTCAAAACGTACATAGCAAAACATGTATATCAGCCGGAGAAACCTCTAGAATAATGGAAATTCTCTTTTTTAATTTGTAAGATGTAACATTTTAGATGGTGACTGGATAACTGTTTGAATTCTACAATTCAAACTGTTGCTGTCAGAGGGATCAGCTAATCAAAGGAAGATTTATAACCGCATATGTATGTTTAATCTCTGTTGGCGGGTATAGTTGGTTGGGGACTATTGCTTGCTTTAAAGGGCTTTGCATCTGATGTGTTAGTATGTTTCACTGGGATAGCATAAATAGTATTTCAGGATGTTTGCTGATGTCACCAGACAATGGCTTTGCCAGTGACTGATGTCACCTTGCTGATATTCTGCTCACAGAAAGAAAACACATTGCCTGCCCCAGTATACCCATTATGACCCCCTCTGCATCTAACTAGCTGGCACAGTGTGACTGTTGGGGACAGTTTGTACCAGGTCACTGGCTCCTGTCCCAGCAATAAATCTCCTTGTTAGTAAATTTAGAGTCTCGAGTGACACAGTGCATCGTAAGGCTCACTCCTAAATAGCTAATGCTTGGCAGGACACTTCAATTCAGCCTGCAATGTGCTAAATAAATACAGCCAAAATACTTAACTCGTTCACAGCTAGACACGATAGCACCAAGGGAGATGTTTTTGCTTTGTTAAGCAGTTACATTGAACATAAGGAGTAAGACAGCAGAAGAACCTTCTTTCTTGATTTGATGTCAAAAAATCCAGTCTTAATAAAAATCCATGTTTAACAAGATCTGTTGAATTCTGCTAAATGTGACTGTAGACATGTATTCTTGCTCCACTTCACTTCAAAATGCTAATTTTCCTGGTTCATGTGCAAAATGGTAGCTGAGGGATCTCTAGGAGGCATAAGAATGCCCTCTGTCACCCCTAGTGGGTGCTGTCTTAAATGACGTTTTTCTCATTTAAAGAAGCAGCCCAATTAACCCCCACCTTATCCCCTGGCTGAACAGGAAACCTACTGCCATTGTATTATATTTCTGTAGTAGACTGTAATAGTTATGGACTTTCAAGTAAAAAGCAGTAAATGGGCTTTACAATAAACACTCAATAGCCTCTGTAGCTGCAGTAACTGTGGAGTAATTAATCGTCAAATATCTCAGCAGAAGCACTGAAGTCCTTCTAGCTAGTTCTTAGCAACTTGGCTCCATCTCCTAGGGCAGGGATATGCAATTAGCGGACCTCCAGCTGTTGCAAAACTACAAGTTCCATCATGCCTCTGGGTGTCATGCTTGTGGCTCTCAGTCTTGCTGTGCCTCATGGGAATTGTAGTTCTGCAACAGCTGGAGGTCCACTAATTGCATATCCCTGTCCTAGAGTTTCTGCTCTGTGTACATTACAAGGCTGGATGCCTGCCATTGCAAGGTGGGAGAATATGGTGAGCTGAGCTGCCAAGAAAATAACTTCAATAATAATTTCAGTGTTTCTGCTGGGAATATTGAGGATAATTTGCTCCACAGTGCCTACAGCTGCAGGGGTCAGTGATGGCTTGTTTGTACAGTAACTCAGAGTTAAAAAAAAAGCCCCCACACCACCCCCATGTGGATGCTTTAGTGTACAAGCTAAAGTTTTGCCCTTTTTGGCTCACTAGCCTTATTTTTATATTCTTAGATTAGAATATTCTAACCAGGTGTAGTGTCTTGCAGGTATAGCCCATCCTCCAAGAGTGGAAGTGTTGTGTTATGTGACCTTCTGCATATTTGTGTAGATGTAGACTTCTTGTTTGGCCATTCTCATAATTTTTTTCATTTAACAAGTTGTATTCACCCATGAGTATGAGTGAGTGATCCTTTTAAAGCTAATGCTAGGAGCACAAAAGCACCGGATACTAGTGAGCATCTCATGTTTAGGAAAAGAACAAAATAGTTTTTTAGTGCTACCTCTGGGGGAGCAATTAATACAAATGTAGGTTGTACAGAGTTATACCTGCAACTTTTGTTTATTTTGACTACTGGCCTACAATGAGCTATTGGGTATAGTCTTCACTTGAAGGGTGAATATCGGTGAACCACATGAAACGCCTTCTCTTTTGAGAGAGGCCACCCAGCACCAAACTGTTGCATTCTAATGCCTTCCATCCTGCATGGGGCTTAGTTATGGGCTAAAACTCCTTCTCATAAAGGCTCTAAAGCAGCGATCCTTAAACTACGGCCCTCCAGCTGCGGAACTACACATCCCATAAGGCATTGTAAAACTCTGACATAACTAGGCATGATGGGAATTGTAGTTCTTGAACAACTGGAGGGCCATAGTTTGAAGACCCTTGCTCTAAAGCATATTGATGTATGAAATGCCAGCTTATCGCTGGACCATCCTTTTTCAATAAATGGTCGCAAACCAAATCTTTTTGGTGCTTGGCTCAAACTCTTCCATTCCTGTTAACATCGGCAGCCTTAATGAGCAATAGTGAAGTGCACTCCTTGTGGGGCATAGTGCTAAGTTTGGGGGCTTTCAAGTGGTAAGCATTTCTTGCCAGCTTGGAACCGTACATACTGTTCGAGTGGATGCTTTTGGCGCACAACGGGAAGGAGCATCAAGCATTCCCTTTTTAGGTGCTCGTACATAAGGCTGTGGAAGTAAAATAACACGGACATTAGAAAATTGGTGAGAACTGAAAAGCCGGTTTTATTCCCATTAGATTAGTTAAGCTCTTCCAAACAAGCATGTTGTCCCTTTCTGCAGCTTGCCATTAAAAAAAGAAAAAAAAAAAAGAACTTTAAAAAGAATAACCTTGATACTATTTCTGTCTCCACTCATTCTATGCTCTAGTGGAGTTTTTTTTTTTTTTTTCCCTTCTTGTTTTGTTGACAATGATATAAAAAAAGAGGCGCAGGGAACACTCTGTACTAGCTATTTGAATTTGGCAGGCAGGGGCTGTTCCTGTACTGATAAGGAGTACTGTAAATAAGACTGTACAAAGAGCCTGCCATAAAGCAAGCACTGTCTGTACTCATTGTTCTCTCTCTCCACTGGTTTGTGTGTTATGTATGTGTTTTTTTTTTTTTTTTTTTTCTTGGGCTTTAATTTTATTATTTATTTAAATTTTCGGGACGCTGTTTTGGAACACAATGTTCTTCCTAGTCAGACTGAACATGCAGATCTTGTTAGCAAATTGCCAGCATGTTTATTTTTGAAACCCACAGGAATTTTTATGATCTACATATTAAGAGTTTTTTTTTGTTTTTTTAAGGCAGGTGATTGTAAGAATTGCAAAATGTATTTAACCATTCATACTAAAAAAAAGGCGTATAAAAAAAAAAGCTGTTTGTGTGTATATACCGTAGTTTAAATGATGATGTGGGGGGTATTCATCTGGAATAGTTTTGTTGCTAACTATGATGCAGTGTACCCCCTCAGTCTTCATTCCTCTAAATTTTAGGATTAGGTTAAGATTAATGTGCAGAGCTAGGTTAGCAAGGTTGCAAATTGGGTATATGTTTGGGTGTAATTCTACAGGTTGAGGGTAATTGTTTTTTTTTTTTTTAAGTTTAGGAGAGAGCTAGGGGAGGATCATTGATGATCATAACATTTTGGTTACTTTTAGTTTCCAAATACCCTATGCTGGGACTTAACACCAAAAAAAAAAAACATACTATTGAGAGGCACGATTATCTGCAGTTTAGGTAACACGCCAGTGATGTCACCATGTGTAAATAAGAACCTAACAATACATAGAACAATGAGTATTGTAAAATGTCACCACTGCATAGAGCCCATGTGGCAGGGCAGAATTATATTTTTCCTACTATTAGGGTTTATTATTGTTTCCAGCATGGGCTTAGCTGAAACTCCTAGCTTGAAGAACATTCTATTCAGCAAGCTTTTACAAAGCCTTTAGCAAATCTCAGAACTTGCTTTTAAACCACTGAAGTAGACTTCAGCTCTAGTCTGGGAACTCTGTACCTTCTGGCTGTAGAGTTTCTTAAAAAAAAAAGTGTTTAAAGCTGCAACCATCACTCCTATGGAGACCTTTTCATTACACCTTGATTGGAGCTAATGGGACCTTGAATGGAGCTATCCTGTCAACCATTGCAGATATGACTAGGCAGGTGCTATTGCCGGTTTGTGTATGCTCGGGGGTTGTCACCCTAAACTTGCCTTGCTAAATAGTGGTTCACTAATCTAAAACAAGCAGGTAATTGGTGAAGGCTTGAACTATTGACATGCCTGCACATTGAAAAAATGTAAGTCCATAATAGCAGTTAAGTATGCCTTCTAATTTAGTAAAAGCCTTAAGACAGATTTGTTCTCATTCAAGCCTGTACCAGGTTGGACAACTACATTTTGGTGTACATGCTTATGAATAATGACTTGGATAGCGTCAAACACCCACCAGTGAGGCTGGTAAATACCATTTAGTACTGCAAGTTAGGTCAGATATTGTAAGGTTCAATAGAGCCGCCCTTTTTTTTTTTTTTTTCCCAATGGTGGTGCAGGGGTTTATCCTGGGATGTGGTATGTCCACCAGGGTAAATCAAAAGTTTTAGGATCCATAAAAATGTATCTGCTGACTTGCCCCTACCTATTGTGGAGTGTGCCTGCTGTAGGAAACCAGCTCTGTCAATCACATCTAATTAACTATCTGCTTCAGAGTAGCCTGGTTGGACAACGGTGGGGAATGGAGGTGTGCAGTCAACCATGGATCCTTTATTGATCCTTTGCACCTAGCAAAATGTAACAAATTGTTACATATACCTGTACTATACAGGGAAAAATATCAGTTACTGTAAGCTACACGACACTTTTACTTTTATGTTTTTATAAATGAGGTCTACTGTGATATTTGAGCATTGACTTATAAGCATGTTGTATGGACAATGTACAGATTGTATTTCTGTATTAGATTTGTGGATGTTCGCTAAGTTATGTATATATATTTTTTCTTTTACAGCTGGAGCCAAAGCATTTGTGTGTGAGCAGTGTGGAGCACAGTTCTCGAAGGAAGATGCATACGATGCTCATCGGCGGACGCACAATGGTTAGCAACTTTTTATTATGAATATAGACTGCTTGGCAAGAGCACCTTTTATCTATCCAAGTAGGGCTGCCAAACAAGCTTGACTTTCAAATGGGGCATATTTTTGTTTTTGACACCAGTTATTTGAACTGATGATGCAGTGATGTGTATTAAAGCCAACTCGGACCTGCTGCATTGACCATATACAGAATTTGTAAAGCTACAAGTAACTGGCAAAATTGGGGCGATGGGAGCATTTTATATACAACCTTCTCACCCTATTTTTTAATCTCGTGTTGAAACCTACACACTTTAAGGTCATCACATTTGAAAAAAATAGTAAATCGCTGCTGGTCGTTTAAAAGTTCCAGTATATAAAATTGTCCTATTGCTGGTCAGGTGTTTAGGTAATTGGTCCTACAGATTCCAGGTATCTAAGTATTGGATAAGCAAAGCAAGCAGGGTCCTTCTTATTCTTTTTTTTTTTTTTTTTTTTTTTCCTGCTTGGAGAAGTGGTACTTGTGTCAGATGGCACTTATATATATTCTTATTAAAGCAGTTCAGCCTTAAAAAAAAAAAATATATAATAAAAAAAAAAGTCTGCAGCTAAAAATAGTGCTAGCTTCTGACTTTTTAATAAAAGGGCACTCGCCTGTCCAGGGGTCAGGCGCCGTACTCACCTGAATCACTTCTTCGCTGGTCTTTGGGTCCCAAATGCCAGCATGTTTACTGTGGGCATTCGGATGTGATTCCTTGCGGCTTTACAGCAGGCAGCCCACTGAGCATGTGCGCACCAGGCTGCACTTTGTGAATGGTCCTGCAGCCTTCTGGGACCTGTGTCGTGTCCCAGAGGGTTGCGGGCGCAGGATGTGGGAGAGGAGAAATTCCAGTGATCCGACCCAAAATGGGAGCAGGTACCTGTCAAAGGCAAGGCACTTATCAGACTGGAGTTGGGGCAGATAGGTGAGGCCACAATCTTGGGTGCACTGAGAAGAACGGCGTACTAGGGCCAATTAACCTACCAGCATGTCTTTGAAGTATGGGAAGAAACCCATGTGAGTATAGGGGAACATGCAAAGTTCTTGTAGACCGTGTCCTGGTTGGTATTCAAGGACCTTAGTGCTGCAAGGCAGAAACGCCAAACGCTTGTGCTGCCCTACATATTAATGAAAGATTTATTTCTCACCACATTAGCCACATGCAGCATATCAGCACTGCCCTGATAGAAGAATTAAAGAGGAAGTATTTTCTCTATTCATCACCTAATGACAAGAGCTCCTGGATATGCTGTATATTATTATGGCATGTCATCATACAGAGTAAGATATGCCTTTTATTTGTGGCGCCCAGGAGCCACAGCTGCTGCTCTAATTTTGACTATAGACATGTACTAGTGATCATGCATTTCTAGCCACATGCAGTGTATTCTTATGAATGAATGACTTGTATAGCGCAACCTATGCGAACTGAATCGCCTCAGGGCACTTTTTGCCACTGGTGTCCATCTGTGGTATATTGCGGTCCTTGCCCTGTGGGGTCCTGACACGCTTACCAACACATACACATACAACATACACATATTTAGCCAATTTTATCGACAGGATCTACTTAACCTACCAGCATGTCTTTGGAGTGTGGGAGGAAACCGGAGTACCCGGAGGAAACCCACGCAAGCACAGGGAGAACATGCAAACTCCAGGCAGAAGGTGTCATGGTTGGGATTTGAACCAGCGACCCTATTACTGCTAGGTGAAAGTGCTAACCACTACACCACTGCGCTGCACACAGCAGCTGTAACTCCGTACGGGGGCAGATATTTCACTCCGTACGGGGGCAGATATTTCACTCCGTACGGGGGCAGATATTTCACTCCGTACGGGGGCAGATATTTCACCCCGTACGGGGGCAGATATTTCACTCCGTACGGGGGCAGATATTTCACCCCGTACGGGGGCAGATATTTCACTCCGTACGGGGGCAGATATTTCACTCCGTACGGGGGCAGATATTTCACTCCGTACGGGGGCAGATATTTCACTCCGTACGGGGGCAGATATACAGCTGGGTGCAGGAGCCCCAAATAAGAACAAGCTTGTTATCATTTATTTATAGTGAACTGGGGAAGACTATATACCATTATTATGGATATTATCATTATTATTAATATTATGTATGCATTCTATTAAGATAAAGACATGGTTTCAATTTATATAATCCAGGTCATATTAGTCTGGTAACAAAGATTATTCTATAAACTTTAGTAGCCTGTTCCTGAATTGTCATAAGAGGTGTTCTTGAGCAATATTGCACAATATGAGAGTAACCTTTCTTTAGATGTTAAAGTAAATGATTCTGTATAATCGCTTCCTACCAACCTAACCGGTATTTATGCTTCTAAGACACCAGGTGGCAGTATTGATAACAAGCTGCATACGGAGTCCATGCAGTAGAACACAACTTTCCAGGTGTATCCTATGCAAGTCCCAAGTCAAAAAAGGGACTGTAACACTGCATCCCAGAATTAATTAATCCATGCTGTAATGGGGAGGAGGACAGGAATAATTCTTAAAATGCGACTACAGAAATCTCAGAAAATAACCAGGCCTTGCTACTGCATAATTGTAAATGTTAAAATAGTGAAGCGGTATAATATCCCAACCACATGTTCAGTTCAATGTTCTGCATCCATGTTCTCATTGGTGAGGAATGTAGAATATTAAGACCCCTTTCACACTGGGGCGTTTTTCAGGCGCTGTAGCGTTAAAAAAAAACAAACACCTGTAAAGCGCCTGAAAGAAGCCGCAACTGCAATCCCAATGTGAAAGCCCGAGTGCTTTCACACAGAGGCGCTGCGCTGGCAGGGTGTCAAAAAAAGTCATGCAAGCAGCTTCTTTGCAGCGCTTTTGGAGCGGTAATACACCGCTCCTAAAGCACCTCTTCCCATTGAAATGGGAAGCGCCTGAAAAGCGCTTGTAGCAGCAGCGCTTTGTGGGCGCTTTTAACCCTTTTTTGGCCACTAACAGGGGTTAAAAGCGCCCACTAGCGCTCGAAAAACGATGGTAAAGCGCCGCTAGTTTAAGCGGCGCTTTATGAGCGTTTTTCGGGTGCTGGCAGTGTGAAAGGGCTCTTAAAGCACTTGGGTTTTCACATTGGAATTGCAGATGAGTCTTCTTTCAAGCGTATTACAGGCGCTTTTTTTAACGCTAAAGCGCCTGAAAAACACCTGAAAAACGCCCCAGTGTGAAAGGGGTCTAAATGTTGCAGTTGGAATCAACTCTTAGAAACTGAAACCTTTTTAGTTGTCGTTTCAGTTTGTCACTAAGGCCCCTTTCACACTGGGGCGTTTTTCATGCGGTGCAGCGCTAAAAATAGCGCCTGTTCACCGCATGAAAAAATCCTGCCCCTTTAACTCCAGTGTGAAAGCCGACGGGCTTTCACACTGGAGCGGTGCGCTAGCAGGATGAAAAAAAAAGTCCTGCTAGCAGCATCTTTGGAGCGGGATAGGAGCGGTGTGTTCACCGCTCCTATACCGCTCCTTCCCATTGAAAAGAATGGGAGACCGCGGTAAAACCGCGGCAATACCGCCGCAAAGCGCCGCTACGGCGGCGCTCTGCGGGGGGTGTTTAACCCTTTTTCGGCCGCTCGCGGGGGGTAAAACCGCACCGCGAGCGGCCGAAAACCGCGGTAAAAACGACGGTAAAGCAGCGCTAATTATAGCGCTGCTTTACCGTCACCGCGGCTCACCGCCCCAGTGTGAAAGGGGCCTTAAAGTGGTACTATGGGCAGAAGGAAAAAATTACATATAGGATGTGTTATAACCTTGAATAGCATTACCAATGAGCCCTCCATAGCATTCTTATTACCTGTTGATCCTGCCAGTAAATCTGTTATTTTTCTTCTTTTAGTAGGCTAAGCTGTCAAAGCAAACATTAATACTGACAGGGGGGGGGGCTTCCAACTGTCGGCTTTTACCCATATGGTTTAGGGCTAGTTCACAGTGAAACGCATCAGTTCTGGGTGGTGGGGCCCTTCACTTTTAACACACAGGGCACGCTTACATTTATTTTTATTATTTAACTTGTCACAGTGGGGTTGATTTACTAAAACTAAAATTGCAATCGGCTTCCCGATTTTATTGTCGAAGCTCAACTGAACAAGCTGAAGTTGGAAGCCGATTGGCTACCATGCACAGCTGCCCCCAGGTTTTGCACCCTATAGCTTTAGTAAATCAACCCCATTATGACATTTTGTTCATTGCCATGTACTGCAGCTCAGAAACAGAACATGTGCGCTGCGGTGCAGGACAGAAAAATGCAGAAATATTGTTTCGGGTTTTTTATGTTTATTATTATTATTATTATAATGTTTTTTTTTTTATTTTTTATTTTTTTGAGGGCTACATCAAAGTATGAACACGGTAACATAGAAAACAATAGTTTTCTGTGTTCCCTTGCCGAGGTCCGGCATTTTTCTGCAGTAGATAAATGCAATCTCTGTACCCCCCCCCCCCCCCCAAAAAAAAAAAAAACATTTACAGGAAAACCTTGGTTTGAGAGCATTTTGCAAGACTAGCAAAATGTTTTACTAAATTTTGACTTGATATACAAGTAGCGTCATGTCACCACTGAGTATAAGAGGAGAGGCGCCTCTAAGTGTAGCAATATGGTTAGGTTTAATGAAGGTACAACATTTATCAACATATTGCTACACTTAGAGGCGCCTCTCTTCTCTTTTGTACTCTGTAGCGCCTGCTGGATTTTCCTTCTAATCCCCTTGTGGAGGCTTCCATTTGTGGATGGACATTTTATGGTTGCACAACCTATCACATTCCTATAATCTTTTTTATATGGACTATAAACTGAAGGGCTTATGAATAAATGGTTGTGGAACAAATCATCTGAGTTTCCATTATTTATGGGGAAATTTGCTTTGATATACAAGTGCTTTGGATTACAAGCATGTTTCTGAAATGAATTATGCTCACAATCCAAGGTTTTACTGTAATATGAGGTCAAACCTTAAGAGTTTCCATTTGCATGCAATCAGGCAGGCCCTTGCACTACATGGTTTTAGTAAATCTGAAGACAAAAATCTGCAGAAAATCTAATAGTGTGTATGGAAGCTTTAGGCTACTGCACAAATATCACTTCAGAATGAACACTTGTGACATTAATAGTGAAGAAATGGAGATCTGCCTGCAGGGTCAACATGTACTATACTATGTTAACCACATCAGCTCCGGAAGGTTTTACCCCCTTCCTGACAAGTCCATTTTTTGCAATCCGGCACTGCATTATTTTAACTGACAATTGAGCAGTCGTGCGACGCTGTACCCGAATAAAATTGATGTCCTTTTGTTCCCAAAAATAGAGCTTTCTTTTGGTGGTTTTTATTTTTTGCTATAAAAAAACAAAAACCCGACAATTTTAGAAAAAAAAAAAATAAAACATTCATTACTTTCTGCTATAAAACATATCCAATAATTTATTTAATTTTTAAATCTGATTTCGTCATAAATTTAGGCCAATCTGTAGTCTGCTACATATTTTTGATAAAAAAAATTCCAATAAGCGTATATTGATTGCACAAAAGTTATAGCATCTACAAACTATGGGATAGATTTAGGGAATTTTTTTATTTTATATTTCTTACTAGTATTGGCGGCGATTAGGGATTTTAGTTTTTTTTTTTTTTTTTTTTTAGTTTTTTTGGGACAGCGACATTGTGGCGGAAAAAATCTGGCAAAAAATCTGATGCCAATACAGTTATCAGTGCTAAAAAAAAAATGCACATTCACTGTATAAATGGCACTGGCAGGAAAGGGGTTAACACCAAGGGCGAGCAAAGGGGTTAAATGTGTTCCCTATAGGTGCTTTCTAACTGGGGGGGGGGGGTGCTTTGACTAAAGGAAAACAGATCCGTGTTTCTGCATGGCACAAGATCTCCATTTTCCTCTGGCATAACAGGGGTCTGCTTTGTTTACATAGCTGTTCTGCCTCTCTCCGGACAATCGATGGACCCGCTGATTGGCTCCCGCTGTGTCCAATCATGTGTCCGCAAGCCGAAGAAGAAAATCATGTACAGGTACATGATTTTGCGCTTAAGGGCCACCCTGCCGCAGTATATGAACGTGGGGCGGTCCAAAAGCGGTTAAAGTATTCTGAAAAAGAAAAACTGCCGTGCCAATCCCAGTTAGACTGCATCGTGCCATTTTTTGTTTTGCCCTTAGATTATAATAAGACCTTTAGCAAACCTCTTCTGGGGGGGGGGGGGTGTTTTAATATTTAAAATTTGATTAAAAAGCAAATGTTTACTTTGGTGGCTGCCATTGGAGCTGGAATTGATCATGGTTTTCTGAAAAATGACCAACATTATGCAACTTAAAGAGCACAAATGACAGTTGTATAGAGCTGGTGTTTAGTCATGCGTCTGTCCTGCGTCCTGTTCAGCGCCTGAATGGTGATGGAAATAACGACCATTGATCCCCCCATGTGAAACGGAGACATCAATACTTTCTGACACGCGAATGATGGACCACGACTGGTGTTTTTTTTTTTTTCCTGGGAAATAAAGGGGTGGGATGTTTGTAGTGACTTGCTAAATATCTGAAGCCTTTCTGAGACGGAGCATACATATTCAGCTGCTCGCACAACGACTTCTTTTAAAACCGGTATAGCTGGATTTTTTTATTCTTTTTACTTATAAAAAAAAATCACATAGCTGTTCATCCATTGAAGCTGCATGTAAATTCATTTTGTACAGATGTGGCTAAATCAAATGTTTTCAGACTATATACTCTGCTATTCCAATGTGCCAATGCAGAAAATCGTGCATCGTGGCCACTAGATGGCACCCATTTCCTTTGACAGTTGGCGCCATCTAGTGCCCATAATGCAGTATTTCCTGCATTTACACATTCAAACTGCAGAGATTATAGCCTGGTGAGAACATTTAGATTCTTCCCCATTCACTCAGAACTAATTTAGATATGGTTTCGATGGGATGTATGGCAATTTTTTTTTTTTTTTTTAAGAATTGCACCCCCAAGTCTTAAGGTTATATAACAGAAGTGGAAGTTGAAGCACCACACCACTAAGAGGTTCATGTACAACTTAGAGCAGGGATCCTCAAACTACGGCCCTCCAGCTGTTGCGGAACTACACATCCCATGAGGCATTGTAAAACTCTGACATTCACAGACATGACTAGGCATGATGGGTATTGTAGTTCTTGAACAACTGGAGGGCCATAGTTTGAAGACCCCTGACTTAGAGGAAGTAAACTCTTGAAAACGAAGAAAAACATTTCCTGCAAAGTAAAGGCATAATGTGCCACTTACCAGCAAACGAAGCTCTCATCATTCCTGCTGGGGGCTGCATCCATCTTCCTTCTGTGGCCGCGGACTCCAGCTCTGTGACTGGCCAGAGCCATGTGACTTCACTCCCCACATGCGCAGCGGTGGCCGATTTTTCAGAGCGCATGCGCCGATTGCATCATCGGTGCGGTATACAGTAAATATCTCCTGAACGGCGCACAATTGGATATTTACAGTACCTAATGGGTAAGCCTTGTTCTGGGCTTGCTTAATAGGGATAAAGTATACATGGAGGTTTACAACCTCTTTAAATCCAATAAAAGCAGCAGGACAATACAAAAGTAGCCAAAAGTTTATTCGTTATAAAGACACTCCCTTCGTCTTCGCTTGAAAACATCGGGAGTAGACTAAAAGTGAACTGGGCCTTCAAGGTTCTTTCTGCGAGAGTACAAGCACAGTCCTGGTGGGCAGCTGTTTTTGACAGCAAAACCAAACCAGCTGCTGACCGGGCCTGTGCTTATAATCGCACTGGAAGGAATGACATTAAAGA